>OU342593.1:2507500-5007500 GCA_910589645.1 Tinea semifulvella
CTGCCAGTTAACACGTTTCGGACTTTATCCTTAGGAGATATAAAAAAAAAGGTCAAAATATCTTTATTCGCGTAAACCTATTACAGGCATTTGAGACATGACATTATTTCAATTATTTTGAATGATTCTACTCCTGTTAGTGGAAGAAGAAGACTAAGCAGCGAAGTCTTCCAAAGGGTATGCTGTTAGCAGAGGACTAGCAGCTTATCAAATTCCAGTGACCTGTTTAATCTGGCTGAGAAAGGAATCTGCAAGGGAAACTCAGCTATAGTAGATTTGCAAATGAAACAAATACAGAACTACACAACAACAATATATAAATAAATATCTTTCAAATTCACCTATGAGTACCATAGCATAGCTCGCTGAGCGACTTTGAACTTGTGGACCCGACAAATGTGGTAAAGGCGAATCGAACAGACAGACATAATATGGAAGACGTCATATAACCTATATCTGTCCCGGTGTTGAAAGGAAAATTACTGCCAAATTTTAACAAAATCGGTCCAGTAAATTAGACGTGAAAGACGGTCAAACTTCATACATACATACAGAGAAAACTTTATTCACATTTATAATATGATTTTACTGAAAAAGCCCATATACAGCCGCAACAACAGCTTAATTTATTTACCTAAGGTAGGTAATTTATAAGGTAGGTATATTTTTGGTTATTGTGATGATGTTCCTATGGCACTACCAGTTCTGCTTCTTGTCTTCACATTGCACTCTCCAGGCAAAACAGATATTTTAGCGTTAAATATATATTGTGTACAATTTCGTTTAAATTATATTGACTTAACCAAATTCCGGTGGGAATGTACGGTGATACACTAAGAATAAAGAATAAAGAAAATTTTACTTAGATATGCGCGGAAACAGATTGGAAGTTTTTCATAAAATCAGCTTGCATAATATTAGCATCCATAGTCGAGGGTGAGATACTCTAATCGGGCCTACAACGCTCTGCGCATCCAATACAATAATATCTTCAGAATGCTGATGGGACTGCCTCGACGCAGCAGTGCATCGGGAATTTTTGCGGAAGCGCGTGTGGATGGATTTCCGGCCATAATCCGCAAAAAGGCAGCGTCGATACTGCGGAGAATAAGAGACAGTGACAACAGCATTCTGAGGATGAGATCGCCGCGCTTTGACAGCGCTTTTGTTAAGCGCTGGATTGGAGTTGTTACTGGGAATGTGTAAATTAAATATGTACAGCATTTGCGTAGTTTAAATCCCTACAGATATTTACGAATTAATATTAATTAAATTTAATTAGGTACTACGTATTGTTATTATTATTATTTATTTATTTTTGCTGTTTGTTTTTGACTTTTTAATTAATGTGTATAACTACTAACATAGTTCTAAGTTGGAATGTTAATAATAATTATGGAATTAATTCTGAAATAAATAATTTATTATTATTATATGTAGTATATGTATTATTAGTATTGAAGACAAATTTCTAAGCATTCCATGGATTCACCGTGCGGGTGCCGGGTCCATCGTGTGTGGGTAAGAGATGAGAAGAATGGTGTCTCGGGCTTGCGACCGACAATAGGCTGGTTTAAGAAAAGGAGGCCTCCTTTTTTATTTTATTGCGCGATAATACGCTCACCATCCACCATTCTACTTCTCTCCCTACCCAACCAAATACTGTATGATTCCGTCTTGGAAGCTCGTTCCATAAATGTATTGACGGCAGACCTGCTTAGGCCCATATCTTTCAGTAAGTGATGCAAAGATTTTGCTGGAACTCCTCTCGCACCAACTTCCACTGCGTAAAGCTGAGTCTTGAACCTGTTCCTGATCATTTCTTCTGTGAGATCATAATATTTGTTCGACTTCATGTTGTGGTCTTTTGGAATATTTGATTCCCACGGAACGGTAAATTCAATAAGGATAACTTTTTTCAAGTTCTGAGAAAATACTAATCCTAATTATTAGTATGTATTTAGTAATATTATTGTATTTATATGTATATAGACTTATTTATTATTATTATAGATAAATATTTACACCTACCTTACATTTGAAATGGTCCACATTGTCCCTAAGGTTGGCTGTCAGATAATGTCTAGCGGCATTAAGTCTGCCCCTTGCATAACGTGCAATAAAGTTTTAAATAAATAAATTGTTAGGCTAGTCCGTAGTCACTAGTCCTTTTTTAAGAATAAAACATACAATAGTGATTTTATGTCCATCATATTACGAGTACCCAAGCACATTAGAAACAACAACGCACGAATATGCGGAGGGGTTTTTGTGGAAATCGCTAGTTAGGATTTTTTTCTCGAGATATTCTAGAACTTAATTTCATAGTTTTCAATACCTTTTAATATCCAAAATATTTGTTGACGTGCTGAAAGGGATTAAAAAAAAACAAAGCTCCGCCGCGACAGTGAGGGCACTGCCGTGACCAGGATTCGAACCTGGGTTACTACGGCCACAACGTAGGGTCCTAACCACTAGACGATCACGGCTACCGGAGCTGGTGAAAGGTTATGCCAATTGTGGCTATACTTTAGTGTATATTGCACAGCTGATTACACTTCCTTTGTTGGTGTTCACGCTTCGACAAGCTTCAGTTTGCACTATTATGAAATGTTCAGGCGTACGCCGCTGATTAAAATCAATCGAATAGCATGCGATCCGGAACCCACTTAATGGTAAGCGAGGCAGAAAAAGCAACACATGTCGTGCTCCGTAGAAATGTACCCTGCGTTACATTTATAGATTTTTGATGTTATTTTTACAGGGGCATAAAAAAAAAAAGTTTAAAATATAATCAATATTGGCCATGTTGTCACGTCTAGACTATATGGTCCTGAAGAGATAGATAGGTAACATAAGAAAAATATACATATAAATAAAAATATATCTCAAATAAGTATGTCCAAGATCTAGGACGTGACAAGATAGAAACATTATTACATAAATAACTCTTCACTAGGTTCAAAAAATCGCAGAGCCACGATGATATAGACACACATACACACACAACTACATATACACTCATACCTACACAAATACATATACACTCCTACCTACATATCCACACAGAACAATTTTGGTACAATGTACAACTCGCCCCCGGTGGGAATCGAACCCACGACCTCCCGAGTTCACGGCAACGTTTGTTACCACTAGACCACGGAGGCGATCATAAAGAGCTCCATAATCTTATCCCTTCTTCTCTATTCCGCAACCGAACCACAGGCTAAAATATGCATCCACATATCATACCCACTATCCCTACGCGTACTCATAAATTTGTAGACTCTTACATCTGTCGCACGCTGAAGATGTGGAATGCTCTCACAGCTAGTGTGTTTCCCCACTCCTATAATCTGGAGTCCTTCAAGCGAAGTGTGAAAAAGCATCTTGTTAGGCCGGCATAGTGGTAGAGACTGATGCCGGTCGTTGGTGACTGGTGTCAGTTGCTCTCATTCTTGGACCTTGCCTACCACTTACCATCAAGATGGGCGCGAAATCACATGTAGTGTTCAGTATTTAAAAAAAATATAAAAAATCGTATAATTTTTAATGTATTATTTTACACCAAAATTCTGACTTTGAGAAACTACTGAATGCCAATGAATAAATGACTTGATGAACTACATTTATAATTCTATAAAGAACATACATTAAATCACATTAATAGCAAAAATAAATATCAAACAGCTATATAATAGACCACTGGATTTAAACCCGGTATCTTCGCGTATAAATCCAATTAAAAACAATTTAGGCAATAAAAAAAGCTCCGCCGCGACAGTGAGGGCACTGCCGTGACCAGGATTCGAACCTGGGTTACTACGGCCACAACGTAGGGTCCTAACCACTAGACGATCACGGCTACCGGAGCTGGTGAGAGGTGCTTCAAAAATTGCCAATATATCGCAAAATGTCGCTCAACAACTTTCACTGGTCTACTTTTTAAGATGACGCAAACTTCATTATGATAAAATAATGCTACCATATCTTAGTTTTATCGCTTTGACTTTAATTTATTAGAGGTTACAATCACTATTAATACATTTTTATTATGTATTGTTTTGTAGATAAATAAATAAATAAATATTTCCAGACAGGTCACACAGCGCCATCTTGTTTCCGTGGTAAGCTACGAGGCTTGTGTTACGGAAACTAGTTGGTTGATAAACTACATATTATACTTTTTTTTTTTTGTAAATATATACATATTATACATATAAACACCCAGAACGAGACAAATTATACAATGTACAACTTGCCCCCGGTGGGAATCGAACCCACGACCTCCCGAGTTCACGGCAACGTTTGTTACCACTAGACCACGGAGGAGGAGGAGATATTTATCATTGGTAGTTAGTGTTGCCCAAAGCAAGACGAAGACCAAGATATATAGCCAGTCTTGGTCTTGCATCAGAGTATGTGGTCTTGGTCTTGCACTCCTCATCTTGGTCTTGATCTTGCGCGAGGGTCTCCCAAGACTCTTGCTTTGACAAAATAATTATATATAAATTGTTCTTAAATTAACAGAGGTTTTTGCGTTCTGTCGACTTTCGGGTTGCACATAGGCATGTAGTCTACCTTAATTCTGACTTGCCTGGTTCGTTATTGTAATCTCATAGGTACTGATAACTAAATTTAAAAGGTTATTAATTGATTGTTGTGGTGCAGTTCTGTATATGTTTTATTTTGTAAATCTGATATAACTGAGTTTTCCTTGCAGATTCCTTTCTCAGTCAGATTAAACATTAACAGGTCACTGGAATCTGCTAAGCTGCTGGTCTTCTGCTAACAGCTTACTTATTGGACCACTTTGCTGCTTAGTCTTCTACTAGCAGGAGTAGATCATTCAAAATAATTAAATTAATGACGTTTCATAAATGCCTGTAATAGGTTTACGTGAATAAAGATATTTTGACTTTGGACTTTTTTTTTATATATTTTTCCAATTGTACTTAGGAAATAATGTGAGTATTTGTCCGTTATCGGACTATCTCGACAACTACTGATTGACTTGAAATTTATATAGTTATTTATTAAGTTATTAGCTGCATCTCCGTGGTGTAGTGGTTAAATCCATGGATTTAGACATATGTAATACATCGATGTAGGTAACTACGAGTATACCTAACTAAACGATTAACGGGATTTAGTAATTCTGGACACGGTGTGACTTTGTAATTAAATACCTAATATTCCAAATATCTCAGCGTAATTTATTCCCTTTGGAATATTAAACATGACGGACACGATGCAATTGCAATTTTTTTAAAACATAAACTTCAATCTCAAAAAAAATTGAGACTCTTGTGCGAAACAAGACTAAGACTAGGGTAACTCTGTGGGGGCCTGGGACCACTGCCGAACACGTTCAATTTATTGTTCTTAAATTAGCAGAGGTTTTGCGTTTTGTCGGGGTTCGGGTTGCACACAGGCAAGTGGTACCACTGTACCAGGTATTGTAATCTCATAAGTACCTACTCAGGTGAATTTAAAAGATATTTATTTATTGTTGTTGTGTAATTCTGTATTTGTTTCATTTCTAAAACTGCTATAGCTGAGTTTTAAACAAACTAAGGGGTAAGCCCGTTAAAATATTAAGGAAATGTTTTGTTTAATTATTATACGCATTATAAAGTAAATTAGTACAAGGTTAGTATTGTTATCACACGCACAGTCGTATCGTAGTTCAATGAACAATATTAGTAAACATCAAGTTAATTAAATAAGGAAAACCTGATACAACCGCGCCATTATTCGCGTTGCGATTACACAATGAACTTATTTATTTTAGTTATATTATCCATTTTATATTGTGTCAACAGCGCAGGTAATAAATTTTGGCTTTATTTTTACGTAAACGTTTTGAATGGGGTGTATCAGGCAAAGCTTTTTGTAGATGTCGCTAGCAGCAATGGTACCTTGTTTTACACCTATGTCGCATCATTTTTTAAATGTTTTTGTAGTTTTTTTATTTTTATAACAGAAAAATGTATTTTCAATTAACGTTACCTACCTTAAAAGACGAATTAAGAAAGCGCACACCGTATTTTAAAAAGAACAAAGATTTAATTAATAGAACGGCAATTTTGAGATCACCATATCTTTGATTTCGCTTGGAAATCTCGATTTGTACAATTAAAAGCTGCTCACTTCGACATAATATCCAGAAAATAATAAATTTCGTAATAAAAATACAAGTTTTCTATGCAACTGACAGTTATATTAGGTACCATCTATCATGCGCCAACTATCGTGATAAAAAGTTAGTGACACACCCCATTGGTCAGAGTCAATTGGCCTTCTCAGGCTTTTTTGCTGTGTTCGACTTGAAAGCAAAGCAAAGGAAAGCTCGCTTTATTTTTACCAGATTTTGCTTAAAGTGAATACAAACCACAGAGCAGGAATCCACGCGCGCGGCTCTTCTTTGCTCTGTGATGCAAACCATAGAGCAACGCCCAGTCGAATGACTTTTAAAGTAAAAAAGCGCTTTAAGCGACAAGTAAAACACAGCCTAGGGTTTGTGAATTTTGCTCAGCATTCACATTTATTTAAAAAAGTACGTTAGTTGAAAATGTTCATCTTATACAAAGAACAACTTAACTTTACTTATCACCAACTTGAGACTAACCCAGCTTGAAGTACTAAAAAAGTCAAATATCTAAAATTTTATTCGATGTAAATTAATATATTTCATTAAATATCAATTAAAAGCTACCTAAATAATAAAATTAAATTACTACTATCATTGCATAAAAATTAACACAATTTATTTTTTCTACTTCATTTCTATTTTTTCTCTTTCTTCTACTTATATACCATATACAAAATAAGTAAATAATTTAAAATAAAATAAACAGTCTAACGATGTTTGTATAATGTGGAAAAAATATTTTTCCCGGAAAACGCATTTGGGAATTCCCATTTACTTTACTAATAATAAAAACAATCTATTGGTCGTTAAAATTCATTACATTTTTCATACATGCCCTTATGTTTCGTAGGCTCATTAATGCACCTTCAGCTAATGTTTTATTTATTTAGTCGTGAGTCTTGGTCTGCTAGGGCCTTTTTTACCCAAAACATTCGCATTAGTTCTAGTCTTGATTTTCGGGGGGAGCGCTCCGGGGTGATCCCGATTTAGCGTGCGACAAGCAACTTGTTTTACCTCGGCGACGTGAGCTGCCGGGGAAGGGACCACTATAGAATTTGTGGCAACTGCCCCAGTTGCTATGGTAAATGTCGTCAGTGACTGTGCTAGTTACGCCCCTCCGGTGGCACGTGGCCGTGCAATGCCCCGAAGATGGTTGAAGAGGCTGCGGTCGGCTTAATCGAACATGGATTTAAAGATGCTGGCCACGTACTGCTCGATGGTCTCCCCATTTTCAGGCCATCGTGGAGGACGGGGTTGCGTACGAATCACGGAACTCCGACTGTCACGTGCAAGGAGATCTTTTGCTGTGGTTGGATTCCAGCCGCTATGAATGGCGCCACCAGATGGTGTTGGTGTGGCACGAGCAGACGAATTTTCGCATTATATATTTAGTCAATCTTTCTTCACTCATCCTTTCAACATGCCTGAACTAGCAAAGCATGCCTTTATTCATGTCCTTATATCTGTAGACTTGTAGACGCTTATAAGCATAAGTTATTTATATTATTTCAGATATAACGGCGGAAGTATGTCAAAGGCCGCCAACAGAGAAGCACTGCATTATCGAATTTGCTTCAAGAAGTCGAGTGCCACATACTATTAGGTGAATAAATAACTTCGTAGTCTAGTAGTTAGGACCGCAGATTTAGGGTAACAAGTTTCATAATTTATTTCATCTATTCGTGATATTCTCGAATGTGATCTGATACGCTTGTGGTTTTGTAACCGCGGTGCAGTTTTTGTAACCTCTTTAATTATTTATTTCATATCACAGCCCCTAGAACAGAGTCCTAGACCTCCACTGTTGGAGATGAGACTTCCAGAATTAATTTCTGGAGAATTTGGGCTACACTCGCCACGCTGCTGCGCTGACCAGACGGGTTGCCGAGGGTCTGATGTCGATTTTAATGACAATTTATAATATCAACGTTTCGGATTATGTGCGTCAGAGAAATACCAAGCATAACTCTATTCATAGCTCACTAAGTGACCTTGAATTTATGGAAAAAATATATTCCCATGGTACATGCCGGACCATAAATTCAAGTTCGCTTAGTGAGCTATGGATAGAGTTATGCTTGGTATTTCTCTAATGCACAGAATCCGAAACGTTGATATTCGTATACCAAAGTAACTGACATAGTTTTCAAAATTTGCGAGCTTTAGTGGCAGTGGGCCGGACACATCTGCCGCAGCACCGACGACCGTTGGCAAATAAGGGTTTTAGAATGGAGACCACGTACAGGACGACGTAGAGTGGGACGACCCCCCACTAGAGTAGATGACCTGAAGAAGGTTGGATAAGAGTTGCAAAGGACCGCGTGAAGTGGCGAGCCTTTGGGGATGCCTACATCCAACAGTTGGATTTTAGGAAAAGCGTTCTTAGAACCGAGCTACGAGTACCACCTCAGAGTGAATTTATTATTTATTTATTTACAGATATTATTACAATTGGAGATTACGAAAATGCATACAAATAAGATGGGCGAACTATTGCAAGGCGCCATCACGCGAAGGTAATAATTTTGACAATCAGCGAGCGTGCGTCGCCCACTGTGCAGGGTGGGCGTGAACTATGAACAAATATAGAATACATATTGTATGATTATATTGTTATTTTATTTATCCTCTCGCTCGCACAGTTTAACATTTTATGTGATATTTTTTAGTCTGAATGTATTTTTATACTTTTATGTTATGTTGGGGAGGTCTTATATATATTATCAATTTTCTTGTATCAATTTAAACAATCTTTATTCTTCATTTCTAATTTTCTTACATTACTCGATATCACAAAAATACATTTCTCTACTGTCAAATCCAAACAATAATAAATGTTGTCAGCAGTGAAATGATACCAGTAAAAATATCAACTTCAATAATAAATTCATTTTTGGAACGAGCTTTAACATAATCATACAGTATTTGGTTGGGTAGGGAGGGAGCAGAATGGTAAGCTTCTTGTTGATCGTAAAAATAGGAATCCTTAAAACATCTATGAAAATGTTGGAATGTGCGAGCGAGAGGGATGCAGACCCAACAACAATCAACCCTCTTAAGCATAATCATAATCCCATAGAAATAACTTTCTTTTAGAGTGGTTTAATTTTTCGTTTTTTTTTCTTTTTTTCTTTAGCCCATATTCGAACCGCATCTATTATAATCTATAAGAAGTAGACAGCATTCTATATATTTCTAAACATTTCATGGATTTACCATGCGGGTGCCGGGTCCATTGCCTCAATACTGGTTTACAAAGGCGGCCTAATTTAACCATAAAATAAAATAATTCACTACGAATAAACGAAAAAATACATATATTACATATTTCGCATTATCTACCAACTGTAAAATAAATGGTGAAATGAAAGCAAGAGATTATCATGTAAACCTAAGAACTCGGTCAGATTAAAGCATCGCATCGTATTTAAAATTAATTTCCCTAAAATCAGGATTTCATACAGCTCCTAATGATTAATATTTCATAATCAACGTAAAAGCGTGAGGGGTTTACCATGATAATTTAATTTACTTTTTGATCTAATCTTTCAAATTTGGCACTTTTATACTTTGCGACAAACCAGATAGTGCAGCTTCATGATTTTAGTTCATGAGAGAAGAGAAACTCATCATCGGCGCATTCGACGCTCGTGAACGTTGGATTATTAATCGGCTTGACGATTCGCCTGCAACATTGTAGGCTATTTGTAGATTGATGCTGTAATCCGTTGGCAGTTTTGCCGTCTACGACAGGTAAAAATAAAATAACTTTATTCGAAGTCAAAGAGTTCAAGTTTACATTTTATAAGTAAGTAGGTATAAAACAAATATTTAACGCAGATCATAGAGTGACGTAAACTATCCACCAGTATTTGTAAAACCCTGCAACCCGAACTAAGGTGTTCCGGTATTCATTGAGTGCGGAATGAGTATGATTCGATATATGTATTTATACACCTAAGAAACTATGATGGAATGATATAGTAGGCACAGTTTTTGTTTTAAGGTATTCCATTTTATTGATAACCTGCAATCGTAGGTATTCAATAAAATATCTGATAACAGATATCTGACACCAGATATCTTAATAGACCAGCATCTTTATTCTCTTTTTCAATTTAATTAAATTGCAAGTATAAAAAGAAATGTACTCTGTACATTTTATCGTTATTTTTTACTATATTTATATAATATAATAACAACAATATATGTAAGAGCAGTAGGTACATACATACATACATATCTTCACGCCAAATCCCTTGCGGGGTAGGCAGAGACAATTAAGCGCCACTTGTCACGATCACGACATACCTCTTTCGCTACTTCGACATTCATCAACCTCTTCATACATGCCCTCTTGTTTCGATGGCTTTTTAATTCACCTTCAGCTAATGTTTTATTTATTTGATGATGATAGGCAAGTCTTGGTCTGCCAGGGCCTCTTTTACCCACAACTTTATTTATTTATTTATAATAGGGTAGCCAACAGTGCTAACATCACACACTTATTTGTACTTAACACTAAATCAGAATTTAGATGTTGCACCTATTATAGGCGACCACCACATTACCACAGAAGCTTTTATTGCCTATAAGAAATAACAAAATTATAAAATTTTCAATAAGTATAAAAACTAAATATTATTCGAAAAACTAATTCTGAAACAATTTTTAAAAATATATATATAATGAACATACAATTCCTTTTAGAAATAATAAAAAAAGTAACGAAAATAACTAAAATATTACCTACTTCAAGTAATAAAGTAAAATTAAAATTAAAATTAAAATTAAAATTAAAATTAAAATTAAAATTAAAATTAAAATTAAAATTAAAATTAAAATTAAAATTAAAATTAAAATTAAAATTAAAATTAAAATTAAAATTAAAATTAAAATTAAAATTAAAATTAAAATTAAAATTAAAATTAAAATTAAAATTAAAATTAAAATTAAAATTAAAATTAAAATTAAAATTAAAATTAAAATTAAAATTAAAATTAAAATTAAAATTAAAATTAAAATTAAAATTAAAATTAAAATTAAAATTAAAATTAAAATTAAAATTAAAATTAAAATTAAAATTAAAATTAAAATTAAAATTAAAATTAAAATTAAAATTAAAATTAAAATTAAAATTAAAATTAAAATTAAAATTAAAATTAAAATTAAAATTAAAATTAAAATTAAAATTAAAATTAAAATTAAAATTAAAATTAAAATTAAAATTAAAATTAAAATTAAAATTAAAATTAAAATTAAAATTAAAATTAAAATTAAAATTAAAATTAAAATTAAAATTAAAATTAAAATTAAAATTAAAATTAAAATTAAAATTAAAATTAAAATTAAAATTAAAATTAAAATTAAAATTAAAATTAAAATTAAAATTAAAATTAAAATTAAAATTAAAATTAAAATTAAAATTAAAATTAAAATTAAAATTAAAATTTCGCATTATATATCTGGTTCGTCAATCTCTCTTCGCTCATCCTTTCGACATGCCCGAACCATCGGAGCATGCCTTTCTTTTTTTTGTACCTATGCTTTCTTTTATACCTACCCTTTTGCGTATTTCGTTATTACGTATACGGTCCATCAAAGTTACGCCGCATATCTGACGTAAAGACCTCATTTCTACTGCATTAACTCTACTCTCATGCGTATTCCGATATATCCACGTCTCGCTTCCAAACATAAGTGTTGGTATTAGCATGGCATTGTGTATGGCGAGTCGAGCTTTATCACTGACATTTCGACTGGAGATCAGGGACCCCAGGGCCCCATTAACACTATTTCCCGCGTTCACTCTTCTTTCAACATCCCTATCATATTTCCCATCCGCAGTGAAAACACTGCCCAGATATATAATTTCATTTACCTGTTCTAGCGTTTCATGATCAGTCTTTATCGTCAAGGTTGTCATCCTTCTTCTTTCAAACACTAGTACCTTGGTTTTTCTCGCATTTAAACGGAATCCTTTTTCTGCACATCCCTCTTTCATTTCTGTGACTAGTGATTGCAATTGTTGTTCGGACAATGCCATAAGAACAGCATCATCTGCATAAATATACTGCAGGCAGTTCACCACAAGATCACCCATTTTTATCCCACAGTCACTCTCCCTCACTCTTTTTAGGCATTTGTCGAGATATAAAGTGAATAATCTGGTGGACAGTACGCAGCCTTGTTTGACGCCCATTTGGGATTCAAAGCAAGGCGACATACCTCCCTCCACCCGCACACAAGCTTTACAGCCCTTGTACAGGGACTGTATAGCCTGTAGCAGTTTGTCATCCACTTTATACTCCGGCAATATGTCCCAAAGCTTCTTTCTTACAACTCTATCAAAAGCCTTCTCCAAATCCACAAAAGCACAGAAAACTTTCTGGTTTAAGGCCAAAAACTTATCTGTGATTTTGCAGAGCGAGAAGACTTGGTCAGTGCATCCTCTTCCAGGTCTAAAGCCTCCTTGTGCCTCCCATAAAAGACCTTCTGTCTTCTCTTGCAGGCGTTTCGTGAGAATCTTGCCATACATCTTGCTCGCCAAACTGATCAAACTAATCGCATGGTAAGGTACATGATAATCATAATTTGGGAAGAGACAAAATAATCATTTTCTATAGGAATCATTTAACTAACATAAACTGTCTATGTCAACCGCTTATCGAAGGCGCAGTGGTGGCTCGGTTGTAAGAACGTGCCCACAGTTTTGCTTTGTAATTTATAATGTTGACGTAAGCTCGGCTAAACTCGCGCAAAAACTGAGAGTAATTCATGAAATCCAATATTTTAACAATCTAAGGATTGCGCTTAAAGACTACCGCAACAGGTAATGGTAGACCGTCACTGGTAGCTAAACTATAGTGAGAATCAAACGACAGTAATCTGTATAAACTGGGTTCGCAAACGGACTCAGGGTGCGGCATCCATTAGCACCGCACCTAACACCAGACACTTACAAAACTCATAGAGTGCTTAAGTAAACTTATTTTTTTCAATCCTCCGATCTGTACTGGTAAAGTTATCTGTTTTCTATTGTTAACAGCAACATCATTTAATTTGACGATTGATAAAGAAGCCGTAATTTAGTATAGGTATAATTTACATATTAATATTATTTTCCAGCCACGAATTTGGTTTGATAAATTAACAATTATAATTATTGCTCTACTCGTATATTGTTAGCGGACACAACCCTCTTACAGCTACGAATTTATCAAACTACATATAAAAACAAATATATTGTTTAGTTATAAAGCTGACACGGCATTTTTTTTGTGGCAGTAAATAATAACAGTAGGCCTAAAGCTTCGGTCTCTTCGGAACGCATAACGCTGCGGTGTTTGTGTGAAAAATCAGTATAATATTTTGTTCTGTCGCTGACGTGGTAAGGGGGCAGGTGCGGTGAGTGGGAAGTATGCGACGCGTCGTGCTCGTTCATACAGTGTGGTTTGCGTCACAGGTGGCGATGTATTTGCAAAGACAGTTTAATTTAACGTCTACTTTCGTAGCTATTGCAAACTGACCGCTTTTCCGCCCACACAGCAATGCAACGTCATGACGCTGACTTGAAGCCGTTTACCGCATTGTGCGTTCCTATCATGTGACCATGACCTCGACTTAATTCTACGAAATGTTTCGAAAAAAATCAACAATGGTTCGTCTTCTTTATAGACGCTACACTCTAGCAGAGTGGTCGTGGTCGCCATTTGGGTACTAGTGGCACGCTCAACAAGCCGTCGCCGTTCCTCTCGGATCGAGCTTTCCTGGTACACTCAAGTAGGTAATGATCCGTTGCAGCGTTCATCTGGTCAGTCCATCATAACCAAAACCTACGCATCCTCCTGATTGTAAGTCGAAAGTAAGCTCTGATCTCCAGTTCCTCCCGTATAGATTTGTTCTAGAACTGTTAGACTACAACTATTAGAGTTGTTGATTATAATTATTATTTAAAACATGTGGAGGCCACTGCACACAAATTACGTAAAAAATATGTTAAGGGGCAAGGGCAACTTGTTTAAATTAATTAAATAAAAAGCCCTGTCTACCTGTTGATAAGTCTATGGCCACCGCACCCTGATAGGATAACATTATCAGAGTAGTGTTTTGACGCCTCAGCGGGCAAGCGGTGGCCTCGACAAATGGCGGGAAAACTTTTCATCCAACTCATTACAGTAAATACCTACTGAATGCCATTCTTAACAATTTTTCAACTTTCGTGTACTTTGGTCGAAAATTGATGCTGTAAATTTGGAAATATATTTACTGTTACAACTTTTCATCACGAATACTATAAAGTATATTACTATCAATAGTAAATGCTCTTCGTTATTAAATGCATTGTAAAAAATGTTTAGGTTAACTTTCGTAACCTACTATAATTAAAAAATTAATCCTATTCTGTATATAAAACTATAGTTATAACAAATTTAGAAGATTTAAACATAGATTAATTTAAGTAAATAAAAATGGGCAACAAAGTGGTGACTTTTTCGGAGAAACAACTGGAAGATTATCAGGTCAGAGTCAATAACCGCCATTTTAAGTAAAAAAAAATATTATGCACATTTTACATTTGCCTAAAAGGCACACGTCATTAGCTGAAATAACCAAGTAAAGTTATTTACTAATTACGTGGCGTAAGTGTTTCAAAATGTAAACATTGATTATTTTAATCATTAATTATCTTTCGGAAAATGGGGGTTAGAAAGTAGGTACATAGAACTAATAGAACAGACAGTCTCGGTCGATAAATCATAGAAAAAAGTTTCCAATAACAAAATCTAAAAAAAATATTTGGTCAACATCATTAGTTCCAAAGACGGTAATATTATAATATGAGAACTTATATGATCAAAAACATAAACAAAAATTAAAGTATCATCACGACCGTTTCCCTTCTGGGTGGTCAGAAACCACACTTATAAGTAAGCGGATTCACATTTAGCCAACTTTACTATAGGCTGATCATGACAAGTGGCAAGTCGATGTCTCTAGTCGAAACTTGAGAAACATCACAAATCATTAAATATTAATTAAATTTATTTATTAAAATTATTAAATATTATTGTGGCACGACCAGGAATCGAACCCGGTACCCCCGAGTCTAAATCCATGAACTTAACCGCTAGATCACGGAGGCAGCTGCGACACTAGCAAATTGGCAAATGACAAAATGACAGCCAGATTTGAAAACTTTGCGGGCTGTCAAAAATTCAATACGATTCCGACAATATATATGACTAAAGGTAATAAATACATCCAAACCGACGCCGTTTTAGTCGAACTATCGCTTGATGATTGATTACACGCCGTTTGCGACGCCAGTTTCAACAAGTTTATCTAGCTGATGTTGTCGGCGCAACGCAGAATGACATAAAAAAACGCATAGACGTAATCCAAAGCTGTGGCGTCGTCGTTTAAAAACAATATACGTTTTAGACAATCGACCATTTGGTTTGTTGAAAGGCTCGTCTATGGCCACCTTAAATCGCTAAGATAGCAATCGCTATCAAATGTCGACACTGCCCCTGTTTCACGTATGCTTTTACCAGTGTTATATAAGTTCCCTTTTCGATCTATTTAAACTGAAATATATGTATTTTCAGGACTGTACATTTTTTACGAGAAAGGAAATTTTAAGGTAAATTTATTACGTAATTAATATTTCTTCATGAGCATCAACAAACAGCATTGCAGAGATTTTATCGAATAACAATAATAAGGGACCATGTTATACCTACCCCATTAACCACATATTTACAGCTTAACTAGCGTTTGTTACCGCCGCTGTCACTGGGACGTCATGACACCGACAACGAGATGACGGCGCCGTAGTAGCGACACAAACATTTGTTATTATTCTTATGTATTAAATAGATAAAATAATGTAAAGAAACCATAATAATAATAAACTGAAACATTTAAATATTTATGTAGGTATCTAAAAATAAAATATGTAAACTTAAATAATAATTGGTAAATTCAATATACAACTAACTGCATTTTCCCTAACATTATATATTGTACAAGCACAATATGTATATATTATTTATTTATTTATTTTTTAAGCACTTATAGTATTTATATTAATTTATTATATGCTCGGCTCGCCATACACAATGCCATGTTGGTACCAACACTTATGTATGGAAGCGAGACGTGGATATGTCAGAATATGCATGAGAGTAGGGTTAATGCAGTAGAAATGAGGTCGCTGCGTCGGTTATGCGGCGTCACTTTGGCGGACCACATACGTAACGTTGAAATACGAAAAATGGTAGGTATAAAAGAAAGCATAGGCACAAAAATAAGGAAAGGCATGCTACGATGGTTCAAGCATGTTGAAAGGATGAGCGAAGAAAGATTGACGAACCAGGTATATAATGCGAAAGTTGTGGGTAAAAGAGGCCCTGGCAGACCAAGACACACGTATCAAATAAATAAAACACTAGCTGAAGGAGAATTAAAAAGCCTTCGTAACAAAAGGGCATGTATGAAGAGGTTGATGAATGTCGATGAAGCGAAAGAGGTATGTCGTGATCGTGTCAAGTGGCGCTCAATTGTCTCTGTAAGGTCCCGTAAGGGATCTGGCGTGAAGATATGTATATGTATGTATGTAATTAATATTATTTATTTATTATATTAATAGCTACTCACCTGTTGTTTTGATTAAAATACCTTTATTTATTGTAAATATTTTAATCGGTAACTGTTTTCACTACGTATTGTATCTTTTTTGTGTAACTGATGGAAGTAACTGGAATCCTAAATGACAGGTCTAACTTAGTTGGGCTTAGTTTAGGAGTCAGTGTGTTAATCAATTTGTTAATTGTACTTTTATGAACAATAAATTATTTTGAATTTGTATATGTATTACTATGGCCGCCTGTCATCCGAGCTCCGTCATCCCGTCCGCCGAACAAAAGTAGTCCCAAATCTCGTGACGGTGGCCTTATGCCATGTTTGACTTGAAAGCAAGGTTCAACACTTGTTTTGCTGAATTTTGCTAAATATGTATGAAAAACATAGAGCAACGCCAAGTCGAACTACTTTCAAAGCGAAAAAAAGTATTTAAAGCAACAAGTCAAACATTATATAACTTAATATTTCAGGCAAAGCTTTTTGTAGATGTCGCTAGCGGCACTGGTATCTTGTTTACACCTTTGACGCATCATTTTTTTAATGTTTTTGTAGTTTTTTTTTATTTTTATAACAGAAATATGTATTTTAAATTAACGTTACCTACCTTATAATACGAATTAAGAAAGCGAATACCGTCTTTAAAAAGAAAAAAGGTTGAATTAATAGAACGGCAATTTTGAGATCACCATATCTTTGATTTCGCTTGGAAATCTCGATTTGTACACTTAAAAGCTGCTGACTTCGGTAATATATCTAGAAAATAATAAATTTCGTAATAAAAATACAAGTTTTCTATGCAACTGACAGTTATATAAGGTACCATCTATCATGCGCCTTCTATCGTGATAAAAAGTACACCCCATTCAATTTTGATGTTAATATTTTAATTTTTTGCTTAATTGTTAATCTGCTATGCTTGTTTGTGTTTTCGTTTATTGTATTTTGTGTAAATTCTCGACACTCAAGGTCTTGTTAATGTTAATTATGTTTGTAATATGATGTAAATGACTGTTTGCTGTCAAAATAAAATAGGATTAGTGGCGCTTGCGCGGCTCTTCCGTCTCTACAGGTCTGTGTGGACGGAGGAGGCGCGCGGTGCCGTGAGTTGTAAGCTGTCGGAATCTTACAATAGGGCTGGCATGGACATTATTATGTCCAAAGCCCTGATAAAAATAAGAGAAAAAAAAAAAAGGATAAGTGGCACGTTTAATAAGTTGTCTTCATTTCTCTCAGACTGCAGCTTTCCTTATCTACCTACAAATGTAGGGGTAGTCAATTGCAGTGTTGAAAAATAGTCAAATTTTGTTTCTTTCAGCTCATTTCAGTAAAAAAAATTCCACGATTGTGGTTGTAAAGGGCCACTGTTATTGTAGTATAGTCTTAAAAAGAGAACTGTAATTTATGTTGAACTGATTGACACATTGTAATTATGTCATTAATTATAAATTTTAATGATATTTTATTTTAGTAATTTCCAAGTTATTTCAAATAGCGACGAGGATGGGATGCACCATTTGAAATAACTTGGAAATTAGTAAAATAAAATATCATTAAATTAACAATATCCACAGTAAAAGTTTTTTTTCGAAGTAATATACAAACAATATAAAATAATTACAATATTAAATAAACTATATTAAAACAAAATCTAAATTTAACCTAAAAATAATAATAATACATAGAAAATAAAAATACATACTTACAAAAAAAAAAAAACTCCTCCAAATCGCTGTCTTATGGCATGGTGCCCAATACACTAGCAGCATTTCCCCTTTGAATGATGATACTTAATTTTTGGGAGAAATAACTGCCAGCCCTACCAGAGACGTCAATGAGCCTTGGAACAATTTCTTTATAAAAGGCTGTAAGTTCCGATCCCCACGGGCCCATCATTAAAAGAAATACATGTTTATAATTTATTTATTTTTATAATTTTCTTTAAAGGTCATTGTACAGAATACATCAGCCCTAAACACGTAATTTATTTGCATAATATATGTTCATAACAGAGTTCATAACCGAGTTGGGGATCATCAAATTCCAGATGCTGCAGAATTTGATGCTTTACTTGGAGTCACTCGCGGCATTATAGCCCAAACACGTCGGGTAAAATATGGGAGTCCACAGCGCGGGAAAACCGCATAAAATAAACTTGTGCCCCATATTTAAAGTCCAATTTATCGTTTATCATAATTTTTCACATTGTAGCACATTATTAAACAAAACAACACCACTTTTGACACAAAAACTTGCACTTGACATGTCCACATAAAATGGCGCGAAGAACCCTACACATGTTTATAATTAATATTGCAATTCAGCGGGGAAATGCAGCCAGCGTTCTTGCCACCATTCCACGCGGACGGGACTTATATCCCTATCCTTAGTATTAATATTAATTTTATTTTATATTTTGTAAATATTTTTTTCGAATAAATGCTATTAATGACATAATTGCAATGTGTCAATCAGTTCAACATAAATGACAGTTCTCTTTTTAAGACTATACTGCAGTTATCTTGCTTGTTGTACTAAAGTTACCGTGTGCAATTCGTTTTTTTTATTTCAGAGTATACAAACGATTCAGAGAAGTAAACCCTGAATTAGTGCCGAAGCGTATGACGGCGAACTTGGCCAATACGCTGGCAGTGCCTGTTAGTGAAATAGAGGAAAAGCTGCCGGAACTGAAAGTAAGAATCGTCATCACAATTCATCTTATCCCAAACAGCTTATTACTGTAACGGGTACATGTAGGTTACAGAGTTTTATTTGCATTTTAAGAAAGAATAGTATTGTCAATATACGACAATGACAGGGTTGATGGGTTTTTGTTTTAAAGAAAAAAAAAAGGAAGATCGGGGAGCTCGGACCGAGAGGTCGACAGAGCGAGTATTTTTATAAAGATTAGGATTAAAATAATAATTAGTTAAAGTCTACCGCGTAATAGTGTCCCACGTAGATAAGTGTTTAGTTTTTTTACATATGTAATTATTTCTAAAATATAAAGTATAAATAAGTTTTATGCATTTTCAATAAAAAAAAGGAGTTCCGTAGAATGCTCTCCGTAACAATTAAAAGCAACTACATCCAACCGCAGGCGTTGGATAATCATGTAACTGCAAAGGGCAGGTTACATTACCTACCTTGTGAATGTGTTTGATGTCCAATAATTTTCCGTATTTACGGTTGAGCAACGCTAGAGCGACATTAAATAAAATCTACATTAAAATTATTGAGATTTAATAATTTATTTAGTAGTTAAAGTAGCGAGGCGCTTGGCCATGGAGTTGTCAAAGCGGCTGACAAAAAGGTCTGGAGACAGAAAGGCTGGCAATTATTTCTGCCAACGTATTAGGGAAATGTTTATGTCTATGTCTAGACGACATTTTTTATTTATAGTTTAGTTTAATTTTAATTTTATTATTTAGGTAGCTTTTAATTTATATACACTATACTGTTACAGCAGCTATAATGTTAAGCGTTATTCTGTATTTATAATTTTGTTATTTTTAATATTTTATTGTTTTTCTTCCCAAATGATGGGACCTTTGGGAATTGTGATTCAATGTTCTATTGTATGACGTACATATTTTTGAAGTATTGACTCATACTGTTTTCTTTTTCATCTCTTTCACCTTAAATATGAGTTTTTTTACCTTGGAGTTTCATAGCAATTTGTGTTTTATGGATTTTAAATTTAATTTTTTCAGGAGAATCCTTTCAAGCGTCGCATCTGTCAGGTGTTTTCGCACGACGGCTCCGGAAATCTCACCTTCGAGGACTTTCTCGACATGATGTCGGTGTTCAGCGAAGCAGCTCCCAGGGATATCAAGGCATGGTAAATGACGTAATCCACTCTAATTTATCTCATCATTGCGGAATAGGAGCTGATATTGAAATCTGCTAAGCTGCTTAGTCTTTCACTATCAGGAGTAGAACAGCAGCTATTATCTTAACTAACATTTACATTTATATATTTTGTTTTATAATTGTGTCTGTGTAAGCTAAGCTTATAGTATGACAATGCCTATCTACAGCAACTATTATCTTAACTGACATTGACATTTATATTCTTATAATTTTGTCTGTCTTAGAAAGAAAGAAAAAAAGAAAGAAAATACTTTATTTATCACAACAATTAGAATGGTTACAAAAAAATTAAAATATGTGTTATGGCTTGGTACCATCCTTCCTTTCCGTTTCCTATATAAAAAATCTTCACACAAAGAGAAACTGTCTATTCGACTGACAGTTGCGCTCAAAACCGTCGACCCAAGCAGTCGATGACCAATCGGTGGTAGCAGCACACACGTCGCCCTAGCATGTGACTATAGACCTTATATAAAACAAATTACTTAAAGTGCAAATAGTGGGTTATATAGAAAAACAGCCGGCCGGTCTGATGGACCTAGTGAACTTACTGTGAAGCCTAGATTCAGTGTTTCCTAATTTCCTAACCCGGACGAGCACATGTGAGTAACCTTTCTTTTCTGTACCAGTTATAGTGTGGTTTCCAACTCTTGATTTTAGCAGGTTTAGGTTTCCCCTAGCTTGGAGGCTGGCTGAGCTAATAATAATAAACGACACGAGATTCAATTACATCCACGAACACGCAACAATATGCAAGGAATAAATTTAAATGTAAGCCTATTCTATATACCGAAACATACATACAGGTGTGGCGATAAATAGGTGGTCAGCTCAGCATATGCTACAGCCGAGGCTGCAGCGCTGATTTTCAGCTGATGCCTTATGTTGGGTGAGTCACGGGTCGCAGAGATATACACTATATACAGTACCATTTACTTAATCGGAAGGAGCACTAAATGTACAGTTTACATATATATATAGGTATAGCTTATAGTGTGATAAAATGCCTATCTACAGCAGCTATAATGTTAAGCGTTATTCTGTATTTATAATTTTGTTATTTTATTATTTTATTGTTTCTCTTTCCAAATGATGGTTATCATGTACTGCTCCAGATTCATTAATATGTACTATAAAATGATATCGTTTTATATCAATATTGTAAAAAAATACGTGTAAAAGTGCAGAATAAATCTCTATTTGTCCTATGCCTACTTGCAAAATAAACGAATTGAATTGAATTGAGAATTATCAAAATAATTTATTAATGAAGTGACACAAGTGTCTGTCATAAGTACACGTGAATACAGATATTTTAACTTTGACTTTAAAACACCGTAATGCGCGATGTTTCTTTCACTTTAGGTCGACTAAACTCATGAAGTCTATTCCCCTGTCTGTCTTAAGGTGGGTTTAGACCAAACGCTTATTCTTAATGCATTTAAAAAGCTAGTAAATTATATTAACATAAATTTAGCAAATTAAAAAGAAGTATGATCACGCCCGTATCCCTTGCGGGCTATGTACCTAATTTTAAGTTTTGGTGCAATAAAGAATTTAAAAAAAAAAAAAAAAAAAATAGTCAGAAACCACGCTTTTTTTGCTTTTTTTTAAAGTAGCGGATTCACATTTTTCCAACTTTACTATAGGCCAATCATTACAACTTTCAAGCTTATTGATGACTCTAGCGTACCAAACTCGAGAAACATCACAAATACAATAAATAAGTTATTGTGTCCCGACCAGGAATCGGCGATCTAAATCCACGGACTTAATCGCTAGAACACCGAGGCAGTCAAATAAATTATTTTGTCAAATTATGTTTGTGTAAAACAAACACATGCATATAACGAGTTTAATTTATTGATTGGCCTAGCTTTAATTCTCTTACCGTTTGGCTTCTTATCCCATTTTGTTATATATTTAATGTCTTTGCTTTTGATACTATTTTGATTAATCAGGTATGCCTTTCGAATCTACGACTTGGATGACGACATGTACATCGGTCGTTCGGACCTGGTAGAGGCGACGCGACTGTTGACGCGGGGCGAGCTGCACGCCGAGGAGAGAAGCGAGATCGTGGCCAGCGTGCTGGACGAGGCAGACGTGGACGGCGACGGGAGGCTCTCCTTCATGGACTTCGAACATGTCGTCGTCAGGGCGCCAGACTTCATGTCGACATTCCATATTCGAATATAATAAATTAAATAGCAAATTAAATAGTAAAATAAAATTAAAATAAAGTAAATAAGATAAAATAAATTTTACTAATAAAATAAAATAAAATTTGTAAATAAAATATAAATAATAAATAAATGATTATAGTAAAATTAGAAAGAATACTACTAAAATTACTAATCTAAATTTGAAGATATATTTAATAATACGAAGTAGCTGTGAAGTACAAAAGTTCGAAAGGTGTTTAATTTGATATTATAAAATAATACACAATTTATTTAATGCCAGGTTTTAATTTCATAAGATAAAACAAATACGCACAATATTTAAGTATATCACACTTACATCATCATACACACACAAACACGTACACACTAACACCATCATACACACACAAACACGTACACACAAACACAACACATACGTACACTAACATAACATATTTATTTACTGTATTTTGTCCTCTTACTACTGACTTTATTGTTGTGTACACGCATATTATTATTATTATGAATATTGGCTTATGTTTTTGTTTGTATTCTTTGCTACTTGCTAAGGTTTAGTTTTGTTCGCTTTGAAAGTTGTTCGACTTGGCTTTGCTCTATAATTTTAATACGAAATTCGGTAAAAAAATAATATTTATAGCATAAGTGAATAATTATGGAAAACAATAAATTTTACAATACGGGCACAAGTTGCTCTTTATATTTTGCGTTTTTCCTGCTCTGTGAATTCCCATTACCTGACGAGTTTGGGCGATATTAACGTGAAAAAAAAAATGAAAACCATGACATCAAATTTTGCAACACATAGAATTTGATTATCCCTAAACTCAATTAGGAATACTGTTATGAATAAATTACGTGTTTAGGACTGATTTATCGGTACATGTCGTCTAAAATAACTTGACTAAAAATAAATGACAACTATAACAAGAAGAACATGACAAGACCAAGATTTTTACTTTACTGTGGATATTGTTAGTCAAAAGTGGTGTTATTTTGTTCAATAATGTGCTACAATGAGCATAATTATGGAAAAAGATAAATTGTACTTTAAATATGGGGCACAAATTGTAGTTTATTTTTTGCGGTTTTCCCGCGCTGTGAACTCCCATATTTTACCCGACGTGTTTAGGCTATAAAGCCCCGAGTGACTCCAATAAAAGCATCAAATTCTGCAACATCTGGAATTTGATGATAACCTCATTAACTCATAGAAAAGAAAGATATATTACGTCAGTCTTGGCTGTATGGGCTAGACCCTTTGCCTTCCCTATCACCTCATTCTAATCTCATCCATTGAGAGAAAAGAACACAAAAAAAAATGGAAAATTAAATGTTGCTTGATATTACGCGGGCTTTTATTTAGGTCGGCAAAGCTTTCACAATTTTAAGTCAAGTTTTATTAAATTTTCTAGCAGCTTGAGCTTTTTAAATATAAAAGGATGAGGATATCGGTCTTTGTTCAGGTGTCGTAAAGTGCAGACGTGCGGGAACCTGCGGAAATCCAAGCTTCCGATTCTTGACGATACTCGTATCAAAACAATCTGTAGTTTTTAAAATGCTAATTGGGGAATTCCTACATTAAAATGGCAACACTAATTTTTAAAACAAACTAACGTTAAACTTACATACACTGTGTTTGACTTGATGCTTTAAGATAATCGTTCTACTTGGCGTTGCCCTATGGATTTCATACATTTTATGCAAAAATCGGTTAAAAAAAAACGTTGAACGCTTTGCTTTGCTTTCAAGTCAAACATAGCAATAATATATTTCAAAATTAATACATTATTTTTATTTAAATAATAATAATATCATATTTTGATCTCTTTAATTTTAGCACAAGAATCAACCCCCTGGACGCGTACCGTAACTTCCGTTCACACAACATAAAGAAACACACGTGTTCCTAATAACTTTCATGTTTTACACGAATACAGAGTTTTATGTACATTGCCGCTTTTGTGTAGATACAAAGGATAATGTAGGTCAAAACGATCAATGTATGGATTAACTTTTGTAAAGCAACACAAATTAGAATTTAATGTCTATAATAATATGAGGGACCTTTTTTTTAACCCTTTGCAACTGACGTGGTTGAACCGTGGTATGTTTAATAAAAAATAAAAAAACGAAAGTTTTCAACCAATGCGTTCTTCCAGTATTGTCGTATGGAGCAGAAACGTGAACACTGACAGTGGGTCTGGTCCACAAGTTTAAGGTCACTCAGCGAGCTATGCTCGGTATTTCTCTGATGAACGTGGACATCCGTCAGAAAACTAAAGTTACAGATATAGCCTTTAAAATTAGTAAGTCGAAGTGGCAATGGGCCGGACACGTCTGTCGCAGAACCGATGACCGATGGAGTAAACGAGTTCTGAAGTGGAGACCACGTACAGGAAAATGCAAAGTAGGAAAACCCTCCGCCAGGTGGACGGATGACCTGAAAAAGGTCGCTGGTGGGGGCTGGATGAGGGTGGTAAAAGATCGTGTGAAATGGCGAGCCTTGGAGGAGGCCTACATCCAGCAGGCATTCCTCAAAATCCTACACAGCGGGGTGAGGCGGAGTGCATAATCGTCCGTAAACGTATCGTCTAAGATGGATTACGTCTGTCAAAAATGTCAAAACCTTGGGCATTCCGCCAAGCTTTTGGCATTTATACTCTACAACTACTACTCTTTTGACATCGATCTTGACGATTGTGCACTCCACCTCACCCCTCTGGTCGATATATATAATTAATTTCAAGCGGTGTTATTTTTATATAAATATCACCATGGCAAGCTTACCATATTAGTTCTCCTTGAAAGTAAAAAATGCCACTTGACATCACATTGCAAATGGCACATACTTCAAGATGAACAACAAATAGTAGGCAGACTGATGGTGGTAATTTGCCCAGTCTGCCGGGGCGGGGAAGTATCCACCTTTCGTGCTGATAAACCCCGCAGTAAAGTGTATTCACACGTTTCGAAATCAGTCAAGCCGGCATGGTGTTAGGGACTGATATCAGTCATGTCTGATTCCAATTCCTAACATTCATGAACCTCGCGCAATTAGGTGGGCAAGGTCACATGTCGTGCTAGTATATAAAAAAAATGATGTTGCGAATTAATGAGCCCCTGACGATGCTTATAAAACGTTAATTTATCACATTGAAATAGCATAAAAGTAAGAAAATTTGTCATTTGTCTCATAGCTTCCTTAATATGTACAAAAACATAGCTCCGCCGCGACAGTGAGGGCACTGCCGTGACCAGGATTCGAACCTGGGTTACTACGGCCACAACGTAGGGTCCTAACCACTAGACGATCACGGCTACCGGAGCTGGTGAAAGGTTGAACCAAATATAAGTCTGTACTATTCAGCGAAACACTTTCTCGAGCTGTGATTGGCTGAAAATAATACCGCCTGAGGGTATAATAAGACCTTGTGGCTATTTACGATGATAGTTATATATTGTTCACAAAACTTGTCAACACAACTTTCTGATTAAAAAAAACATGGCTTTGCCTACTTTTTTTTTGTTTTTAAAAACTTGTTTTACTTTTTTAAAATAAAAATGCAAATAATCAATCGTCATGGATTATTCTAACAACGCCTTCTTAAGGAAACTATATAGAAAAAAAGAACAAAATCTATTTTAATTTCCGTCAATGCGTTTGTTTTTTTTTCCTGCTAATGCAAAAGTAGCAATTGGCACGTTTAAGAAAATACATTTAATTTACTTTCAATGAAATATAACGAAACTTGGCTAGATACAGTTAGGTCCGAACTTAATAGTCGTTGCTCCGCCAGTCTAATCACTGTCTAAGAAAGTCTAAGAAACTGTCACTTTGAGAGTTCTGAGCTATTAATCCGGACCTTAGTCTTGTTTCAAGTGGTTATAATTTTAAAAGTTGATGGCAAGAGAATGCGTGGTAGGTCTCCGATAAGGTGGACCGACAAATTAAAAGCAGCAATGGATCACCCCCTACAAGATTGCGTTAGGAAGGCTGCAGTTCGAAAGGAGTGGCGACGGCTTGTTTAAGCGTGCCACTGACACTCAAGTGACGACCACGACCACTCAGCCAATAGTGTAGCGACTAAGAAGAATGAAGAAGATAATAAATAGTACTCTTTGGGAGAAGCCAAAAAAATGTCGCTTCCGAAATATGGTTTCTTTGGAAAAGTTGATTGATTCTTTTAATATAATTAAATATTAGTCTAAATAGCCTTATTAATAAAATTATCGACTATACTACTAATATTTACAATTTTTGTATATTTGTAGGTACACAGCACAAGTTTATAGTAAAAAAAAACAAAATGGTTGATATTTTTTTAAATCAAAATTGATTAGGTAATGTAGATGTTAAGGCGAGACAAGCCTATATATACACACAAATATGCATACAGACATACATATGTACAGACAGACGAAGCTTCTTTCATATTTATATTATATGATGATGATGATGATGATGATGAATCGGAAATACAGCTACGAACCAAAGGCCGTCAGAAAGCACTGGGGGACTTTTATTTACATACTCGTAGATTCAATAAATTCGATCGCCACAGAACGTTTATTGCATAGCTATCTATATAGCCTAGTGTTACGAATTGAACATCTTTGCTCTGAAAAATAATATTTTATTTCCTTATTATGATTTTTTCATATTTAGAATGTTTAGAATTTTGACTTGTAGAATTGTCTAAATTTTGTTATTTTATTATCAATTATATTTTCCTCTCTAAAAAGCAAAAGTATTTTATTTTACAATATTTATTCCAATTTTACCCTTACTTATATATTTTTATAGCATGCATAATCGACAATTTTATTACTTGGAAATTGAAATTACCTAAACGAACTACCCATTGAACAATAACGGATTGGGTCTCGAATTATGTTCCTTGATTCTCACGCTTACGACGCGACGTGCACGTCGACTTGATTTGTTCGAATTAAACTGACAGTTTTCTATGGAGATATGTCAATCGAATATATCGAAGCGACATGTATGTCAAAAGCGAAAAGGGGTTAGGAATAACGGTTGAGTACCTAATCGAGGTTTATAATTACTAATTATTTACAAACGTCAAATCATCTTGGTATATCCCGTGTTCGACTACTGATCAAAGCGCAATATTTTTTAATAAATTTAGTTTTAACAGGCGTTCTTATATTTTTTCCAAACGCTTAGAGTACTAATAATTTGTAGTCGAACACGACTATAGTGTCAACTCGTGTCGCTACTGTCGAAACTCGAAAGCTTTTTTACCGAATTTTGCTTAAACTGAATGAAAACCATAAAGCAACGCCAAGTCGAATGACTTTTAAAGCGCAATAAAGTAAAAAAATCGCTTAAGGCGATAAGTCGAACATAGGGTTACTATACTCATTGGCTATGCGTCAATAACGTTATTGGGATCTTGACTAGTAGGTAGGGTAGGATAATATAGTATCTAGGTACATTGGTGAATGATTTATTTTGATATCCAACCTAGCCATATATATTTAGAAAATTTAATTTAATCTTAATAATTAATCACAAATACGATAAAATTTTATACTATTAGTTTTACTTAAATATTCGATATATATATATTTATGTATTTAAGTAGTAGTATGTAACGATTATTATGTATTGTATGTAAATTGTATATTTATAATAATGCACCCCGCAAATCCTCTACCACACTCTCAAAGGTTAGCTGTTATAAAATGCCGAAAGGCATTAAGTTCGCCCTTGTACATTACTTTTAAGTTTTTTTGTGCAATAAAGAGTTTATAAATAAATATAAATTTACTAACAATAATATGGTTTTATCCTAATAATTATGAACGCATTAAATTCTATATTGCACGTGTTCTTTATGCTACCCAACTCTATCTTGTTTATTAAGTAAAAATAAGTGTCTTTTGTAGTCGCGTTTTCATTTTTAACATGGGTAAAATGCTAGTATAAATCGCAAGTTTGTAAAACGAGCCTCCACAAATTTATTGTAAGAATCTAAAGTGGATATACAATTGCATATTTTTGTACAATTATATGACAATTCGCTTCTATTTGTCAATTTGCGCTGAGACCGCATATTTAAAATGGCAGCCCTACCACGTAGAATAATCAAAGAGACTCAGCGATTGATGCAAGATCCCGTGGCTGGAATCAGCGCGGTGCCCAGCGACTCTAACGCGCGCTATTTCCATGTGATCGTGACTGGTCCTGAAGATTCTCCCTTTGAAGGAGGATTATTTAAATTAGAGTTATTTCTGCCGGAAGACTACCCTATGTCGGCGCCTAAGGTTAGGTTCATAACGAAGATATACCACCCGAATATAGATCGGCTAGGCCGCATCTGCCTGGACATATTAAAAGACAAATGGAGCCCGGCGCTCCAGATTCGCACGGTGCTGCTGTCAATCCAGGCGCTGCTGTCGGCTCCTAACCCGGACGACCCGCTCGCCAACGACGTCGCCGAGCTGTGGAAGGTGAATGAGGGAGAGGCCATTCGGAACGCCAAGGAGTGGACGCGGAGGTACGCCATGGACAACTGAGCCCGCGGCCGCCTACCAGTGCCTGCGGAACTCTGTATATCATGTTTTAAGAGTGCAAGTTATATGTTGACACCTCTGACCGAATAACTTGTGCAGACAATTGTGTTTGTTTATGATTGCGTGCACGGGGTGCGGCCTTGCTTGTGTCTCCACCTCCTTCTCTTCAGCAATGTCTTAGCTTACTGAATTAGGCGCCATCTCAATGTGTTGTAAATAAGATGAAGTCACAAAGCGCGAGGTGTGATCTCGGTCCTATCATTATCTTGCTCTTTATGTTATATTTTTGTTTGTATGAAAAAATAGAAATAAACACTATTTCCACAAAATTGAGTTCAATAAGAAACTTGTGTACTATTTAAAGTTTGTATATAATTTATCAGTTATTGTATTTATGTACATTTAATTTGGCTTCAAAATACATAATTACAAAAGCTGACTAATATTTTATTTTTGCTTTTCCTTGATCATTCTTTCAACAGAAAGAACTACTAAATCTAAGCCAATGAAGCTAGATAATTCAATTAGTATAATATAAAATCCTAGTGACTCAAGGAGTGTTGTTCTATAATTTACCTTGCATGGAATAATAACTTTAATTAACTTAGGTTTGTTTACATAATTTATTTAGTGCCGTTGGCTTTGATTCTGTAGCTTTAGCATGCAGAAACCAAATTGAGAATAAGACAACTTTCTAAGCATGCCATGGATTTACCGTCGGCGAGTAAGTGACGTCATTCAGGAGCCGCGACTTAGACTGTAAAGGCTCACAGGGGCAACAGTGAAAGAGTGACAGTTTATAGGGTTTTAGTCCGTAGTCGCCTTGGGGTCTCCTTATGAGGCCTCACGGTGAGTCGGGCATGTGACCTTCCACGGTGGCTTTTCAGGCTGGGGTCATACCATTATAATTTTACAAACTCCATCTTTAAACAAAAACCATGTGCAGGGTCCATTGTGTATGGGAAAGAGAGATGAAGAATGGTGTCTCGGGATTCTGACTGACCATAAGCTGCTTTACAAAGGAGGCCTCGTTTTTTAATTTTAAAGCGCAACAAGGCGCTTATCATCCGCCATTCTGCTCCTCTCCCTACACAACCAAATACTGTATATAAAAAAGTAAAGTATCATCACAACCGTTTCCCTTCCGGGATGGTCAGAAATCATATTATACATAAATATTATTATATACACAGTATAAACATTTTCAGTTTGGCATCTTGGAATTAAAACTTTACATAACATTTTTATGTGCTAGACCAGGGGTACCAGACTTGAACTGCTGGACCTCAAAATTGTTAATACGACAAGCAATTAAATAATAATATAAGCGTTTTTAGAAGCTTATTTCATAAATGTATTGATAGCAGAACTGCTTAGGCCCATTTCAGTAAGTGGTGCAATATTAAGGAATTCTTCACGAGTTAGTAAAAAAAACATGGGAATCAACCAAAATTACCCAAGATCAACTCGAAAATCTTTTCGATCAACCATTTGTGCACCTCTCTACGGCTACAAATTATTATCCACCTTGGTCCTAAGCTACATTTAGGACATGTTAAAAATTAAATTTATTTATCTGACATTTGCTATAGCATGCATTTTTGATAGCCATAAATTTGGCTCATTCTTAATTATTAGATGAGATAAATAATTTTGCTTTTTTTACTCAGGTGGTATTATATGACATCTGTAAGCAGAGCTTGCCACCTGTCATGAATAGCCTATAATAAAGTTGTCTAAAAGTGAACTTGCTTCTCAAAAACAAGTGTGGTTTCTGACCACCTTGGATTATGGTCACAATGATACTTTACTTTTACTCCTGAAGATTTGTGTTATTATGATGTCCAGACCATTGAGTGTGACATTTGCTGAGTCACCGGAGCTATCCGATCTCTTCCAGTGCGGTAAGAAGAGCCCATCACATTCCTGCAGCCTTGGAGTGTGGAGGAACACTGGGCAGCCCCTCTGCAATACAACGTCTAAACCAGTCTTTCACAAAGTGGGCGATAACGCCCCCTTGTTGGCCCTGGATGCCTAGAGGGGGACGGTAAGGCGCCCAGCAGCCCTATTCTGTTACTTCGCCGCAAACGTTGTTAGTGAATTTCATTATTCACGTCAGAGCTTGCGTCATAATTATAAAATATTATTCAATTCTCAACTCTATAAGCGCTCGACCTTAACAGCGACCATGCAAATATCAACTTAAATAGCATGATATATTATATAACGTTTACGGTCAGAATAGGGCTACAGAAAGAAATAGGAGGCGGTGGCATGGTAATTAAATTAATGAATTTAATTGTGTTTTGCAAGATTTGGTAGCATAAAAAAAAGTTGGAGCGGTGAAAAATAATTCATTTTCAAGATGAGCGGTAGACACAATAAGTTTGAGAATATCTGCTCTACATTTTCCAGTAAGTAAGTAAAGGTAAGTAGCCACACGTTTCGGGATCAGGTTTGAATTGCCGTCAAGCCTGCATACGGCATAGAGACTGATGTCGGTATCTGATTCCAGTTGCTAACATTCGTGGACCTTGCGCGCCACTTACCATCAAGCAGGGGCAAGGTCACATGTCGTGCTAGTAAAAAATAAAATTGAGCAAACTCAAATACGAGTACCTAACACTAAAACCAACTCTTCGGACGTCATCGTAAAAACTATTTTTCATATCTATCCGTAGATAATCTTATAATACTAGGTACTCGTAAATTTATCATGACGATTGCATTATATGAGGTAGGTCATTACCATGGTTATTAAAAACACAACATTAATTTCTATGACAAATTTATGTTGTGTGAAAGAAAACCATAGAGATAAGCCAAGTCGAACGATTTTCAAAGCGAAATAAAATGAAAAAAAGCGCTAAAGCGACAAGTCGAAAACACGGACATAATAATCGCGATAGCATCACATACTTCCTGTGTTTGACTTGACGCTGTAAGCGCTTTTTTTTTTTCACTTTATTTTGCTTTGAAAATCGTTCGGCTCTATGGTTTTCATAGATTTAAAGCAAAATTCGGTAAAAAAACATTGAACACTGCTTTCAAGTCGAACTAACATCATAAATCAGCGCCATTTTTTTTTGTGTTCACTTCTCCCGATGGATGATGAATATAATAGGGAAGGCAAAGGGTTTAGCCCATACAGCCAAGTGTGATGTAATATATCTTTCATTTTTATGAGTTAATGAGGTCATCATCAAATTTCAGATGCTGCAGAATTTGATGCTTTTCTTGGAGTCACGGCATTATAGCTCAAACACGTCGGGTAAAATATGGGAGTTCACAGCGCGGGAAAACCGCAAATAATAAACTGCAACTTGTGCCTCATATTGAAAGTCCAATTTATCGTTTTCCATAATTAATCACATTATTAAACAAAACAACACCACTTTTGTCCAACAATATCCACAGTAAATTAATTTACAAAACACTTCGCAAAATGGCGCGAGACTTCGGTTATTTTTTTTTTAAATTGACAAGTAAAAATGCAAAACAACCAAATTGCGCAGTTTAGATTTGACATTTGATCATCTGTCAAAACGCGACAATCCACGGTTGCCCTCCTAAAAAATATTCTTCCTGATTTTTTTTTGTAATGTAACGCTTATTCTGTGTTTGCAACCAAACGAAGTCTCTGTAATTGTAACGATTAAAGTTAAAAATGGCGTCGATAATACCAGTTTTATTTAGGTCAGCCGTCAGCTGGTACATTTAATGCCATTTTAAACTTTAACCGTTACCTATAATTACATATACATACTTCGTTTTAGTGCAAATTTCAAATGTATTTATTGGTAATATTAGCATTTTGTGCTAGCACCGCTGATCCCAGGAAAACTAGCATCAGCATATAAGTCAGACATTTTAGTAAAAAGTAATTTTATAAGCGGTTGTTGTTGTCTTGTTGTACAGGTTGATCGAATGTAGAAATGAAACACCAGAGTTAATTAATTTGTTCAGTTTATTCTTAAGTTTAATGCAGACTAGAATAATACTCTTGGAAACAAAACCAATAGTTATTTTACATGTTACAGTGTGCTCTAACAGAGGGACTATTTTACTAAATTACTCCAAAGACCCTACTACGTGAAGAATGAATAATTACGCCTAGAAAATAAGCACGCGCACGATAAATGAGGCAAGTTTTACTGAGCCATAACAGCTCGGTTACTTAACAACCCCTGTCAGTCTTAAGGGGAAATCATCGTTCTTTTGAGATTCTTACTTTATCATGCCAGTTTTTGTGCAATTAATGGGTCTCAAATATAACATATTTATTCATTATATACATATATATTAGATCTCCAACAAGATGTACATCAATTCATTACAACAAAATATGAATAATAGGCCACATTAATTATAGAATATAGTATTAAAATATTATATCAATACTATTAATGTGATTATGGATAAGTACAATTAAAATTTAAATAATTTAAAAAAGTAATAATCTATATTAATTAAAAATAATAATGTTAATTTATTGTGTAAACTTTGCCTCAAAGTTGACAGTTTGTTTGAAACTATCGTTCTATGCGTTATTATTCTAAAGAACAATATATACTTTTGATTAGATATTTATGGTAATTAAGATATTCATGCTTCTTAAATGAATATTTAATTAAATAATTTTGGATAAAGTAGAAAATATCTTTTATTTCTTTTTAAAAATCATGTCATTAATTCCTAATTCTAGATGGCTAAAGATGCGCTGACAACAAATCTACTTTGCCTATTTTTTTTAGATGTACATACCTAACAAAGATAAAAAAAAGACCAAGTTGCGACACGTTTTTTTTAGATTAGCCTCTATGCTGACGAGTATATGTCAATGGCCTAACCTATTATTTTTATCTTTTGTTTTTTTTTTACAACGAATATAGATAGAATAAAAACTTAAAAGGGGTTTGTTTTAAATCTGAAGCTCAAAAATAACAAGGCCTGCAGCCCTATTCTGTAACTTAGTCGCAAACGTTATTGGTGGATTTCGTTATTTACGTCAGCGGTTGCGTCATAATTACAAAATATTCAATTCTCAACTCCATAAGCGCTCGACCTTGACAGCGGCCGTGCAAATATCAACTATATATATAGTTAACGGATTCTATTAAACGTTTGCGCTTAAGTAACACAGAATAGGCTGAAGCCGTATTTCAATACTTAAATTATTACGTTTTTAAAAGTCACCCATAGTGTTGCAACTTCAAAATCATTGGAAAAACGTAAAGTAAATTTTGTTAACAACATTTATATTCATTAAAATAAGATTATATAATAAATATATTTACATTAAACATAGTTTTATAACGTACATTAATTAATAAGGCAAAATTGCACTGACAGTTACCGCTATTTAAGGGATTTCACTATATAACGTTTGCGCCAAAGCTCCTGTCGCCACGTGACCACGTACGATGCAATTTAGCTGGATTGTCAGGAATATTTCTGTTTCTAAGGTATATCGCGTAAATTTTGAAACTAAAGCTTTTAGAGTAATTTGGTAAAATATATCACGATGAAGGCTGCGTTCATTATACGTGTTATGTTCATGTAATTATTTTTTTATATGTTATACACAACAGCTAGCAATACATAGATACATGTCAGACTATATTACTTCACTCAAATTTCACAATACAATAATTAAGGATCAGCGTGTGAAAATTAAAATAAAATAAACTCACTGACCACTAATGACAATAAAAAATATATAATAAATATTCCTCTAAACACAACTTAAATAGTAGAATTCGATTATAGAATGCATTCAGCTTTTTTAGTCGTCGGGCAACACTGCAAAAGAATTCTGCTACTTTAGCAATTTTACAATTTAAACGTACATTGAGCTTATTCAATACCATAACAAATGTGTTAGTATTTTTTTTAAAACACATTTTCTATGATTTTCAATAAAGCCCATATCGACTCGTCCTCAGAGCTCTTAAGCTATAACATACATATAATATATAATGCTTTATATTTAGCCATACTATAAAATTTACAAAATATGATATATCTTTTGAATCGCTACAGAAACAACACGGGATATTTTATATATATCTCTAATCAATTCATCTGTTATTTAAGACTATCTATAAGCTATAGAATTTGAACTTAAGTTTGAACTATGGTGCTGGTGGTAAAAAAAGTGGATATAGCCAAAATTATTAAATAATAAACCTTAATTTTGGCAGGTTACAGTTTCGGAAAATATGCTAAGTGCAAAAAAAGTATAAACTGCTACAATGTGTAAAAAAAAAAGTAGGAACACTAACACCCGTATTCTTTTTGACTTCGAATATTGTTTTTATTAATTTATTTTTTTATTCCAAGACATTTCCTTGACGGCTCCTCCACTCAAAATTTCCTTCCAGCTGTCAAACGAAATATAAGTTTTTTTTTTTTAGTTGTCTTTAAAGGACATTGTACAGAATACATCAGTCCTAAACACGTAATTTATTTGCATAATATATGTTCATAACAGAGTTCATAACCGAGTTGGGGATCATCAAATTCCAGATGCTGCAGAATTTGATGCTTTACTTGGAGTCACTCGCGGCATTATAGCCCAAACACGTCGGGTAAAATATGGGAGTTGACAGCGCGGGAAACCGCAAAAAATAAACTGCAACTTGTGCCCCATATTTAAAGTCCAATTTATCGTTTTCCATAATTATTCACATTGTAGCACATTATTAAACAAAACAACATCACTTTTGACCAATAATATCCACAGTAAATTAATTTACAAAACAAAAACTTGCACTTGACATGTCCACGCAAAATGGCGCGAAAAACTCCCGAAATATAAGTCTGTGTAATTGATACCTACGATTAAAATTTTAAGTGTCGTCTAATTTATTTATTTATTTATTATGTTTGGAAAACTTACAGCTATTTTACACTAGTAGGCTTGAGATTGGATACAATAAAGCCAATTAACAGTTTCCACTTATAGTTACCTTGAACAAAATAATAAAAATAACATGAGTATTTACATACAAAAAAAAACATATAAAATAGTACAATTCAGTGCTCGTCGGTCATCGGGCGTCTTATAGACGTAGTAGTAGAATTAAAAAGATCAATATCGATATTAAGATTATTGGACAACTCACCTGCCCTAATAAAGAACGTGTTACGCCTGTAATTTGTGCTGAAACGGGGTATAAGCAGTAGTGGACTTTGCCTGGTGTTTCTAGTGGGTATACGTAATAGAATTTTGCTTACGGCTGACCTTCAAAATAAAACTGTCGGCTCGGCTCTATTTTTAACTTTAATGTTAACTAACACAGAAACTTATTTTTTGTTTGACAGCTGAAAGGAAATGTTGAGTGGAGGAGGCTTTGAGGAACCGTCTTAGAATACGGGTGTAAAAATATGCTTTAACTAGGTACTTAATGAAAATAAATTAGTCTTGAAAAAAAAAATGATTTAGAAAAAAAAAATTTACTTAAAAATAAAATATCTTTTAAAATCTATTCAGACGACACAAAATTACTTACTCAAATTATTATATTAAAATTAGATAATACTCAGAAAATATAGCACCGAGTATGCTTATAAAAAGTTGAAAATATATTTGATTTAGATGTAACCACATTGCGATTTTCGCGCGCTTTCTCTGACACATTTTTTGCAGGAACACGCCATTTTGTTTTCATTCAATGTGGAACAGTTTTTTCTTCTAAAAACCGCTCAAACTTTGTTCACATTTATTTAATTATTTATTAAAATAATCGTAACAATTATACTTTTAATAATTAAAAATCAGCGAATATATAGATAATATATTTTGAACAAAGTATAAGCGTGTTTTGAATGTGGAGGATAGTTGCAGATTTAACTGAATACTTAAGCCAAGTCCAATCTAAATTATATCTGTAATTATTGTTACTTCCTTTTTAATACTTTTGACAGCTATGAGTCTTTTTCATATTTAAAAATGAATAAATACTAAATAAAATAAAAACAGGTCCTGGTATTTCTCATTTTTAGTAGAATAAAAATTATTTTCGTAGTTGGGTAATTTTTTGTTGTTGTGTTATCTTCCGCCGATGGATAATAAATGAGGTGATAGGGAAGGCAAAGGGTCTAGCCCATACAGCCAAGTCTGACGTAATATATCTTTTCTTTGTTTGATGCTTTTCTTGGAGTCACTCGCGGCATTATAGCATAATATAGTTCACAGCGCGGGAAAACCGTAAAAAATAAACTGCGATTTGTGCCCCATATTTAAAGTCCCATTTATCGTTTTCCATAATTATTCGCATTGTAGCACATTATTAAGCATAAACACCACTTTTGACTAACAATATCCACAGTAAATTAATTCACAAAACCTACACTTGACATGTCCGCGCAAAATGGAGCGAAGGACTTCGGTATTTTTTTTTAATAAAGCCAGGCATTGGATTAAAGTTCTTCAACCATTAGTGTAATCATAAGTGGCAATTAAAAAAAAAATCTTTGCAAGTATTCAGTTATATCTGTTTACACGTTTAAGTTAAAGATTATATATTTATTTTGAAAGCTAGCAGATAAGAGATAACGAAGCGGATATGAATGGTGTTGATATTAGATTATTACACATAATGAGAATAAAAAATATATTTATTATGATTTTATACTTTTGCCTACGCAAGAGAGGCAGTGTTCGTTTTATTTTTATCAAAATTAATTAAGTATTGTTATATATTACTTTTTCCACTTTATATTTTGTTTATTATTATTTTATTTACAATATTATTATTTAAAGGTAGATACAATTATACCTTTTTAGAATCATGATCAAGGATTTATACCTTGAACTTAAATTAGCCAGTATTTTTGCTAAAATAGACAGAAACTATCGAAATATACGATTTGCAATCTAAGATTTTAATTTGTACAAGTAATTTAAACAATAAATAACTCTTGGGCGCATTGCATCAATGTTTTATTAGTTAGATAGATTTTTTTTTAAATACCAACTATATCAAAATCTGTAACTATACCGCGTGTAATTGTCAAAAAAGCAAATATTTTTTTAGGCTTCAGATGTCATTGGTAGAACCTCTATTTGTAATTTAAAAAAAACCTTTTTTTTATATAAAAATCATTATCCGAAAAACAAAACACTGGTGAATAAGCATGGTGAATAAGGCCGCGTTTGAAAATCGCGATATCCATCGTGATAAATACCTAAGCTAAGAGTGTTATTATTAATTGATCGCGCCCATGATTTTAATACCCACTGAATGATTAAAATGAAAAAAATGGTGGATTTTTATTTTTATTCTTGATTATAATATAAAAATATTTGCATTTTAATAAATTCCACGGAGTATAATCTGTAAAAATAACAATATTTTAAAGTTACAGAAAAGCCATAGAGTTGGGATCACCACTCAAGTCCGATCGCCGTGGCGCTTGTGTAGCATTATAAAATGATACCAATGGAATGTTTTTTTTCCCCATATTCAACCAACATAATATTTTTCTACTTGCCCGCAATGTAAACTTAAAATCAAGCTAAAATAATAATATGTATTTAGATATTTTTAATAAAACAATAAGTTTACAGCGGAAAAGTCAATATGAGAAGACTCATCCATTAATTTAGGCAAAACTCAACATCCTTGTAACCCTAAAACACCTTTTTTCACTACTGTAAAACTACAAGACACTGCTGTCACTTTTAATCCCAGTTTTAGCCGTAGGACCTGAGTGGTGGTCTTGGATCCGTCAAATAGTTTGACACAAAAATTAGCGATTATTTTTAAAAAATATTAGGCTACGGATACACGTCCTTCGACATGTTGAATTATTAAAATGGCACAATTAATTTAACTGGAGGAATTGTAACTAAATTTTAATTGTTGCAATCCGACCCAAAACTCTTTAGACAAAAGTACAAAACCCCACCGAGTGTGCTAACTTACATTCTATCTATATTATTTAGCCACGTAAGCTTCAAGTAAGCACTCATCAATACTTTCACCGACATATTCAGAGACTAATCGATATACACGTTTTATTAATAATAGTTACAATAAGCAGTTTTTCTCTTAAAAATTAAGTATCTTAATTCAGAGGGGAAATGCTGCCAGTATATTAGACATCACGCCACAGAACAGAGATTTAAAGGAGCTATTTTTAGAGCTATTTTTTTATAGGTTAATTGGAAATTTAATTATAAAAAGGTCGGAAGTATTTTGTAGAAATTATAAATATAAAAAAAATGCTGATAATGTTATTGATTTGTCTCTGAATATACCATAGACATCACATTATCTTTTTAATCCATAGATGAAGTTCTGAGTATTAACATTATTCGATAGATCTTTCAAAGCGATCGCCGATTGGATTGACTAACTATTTGCTATAATTTAAATTTGCCATCCATAATGTCTATGTGTTGATGCGAATTTTCGTAAACTTTGGCAGTGATGTTACTTGGTAACCAGAGGCATAATTCTAGCGCTTTCGACCTAACGGAAGGTTCGAAATATTTGAATGATTGCGACAAATCTTCATAGAAAACTGTCAGTTTCATTCGAACAAATCGAGCGGACATGCATGTCAAAAGTTCGAGAATCGGGGCCCGGACGTTTATTTGTCCAATATTCATTCCATTTGGGAGAAAGAAATAACTTTTGTTGTGTGTGTTCTCGTTTCCCGATTGATGATGAATAAGGTGAGGGATGGAAGGCAAAGGGACTAGCCCATACAGCCAAGACTGACGTAATATATATATATTTTTTAAGAGTTTATCATCAAATTCCAGATGTTGCAGAATTTGACGCTTTTCTTGGAGTCACTCGCAGCATTATAGCCCAGACACGTCGGGTATAATATGGGAGGTTCCCCAAATTTAAAGTCCAATCTATCGTTTTCCATAATTATTCACATTGTAGCACATTATTAAACAAAACAACACCACTTTTGACTAAGAATATCCACAGTAAATTAATTTACAAGACAAAAACTTGCACTTGACATGTCCACGCGAAATGGCGCGAAGGACTCCCCCGAAAAAACTTTTAAATAGAATTTAACATTTTGATGAACTGTGTTGCCATTTGAAAAAGTTTTTTATTTTTTATTTTAGTAATAGTATGGACATTGGAAGGGATTATAGCAAATAGTATTTTTTTAAGGCGTCAAAAATCTCGATCAACATGCACTATATTAATGAATATTGTCAGAGAGCGTTTTATAGAAACCCTTGTTAATTTATTCAATATAACAAACCACAATCATATCTTTTGCTTATAAATTTGAGCTAGATTTCGCATACTCAAATCTGAGTATTCTTTGTGTAGTCAATCAGCTTGGTAGGAAATAAAATTACAGACTACCCTTTCCCTTCCGGGGTGGTCAGATCATAAAGAAGCGGATTCACATTTAGCCAACTTTACTATAGCTCAATCATGACAAGAGGCAAGCTCGTCGATGTCTCTAGCATGCATACCAAACTCGGGAAATAACACACATAAATTAAATATTAATCGAACCAGGTACCTCCGAGTCTAAATCCACGGACTTTAACCGCTAGAAGAAATGATCAGAAACGGATTCAAGACTCAGCTTTATGCTGTGGAAGTTGGTGCGAGAGGAATTACAGCAAAATCTTTGCACCACTAAGAATTGGGCCTAAGCAGGTCTAGTCAAAACATCTATGCAACGAGCTTCTAAGAAGAATCATTCAGTATTTGGTTGGACAGGGAGAGGAAGCAGAATGGTAGATGGTGTGGGTCATGTTTTGCAATTAAAAAAACAGCTTATAGTCGGTCGCAAGTCCGAGACACCATTCTTCTCTTCTCTCTTTTCCACATATGATGAACCTCGCACCTGCACGGTGAATTCATAAAATGGTAAGGACGTTGTCTTCTGTCTTCTACCAAGATTTGTTTTATTTTTGTCTGTCTAAAATTAGGTACAGGTTATATCCCTTTCAGCACGGACAATACCAAGCGTGCGTTATTACAAAAAAAAATCTAGCTGTCACCAAATTCTGTTTTGCCGCTCTAAAACAGCCTCAATACGACTAGTTCGTACATCCATTTACCTACTTAGTCAAAAAATATTATTCTTATCTCTATTAAATTTAAACATACATGTTTTTATTTCCACTATGTTACCAAACGCACGATGGAGCGTTAGCACATTAGAAGACGCACGAATGTGCGAAGGGGTTTTTGGGATTCGCTAGGGGAGGAACTTTTTTTCTATTTATATGACTATATACTTTAGACCTCAAATATCTCAAAGTTATCAATAAACCTTTCAATATCCAAAATATTTTTTGTCGTGCTGAAAGGGATTTGAAAGAATATGTATAAGCTGACAGTAATTTTATTTCTTAGAAAGCTGATTAATTAAATTGAAGTACTGCCTCCGTGGTCTAGCGGTTAAGTCCGTGGACCTAGACTCAGAGGTACCGGGTTCGATTCCTGGTCGGGACACAAAAATATTTATTAATGTAAATAAAGACATTTAATGAATATTTAATTTATTTGTGATATTTCTCGAGTTTGGTACGCTGGAGACATCGACGAGCTTGCCACTTGTCATGATTGGCCCATAGTAAGCGTATAAGCGTGGTTTCTGACCACCCCGAAAGGGAAACGGTCGTGATGATACTTTACTTTTACCCTCAAACATGTCTGTGAAAATGTTTATGTGCGAGTGAGAGGGATTCAACGCTTTAGCAACCCTCTTAAAGTATCACTTTTAATCCAGAGCTGTAAAATACTTCAAAACACGATATTTTATTGTTTTAATAAAAAGAGAATATAAAAAAAATATTTACGTTCCACAATTAGGCTAAGTTCATTTGTCTTCCCATTTCCGGTTTAAAAAAAAAAACTACTGTAATTTTAGGTATTTCACCGGATTAAATTTATGTAACGAAAAAGTATTTGTCTTTAAATATTCTAGCGAAATAAGTACCGTAAGTACGTTACGAAATTATAACTTATAAACTAAGTTCTTAGCTCTATTTATACTATTTCGTAGCGTTTTTACTATTTATTAAATTTGGAGAAAAATAATAATAAAAAAATTGATTCACTTTTATTTCAGTAAAATACCTTAATACAGGAACTTTTTTTAAAACCGTAAATGTGAAGACAAATGAACTTAGCTTAATTAATTACGCAAACCAATATTATTAATTATTTTAAAATTAATTCATAAACAAATAAACGTTATTGTATATTAATTTTTTGCGAAAATAAATTGTAGTGCTCGAAGTAACAAAAAGTAATCACTCCGAAGATATTTATTTGTGGTTTGTTTAAGGTTGTTGTATGATTTATTGTGATGATGAGGGTTTCTTGGAATGTGTATGGTGGAGGCACTTGTGTGGTCTAAATGAAGACGGGGTTCTCTTGCCCGGTCAGCAGACGAAACATTGACGTCGGCATGGTTTTCATCAGGATCTGGAATTAAGAGAAGATAATTAATAGCGAATTTAAACTTATATGCATGATGAACTGATTTTAAAGAAAATTAAACCTTGATCGGAAAAAGGTCATACTGAAAGTTTTTAGAACCGGCCACTTGTAAAGAATATAATAAAAAAACAAGTTATTGAAATTTTTTTTCACATTTTTCTTAAAAAAATGGGCCTAATAAAATGTTCTCGTGCCATTATGATTTATTTTTTATTTGATAGTTAATATATTGTGTTTTCATTTCATGCAATTAATTTTATTTATTTTATCCTAGAATAACGACAATTGAAATAAACTTTGTTTACGTTAAACATTAAATTGTTTAGATCCATCCGATATAATCAGACAAATATTCACATTTTAAAATCCTGTGTTTTATCTATAATAAAGTACCTGATCATAATAAAGTACCTAATCGTATAAATAGCGCTCTGTTTTATTTTACTACTATCAGAGTTCTTCGCGCCATTTTGCGTGGATATGTCAAGTGCAAGATTTTGTTTTGTAAATTAATTTACTGTGGATATTATTGATCAAAAGTGGTGTTGTTTTGTTTAATAGTGTGCTACAATGTGATTAGTTATGGAAAACGATAAATTGTACTCTGAATATGGGGCACAAGTTGCAGTTTATTTTATGTGGTTTACCCGCGCTGTGAACTCCCATATTTTACACGACGTGTTTGAGCTATAATGCCGCGAGTGACTCCAAGAAAAACATCAAATTCTGTAGCATCTGGAATTTGACGATGACCTCATGAAGTCATAAAAAAGAAAGATATATTACGTCAGACTTGGCTGCATGAGCTAGACCCTTTGCCTTTCCTATCATCTCATTCATCATCCATCGGGAGAAAACAAAAAAAAAAATCTAAGTAAAGTGTCAACACGACCGTATCCCTTGCAAGGTAGTTAGAAACCACGCCTTTTTTTTTCAAAGAAGCAGATTCTCATTTAGCCAACTTTACTACACAAAGCTTATTTTATTTATTATTTATTTATATTTTATTTATATATTATTATTTTATTTATTAGTTCAGTAATAAACGTAAAGGAAAGGCAAGACTAACAAACATGTATAGGTATAGGACAAATCTTCTTTTACATTTATAATATTAGTATGGATAGTTACCTCTCCAACGGAGGTGGCTAGGAGGTTGACTATCCTCTCGTGTGGGACAGCCACCACACTTTGCGAGTTGATCTCTATGATTCTGTGACCAACCCTCACCCCGCCGCGCTCTGCTATGCCGCCCCGAAGAAGACTGCAGATCTGCGATGAAAGAAACAATTGCACGCGGTCTTTTGGAACTCTCACCCCAATTTCCGCCAGCGACGTTCCATAGGTCACGCGTCGATCAAAAAAAAAATCAACGGTTTTTACAATTCCTCTGGTAAAATAAAATGTCCGGGAGTAAAAGAACCTCCATTTGTCATGTGGTGATTTTAACTTTATAACTAACACATGTTGCGACGAGGTACTTAAAATTAATTCGTGGCTGTAAATATGGCCGACAAACTAGTAATAATAATATTTCTGTCCATAATTATAAGTTCGTGGCCGTAAAAAGGCCTTGTCAGCTTACAAATTAATAACATTAATATTTATGGACAAATATAAATTCCTGGCTGTAGAAAGGCCGTGTCATCTTACAAGCTAATATTAATAATATTTATGTCCATAAATATACATTTTTGACTGTAAATGTGTTGTCAGCTAGTTTCGTAGGAACGTTTTGTATATCGACGAGTAGGTATACTATATCGATGGATGGTAAAAAGAAGAGTGAGGTACCAACTGAACTATAAATCTAAACTCACCACTCCATTCTGCACACTGAAGCCGAGCTGGTACTTGGTGTCGGGTCTTTTGATCTTGACCTCGACGACAGGCGCGCACGGGACCACGGTCAGCTTCACCACGGTCTGGTTTTTGGAGTTCTTGATGTAAGTCTGACATGTCGACAGAGGTAAACCCACTAGACTCACGCCGTTTATTGCAATTATTTGATCACCTGGAGGTAAAACAAATTATGTAGAACTGTGTCTAAATCTCTCTGTGTGTTAAGTCGCGTAACATTAGCCGGAGTATCAATTAGCACCTTTAAGAAAATCTCTTAATTTTATTTACTTCAAATAAAGTTTTTAAAAGACATAACACCGCGTCTTGTCGTCTCCTCCGGTGACAAGAGGGCTGGCTCTTTCTTAACCCAAAGAATTTGTATTACAATTCAGCGGGGAAATGCAGCCAGCGTTCTTGCCACCATTCCACGCGGACGAGACTTATATCCCTATCCTTAGTATTAATATTAATTTTATTTTATATTTTGTAAATATTGTTTTCGAATAAATGTTTTAAAAATTGAATTTATGTAAAAACTATATTACTTATACTGCAATACCAATTAATAATAACAGAGATAAAGTAAGTTTAGTTTCACATTGGATTAAATATATATAAAAAAATTACGGTTCTTTCCTTTTTTTTTTCAAGGAAATGACTATTATTTTAAGTTATTTTTAGGTTGCGCTTGTTAGTCGCAAAACATATACAAATTGTGTGGTTATTAATCGTTATTCAAACGGTTTGAAATAAGCATATCAAAATTATGAACGTATCAATTATTAACATATCAAATTTTAGTGATTCATCATAGGCAAACGTTATACTTGTTATCTTGTGTAACAATAAGAAATACTCTTCTTGTCATCAGATCTTTACTAACCCCTGACCAGACGGTCAGTAGGTGGCCAGCATGGCTAGTGTAGGCCAAATTCTCCAGAAATATGTTATAGAAGGCACATCTTCAGCAGTGGAGGTTTAGGTTTGTTAGTGTAATGTAATCAACAGTGTAATGATTACCGAAATATGTGCCTATATAGAAATTATATAATTATTAAAAATTAATTTTAAAATTTAAAGTTGAGTCAAAGCAGAAATAAATATAAAATTTATAAAAATAATTCTTATCTATTTAAAAACGATTGATTACTATTTAATAATCAATTAATCATTCGGTATTTGTATGCATTAAATTAACTGTTTAATAGTATTTTTTTAAAACTATTACTTTTAAATTCCTGTACGCAGATATTTATACTGTTCTGCCAACTATTTAGTAAACTGTATTTTTTTACTGGCAATTTCCAATCTAACTTTGTGCCTTCAATACCTGAAGATTCAATATACCTATAGTTCGAGTTGCAATAGTTGCATTAATGCGGCCAGGAAAAGGTATGTTGGATCATGCATTTACCACAGTCTAAACATCCCTATTTCAAGACAATGCTGTTCTTACCAATATTAAGTTGTCCACATCTCGCAGCTGCACCTGCTGGAGCTAGGTTGGCGATAACCACGGTGGGCAACATCGACCCCCACCCCGATTCCACCACAACCACTCCCAGAATCTCCCCTTTACTCTTCGGAACCACCACTTCCTTCTGCAATTCTTTCTTGGCAAACATCTGCAGCTCGTCGCCAAATATCTCTTGGCTATTTAGCACTTCCTGGTAATCCATTTCTTTGACAAAGCTGTGGTCTTCAATTCCGTTGGCTTTGAGAAACTCCATGTAAGCTACTTGGAAAGCTTGCCCGATCGACTGAGCTATGAATTGCGCCTGAAATTTTAGGTATTTTGGCAAACTTTTCTGACTACCCTCAAATCAATTTTATTAATTAATTCAGTAATGTGTATATTATTGGAAGACGCTGTCTCCTATTATGTGTATCATTAATATTGTTATTTAAGCTAAATATTTATTTTTATTCTAATAAATAAGTTTTAAAAAATATTACTGACTTGTATGACATTTTACACTTTGCTTCAACGATATCAGATTATAAGAGAGAAACATACTGAATTCCACATTTTTAGCGTGCGACATATGAGATTTTGTTGACGGTGTAGGGGTGCACACTTTGATTTGGAGTTCAAATCTACTAAATCTAAAATTGTCACGATTGTTTTTTTCAAATTTATATTTAGGTAATTATTTTACAAAAAAATACAGCATTTAATTTACGAGTATACAATATAGCCTGTAACCTGGCAAATAGTCAGTCTAGACCTCAACATTAAGGAAAGAAAAAAATAATGTTCGGAATACGCTGTTTATAATTTCCTAAAATTTATCACTATAAAATAATTAGTTTTGTTTCTTTAGTCATATAAATATCTTTATTCACGTAGAGCACAGACATTTGTGTCACGTCATTATTTTAATTATTATTATTAATGATTCTACTAGTGAAAGACTAAGCAGCAAAGTGGTCCAAAAAGTAAGCTCTTAGCAAAAGACCAGCAGCTTAGCTCTTCGTCGTGAAAAGTAACAGTTAGGACGAATTTCCAGTTCACAGACTATATAAACATATAACCCTTTCAGCACGACAAAATTTATTGATAACTTTAATAATAATAATAATAATAATAATAATAGTTTATTGACACAAAATTAAATATACATATTGAACAAAAAGTAAAAATTACATTGTTGTACATGTTTAATTTAGTAGACGACTTCTGTCCCCTATACTAAGGTTGCCCATATACTTTGAGATCCTTGTGGCCTAAAATATTTCATTAAAAATTTAAAATAATCCTCAACTAGCGAATTCCACAAAACCCCCTCCGCATATTCGTGGGTTGTCGTTTTCTACTGTGATAGCGCACTGTGACTGCGCTGGGTAATATAGTGGAAATATATTCATTCCACTTATGCATGTTTTTTTCTTTACTTGTCCTAACAATTTAATAAAATATAATTACTAAGTAGCTAGATGAGTGGACGAACTATCGAGGTCGTTTCGAAGCGGCAAAACAGTATTTGGCGACCGTTTTTTTTTGTAATATCTCACCTTTGGTTCTGTCCGTGCTGAAAGGGATATATGTGAGTATACTAATTTTTTGTGACCACTGTACTTTGTTTATTGCAAATGATGGATATTTCAACTACTAGGTGCAAGTTAGAGGTATTAGTAAAAAGGTCAATACATACACTACTAACCTCTTCGCTCTCGAATACATGGCAGATCATTTTAGGGGTCCGGTTCAGTTTGGGCTGGTCTGAATCCGTTTCGTGTGGGACGAATCTTCGCCTCGCCATCAACACCACCAGGTCTCCGATATCCGCGATATAAGAAATGGTTCTCAAAGCGTGATCCATCATAATCTCTTTCAATTCTGTATTGAGAACCATTATTTTTTCAGTCGATATGAACAAGTCGACTTCTGTGCTTGGCTGGTTTTCGCCTTCAGGGGCCTGTTGAAAATTTCTTATGTTAAATTGTAAAATAAAAAATAACAACAGAATTTTATGTCGTTTGAAGCTTGTATATTTGTATGAAACTGTACACATTTGGCGACACGGCCTGGGGCAGCAGTCTTGACCGAGGAACATAATACAATCTTGACACAGCAGGTTGACTTTTTGGCATTTGCTTCTACTGTTATAATACATATTAAGGCATAAAATAAGTAAATGTGGTGGTGGATGGTTAAAATCCGAAACGTGGACAATTAGTAAGCTAAAATGGCAATGGGCCGGACACGTCTGTCCTGTCGCAGAACCGATGGATTAGACGAGTTCTGGAATGGAGACCACGTACGGATAGACGCAGAGTGGGACGACCCTCCGCCAGATGAAAGGATGACCTAAAAAAGGTCGCTAGTGGAGGATGGCTGATGATGATGATGAAGCTGCTTGAGTTTTCGATGACATAAGAGCTCATATTATAACACTACCGCTTCTTTGGGACTAATGATATTGACAAAATCAGCTTTTTATATTTTGTAAGTGGCAATTTTTTATTTATTACTGACCGACCGAAATCGTAAAGATCACGATCGTTTTAAATGTCGAATTCCAATGCTGGGATTCAAATTTCGAATATAATACTATTCCTAAATAGAAGCTATACCTATAACAGGTATGTTGGCACTTTAAATATCCTTCCATCCACTTGGCGATGCCAGTGTTCAGGTGAGCGTTGTTGCGTGAGATTCCACTCTTTTCCCAATTAGTTACATATACTCGTACTCTTTGACAATGCTAAGCAATGCTAATGAGTAAGCTACTAAGATAGCTGCAGAAAAATAGCTGGATCGAGTTGGGCTTGCATTTAGTTTTCGTACTTAGCTCTTCCTTTACAAATGTGGTCAAATTTTTGTTTGCAGCCTTTCTGGCTCTTGCCTCTTACTAATGCTTCACGGATAATACCAAGAACTTCATATTATTACCGACTTTATATATTTATATATTTCTAAAATCCGTAATTTAATTTCCTAGAAAGCTGATTGTGTTTTTTTTAAAGAACACTCAAATTTACACACTAGTATTTTAATAAACCCTGAGAAGGTAAACAAGATATAAAAATATGGTTTATTTAAAATGTATTTTAGTAAAATAACAATGTATATAACTTACCAGTGCCTATCGATCCAAACGAAGCAAGAATAAACAATTAATGTTAATAGCAACAATATATTTATTTACTTACAAATATAATATAATTACAAAATAATACGATGAATATAAAAAAAAAATATCACCATTTTTCTTTAATTATTAGTTTTATTCTACTAGTATTTCATTAAACGCAAACAATTGTTGTTTATTTATTTGTCAGTTCTGCAACAAAATTAACAGTATTTCAATTTCAAAGTACATCCTACATATTTAATAGGATAAATGTAATTCTAATTAAAGGAGAAGACGACCTGCTCATAAATACCATCAAGTTTAAATTCGAAACTAGGCATGCAATATATATATATATATATAGTTTACTCGTTGTCGTATAAATAGAAAATAAATTAACTTAATTAATACTTTTATAATATATTATAATGAACTGGAATCAGGACTTGGTTCATCAGTAACATGTTAAATTGGTAACGCATTACGACCAGTGTTGCCAGTTACAATATCTTATTATTATTATTTTTTTATATAATAATATCTAATAAATGCGGGAGATGATGGCGATATTATGAAAACAATCGAGAGATTTCTTTTAAATTAATTAGAAAAAGGTCTCTCAATAAATGTTTTTATTGTGTTTTTCTATAATTTCCTTCACTACAAAATTATATCAATTATTCAATATTAGTTTATAAGAATAGTTTAGTCTACGCATTTACATTTGGTTTTGTTTCATTTTACGCAGTTTTTTCGTAATTCAAAAATTGGGTCTAAGTAGGTCTGCCGTCAATACATTTATGGAACGAGCTTTCAAGACGGCATTAACGGAATCATACAGTATTTGGTTGGGTAGGGAGAGGAGTAGAATGGTGGATGGTGAGCGTATTATCGTGCAATAAAATAAAAAAAGGGAGAGCTCCTTTTCTTAAACCAGCCTATTGTCGGTCGCAAGCCCGAGACACCATTCTTCTCATCTCTTACCCACACACGATGGACCCGGCAACCGCACGGTGAACCCATGGAATGCTTAGAAATTTGTCTTCTTTCTAAGCCAATAAAACTTACAGTTGACAATTTAACAGTTGCGTTTAACAAAATAGATTAGCGTTAAGTTAATAAGAGCTTATTAACTATGATTTATTTGAAACTACCCACAAAAATAAAATAAAAACAAATACATTAAACCTAGCCTAAAGCACACAAGTGTCAGCCAAACCACCTTAATTTTAGTCACAGCCTCTTCGACCATGTTCTTTTTGAGTCGTTTCTTCCTCCGTCTGGAGTCCTCGTCCACCTCCACCGAGCCCAGGAAGGTGAGGCGAAACACCGCAGCGGGCGCCGCGTAAACCCCGGAGTACGGGCCGTCGCCGTTCCACTGCGGGGAAACACCGGCTAACCTCCGCGCACGTTCGCACAAACCATCGTGTGTATTACGTTTAGAATTATGTTTCTTCGATTTGATGCGTGTGATTCAAATATAGGAGCGTTTTTAATTTAGCCGTTATTATTAGGCAACGAAACTAAGCCATACAACCTATAACTTTTTTTTTCTTTCATCGTAAGGTTAAAGATCAAATGCCCATTAGCCGTTAATTTTATTTAATAAACAATTTTTTTCTGGAATGTTTACAATGTATTTTGGCAAAAAAATAAAGATTTACTTTAAAACTAGATTAATTTTATGTATGAAATCATACATGTTTGCATAACTTATCATAGTTTTATGGCCAGTTGTATAAATAATCAAGAGATAAATTACAACTTTATGCCTTTGGCATTGAATTTATTATCTTAGTTTTTATCTCTCAGTTAAAGATATTTTGGTCCTTCGAGCCGGATTGATAACAATATTTGGGCCTGATTTTGGTTAGTATGCCATGCATGTAAGCTTTATATTGTTTAAAAAACCACTCCATTCAAAAAAATAACCTTTACATAAACCAAGCTTTTTTAGTTTAATTTTGAAGCAATTTACGCCTCTGTCACACGTTTGAGCAAAAAGCAAGCAAGACTATTAAATAGTTTGTAATACACAAAACGCTGATGGTAAGTGAGAAGCAGGCGATTTCTCAGTCAGTAAGCAAAAACCTAATCTTGGAGAAATACCGATTAATGTACGAGTATGTGTAAAGCTGTCAGAATGTCTGTGCATCTCTTTCTAACCTGAGCCGGTGTGAATCGGTACACTTGTCATGCCAAAACATGTGTGCAACGATACAAAAATGATGTGCATTAAAAAACCATACAGATGTTTTAACTTATCTCTTACTCCCTTTAGACAGAAAATATACAAAGTCTAGACATAATACTTGGAAATATTTTGAAAACGTATTCAGTTGCTTATCACGATTGTGATCAGCTTAAAATAAATTCGTTATCATTTTAAAAGGACACACAATTTTTGAAAATTATATATAATTTTAATTATAAATTATTATTATTTATCAGTATTATGTTTCTAGGTCAGGGTCCCGATTCTCGCGCCTTCGATATGCATGTCCTCTCGATTTGCTCGAATGATACTGATAGTTATCTATGGAGATATGTCGCTTTTCAATCGAATATTTCGAACCAACACGCAAGTCGAAAACGCCAGAATTTGGCCCCAGGATAAACTATGAGTACTTATGCGGTTCGATCAGATTATTGTTGTTACTAACAATGAAATTATAGATTTTATGTCAGAAATTAAAGTTTATTATTATTATTGGCGTAAACAACTCGTTGCGTCATTATGCACTTTAATTACAAGAGTTCTGTGACAGTTTCAGTGACAAGAGGTCTGGCAGTTTTCTCGCGCAGCAAATCAGCATTGCGGTAAAGCGGTGATGCTGCAAGTGTTTATGGCACACTGCCACATGAAAAAATTATGGGTGCATATTTTTTATTGTTTTATATTATTGCAAGGAATTGCAGTCACAAATGTTATTATTATTATTTATATTTGTACCTTCGATTTTCTTTTAAATAGTTTTTTGCTTTCACAATCGTAATAAGTACGTAATAGGCTAAGTACCTTGAGAAAAAATCATATATACATATATATTTAATACTAGCTCGACATGTGATGGTAAGTGGGGCGCAAGGTCCATAAATGTGCAACTGGAATCAGACATTTGTGACTGACAACAGTCTCTACTACTATGCCGGCTTGAATTCGAGCCTGATCCCGAAACGTGTGTATACACTTTACAGGGTTTATCGGCACGAACAGTGGATACTTCCCCGCCCCGGCAGACTGGGCAAATTACCACCAACCGTTCGCCTACCACCTATTTGTTGTTCTCGTTAAATGTATGTGCCATTTGCAAATGGCAATTTTTACTTTCAACGAGAACTAATATTGTAAGCTTGTCATGGTGATATTTATATAAAAAATAACACCGCTTGAAATTAGACTTACAGAAAATTTTATACTTTTATTATTATTATTGAATAATCACTAATCTGTGGCGCGGTGGTGGCTCGGTTGTAAAAACGCGTACCTTAAATCCTACAAAGGTCGGTTCAAACCCCGCCGGTATGTACCAATGAGAAATGCACTTTTCTTGCGTACATTTGTAATAGATTTACAACACCACCGTTCCCGTTCCTCGGAGAGCACGTTAAGCCGTCGGTCCCGGTTTCACTAACACCAACTTGTGGAATCGTTAAAATTTACATCATATCCTCGCCAAGGTTTGGCCAGCGTGGCGAGTGTAGCCAAATTTTCCAGTTCTGGAAGGCCCATTTCCAGCGGTGGAGGTCTAATGAAAAAATGAAAATCACTAATCTACCTTTAATGTAAAGACGCCGAATGAAATTCTGCAGGTTAATCGTAAAGAAAAGAGAATTCATATCACAATATTTCGAGTAGTAACAGAAGGAGATTGTGAAAAACATATCATATTTCCTGTCTAAAGCGGGAACTAAATTCGCAGATTAGCAAACAATACCGCGCAAGTTTTGACTAATTATACAGGAGATGGAAATAAACTGTTTTAATAATCTATACGGAATGACTTTGTATGACATACGTTACACTAAAATTGTGATTCTATTAATAGAAAAATGTCCTTTTTATTGGCTTCTCCATACAAATTAGCTGTTTTAAAATTATTAGTTTTTATGTAAGCCATTTTTTTTATGTAATTTCCGACATATGGTTTCTTAGGAAAAGTTCTTTGTTTCTATCAATAGAATAACATAAGGCAACACAAATTCACCTCGTATAATTAGTAATAGATACTGTATATAATAATAATACATAAATATCACAAATTATATCGTAAAGTTTTTTTTATTTTAATGAAAATCAGTTTTTTATTCCGCTGTAAAATGAGCCCAATAGACTCGCATGGTATTGTTTGCTAAGCGACGTAATATAGTATGTCATAGAAACTTCCTGACGAGGGGATTGCTGTAAACTATATGCCTACTCAGTTTCGTAAGATAAAACATCCGTACTTTAAACACAAGTCATTACAACCACAGTACATAGATCGCACAGCAAATCAACAAGCCATCTCAATGAAAAAAACAAGCATTTATAAACAGGAGTTGTTGTGCCGATTTGTGTGCGTATGAAGTTGATATATTGCTTGATTTATTTACTGTGTCGTAGTTTACAACTTATGGTGTTTAATGACTTTCTGAGAGTATTAAATCAATGCGTTTACAACTGTTTTTTTGTAAACACAAGTAATTAATGTTCAGAAAATATCATTAATGTATTTCAAATCAATACGATGTACCCATAAGCATATTATGAACATGCCAAAAACAAACAGAAAGCTGTCAAGTTCACAAACTGTACTCCGCATACTGTACCTTAAGTTAAAGGGTAGGATTCGAGCAGGTTAAAGTTAAGGTCAAGGTGCACAAGCGGAGCGGTAAGCGATAGCGATTTGACCAACAGAGAAGGCTAGCCGGCGAAAAGGAACGCGGTCTTCAGTCGAGGGGGTAAGGAACGCACTGAAAAAAATCTCTAGTGCCAAGTCAAGAACAAAAACGGTTTGGCAGACAAATTGTGTACGTTAGACCAGGGTGTGGCGGTCAAAAGGTTCCTATTATAGAATAAAATAAAATTACAACACTCATAGAAACGCTTTTAAACCAAGTTTGCCACATAGTTCAAAATATGTAATCTCTTTTATATTTTATTAACGCGAGCAAAACATCATAATAAAGTAAACTAGGTTTAGCAAACATCCCTAAAAAGCACTGTTAAAGCTTGAACACACTAATGTGAGGAAGACTCTCACTACGCGTAGTGTGGCCATACTTTATTCTATTACTAATATTCACTGCTTTTAAAACTTTTAACTAAACAACACTAATAGTAATATTATCTGATATTTAAAAGCAATATTTTAACCGCAATATACAGTGACGATTAGTAAAATAAAGAATGTATTCAATAATTATACTGCCCTCATAAGCGCAAAAGTATCTTATGTGAGACTCGAGTAAATTGACGAGGAAATATCATTTACTGCAGTTAATTTTGCATATTTTCAAATAAGTTAGCTATTAAGCCTAGTTCATAAGGAGTGTCATCTCTTAAGCTATGTGGCATAAAAAAAAAGTACAACATTTTTGTTTAAATACATCTTTTGCGCTTTTGAAAACAGTATACATCCACAGTAAACACGCGGTCGACGCAGGCGAGCTGTAAGAAAGTCCGCGCCCGCCACCGCTCCCGCGCTAACCCTTCACTCCAAACGAGACCTTAGGTTTAAAATATCTTGTACGACCACTAAAATATATTTGGACATATAGGTTATATACTTTTCACTAGCATTCTCATAACACTAATAAAAAATAAGTTTAAAATCATATATATCAGAGCAGAAAAATATTTTTTTAACAGAATTTACTATAAACTTAATTTTGATACTAATCAACGATCAAAATTAATATCTGGATTACCAATTAAAAATAATTATTAATTTAGTGAAATATGATATGTAGATATATGTAATATACTCATAAATATGCTGTAGGATAGATATAGTCTGGCTAATGAAAGTAGATAATCGAATTATTTGGAAACTTTGAAATGGCAACACTATTATGTCAGTTAATTTTTTTCAGTATGGCTGATGTCAAACATTTGCTTGAAATTGTTTTGATGTTAATCCTAATTTGCATTGATAATATGAATAAAACTAGTAAAAGTGAAGTCCGTAAGATATTGTTTTACATGATTTAGTAAGTCTTGTTTCAAGTGATGTTATTTTTATATAAATGCAAGCTTACAGTATTAGTTTTCCTTAAAAGCAAAAATTGGCATTTGACATCATTGCAAATGGCACATACTTTCAACAAGAACAACAAATAGGTAGTAGGCGGACTGATGGTGGTAATTTTCACAGTCTGCCGGGGCGGCGAAGTATCCACCGTTCGGTCCGATAAATCCACACGTTTCGGCTCAAATTGCAGTCATGCCCAGTCAAGCCGGCATAGTGTTAGTGACTGATGTCATGAGTGTCTGATTGCAGTTGCTAACATTCATGGACCTCGCGCGCCACATATCATCAGGTGGGCAAAAAATCACATGTCGTGCTAATATAAAAAAAATAAAAATGAAATGATGTCCAAATTCCAAGAAAAAGAAGCTGAATTCAATCAAAAACAACGGTTGTTTACTTGTGGTGTTGAATTTCTTAGGTTAGTATGATTTATTATTTTGATTACTGAACAAATAATCTTTTTCCCGCGCTTTTTCGTTACCTACTTTCATTAGCCAAACTCTGAGTAAGAATTTATTTTTATATTAATTTAAAGTAATTCAGTTATTAATTTTAACATTACATTTTTATTTAAATAAATGTGTAGATGTATGTGATTTCAAACTCAACAATAATAATATTATCTACAATTAAATTATAAAATCTATTTGTCCCGATTCACACTGGCAAAAGAGGACGATTGCCTTAATGTTTCCTTCATGAGAATGCAGAATAACTAATAAATTTACACATTCTTAGAATATAAAAAAACATGACGATAAAATACATTCAATATTTGAAAAGTTTTTTTATAACTATTCTGGCAATGAATATTAAACCCTGAGTCCAAAGTTATCATTAATTAGTATGTTAAATAGTTTTTAAATACAACAAATAAGATAAGAATAATAACAGTAATTTTTTTATAGTTTGGAGCGTAAATGACAAATTCCATACAAATTAATAAATAATAGTTTATGTACTTTAAGGAAACTTGAAATTGTAATGTTTTAATGATTATTAATCCTTTGTGTCATTAAAGTAGTAAAAAAAAAGTAAAGTAAATCACGAAGTTATAAAGAATTTAGCCAATGGTGGCAAGCTCGTCGATGTCTCTAGCGTACCAAACTCAAGAAATGTCACAAATAAATTAACTATTAATTAAATTTTATGTATTACATTAATAAGTCAGTCTAAATCCACGGACTTAACCGCTAGACCACGGATACAGTTTAATAGCATCGGAATAGTGTACTAAATTAAACTTTAACTAAGTCGTCCAAAGATTAAATCATATAAAAAAAATATAAAAAAAAATATTATTTAATTTATTATTATTAAAAATATATATTAAACGCTTTTGCATCTCTCGTCCAAAATGTCCGTTAAAAGTAAATTATTAATAAACTTAAAAAAAAACTACCTACTCAATAATTAAAAATACAAAAAAAAAACAAAAAAATATATATATAATTATAAAATTTTATTTACACATATTGTGATTTCAGTCTTTATAAAATCCTTAAAAAAATCGGATTTTAGCAAACTTAACAAAAAAAAAAACAAATAAAAAAACAATTTCCTACTTTAATTTGTATGAAAATTGTCATTCCAGTTAATCTTTTTAACCGATTGATCTCAAATTTAGTAAAGAAATTTCTACCTTAATTCTGGAGACGGCCTCTTCGGCTTGCAACATTCTGGTGGCCTTCGTGGGCTGTCCCTCACAAGCCAGCTGTGTAGAACCCAGATATCTTGCGCGAAACAAAACGCCCTCAATAAGGACTGATGGCGATACTGAAAAATAATACTAACCTTAAAACTGAGGTTATTAAGGTTTAAGCAAAATAGATTCATACACATCGCACCCATAATACTATAAGGGCTCAAGTCAAAATTTGTGTATAGTGTGATTTTAAATGCTAAGGGCACAAGATGGAATTATCTACCTAAATATATCTTACGTTTATTATTGTGTATGTATTAGTATTTAGTATAATAAGTAGATAGTATATAAGTATTTATATCTAATTGATGTGTTACTTATACTTTCATTGCACCTACAGTTGTTCTAATTAGTCCCAAAGGTTTGGCTGTCAGAACATGTCTACGGGCATTAAGTCCGCCTTTTGTACTTTGTGCATTAAAGTTTTGAAATAAATAAATAAATATCTTATAAATTTTTCATTGCTATTTATAATGTAGTTATCAAAGAACAAATCTGCAGAATTTTACATTTATAACTTAAATAATAAGAATTATATTCGAAAAATAAGCTGGAATGTAGGAATTCTGAATCTTTAAACGCAATTTCCCAAAAAATATTTTTTCGTATTTTTTTATTTTTTTTGGTTCTCTTCTTATGGATGATGAATGAGATGATAGGGAAGGCAAAGGGTCTAGCCCATACAGGCAATTCTGAAGTAATATATCTTTATTTTTAATGAATTAATGAGGTCATCATCAAATTCCAGATGCTGTAGAATTTGATGCTTTTCTTGGAGTCACTCGCGGCACCATAGCTCAAACACGTCGGGTAAAATATGGGAGTTGACAGCGCGGGAAAACCGCAAAAAATAAACTGCAACTTGTGTCCCATATTTAAAGTCCAATTTATCGTTTTTCATAATTATTACCATTGTAGCACATTATTAAACAAAACAACACCACTTTTGACTAATAACATCCACAGCAAATTAATTTACAAAACAAAAACTTGCACTTGACATGTCCACGCAAAATGGCGCGAAGAACTCCTTTTTTTATATATGGTGAACTATCGACAATACAATAAAAAAAATAGTTAAAAAGAATTAGAAACAGTGTCATTAAAAGTTCTCACTAATAGATAATACCCTTGTATTACTAACGGTGCGATATGGACGTCATATGCAGAAATGATTCATATGAATTGAAGTCTGTTAAACATGTAAGTATGCAGTTGCAGAAAAGCTGATTATCTTTTGACATGTGTATGGTATGCTTATGAAGCACGTCATTGGCCGAAATAACCAAAGCGACAAGCTAACTACCAATCACGTGGTGTATATCAATATATTGATCCGAGATTATTTTAACCCTTTCAAACTTGATTAAATTATTTATCTCGTATATATGTATTTTATTCAAAAATAATAGATATTATATTGTATAATTGAATTAAAATTTAACACCTCAATTTAAACAAGTATATATGCATTCTGAAGAGAAGACAAATTGCATAGATTCACCGTGCGGGTGTCAGGTCCATCGTGTGCGGGTAAGAGATGAGAAGCATGGTGTCTCGGGCTTGCGACTGATAATAGGCTTTATTTCATTGCGCGATAATACGCTCACCATCTACCATTGTACTCCTTTCCTCCTACCCAACCAAATTCCGTTCCTATACTATTAACTGACATTTACATTTATATTTATATTTTTATAATTGTTTCTATCTTAGCTTATAGTATGACAATGCCTATATACAGCAGCTATTATCTTAACTGACAATGACATTTATATTCTTATAATTGTGTCTGTCTTAGCTTATAGTGTGACAATGCCTATCTACAGCAGCTATAATGTTAAGCGTTATTCTGTATTTATAATTGTGTTATTTTATTGTTTCTCTTTCCAAATGATGGTTATCATGTACTGCTCCAGATTCACCAATATGTACTATAAAATTATATTATTTTATATCAATATTGTAAAAATTGACGTGTAAAAGTGCAGAATACATCTCTTTTTGTCCTATGCCAACTTGCAAAATAAACGAATTGAATTTAATATTATTTCAGTAAGTGGTGCAAATATTTTTCAGGAACTCCTCTCGCACCAACTTTAGGTACGTTAATTAAGTATTTATTATTAAAATAATGAATAAGAAACAAAACACACACAGTTGCAGTTATAACTCAAGTGCCAATAATTGTTCGGGTTTTGTAGCAATTTTTTTTTTTGGTACTATACGTACGGTACGAAATTATTTTAGATTTTACTTTAAAAATTTTTTTCAAACTGTGTGTCGTCAATTGTAGACGCCTAGGCCTCGATTCGCGTGCCTTAGACATGCATATCCGCTCGATTTGCTCGAATGAAACCGACGATTTTCTATGGTTTTCATTCGAATATTCGATTATTTCGCTCAAGTCGAAAGAGCCAGAATTAGACCGCGGGTCTGAAAGGGTTAATCATTCTTTGTGGAACTGGCCGTTAACATAACGCAGCAGAGCAACTAATAGACATAGATAATGTACTGAGCAATACAAGCAAAATATTGACCACTGTCTAGAAAGATAGTTATTTTATTTATTTTATTATTTGTAAAAGTGTTGTTCTCTGGAACATTTCACATCGAAAATCAGATAGAATATCGATAGAATTGTATGCACAAAATGTTTAATAAATAAATTATTTTTAAAGATCCGTATTGTAGCGGTTAGTTGGTGGATTTAAACTCGTATCGTATCGGGTTCAATTCCTGGTCGGGACACAATAATATTTATTAATTTAAATAAATAAATTTATTTGTGATATTTCTCGAGTTTGGTACGCTAGAGACATCGCCGAGCTTGCCACTTGTCATGATTGGCCTATAGTAAAGTTGGCTATATCTGAAGCCGCTTTTTTATGCGTGGTTTCTGACCACCCCGAAAAGGAAACGGTGGTGATGATGCTTTTTCTAACATCGATATAGTAAAGACTATTAAGCCTTAATACTATCGATACTATAGCAAGTCATCATATTGTGAAACAACTAGATAGAATCTTATATATAGCTTTCACTCTAATATCCTTAGTATGTGTTTTATTTTATTTATTTATTTAATGAATCCTGTATATATTTATTTATATATATTGTATTATAGATATGTATAACATGTATTGTATATGCAGTATTAGTATGTATTGTTTATTTAATATTTACTTGGCACTCTGCCTGTCACATGTTTTCAAAACGCCCAAAGGTTAGCTGGTGGACAAAGCCTCACAGCATAAAGCTCGCCTGTGCACGTTAATTTTAAGTTATTTTAGTTTTTGTGCAATAAAGCTTTTTTATTATTATTATATATTTATAAATAGACGTCTTCAAGACAATTTAATTTACCGATCAAAATTTAAAAGATTATCAACGTGAAGAACAAATAGGTGGTAGGCGGTAATTTTCCCAGCCTGCCGGGGCGGAGAATTATCCACCGTCAAACCGATAAACCCAGTAAAGTGTATCCAGATTATATTTTATTACCACAGTTTTTGTAGTCTTTATTTCTACCATTCATTTTGTGTGATCAATACTAACGATATTCTGTCTATTGGTACCCTAACTATGGTCTACACCGTTTACGTCACTGTGCTGTGATATCATTTCTATGCGTTAGTAGTCTTAGTTTATCGTATGACAATGCCTCTTTACAGCAGCTATAATTTAAGTAACATTTTAATAATTGTTTTTGTTTTAGCTATAGTATGACAATGCCTTTTTAAAGCAGCTATAATTTGAGTGACATTTTAATAATTGTTTTAGCTTATAGTATGACAATGCCATTTTGCAGCAGCTATAATTTTAGTGACATCCTCATAATTGTTTTTGTCTTAGCTTGTAGTATAATAAATATTTCCAGACAGGTCACACAGCGCCATCTAATTTCCGTGGTAAGCTACGAGGCTTGTGTTACGGAAACTAGATGGTTGATAAACTACATGTTATACTTTTTTTTTTGTAAATATATACATATTATACATATAAACACCCAGACCGAGACAGATTATACAATGTACAACTTGCCGCCGGTGGGAATCGAACCCACGACCTCCCGAGTTCACGGCAACGTTTGTTACCACTAGACCACGGAAGCGGTCTAGTGGCAGTATGACAATGCCTCATTACATCAGCTATGATCCTTAGTGAATTTATTTTATAATTGTGTGTCTTAGTTTGTAATATGACAATGCCTATTTACAGCAGCTATCATTTTTAGATTAATATTGTATTATGTCTATTTGGGTTGTAATGTGCTATTTCCTAGAAAATAAGCTTTTCGTTATATATTTTTTTTGACATGAAAAAGCGCAGAATACATTGTATTTTATGCCTACTTGCAGAATAAATAAATTTGAATTGTGATTTGAGTTGTGTTCGCCGGATACATAGGTGTGCACAGTAATCGAATAAAATGTGCTAGGCAATGGTAAAATGGCTATCTAAAGACAAATATTGATTTTATTCGGCGCGAAATTTAAGAAATCTAAAATGGATCAAGATGGTTAAAATGTCATTTGAGTTGTTTGTAACAATTTTTAGGATTATAAAATTTTAGAAGATTTTTAAAAAAAAAAACCTTATTGATGTGATTTAATTTCCGGTAACAAGATGGCTGTCTCTTTCTTCGCCGAAAGAATCAGTTCAATTCAGCGGGTAAATATTTACTATTCCACGCGGACGGGACTTATATCCATAACAGTAGTATTAATAAAATATATATATATATATATATTTGTAAAGATTTTTTTCGAACGTATTATTGTACATGACGTCAAATAACATTTTAACCAAAGGGGAATATTTAAAAATATGAATATCATAATGTAACTATATGAACCAATAATATTTACCATTTATTTATTGTCAAAAAGGCAGCATGAAAAGTGATTGAAATGATTCCATTAAAATATGTTGACACAAATATTAATATTTTTAAATAACATAATATCTAATGGGGTGTCTAAAAACTCACCTTCTTTATTTTTACTCTTCTTTTTTCCATCTTTATCCTGAAAAATATAATAGGTAAGTGTGTGTGTGTTACTAAACATTTTTTTTTATTGAACAAAGAATCCTAGACCTCCGCTGACAGAAAACATACTCGTATACCTGTTGAATTTGGCCTAAAATCGCCACGACGACTGACCAGAAGTGTTGGCGTATATGATGTCAATTTTATAGACAATTTATAAACGATTCAACAAGTTGATTGATTAGTGAAACCAGGACAGATGACTTAATAAATAAATAAATAATATACTAAGAAAACAACAAACTCACTTTGCAATTCTGTACGGCATCGTCTTCTCTAATGTCGACCGCATCAGGCGGTGATCGTGCGGCACCACTGTTGCTGCCCGGCGGCATCACCGTACGAGACTTCGGTTTGCGCCATCCCTAACAAACATTGTAAAATCAAATTTAACGGACAGTAAAGGTTTAGCGCAGTCACAGTTCCTGAATTAGAAACGGTTGTATACCCTAGTCATGCCATAAATGTTGTTACAAGAAAAACAACGTTTTTTTCTATTACATAAAATATGTATTACTGCATTGTGCGTTAGTATAAGTTCATCAAGCTGAAGAAGATATGGAGTAACCGAAACGTTACCAAAGCCACTAAAATCCGGCTGGTTAAAGCTCTTGTGTTCTCAATTTTTCTGTATGCTGCGGAGACGTGGACCCTACGCGAAACAGAAAAAAAAACGAATTAATGCTCTAGAGATGTGGTGTTGGCGGAGAATGCTGGGCATATCATGGACGGAGTTCCGAACAAACAAATCCATACTGGAGGAACTGGGGATCAGACAGCGCCTTTCCTCGACTGTTCGACTCATTCTCACTTTCTTCGGACACGTGTCACGGCGTGGGGAAACATCCATCGAGCGCTTGGCAGTCCAGGGAAAAGTCGATGGCAAGAGGATGCGTGGTAGGTCTCCGATGAGATGGGCCGATCAGGTGAAGGTTGCAATGGATCATCCCCTACATGAGTGCGCTAGGAAAGCCGGGGTCCAAGAGGAGTGGCGACGGCTTGTTAAGCGTGCCACTAGCACTTCAATGGCGACTACGACCACTTTGCCAAGAGTGTAGCGACTAAGAAGAATATCATCACAGTGCATACCCTACTACACAGAGTCCTAGACCTCCACTGTTGGAGATGGGCCTTTCAGAATGTATTTGTTCCTTGCTTTCTCGTATCCGGCTATGTTTCTGTATTATTTACATTGCATATGACAAAAGTGTAAACTTTGACAAATCCAAGTGTTCCCAAAACAAGGTTCCTACGGATAATTAATAAACAATATAACAGGTTCCAAATTCGTCTCATCTATGAACAAAAACAATAATAACAACAAACCAAAAATGTTTGTTTAATTGTCTATTTATTTATAAGTCATTAGTCTTAAGTGGTCTAGACAACTAGCGATAACAGTTACATTAAAAAAAGTTAATAATCATCACGACCGTAATCTTTCCTTCAGATACAACGCTCGTATTGCCCGACTCCGCGGCGCAAAGGGTTATGTGTATATCAGCCATAGGCTATGTATGTTTGTTGTGGCGCACTAGAGATCAAACGCGTGGGCTGATTTTGATGATTCAGACGTCAATCGATTCGTCTTTATATTGCGAGTGTAACTGAAGATATGACATTAATCAAATTTAACCCATTGTTTGTAAGATAAGAGCCGGTCTCAATGTTACTGGGTCCCGACTGTTAAAGCTACTAGTAATAAAAGAAAAGAAAGTATCATCACGACCGTTTCCGTTCAGGGGTGGTCAGAAATCACGCTCTATGAATAAGCGGATTCACATTTAGCCAATTTTAGTAAATCATGACAAGTGGCAAGCTCGTCGATGTCTCCAGCGTACCAAACTCGAGAAATGTCACAAATAAATTAAATTTATAAATATTATTGTGTCCCGACCAGTAATCGAACCCGGTACCTCCGAGTCTAAATCCACGGACTTTACCGCTAGACCACGAAGGCAGTACTAGGTACTAGTAATAAAATTATTTAATTATTTTAATAGTGAAAAGTAAAAATAATTAAAGTTCCTTTTTTAAAGCAGTCGAGTTTTTTTTATTTATTTTAAAGATGCGGATTCACATTTAACAAACTTTCCTATAGGCCAATTATGACAATACCCACTCTGCGAACATTTCACATTTATTAACTACACAAAGGTGTGGCAACTTAAAGGGGTTCTTCGCGCCATTTTGCGTGGACATGTCAAGTGCAAGTTTTTGTTTTGTAAATTAATTTACTGTGAATATTGTTGGTCAAAAGTGGTGTTGTTTTGTTTAATAATGTTCTACAATGTGAATAGTTATGGAAAACGATAAATTGGACTTTGAATATGGGGCACAAGTTGCAGTTTATTTTTTGCAGTTTACCCGCGCTGTGAACTCCCATATTTTACCCGACGTGTTTGAGCTATAATGCCGCGAGTGACTCCAAGAAAAGCATCAAATTCTGCAACATTTGGAATTTGATGATGACCTCATTAACCCATAAAAATGAAAGATATATTACGTCAGACTTGGCTGTATGGGTTAGACCCTTTGCCTTCCCTATCACCTCATTCATCATCCATCGGGAGAAGAGAACAAACAAAAACAACTGTAGCAACTTAAAGCTGTAGGGTCTCGGTTCCACTTGTACCAACTTGTAGAACCTCGCCAACCCGTCTGGCTAGCGTGGCGAGTGTGGGCCAAATTCTCCAGATATATGTTCTGGAAGGCCCATCTCTAACAGTGGTGTTTTAGGGGCTGTAATGATGATCAATTAGTGATTATGTCCCATCAAAAATGTTATTTCAAAAACCGGTGGTGGTGGCTCGGTTGTAAGAACGTTTTCCAATCCAAAAGGTTCGCGGTTCGAACCCTGGCATGTACCAATAGGAAATAATTATTTTTATCATTGTTATAGATTTCTAGCACCACCGTTCCCGTGCCTCGCAGAGCACGTTAAGCCGTCGGTCCCGGTTCCACTAATACCAACTTGTGGAATCGTTAATAAATTGTCATAAAAATTTACATCAAATCTTCGCCAGGCCGTCTAGGACGCTGTGATCTAGGGGCTGTTAGGATGAAATAAAATTGGCCAAATTCTCTAGATATATTTTCTGGAAGGCCCATCTTTAACAGTGTAGGTCTATAGGGCTTTGTTTTCTAGAGACTGAGATGATTATAATAGTGTCCCGACTAGGAATCGAACTCGGTACCTACTGTGCGATCAATAGATCACAGCAACAATTAAATCAAGATTTACATATGTATTAAATCATAGATTAATAAATAATTTAGTTATTTTTACCTTTTTTCTAAAGCGTTTAATTTTTATAGATTCGTTCTCGTCAGCAGAACCAACAATTTCTATTTGTTGACTATTTACTTTACTATCTGAATTGATTTCACTTTCTGTATGTTTTTCGTCGTTTTCTGTTTCATCAGTCACTTCTTTTAGATTTCTATCTTGTTTTATTAATTTACAATCATTATCATTATTGTCAACACAGTATAACTCAGCAACATCGTTAATCAATTCGGTAACATCACATATTTCACTGTTTCCGTTCAATTGTTTACAATCACTTTTTTCCGATAAAATAATAGATTCTTGTTCTTCGTCACTCATTTTGCAATTTATGTATATTACGTTTTTGTCTAATAAAATAACTACAATGTTTCTTAAATAGGAATCAGGTTAATTTTCAGCTCAATTCAAGTCTACAAATCGCTACACATTTTGTCATTTACACATAGGTATTTGTGTCAAATAAAATACCCAAAGTCAAAGGTTCTTTTTCACGCACACGTTTTGCAACTCATATTTGAATTAATTATATTATAATAACTAAATTTACATTTGTAACACATAAAATACCCAAAATCGACGGTTCTTTTCCACGCACAACACAGCTCTTTTTAACCATAATACAACAGTAATTTTCATCATACTCATTTTTAAACTAAGTGAAAGGTTCTTTTTTACAATAAAATACAGACATCTTTAATTTTAAAATAATTTATATTTCATTTGTGTAACATAAAATACCTAAAATCGTAGGTTCTTTTTCACTCACAACACAAGACAACACTTTATTCGCTAAAATAACAAGATTCTTTAGAAATATTTTATATTACATTTGTAACACATAAAATAACAAAAGTCTTTAGTAAAAAAGGTTTATTTTCCCGCACAACATTACATTATAACGTAATAATGATAACTGATTTATCAATGAGTAGTCAGATTGGCAGACGCATAGATAATGTTATTAGAAGCGCTTTACTACTGCATTCAGTCATTTTGTGTAGTGATAAGATAAGAAAAGTAAACACGGTTCGATAATTCGCGGTATATTTAAACACTGGACTGTGCAGTTGTGAGTTACTGCGACTACTGTGTAAACAAATGATGTCATAGACTAAGGTTGAAAATAGAATTGACATTGAAAACAAAATTTAACTATTACTCATCTGTGAATAGTATTAGTGTGAGAATGCTTTTATGTTCACACTTTTACGAGCGCGGTATTTAATGTATCGGATTAAGGTCAGTAAAAACAAAATAATTTGTTTTAGAAGCGTAATTTAACACGTAATAACAAAATTTTACTTTTTTAATAGCTTCAATTTGTTAATATTTAAATATAATTATTGATTTAAAAAACCATATTAAAAACAGTATAATAAACATTCTAAAAAGTAAAGCAAACAACTAATTAAATATAAATGTCCACTCTATATTTATTCTTTAATCTATGCGCATTACGAGTTAAACAAGGTCATCCGCCTGCTGTTTCAATTACAGACTAGATTTAAACAAAGCGTAATTTTTCGATACCGCATTCTGTGACCAGTTATTGCATCACACGTGGCCCAGTCATGTCATTCATAAAGAATCGTTATTCTAACACACAGAAGGTGAATTAATTTATTATCTGGTCTATTCATAGTTTGGTAATTATTTCCAACGTGATCTAGCGCAACTGACGTGTTTTCTATGTTAAGCAACTTCAAAGGAACGTGTTTATCAAAAAAGTATCATTACAGCTTTAATCCTTTACAATGTAAAATACCTATGTTAATTTAATTGGTATTTTTTGTAAGTTTCTTTACAGTACATGGTACAGAACACATCAGTCCTAAACACGTAATCTATTCATAACAGAGTTGGGGAAAATTTTATACTTTTCTTGGAGTTAATCGTGGTATTATAGCCCAAACACGTCGAGTATAATATGAGAGTTCACAGCGCGGGAAAAACGGCAAAAAATAAACTGCAACTTGTACCCCATAATTAAAGTCCAATTTATCGTTTTCTATAAATATTCACATTGTAGCACATTATTAAACAAAACAACACCACTTCTGACTAACAATATACACAGTTATTTATCTAATTGTAAATAATAAAAAAACCTCGTTTATGACACCAAAGTTTTATTTTTTATCATTGTATTGCTGTTACATTCGGTGTTACATGGATAATATATTTTTTATAAAAAAATTTTTTTTCTATTGTATAAAAATATATGTATTGAAAATATCGAAGATAACTTACCTAAGGAAATAAATGATTTGATTTGACTTATAAAAGGATATTTTGAGCATAATTACCTTGTCATCAAAAAACCCCTGATCATCAGTTCTCTGCTGGCCCAGCAGCCTGTCTGTCTCCAGGTCGGTGTCGGCTTCATCTAATAAAGAATTAAAAAAAAATAAAAAATGTCCTTTTCTCACAATACCTTTTTACAGCTGCTATAATTTTTAATCGTAATTTTATAATAATCTAATTATATTTTGTCTTTAAAAATAGTTATATTAATAAAAAAAAAACATTGTTTACAAAAGTTCTGTACATATACTGCGTGTAATTCATTAAAGTGCAAATGATTTTATATTACAATTAATAATAAAAATAAATAATTACGTATATTTTATTTTAATTATTCAGTAACAAAATCTTAAGTTACGATGCAGAGAAGTTATCCTGAAAATATCGCAACTCATATTGAGCCTAATCAAGTAGGTAGCGAAAGGTCAATGATCGCACAAACGTTGAGTTACGCAAGTTTCTCTTAATATTTTGTCTCTCGGCTGTGAGCGAGATTAATTAATAATAACACTTGCGGCCGGTTGCAGAAAGCATGACTAAAATAATCTAATATCAACATTTCGATAATATCCAAGTAATTTGTTACTTTGGGTATTTAAGGCAATGACGCGGTGTATTGACATGTCCAAAGACAATCATCATTATTACAACCGGCCGTATAACTCCCCAGCCTTTAGATATTTATCACGATAAAAGAAAAACTTATTTATTTCAAAAAGGGGTTTTACGAAGAACACTTACTAAAAAATATCTTTTGACAATTACACGCAGTATATTGCATGAGTTAATATAAGTATATATATATATATATTACATTTTAGTATTTTTTTATTTGAATAGATAAATATATATACAATAAATATAAATCAAAAGCTACTTAAATACTTAAACAGCTAGCTGTATAACATAATAAAAACTGTATCCGACAGGAATTGAACCCAGCACCTTTGTGTCTAAATCCCATATACAGTTTTACAGATATTAATAATAATAACATACCCTCATCTCCACTATTAGGTTTAATTTCTACGGATTCAGTACTTTGAGCTGATGACGGCCTTTTTCTGCTATAAAGAAAAAACAACAAATGGTGAATAGTTTTACGTTACGTAACATACATAAAATAATATTTTATTACTTCAAAGCAAGAGAACAATCAACAAAATTATTAATATATATTCAATCACTATTTCGAAGTAATATACAAACAGTATAAAAGAATTGGAATATTAAATAATTATAAAAAAACCTAACATTAAAAAACAAAAAAATAAACAATAATAATAAATAAAAATCAAAAATTATAACCGTCCGATGGGCGTAGTGTGCCGAGGACACTGTCGCTGCGTTCCCTTGTTGAATATAAATATATATTTAATATTTATAAACAGTTATTGTTGGAGTCGGTCAAAGCCAAAAAAAATAATCTTAATATAAACTACTAATAATTTTAATAAAATAATATAAAACATTAAAGACATACACAAATGTATAGGGCTGTGACGTCACAATATTTTCTACCAAGGGCCTAATTTTGGCGCTTTTGACTTGCGTGTTGATTCGAAAAATTCAATTGAAAAGCAACAGATCTCTATAGAAAACTGTCAGTTTCATTCGAGCAAATCGAGCAGACATACATGTCGAAGGCGCGAAAATCGGGGCCCAAGAGTTTTTGTACAGAGCGTTTAGTTTCTGCAAATAATTGTTTTTTTTAAATAAAACAATATAAATTAAAAAACATTGTAGATAAATTTGTGCCAAAACTTGTTATTTTACATTATATACATATCATATGCACTCCTGTTTGGGACACAATAATTCAATTGTGATTTTTCGAGTTTGCTAGAGACATCGGCGAGCTTGCCACATGTCATGATGGGCCTATAGTAAAGTTGGCTAAATGAGAATCGCCTTTTTAAAAAAACAAAAGAAGCTTGGTTTCTGACCACCGCGGAAGGGATACGGTCGTGATGATATATGCGTATGCGAAATCGACGAAGGCTGATTATTGAAATGAATCACATAAAAATGTTTACGCATTTAGACCCAACCATCAACGTCGTGAACCTTCACGCGTCTGCCCGCGCTATCGCCCCACTCCGGCAACCCACTACTGCGCGACAGTCGAATTGAAAAGAAGTCCGTTAAAAAGTTAATTACATTCGGATAACAGATCTGTGAAGGTCTACTGTACTTATCAAAATCGTACCTATTATGATAAATCGATCTTTCAGCAGCGGGGATGGCTGGCACCTCATCTGGAGATCGATGCGGCGCGGGCGCAGGCGGCGGCGGAGACACTTCACTGCAAGCTGAAACCAAACGAACACATCAACTTATCATTATTACACTATAGCCGTTTAATAGGTCGGATTTGACATATGAAGAACCATATAAACCACCAATGTGAAATATTACTTGTCATACATGTAACGCTTCAAAGAAAGCGACGCTTAAAACTGATACAGTTACTCGTAAATTAAATAGTGATGTGCTGTCATAGAATTCAATGCAAGTAATCGTTCATTAATTTCATCATCATCATCCCAGCCTCTATAACACAGAGTTCTAGACCCCCACTGTTGGAGATTGGCTTTCCAGATTTTTTTTTTGGCCTACACTCGTCACGCTGGCCAGACGGGCCATGATAATATACACACATCAAAAAAGTCTAGGGATCAAGCATGTTTATGCGGATTTCTTGTGATTGAGATGTGGCTTTGTAATAAATTTATGATTTTATAAATTTATATGGATCCTTTTTGGTGCATTTCATAATTTAAAACAGGAACTGTCAATCAAATTCGAGTAAAAGATGAAAATCAGCTGTCAATATTTTCCCTATAAAAACATAAGACGCATTGAAGACATTATTAGTGCTACTGTTTCCCTACTACTGATTAAAACCAACGTTATTATGGAGCGGCGACGTCATTTAAGCAGGGAAGAAATGATCAGAGCCGTGGGAATGATAGAAGCTGGTTCCCGGCAACGTACTGTGGCTTTAGCTCTGAATACAAGTCAGAGTGTTATCAGTCGACTTTGGACACGTTACCGAACCACTGGTACCGTGGCTGAGCGCCATGGAGGACGGTATCGCTGCACCACACGGAGACAAGACCGATACATTCAAATCACAGCTCGAAGAACTCCAACAATAACCGCCATGATGTTAGCCGTGAGCCTTCATCGCTCTTCAGGGAACTTAATTAGCGACCAAACAGTCAGAAACCGCTTGCATGAAGTGAACCTTCATTCCCGAAGACCGCTACGGGTACCACCTATAGCAATGCACAATCGTAGGACTCGATATCAATGGGCTCTTGAACACAGAAATTGGACAGAAGAACAATGGCGTTTCGTGTGCTTTTCTGATGAGTCTCGTTTTGGTATGAGGCCGGATACAAGACGTATACGACACTGGAGAACCCCTGGACGCCAACAGCGATTAAAATCCTGCCAGGAAGTCCATCCTTATAGTGGTGGAACCATCATGGTATGGGCGGGTATTTCGATCGGCGGAAGAACTGAGTTGATTTGGATCAGAGGCAACCTCAACGCTCAAATTTATGCTGAGACGGTTGTATCAGACGTCATCGTTCCTCTACAAGTGCATATCGGTCCCTTATTTCAGTTAATGCATGATAATGCACGACCGCACACCGCAAGAGTTGTAAGACAGACTCTCGCCGCAGCTAACATCAATGTCCTGCCCTGGCCTGCTCAGTCGCCAGACTTGAACCCGATTGAGCATGCATGGGATATTCTTCAGAGAAGAGCTCTGCCGAATATGGAGGGTATCCAGTCGCAAGAAGACCTTTTTTTGTTGTTGCAACGAACATGGGCGGCCATTCCACAGCGTGATTTGGATGAACTCATTTTGAGTATGCCAAACCGATGTTCTTGTGTTGTTAGTGTTCGCGGTAGAAACACGGATTATTAATTGTTTAAGTTACCCAATAAAATTAAAAAAAAAACTGTTATTTCAGTCTTTTTTTCGAACTTTAATGTTAGTGGTTCAAATGTCAAAAATCCCTTTATTAGGAAAATGGCAATTTTTTTTACTAATGCAAAGGTGACTTGGTTTATCGTTACTGTAGACAAACGAAAACATTTTATTTGATCAATCCTTAAAAAAAATTTTAATGAATATCAATCAGGAGAAAAGTTATTGCAAAAATATATGTTGATCCCTAGACACTTTTGATGTGTGTATTAACGACTGCTTAATGTGCTCTCCGAGGCACTTACGAGTTGTAAATCTATGATAAATGTACATAAGAGAAGTGTATTTCTCATTTTAGGATTTTAAGCAAAGCGTTCTTACAACCGAGCCACCGCTTTTTTTTATTTTTTATTATTATTTTTTTTGGAAACAAACAGTCACATAAAGTAAATATACATGAAACAGATTAAACAAAATTAGACCTAGAGTTCCAATAATTAAAGATTAGTAAAACCATACCTAGCGGATCCAAGGAATGCAGATCTGCATCAGAAAGTACGTGGGCCTCGCTGCTCGTCCCATTCTCCACCACCTCCGTCATGCTCATTGACGAATGATTCTGAAATAATATTTTAAATTAAAATCAAGTACCCAAAACAACTAAAACAAAAATATGGAATTAAGAATAATTTACAAAAGTCGTAGTCGTAGCTGTTCGCGCCATTCGCGGTAATTCGACAAATTTTGGATGGTTAGGCAATATTATGATTTGTCGATGCATAAACAGATATTGCTAATTTGTTACCCCTATACGATCTGTCTCTTTCTCGCCGTTTCCGTTTCCCATTACCCATCCCGCTCACGGTCGCACAAGTATAAAGGTCTAGCAGAGGAGAAGCTTCCATATATTTATTTTAATTTATTTAAAACTTCATTGCACGTTATACAAGTGGCGGACTTAAAGCTGAATCTGACAGCCAACCTTATGGACAATGTGGACTATTTCAAATGTAGGGTAGGTGCAAATATTTAATACCAACTTATGGTAAATATTAAAATAATAATAAATTAGTCTATATACATATAAATACAATTATATTACTGAAATGCATACTAATAACTAGGATATAATAAATACTAATAATACATATACTGCATATGATACCATTACATAACTTATGAACCATTTAAATAATGCTATGAAACCATGTTTTAAAAACATTTTTCGGTTGGATGCTTGTCGGATTTCTACTGGTAGTACATTCCACAGGTTTGCGTCGACAACAGCAAATGTGTTGGCTATAAATCCAGTATGGTGAGAGGGAATGGATATACTCGTAACATGTCGTCCTAGAGTAAACATAGAAGGCGTTGAAGAATTGTTGTAAACCGCAAGAAAGAACATCAAGTGAGTCCCTTTACCTAGATCTTTTTCGTGATTGCGGTAATTATTATAGTATAGTCTATGTAAATTATTTGAAGACAACCCTCCGCTTCGTCAGAAACCACTAAACCCACGCCATTATTGGCCAATGGCTTCGCCAAAATGTGGCTTCTCTAAGCGTGTTCTACCGGCTATACCATAGTAAGCGGTCTGTAGAGATCTATAACCTAATCTGCAACCGAACCACACGCACAGGTCAGACAGCACCACATACCGCAGTCACCATCTCTACGCATATAATACATTTAAATTTGGGGGCTTATAAGTCACACAACAAAGATGTGAAATGCTCTTCCAGCCTCTACCGGTATGTTTCCACTGTCCTGGAGTCCTTTAAGCGAAGTGTGAAAAAGCATCTAGTCAAGCCGGTATAGTGTTAGGGACTGATTTTAGTCATAAGTTTCTAATTTCAGTTCCTAACGTTAATGTACTTTGCGCGCCATTTACCATCAGATGCACATCTAATAGTAAATAAATAAAAAACATTAACAGGTCACTGGAACTTGTTAAGCTGCTAATTGTACACAGCTTGCTCCTTGGACCACTTCGCTGCTTAGTCTTCCACTAACAGGAGTAGAATCATTCTAAATAATTTAAATTATGACGTGTCACAAATGCTTGTTAATAGGTTTACGTTAATAAAGATATTTTGACTTGCACTTTTAAACTAGTTTTTTCTAAATAAACACAATATAATAGCAGGTTACCTGTATAAGTGTAACGAGGCTGTTGTTATCATCTGGAGCGTCTTCTGGAGACAGTCCATCTTCTATCATCGGCATAGATGTTGTGAGTTCACCCGCGCGAGCCTTCTCCCTTATTTCTAAAATAAAGATATATCTATTATTATTATTAATTTATTTGTGATATTTCTCGAGTTTGGTACGCTGGAGACATCGACGGGCTTGCCACTTGTTATGATTGGCCTATAGTTCGAAAAGGAAACGGACGTGATAAAACTTTATTTTTATGTAAATAATTAAAATATTACAATAGTTATTATGTAGATAAATAAAATATTATCTCACCTTTTAATTCACAAAGCTCGTTTGCCATAAGCATGATAGAAAGGTCACTTTCCATATCGCAATGGGAGTCACAGTCGCTGGTTTCCGGGGACAATCCGAACTGTGTCCGGCTGGTCAGTGGGACTTCCTGACCTGGTCGGTCAGAAGGAGAGCTTGAGGGGCTCCAAGGCGGATCCACGGTCAAATCAGCTATGTTTGGCGGCTTAAATTTCTCTTTATGTTTTTGCTATGTAAGAAAATGTCATTGAATATAATTAATGAAATAGTTTTTTTTATAAAATAACATAAAAATTATACAATTGTATACAAGTATATATATCCTCAGATGTTATACCGTAATAGACATTTCAATTTATTTAAACACTTACAACCATAAAATAATAATAAAACATATAAAAAAATTAAAATATAAAAAAAATATGAAGACAGTTTTTTTTTTTATACGGAGCACGACATGTGACACCGCGCCCACCTGATGGTAAGCGGTACGCGAGGTCCAAGAATGGGAGCAACTGACGCCAGCCTCGGACGACCGACATCAGTCCCTACCACTATGCCGGCCTATAATGCCAGATGCTGTCCCTGTCTGCTTTACGCAGCACATGTGGGTAAATAAGTCTAGAAAGAGCAGTGAAAGGTTTGCCTCGATGGAATTATTCAGTGCACTTACTAACAATTCAGTTAGCCTATATTTTTTTATGCACTTACGAGGGGCGTTCAAAATATTCTCGGTATTGATACGTTACAACCTCTTTTATATATATATTTGTTACTGGCCGCTAAGATTCATCCATTGACATTAAAAAAAAGTAAAATTGGAACCGAGATGTTCTTTTGTTTTTCTGCAATTGCCGAACAAACATGAACACCATGAGCGAATTAACAATTTTAACGAAATTAGAGCACCGATCCGTCATAAAATTCTTGACAAAACAGGGTAAAAATCAAAAAACCATAAAAGAGGAAATGGATTGTGTTTACCGTGAGTCTGCTCCTTTTTTATCTACTATTCAAAAATGGTCAAGCGAATTTAAGCGTGGAAGGGAGAGTATTGATGATGACCCTAGACCTGGCCGGCCTGTAGTGGCTACCTCACAAGAAAATATCGATAAAGTGGAAAAACTTATATTGGAAGACGGCCGAGTGAAGGTTAAATCTATAGCTCAAGTAACCAATCTCTCTATTGGTACCGTACATGACATTATACATGACCATCTTAATATGTCAAAAGTAAGTGCAAGATGGGTTCCGCGAATGCTGACGCTTCTTCAAAAGGATATGCGTGTGGCTTGCTGTTCAGATTTTATCGACCTGTGTGGTGAAAATCCCGATGAGGTGCTGCAAAAAATAGTTACTGGAGATGAAACCTGGGTTCATCATTATGACCCAGAGAGCAAACAGGAGTCCATGCAGTGGCACATTAAGGGTTCAGCTCATCCCAAGAAGTTCAAGGTAATCCCGTCAGCTGGCAAGGTCATGGCCACAATATTTTGGGATTGTGAAGGAGTTTTGCTTATCGATTATAAAGAAAAAGGTGTAAATATCACAGGGCAGTACTACGCTAACGTTATACGTCAATTAAGAGATGCGATCAAAGAAAAGAGGCGAGGAAAGTTAACCAAAGGTGTTCTGCTTCTGCATGACAACGCCCCTGTCCATACTGCTCATATTGCCAAGGCAGCTATTGTTGAATGTGGGTTTGAAACTGTTACTCATCCACCCTATAGTCCGGACTTAGCCCCAAGCGACTTCTTTTTGTTTCCCAATCTTAAAAAGGATCTGCGTGGAAATAAATTTTCTGACGATGAAGCGTTGAAGACGGCCGTGGAGGAGCATTTTTACACCAAAGATAAAAAATATTTTTATGAGGGATTAAAAAAAATAATTGATCGATCTTATAAGTGTATGAACATAGGGGGGGAGTATATTGAAAAATAAAAATATCAAACTTTTCGTACTTGTTTGTTTTTATCCACATACCGAGAATATTTTGAACGCCCCTCGTACGTGCGCCCACCTGATTGTAAGTGACGCGCAAGGTCCATGAATGTTAGCAACTGGAATCAGACTGTCATGACTGACATCAGTCCCTAGCACTATACCGGCTTGACTGGACATGACGGCAATTCGAGCCTGATCCCAAAACATGTGGATACACTTTACTGGGTTTATCAGCACGAACGGTAGATACTTCCCCGCCCCGGCAGACTGGGCAAATTACCACCATTGGTCCGCGTACCAACTATTTAAATAAATTCATTTATTCTTACATACAATATACATTAAAATAAATACACATACATACAAATATGTACATAATAATACATATATTACGCACTATATTGGCTACTACATACAATACATAGTTATATACGTTGTGAGGAGCTCTTTAGGTAATGAGAGTACACCAGCTTTTTAAACAGCGATTTGCTGGGTGCTTGGCGAATTTCAACAGGTAAACTGTTCCAGAGATTTGCGGCCACCACTGCGAATAAGTTAGACTGAAATGTATGTGTGTGTATGTACCTCTAATGTCTAAAATACTACGGTTTAGTACCTGCATTCCAAGGAAATTAGTATGATTTTGTGAATCGGGTATCGCTTCGTTAGTTCGCCATTCGATATCACTGTCTTCCACCCGAGCGTCCACACAATCTGCCGTTTGTCGTCTTAGTTCATAGTCTAATTCCTAAAAATCGTTCATCTGGTTAAATGTAGTAATTAATTTTATTTAAAGATATAAATGGACAAAACCCAATTTCTATTTATCGATGGTTTAGAACTATCTTGATTTGTTTCAAACGAAAACGTCAAATTTCGTTATCCGACAAACAAAACTATAGATAAATAGAATATTGGATTTAGCCGTTAATAAATCCTCATCAACACTGTATCATTTTTATAGTATATATTTTTAAAATGTTTTGTTAATCGATTTTAGTAAAGCTTTTGATAGACTACAAAAAAATAAATAATTTTATTATTAATTTAAATATTTTAAGCAAGTAGTTATTTTGAATAATTAGATCGAGACAATGATTATTTAAATAGCATTAGAAGATTAGATTAGTACGCCAAATAATAAATGGAATTCCTCAAGGATAACACTTAAGGCCACTTTTATACTTTGTTTTTGTTTAAATGAGTTTATGCTTATAATGACAATACATATACAATTTATTAGACATACTAGAATCATAAATCTAAAGTAATTAAAACATACCTGAAAATTTACTATTTCATCAGCTATGGCACTGGGCAGTTGTGTTTGTCCCCCGCCCGCGGGACATCTAAAGAATTCTTCTAGAACTTTCCTTGTTTCTGAAAACTCGTACAAATAGTCGAAGGCAGCTGAACTAGAAGGTGGAGTGAAATCTCTACTTTCCGTCAGAATTCTCTGAAAATATTATTTTAGCATATTAAATCTGATACACTCATAATTTACATTTTTTCTAATTACAGATGTGTATCGTTAATGCTTTAACCGGTAGTTAATCCGTACTAAGTTTTTAACAGTGCTATGAATAGTCGTCTTATTAATTGGGATCAAAATAAGGAAAGGCATGCTCCGCATGTCGAAAGAATGTAGAAAGATTGACGAACCAGATCTATAATGCGAAAGTTGCGGGTAAAAGGAGACTCATCTATCACGACCAAAAAATAAAAGACTAGTTGATAATGCGTTAAATAGTCTACAAAACAAAAGGGGCATGTGTGATGAATGTCTACAGTACGGTATGTGGTGACCATCTCAAATGGCGCTCAATTGTCGCTGCCTACGTCGCAAGGGAACTGGCGTATATATGAGTCGTGTGTATGTATAGGTATGTTTTCCTAACACAGGTTCAGTGGTTTAAACTTAATTTAGCTGTTTTTGAAACATTTCGATATCTACATCTGCAAATAAGTGACTATATGGGTTTAGGCACGTCTTCTAATGAACTTAAGAATGGCCGCCACCGAGACAAAAGCTGATTGTTTGAGTTCTTTTTTGTGGTCACTTGATCTAGCAACTTGATTATTAATAAATACTTTTTCACACTTAACTTAAACCTACTTACAAAGGTAAACTTAAAGCAATTTCGACTGTTTTCACCAGCTAACCTTTGGGAGAGTGAAATTGTATGTACATAAACACTTACTATAGTATACTCGTATTTAGTTGAATCTGTATTAAGAAAACTGCTATGCATAGCACTGAATACTTTTACTTATATTAATAGCTAATTTAACTCATACCAAAAGTAAAACAAACACAAATGACTCACCTTAGGAAAACCAGGTCGTGGTGACCGCGTACTTGTTAGCTGTGGACCAACTCCATACCTTCTCGGCGACCCTTCATATTCGGCTATAGGGAGTTCCCCTATAACCCTCGTGACTCTGGACTTCTCCTCATCACCAGATAACCATACTCTACTCTCATCACTCAATCTTCCATCTTCTCTCGACGCCGTGGACTCACTTCCACCATCACAACTTAAGTCACTCTGTTTATTATTTATTAAATCAGTATCACCATTCTTTAGATTTTCTAAAGTCCTTTTAACATTGATATCTAATTCATGATCACTCACTTCGGCGTCCAGTCTCAAACCTAAGGACACAGAATTCAATATCACTGAAAAGAAAAGAGAAAGAAAAAAAGTTTCGTGAATGCTATCGACGGGTTATGATTGGGGGGAGATGACTTTACATTATAATAATTATGGCTGAAATCTATGAAGCGTTCTTATGCTTTGCTTGAACTTATGTTTTTCCCACTTTCCATGAAATGCTTTTTCGTGTTACCTTTAGGTAGCTGTAAAGTCTAATGTCGTGCTTAGGTGGTAACGTCATATATCATAAGTTTATCCATCTTTGCGAGGGATTCTATCTGCCAAATTTCATCATTTTTTTCTGTAATATACTCGTTGGCGTGAAGGATGCACAAACAGACATAGAACTTATGCAGAAATTTTAATAATTTTAGAAATAAGAACGCTTTATCGAAATCAGCCTAAATACTCGTAAGTGGATGGGTAATAATGAGTTAATAATGGTGGCATTCTGATAAAAATCATTACAAAAAATTTCATTCAATAAATAATAAACTTTAATCTTTTACATTCCACGTGCAAACTATGTTTTTGCCTGTTCGGAATGGCTTCGCTACTGCACTGAGAATAATGGGTAAAGAGGTATGATATTTTCTCACTGCCAGCACTTCGTAGTATCGTAATAGTAATGATACGAGTTAGTTTTTTTTAATTCATCAGTATACCAATAATGTTCAATATCATCAAATATCCATTTTTCCCAGTGTGTACTTCCAAACAATTTTTAACAAAACGAGCTTAACCTACCTTTCCAGTCTTCATTTTCATCGAAGACCATGACCTCTCCATCAGCGACCACAGCAATAGGGCTGCCTTTTGTATTAATATCATTGGTCTTATGTGGATCTAGTATGGGAGAACTGTTCCTGGGTATACCCATGTTGTCCTCTGAGACGGCCCCAGGGTCGCGGTCACCATTCGTGTAAGACGGCGACGTGTGACGAGAGACCATCTTTTTGGGCTCACTATTCTGTAATCTGTGTAGGGATATCTGGAAATACAATTAATATTTAAAAGACATTTTACCAATCTATAAAACGAAGGTAAGCTTTAACCACGCTTTAATGAGCAGAATATTTAAACTTAGAAATATGTAAAGGTTGATAATTAATGAAATGTCCAGACAAGCCACGTATCTACCCGACTCTATTAAACAATAAGTTATTAAATTTAAATTTATGTTAAAAAAATATATAATAGGGCTTGTTACTGTCAGGCTGTGTTAAGTGTATTATAGCTATTTCTTGGCTCTTTTCTTTAACTAACCAAATACTGTACGATGCTAATACAGTATTGGAATCTCCGACGGCAATCTATCTATCTAAATAAAAGTAGTACGTTTTAAAATCTGTAAAATAGGTAGTAAAGTCTTAATTCTCACCTCTGAATTAAAGTTCTCCGTAGCATAGTCTATGGTGTCCTTGTTAAGCAACCGCACTTTATTCCTAATGTTATGTTTGTGAGTGTTGTGTCTCAACTTTCTCAAAGCCTTTGTCCTGCTCTGTGAATACAGCTCTCTGCCACCGGCTATCTCGATTATTCTGAAATCGAATGGTTTCCATTGTAGATTATTTTGAATTTATAACGTGAATATTTCTGAATATACGAGGGCTTTATTGCTAGCCAAAAAAGGAGTTTTTTTTTGTTGGCATATTCAGAGTACATTATCTTTCATCCATAAGTCAGCGTTACTGTTTTTATACCTTAAATTATTATAGTCGCTTTGTTTTATATTTTATTTATTATGTTTTAATATTATTTTGTTGTATTATACCTATATTTGCGGAAACTTTTAATTGTCCTCTAGTTTTTGTTTTATATAAATATTCTGACAAAATTAATATTTACAATAAAGGTACGCAATATTGCCAGATAAAAAAACTTATCGGAAATATTAAAAATGGTAACATTTATGCCGAAAGGCTTAGATTGTTTACAATCAAGCGTACCGATTTTAGGGATACCTTGACTCTCGTCTGGCTTAAGGAGCCGTTGAGGAAACGTGTTAGAATACGGGCACAAGTCTTAAGCAAAATTTTAAAACACTTTCTCTAGGTAGTCCATCCATCTGGCGGAATGTCAGCTCACTTTACCTCATCCGCGTTAATCTCGACTTACCTAGAATCCAATTATTGTTACTCTTGTAGTTGAGGACGACAACGTTGTCATTCATTATTTTTTTCATTCTTTACAGCCCCTAGAACACAGCGTCCTAGACCTCCACTGTTGAAGATGGGCCTTCCAGAACATATATCTGGAGAATTTGGCCTACACTCGCTACGCTGGCCAGACTGCTTGGCGAGGATATGATGTCAATTTTTAATGACAATTTATTAACGATTCCACAAGTTGGTATTAGTGAAACCGGGACCGACGGCTTAACGTGCTCTCCGAGGCACGGGAACGATGGTGTTGTAAATCTAAGACTAACTTAAAAAAAGTATTTAGTGTATTTGTCATTGGTACATGCCGGTGGGTTTGAACCGTCCTTTGTTGGATTTAAGGAACGCGTTCTTACAACCGAGCCACCACCGCGCACGTTGTCATTGCCGCGGTAAATCTCGTCTGGTAACAAGTTGTTCAGATGGTTAAGGTCGTTGTCTATAAACCTCAACCTAACGTCTGCCAGAGACCTTTTTAAGATCATCCATACATCTAGCGAAGTGCCAATTTACGTGGTGCTGCAAAATCAAACTTACCTAGAATCCCTAAGCTTATAAGTGCCGCTCTTGGAGTTGAGGATGACAACGTTGTCGGTATCACAGAGGTCCTCGTCTGATGACAAGTTGTTGAGATGGTTCAGGTCGTTGTTTCTCGAGTCTAGACTCGAGTTCAACCTGGAATATACAATTATACATAGGTAAATAATAATAAGTTTACATGTTAGGACATCAACTTTCATTTCATACATATCCCAACGGCAATTAGCTGCTCATGGAAATGTGAAAAAAGACCTCGAGTATAATTTGCAATAGATAATACCCCTCTGCTAGCAGACACTAGTGTGTCCGGAGAAGGGCCTTGCCATTGCCCACGACGCGGACGCGCGACTTCGGACTATCTTAGCAATTTTAGTCGGTAAATCATATTTTGTTGTTGTTTATTTATCTATTTATTCTTGGGAAAATTTACAGCCTTTACAATATGTATATGTCATCTTAAAGCCAATGATTATTATTTTTTTATACTAACACGGCATGTGACCTTGCGCCCTCCTGATGTTAAGTGGCGCGCGAGGTCCATGAATGTTAGCAACTGAATAAGACACTCATGACTGACATCAGTTCCTAACACTATGCCGGCTTGACTGGGCATGACGGCAATTCGAGCCTGATCCCGAAACGTATGGATTCACTTTACTGGGTTTATCGGCACAAACGGTGGATACTTCCTCGCCCCGGCAGACTGGGCAAATTACCACCATCAGTCCGCCTACCACCTCTATTTGTTCAATATAATTAGTTTCAAAAGACAGTAATTATAATATGAGAACTTATGTCATTAAAAACTTAGGCAGCTGCCTATGATGTGTCTTATAGGCACATGTTAAGCATGTCAAAAGATAATCAGCCTTTCTGCAACTGGCCGTAAATTTCTCTCAGCTTAAAAAATCTTTGAATACGTTAACTCAACAGATTAACCACACACAAAGAATTTAGAATCAATGTAAAATTGAGTCGTTTTTTTTTTTTAATACTGAACACGACATGACATGACATCGCGCCCACCTGATGGTAAGCAGTACGCGAGGTCCAAAAATGGGAGCAACTGACGCCAGTCACCACGACCGACATCAAGATGCTTTTTCACACTTCGCTTGAACATTTAAAGTTCAATTTAAACCTGTTTATTTACTACTAACTTATCGTGTACTAAACTCCTCACAGTAAAAACTTCCGAGTTCTGTGGTGTTGAAACAGGAAAGTTTGATTCAAAGGCATTATGTGGCCGACAGAATAAATTAACGTGAACAACTCGTAAAAAAGTTGCTACAGAGCGCTGAAACTTGTTGAGAAGTGCAGTAAATGTGCCTGATATAGCGCCGGTTTATTCAAGAGGTTGTTTTACGAAATTTACCCAATAATGACGTGCTTTTGTGCTGTGAATTTGTGCTTACTCGTTTTTTATTTTTGTATTCATTGGAAAATCTACAGCTCTTACAATGGAATATAATAAATAATAAATAAATAAATAAATAATAAATAAATATTTCAGACAGGTCACACAGCGCCATCTAATTACCGTGGTAAGCGGTAAGCTTGTGTTACGGAAACTAGATGGTTGATAAACTACATATTATACTTTTTTTTTGTAAATATATACATATTATACATATAAACACCCAGACCGAGACAAATTATACAATGTACAACTTGCCCCCGGTGGGAATCGAACCCACGACCTCCCGAGTTCACGGCAACGTTTGTTACCACTAGACCACGGAGGCGCAACAACAAAATCATCCAGCAAAATCTTTGCACCACTTACTTAAATAATTGGGTCTGCCGTCAATACATTTATGGAACGAGCATTCAAGACGGCATTAACGAAATTTACTTTTTAAATTTAATTTGGTTGGGTATGGAGATGGTGGATGGTGAGTGTCACGAAGCAATAAAAAAAAAAAGAACGCCTCCTTTGTAATTCACCCTCATGCCAGCAAGCCCTAGATACCATTCTCTTCATCTCTTTCCCACATACGATGGACCCGGCACCCGCACGGTGAACTCTTTTTGTCTTCTTCTTCTTACGTTCGATAATAGTAATTGACCCAGTTTGTTTTGAATCACCATGCCGTTTATATCGTCAAATGAATTATAACATATACAACATCATTCTTAACCTTTAATTAGATTTGTTAAGCGGTGGTGGCTTCGATTTTGAGAACGCTTTTCTTAAAATCCTAATAAGGTCAGTTGAATAAGTTCAATGAGAAATACACTTTCTTGCATTCGTCATAGATCTGCTGTCAGTACATTCATGAAAAGAGCTGCGAAGACGGCATTAACGGAATCATACAGTATTTTTAGTTTTAGGTTAAGTTGGGTAGAAGAGCAGAATGGTGGATAGTAAGCGTCTTTTTGCGTAAATCGTAAATCAGTCTATAGACGGTCGCAAGACACCATTCTTCTCCTCTCATTTTTACACACGCAATGGATCCAGGATTATAAATTTGTCTAAATTTGTTAAGCCGCCGCGTCGGTCCCGGTTTGAATAATACCAACTTGTTGTTGTTAATCGTAATTTTTTTAATTGTTATTAAATAAATACATTTGACCCTCCCGTGGAGTGTAGGCCAAATTCTCCAGAAATTTGTGTCCAGGGCTGTGATGATAATGAACATATGGATATATAAACAATAAAGTTAGTAAGTTACCTGTCGTGTTGGTGTTGCATGTTTTTGGGTCGGCACTTGGGGAAGAGCCTGGTGATCCGCTCGCCGACGTCAGAGCCGGGCGTGGAGTCGCCGTCCAGCCTCAGCGCCGCGGCGTTCATCTCGCTACCACACTCACCAAGCGCTCCCTGTTAACAACACAAAACAATATGTTAACTATATATTACGACATACCATTAAATATAAGACAAGCTTCAAATCGAGCTATCTTCAAAAATTTAGTATATAGGTACTTCTTATCAACCTAACTGTTTCAACTTCTCTATTTTTTTTATATATTTTTTTTTCCTTTTTTATTTGCAGCATCTACATCATTAATTCTATATTACTTCCCTCATCGTTTAAGTGGTTTATTTGTATATTTATTATGTGTATAAAGTATTTATGTACATGTAATGTAATAGTAAGTAAATATTGGTAAGTATGTATATATTGATATATATGGACTTACTTAATATTGCACCTACCATCTATACTGTCTAAATGTCCTAAAGGTTTAGCTGTCAGAGAATGCCTAGCGGCATTAAGTCCGCCTCTGTACATAGTGCAATAAAGTTTTTAAATAAAAAAATGAAAAAATATATCATCATTCAAGGTTCTTCAGGTCATCCGTCCATCAGGTGGACATCGACCCACTCTGTATCTCCACTATATAATCCGTCTACGCCATTATTCATCGGTTCTGCGACAGACGTGTCCAGCCCATTGCCACATCAGCTTACTAATTTAAAAGGCTATATTGGTTCTCTGACGGATTTCCACGTTTCGGACTTTATACATCAAAGAAATACTGGGCATAGCTCTCTCCATAGCCCGCTGAGCGACCTTAAATTTATGAACCAGATCCACTGTTAGTGTCCACTTTCTACTTCGTAGGACAGTACTGGAAGAACGCACTACTTGAAAACCTTCGTATTCAAGCACTAAGGTATGTTTGATAAGATATGGCGCAGCTTCCCAAATGCCGCCCATCCTAGCTGAATGCGCATGTCAGCTTCTTTACTGAAGTATTTATTAATTAACAATTTCGCTGGTGGAAAATGCCTTACGGCATAAAGTTAATTTAGTGATTGTGCAATAAAGATTTATTATTATTTTAGCACGATTAATTGCATCAGTATGACGCCACAGTAGATAAAACTATTCTGATTTAAGCTAAAAATGACAAACAAAACACTGTCGAGCATCAAAAGGTTGGCAGAGAGCTCGGAAAACATTTCAAAGTTTCATTTAGCGTGTATCAGGGTGCATCGCTCTGGGCATGTGGCGGCTGTAGGCGACCTTAATGTCTTATTGATCCACACTTTTGGCACTCACGCAACATGCCTACTGTAACTAACTACCATCAACCGAAGCCATATATAATTGCATTACGAAAAATATAAAAATAGGATGTTAAAAAACATGCCTGACAATTGAAATATTTGACTATAGTCAATGACGTACATGTTCGAGTAGCGTTTTCATTCAAGCGAAATTCTGTAAAATAGAGCGCTTTGCTTTGCTTTTAAGTCGAACACAGTCTTCGTATTATTAAGTGACGTCACTCACGCTGACAAAGTTTTTTAAGGTTTCTAAAATTCAAAATGATGTATTTATTTTATTAAAATATAAATGATTTCGTTAATTAAAACGAAAATCAGTAGGATTTTAGGTACTCTGATAAAATATTATTTTTTTTTTTTTTTACAACATTCAACTACACTATTCATTATGGCGTAAAATGTCAATATGACCTAATATTAACTGCCTCCGTGGTCAAGCGGGTAAGTTCGTGGATTTAGACTCGGAGGTACCGGGTTCGATTCCTGGTCGTAACACAAAAATATTTATTAATTTAAATAAATACATTTAATTAATATTTAATTTATATGTGATATTTCTTGAGTTCGGTACGCTGGAGATATTGACGAACTTACCACTTGTCATGATTGGCCTATCGTGAAGTTGGCTAAATGTGAATCCGCTTATTTATAAGCGTGGTTTCTAACCACACCGAAAGGGAAACGGTCGTGATGATACTTTACCTAATCTACGTATCTACGCTGATTCATCATCCACAAGGATATTGCATTGTTATTAGAGTCCAATGGCTGTTAAACATAATATTCAACCTACTAACAAGCACAATGAAGGTAAGTGTCGTCGTTCCAACCACTTTGGCTTTTCACTTCGCTTCAAGGACTCGACTTTGTAAAAAAAGGGAAAATTCCACGGGCAGGTTAGAGTTTTCCACTATTTTTTTTTGTTTTTAATTAAACCTAACGCAGAAGCCTTTAAAGAACTTCCCTAAGGTATAATAGACATACGTTTTATAGTCCAGTCATTCGGTAGATTTGCCTAAATTTATTCTGATAGCATTGTTGTATTTTTATAGCTTTTGCGAATTTTATCTTTTCCGCCCTAGTACTTCGATACAGAAAGTAGATATACATAGGTCCTATATTGAAAAAATGTCGCATAAAAATCGTTTATAATTTCTGGAAAAACTGCTAGGTATTAAATAAAATAAATGTACAGTTGGGTTGGTTGGACAGGTGGCGTATGTGAATCAATGACGGCAAAACTGCTGTATTGGTGACGTCTAGATGCCGGCTGCATCCACCACAGCAGCTTCGGGGACAGAAGTGGACTCCAACCTGTATATACCTGTGTATACCTGGGCTGCATCATCAACAGACATTGTACCACTTTGCTTGCTGCGTAGTCTTTCACTAGCAGGAGTAGAATCATTTAAAATAATTTAATTAATGACGTTTCATAAATGCCTGTAATGTAACTTTAACTTTGAACAGGATGTTAACAATGGGCGAGTTGGCCTGCCATGTTACATCCTGTAATGAACTCCAGTTTTCCGGTGAGGGTGAAGGTGCGGATCTACAAGATGTTCATCCGTTCCCGACTTACTTATGATAAGTCTATAAACTTATTATAAACAAATATCGTTATTATATAGAAAAACTTAACAAATTATATACTAAAACCTTCCTCGAGAACCACTCTATCCATTGCTGAAATCTATCCATTGCTGAAATCAGCATGGAAATCGGTGCAGTACCTAGATTTGAGTTTATCGCGAACAGACAGACAGACGCGGCGGAGGACTACATTTTATAATATGTAGTTAACACAGTCCTAGACCACCACTTGTCAAGATCTGCCTGTCAATAGCTCTAGCACGCACACATTCAGTTATCTTGGAACTGTCAATCAATCAATATATGAGTAGCTTATAATTTATTTAACAAGCGTTTTGTTTTCGTTTTTTAAGGTACCAAATTTATGCATTTTTTTTGTTTCCTTTATAGTTCTATTAAAAAAGAAAAAATGTATAATTTTATTTTAGAAGTCATATTTGTATGTTATATTTTGTAAATTTGTTAGTTTTTTTTGTTTTTTTTTTGTTTTTACAGTACTTATTACTGTATTTCTTTAATTTGACCGCCTCCGTGGTCTAGTGGTAACAAACGTTGCCGTGAACTCAGGAGGTCGTGGGTTCGATTCCCACCCGGGGCAAGTTGTACATTGTATAATTTGTCTCGGTCTGGGTGTTTATATGTATAATATGAATATATTTACAAAAAAAAATTGTATAATATGTAGTTTATCAACCATCTAGTTTCCGTAACACAAGCCACGTAGCTTACCACGGAAACTAGATGGCGCTGTGTGACCTACCTGTCTGGAAATATAAAAAAAAAATATATATATATAAATTTTTAATTTCTTCTTCTTTTTTTATTGGTGAATGTTGTGACACCTAATTGGTACATATATAAGATAAGTTATAATTATTCTATGTTATGTGTGTGATAATATATGTACTGCTGTGTGTACTATATAAATAATTAAATAAACTGTCATGAAGTAATTGCCTTCCTAGGAACGATTATAACCATTAAAAATGGTAATAGGTCCTTATCATAAATGGCTATGAAAAGGTGTCTAAAATTGTTGGAGGCGCTTTCAGTAAAGGATACCAAGATAGGACTTTAATTACTGCCGTAGTGGAGACCCCCTTCATTCTTTCACAAAATTCGTTCATTAAGTATCAAAAGTTACGTCTCCCAGTTCTCTTAGGAGCTCGCTAATTGGTGAAATGTCGCCTACAAGCGTAGACCTAATATCAAATGGAAATGTTAACGGGAGCTTTCCAGTTTTACCGATTTTACAACTAAAGGACATCATTCATGTTGTATAAGTTTATATTTAAGTTGAAATAATATTATTTTATGTCTCTTTTAAAAGTACTGACAGTTCTGTTCTTACATCTTACATTTTAAAAATATATTAATTATAAATTAAATATTTTTATTTTAAACTTTAAAACTACTATTAAAAATAAAATAAAAATTAACTAAACCTAATAAAAAATAAACTAAAAAATGTCTTCTAGAGACGAAAAGGAAAGCTGGCAATTATTTCTGCCAACGTATTAGTCTCGCTATACAGAGGGGAAATGTTGCCAGTCTTCTTGGGACTATCATCATTCGTAGTCGCAGGAACCTCAGAATCCTCTGCTTGCTCTTCTCTATTCTTAATGAGCCTGCGACACCGAAATACCTCAAGGACAAGTTTGCCTATCTCTCGTCACTTCATAACAGGTCACTTCGCTCGGCCCACAATTCTGTTTTGTCTATCCCATCTCATCACTCTAGCTTCAAGTCAAACTCTTTTGCAGTGGTGGCCGCGAATCTGTGGAACAATTTGCCGGTAGAAATTCGCCAAGCGCCCAATAGATCACTCTTTAAAAAGATGGTATATTCACATTACTTAAACAGCTCCCAACAGTGTATGTAAGATATATTGTATGTAGTATATATATATATATATATATATATATATATATAGTGTGTAGTATATGTATTATTGCGTACATATTTGTATGTATTGGTGTGTATATTAATATGTATTGTTTTATCTTAGATTAAGTTTATTTAATATTTTTAATAAGTTTCTTTTTTAAGGTTGGCTGCTAGAGAATGTCTAGCGGCGTTAAGCCCGCCCCTTGTACATAGTGCAATAAAGTTTTAAATAAATAAATAAATAAAAAAATATCACTGAAGGGCAGTTTTAAAAATAATTGCTGTTTTAAAAATGGTTCAGGCTTTAAAATAATTTGTAACATATGAGAGATTGTCAGGGCCTCATAAAATATTTCTTCCACAATTATTCCATTCATTTTGCTATGCAACTTTATTTCCACTTTTTAGTTAGATAGAAGGAACTTAAGTTTAATCGACAGAAAATTAGAAGAATTGGGCTGCTGAATATACGTCTAACATAAAATGACGCCAAATTCTCCAGTGAAAAAGCCAGTCGTCAAGGCACGTTTCTGTTACTGCAATTAGTAAAACGAAAGGGGGGGAGAATCTGCGTTTGAATATGGAACATGGAATTTGATTTAGCGACAAATTGAATGGCTACACGCTGTCCTCTGTCGGTTTTAATAGGATAAAGTTTCAAGATGGCGTCTTTCTTGTACTTGTCGTGGATTCCTGGAAAAATGCTTAAGATTTTTATGGGGTCTAAATGAATTGTTTCAGGGCTCATTGACGTCTCTGGTGACAATAGGGTGGCAGTTTTGTCTCACAAAAATTAAGTATCCTAATTCAAAGGGGAAATGGTGCTAGTGTATTGGGCACCATGCCACAAGACAGCGATTTGCAGGAGCTATTTTTTTTGTAAGTATTTAATTTTTATTTTCTATTATTTTATTTATGTTAAATTTAGATTTTGTTGTAATATAGTTTATTTAATTTAAGGTCTAATTTGCCTTAAAATCTACTTTTAAATATCGTGTTTAAATTTTCGTTCAAATACGTTGCAGTTGCAAATGGCTGCCGGGTGACGTCACGTAATAGTAATTTACGATACTATTTTCTTTTATAAATGTAGGTTCCAATTAATTAATTTTTCCTTTGCTTTGTGCAAAAAAATCTCGGAAAAAGAAACTTAATTAAGTAGATTTTCTTGTGTGGCAGTTTACAATATTTACTATTAAGTGACGTCACTCAGGCTGACTAATGTTTTGGGGGTAAGGTTCCAATACTCGTATCTCTAAAATAATGTATATATTTTATTAAAACATAAAGGATTTTTAACTAAAAGGAAACTCAATGTGATTAAAGGTAATTAAAGATTATAATAAAACAAAATATTTATTTTATATTTTTTTATTTTATATTATACTTTTTATGAAACTCCCTACTGCAACGCACACTAAATTCAATTGTAACGTAAACGCCTTGCCTCGGGAAAAGCTCCGAACCGCGATTCAGTATGTGGTTAACATACAGTTCCCGCGCTTTATCGTCCTTGCGCTTACTAATAATAATAAAATACTTTATAGCAAAAATTTAAAAAGGAGTGTACAACAGGCGAACTTAATGCCGTAGGCATTCTTTTACAGCTAACCTTTTGCGCTTACGTCTTTCCGTACCCGACCTCTCGTCTTCGAGCCGTTTGCGCGGCGTGTCGCCTAGTCGTAGCCAAGTTGACGTACGGGAGCTGCTGATCTGCTTTGGTTGCATGCTTAAGTTACGTTGACGGCGATACGGTGACGACCCCTTTCCGAGTTGATATGTGTTCTGTCACCTTAAGGGTGAACGTTAACACGCCTAAGGAGCCACACTCGCCGAGCGTTGTTCCCCTGAGGTGCGATAAAGCGTGGCGTCACCGCGCCCCGGAGATCGGCGTCATACCGTCAGGTCTCTTATCATCGTGGCGGACTAAAAAGTTGGGCGCGGATAGCTGCGCGTACCAAGTCATCTCAGACCTCCCTTGCGGGGGAGACGAGAATCTGTACCGAGGCGTCAGCCTCCTAACAGAAGCAGCAGTCGCTGCACGTGACAATCTTTTGCCACACATTTTTATACTTTCTACTTTAAAAAAGGAGAGGGTTGTCAATTGGACTGTTTGTTTTATTTAGTGTACTTTCACTCAAGCACATAACCCTGCTGTCGCGCTATTCTGGCCACAGGGTAAAACTGTCCTTCTTGGCTGGTACCGACTGCAAAAATAACTGTTTATAAATATGAAATAGATATATTTTTATTTTTCTTTTTGTGTTCATTTTGATTCTTTTTTTATTTTGTAATAAAAAGTAAAAATATATTTAAAAGGGTGTCTGGGCGTTGACTGCTGACGGACAGACCTATACATATAGGCTTAGTTCGGCTGCAAATGTCTGTTTTCCTGTGCATGCATAATGAAATATGTTATTGTTTTCATATCTTGTAACTTTTACTGAATAAAGATATATTATTATTATTATTTAAGTATCAATTTTGTTCATTGTCCTTTAAGCCGAAGCTTGCTTTGAAGTAATTACAATATTATTTTTTATAGGTATAGTTTTGAAGTCAATTTTATTTTTTAATAAATGTATATTTTTATGTTTCTTTGATTTATTTGTTTGTTGGATTGTTTAAATAGTCGATATTGTTAATAAGTAAATACCTGAAAATGCATGCTCCTGCGGCACGTCTATTATAGGTGCGAGGAAAAATAATAGTGATGAAAAAGTGATACTATTGGTGGATATTTTAGTCGTACAACGTTAATTTTCCTCGAACATCTCTGGTTTTTTAGCGCAATACAATCCAGTAATATTCCTTACATTTTTCGTTAATGAATACGAAGTTAAACGCTTTCTTTTCTTCGTATATTTAATTAAAACGTTGACACCATTATGAATGACCGCAGTCATTACGGCCGCCATTGTTAAGGCAAACAATTCCATAATTATCAAATTTTCTAGTTACGTACTTATTTCATTAAACTCAAAGATTTTTTTATCTTTTCTTTTAAATTGGTGCAAGATTTATTTAGAAATTATTTTCACTTATTCGATATAATTGTTGTACCTACTTTTTTTTCTTATTTTTTTAAAAACAGTTTATTTCCAAAATTAATAATTTATGTGGAGAAGTAAAGTAGGTACAAAAACGGAAAAAAAAACTATTTAAGAGGTTTTAAAACGTTTGTGCATTCCTCTTGCTGGCACGATCCAATACATACATACATTTTTCAAGACGGAGTGTATTTTTAAAAAATGTAGTCTATTACATAGCTAATAACTTTCTGGTAATTAAAATTACGGAAATTTTGGTGATATACCAAAAGACCACAACATGAAGTCGAATAAATATTATGGTCTCACAGAAAAAATGATCAGAAACGGGTTCAAGACTCAGCTATACACAGTAGCTGTGGTGATTTGTTCATTTAATTCAATTATTTTTGTTTAAATTATACTGTTTGCATCTGTAAGTACTTGCGATATTCATTTTTGTTGTTTTCTGTAGTATACCTACTGTTTTTGTCATGCCTATATATTTTTTTAATTGTACTACTTAGTTTTTGTGTTTTAGTAAACGATGTTACCTACCTGTTGAATGCAATGCTGGTCTGTAAGTAACATGTTTACTAAACTAATAAGATACCTTCTAGATTGTATATTGTATAAGATTTTGCAAACATGTTGACTTGCTTAATTAAATAAATAAATAGAAGTTGGTGCGAGAGGATTTCAGGCAAAATCTTTGCAACACTTACTGAAAGAATTGGGCCTAAGACCTGCCACCCGCACGGTGAATCCATGGAATGCTTAGAAATTTGTCTACTCTCTTCATGTATTTGTTTTAGTAAAATAAAATAAAAATACGTGTGGCACTCGGGGACTGCCGCGGTAAAGCTATTGCATAGCATTTTTTATCAACTTATGCAATTATAATTATGACGAGCAGTAAAACTATATAATGATTGCTTGGTTGACGTGGACATATTTGCTTGCCAGTGTATAGGAGCAGAGTCCGTGAGATAATTAGTTAAGTATTCGATAGAATAGACTTAAATGTGATTTTTACTTTCTTTTATGGTTTAATTGTATTTTGAAAATGTAATATGTATAGTTCTCTTTCACAGTTTTGGTACTCCAGGTCTAATTATATGTATATTGTTTGTTATATAAATTGTATTGTGACTGTTTGTTACTATAAAAAAAAAAAAATATGCAGTATTATTTTTACGCAGCCAAAAAGCACGCTGTCTCACCTAGCATTGTGTCTAAAAGAGATAGAATCAGTTATTAGCAGCTAGCAGCTAGTCTACACGCTAACGTCTAGTCGCACGCACACAAATACCGTGCCGAACTGAAACGACGTTAGACGATGCACGGCTTTCAACGCCGAACCGTGTGGCGGTCGGAGTGGGAGGTGTTAGGTTTATTTTCGTTACGGAATTTCTTGATTTGGTCGCCGCGATCAAAGCCCGCGATAAAAGCTATGCAATAGCTTAATAATAAATGTTTTTCCTAATTTACTCTGTCTAAAATTAGTAGTAATCATTACAGCACCTAGGACACACCGTCCTAGAACTCCAGTGTTGGAGATGGGCCTTCCAGAACATATATCTGGAGAACTTGGCCTACACTCGCCACGCTGGCCAGACGGGTTGGCGAGATAGTAGTAATATGAAAGTGTAAATATATCCAAAATTTCCGTAATTTAATTTCCTAGAACTTTCAGTTTTGAAAAATCTGAATCTTTATTTTTTCTTTTAATCAGAGATATTCGACCAAGTTAAATATTTAAGGCATAGAATATCTGACCTAGTTAATGTATTTGTATCTATGGATAATACGAGTAGGTAACAGAAATGCTTCTGATACGTCGGTTGTAATGCCACATAACAATGTTATTCCAAATATCTTTGGCAAGGTATTAAGCTATTTGACATACGTATAGCTAAGATATATCTACACAGATATTATATCCGGTTTCGCAGCTCTACACACATCTTCTTGTATCCCTATAAGTAGTCTTTAATTTCCTGAGTTCGATTCCTGGTCGGGACACAATAATATTTTATAATTTAAATAAATAAATTAAATTAATTTATTTGTGATATTTCCCGAGTTTCGTACACTAAAGACATCGACGAGCTTGCCACTTGTCATGATTGGCCTATAGTAAAGTTGGCTAAATGTAAATCCGCTTATTTATAAGCGTGGTTTCTGACCACCCAAAAAGGGAAACTTTTTTTTATATACTAGCACGACATGTGACTTGCGCCCACCTGATGGTAAGTGACGTGCATGGTCCATAAATGTTAGCAACTGGAATCAGACACTTATGTCCGACATCAGTCCCTAACACTATACCGGCTTGACTAGATGCCTTTTTACACTTCGCTTGAAGGACTCCAGGTTATAGGAAAGTGGAAATACAGAGGCTGGAAGAGCATTCCACATCTTTATTGTGCGTGGGACGTGATGATACTTTACTGTTTTTTGTTTATTCTCTTCTATGAGGTGATAGGGAAGGCAAAGGGTCTAGCCCATACAGCCAAGTCTGACGTAATATATCTTTCTTTTTCATGCGTTAATGAGGTCATCATCAAATTTCAGATGCTGCAGAATTTGGTGCTTTTCTTGGAGTCATCCGCCGCATTATAGCTCAAACACGTCGGGTAAAATATGGGAGTCCACAGCGCGGGAAAACCGCAAAATATAAAGTGCAACTTGTGCCCCATATTCAAAGTACAATTTATCGTTTTCCATAATTAATCACATTGTAGCACATTACTAAACAAAACCACACCACTTTTGACCAATAATACAGTAAATTAATTTACAAAACAAAAACTTGCACGCAAAATGAAGCGACGATCTTATACTTTTTTTTTATTTTAAGCTTACATTACGGGGAAGTAGAAGAATTATGTTGGTTGAATGTGAGCAAAAACATTTCATTGGTATCATTTTAAAATATTACACAGGCTATCGGACTTGATTCTCATATGTTAAATAACTTTGTGTATTTGAAATGAGGTGAGGTGATTAAGAGAACCAAAGTGCTGTGATAGCATTACACAAAGTAGGTATGAAGCTAGGTATATATTATTGTGTATTTCACTCATTACCGGGGTGTAATGATTTAGCAAAATTAAAAGCTAAGTTGTTTTATATCTTTTAGACACAGTTAATTGTTTATTGAGTTTGGGTTTTAGGGTTTAATGGCCTTAATTTTCTGACTTTGAAATGTTTTAACCTTGAGACTTGACCTCTGAACGGTCCAGTGTTGCCGGTTTAAAAATAAACAACCCCACACATGAATAATAACTTAATTTATAATTTAATTAACACTCGGATTAACAAATCGGAGAGAAAATAACAAACAGAACGTAAAATCAGACGCGGAAGTACCAAACTCGAGAAATATTACAAATAAATTAAATATTAACTAAATGTATTTAAATACATTAATAAATATTTTTGTGCCCCGACCAGGAATCGAACCCGGTACATCTGAGTCTAAATCCACGGACTTAATCCACTTAGTTAGAGGCAGTTACTTAAAATATTTTTCGTGTATAAACTAAAATGATATTATGTATAAAAAAAAAAGTATCATCACGACCCTTTCGAGGTGGTCAGAAACCACGCTTATAAATAAGCGGATTCACATTTAGCCAACTTTACTATAGGCCGATTGGCCAAGTAGGACAAGTGGCAAGCTCGTCGATTTCTCCAGGCGTACCAAACTCGAGAAATATCCCAATTAAATTTAATATTAATTATATGTATTTATTTACATTAATAAATATTTTTGTGTCCCGACCAGACCCGACCCGAGTCTAAATCCACGGACTTAACCGCTAGACCACGGAGGCAGTTACTTAAAATAATTTTCGTGTATAAACTAAAATGATATTGTGTATTTGGATATTTTTAATAAAACAAGAAGTTAACAGTGGAAAAAGTCAAAATTAAAATTAATAAAAAAATATTTGCTCTTTAACAAATTCCACACGGTATAAAAAGTGGATTTCATTAGGATAACAGATAAAGTCGGTGAAAGTCGATCTTAGACGTATCTCAAACGATACAAGCCGCATACGATTGCCAATTAGACAGTCGAAATAAACCCATGAAAACCTCGTTTATGTGTAAAACAGGCCTAAGATGACGAAAATATTATATTTTACACCAAAACATCTCTACGCTTTTTGACGAAATTTTACAACTTCTCAAAATATGAAATTTGGCGCAAACTCTTTCTTACACGAAAACCCTTCTAAGAAATTATGTAAAATTCTTAATTATGATGTGAGAAAACGTAAGTACTTACATTTTTGGCAAAGTAATTTTGAAGTAAAACACAAGAGATGAACCTCCGTGGCGTAGTCGCAACGGTTGTAAAATTAGACGGGGGTACCGGGTTCGTTTTCTGTTCAAGAAAACAGTATTTTTTTTTTCGTAGATACATACTTTGGCCTTTCCTATTCAGTATAACCCCATTTCATTTCACTTAGAAAAAAGGAGCGTATTTAAGTAGATAAACCTCCGTAGCCTGGTGGCAAAAGTTGTAGATTTGGAGGCGGAGGTACCGGGTTCGTTTCCTATTAGTGAACACAAAATTATTTTTACGTGGATATTACTTTAGATTGTATTTATTTATTTATAAACTGCCTCCGTGGTCTAGCGGTTAAGTCCGTGGAATTAGACTCGGTGGTACCGGATTCGATTTCTGGTCGGGACACAATAATATTTATTAATGTATATAAATAAATATATTTAATTTATTTGTGACATTTCTCGAGTTTGGTACGCTCGGAGACATGGACGAGCTTGCCACTTGTCATGATTGGCCTATAGTAAAGTTGGCTAAACGTGAATCCGAAGATCTACTCTAAAAGAACGAAAAACTGAAGTAAAAAGAATATAGAAATGCATAAGTTTTTATTTAGATATGCAAATGCATTTCAAAAAGGGCTTTACATCTCATCTCATAGCTCGGTAATCAAATCAAATGAATTTCCGCTGAACGACGACGTGACAGCAATTATGTAATGGAACAAATTAAGCGCTGAATGGTGGGAATGGACACGCGCCATATTCAATAAGCCTCACCATATATCAATGTCCGTTCTACTCACTGTAAACCAATTATATAACTGCACATGGGTTTTAAATTAAATTTTACTAAAATATTAACATTATAAGGTAATGTTGCCCAAACTAGGACCAAGACTTTTATAATAAAATTACGTACATTTTATAGATAATGTAACTGCTAGACACACACTTGTAGGGTGCGTTACTCTTCTAGAAAAGGGCTATTACTCTTAAGCAGTAAGTCTTTCTATTGCAAGAGGCAGAAAGGGACTGACTACAAATAAAACTTTGAGCACATTTGTAAAGGAAGGGCAAAGACATAAACTAAATGCAAGCCCACCTCGATCCTTGGCGCCGCATCAGAATGGAAAATTCTCATGGATACATTTGAACATCATTATAGGATCCCAGATGAACTAGCTGTATCAGCCTATAGGCCAGACATCTTAGTGTTTTCTTGGAACTTGAAAAAAGTTATCCTTATTGAACTTACCGTTCCGTGGGAATCAAATATTCCAAAAGACCACAACATGAAGTCTAATAAATATTATGATCTCGCAGAAGAAATGATCAGGAATTTCTAAGGAAGGGACTCAAGGTCTCAAGGGACGACCCCAATAAGAACCTAAACAATGACAACGACTTTCGAGACACATACAAGCATCAAAATAACAATTACTTCCAACTAAAAACTGTCTGACTAAGACATCAAAAGCTAATATCAGAAACATATTTATCATCGATTGATGAATCAATGTAGGCAGAATTCAATGAAAATTGAATGTAACATGTGACCTATATGTGTCAACATTGCTATGACATACAGCCTGCGGTAGATTTAGTCTCAATTCTATAGACTGAACTTGGACTTCGGAATTTAACGTGCGTAGAGCTAATGATTGCTGAAAACGGACTAAAAATCCAAAGATCGCATTATCAAGCGTCCAAAGCCGACTATAACCAGCGTGTTTGACTTAAAAGGGTTGTTAAGCTTTACATCCCTCTCATTATCAAAGATTTTGCAAGTCTTAACAATTCGAGCCTGATCCCGAAACGTGTGGATACACTTTACTGGGTTTATCGTCACGAACGGTGGATACTTCCCCGCCCCGGCAGACTGGGCAAATTACCACCATCTGTCAACCTACCACCTATTTGTTGTTCTCGTTGAAAGTATGTGCCATTTGCAATGATGTCAAATGACAAATTTATACTTTCAAGGAGAACTAATATTGTAAGCTTGCCGTGGTGATATTTATTTAAAACTAACACCGCTTGAAACAACACTTACTGTATATCTGTTCTACTTAATTAAATTAAGTCAGGTCCGCCTTTGTACTTTGTAGAATAAAGTTAATAATAAAAAAAGTTAAAGCTGAAAGTCACGAAAGCTGACATGTATTTTTTTTTACACTGAATACATGACATGTACCATCGCGACCACCTCACAGTAAGCAGTACGCGAGATCCAAGAATGGGAGCAACTGATGCCAGCCAAAAACGACCGACATCAGTCTCTATCACTATACCGGCTTTTTCACATCTCCCTTGGAGGCAGGTGCAGATTATAGAAATGGGGATACATACTATCCCAGCCAGAGCATTTCACACCTCCAGACAGACACATTTACGTCTTTAAATTTATGTGTATTGGCTACGGTATGTGAATGCATATTTTGGCCTCCGTGTGTTCGGTTTCGTAATAAGGTTATAGAGCTCCTCAGAGCACTCACAGTGATATAGATTTTCTTAAGTCATTATTTATAATTTTTTCAGCGTGGGTTTTGTGTAATTCATAAACTTTGAAGCTGGAAGGCCTCTTGAATCGGTAAGCCGTAGGCGATGGTCCACGTCGCCTTGGTCACGCCTTACGCCATCTTTGTTCTAATGTCTAAGTACACTCTATATATAGCCTTGGTGTTAGTGTCTCCGACTAGTAGGTCAAGAACCGACCTCAGAATGACACTGTTCTCATGTTTAGCTAAGATGCTTAGATGTTCTGCCAAGCTTTTAGCTAACTTTAATGGATCATGCTTCACCAGTTCTTCTATGCGTACGTATGTTATTTAGAAAAAAACTTCTTAAATACGAGTCCTAGTTGCTAGAATACTGCGTCGCTGGATCTGCCAAATTCCATATTTAGATTTGTTGCTTTTTGCCTTAACCGTAATATCCGTTTAATTTTCTATGTGTTGATAAAGTCCTTTTTATGGTATTCAAATAAAAAATTACCTTAACAAATGCCACATGTATTTTTTTTTTTAATATCATTGTTATTTATATTTTTAATGTCCCTATAACATCTTTTATTGTTTTGAGACTTAGGTTAGTTGAAATGTTTTTAACATAAGTTTATTTTTTATCATTATAATAGTATAATTTAGTATTAAGTATGACAATGGCAATTTACAGCTGCTATTTATTATTATTTCAATAAATAGAATACTTATAATTACACGAGGCGGTATCTACTGTTCCTGACCAGTAATTTATAAATCCATTACAAACACTGCATATTTTATATATCATATTATTATCTGATCACGACATGTGACCCCATGTGACGGCCATCGGAAGGTTGTTTTTCGCTGATCAATAAAATTGACATCAGACCCTCCCCAATCCGCCTCAGGTGTGGCGGGATTAGGCTAAAATCTACAAACATCTCTAAGTTATAGAAGGATCTTCAGCGGTGATTGGAAATCAAGGATTTTATGTTTTAAGGCCTGTAATGATATGATATTAAACCTTGAAAAACGTGGTTTACAACCCTTCAAGGATAAAAACATAAAAGAACGTAAATGAATATTTAGATTGACTTTTGCTCAGATATTTAAATAGTTTACGCCGAAGAATTCAGTAAAGTGACAAGTTTGTGAAAATAGAAAAATGTACTCCAGGAACTTTCGAGTCGGGCTGCTGTGCAATGGCAAAACGTTGTATTTGAAACACAAAATTCTGAAAATTATATTTATATGTCAACACTTAAATTTAATTATTGATGTGCATTGTTTTAGTTCTTTAGGCAAACTATTAAATATTTTAATACACATTTAGGTATTATTTTTAGAAAGAATAGATCATGAAAAAGATTCCCTCTTTATTCTTCTCATAACAACAAACTCAAAATCCAACCCACACTTCCAGCAGATATTCAGATTCATTTACCGTACCTATCGTCTGCTCGCCAGTGGAACAAACTTCCACTGACCATCAGACAAGCTCCTTCCATTCACATCTTTAAAAAACTACTTAATACTTTTCTTTTAAACAAGAAGAACAATATATTTTAACTCCACAAATTTATATTCCCTAATAATATATTGATGAGTATTTATGTAGTGTATGTATAAATACTATTTATGTAGTTTATTGGTTAGAATTGCACCCCACATATTTATAACGTGTCACTTTCCCAAAGGTTAGTTAATAGAAAAAGCCAAAATGGCTTTAAGTACGCCTTATTTTTTTTTTTGCATTTTTCCTATTAGCACGGCATGTGACCTGATGGTAAGTGGCGCGCAACGTCGATAAATGTTAGCAACTGCAATCGGACTCATGCCTGAGATCAGTCCCTAACACTATGCCGGCTTGACTCTGGCAATTCGAGCCTGATCCCGAAATGTGTGGATACACTTTACTGGGTTTAATAATTTAATATTTTTTTCCAGACAATCACACAGCGCCATCTAATTTCCGTGGTAAGCTGCGAAGCTTGTGTTACGGAAACTAGATGGTTGATAAACTACATATTATACTTTTTTTTTTTTGTAAATATATACATATTATACATATAAACACCCAGACCGAGACAAATTATACAATGTACAACGTGGGAATCGAACCCACGACCTCCCGAGTTTACGGCAACGTTTGTTACCACTAGACCACGGAGGCGGAGGGTTTATCGGCACAAACGGTGGATACTTCGCCGCCCCGGCAGACTGGCCAAATTACCACCATCAGTCCGCCTACCACCTATTTGTACATACTTTTAAGTAAATAATATATTACATATACTATAACTGCGGCATAAATGTCAACGGAGAATACATCTCACAACTCCGTTTTGCGGATGACATAGTCATAATGGCTGGAGAATCTTAGCGGAATGCTAAACGGCTTAAGCGTAGCGTCCCAGCAGGTTGGCCTCGGTATGAACTTGGACAAGACAAAAGTCATGTATAACGACCATGTCGTACCGAGATCAATCAGCGTTGGTAACGCCACTCTAGAAGTTGTGCAAAAATACGTCTACCTTGGACAGACTATACAATTAGGCGTAGCCAACTTCTGCAAAGAAGCCGACAGACGCATTCAGCTAGGATGGGCGGCATTCGGGAAGCTGCGCCACATCTTCCTATCAAACATACCCCAGTATTTGAAGACGAGAGTTTTCAACCAGTGCGTTCTTCCAGTGCTGTCGTACAGAGCAGAAACGTGGACACTAACATTGGGTCTGGTCCACAAATTTAAGGTCGCTTAGCGGGCTATGGAGAGAGCTATGCTCGGTATTTCTCTGATGGATAAAGTCCGAAACGAGGAAATCCGTCGGAGAACCAAAGCTATATCGGTAACGATATAGCCTTCAAAATTAGTAAGCTGAAGTGGCAATGGGCTGGACATGTCTGTCGTAGAACCGATGAACGATGGAGTAGATGAGTTCTAGAGTGGAGACCACGTACGGGAAGACGCAGAGTGGGTCGACCCCCCGCTAGATTGACGGATGACCTGAGGAAGGTCGCTGGTGGGGGTTGGATGAGGGTGGCAGGAGATCGTGTGAAGTGGCGAGCCTTGGGGGAGGCCTATATCCAGCAGTGGAGAGACACAGGCTGATGTTGATGACTGTAAATGTTGGTATAATACAACTTCGTTTTACCATCGTAGTGCAGCGGGTAAATTTCAACAACTATGTTATGGATCCCTCTACTAGTATCTCACGGGAATTGAACTTTGACGAAAATTCAATTTTATATTCATGCATACGAAAACAGTGCATGCCATGAAAACATTGTTTTACCAGCTATATCGTGGAAGAGGTAGCTTAGTTTAGTGGTACCTATAGCTTATATGCACCATGGTTCTTTTTTCGGTCAGGAAAATAGATTTTGTGAAATTATACTAAGCGATAAATTTATAACAAAACAAATCTATGATTGCCTTCGATTAGCACAACACTTGGATATTGTTTTTTATTTTAATATTCTACTACTATTTGGACAAAATACCTGGCTATAACTGACAACCATTAAAATCCGTCTATCAGATAGTTTTTCACGTAAAATAAAAAGTATCTTCACGACCGAAATGCTTTATTTAAAAGAGTTATATTTATTTTATTTTATTAGGAGAACTCATAGTTACAGAAATTTAATTAGACATAAATATAAACACCTAAACCACTAAAAAGTTTCCACAGATGGAAACAACAGACACGGCACTAAAGTAGGTGGTAGGCAGAGTGATAGTGGTAATTTGACCAGTCTGCCGGGGCGGGGAAGTATCCACCGTTCGTGCCGATAAACCCAGTAAAGTGTATCCACACATTTCGGGATCAGGCTCGAATTGCCGTCATGTCCAGTCAAGCCGGCATAGTGTTAAGGACTGATGTCAGTTATGAGTGTCTCATTACAGTCGCTAACATTCATGGATCTCGCTCCCCACTTACCATCAGGTGGACGCAAGGTCACATGTCGTGCTAGTATAATTTAAAAAAAAAAGTATTTTCTTTAAGAAACAGTCTATAGTATAGAAACACATTTTCAAAAATATTATAAAACAATAAACAGAACAATAAAGCAATCATTCACAGTCGTGTAGTTACAGCAAAATGATAATAATAGAAAGTTAAGGTAGCGACATATTAAAGTACTTTGTACTGAGTGCTCGCCTAGCCGCCTTATAGCTTGTACAAAATAGGTCAAAATCGAAATCACGCAAAAGCTCATCAAATCGACTGCTTTAGTTTATTACAACAAATTAACGGACCGAATACGTAATGATGAAATACGCAAAAAGGTTAGTCATACCTAGAAAGCATAGGGAAAAAAATAAGGAAAGGCAGGCTCGGAAGAGAGATTGACGAACCAGATATATAATGCAAAAGATGTGGGTAAAAGCCCTGGTAGACCAAGACTTGCCTATCATCATCATCAGCCTGTCTCTCCACTGCTGGATGTAGGCCTCCCCCAAGGCTCGCCATTTCACACGATCTTTTGCCACCCTCATCCAGCCCCCAACAGTGACCTTTTTCAGGTTTTCCGTCCATCTGGCGGGGGGTCTTCCCCCTTTGCGTTTTCCTGTACGTGGTCTCCACTCCAGAACTCTTCTACTCCATCGGTCATCGGTTCTGCGACAGACGTGTCCGGCCCACGCTTATCACGATCAAATAAATAAAACAATAGCTGAAGGTGCATTAAAAATCCATCAAAACAAAAGGGTGTGTATAATAGGAGTCAATAAATGTAGAAGAAGCGAAAGAGGTATGTCGTGATCGAAACAAGTGGCGCTCAATGGTCTCTGCCTACCCCGCAAGGGATTTGTATGTAGATGGCAAAATAATATGTTATTTTAAAATTAAAGTTGGCAACTTTACGCGACTCAGACTTAGCTAAGTCTGAGTCGCGTAAAGTTGCCAAGGCAGGCAGGTCCAACAGTGAGAGAGAGATGGTTTATAGGGTTTTAGTCCGTAGGCGCCTTGGGGTCTTCTTATGAGGTCTCACGGTGCTTCAGGCTGTTGCGATCTCCGCAATAAAATAAAAAAAATAACAACTATTGCCAACTCTATCTTATTTGATCAATTTGGATTCTCTTTCTCACGTACATTTTTTTTTGCTTCAAAATGTAAGTAGAAGCCGCACTGTACAGAATAAAATACATTGGTGATACAGCATATTGTTGGCTGACTATACAACTGTCCCTCCCGGAAATCGAATTGGGAACTCTAAAAGATATGATTGCCATATAGTAATTGCATGTGTCTGCAATATCGGGTTGTCACATTCAAATAGTAGTACAAAATCCGTGGAAAACGACCTTGGCCGATCGGTTATCCAAATGAAATCCACTTTTATAGAATAAAATACGCTAACAAAATCGGCGGTAGTGAGTTGCCTATCGAAATAAAAAAGGCTAAACAATATAATATATCGAAAGAAATGTAATAATATATCGAAAAATGCTGAAAGGAGTCTTCGGGACGATTTTGATAACTAAACCCACTTTAATATAACTGCAATTCAAAGTTTTTTTTTTTGTTCTCTTCTCCCGATGGATGATGAATGAGGTGATAGGGAAGGCAAAGGGTCTCTAGCCTATACAGCTAAGTCTGACGTAATATATCTTTCTTTTTTATGAGTTCATGAGGTCATCATCAAATTCCAGATGCTGTAGAATTTGATGCTTTTCTTGGAGTCACTCGCGGCACCATAGCTCGAACACGTCGGGTAAAATATGGGGGTTGAAAGCGCGGGAAACCGCATAAAATAAACTGCAACTTGTGCCCCATATTTAACGTCCAATTTATCGTTTTCCATAATTATTCACATTGTTAGCACATTATTAAACAAAACAACACCACTTTTGACCAATAATATCCACAGTAAATTAATTTACAAAACAAACACTTGCACTTGACATGTCCACGCAAAATAGCGCGAAGGATTCTTTTTTTTTATAATTATAGCCCCTAGAACACAGCGTTCTAGTCTTCTAGACCTCCACTGTTGGAGATGGGCCTTCCAGAACATATATCTGGAGAATTTGGCCTACACTTGCCACGCTGTCCAGGTTGGCGAGGATATGATGTCAACTTTAAATGACAATCTATTAACGATTCCACAAGTTGGTATTAGTGGAACCGGGGCCGACGGCTTAGCGTGCTCTCCGAGGCACGGAAACGGTGGTGTTGTAAATGTCTGACAAATGTAGGTAAGAAAAGTGTATTTCTCATTGGTACATGCCGGTGGGATTTGAAACGACCTTTGTAGATTTATTTTTAATGAAAACGTTCTTACATCCGAGCCACCACCGCGCCGCTCAATTTCTTAACTACTTTAAAATATAATAAATCAAATTAAATAATCTTTATTTTCAATCAGTTATACATGAGTTTCAGTCAGGGGCCTGAACAAGAGTCTCTGGGACGCCTGGATCTCTGGACACCCTGCAGTTCCGGTCGAAAACAATATTGCAAAACATTAGGCGCTTGCAGATAAAAATACTATTAACTAATTATTTATTTGAATACCTACTTAATATTACAAATTATATAAAAAGAGAAGGTTTAAATGAGTTTAGTGTGGGTGTGTGTATGAGTGTGGTAGTGTTTTGTGTATGTATGCATGAGTGCGTGTTTTGTGTGAGTGTGCATTAACGTGTGTTAATAAATAGAAACAAAATATATATATATATATATCCAAATTGGTACTAATAGTGCCAGCATAGTAACGTGGAATAGCAATGTTCATCCTTTGCCTTAAATATTGGCTAGCCATCTTGTCTCTGGAGATGTGACGAACTGTATCGAGAGCGCCTTTCAAAATATTCTGTACAATTGGTCCCTACGGCCCGAGTGTGTTAACTTCAAACGCCGCAAAAACACATGCTCCAATAATTCCAGGGTTTGAGGTTCTCTGTCTGTGATGCAGCAGCACCCGGGTCCCTAGACGTAGAAGACATTATTATTATTATATTAAAATGGGGGTGAACGATGCAAATATTTGCCATAGGACACATTTGCCTGATATGGAAATTAGCAAGGGTAATGTTTGCCGTCGACACACGCCGGCCGTGCGCTGTTAAACTACGTAATGAAGTCGTTTGGTGCAACTACAGTTAAACACCTATTCTGTTATAAATGTAAATAACTTTTTGGTGAAAGCAAATTTATTTTGCAAGTAACAATCATATTTTTTATACCCCATGTTCGCGTAGTAAGAAAAGTTGTTGATTGTGTTCTTAAATAGAAAGAAAGAAAAGAAAGAAAGAAATACGTTTATTCATCGCAAAACACTTACACAATTAAGACATGCAGCACAACACGCCCCGACAGGCACCCAACAGTACTCCAGGATGTAGCCGTGCATAGGATATGGGAGGCACGGACCATGAATTAATTGATATTGAAATATGGAATTGACCGCCCCCACACCCACTGCCACATCACGACCACCACCAGGCAGCCATCGAGGCGCGCTGCACTACAATTCACACCGTAATTCCTGCAGCGATGAACGGGCCCTAAGCTCAGCATTTGTCGCGAATTACATAGTTGGATCCGCGACACTGTTTTTCCGCTAGTACCCAAGAATATATAAATAATATATTATTAATATATAAATAAGCCATCGCCGAATTGTTGACTGTACCTAGTTGAGTTCGAAAAGCTTCACTATGGGCGTGTTCGACTTTTTTTTACTGAATTTTGCTTTAAAATTAATGCCTGTCAATTCAAAAAATTCGCGGCAAACTAGTGCCTTCACTTGTAGCCACAACTCAGACTTAGCTGTGAAGTGTAAGACGGTTATAGGATTTCAATCCGTAGGCGCCTTGATACCTTCTTAGGAGGCTCCACGTTGAGCCGGGCATGCGAACCACAACCCGGGTTGGGCCCTTCAGGCAGGTTGGTATACGACTTTGTGCCTTCCGTCTTTAAAAAAAGGCGATAATTATTTATGTTACTGAATTGAAATACAAAAATATTTATACATTTTAAAAGAGTAAAGTATCATCACGACCGTTTCCCTTTCGGAAGCTTATAAATTAGCGGATTCGCATTTAGCCAACTTCACTATAGGCCAAACATGACAAGTGACACGCTCGTCAATGTCTCCAGCGTAACAAACTCGAGAAAAATCACAAATAAAATTAATATTAATTAAATGTATTTATTTACATTAATAAATATTTTTGTGTCCCGACTAGGAATCGTACCCGGTACCTTCGAGTCTAAATCCACGGACTTAATCGCTGGACCACAGAGGCAGATTTACACTTTAAAAAAAAATATATATTGTTTTCATTACTATTATGTAACTTGTAGTAGGTAATTAAAAATGTTTTATTTTTGAATTGAAGGGAAAATAATAAACTACTCATCAAATTAAATAATGTAGTCTCAAAAGCGATGTGACGCCACCTACTCAAAGTCATTTTGTAAGAAGTGAAGTTGCTACAAGGCAATCATAATAGCATTTTAATTAGATGTACAAGTATTTACATGGCTTTACGTATCATAGACAAAATTAAGATATTCGTGGACTCCTGTCGCTTTAATTGCTTGGCATATTTACCGTCTACGAAAATTATTTTTGTTTCCAGTGTTAGGGAGTTTCACTGTATTAAAGAGAGGCTTATGACGTTACAGGTTCATTTGCTACATCAGAGCTAAGTTTATTAAATTTACCGCTGGATGCGCACATAAGCTTGTACATTGTAACGTTTCAATGAAGGAGGATTTGGTGAAATCCCACGTACCAACAAAGGAGGACGTGGGGTTTGGTTGTGGAATAGAGAAGGGATAAGGTTTTGGAGCTCCACAGAACTCTAACCGTAGTATAGCTTGTAGAACGTTATATTAAGTTCGTTATAATACTAAACTTTTTTTTTTTTTTTAAGTTATCATTAAATTTATATCTATTTTTATATATTGTAAAAGTAAAAAGGTAAAGTATAGTATCATCACGACCGTTTCCCTTTCGGGGTGGTCAGAAACCACGCTTATAAATAAGCGGATTCACATTTAGCCAACTTTACTATAGGCCAATCATGACAAGTGGCAAGCTCGTCGATGTCTCTATATATTGTATTTGGAGTAAAGTACAAAGATTAAAAAATAAAATAAATTAAGAACTAAATTATAAAAATTAATTAAAAACTAAAAAATTATAAATAAAATTACGACTATTCGATGGGCGTAGTGTGCCGAGGACACTCGCTGCGTTGCCCCGTTGAACAGCGAGGCTGGCCCTTTGAACGTGATATTCTCTACTCAAAGGGTCACCCGTCGCCAAGTGGAGTTTCTCACCAAGCTCGCGGGAAAACACAAGAGACTCCTCGGACCACGGGCCCATCGTTTCAACTGCAAATGGAATGAAATGGTGATTGATGATGATCTCCGCGTACTTGTTGCGCTTAAGGCGTGCGGCTGATTCTGCAGCGGCCCCAGGTTTCTTATGGCTGGATGTCACATGTGACTGACAGAATGTGTCAACACATGTGGCATTACCTTTATGAATAACTAATATCGACGAGCTTGCCACTTGTCATGATTGGCATATAGTAAAGTTGGCTAAATGTGAATCCGCTTATTTATAAGCGTGGTTTCTGACCACCCCGAAAGGGAAACGGTCGTGATGATGATACTGATACTATACTAATATAGTAGAATTTAGAATCGCCATGTCGCTTCGATTAGGGGAATAAATATGTATTCAACAGCTTGGTCACCACGGCCTATCTTGTCAGAAAAGTACCGGTTGTCGTTTCCGCCACGGTTCTGTCAATAATTTTATCCACCTGGCTTTGGTTACTGTCGGGATCCCTTCGTTTCTTGAACCGTCTGGGATCTCTCGCAGTGATGGTAAGAAACTCGATGAATTGACTTTGGTGCCGTGGATCTCATGTCCACGAAGGCAGTTTAATACCAAATCAATGCAATCGTCAATGAATTGTCAGTAAAATTGACATCAGATCCTCGAAAACCCATCTGGCAGCGTGGCGAATGTAGGCCAAATTCTCTAGATTATTTTCCTGGCAGGCCATCTCCAGCAATAGGGATCTAGGTCTCTGTGTTCCCAGAAATTCTTATTTTCTTGCAGGCTAATACAGAATTGGAGGTAGGTATTGAATGTTCGCCTAGGTCAATACGACATAATTTAAATCAGTTACATGCGTAGAGTGAAGGACAGGGTCGATTCAAGGCCAGTCTTAAATCCCAATACTTTACTACCCCGCTTTTTTAATCAACTCTGCAAATCGTATTATCACTATACATTACGTGTTATCGTAAAACTAACCACAAGCTTGGTACAATATAAGAGACAGTGTACAGTAAAATTACAGGTTCAAAACCCCGAGTAAAAGAATGGCTGGCATGTCACACGCAATCAAACCATTTTCCCTAGCTCCGCCAAAGTGTTAGGCAAAATTTAGTCAATTTATTAGTCGCAGACACATTAATAAAAAGGTTTATGATGAATAAAAGTTACAAAACAGAAAGTTCGCACTAGGCTAGTTAGTTATAAGAAATATACCGTTCTTTTAATGCTGTAAATTAATTAACCATAGGAGAAGAGCGACCTTCACCGATCTATTTCTATTTATTTTATTTCCATTATCGCTTTTTTATACAAACTGTTAATTTTAAAATAGCTAATTTGTATGGAGAAGCAAAAAAAAAATAGGTTCAACATGCCTCCGTGGTCTAGCGGTTAAGTCCGTGGATTTCGACTCGGAGGTACCGAGTTCGATTCCTGGTCGGGACACAAAAATATTTATTAATGTAAATAAATACATTTAATTATTATTTAATTTATTTGTAATATTTCTCGAGTTTGGTACGCTGGAGACATCGACGAGCTTGCCACTTGTCATCATTGGTCTATTCTATAGTAAAGTTGGCTACATGTGAATCCGCTTATTTATAAGCGTGGTTTCTGGCCACCCCAAAAGGGAAACGGTCGTGATGATGATACGGATACTCAACATTATGACATACATATGGTTTGTTAGGAAAATTTTGTTTTTATCCATATAATCAAATATTAGTCTAACGTAAAGCCATACAAATTCAAATTCGAATTACATTAATATTTCATTTATTTGTGATATTCCCCGAGTTTGGTACGCTAGAGACATCGACGAGCTTGCCACTTGTCATGATTGGCCTATAGTAAAGTTAGCTAAATGTGAATCCGCTTCTTTATAAGCGTGGTTTCTGACCACCCCAAAAGGGATACGGTCGTGATAATACTTTTCTTTTTTAACAAAAGCAGCGGTGGTGCGTTGCCTCACGAAATATGGTCAAGGCTATACGAAATATTTTTTAAGTGGGCGTTTATGGCCACTGTGTAAACTAAGTGGGAATGCCACTCCCTAGGGGGGCGTTTTTGGAGAAGAGCTGAAAAAGACGAATCTAGCAGACTGGATTTGTGAGCCACACGGGCGCTGTTATACTAGGATCAGAGCCGAAATCTTGCCGGAAAAAACGGGAGATTATTCCCATATCCAACATAATATACATATATACTCGTATATATATTATTTTGGATATATATATATTAGTTTTTTTAAATAATTTTAACGGGTCTTTACCCGATTTACCTTAGAGACATATTTCTCCCGACGTTTCAGCCAAGTTGCATTGGCCGTGGTCACGGGTCGGTCATATATATATTGTCAGAATTTAAATAAATACTGACAGATAGACCGCGGAGTCATCCAGCCCCGCATGTACAATTAGTATATATATTAAATACATATATATCTTCCGAAATCGAAATGTACTTTTCAGCAAAAATATTTTGCTATCGGTATTATTATTTAATTATTTATTTATTAAAAACTTTATTGTTTAATACAATATTACAAATATTATTATTAATTACAAATATTCGGGACAAGAAATCGAAGTTTAGGCCTGGCAAAATTAAAAAAAAACAGAAAAAAATTATATAAACATAATTAAATCACTTATTAGTACTAGTTAAATTAAATATACGATAAAAATAATAGTTTGTGTGTGTGGTTTAGTGTTAATATAAGCAGATATGAATAAAGCATCACCAAGTATGAATATTAGAATAATGAAATGTTTAAACATAATCTAATCTAAATTAACACAGTTTAATCCATCGTAAATGATGAGGATAGACTGGAAATTATCTCCCACCTTCGTATTTAAGCCTTTTGTCAAAGTTTGGCATAAAGGGAAGGATTCCAAAGGATCATTTCGATCAAAGCTTCACTAACTTTTCATGGTGCAATGATTTGCAACTTTTAGGTTTTTTTTAATTCTTCAAAGGACTTTGTACAGTTTTTTTTTATGTAACAGTGTTCATAACCAAGTTGGGGATCATCAAATTCCAAGTGTTGCAAAAATTGATGCTTTTTTTGGAGTAATTCGCGTCAATATCGCCTGTCGGATATAGGGAGTTCACAGCGCGGGTAAACCGCAAAAAATAAATTGCAAGTGGCCCCATTAGTGTCTAATTTATCGTTATCCACAATTATTTATATTGTAGCACATTATTCAACAAATAAACCCACTTTTTACTGACAACATTCACAGTAAATTAAATTACAAAACAAAATACTTGTCCGGTAAAAGGCGAGAAATTATTCAATTTATGCGTTAACTTATTACTAAACTGGGCCGCAAAAAGCGGGTCGAATATAATAAGCGATAACTTTTAACTACTAAAATATAAAGTAAAGTATCATCACGACCGTTTCCCTTTCGGGGTGATCAGAAACCACGCTTATAAGTAAGAGGATTCACATTTAGCCAACTTTACTATAGGCCAATCATGACAAGTGGCAAGCTTGTCGAAGTCTCTAGCGTACCAAACTCGAGAAATATCACAAATAAATTAAATGTATTTATTTACATTATTTATTTATTTATTTATTTAATTATTAAAGGATAACTAACGACTAATAACAAATTTGGAAAAAATAAATGGAAACATAAAGGGTCAATTAGAATTTACCGCAAATGGACTACAAACATAAAATAAAATAAAGAAAACTTACAAAAAATAAACAACAACAATTAATAAAAGCAGTTGTGGGTACACAGCTAAGGCATATGGGTTGTACAGTACAATCTGGTCAAGTAGCTGCGAGCAAACGTTGGCTTCGTATTAAACAAATCAAGTTCCGAACAGTTACAATTAAAATAGTTGCATGACCTCCAGAAGAACGAGCTTTGTCTGTAATTGGTAAAGCACATAGGGGCATGCAGAACGGAAGTGCTCCTAGTTCGTAGGCCGGTAGTTTTTAGACCAATTTTACCTAGGAGTTCGGGAGAATCCACCCGCCCACTTAAGATGTTGATAAGATATATAACGTCTGCAATGTCCCTACGTACGTGAAGCAATTAATAAATATTTTTGTGTCCCGACCAGGAATCGAACCCGGTACCTCCGAGTCTAAATCCACGGACTTAACCGCTAGACCATAAAATTAAAAACACACACACAAAACACGCACTCATACACACAGATACATTTTAACCTTCTCTTTTTATATAATGTGTATTATTAAGTGTTCAAATAATAAATAAATAATAGTCTTTATCGTTTTAGACCGCCTCCGTGGTCTATTGGTATCAAACGTTGCCGTAAACTCGGGAGGTCGTGGGTTCGATTCCCACCAGGGACAAGTTGTACATTGTATAATTTGTCTCGGTCTGGGTGTTTATATGTATATATTTACAACAAAAAAAAAGTATAATACGAGTATGTAGTTTATTAACCATCTAGTTTCCGTAACACAAGCCTCGTAGCTTACCACGGAAACTAGATGGCGCTGTGTGACCTGTCTGGAAATATTTATTATTTATTATTATTATTATTTTTACTTGCATAGTGGACCTTTTCGGTAGTTTCCTCGACGACTCGTATATTTTCTGTATACTTTACTTTACTGACGGTGAGTCGGGCATGCGATATCATTGAAGATTTATCGATATCCGTCTTTAAAAAAAAAAAGGGTCAATTGATCTTTGAAATCGGTATTCTTAGTTCGTACGGCATCACATATATGTGTTATACCATTTTAAATATTTCTGGTGTTATAAGTTTTTTTTTTTTTGACAACATTGAAATATTCTAAATAATAATTTATCAGAATTACTACACTCCACCAACCACCACACGCACAGGCTCAATTTTGGTTTTGTATTAAAATTTTTATCATTGAAACCATCTTTAGATATTATGTAATATTAACTTTGCGCCTTTTTGTAGAACTACCGACACAGCTTGTAAGAAAAAATAAGACAAGGTCGACCCCTAACTCCCTAAATTATTTGACGTAATAAATGAATCGAATCGTTAATTGCATCTATGGATAAACCATAAAATCTGATTAGGTTGCTTTTCCACATATCAGTCAAGTAACTGATTACCTACGAGAAAATACCATGAAAAAACAACCATTCTCAAAATAGAATTGATTCCCTTAAAGCCCGGTACGGTTGGATTCATAAAATTTTCAACTTCACAAATCCGAGCCATGATCCGGCCTTAGGGTGAATAATGAACCACCACCGGCTTCTCTGTGTTTAACACATAGACATTCATAAAGGGTCGGTCATACAATACAATTTATTACTAGCTGGCCCTAAAATTATGTCACATCCTGGTTTCAACCAAGATAAGTCAAAGTCGAAATATCTTTATTCGCGTAAGCGAGGCATCTATAACACGTCATTGTTTAAATTATTGAGAATGATTCTACTTCTGCTAGTGGAAGACTATGTAGCAAAGTGGTTCAAAGAGTAAGCTGTTACCAGAAGACCAGCAGCTTAGCAAATTCCGTGACCTGTTTAATCTGACTGAGATCAGACTTACAAAATAGTATTTCAATCTGATAGTACTCAAATCTGACTTGCAACAAGTGTGATGTATGAAACTTTATAGTTTCCGATCAAACTTCCATGATTTATTATTTGCAACCTTGATATAAAACCAACCTTAAAATAAACTTGACTTGATACTTCAACTTTGAAACATAGCTTAAAATGTAAGACTGCTACAAAACCATTAACTATTAAACTTAAACAAATAAACTTGAGCATAAACAAATCTTTGAATGAAAAATAAATTAATTTGTAAATTAATTAATTTAATTATGTAAGTATAAATATTTATTGTATTGTATAATAAAATCAGCGCAAGAGTAAAACGTTTTTAAATAATAAGCAGGGTGCATTAACATAAAAATGCATCCAAATTATGACGTATTTTACACAATTTACTGTGTTACAGTAGCCGCCTGATGGACGGATGGCCTGAAGAATTTCGCTGGTGGAGAATAGACGAGGTTTGCAAAAGACAGCGTGCAGTGGCGAGCATTGGGGAAGGGCTATATCCAGCAGTGGAGAGACACATACTGCTGATGTTACAGTAGATCATCTAAACATTTAATCCCAAGACGAAATTGTTTGCTTGGAGCTGTTCTCAAACAAATCTTTGATTTCGGGATATCGATAAAATCAATATTGCCTCCATAGTTATAAAAAAAAGGAATAGGAGCCTAAGGCGCTTACTATTTATAATTGATACTTAAAGAAAATAATTCATCTTCCCAAAATTTTGGTTCTGTTGGAGAATCGATCGAGGCTTCCTCCTGGCGGCCTTCGGCTGGTTCACTATTTGATTTCTCTACTACTTCAGAGTGTTTTATAAAGTAATCGCAGCGGGATTAAGCGTGATTCGAGTTTTTGACAGCGGAGCGTGGCGGTTGAGCAAGTGCGATGCCAACTGGCGTTGGGTATAGGAGAGGAAGGGAAATAAATAGTGATATATACTCGTATATAACGATATGTATATGTACATTGGCGTAACCAGAGCCAAAGTGCAAAGAATTAAATATTCTAGTATTGGTATGGTTGGTATCTATGATTTATGTCGATGGTATTAGGGTGAAGACGGAGTGCAAACATGCCTCTCACTGTCAAAATTTGATCCCTCAACATGAAACAACGTATTGAAGGATCAGGTCTCCTGCAAGGGAATTTCTGCGTTTGACAACGAAATGCACAGGTACTCTCTAGTAGTATAAACAACTGAAAATCAAGCAAAATCCATTACCATTTGCGTAGCGTAATTCGTAGTTGTGGTCTCAGTGCGGGTCGTGATATTATCTATCATACAGGGAACCCTAGTTTTGCTTACAAAGGCATTCGTGATTAACATGCATGAACAACAATTTTGGTGTAATATAAAAAGAAAAATAAAATTAATATAATAATTAGACTAATATATCATTACACTTGGATACTAAATTTATGCGTTTAAGTAAATAAATGTCATTAAGCAAGTATTACCCTTAATCTCACACACAATCAAAGAATTTAATAATAATATTCGGTTACGTGTCGGAGTTGGGCCTTCCAGAACGTATATCTGGAGAATTTTGCCCATACTCGCCTCACGCTTGCAGACGGATTGGCGAGGATCTGATGACAATTTATCACCGATTCCACAAGTTAGTATTAGTGGAACCCGCTTACGGCTTAACGTGCTCGTCTAGACACAGAAACAGCGTTGTTGTAAACCTATGACAAATATACGTAGGTAAAGTGTTTACGCGTTTACGCCTTAATTTTTAATATACTATGTAATATATACAACACTGCCTTTGCCGCTTGTAGAAAACAGGCGTTTCGTCATGTGTCAGTTGTCAACCTTGTTCGTTTGATAGTATCGTATCTCAATATACTTAAAATTTATACCAAAAGTTCCAAGGAGTTTTTTTTTCATCCAACTACATATTACTACATATCCCAACATGGCCCTATCGACCGGATTGATTGAATTTAATGGATATTTACCGAAGATTGGACTTTATTTGAAAGAAAAGTAAAATTGCAAGATTCGTCATAGTCGGCACGTGGATATCGGACTTACGAAGATTGGAATTTATGAAATTGCACAGTGTTAAGTGTAAATACTTATTTCTTACCCAATACTCGGTACTCAGGTAATATGAAGTTAGGAATTAGGAACTTTTTATAAGGTTTGTACCATTTTTTATGTATAAATATCCTCAGTCAAGTAGTTTTGTTACGACATTCATTTCACTTGCTAAGTATTTTGCACTTTGCTTTTTGCCTTATATATTTAAATATAGCCTTATTATTGTAAATTATATTTCAATATTGCTACTTTATATTAGGTATTAGTTAGTTTAGCTAACCTTAGCATATAGCAATTAGCAAGTGGTCGTACATAGCATTTTTGTTAACTTGCATTGTAAAGATATTAAATTAGGTACTTCATTAAATTTAAAGTAATAATTAGCTATATTATTTAATGCTGTTTCCATATTTACTTATATAACTTATTTTTATTTTCGCTTTTTAGTAGATTTTATGCCTATTTTGTAAAACTTATACTTTTTAGTTAGGTACAGTTTTAAACTTTTTTATTGTATACATTCCAGGTGGATCTCACGCCCTCCAGAATGACCAGTAATAAAGATCAGTTGCTTAAAAAGTTAGTCAGTTATAAAGGACGACTTAGTGCATTTTGTTCCTATGTAAGCACTATAACTGAACCATTAAGCAAGACTCAGATAAATGAACTACAATTAAGAATCACTAGGATGACTAAGGTATTTGAGGACTTTGATGAGCTGCAGTTAAAGTTAGAATGTTCGGTGGAAGATGTAGAAGCTCAGTTAGGCGAGAGGAATGATTTTGAGTCACAATATTACAAAATCATTGCAAAGGCCAATGACCTTGTGTCAGTACAGGTTCCATCACCTCTATTCAGCGAAAAGGGTTCTTCTCGTAATCATCAACGTCTCGTTAAGTTACCTACTATTCAACTGCCAAAATTTAGTGGTTTATATGATAATTGGTTGGAGTTCCGTGATACCTTCTCGAGTCTTATTCATTCTGATAGCGATATTGACGATGTTAATAAATTTCATTATTTAAGGGCCTCTTTAGAAGGGGAAGCTGCAGTAGTTATTCAGTCTATCGATCTTTCCTCCAGTAACTACATAGTGGCGTGGAATTTACTGTGTGATCGTTTTAATAATGAGCGATTACTCATACAAAACCATGTAGCAGCATTATTTGATTTAGAACCTTTATCGAAAGAATCGTCAATTGCTATAAAGCGTATGAAAGATCGTATTAAAAAAAACTTAAGGGCTTTAGAATCATTAGGTGAACCTATTAAGTACTGGGACACCCTACTAATCTATATTATAAGTAGTAAGTTGGACAGCAAAACATTTCGTGAGTGGGAGGAATATAAAATAAATTTAGACAAGAATATATCGATTAAATTAGCTACACTTTTCACTTTTATGCAATGTCGTTCAGATTTGCTGGAAACTTTAGAAATGTCGCATAATAAACAATTACGAGTAAGTCAGCCTAAACTAATAGCTAAGCACAAAACTATGATGTCTAGATCGACGCCACATCGTGATGGACCCCGTGCTGGATCCACATATGTAAAAACATGTCCTAGGTGTAACGGCGAACATCAGCTTAGCACTTGCATTCAGTTTTTAGGCCTAAGTATTGAAGAACGACTAAAGGTACTGCCTGATTTCAAGGTTTGTTATAATTGTTTACAACGCGGTCACTACGCTAATCGCTGCAAGAAAGTTGGTTGTAGTCTATGTAAACGTAGACATAATATACTTATTCATTCTGCGAACGCAATGCAGCGGCCGGGCGTACGTAATTCATCTCCTGAAAATACTGCGAGCGATAATAATAATAATAACACGTCCTTATCGGCGCGCGTCTCGAAGAATACTGCATCGTTGTGTGCGTTGTTGTCGACTGCGCTAATAAAGGTCTACGATAACAATGAGCGTGTGTGCGTCGCCCGCGCAGTGCTAGATAGCGGTAGCACTTCATGCCTTATTACAGAGCGATTAAGTAGCAAATTAAATCTACCTATTTATAATGTGAACACAACTGTGTTTGGTATAAACAATTCTATGTCCCGTGTAGGCAAAATGTGCCGTGTATCAATGAAATCATTGAATGAAGATTACGCGACACAAATTAAATGTTTTGTCTTACCCTCAATAACTGATAATGTTCCTTCTTATTTCATTGATGTAAATAAGCTAAATATACCTAGCTATATTCATTTAGCGGACCCTAACTTTTTTGAGCCTTCTGCAATTGATATGATAATTGGCGCTGATCTCTTTTGGGACTTATTAGGGTCGCAGAAAATTAGCTTAGGTATTGGTAAGCCGGTGCTCTTTGAGACTAGACTGGGATGGTTGGTCTCAGGCCCCAATAATTGTGGCCAAGCATCGTCTTCATCGTTTAACATAAAATGTAATTTTACAACTGTTGATTCCACTGACACAAATCTGCTCAACGAAGTTCTTCATAACCAATTATCGCGTTTTTGGCAACTTGAAGAAGTTGACCCTAAGACTTCGTATTATTCTGAAGAGGAGAAATTGTGTGAGCAACACTTTGTAAAAAATACTACTCGTCTTCCAGATGGTCGTTTTTGTGTCAGAATTCCGCTCAAACAACCCGAAACCATGTTAGGTAATTCTTTTAATCGGGCTAAACATTGTTTGATATCATTGGAGCGTAGACGTATATCTAAACCTGCATTTAGTAAAATGTATTGTGACTTTATGTCAGAGTATTTATCTCTCGGTCACATGTCAGAATGTGACTTTAATCCTCAGTCCTTGTCGTATTTTATTCCTCATCATGGTGTACTGCGCGAATGTAGTACCACAACTAAGTTAAGGGTAGTATTTAATGCTAGTAGCCCTAGCACTTCTGGAGTTTCTTTTAATCAAATCCAGATGGTGGGTCCTACAATTCAGGATGATCTCGTGTCTTTACTTCTCCGTTTCAGGCAACATAGGTATGTGATTGCAGCTGACGTTGAAAAGATGTATCGACAGGTGATTGTGCATCCTGATGACCGCCACCTGCAGCAGATTGTTTGGCGTGATGCTTTGTCTGAGCCCTTAAAGGTATTCCAGTTAAATACTGTCACGTATGGTACAGCCAGTGCACCCTTTCTCGCAGTGAGATGTCTTAAGCAATTAGGTCTTGAGTGTGTTGACAAAAGAATCGCTGAGATTATTATGCACGATTTTTACGTCGATGACTTAATCTCTGGTGGAAACACGACTGAGGAGATTTTAGAGATTCGTAATAAAGTCACCTCTGTTTTAAAGTCAGCTGGCATGAATTTAAGGAAATTTAAATCTAATAATTTCTACTTACAATCTGACAATCAGTCGTCTGTAGATTTAAATATTGGCACATTAGAACCCAGTAAAACACTAGGTTTAGGCTGGCAGACTGAGTCTGATAAGTTATATTTTTCTTTATTTAATAAAAATTTTGTTTGTTCAAATCAAAACTGTTTCTAAGCGCTCAATTCTCTCAATTATCGCACAAATATTCGATCCCTTGGGACTAGTAGCTCCCTGTGTTATTTCCATGAAATGTATTTTACAAAAATTGTGGTTACTCAAGTTATCTTGGGACGAGTCTGTACCACCAGAGATTTTAAAACTCTGGACTGATATTGTTGCCTGTTTGCCGATTTTAAATAGCATCCGTATTCCGCGTCGTGTAATCTCCGAGTTAAATGAAAATATAGATTTACATATTTTTACCGACGCATCACAGATCGCATACGGTGCTTGTGTTTATGTTCGCAGCTGCAATCAATCTGGTGACATTCTTGTGCGATTATTAATGGCTAAGAGTAGGGTGGCTCCTCTTAAACCTACAACAATACCCAGGCTAGAGCTTTGTGGTGCGTTGGTGGGAGCACGCCTTTATGAAAAGGTGAAGAGCGCACTTAGACTTAAAATTAGGCATGCTACTTTCTGGACAGATTCCACAATTGTTTTGGGATGGCTAAAAATGCATCCAAGCAAACTTCAACTGTTTGTTCGTAATCGTGTCGCTGAAATTAACGAAATTACTAATAACTGTACCTGGAGACACGTTACGACTGACCAAAACCCAGCTGATTATATTTCGCGTGGTGTAAATGCTGAAGTTATTAAATCGCTTGATATTTGGTGGTCTGGTCCGAGCTATTTAAAGTTAGATTTGTCTAACTGGCCTTCTAATATAGGTACATCGGAAGTACTTCCGGAAATAAGGAAGGAACTTGCGCTTAGTGTTAAATTAATTGATAACTTTAAGATAATTAATTTTGACCGTTTTTCTAATTTTACTAGACTTATTCGTGCCGTTGCGTATATGTTACGTTTTATTATCTTATGTAGGAAATCAAAAATTATTTTAAATTATCTCACCACTGACGAACTGAACGCTGCATTGAACCTAATTATTATTTTGCATCAGGAGGAGTCGTTCCCTGAATATAATTTATTATTAAATAATAAACCTATGCCCTCTAAATGCCCTTTGCTCAAATTTAATATTTTTCTTGACGACAACAAAATAATTAGAGTTGGCGGTCGTCTTGAAAATTCAGATTTTTTGTTTAATAAAAAACACCCTATATTGTTACAGTCCACTCATATCGTTACAAAATTGTTATTTAGATTTGAGCATATTAAATTAATGCATGCAGGGCCTCAATTGTTGTTATCTTCGATTAAGGAAAATTATTGGCCAATCGGAGGCCGAAACTTGGCAAAGTCGTGCTATCGTCAGTGTGTAAAATGTACTCGTATGAGAGGTAGGGTAGTCGCACCCCTTATGGGTAACTTACCGCAGCCACGTCTATCGCCTGTTGGATACCCATTTTATAATGTTGGGATTGGCTATGCGGGTCCTATTCTCTCAGCTAGTCGTCAAGGTCGTAGTTGTAGACTCGTGAAGGTATACATCGCCATTTTTGTATGTTTTACGACCAAGGCTATTCACCTTGAATTAGTGGGTGACTTAACGAGTAATAATTTCCTATCAGCATTGCGTAGATTCATGTCGCGCCGTGGTAAACCTAGTAACATATACTCTGACAACGGTACCTCCTTTGTCGGAGCTTACAATGACATTGGTAAGTTCTTAAAGTCTAATTGTGGTTCATTTTCTGAGTCGATTGCTAATGATGGGATTAATTTTCATTTTTCTCCGGCTTATTCTCCTCATTTTGGTGGTCTCTGGGAGGCGGGAGTGAAATCTACCAAATTTCATTTAGTACAAGTATTGGGGAATTGTAATTTAACGTACGAGGAACTTAACACTGTGTTAATTCAGATAGAAGCCATCCTCAACTCTCGTCCCCTCACACCTCTGTCGGCGGACCCCGACGACTTACTCGCACTAACTCCCGGCCATTTTCTCATCGGGCGCCCTCTGACGTCGCTGCCGACGCCGAACTTCGAGAAAGACAACTATAGTCGTCTGTCACGCTACCAACGGATCGAGCAACTCCGTCAACATTTTTGGAAGAGGTGGAGCAAAGAATACGTGTCTGAGCTGCAACAACGGGTCAAGTGGCGCAAGGATCAGCATCCACTTAACATTGATTCCCTTGTTCTTCTCAAAGAAGACAACCTTCCACCCCTCAAATGGAGATTGGGTCGCATAGTTGCTGTTTATCCTGGATCCGATGGCATCAACAGAGTGGCGGACGTGAAAACGACAAATGGAGTTGTCAGGCGAGCTTTTAGCAAGATTTGCCCACTAATTGATGGAAGCCGTGAGGATCAGTCGACTACTGCCTGAGAAAGCTTGTTGAAAGCCGAGCTTTCAACGCCCGGGGGCATGTTTACGCGTTTACGCCTTAATTTTTAATATACTATGTAATATATACAACACTGCCTTTGCCGCTTGTAGAAAACAGGCGTTTCGTCATGTGTCAGTTGTCAACCTTGTTCGTTTGATAGTATCGTATCTCAATATACTTAAAATTTATACCAAAAGTTCCAAGGAGTTTTTTTTTCATCCAACTACATATTACTACATATCCCAACATAAAGCATTTTCCTTATTTACATGTCGTTTGCCGGGGTTCGAACCGCGACCTTTTAAACTTTTAAAGGAAAGCGTCCTTACAACCGAGCCACTACCGCTCAATTTTACTACAGGCTATTTCTGACTGTCCAGTAATTTATAACCGTCGAGACGATACTATTTAATTGGTATATGCGCACTATTTAAATTCACCATAAGCTTAATATACTCTCTGCTATATTTATTTCTCTTATTATAGTCATCAGAGAAGACAAATTTCTAAGCATTCCATGGATTCACCGTGCGGGTGCCGGGTCCATCGTGTGTGGGTAAGAGATGAGAAGAATGGTGTCTCGGGCTTGCGACCGACAATAGGCTGGTTTAAGAAAAGGAGGCCACCTTTTTTTCTATTGCGCGATAATACGCTCGCCATCCACCATTCTACTTCTCTCCCTACCCAACCAAATACTGTAGTAGGTATATTATATTTATGTATATTCATAGAACGTATGTATGTAGTTTTATATTGTATGTATTTGTGTATGTATTAGTATGTAAATAAGTATTTATTCACTAGTACATATTGAAGTCTAATGTTTTTCTATTAGTTTTTATAGCACCTGCCGTATCTCGTCGTAACTGCTTCAGTTGTCCCAAAGGTTTGACCAGTATAAAATGTCTAGCAGCATTAGGTCCGCCTTTGTACTTTGTGCAATAAAGTTTATAACAAATAAATAAATAAAAATACTACCATATGTTTTGTTCTTTTGTACGGAAAAACTGGTTTTGTTTTTAGTTCATTTGAAGTTTAGAATGTGGAGTTATAAATAAATAAATATTTCCAGACAGGTCACACAGCGCCATCTAATTTCCGTGGTAAGCTACGAGGCTTGTGTTACGGAAACTAGATGGTTGATAAACTACATATTATACTTTTTTTTTTGTAAATATATACATATTATACATATAAACACCCAGACCGAGATAAATTATACAATGTACAACTTGCCCCCGGTGGGAATCGAACCCACGACCTCCCGAGTTCACGGCAACGTTTGTTATCACTAGACCACGGAGGCGGTCACGGTGGAGTTAGTTATTTATATAAGCTTTTTGCCTCAATTTTAACGTTGACGTCGAATTTCGAACTTCCAGTGCTGGCATACGTCTATTATCTCCAGTTTATATTTATTCCAAGTTTCAAAGTAAAGTGACAAAGCGAGAAAAGTTCTACAAAGTGCATTAGTTCCCGGAAATGATCGATTCTGAACATAGACATAAATATTATAATAACCGACCCAACAATCCCAACCTCACACCCAAGGGACATCCTACGAAATAGAGAGAGAAAGAAATACGTAAGTCAACGTTCGCGAGATTGTCGACCTCTGGCTACCTACTTGATTATGCTCTGTATGATATTTTCAGACAAACTTCTCTGCACGGTTACTTGAGATTATAGTACTGACGTCATAGAATGTCTAGCGGCATTATCCGCCTTTGTACTTTGTGCTGTTAAGTTTGAATAAACATAATAAATAAATAATTAAAATTAAAAATAAATATATTTTCTCTTTAATAAATATATATATATTAAACAAGACAGGGCAAGAAGCCAGACAGTATGAGAATTAAAGTTAGGGTAATCGTCAAAGAATAAATAAGTGTTTGACAATGCATTGCCGGTTACGGTCATGTTCGACGTTCACTTTAAAATTGTTGTCGTTAAAGTTCTTCTAACTTGCTATTAAAAGTTAAATGGCGTAAAAAATAATGTTATAAAGTGTTGATTATAATGGCTTATGAATGATTAAATCAATTTATGTGGTAGGAAGTTCACAGAGTCATTTATAACCCAGTTATTTAGTTAAAAAGATATAACAATAACTAATGATAATAATATAATTAATAATTGTACATCATCAGCATCACAGCCCCTAGAACACAGAGTCCTAGACCTCCACTGTTGGAGATGAGCTTTCCAGAAAATCAGGAGAATTTGGCCTACAGTGGTGTTGTAAATAATAATAAAAGTACGTAAGAATTTAAAGTCTATTTCTCATAGGTACATGCTAGGGTTCAAGCCGATCATTTTAGGTTTTTTTTTAAGGAAAGTGTTCTCACATCCGAGCCACCATCGTCCCCTAATAATTATACATGAAACCTTAATTATAAAAATATTTACATATTTCCCACTCTTCCAGCATATTATTAGATTCCTTGACAGAATCTGCAGCTCGCGAGTGGAACAAGCTTCCTTTTATTGTCAGACAGGCACCATATATAAAAATATTTAAAGACAAGCTATACAATTACTTCAGAAACAGTATTTATATGTACGTATTTCTTAGTTTATTTAGGATCAGATTATGTATGTATAATATATTATATATAATAACTATTTTGTGTATGTATTAGTAATCAATTATTTTTTAAATATCAAATGCCTTCGTAACCTGTCTGCACCCGCTTATAACAGATCTCAATCACAAACGTTAATAGGTCGCCTAGTTTATGCACGCCTATACGAGTATGTACAATGAATAATTTATTATTATTATTTTGGCGAGCATAATACCATGAGGGTGCTCAGATAAAGGCGCAGAGTAAGAATAATTAAAATAAAATAATTATTCGTATCTAGATTTAACACATACATCTTCACACCAAATACGACATACCTCTTTCGCTTCTTCAACATTCATCAACCTCTTCATACATGCCTTTTTTATTTCGATGGCTTTTTAATGCACCTTCAGCTATTGTTTTATTTATTTGATCGTAATATGTGAGTCTTGGTCTGTCAGGGCTTCTTTTACCCACAACTTTCGCATTATATATCTGGTTCGTCAATCTCTCTTCACTCATCCTTTCGACATGCCCGAACCATCGGAGCATGCCTTTCCTTATTTTTGTACCTATGCTTTCTTTCATCTTTTTTTAACGCTGGCCCTAAACGTGTTTAAATAAAATTGTACTTTAGGCCGGTCCTTTATATTATGTCTACAAAGAAAACAGACAAACCGAGAAAAGTTTTAGAAAGTGCATTAGTTTTCGCAAATGATCGATTTCCGAAGTTTTGCTCCTTCATCGCAAAACGAAAAGTTTACTTTGCATAAGATAACATTTATTTATTATTTAATTTGGCTTCGACTGTATATAAAGTAGAGATGAAACGGATAGTGGTTTGGCCGGATACCGGTTACCGAATATTCGGCAAGCTACGAGGCCGGAGCGCCGGATACCCGGCATTAGAATATTCGGCCCTTTATTGTGTTACATGACGCGACCAATTTGATTTGAAATTATTAATACCAACAAATGCAAAAAAATTGGTATTCATTCACCATAAGTTGCCACTTGTTAATTTTGAGTATTAAGCTAATTAATAAAATAAACATTTCTCTTGTTTATCTAGTGATTATTAAAATAAACTGTGTCCATAACGTAGTGTGATATCATTTACCTCGTATAAAATAATGAGAATGTTTTGAATATAACTATCTGGTATCCGGCCGGATAGTAAAAATAAGGCCGGATATTGGATAGTTACCGGATATCCGTTTCATCTCTAATATAAAGTAGTCAATAATCAGCCAATCTTTTAAATTGTTGTAGAGTCACTTATCGTGCTCAGATGGCAAAGCCATACACTCCATGTCTATAAATCCACAATTTATGACAATACATGAATTTAAGGTTCCAATATACACCTCTACCAAACTCATTACAATCGCTTCAGCAGCAGGTACATGTACGGAAAAGCTACCGTCATCACAATCACAAACCTAACTCACGTTGTTCAAACTACAATAAACACCAGTTCCAAAAATCACAAAATAGTTGTAAAACTAGTTATTTTCCGAGTTCCTCCAGGGATATCTCTGTCAGGATCTGTCGTAACTTTAAAACTAAATCAATTTCTGCGAACAAAAACGAAATAGAAAAACTGTAATACGACAGTTTATTACTACCCAGGGACTTCATATAATACTCTTTTTATATTAACATAGTACACTGTGCATGACATGCGACACCGCAACTTACCTCATGGTAAGCGTTAGGCGCGGTCCGAGAATGGGAGCAACTGACGCCAGCCACTAAGGAACGACATCAGCCGCTACCAATATCAGCCAGTTTCTCAAACGTATTTTTGGTAAAAAGTATCATCACGACCGTTTCCCTTTCGGGGTGGTCAAAAACAACGCTTATAAATAAGCGGATTCACATTTAGCAAAAACTTTACTATGGGCCAATCATGACAAGTGGCAAGCTCGACGATGTCTCCAGCGTACCAAACTCAAGAAATTTCACAAAAAAGACTAGGAATCTACCTCCGAGTCTAAATCCACGGACTTAACCGCTAGACCACGAAGGCAGTTTTTTTGGTACTTAATCATTACTTAAGTAATCATTTGGTTTTGCAAGAAATGCGTTTCACAAATATATCTTAAGAAATACTTAATAAATTATAAATAAGGGAACTGTCATTTACACAAATGTATGGGAAGTTGTCAATTTAGCGTTTTACGAAGAAATAACAAATAGTTTTTGACAACTGTTCACTTAAGTAGACCTATCATTAACTTTTTCTTAACTTTAATTATTTCTTATTACATATTACGAGAATATGAATCACGGGTGTTTTAGTTTTATTTTCACAGTGTAATAATATTAATTGTTTAAGAATCTTAAGGCAATTAATTATAAAACGTACTATAAAAAATAGTCATCATCATCAACATCAGCCTGTGTCTCTCCACTGCTGGATATAGGCCTCCCTCAAGGCTCGCCACTGCACGCGGTCTTTTGCAACCCTTATCCAACCCCCACCAGCGACCCTCCTTAGGTCATCTGTCCATCTGGTCTCCACGTACGTGGTCTCCACTCCAGAACTCGTTTGCCCCATCAGTGCCCCAGGTCGGTTTTGCGGCAGATGTGTCCATCCCATTGCCAATTTCGCTTGCTAATTTTGAATGCTATGTCGGTAACTTTGGTTCTCTAACGAATTTCAACGTTTCGAATTCTATCCATCAGAGAAATACCAAGCATAGCTCTCTCCATAGCTCACTGAGCGACCTTGAATTTGTTAACCAGATAAAAAATAGTGACTATTTAAAATTAAATATAATAATAAAAAATACACAACTGAATGGTCGAATTATAACAATGAATGTCAAATATAAGATTTGGAACGAACCTGATCCCCTTTTATGCAACAATTAATAATCTATATAATATGTTTATATTTTCAAATATTTTATTTGTCGAGGTATACAGGGTTACAGGGAAAGTCGACCTAGATCTGTTAAGGGCGTGTAGTTTAATCTTTTCTGACTGATTCGACTATGGAAGACCCTACCCCAAACTTAACCGTGTTCGAGATATTCGACTTTTATTTTTTTAAATAAAATTTTCCGATTTTTTTAAATAAGATTCCTTCTCATTCCTCAACCAGATACACTGATTCCTTTACAGTATCTGCGGCTCGCCAGTGGAATAAGCTGCCCTTGGCCATTAGACGTGCACCGTCTGTCAGCGTCTTTAAACGTTTAATAACCACATCGTTCCTAGGAGAAACAGAATAAAACACTATTTAAATAACCGTGTATTTATTTAAGTTATAATGTACTTGTAATTGTATGTATATATGGTTTATGTATGTTTATGTGTTTAGGTATAATGTGTAGTATATTAGAATTAGTTAAGAAACTTATTAACTGTATCATTAAAATTTCTTATTTTTTTCATACTGCCTATCACCTTACTCGATCCCCAAGGTTAGCTGGTAAAGAATGCCTACTGGCATTATAGCTCGCCTCTGTACTATTTTTAAGTGCATTAAAGAATTTAAATAAATTTTTTGGCTATAAATTACAAATTTTGAAATTTGTGAGTCTAATTATTATTATTATTTGATTTTTACATTATACGGTATTATACGTTTATATAGGGTATTATACGTTTCTTATAAATGTATCATTAAGTAATCCACATTCTATTATTTTGTATAAATAATTAGTAAAAAAAAGCATAATGACAAAAATAAGGAAAGGCATGCTCCGATGGTTCGGACATGTTGAAAGAATGAGTTGCAATAGAGGTTCAACTGATGACACATAAAGCCAAAAAAAAATAGTTTCTCTATTGACAATTACACGCGGTATACTCATACAAGACTATAAAAAAGTCACGGGACAAAGCCAAATAATATTTTTCTCATAAAAGTGTTACTATTCCGTGATGGATGTCCATCAGCGGTAAGTAGGGACCTAATATCCGACATATAAAGCGACCAATTTCAAAAAACGAGCTTTCGCACTATATGCATTCAAGAGGACGTGCCTCCGCAATTTATTCGGTTAACTCTTCAGCAGCTGTAGTATAGCAAAAAGCGTTATGAAGTCTCTCAATGTAGGATTTTCATAACTATGAATTATAAAAAAATAATTAAACAGTATTTTAAAAATAATAAGTGTTTTAAACACTATATTCTTAATAAATTTAATATAAAATAGGTAATTAAAATATCAGGAAATTTCTTAATAAAATCAAAATATAGGTACTTTTACTATAGGTATGGTAACAAAATTATCGTAGAAAGTTGATAGACTACATTTTTGAAAAGTATTTATTTAAACTCAATTGCACAAAGTACAAAGGCGGACCTAATGCCGCTAGACATTCTATGACGGTCAAACCTTCGGGACAACGAGAGCAGTACATAAGGTAGGTGCAATACAAAATAAACATGAGTAGTTTTATTGCAGATAACATATACATACTTATTAATAATTACATAATTACATACTAATACATACATATAACCTACATAAATAAAATATTAACAATACAATATAATATATACACAATACTATACCTACTAATGATAAATCACAGTCTGATTAAGACTAAGCTAAAACAAAAGGAGGAACATGGAAAATTACGAACCTCGGTCTTGCATGTAGTGAGCATACACTAGTTTTTTAGTATGGTGAGGGGGTATTGAGAGCGTATCATTAGAAGAAGATCGAAGAGCACCAAGTACACTTAGACTTAAAAAATGTATTGGATTGTGCAAGTGAGAGGGGTGCAAAAACGTTGAACCCTCTTAATATAAGTGCTTTATTATTATATGCATGAAAATATTTTTGATATCGGTTACTGTGAGGCTAAATAAAGTGAATACAGTATTGGACAGTACGATATGACCTTTAACACATTGTTATTTAACAAGCCCATGTCACGTTTTGCCATTTGTCGGTAGACTTGTGAAATAATGGTTGGGATTTCACTTTCCGATGTGGGTCCGCTTTATACTTTTTCTTATAATTTCGCGGGTCCTTTTGTCGTTTATATCAATTGCCGTTTTATTGTGGCGGGGTTTATGATCTGGGACATTTTTTTTTTCAACTGTGATGTTAATATCTTTATATACTTTCATTTCGTCAGGGTTGCTTTCATAAATACAAACTTCTTAAAAAAAAATTAATAACTATAAACTACACCTAATAAAAAAATAAACTATAAATAAAAAAAAATCTAAAGAGACGTCCCATCAGAGATAATCCCAAGTAGATAGGCAACATTTTCCCTCCGCATAGCGAGGCTAATACGTTGGCAGAAATAATTGCCAGCCTTCTCGTGACCAGCTTTCAGATAATCAAATAATAATAATATTTTTTTTATACTGAACACGACATGTGACATCGCGCCGATCTGATGGTAAGCAGTACGCGAGGTCCAAGAGTAGGAGCAACTGACGCCGGTCACCATGACCGACATCAGTCTCTACCAATATGCCGGCCTAACAAGATGCTTTTTCACACTTCGCTTAAAGGACTCCAGGTTATAAGAGTGGGGAAACAAACTGGCTGGGAGAGCATTCCACATTTTCAGCGTGCGACAGATGTAAGTCTCCAAATTTATGAGTACGCGTAGGGATAGTGGGTATGGTATGTGGATGCATATTTTGGCCTGTGCGTGTGGTTCGGTTGCGGAATAGAGAAGAAGGGATAAGGTTATGGAGCTCCTCAGAACACTCGTCGTGGTATAGCTTGTAGAACACGCTCAGAGAGGCAACGTCACGGCGAAGCTGCGGTGATTTGAGAGTTTTAGAGACTTTGGTGTTGTCCACTATCCAAATTGCCCGCCTCTGCAGGATATTGAGAGCATCTGTAAGATACTTAGAGGTGTTGACAGTTCGACTGAACTATTTTATTTAAGAAAAGCGTTAGGTATTTAAACCGGACTTCTTTTGTAAAGCTCGAAAGAAAATACAAATCGCGAGCCGTCAAAGGCGACAACATATCGAATTTGGAACCTTATAAACTCTTTCTAACTTGAATTCCGCGAGGGGATAAAATTATTGACTTATATATACAAGGACCAGATCAAAATTTAAAAAAAAACATTTGGAGTAGCAATCGTCACATTTTTAACAGTATCCTCTCTGTTACTACGACAAAACTATGATTAATTTATGTCATAGAAAGCTAATTGTCTGTATTTATAAAAAAAAAGTTTCGAGTGTGCGAGCAAGATGGATACAAACAGTAGTAGAAAGGCTTTAGTTTAGCTAGCAGGGATTTTGTTTGATATTATTGTTTTAAGTATCTACCTACATCTCTTGTAGGATTATAGTTATCAGGTTGTCTTCTTTATTCAGTTTTAAACGAGCCTGCGACACCGGAATACCACAAGGACAAGTTTGCCTTTCTCTCATCTTTTCACGACAAATCTCTTCGTTCCTCCCACAACTCTCTTCTTGCCGTCCCTGCCTATAATTCTAGTTTTGTTTCAAATTCATTCGTAGTTGTTGCCACAAATCTGTGGAATAATCTACCACAAAATATAAGACAAGCTAGACTAGATTTGCATTCAAGAGAATGGTTTATTCTTATTTCTTATTTCAACGGTTGTAAGTATATTATTAGTATATTATCTATGTATATATAATTATTATTAATGTATTTTATATGTAGTTATAAAATATAATTCATAATTTCTATTTTAATATGTGTACACCTATTTTTCATTTAAGTGTTTAAAGTTGTCCCAATGGTTGGCTATGATAGAATGTCTCGCGGCATTAAAGCCCGCCTATGTCTTTGGACATTAAAGTGTTAAATAAATTAATTAAATAAAATATGTTATAATAATTTGTGATAAGTGTTTATAATTATTATATTTGTTCTAAAAAATAATAGTTTGTTATCAATAAGTTCTTATAATATTTAACAAAATATAAAATGAAATACTAAATTATAAATGTCCGATGGGCGTAGTGTGCTAAGGACTCTCGCTGCGTTACCCCGTCGATCGGCGTGGCTGACCTTTTGAACAAAATATTCTCGACTCAAAGGGTGACCCAGGATTTACGAGAGAATGCAAGACTGACTCTGCAGCGGCTCCGGGTTTCTTATGGCTGGATGTCACATGTGACGGACAAAGTGTGACAATATATGTGGAATCCCCAACCAGTGCACGGACTTGTTTGTATGGAATCAATGACATCCCATCCGGACGTCTACCATCAGACCAAACTATTCCCGATGGTCCAATAAGTTGTACTTAAACCGGTCCTTATTGTATAGTCTACGTAAAGAGGTTATTTTTGGAATAATCCTTGAATATTGGCATTTTAGCTGTTTACCCGAAGTACATAGGGGATTTTATTTGACATGGAATTCTTTGTATTAAATACCCTAGGAGGGGTTTTTATTTGTAAGATAAAACAAAGTATGCTCGGTTAACGACAGGAAGCAGAAAGAATGATTATAATAGTCCATGATCAACATTTTAATATACATCACGTGATAGGTGGTGATGACTTAGGAATCGTGTTGCTAATGGAAAAATAAAAAAATAAAATTATTCTAAATTAAATAAATAAATACGACAATAAAATACCTAGGTACAGTATTTCCAAATTAATAATGCACATACAGATCTTCGCTAATTGTCGTATTCCCGGAAACACCCGAATCATTGAATCGTAAGAGCCCTAAACAATGCACTTGCATTTTGCACCTTGTTCCAAAGAAATAGAAGTCAATATCATGAGTACACAATCGAAAACAATTCAGGCAGTCGTTTTTTTGTTTTTTTTGGCGGTGACTGCACGTGTTCTCTCTGTGTGGAATTATATAGAGCTGCTATTACACACCCTTCTTGGTTTTGTTTTCAAAGGTGAATTTAATTTCAACTTTAATTATCTTATTTAAATAGTTTATTTGACAATTGCTTGTCTGTCTGACACAGGCAGAGATTTTATATTTAAAGGAGGTCACTACAGTACTATAAAATTTTCGAAGTAAATCAATCCAACAAAGATTGTAGCATATTCTCAATCGTGTGGTTTTCCTCGCTATTTACTTACATGGAATTATCGAATCAAATTTTGTTACTGATAAATCAATATTTATCTCTTTTAGCACAAAACACATAATTCTGCTAAATTATGCATGAAGAAAATGCACTTAACCACTCTATATACATATCGTCTTCCAACGCTCGGGGAATACGACCGTTGCCGAACAGTGACGAAGATTTCTATGCGCATTATCACTTTGGGAGAACTGTACTTACTAAAATAAATAATAATAAATAAATTAAATACAAACCTAAATATAATACCACGACGATTGCCAAAAACAATTGTCTATGACATCCGTCTGCGCAGGCGTTTAAAAAAGCAACGTAAAGGCGAACGAGCTGTCAAAACGGCTCGATCTGACATTCAAGAAAGAACCTCGTGTACTAAATACATCTGAATCTTCATAGAAGGTCCCGCTGGGGCGATTTGCCATAATCTGGTAGTAATATTGTAAGCTGTACCGCTCTGTGCGTCAGCTGCAGAGGGGGGTTTCGGGTTACTGGACCTTCGCCGTTGTAGCTGACCTCTACTTCTTGCTCGGCTAAACCACCCGGGTTTGTTTTCCATTCAAGGACCCTACCTATACCCAACGAATCGTACAATTTCCTCTCATCAGGTCGATTGTCGACACAGACAATTTCGCGACGTAAAAGTAGGACCAAACAAATGGACAATTTTTTTTTTTCTAATTAAGTCATCTGGTTATTTGTCATTTATTCTATATTTAAGGACCTTAATATAAATTTCTGAACGCACGCATAAATATTTGACAACCAACATTGTTTGACAGGCCCACGAAACCCACGAACATTTTGTATGGGAAAATGATTTTTTCTTTTATTTATTTTTTTCATCATTTTCCATTGTTATTAATAGTTATTCTGCTATTCTTGACGGAGACAAATGCAACAAGTCAAAAACCATGTAAATCGGATTAGCCGTTCTAGAGTTCTAACAAACTTGACTTTTATTATATAGTAAAGTAACATCACGACTGTTTCCCTTTCGGGGTGGTCAAAAACCACGCTTATAAATAAGCGGATTCACATTTAGCCAACTTTACTATAGGCCAATCATGACAAGTGGCAAGCTCGTCGATGTCTCCAGCGTACCAAACTCGAGAAATAACACAAATAAATTAAATTAAATGTATTTATTTATATTAATAAATATTTTTGTGTCCCGACCAGGAATCAAATCCGGTACCTCCGAGTCTAAATCCACGGACTTAACCGCTAGACCACGCTGCCTCCGTATTTTTTTATTTATTAAGATAAATTTATTTTTATAACCCCTACGCGAATATCTAATCATAATATTTTTTTTTGTAGGATAGATTTAAATAAACACTTACTACTTCTTGCTAGAGCGGGTAACTTACCTGAAAAAAAAAAATGACAAATTTAAAAAATACGTAATTATTTCGTGAAGTGTGGAAGGATGCACAGGAGAAATTAAACAACGGAAATCTTCCGATTTATTATTATTATTGCTAAGGTAAATAGTGCATAGTCAAGCTTGGCGTCTTTTTAACTCATGTTAAACTCACCTGTTGCAGCGAACAGTGATTTCTGTTTAGCCGAATTTCGCAAGCGTAAGCGTTATTTGAATATTTAGTGTTATTAACTTATTATACATACCTATTTAAATAATAACTTTAATATTATTTAAACTGCCTTCGTGGTCTAGCGGTTAAGTCCGTGGATTTAGACTCGGAGGTACCGGGTCCGATTCCTGGTCGGGACACAAAAATATTTATTAATGTAAATAAATACATTTAATTAATATTTAATTTATTTGCGATATTTCTCGAGTTGTACGCTGGAGACATCGACGAGCTTGCCACTTGTCATGATTGGTCTATAGTAAAGTTTGGCTAAATGTGAATCTGCTTCTTTATAAGCGTGGTTTGTAATCACCCCGAAAGGGAAACGGTCGTGATGATACTTTACTTTTACTATTATTTACAATTTATATACTTATTTTCATATATTTGGACGTTAGTTAAACTAGTCATTTATAAAATTAAAGCGAAGTTGTTTATTTACTATTATGTGACGTAATCCGGCAGCCATTTGCAACTGCAGCGTTTTCGAGCGAAAATTCAAACACGATATTCAAAAGTTGATTTTAAGTCGATTTAGACCCCATAAAAATCCAAATTAACTTTCAGGAATTCGTAAGTAAATATAAAAAAAATATCAACTAGCTTATTGTCTTTCTTTTTTTAATCTTGTACGACATGTGACCTTGCAGCCATCTGATGGTAAGTGGCGCGCGAGGTACATGAATGTTAGCAACTGGAATCAGATAATCATGACTGACATCAATCCCTAACACTATGCCGGCTTATTTATAACTGAGCATGACGGCAATTGAAGCCTGATCCCGTAACTTGTGGATACACTTTACTGGGTTTATCGACACGAATGGTGAATACTTTACCGCCCCGGCAGACTGGGCAAAATTACCACGATCAGTCCGCCTACCACCTATTTATTGTTCTCGTTGAAATTATGTACCATTTGCAATGATGTCAACGAACCACTCGCACAGGCCAAAATATGCATCCACATATCGTAGCCACGCGTACATACAAATTTGGAGACTTACATCTGTCGCACGCTGAAGATGTAAAATGCTCTCCCAGCCAGTTTGTTTCCCCATTCCTATAACCATTCCTTCAAACGAAGTATGAAAAAGCATCTTTATAGGCCGGCATAGTGGTAGGGACAGATGTCGGTCGTCTGAGGCTGGCGTCAGTTGCTCCCATTCTTGGACCTCGCGTACCGCTTACCATCAGATAGGAGTGGTGTCACATGTCGTGCTCAGTATATAAAAAAAAATATTAAAAAAAAAAACCTCTAACTATAATATATCAGAGGTGTATTCATAAAGGTGCAATGCCAGGAGTATGGAGATCAGCTTTTATTACTCCTGTACACACTTGTACCACATTTAGTCGTTGCAACATGAATATTCATCGGTGCTCAGACTCTGACCTAAAACTTTCAGTTAAACTGCATAACTTAAGCGAGACTTAATGTATGTCGGCACTTTTCAAGATGACACTTCGGGCGTAATTTAAATATGAGGCAGTAACCAGTAACAAAGTACAGCAGTAAGTTTCTGAAATATATACATTTGTCTATCTTTATTACAAAAGTCATGTTTAAACGACCATGTAGTATCGAGATCAATCTTTATTTTTGTTTAAGGTACACTAACAGTTTACAATTAATACATATCAAGCACAAATTTACAATAATTTATAAGGTCGGAATTGCAACCCAAGGGCAGTGTACACGGCATGCTACACATAGCACTACACTTGGATGATTAGATTCAACTGTGTTTTTCATTTTTAAAATTTTAGGTTTCATCCATTTCATCATTATCAATATATTAATACTATATACGAGAATAAATATATTATTACTAATGTCAATTTATGTTGAAAGTTATATCATAAGTTATATATTAGTATTAAGTCAAAAAAGTATATAATTAATTTGTGTTTTATTGAAGTAATATACAAACAGTATAAAATAATTACAATATAAATTAAAACTACTTAAAAGTAAAAATTAAAATAAATATAAACTAAACCTAATAAAAAATAAACTATAAGTAAAAAATGTCCTCTAGAGACGACCCTTCAGTGATAGTCCCCAGAAGACTGGCAACATTTCCCCTCTGTATAGCTAAGCTAATACGTTGGCAGAAATAATTGCCAGCCTTCCTGTCTCCAGACTTTTCCGTTAGCCGTTTGGACAACTCCTTGGCCAGACGCTTGGCTGAGTGTCCCCATGGGCCCATCGTCTCGACCCCAAACGGCGCAAATTCGTAACCTGTACTGAGGTTGGCGTATTTGCGCAGCTTGAGGTTCTCAGCAGAAACCGCCGCACTTCCCGCGCTTGACGAGGTCGCCTGGTCAGTCAAAAAAGTCAATATAAGAATAGTAAAAAGTCACTTTACGTTATTTTACAATCAATAACACTTGTCTCTTAAATAGACTAATATTTGGGTTGAAAATGTCTAGATTCACAGGATCGCTGGAAAGGTCATTAAATAGTCGACACATACGGATAATAGGGTTATTGTAAGAGCTATTGATTTTATGGGTACCAATAATAAATGTCCGGTTCTTTTGTCGGGGATTACGCCAAGTACTAAATCTGAGGGAAGACAGCAAAGTAGAGGATTGAAGCTGATTGAATCTGCGTGGGAAATGCCACTCTCGAAGTTGTGCACCTTGGATAGACTATGCAATTAGGCATAGCCAACTTCAGCAATGAAGACGACAGATGCATTCAGCATTCGGGAAGCTACGCCACATCTTCTTATCAAACATATAATAATAATAATAACCAGTGCGTTCTCCCAATACTGACAGCTATGCTCGGTATTTCTCTGATGGTTATAGTCCAAAATGTGGAAGACATCAGAGAACCAAAGTTACCGATATAGCCTTGAAAATTTGTAAGCTAAAGTGGCAATGGGCTAGACACGTCTGTCGTAAAACTGGTGAACGATGGAGACGGGTTCTGCAGTCGAGACCATGTACGGGAAGACATACAGTGGGACGAACCCTCGACAAATGGACGGATGGCCTGAAGACGGTCGCTGGGAGCTGGATGAGGGTGGCGGAAGGTCGGGCGAAGTGGCAAACTTTGGGGGAGGCCAATTATTATATTAACTTTATTTAAATAACACAATGTTTAATGCAAGCCTGTTGCTAGGTGACAGCGGGCACACCTTCGTCAGTGTCCGGAGAGACTCGATGCCATTAATCTTCAGATCTCGGCCACTCTGCTATTGTTAGCCAGTTACTTCTCGAGATCCACTTTATAGTTATCATTGTTTGCTATCAACCTACAATAGAAGTCAATTGTAACATATTATTTAAAAAAAAAAAAGAGATTTAGCGCTTTGCATGCCTCTCGATCGCTTTTTCAATTACTTTTGAGAAAAGTACAGCCGGTTTCTCGAAGCTCTATCTACTCGAAAATATTTCCCAGATAATAAACCATTACACAGGTCTACAAAAAAAAAAAGGTGCCGAGATGATAATAATAATAATAACGTTTATTGAGCTTTCTTATTGGTACCTGTATACAAAGTTGAGTAAACAATTAATAAAATATTCCTTGAATTTTACATTTTAAGCATACAAACATTTTTGATTGAATGCAAACCACAAGGATAGGAAATTTTAAGATGGTCTCTGACTCCTAACCAAGATAACTTGTGTTCTAGAATGTCAGTCAGTTCCATATTGACTAATACTCATAGGAATACAGTAGGAACCACACGCACAGGTCAGAATATGCACCCACATACCGTAGTCACCATCCCTTCGCGTACGTATAAATTTGGCGACTCATAAATCTGTCGCACAATAAAGATGTGGAATGCTCTTCCAGCCTCTGTGTTTCCACTTTCCTATAACCTGGAGTCCTTCAAGCGAAGTGTGAAAAGGCATCTAGTCAAGCCGGCATAGTGTTAGGGACTGATGTCGGACATAAGGGTCTGATTCCAGTTGCTAACATTCATGGACCACTTACCATCAGGTGGGCGCAGGGTCACATGTCGTGCTAGAATTGAAGAAAAAAAAAAAAAAAAAAAACTTGGAACGCTGGGTAGTCATAGGGTAAGTACATATATGAAGTATGTATATAGCACATGCGGTATACGAGTATCGTATCACCTACTTAAGAACTATCCATATAGTTGCTACTATGAAATAAATATGACTCTTAAACTAGCTCGGCAGGATGTACGAATGAACTCTATGAATAAGTCATGATATGTGTATAATCTACGAGTATATCGCTCCCTTCGTCATATCAATTCATAGCCTTCCTAAAAGATTGATCATTTATTGCGAGAATATTTAAATTCCATACTTTCCAGGCCACTTGGCTTGTTATATTAGGGCTTTCAGGTTTCTGGGCCAATATTATATATTACTAGCTGTTTTAGTCGGCTTTGTCCGTGCAAACGGCAACACAAAATTAATTTCGTTGCGCATTATTTTTATTTTGCTATAACTCCTTAGGTTTTAATTTAATTTATTTTATTTTTTATTTAAAAACTTTATTGTTTTGTTAACAAAAGGCGTATGTAATGCCGATTGGCATTCTCTTACCATCAACCTTCGGGACATTGTATCAATTATGGTAGGTTTATAAAACAAACATAAAATAAAGAATATTTAAATAATTTTGATGTTAATTTAAATAACGTACTTATAACTAAATAAAAAAATACATAATTTTAATACTTAAACTGCATAATAATAATACATACACTACATAAATAAACAGAAACTGATATTTATATTATACAACCACATTACAATAACAATGAGAAGAGAAATAAATTGTGAATATTTTATGCATCTTTAAAAAGTGTGAATATACTTGTCTTTTAAATACACTTCTGTTGGGTGCCTGACGGATACTAAGAGGTAGGCTGTTCCATAATAATAATAAATAAATAATAAATATTTCCAGACAGGTCACACAGCGCCATCTAGTTTCCGTGGTAAGCAACGAGGCTTGTGTTACGGAAACTAGATGGTTGATAAACTACATATTATACTTTTTTTTGTTTGTAAATATATACATATTATACATATAAACACCCACACCGAGACAATGGCACAGCTACGACTGAGAAGGAATTTGAAATGGAGTTAGTGTGATGTGAAGGGATGGACAGTAAAGAGTTATGGGCAGAGCGGTGAATCATGAGAATGCATGGTGTAAAGGGAAAAAATAATCTTTATAAAATGCTCAAGACAACTAATGTATTTAAAATGATAAGGATTAATACCGTATTTATGTAAATAGCTATCTAATTATCGCTTTATAATTGTCCATTTTTTAAAGTATTAAAATGGATATAGTATGTTATCCTTAAAAGATAGATATATGCTTTAGCGGACTTTTCTATAGACCTATATAAGATACACAATTCCATCAAACATTTTGTTGTTGTCTCAAAGGGTTTAGAAAACACTTTTCGTTGAAAGCTCCCAGACGGCTTATTTTTTCCGATACCTCCAACAAATATCGTTAATTAACACAAAAACTCATCAAATTATGTACTAAAACCTTCTTCGAGAACCAATCTATCCATTGGTGAAAACAGCATGAAAATCAGTGCAGTAGTAGTATAACATAATTATTTGGTTCAGTGGTTCGCAATTATTTAATTCAGTTTTATTTTAATTTTAATAATTTTATTCTGGTTTCAATATTTTAAATTTTATTTATTTTTAACATTTATTAATTAGGTTAGGTTATAATTTTAGTTAGGGTAATAAATAAATTAGATTTTTTTTTTTGTATATTATTTATTATTGGGACACTCAGCCAAGCGTCTGGCCAAGGAATTGTCCAAACGGCTGCGGAAAAGTCTGGAGACAGGAAGGCTGGCAATTATTTCTGCCAACGTATTAGCTTAGCTATACAGAGGGGAAATGTGGCCATTATTTAAATTTTTACTTTTAAGTAGTATTAATTTATATTGTAATTATTTTATACTGTTTGTATATTACTTCAAAAAACGGACATTTTAAATATATAATTATTGTTTGTTTGCATTTTTTCTTTATTTTGTGTGTAGTACTTAAGAATTACAGTCTGGTTTTTTAATTCAGTCATAGAAATGTAAATGATTGTAATTTGTTTGTTGCACCATAATAAATAAATAAATAAGAGTTTATCGCGAACAAACAGACAGACGCGGGCGGAGAACTTTGTATTATAATATGTAATGATAGTGATAATGCAATTTCTACAAACATTTTTAAAAAAAATGTTCTACATTGAAAAAATGGTCTACAATAAACCCGTCAACTCGTCTAATGTAGTGTATTATTGAAAAGCACTTATATCTAAGTTCAAGGTTATTTAAATCAATCAACAGCCATCCATACCTTTGTACTAAATTCATTGTATTTAAGTATTTATACCGCGTGATTTTGTATGCTCTTGCTTTAGACTAATATGCTATTGATACAAACAAAACACCCTATCCTAAGAAACCATATATTTATTTATAAGTTCTCCAACAAAATCAGTGATTTTAATTAAAGGAGAAGACGGCTTGCTCATAATTACCATTGAGTATAAATTTAAAACTAGGCATGACAATAGATATTATACATTAAATAAACAAATAATTTACCTGCCTAACAGTTCATTACAGCCCCTAGAACACAGTGTCCTAGACCTTCACTGCTAGAGATGGGCTTTCCAGAACATATATCTGGAGAATTTAGCCTACACTCGCCACGCTCTGGCCAGACGGCTTGGCGAGGATATGTTGTCAATTTATCATGACAGTTTATTAACGATTTCACAAGTTGGTATTAGTGAAACCGGGACCGACGGCTTAACGTGCTCTCCGAAGCACGGGAACGGTGGTGTTGTAAATCTATGACAAATGTACGTAAGAAAAGTGCATTTCTCATTGGTACATGCCGGGTGGGTTTAAACCGACCTTTGTAGGATTTAAGGTACGCCTTCTTACAACCGAGCCACCACCGGAACTAACAGTTAAATCTATTAAATTAAATTATAATTAATAAAACGAATACCTACCTAATTACCTAAATAAATGTTACAAATATTATAAAAATGAAAAACATTTTTAAGAAAAAATTACAATCCTAAAGCTAAAACTACCGATTTTGTTTGTTTTTAATGCCTTTTCTATTTGGCTGGCCTGGCAACATTAAGTCCGGCTTTGTTCATAGTGTATAAGGTTTTAAAATAAATTTAAAAAAAAACCTTAAGTGAAAGTTGGGCGTAAAAGAGACCCTGGCAGACCAAGACTCACCTATTATAGAAAGTAAAGTATCATCACGACCGTGGTCAGAAACCACGCTTATAAATAAGCGGAATCACATTTAGCCAACTTTACTATAGGCCAATCATGACAAGTGGCAAGCTCGTCGATGTCTCCAGCGTACCAAACTCGAGAAATATCACATATAAATTAAATATTAATTAAATATACATGAATAAATATTTTTTTGTCCCGACCAGGAATCGAACCCGGTACCTCCGAGTCTAAATCCACAATAATAATATTTATTAATTTAAATAAATAAACTTAATTATAATATAATTTATTTGTGATGTTCTCGAGTTTGGTACGCTGGAGACATCGACGAGCTTGCCATTTGTCATGATTGGCCTATAGTAAAGTTGGCTAAATGTGAATCCAATTATTTATAAACGTGGTTTCTGACCACCCCGAAAGGGAAACAGTCATGAAGATACTTTTATACAAAATATCTGGATAATTTGGCCTGAACTCACTACGCTGGAACTGATGACAATTTATTAACGATTCTATAAGTTGGTATTAGTGGAACCAGGAACGACGGCTTAATCTGCTCTGCGAGGAACGGGAACAGTGGTGTTGTAAATCTATGGAAAATGTACGGAGAGGTTGTAGTTCGGTTATAAAACCCTTTCTTTTCCTTTGATCGTAAAATCCGCGGTACCCCTCATACAAACCAATACACCATTTTAGTAACAATAATTGATGTTACGTCAAGTAATGCGTAATACTCGTAGCTTCAAAAGCTTTTTAATTTGGGCCAAATGATTTCATAACTAGGTTTCCTACTACAAGAAATACAATGCTTGGCACCCATGCCGATTCATGCCGACTGAAGACGTCCCCGCACTTGATGACTCATCATAATACATATCACAAAAGGGGATAAAACTTACATTTTAGAACTGAATTTCTCAAAATACAGCAGAGCATAATTCCTGGGACATAGTAAATTAACACTCACTAACACCGAACATCGACACTTCACTATATAGGTAAAACTTAAAACCTAGGTATTTATTTAGGAGTCTAAATACGTGCTTGTAAGTTAGGGGTCGCGTAAAGACTGCGGTGGCGGCGCGTTTGGTCGGCGCATGCGTGGTGCGGCTTCCTCAAGGGTTGGGGTGGCTAAGGACGTGGCCACACGTCTACAATCTTTGTCATAACAAATTTATTTATTTATATTACTCAAAATTACATATATCTTTAAAAAATAAATTATATATACATATATATTGTCGTATCGTCTTAAAGCTTAAATATAACAATATATACTTTATAGGTCTACACGCCGATATGCATCCTATTTCTGGGCATGAAAATTTTTGGTGGGGCATTGCTCCATATTGTCTGACTGTTGTTTTAGAATTTGTTAATTTGCATTACTAGCAGAGAACCTCAAACGGCGGAAATACACTCAGCTTATTGGGAGATGTGTTTTTGCGCTGTTTGGAGTTGAAACTCTCGGGCCGTGGGGACCAAGTGCACATGAAATTTTCAAGGCGTTGTCAAAACAGCTCGTCAACACCTCGGGCAAAAGGGCTGGGTAATATTTGGGCCAAAGGATCGGCATTACCATTCAACGTGGCAATGCTGCCAGTATCCTTGGCACTTTGCCCATTGGCAGCGATTTGGAGCAATTTTTTTATTTATAATAATTTTTATTTTGTTTTTTCTTTATTGTAGTTTTTAGTTGTATTTTTATTTATTAAGTAGGTTTATTTTTATTAATAGTAATTTATGTTTTAAAATGTAAGTTATAATTTAGTTTTTTTTTAAATCATTTGTTACTTTACTTTATAATTTTGTATGTAATAATTCTAAGAATGAAATGAAAGTACTTTTTTTATGAATGATGCTTGGTAAATGTTCTAAATTGTTGTGTACAATAATTCATTACTATTTATGGGTTGCGAAGATCACGTTACAAAATAAAAAAAACTGTTTGCAATTTGTAGATACTTATTGTAAAGTTATTTGTATTCTCCAGTACTTGATAATGCTGTTATTTTTAAATAAAAACTTAAATATAGAAATTAAAAAGAAAGAAAGAAAGAAAAAAGTTTCTTTGTCACAAAAGAAGTTCAGCTGATCCCTCACAATGATATACAACAATTACAACAGTTGATTTACTTAGTGTTATCGTTGATTGGCTGACAACCGGCCAACCAGCGAACACTGAATAATGGGGGTTACAGAGTCTATAAATGACGATGAATTAAAGCCGTCTTTCCCCTGCCACGAAAATTAAAATGAAGGTTACAACAAAAATATAACTTGTTAAGTTGATTCTTATTGATCACCTCTCTTATTCCTAATTGTCAATGTCCTTTTGCAGTTTTAATCAATACAATGTCCATGTGGACAGTGCCTTATGCTTAGTCACTGGCTGGTGGGGTGAAAGATTATGTACGTAGAACTATCATGTGTGGGTCCCACGGTGATTGTATTCAAAAGATTTTAGTATGGGCCTAGACAAAAAAACATATAATTAAGTGTCTAATAAAATTTTGCAAACGACAATAGGCTGGTTTAAAATGGGCCTTCATTTTTATTTTATTGCACAACAAGACAGTCACCATCCACCATTTTACTCATCTTCCTACCCAATGTATCTCCGTTTTATCTGCATTTCAATTACTTAATCAAAGGAATAAAATAAAATAAAATACAATGAAATAGAAAGTAAACATAAAAATATATTAATGAAAACAAAAAAATATATAAATTGTGCTATTTAACAATTTAATAACATTTTAGCACACTATTAAACATTATCATAATGATATTTATTATATTTTCAATATAATAAATTTAGAGTGAGGGAAGATGTCTTGTTTGGGATGCCACCTGTGTAGATACCTTTGCCGCTTGCCCCATTTCTTCTACATCAAAAAACGTCGGTTCGGCTGCTCATACAGCCGAATTCATAAAGCACATAAAGTAATAACTTTGTGGCATTTGGGGTTGAAACAATGGGGGTATATTCTCTTGATACCGACAAATTCGTAAAAGAGCAGGGTAAACGAATTTTTTAAGAGTGTGGCGACCCCAAATGCCATAACTACCTAAAACAGAATATTTCCATTATAGTTCAACGGAGAAATGCGGCGAGCGTTTTAGGTACCCTCCCTGGTCACCCTGGTACCCTCCTTAGTTTGTTTTGTAGAATAGTTTTAATTTCATATGTATTTTTAGTTTTGTTTTATTTATAATTAGTTTTTTTTCTATTTTATTTTAATATTTTTGTATCTACTTCAAATAAATAATAACTTTTACAAATTAAATTAATATATATAAATTAAAGAAAATTAGTATCATCACGACCGTTTCCCTTTCAGGGTGGTCAGAAACCACGCTTATAAAACAGCGGATTCACATTTAGCCAACTTGACTATAGGCCAATCATGACAATAAGCAAGCTCGTCAATGTCTCCAGCGTACCAAACTCGAGAAATATCACAAATAAATTAAATATTAATTAACATCAATACATTTTTTGTACCCCGACCAGGAATTGAACCCGGTACCTCCGAGTCTAAATCCACGGACTTAACCGCTAGACCACGGAGACAGTTTTACACGAAATTAATACAAACAAATACAAATACAAAGTAAATAAAAATATAATGTGAAGATTTTAAATAAGTTATAACGTCCTAAATTTGTATCTACAGCAGATATAAAATTAAATTTGTGTCATTTAGGGTTGGATTACATGTTTTTTTTAAGTAAATTTTAAGTATTTTTATGTGTATTATAACAATTACCTGTACAATATGTTTTAATAATAATCTGTATGTAATAAGTGTAACTCCTAAACTCTGGAATGAGCTGCACTGGTTGGCAGAGAAACCTGAGTTGACTAAGCCAGTTGTTAAAAAATACCTAAGAAGGTTTTTTATTGACCTGTAATTCAATACGTAAATAAAATAAAATTGTAATAGTAAACTCTGAAACACTAAAAACATAAATTGTTACTAACGAGCGACCTTTCTCGCCAACAAACCTTAATGGTTTGGTGAGATTTAATGATTTAAAAAAAAAAAAAACAAAAAAAACAAAAAAAAAAAAAAACTAAAATTATAAATATAATAATAAGATTTTAACATTGTAAATAATGTTTAACAAAATTTGTGTGCCAGAAATGGCTGAATGTGCAGAACTAACTTACTATTAATATTTACTATTACCATGTTCTATGCAAATAAATATTTTCATTTCATTCATTTCATTTAATTTCATTTCATAGTAAATGTTTTATTTAAGTACTCGCCTAATGTATAATGACAGTTTATAATGCGATTTTTTTTAGATTTGTTTAAATTTATTTATGTCATATGTCTTAATTACATTTGGTAAATGATTAAAAATATTTTAAATAATAAATAATACTTTTCTTATAAATTTTATTAGTGGGGTTGGAAGACTAAGATAGTGTACGAGTTTGATAGCGACGGCTTAATTAAAACAAACAGTGTATGCACATTTAACATACTAGTCTTACATCGCGCGACCTGTACCTAGTACGGCCTGCATTTATTTACATTTTCCACGTTTCGGCTGGTGTATGTGAAATATTTACGAGAAACACGGAGTTTTGCTTTGTTAAATGTGTGAAAACATTTTTATGTTCCGCTCTCTGCTGTGTTTGCTTTTTTTATTTTGTTATTCCTAGTTCTTGTTGACGACATTTTATGGTTAAATTGTTGTAATATATATATAAAATGAAATGAAATAATTTATTTGTCAGAAACATGGTAGGTACAGGGATGTAAATTATTATATGTAATTATATCACATGATTCGCTATTTCTAGCATACAAATATTTATTTAGTCACATGACTTTGTCGAGCTTAGTGTCTATGTATTCTTTTGTCGAATAAAAACATTTATTAACCAGCATTTGTTTGACTCTTAATTTGAACAGTTTTAGTGGCAGCTCCCTTATAGTAATTGGAAGCTTATTAAATATCTTTGTTGCCATTGCATAACAATTTCGGCTATATTGAGTACTTTTATGAGCTGGAATAATTATTCTACTAGGATAACGCGTTTTAAAATTGCAATTATCATTTTTTCAATTTATCAATTACCATAAAACATTTTTTATTGTCTAAAATACATTACCTGCCTCCATGGTCTAGTGGATTTAGACTCGGAGGTACCGGTTCGATTCCTGGTCGGGACACAAAAATATTAATTATAATAAATTAATACATTTAATTAATATCTAATTTATTTGTGATATTTCTCGAGTTTGGTACGCTGGAGACAATTGGCCTATAGTAAAGTTAGCTTAATGTGAATCCGCTTATTTATAAGCGTGGTTTCTGACCACCCCGAAAGGGAAACGGTCGTGATGATACTTTTTTTTTTAAATACATTAGCTCCATCTCACATCCAGGCGACCTCATCAGGCGCAGAAAGTGCGGCGTCTTCTGCTGAGAACCTAATTATTACCAATTTGAGCCGTTTGGGGTCGAGATGATGGGCCCATGGGGACCTTCAGCAAGGCCTGGCCAAGGAATTGTCAAAGCGGCTGACGGAAAGGTCTGGAGACAGGAAGGCTGGCACTTATTTCTACCAACGTATTAGCCTCGCTATACAGAGGGGAAATGTTGCCAGTCTCCTTGGGACTATATCGAAAGGGTCTAGCCCATACAGCCAAGTCTTACGTAATATATCTTAATTTTCCTTGAGTTAATGAGGTCATCATCAAATTCCAGATGTTGCAGAATTTGAAGCTTTTCTTGGAATCACTCGCTGGAGAATGCGAGTGAGTAAGTGTACAAACGAGACTAAAGAATGATTCAGTTATGGACCATAACGGGCGGCTGAAAAAAACCTGATATATTTCAACATGTTTTACGTCATTGGCTAAAATAACAAAATACAAAAAAAAAAAAAACGTTTATTTGTTCACAAAAATTGTTTACACAATTTTTTTGGAGGAACTCCGATCCCCCAGACTAGAATTTAAGCTGAGGATCAGTTTCTTCCTTGGTTACATTTTATTATTTACGAGTATAAATGTTATGCCTTAATATTAATTTTGTTTTATTATTTATTAAATTAATTTATTATATACATATTATATTATATCATATCTATTTTTTATTATATATATTATATTATATTCCACCATATTTATTTTATAACTATTTATAAATCTATAGGCACCTTTATATGGTTAAATTTGTCCCCACAGATATAGATCTATATCTGTGTTTGTCCCTAAGGTTTGGCTGTCAGAGAATGTCTTCGGGCATTAAGTCCGCCTTTGTACTAATACAACGAAAGTGAAAAGCTAACTACCAATCACGTGGCGTATATCAAAAGTTAATCATTGAACATTTTAAACATCCTCTGTGCAACCGGCTGTTACTATTGTAAATTTAAAGCAATTTCCTCGTTGAACTGGTTGTCGGATTTAGGTTGCGTGAGGGGATTTATTCTAATCGATGGCGGCAGACGGCATTTCAAAGGACTGCGCTCAACAGCTGCTCGCTAAAGGAAATATTCATATATTTTCTGCTGTATTTATTACGTATACGAATATTTTATTTTATTTAACCCACTTGTAAAAATTGTACAATCCTGTATTTTCCAAATCCAAGACTTCTTAGAAATGTAGTCTATCAACTTCATCATCATTATCATCAGTCCACTGCTGGATATAGCCCCTACTTAAGGTCATCCGTCCATCTGATGGGAGGTCGTTTCACTCTGTGTCGTCCTGTATGTGGTCTTCACTCAGAACCCGTTTGCTCCATCGATCGTCCGATCTGCGACAGATGTGTCCGGCCTACTGCCATTTCAGCTTGCGAATTTATTTTAACTTTTAAGGAGAAATAATATTGTAAGCTTGCCATAGTGATAAATTGCCGTGTTTTATCAGAAATCCGACAGGTTAAAAACCTATTTTTATTTTTGACAGCTGTTTGTATACATTATTTTTTAGTTTATCAAATTTTTGTGGAAGATTACCCACTTAAAACTTTAACGTGTTATAGTACACTTAAGTAGGTCAACTGACGTAGTTTACCGTCAGATATAACTATTTAGGTCTGCCAAACTATGCTTGCAGAAAGCACGATTCTGGTAAGCTAAAGAGCCAATAGTTAATGAAGGTATTTATAAAACTAAATAAGTCATTAAACGGAATCTAAAGAGTGTTTTTTTATTTTTTTACAACTTTTACAATTTCTTTAAAAATATTATTAGTAAAAAAGAGAACGAATTTTCAATTAACAGACAACATACCAAAAGAAACATAGATACAGTTCTAGTCATGGAATTGGGTGAGAAATGAAACCGTCTTGCTGATGAACAAAGACGTGGAACACCTTAAAAGAATATCAAGAAGAAAGCTAGTGCATTTAGGACAGATCATGCAAATATAGTGAATTCACTGGACAAGAGAAGACCGGGCAGCGGTCAACAAAACTCCGATAGGGCATAAGAAGATCAAGCCAAGAGGGCTTCTGGCTTCTAAGAGATTTCTTCGTTCTTCGCACAACTTTAAATTCCCACCCAATCTGCTAGCAGATATTCGGATTCTCTCACTGTTTATCAGTCAGACCAACTTTAAACATCCTTCTTTAGTTACTTATATGTTTTTTTAATATATTTCATGCGATTATTATTAATATAAATATACATGTAAAGAAGCTTTTAAAGACCTTAATATACTGACAATGGGCAGTGCTTACGTTATGCAAAGCTTATTGTACACCAAAGAGAATATTGCAGAGTATCCAATCCATCCTGAAAGAGAAAATTCGAGACGCAAACCAACAATTCGACAACCAGTACACCGTCTTAAAAAAATGACAAAAAGCTTTCTGTGTAATTGTATAACACTTTTTAATAAATTACCTGAACAAATCAAATGTCTTGAATATAATAACTTTAAGCAACATATAAAAAAATACTAATTGTTAAAGCTTATTATACTGTGGATGAAGCTCTAAAGGACGACCATATTTTTCAATTGTAATGACATTATTAATTATCTTAGTTATTATTTATGACATTATTATTTTTAGTTATTAGTTAGGACATTATTATTTTTTAGTTATTAGTTAGGACACTATTAAGAGGGTTAATATTAATTCTGACAATGCCTCTATACAGCTGCAATAAATACTTTTCATAGTAGTCTAGTTATATTTAAGTAGGTATATAGATTTGACATAATAATTTTAATAATTAGACACTTAATATTTAGCTTTATTTTAGTGTAGGTAAATATGACAATGCCCCTTTACAGCTGCTATCCACTATTAGAATTAAGCTTGTTATTCTGAGGCACTATGCCCTTATTAGCAGACTGTTCCTTGCTAACAACAGCCAGCTATTTCAGCCATTTTTATGTATATTGACTTAATATTAATAGGTATTAAATAAGAAAAATTTAAATTTGACGAATCCAAGTGTTCCTATAGGCTCCTAAGGATAATGAATAAACAATATACAATATTTTTAAATAATAATAATAATAAAATACTTTATTGCACAAAATTTCAAAAGCAGTGTACAAGGGCGAACTTAATGCCGTAGGCATTCTCTTACAGCTAACTTTTGTGATAGTGACAAGTGAGGTTATAGGGTGCTTATAAACGATAAGTCAATAGAATTACATGTGAATATCGATACTTAACAATAACAATAAATAGCTAAAATATATACATAACAGCAAACAATAAATATTATAACACCCATATACATACACATATACACAAATAAATATATACATATATTTACCATATCAGAGCGGGATGGAGACATTTTGCATTTTTAAAAGGTGAATATAAACCATTTTTTTAAAGATGCTGACAGACGGTGCTTGCCTGATCACCAGCGGAAGTTTGTTCCAGTAAGTGAAATACCCAGTGGAATAGCAATTTTTGTATTTAGTTTTATAATTTCGCCTTCTAACTGTGCACCCCACAATTTCTTACCTTGTTCTCCTAAAGGTTAGCTGTTAAAGAATACTAACAGGGTGTTAAGCTTGCCTAAGTACTTTATTTTATTTTGTATAATTCAATGTGCTTTATATTTTTTTTTAATATTTTATGTGGTGTTCATGTATTCGATTGTCCTAACGTCTCGATATGATTATATTAGTAATCTGTGGTTGCTTACGTACGTTGCACCAGTTAGTTAGTCTGTGGTAAGAGTGTGGCTAGGACGCGGCTCGGCGCCGGTAATTAGAAGATTAATTAATTGTAACGCTAATCCAATAGTGGGTATATTTTTATATATATATTCTTGTGTGATCTGAGACTCCACATTTTACTTCTTTAAAATTGTCTCTAACTCATTTAAAACACAAATCTTTATCGAATCGTAATTGTAAATCCAGAATAGGCTTCTACGGGTCAACCACCGTATCCAGGCAACCACCCACTGCTTATACTGTGGTTTACGAAGCACAGCACTACTTCGCTCATTTTAAGGGAACCAAACACGAATTTAAGCAGATACCGGCGTTTTTAGCAAAGAAACTAACATGTGCAGTATTTCGTTTCCACTTCTAAGCTCTGTTTCATAAAATATATGGGCAGTATTTTTACTATAATACGTCATAGCAGATACTCAAATTTTACAACCACATAAATGAAATACGAGCCGCTCGGTTGTAAGAATGCTTTCATTTAAATCTTAAAAAGGTTGGTTCGAACCCCGGCATGTACCAAAGAGAAATATATTTTTCTTAGCCGCTCGTTAGTGGAACAAAACCTTCTAGCCAGATTATTTTTTGAGAAACAGAATGTATTTCTCTCGACATAACAAAGTAGTTTGGAATTTTGGATATCTATTTATTTATAGTATATGTTTATGTATGTATGTATTATATGGTATTTATTATATTAAAAGAGCTGGGTAAACGAATTTTTCAACAGTGTGGCGATCCCAAATGCCACAACTACCTAAAACAGAATATTTCCATTATAATTCAACGAGGAAATGCGGCGAGCGTTTTAGGTACCCTCCCTGGTGGTAAGCCCTTAGTTTATTTTGTAGAATAGTTTTAATTTCATAGGTATTTTTAGCTTAGTTTTATTTATAATAAGTTTTTAAATCTATTTTATTTTAATATTTTTGTATCTACTTCGAATAAATATAAATAAATATCGTATGTATGTGTATTGTTTTTATATTGTGTTGTAAATGTATTTTTGAGTGCCGTAAATGCGTAATAATGGTTATTTTAGTAATTTAAGTTATTTTCATATTTTTCTTCATCCTGTCCATCACCTTTCATGATCCCCAAGGTTAGCTGATGAAGGAAGCCTTATGGCATTATGGCTCGCCTATGTACTAGATTTTTAAGTATAATTTTCATAAATAAAATTTGTCATAGATTTACAACACTCCTTTCCCGTTATTCGGAGAGCACGTTAAGCCGTCATGACCTCCACTAATATAAACTTGTTGAATCGTTAATAATTCTCCAAAAAAATTTGGGAGACTCATTAGTGAAGGTCGAGGACGCTTGATGACGGTAATATTTTTTTTTTGTAGGGATTAATGTCAGACATCAATGGCAGTGGCGCAGTTCTACAAGTTTGTCTTTCTCAAAAAAATATTAACACTAGTACACGATTTTGAAATGATAAGAGAGTTAACTGAATTTATTAATAGGATTTTAATTTAGGCAAACTTGAGGCTATCAATTGATGAGATCTGGATATTATCTGCGCGCTGGAAATAACCGGAGAATTATGGGAGCTTGTGGCACGAGGTCTCCTTTTACGATAATGACAAACGTTTCTTTAATCTCGAAACTGCACATTTTATGTTTTTAATGATTTTTTTTTAAATAAAGAAGGTCATCCTTAATCTACTCGTATAATACTCACTGTTTGGCAAAGGGAAGATATTTTTTAATGCACAATAAACAAAAACACATATAAATTAATTTTACGGACTGTCCATCCGCACCATGCGGAGAACCAGTCGATCATCTCGGGCACCACGGGCTTTCTTGAGCTTGTCCGAAGGGCTCTTGTCACTGCTGGGGTACCCGCAATATTTTAACCATCTGGTATTGTGCGGAGCGATGGCAAGAGACCCGAAGGAATGTCTGTTGGGCCGTGGACACTTGGCAGGTCTCTGGTGTGGGATGCGACGTGTGTAGATACATTAGCTCCATCTCAAATCCAGGCGACCTCGTCAGGCGCGGGAAGTGCGGCGTTTTCTGCGGAGAACCTCAAATTGCGCAAATACGCCAACCTTGGTATCGGTTACGAATCTGCGCTGTTTGGGGTCGAGACGATGGGCCCATGCGGACCGTCAGCGAGGCGCTTGGCCAAGCAGTTTTCAAAGCGGCTGACAGAAAGGTCTGGAGACAGGAAGGCTGGCAATTATTTCTGCCAAAGTATTAGCCTTGCTATACAGAGGGGAAATGTTGCCAGTCTCCTCGGGACTATCTCGGATGGGACGTCTCTAGAGGACATTTTTTATTTAGTTTAGTTTATTTTTAATTTTATTATTTAGGTAGCTTTTAATTTATATTTAATGTACTTCGAATATATAAACTATACAACAATGTAAACAAACCATTTCTTATTTGTATCGCATTAAAATTTATTATTTGTTTTATAGTTTATTGATATATATTCCACAAAGGAACAATCATACATACATACATACGCTGATAAACATATAACCCTTCTTTGCGTCTCGCGCAATCAGGTAAAAAACGTTACAAAGATCCTTCAGCATTGATTTTCTCTGTTTGTAATTTTAAAATCAGCGATCTACGAGTGCGTTCAACGATAAAATTTCCAAAATACTACGTAATTTTATTGTAATAAAAACGAAAACGGTCGTGTAATTGACAGGCCCCGAGGGATGGTGTCAAAGTTTCCTTAATTTGAATGAGTAGTTCCCAACTCAAGTACCCTCCAGTTATATCGTTTGATTCCCTCTAAATACGATTAAGTGGAACTGGACTTTACAAATAATGAGGCGTATAAAATCATCAGCTCAAATTAATGGTTTTCGTTTTAATTAACGAAATCACCATCATCATCACGACCGTTTCCCTTTCGGGGTGGCCAGAAACCACGCTTATAAATAAGCTGATTTACATTTAGCCAACTTTATTATAGGCCAATCATGATCAGTGGCAAGCTCGTCGATGTCTCCAGCGTACAAAACTCGAGAAATATCACAAATAAATTAAATATTAATTAAATGTATTTATTTACATTAACGTATATTTTTGTGTCCCAACCAGGAATCGAATCCGGTACCCCCGAACCGAAATCCACGGACTTAACCGCTAGACTCACGGAGGATGAGGATGTTATTGTAATTTTGAATTAAACTTTTTGACTTCGGATAAAGTTATTTTATTAAATACATATCTTCACGCCAAATCCCTTGCGGGGTAGGCAGAGACAATTGAGTGCCACTTGTCACGGTCACGACATACCTCTTTCGCTTCTTCGACATTCATTAACCTCTTCATACATGCCCTTTTGTTTCGATGGCTTTTTAATGCACCTTCAGCTATTGTTTTGTTTATTTGATCGTGATAGGTAAGTCTTGGTCTGCCAGGGCTTCTTTTACCCACAACTTTTGCATTATATATCTGGTTCGTCAATCTCTCTTCACTCATCCTTTCGACATGCCTGAACCATCACAGCATGCCTTTCCTTATGTTTGTCCCTATGCTTTCTTTCATACCTACCATTTTGCGTATTTCGTCATTACGTGTCCAGCCCATTGCCACTTCAACTTGCTTATTTTAAAAGCTATGTCGGTAACTTTGGTTCATTGACGGATGTCAACGTTTCTGACTTTATCCTTTAGAGAAATCCCGAGTATAGCATAGCTCGCTGAGCGACCTTGAACTTATGTATCAGACCCACCGTCAGTCCATACGACATTACTGAAGGAACACACTGGTTTCAATATAGTATAATTGTTATTGTAATTCCATCACAATAGTAGATTCAAGTAGATTTTAAAGCGATTCTAAAATATTTTTCCAGAAATTTGTAAGTAAATATAAACAATTTAAAAAATAATTTGATAAATTGTCAAGTAGCATATTTCGTACAAGACAACAAAGAGTACATTTTTTATTATTAATATAAATTAGCATGACATGTGGCATTGTTCCCACCTGATTGTAAGTGACGCGCAAGGTCCATGAAGGTTAGCAACTGAAATCAGACTATCATGACTGACATCAGTCTCTTAATATGCCGGCTTGACTGGGCATGACGACAATTCGAGCCTGATCCCGAAACGTGTGGATACACTATATTGGGTTTATCGGCACGAACGGTGGATACTTTCCCGCCCCGGCAGCATTGTAAGATTACAATATTATAAGTTTACTTACAATAGTGATATTTTTTTATATAAAAGTAACACCGCTTGAAACAAGACTTACTACAAACATTTCCAGTAAATAATTTTGTTTAGTCTTATTTGTACCTGAAAATCTAATACGATTCTCCCTCCCAACGTCGGCCATTTAACCCCGTGGAGGGTGTCAGCGGCTTCGCACGTGCGACTATAACTGCCTGACGACAGTTAACGTGCTTATTGCCTTTTCTGTCAAGGTAAGACTGATGGAACTATTCATTGAATTTCCCCTACACGTGGTTGAAAGCAAAATATAAGTATATAAGGAGACAGGACAAGAAACCAAATGGTTTGAGAATTAAAGCTAGACCAATCGATACAGAATGAATAAGTAGTCATTATTAAGGTCGTGTTTGATGTGCACTTTCATACATATATGACGAAAGTTTCCTTGCGAGGTAGGCAGAGACAATTGAGCGCGACTTGACACGGTGACGACATACCTCTTTCGCTTCGTCGACTTTCATTAACCTCTTCATACATGCCCTTTTGTTACGAAGGCTTTTTAACTTCAGACAGTGTTTTATTTATTTCATCGTGATATGAAAGTGCGCTTACAATTTTTTTTTATTTTTTTTATAATAATAATAATTTATTCGATGTAAAAAAATATACAGTAATATAAAAAGAGTATACAAATCTAATAATAATATAATTTTGAGCGAAATTTTTATAGGCCGTAGAACAATTTATAGTGAAAATATAATATATAATAAAAATCATCCAAATGTTAAATTAATTTCACAGTATATAAATATGGATTGTATAAATAACTTTATTTAATATTTACAATAATTTGAACCACTATACAGTATTAGACCTATAAATAATCACAACTATTTATCAAAAATAATCTTATAAAAAAAGAAAATATTTTATAACTACGAGAATATTATTTTGTTGTTTCACACAATATGCCGACCTGCGTGCTACTAATTGTAAAACACGTTCTTCTTATTTATTATAATATATAATATATCTTCCCCCTAGATCCCTTGCGGGGTAGGCAGAGACAACTGAGCGCCATTTGACACGATCACGACATACTTCTCTCGCTTCGTGAACATTCATTAACCTCTGCATACATGCCCTTTGGTTACGAAGACTTTATAATGCACCTTGAGTCAGTGTTTTATTTATTTGATCGTGATGTGTCTCGGTCTGCCAGGGCCTCTTTCACCCACACTTTCGCATTATATATCTGGTTCGTCAATCTTTCTTCGCTCATCCTTTCAACATGCCCGAACCAACGACTAATAACAAAATTTGAAAAAAGTAAATAATGACATAATCTCGCACCAACTTCCACTGCGTAAATCTCCAAAATGTCTGCAAATTTATTTCCTAGATAATAGACTACATTTCTCAGACTTGTTTTTTTTTATATTTGATTGTGCGAGCGAGAGGGAAGCACAAGCGTTAAACCCTCGTAAACTAACGATTTTCTTTATTTCTTTATATAGTACACATCGATGGTTATGTCGTAGCAATTAGGTAAAACTAACAAGCAGGTTTTGTACACATTCTCGTATGTAAACGAGTATGTACATTTGAACGACAATTACTGCGTAATTTTAGGTGATCAAATTCAGAGCCGAAGCGTTGTCACGTTGATTTACTCGTCGTAATAACAGTAAGGCACAGATCTACATGGTAGCATCCAATTCGCTCGCACTCTTTAACATTTTAGGAGGGTTAATTTCTTTCGCATTTCTCTAGCTTGCACAATACATCATTTTCAAAGATTTTTCTAGGCTAAGTATATGCAGATGCTTTTAATGTCCTACAGAGGCGAGCTGTTCGAATTGTCGACGATGCCACTATATCTGAAACTCTCGAATCCCTGCAGCTTCGCCAAGATGTGGCTTATCTAAGATTGTTCTACCGGCCATACTGTGGTGAGTGCTCGAAAGAGCTCTATAACCTAATCCCTCCCTTTCCATTCCGTAACCAAACCACACGCACAGGTCAGAATATGTACCCACATACCGTAGACACCATTCCTTCGCGTACGTATAAATTTGAGGACTCATACATCTGTCGCACTATAAAGATGTGGAATACTCTTGCAGCCTCTGTGTTTCCACTTTCCTATAACTTGGAGTCCTTCAAGCGAAGAGTGAATAAGCATCTAGTCAAGCCGGCATAGTGTTAGGGACTGATGTCAGTCATGAGTGTGACAGGTGGGCGCAAGGTCACATGTCGTGCTCGTATATAAATAGCGCAACCAGCCATAGTGATATTTATATAAATATCTAACCTTATAAATCTCAGTCTAAAGTTTTGGATGCCAAACAAATCCATACAGTTAATTTTCATTCGCGTATTTTTCTAAGAAACTAAATAATTTATGAGAGGACAGTTTTCCGGACCCTCCTGTCTGGTCCCTCACCCCTTAATGTAAGAAATTCGTGGAAAGAACAAATTAGACGATATATATTTGCTAACTTTGCATGAGACTAGTGAAACTGCTACAGTTAAGCTAGATTCAGTCTAATGAAAAGACATATTTATTTTTATTTATTTTAAAACTTTAATGCACAAAGTACAAAAGGCGGACTTAATACCCGTAGACATTTTCTGACAGCCAAACCTTTGAGACTAATTAGAACAACTGTAGGTGCAATGAAAGTATAAGTGACACATCAACTGCCTCCGTGGTCTAGCGGTTATGTCCGTGGATTTAGACTCGGAGGTACCGGGTTCGATTCCTGGTCGGGACACAAAAATATTCATTAATGTAAATAAATACATTTAATTAATATTTAATTTATTTGTGATATTTCCCGAGTTTGGTACGCTAGAGACATCGACGAGCTTGCCACTTTTGGCTAAATGTGAATCCGCTTATTTATAAGCGTGGTTTCTGACCACCCCGAAAGGGAAACGGTCGTAATGATACTTTACTTTACTATCAATTAGATATAAATACTTACTTATATATAATCAACTTATAAATATAAATATACTTAATACTAATACATACACAATAATAAACATACATATACAACTTACAAGTTTGTTTGGAGCTATTTAGAAAATGTGAGTAGACCAGTTTTTTAAATGATGATCTGGTAGATGCCTGCCTTTATGTTAATAGGTAGATTGTTCCACAGATTCGTAGCAAAAACAGCAATGGAATTCAAAACAAATCCGGAATGATGAGATGGAACGGAAAGAAGTGAGTTGTGAGAAGATCGGAGAGATTCATCGTATCACTGAAAATATGTCAGTATTTAGTTACGTTAGTCAGTTCGCTGCTCCTTCCCATTGTAGACTATGCCGATACCTGCGTTCCGATCTCAACGTCCCTGAAGAGCTACTGAATAAACTCAACCGTCTGTTTAACTGTATTCGCTATGTTTTGGCTTGCCTAAGTAAAATTATGTCTCCCAATTTTGCATTCAGTTAAAATAGCTCAATATCCGCTTTCAGCGGTTTGTCCATCTCTTTACTTTATAATGCGCTTAATCACATCAAAAAAAAACTAGTTACATACAAGATCTCATCAAATTTGACGCGGACTGGTACATTTAAACGCAATCAGTGTTTTCGTAGATTGGTACAAACCTTTGTTAATGTTCGTGTGAAGTTTGAGCGCCATATCAATTAGTGTATGTTTGGCAGCTATTTGTTTACTAGTTATTGTTGCAGCTGTAAATGATGTACGTCACGTGTAATTGTCAAAAAAGCAAATATTTTTATTAAGGTTCAAGTGTCATTAGTAGAACTTCTATTTAAAATAAAAAAGGTCATTTTTTCTAAAAAAAGATAAAAATCATTATTGAGATATCCATCGTGATAAATAATTAAAGGCTGGGGAGTGTTATTATTAATGGATCTTGCCCACAGTCGAGAGAAATAGAGAGAGAAAGAATTACGTAAGTTAACGTTCGCGCGATCGTCGACCTCTCGCTACCTACTTGATGAGGGTCAGTATGAGTAGCGATATTTTTAGGAAAAAATCTCTACACTGTAACTTAAGATGTTATTATTAAATAATTAAAATTTAAAATAAATAATAATTTACTTTATTCTAGATTATAATATAAAAATATTTATTTTACTTATTTATTAGGGTCGCCAACAGTGACAGCATCATACATCGATTTTTACTTACAACTAAGACAGAATACAGATACTGCACCAATTACAGGCAACCACCACATGCTATTACAGTATCCATTAATTGGGACTTTTAGTAGCCAAAACAAAAACACAATACAATTACAGCAACATCTAAGTAAATCTAAGCAAAAACAAAAACAAAAGAACATGATACAACCACAATCAAGCAACACAATTCCAAGGATCAAAATTGGTTAAACAGCAGTTCAGTTTACAGTCCCAGCCAGGATCCACTGCAGTGACAATACATTGTGCTTAAAAACATGCAAAGAATTAGCAAATATATCTAGACTGTCATTATTTTTTCGTGAAAATATGTTGTATTGACGGCATGTACGGTTCAGTGATGAGTTCTTTAATAAATTTCACGCGGTATATATTAAATAAATAAATGTTACTAGATATTTTCATTATAAATTAAATGATACGTCCCTGGGTAGTCGCTAGTTTCTTCATCTTACTGCGACATATACGAGTATACCTTATAGTATTTACTAACGATGCGTGGAGCCATTTAGAAAGTGTGAATATACCAGTTTTTTAAATAATATAATTCCTAAAGCGAAATAGACCTGGCAAACAAAACCGATAACTGGAACAAAGATGAACGCAATCAAAATGTCTTGCTACAATTTCATCCCCAAATACAAAGGGGCACGATAATTTGATGAGACCGTTCAACTATACACCGTTTCAAGACAAATTAGATATAACGTAAACAAAGCAAAAATAAGAAAAGAGAATGGCTAGTAAGATAGTGGGCTGCAGATGCGTCTTAACCATTCATGTGCCAAAATATTAGTGTCATTATAGGAACAGGGGTTATTAATACAGAAAAAAAAAATTTGTTCAGCTTAACTTGGATTGACTTTTTGTCTCCTTTACCTACTCTTTTATATATCTTTTATATTTGTTCAGTTACATGGGACAATTCGTTTACCTGGTGGTAACCGGTACGCGAGGTCCAAGAAGAACTGACGCCAGCCACTAACTGAGTCTAACTATGACGGCCTAACAAGATGCTTTTTCACTCTTCGCTTGAAGTAGGTACCGCTGGGAGAGCAAATCTCTTAATATAAACTAAATTAAATAAATATATATATACATATTAATCATTGTACCTTAAATCCTTCAAATAAAGTCAAACTAAACTATTAAAATATCCGCCCAGTACTTGATCATGTGGCAGTGTGACAAGAACACTCGCAGCATTCCCCTGCTGCACAGTGATGCTAATTTGCTGCGCGATAAAATTGCCCCCACGGTCCCATTGTCTCATGACCGAAAGGCACAAACACGTGGGTCATTACCAACAACAGACCATACTACAGTAAAATCGGGCAAAAAGGTAGATTTTTTCAAAATTTTATATTGAAAATTCCGAGCAAAGAGAGTATAGGAAAGGAACAAATATTGTCAAATAATTTGGAGCGCAAACGGTCTTGCCGGTAAAATATCTTGATTTCCCTGTAGGACGGCACATTTACCCCTCGGCTCGTTCTAATATAATAATTTACAGATGCGATAGTTTTCTTTACTATTACTGAAGCTTCTAGCCACAAAATGGCTCTTCTTACGTTTTCATTCACTAGTTTATTATCTTTTCATTTATTACATAATCATCCTTCATACATACTAATATTATAAAATGTGAAAATATGTGTGTGTATGTTTTCTTTTTATTATTATTATTATTTAATAAATTGCACTTCTAGCGCAAAAAAGCCCACGGTGTCCAAGATGTCAGGCAGGTTTTCCACACCGATACGGGTGTCCACCCGTCCGGGCTCCGACACGAAGGCACACGACGAGCTAACCACTTGCCATGATAGGCCTATCTCGTATAATAAAGTTGGCTAAATGTAAATAAGCTTCTTGAAGACAAGACCATCTCGCCCTATTTCATCCAATAATTACGGTCATGATGATAAGTAAAAAAAAGTAAGGTTTTACATAATTTATAAGTTATTCATAAACAAATTGATAAAAAAGATATATTTTAAAACAAAACGCGAACGATTCTCGGATTTGCGATAATCTGCATTCACGCTTCGCTCGCTAACTGAGAAAATACTCGCTGCTGCAAATAGAAATGCTTTTTACGATCCTTTGTACAATGTTGTTGTACACTCCAACCACAACAGACTTTAAATACGTGACATTCAAAGTGTCTATGATAGTCTAGTAGGTAAAAGATTGTTTCACTATGGACGAACATTTCGAAGGCAAATACAATTTTTAACCGGGTAATAGTCATAATTTTAATACATTTTTTTAATTTTCATTTTTAATACCTCAGGCTCAAAACATTTCAGCCGCGCCCCTCGTAGTTATAATAATTTATGAATCAGGAATCGAATCCAATCCAATTATCTAATTTGGTAAATCTTGACGTCCGGTCCGATTTTGTAAAATGGTTTCACTGTGTATTCATTATTTATTAGCAATAGATCATCTCATATTAATTCTCACAAATTAGGAATTAAGACTGCCGTGGATTTAGATTTGGAGGTCTTTAAAAAAAGAAAGCGTGGATATTGAACCCCCGGAAGGAAAAGGATTAGGAGATATATTAATCCATTATAATGATAAATAAATAATATATTAATTTAATAAGATAAATAAATTTTACAAGTACATACTCGTATATGTCCGTAGAATCACACGTTTTCACACTTCGCTTGAAGAACTCGTTGCGTCGCTCTTCTTACTGCTGGGGGTCGTGACCCCCTCCACAGATAACTTTGACGATGCTGCGCCATCCGGGTCTGTTTACGGGTTCATGTAGGGCATCATGCACTTGGGTATTTAGGGAGGTGCGGATCTGGTCAGATCAGTGTATGGAGCTTCGGTCACGCGGTCTTTTACCGTTGACTTTCCCTGTCATAGCAAGCCTTTCCGAAGTTATCAAATCTTGCCGAAACACTCAAGGACTCGTTTAAGGCAGATGGAAGACAGCCCAGTAGATTTTGAGCTTCTTGAGAATTGACAAATTAGTTCTTCGCGCTCTCCAAGGAATACGTAACATACGGCTCCAGCAACACATCTCAAAGGCATCGATGCTGCTATGATCACCGGCTTTGAGAGTCCAAGTTTCAACGGCATAAAGAAATATGGAGAATCGAGAGAAGGACTCAGTTAAGGAGGTTATGGTCATTACAGGCCCTAGAACAGAGCGTCCTAGATTTCCACTGCTGGAGATGAGCCTTCCAGAACATATATCTGGAGAATTTGGCCTAAACTCGCCACGATGGCCAGACAGGTTGGCGAGGATCTAATGTAAATTTTAATGACAATTAATTAACGAATACACAAGTTGGTATTAGTGGAGCTGGGACCAACGGCTTAACATACTCACCGAGGCACGGGAACGGTGGTGTTGTAAATCTGACAAATATACGTAAGAAAAGTATATTTATCATTGGTACATGCCGGGGAGGTTTGAACCGACCTTGTAGGATTTAAGGTAAGCGTTCTTACAACCGAGCCATCACCGCAGGTTATAGAACACACACCGAGGTTATAGAAATGGAGAAACACACTGGCTGGGAGAGCATTCTACAAGTACAGCGTGTAAATATTTTTCAATTTTATGTGTAAGCGGAGGGGTAGTGGCTACGGTATGGGGGTGCATATTTTGGCCTGTTCATGTGATGGCTTGCAGAATAGAGAAGAAGGAATTTATTGTGGAGCTCTTCAAAACAGCGAAGCTGCAGCGATTCGGGAGTTTTAGACATTATGGTGTTGTTCACTATCCGAATCGCCCGCCTCTGCAGGACACTAAGTGATGGGGATATTTCCCCATTTTTTCAGACAGGATCTCAGCAGATCACTACACTCGCGTTCATAAATAAAAGGACAGGTCACACAGCGCCATCTAATTTCCGTGGTAAGCTACGAGGCTTGTGTTACGGAAACTAGATGGTTGATAAACTACATATTATACTTTTTTTTTTGTAAATATATACATATTAACACCCAGACCGAGACAAATTATACAATGTACAACTTGCCCCCGGTGGGAATCGAACCCACGACCTCCCGAGTTCACGGCAACGTTTGTTACCACTAGACCACGGAGGCGGTCACACAGCATAACAAAGCCCGTGTCGCTCACGATCCTAGAGCCAGTTACAACTTAATGAATAACGCGTAAAAACAATAGATGTGAGCGTTGGGTGTAGCCAGGCCTTTAAGTAAGTTGCAGTGAGGTAATTGCACCCTGTCGTGCCTCGAATTGGTCTGCATAAAGTAGGTACAGTTATTTACATAATGTAACACGCAATAGCACGCAATGTCCGGTTTAATGCCCGTTTCCTATTTTTATTTATTTCGAAAAACTAACAGATTTACAATTTAAGATTTAAGATTTTAAAAAACTAAAAACTATTATTTTCACATTATAAGTTTTTAAATTAAGTACGAGTAGTTATTCTTTTTCTTATTATTGAGTAATTTGCTACTGTTGTTACTGTATCTTATAATTATTTTACTTATAACACTTTTAATTATTTTTTTATTTTCCATTATTTTACTATATATGTATATTATTTAGTTGTATTTGTTATATAGGTATTGTTTTTAAGCTTTTCCCTATGGTTATTTTTTTTTGCAAGATCTACCCATGTTTAATATTTAAGTTGAAACTTTACTGGATTGTGTAACTTTTAGAATTGTTGTAATTATGTTTTAAGATCTGTATGTTTCCTGAATAAATAAAACTAAAATAAAATCTTATATTCTGTTTAAAAAATATTAGTAATGTATCATCACGACCGTACCCAGGGATGGTCAGAAAATACGCTTCTTTTTAAGGAAGCGGATTCACATTTAGCCAACTTTACTATAGGCACCTGTTAACAAAATACAAATAGTGCCTTAATTTTTTATCATAACCAAATGGTGAGAACAGCGTTCCTACGCTTTATTTACCAAAATAAAATAATAAAACTAAATGCAGTATTGAAGGTTTGCGGTCATATCCCTAAATGCTGGCAACACAGGAATTATTGGGGCAACACTGCTTAATATGCGGCACGCGATGATTATCCCAGACGCGGCGGCACGCTACATGGACGCCATTTTTTTTCTACCTCGATGTCGTGAGCAGTCTGAGCGCGAGAAATGATGTCATTTGTGACGTCATATAGCTTTGGCAAAACAGTTTAAGCACGTCTCGGAACACCTTTAAGCGTGCTTAGGTTACTATTATCGTGTCTCGGAACGACGGGTAAATCCTTGCTTACTGTCGGTTTTTAAAACATTTATAAATTTAAAAAAATGGTAATAAAGCACGTGATTGGTTAAAAAAAAAAAGCGACAATCATCTGCTAATCACGTGGATTATAACAAAACGTTAAACATTAATTAATTTGGTCATCCCTTCAGAAACCGGATGTTAGAATTTCAGCTCATCAATTAGAGAAGGCGTTTGTTACAGTTATTCCTATAATAATTCGACTAAAAGGTCGAAAACTGTGTAAGCAGAACGGAGGGTTTAAACTGAGCAAAACTATAGTGGATGACGTGGCGGTTTTAGTTACACATAGAATATTGCGAAGCCAGCAAAACATGACTACACGAATTTAGCTTCCAATGTATTTTCAAATCAATCATAATCTGATTTGGCAAATATTACACTGGTTTTCGTATTGCAAAAACACTGACCAATGTTGAAATTATATTAACTTTTAGCCTCACTCAGTGAGAGATCCTTATTTATGAACACATTATTATGTAATGGGTGTTTTTTTAAAGCTTGAGAACTTTAAATATTGTTTTTTTATTTTTTTATTATTATTTATTTGATTGGACTTGGTAAAGCTTTACAATGTTTAAATAAATTGTATGAGCTTGTTTTTGTGCCACCTGAGAGAGAACTGGACTCATTCTGATTCTGTTTTTTTTTGTAACCATTGTAATTTTTGCGATAAATAAAGTATTTTCTTTCTTTCTTTCTAATATCTTGCTCACTAGGTCGATCGAAGATCCCTTGAGGAAACCCGTTTGCCAGCTGGAAGTAATGGTTAAACAGAGGAGTCGTTGAGTTGTCTTAGAACACGGGTGTAAGAGGCGAAAAAACGATCATAGTACGCACCCAAGGTACAATATGGAATTCAATTTATATTTAATCCTGCCATAAACGTTTCAAGTCGCGTATAATTAAAAAATAACTCAGGATTTGCTTTTATTAAGTGCCTTTTAAAAATAAATTAGAATTTAGAGGACTAATATAAAGATTTTCTTTACATTCCGGCTTAGCATTATATTCTGTGACAATTTTTATTTCATCGTCATCATTACTGCCCCTAGAACACAGCTACTTGACTTCCACTGCTGGAGATGGGCCATCTACAAGAGCAAACTGGCCAGGAGGGTTGGCGAGGGTCTGATGTCAATTGATTACATAAGATGGCATTAGTAAAGCTGGGACCGATCTTAAAACAGCAGCTATTATCTTAACTGACATTGACATTTATATTTTTATAATTGTGTCTGTCTTAGCTTATAGTGTGACAATGCCTATCTACAGCAGCTATAATGTCAAGCGTTATTCTGTATTTATAATTTTGTTATTTTTATTATTTTATTGTTTCTCTTTCCAAATGATTGTTATTATGTACTGCTCCAGATTCACCAATATGTACTATAATTTTTTTGCTGGAACTCCTCTCGCACCAAATTCCACTGCGTAAAGCTGTCTTGAACCCGTTCCTGATCATTACTTCTGTGAGATCATAATATTTATTGGACTTTACTTATTCTCTTAGCAAGTTGATAGACTACATTTGTCAAAAGTAAACTTAGACTTAAAAAAACTTCGAAAATATTGGATTGAGCGAGCGAGAAGGATGCAAATGTGTGAAACCCTCTTAAAAGTTAAAGAACAGCGGTAATTTAAAAAACTGTTATTTTGTAATCCGGCTTGAAGGACCATCAATTGGCTTCGTTTAAAATAGTCAGGATCGCTGTGAACGTGTAATCCCGCCGAATAAAATACGTCAATTTACCATTTTTTTAGTTTACTAGGTACAATTATTTAAAAAAAACTAAATTATTAATTAAACTAAAAACTAACATTTAAAACAATTAATTACTATTAATAAACCTACTTAATAAATAAAAATACAACTAAAATGCAAAATAAAATTATTATAAATGAAAAATTTGCTCCAAATCGCTGCCAATGGGCAAAGTGCCAAGGATACTGGCAGCATTGCCACGTCGAATGGCAATACTAATCCTTATTCTGTACTAAGCCGGGCGCGCTGAGGCGTCTGATGACAACACAATATGCGATTATCACCATAGCACCAACTGTGACAATTTACACGTATAATTAATTCACTCTGATGAGAACGGCCATCGAAATTTTATAAATTTGTAAAATTTGTGGAAACTTGTAAATGGCTTATAGAATCCTACTTATATTGTATATTTAATTGCAATGGCTGTAAATTATCCAATAAATAAATTAAAAAACCGATGGTCAGTAAAATATAACATTAACCAAACCTACCATCTGTGATAAATACAATAGTCACCAAATTTGAGCCAATGTCGGCCAATCATCACGCAATAATTAACAATCCACCCTCAGGCCAGCGGCACTAAATTTTGGTGTAATTTTGCATGAGATAATTAACAACTGACAATGACAATTAATCACCATAGAGCATACGGCTGAGAGACCAATTATTCAGCCTGGCAACACTTCGCATCATGCTGGCGACACCGACGGCAATATCTCTATCATAGTGGAGCATTCATTTTGATTTTATTTGATGCTCAATTTTGAATAGTATTTGTTCAAAATAATTTATTTAAAAACTTTATTGTAATTTACAATCGGCGAACATAATGCCGTGGCATCCTTTGACCGTTGACCGTTGGGACAAATGAGATTTCTTTTTTAGATCGATAGTGTTAGGGATAGTAAAATGATATTTGTTTTTTTTTTTTCAATAAATACCTTAAAAGTAAGTAATACCTATATAAACACATGTACAAATTTTTTTATTTTATAAAATAAATATATGAGATTAATTAAAACAAAAACAAAAAAAAACCTACTTACAAAACCTAATTTAAATATAAATCTTATCCGCGAGGCATAGTGGCAAGAACGCTGGCCGCATTTCCTCGCTGAATAAACTGCCAGCACTCTTGTCACATACAGAATTAACCAGCCGCTAAGACAGTTCTTTAATGAACTTCTAAAATTAAAAAGTATATATCTTACCAGTAGATATAATTATGTATGTATTTATTTATTAATGCTATGTATATACAGTCTTGCGCTAAATATTGTTACAAGGAAAACATCGTTTTTTTTCTATAAAATAAAACATTTATTACTCAGTGTGCGTTAGTATTTACATTATTAGAATAGCATTAAAAAAAACTTATTACATTAGCCGAATACACTTCGTTATACGTTGTGACGTTATCGATTAAAACACGCACTTTCTCAATGGGAAAATTCGTCACTGCCAATCCTATGGAATGTTTTTGAAATTCCAAATTATCAGAGCATGATATATTATTATTCAAAATCAAGTGGCTTTTTCAATTAACCATTCTTTCTAGATACTAAACGGTTTTACTTAAGTGATCCTCAAAATCGGTATTCTTAGTTGTGAACTTTTCAAACGGCCTAAATTTTACAATTTTTTTTTCTGGTAATTATTTTTCTGGTATAATTCGTTCCTGTATTTTAAATATTTATTTTCAGAATTACTACACTATCTTGTGCTATTAACATCGATAAGACTGTCTCTTTCATATTAGGAATATTCATGTATCACGAAAATTATTTCTAATTTTGGAACCAAATCATTGGTGTCGTTACAATTGTGTTCTTTTACTAAAATAAGTAATTGAACTAATTATTAATGAGTAATACAAGTTTAAATTATATATAGATTATAAACAAATACTACATAAACACGCTTTAAGGAGGTGTTTGACATTATTGAGTTTGACAGTTGTATTCCTAGAGTTTGACAGTTGTCTTCCTTGAGTTTGACAGTTGTATTCCTTGAGTTTGACAGTTTTATTCCTTCAGCGTAGTGACAGCTGTTTGACAGAGCGAAGGAGCCGTTGGTGAAATGTTTAACAATACGGATGTAAGTTTGGGTTTAGTTTAACGATAACACGTAATACGCAGAAAAATCAATAGGTTATTTATTTATTTAAAAACTTTATTGTTATACGAACAAAAGGCGGACATAATGCCTATAGGCACTCTCTTCCAATCAACCTTCGGGACAATGAAAACTTAAGAGGTAAGGTTAGCAAATAAACAATAAATATGAAAAGAAAAATAAAAATACAATATTTACTTACAACTAGGTACAATATAAAATTACATATATAAATTACATAAACGAAGTACATATACATACATATATAAATTATTATACAAACTACATATACAACATACATACATATACTACACTACATTACAACATCTTTAAAGAAAACATACAAGTGCTTATTGTAATTGTAAAAGGTGATTGTAAACTAGTTTTTTAAAGATAGCTCTGCTTGGGGCTTCACGGATATTAAAGGGCAAGCTGTTCCAAAGCAGAACTGTTAAGTTAAGTTAAGTTAAGGTTAATTAGGAACGGAAAGGTTTCGGAATACGCACTTGTGTGTACGTTCCGATATTGTACGTCAGCTGTCACCGGCAGGCTTACTAGTTCGGGATGAATAGCGCAATAACTGACAACTCCACTCACAAAGGGTTTATTGACTTTCACAATGGATTAATAACAATTTCAAAAGCTATAGGAATCTGACAAATGAAATACATACATCCACATGAAATTATACTATATGTTTATGACTACAATTTTTTTTTAATAACCGAAGAAGAGAGGAAGACAAATTTCCAAGTATTCCATGGATTCACCGTGCGGGTGCCGGGTCCATCGTGTGTGAGTAAGAGATGAGAAGAATGGTGTCTCGGGCTTGCGACCGACAATTAAGAAAAGGAAGCCCCCCTTTTTCTATTTCATTGCGCGATAATACTCCCCCCTACCCAACCAAATGCTGTATGATTCCGTTAATGCCGTCTTGGAAGCTCGTAAAGGAAGGGCAAAGTACGAAAACTCAATGCAAGCCGACCTCGATTCTTGGCGCCGCATCAGACTACTAGAGAATTCTAATACATTTGAATAAAAAATAGGTGGTAAATATCCACCGTTCGTGCGGATAAACCCAGTAAATTGTATCCCCACGTTTCGGGATCAGGCTTTAATTGCTGTCATGCCCAGCCCAGCCGACATATGTAGTGTTAGAGACTGATGTCAGTCATAAGTGTCTGATTCCAGTTGCTTAACATTCATGGACCTTGCCACTTACCATCAGGTGGGAGCAAGGTCACATGTCGTGCTAGTATTAAAAAAAATATATATAAAATCATACTAGAGCCTATAGGACAGACATAAGTGTTTTCCCGGAACTTTTAATAAGTTAATAATTTTGAACTTACCGTTCCGTGGGAATCAAATATTCCAAAAGAATATAACATGAAGTCGACCAAAGGAACCAAAGGAGCGGGTTCAAGACTCAGCTTTACGCATTGGAAGTTGGAGCGAGACGAGCAAAATGGTGGATGGTGAGCTTCTTGTTGCGCAATAAATAAAAGGCAGGTCTCCTTCGTAAACCAACCTATAGCTGGTAGCAAGACTGTGAGCCATCCTTCTCATCTGTCCCAAACACACATGATGAACCCCGTCATCCATGGAATGCTTTCGAAAAATAAACTGTTATTTACTTTACAAATATAAACATCTATCATAACGAGGGTTCAGAACCGGTAAAATCGCGATCTCAAAAGTACTGAAAACTCTCGGTTCTCAGTTGAGTAAAATGGAACCGGGAAATTAAATTTCATTTCCGTTTCTTTCGGTACTTTCGGGAACTCTAAATATTTTAGCCATATTTCTTGAATATTTTAAAAAAGTGATAATTAAAAATGAGAGATAAAAGCTGTTTAAAAAGCTGGTTTACTTTCATTACCTAAAGAGCTCCTCACAACGTATATAAGTATGTATTGTATGTAGTATATGGTAGCCAATATAGTGTGTAGTATATGTATTATTGTGCACATATTTGTATGTATGTGTATTTATTTTAATATCTAGTGAATGTAAGATTAAATGAATTTATTTGGCAACGTTTCTTACAATCGTTTGCACCTAGCATCATGACTTGTTCTGTATTGTCCCAAAGGTTGGCTGCTAGAGAATGCCTAGCGGCATTAAGCCCGCCTTTTGTACATAGTGCAATAAATTTTAAATAAATAAATAAATAATTATGTTTATTTATTGTTTATGAAAAAAGTTTAAGATTATTTTAATTTAGGTAAGGTACCTATTGATAGGTATATGTTTCCGTCTAAGGAAGATGCCTGCGTAATTTTTAGCATTATACTTGCTTATTTCTTTATAAACTTTTTGCCTCAGGTACAAAGGCTGACCGGACCTAATGCCGCTAGACATTCTTACTCGGTCAACCTTAGGGGCATTACGAACATTGTATGTGGGAGGTAGATGCAAATAATTAAACAGGAAAATAAATATATATAATAATACTAAATACAAATAAATAATAATAAATATATACAATATTACTTACAGTTGTTAGGAACTATTGAAGAAGTGTGTGAAGACCATTCTTTTAAATAGCATTCTGTTGGGCGCTTGTCGGATATCTAAGGGCAGGTTGTTCCACAGATTTGCGGTAACAACTGCAAATGAGACTACAAGAAGGTAGATTGTGTTTTTACTGATTTATAATGACTAATAACTAGGTATGAGAAGAGAACATAGGAAAACAATGTATATGTGAGTGATTAAGTTCTGTATTACAATAAAAACTAAAAAAATGTTCTTAGTGTCTTACATCTGAAGCATAACACTTGTTTTATATATGATATAAGAAAAATGTATAAGTTTTTTTTGTTTTCTATCATATATAAAACAAGTGTTATGCTTCAAATGTAAGACAACAAAAACTACCAAAAACCGAAAACACTCAAAGAACCGGGAAATACCGGTTCCTTTACGAAAAAGTACCGAAATTCCCGAATATTAAAAACAGAACAGAACCGGTTTCCGAAACCCTAATTATAACAAACCTTAATATGTAAATCGGATCAAAAATTATTTTGTTTTAAAATAACAAACATTAAGAGAGATACAAAACAAGGATTAAAAACGGAATCAAATCCTTTCAATAACAGAATTAGAGTGGGGATTTGTAACAAAAAATAATATTTCATGCAACAAGGATCCAGCCAGATAGAATAATTATATCGGATTCGCTACAATACCCCAGTTGCTGAAACTGTGAAAATATTTTGTTAGAATGGATTTTAAATTGACTTATATATCTGTTTAGACCCGGTCCGCGGCGCTGTTTTCACCTAGAACATTCCAGCTGGACGATATTTTTGCAGTTTTCTCGTCGCAAAGCATTTATTAAATATTGTTTAATGTATGAAAAAAATATGCCGAAGTACAAATATAAAAATATGTTCATTTATTTATTTATTCGGAGAAAAAAAACAGAAATGATATATACAAATAGGCAAAGGATACAAAAACAAAGAGTCATAAGTTACATTCGAATCACTTTCTTTGATATTTCTCACTAAGATGTGCAAATATAAAAATATGTCCATGTACAAATATAAAAATATGTCCATGTACAAATATAAAAATATGTCCATGTACAAATATAAAAGTATGCCCATGTACAAATATAAAAATATGTACATGTACAAATATAAAAATATGTACATGTACAAATATAAAAATATGTCCATGTACAAATATAAAAATATGTACATGTACAAATATAAAAATATGTCCATGTACAAATATAAAAGTATGCCCATGTACAAATATAAAAATATGTACATGTACAAATATAAAAATATGTCCATGTACAAATATAAAAGTATGCCCATGTACAAATATAAAAATATGTACATGTACAAATATAAAAATATGTTCATGTACAAATATAAAAATATGTTCATGTACAAATATAAAAATATGTACATGTACAAATATAAAAATATGTACATGTACAAATATAAAAGTATGCCCATGTACAAATATAAAAATATGTACATGTACAAATATAAAAATATGTACATGTACAAATATAAAAATATGTTCATGTACAAATATAAAAATATGTACATGTACAAATATAAAAGTATGCCCATGTACAAATATAAAAATATGTACATGTACAAATATAAAAATATGTACATGTACAAATATAAAAATATGTTCATGTACAAATATAAAAATATGTACATGTACAAATATAAAAATATGTACATGTACAAATATAAAAGTATGCCCATGTACAAATATAAAAATATGTACATGTACAAATATAAAAATATGTTCATGTACAAATATAAAAATATGTACATGTACAAATATAAAAGTATGCCCATGTACAAATATAAAAATATGTACATGTACAAATATAAAAATATGTTCATGTACAAATATAAAAGTATGCCCATGTACAAATATAAAAATATGTACATGTACAAATATAAAAATATGTTCATGTACAAATATAAAAATATGTACATGTACAAATATATAAGTAGTGTATTATTGGGCATTCTGCCCCACCTTTCGTTCACATCGCTGTCGCGATGCTCACTTCAGGTGTGTTGAATGCCCAATAATACGGATGCGATAATATTAACATTAATGTTATTGTGTGAACCCATGTGTAACGAAATAAATGTAAAATAATGCTTAAGACATTATTTAGCTCGCCTATGTACTTTTTACGTTCGTTACAATGAAAAGTGATAAAAAAATGGATTGGTGTTGATGACATAAATAGCGAAGACTTTATAATATTCTATTCATTTTAAATGAGGCTTTTGACAATAACGCTAATATGAAATTTATACAACAACCACAAACATTAAATGTTGAAAAACTATGTGTTGATACACAGAACATAGGATCACGACATGGTGTCCTTTTACCTAATACGATTCGTTGTATAGTTTGTGGTCCCTCAAACACTGGAAAAACCAATTTGGTTATTGGTCTTTTATTACACGAACATGGTTTACAATTTCAGAACGTATATGTATATTCTAAAACCCTTTATCAACCCAAGTATATTTTCCTTGAGAAGGTTTTGAAATTAGTACCAAGTGTTTCCTTTGATAAATTTCATGGAAACGAAGAAGTCATAAGTCCACAAGATGCTAAACACAATTCAATAATAATATTTGATGACGTAGCATGTGAAAGTCAGAATAATATGCGGGATTATTTTGCGATGGGGAGACATAGGACTATAGATTGTTTCTATTTGAACCAGACATATAGCAAAATCCCTAAACAACTTGTAAGGGATAATGCTAACCTTATAATTCTTTTTAAACAAGATGACATTAATTTGAGACATGTATATGATGAACATGTTAACACGGATATGACTTGGATTGAATTTAGAGAAATGTGTTCAAAAATATGGAAAGAACCTTATGAGTATTTAGTAATAAACAAAGATTGTAGTAAAAACAATGGTTGCTATAGAAAGAAATTTGATACTTTTGTGGTTTTTGAATAATAATATAAATATCGATATGATAATTTTTATTTTTTATTATATTAAACTTATCAAAGAATCACGCACGTATATAGTATATTGTTTAAAAATAATGGAAAAAGCACTTAAACAACAAATTGTTGACACCGCCGAGGCTGTAAGAAACAAAATAAAGAAAATGCGAGACAATGAAGCTGATAATAAAATTGTTTTAAACACTCTTTTCAAACCTATAACAGATCCTTTGAATACGGTAATTGGTGGAAAAAAAAAAAATAATAATAACATTAGAAATAATCCTAGTCCATCTAACCACGAAGATGATTTTGATTCTTCATGTGAATCTTATTCTAATAAAACCATTGTGCAGAATAAACCTAACATAATATCTCGAGTGAAGAATGTCTCGAGTGAACTTGATGTTAGTGACAATAGTTCTGAAGAGTTTAAAGATAGTGTTGAATCATTTAACACAATTAATACGAAGCCGACTTTAAGTACAGATGCTTCCTCTTGGTCTTTATCTTCCGAAATTTATGAAGATGTTCCATTCGGTGTAAGAATTGAGCAAGGAAAACTTATGATGGGTACAGCTCATGTAAACATTAACAATAACATAATTTCCATAGGGGATCAACGCTATAAAAACACACCAGGGTTAAAAGAGCTTTTGTTCAATAAGTCGCCAGATTACACTTTAATCACCACGGATGATACTCTAAATTATAAACGAATGTTAATTCTCACAAATGCTCATCGACGAGATAATGATCCAAACAAGCCTATAAAAAGTAATAAGGGACAAAAATATATGAAAATTATAAAACCTCTTTTCCTATCCGACTCGGATCATACATCTATGACAAATGTTCAACGTGGAGAAGGTTTACCATTGATGAAGAAATTGAAAAAAAATACAGATTATGTGTATTGGGACGATCCTAATGAATTAGTTGCAAGATTACAGTTGTTATATGCTTCTAAGGATGCTGGAAACACTGGAGTAGATAATGAAATTATTTCTATCATAGAAGAGTTGCGAGAAAGTGGGAATTTAAATCAATAAATATGAGTTTGTTTATACATTTTGTTTCATTTTATGTTTATCATTTAATTCGAACAGTTCTTCAAATGAATATTGACAAATTCGGACATCATATTCATAAGCGTATGCGTTTCGCAGAAATATTTGAGATCACGGATAAGGCTCTAACAAAATCTGAAAGTGGTGACTTTGACTTACAATCTACAAGATTAAGAGGTATTAAACATCCAATAACAAAAGACGATGCAGTTAATAAAGAATATGTTGATAGTTCAATTACTAATTTCTGTAGCAAAAAAGAACTCCAAGCAGAGCTTAAAAAAATAAAAACTGAAATTCATAATGAAGTGGAAAAAAAACTGAGAGAAATTTTAGGCAAAGTTTGAAATACATTTAATAATTTAACTATCAAAAAATGAGCAAACAACAAGTTGTAGATGAAATACATAGAGGTGCACGAAAAAATTTTAGCCGTCGTCTTGTTATCTTGAAGGGTATAGACGATTTATGGCAAGCTGATCTTATTGATTTGAAGAATTACAAAAATGTTAACAGAGGTTTTAAATTTATTTTAGTCGTTATTGATTGCTTTTCAAAGTATGTGTGGACTATTCCTGTAAAGACTAAAACTAAATTTGAAATAGTTAACGCTTTCCGAAAGGTATTGCTCATGAGCAATCGTCACCCTGTTAATTTACAAACAGATATGGGTACAGAGTTTTATAATACAGCATTTAAAAAACTTATGAATAACTATAACATTAATCATTATTCTACATTCTCGATCAAGAAGGCTTCCATAGTGGAAAGAGTAATCAGAACCATAAAAAACAAATTGTTTAAGTTGTTTAGTTTAAATGGAGAGTACAAATGGGTCGGAGAGTCACTAACAAGTGTTATTATGTCATATAATAATACTAAACATCATACTACTAAATATAAACCGATTGATATAAACGAAATGAACGAAATCATAGTGAAAAATAATATTTACAAAAATAGAAATAAAAATTCAATTAAACATAAATTCAAACTTAACGACTATGTGCGTATAAGTAAATATAAAAGTGATTTCGATAAAGGCTACACACCTAATTGGTCTACAGAAATTTTTAGAATCAAAGAAGTTAATAATACAAATCCCAAAACCTATCACCTTGAAGATCAACGTAATAATATTATACTAGGGTGTTTTTATGAAGAAGAACTTCAAAAAACAAAGTATCCTAATCTATATTTAATAGAAAGAGTGTTGCAAAGAAAGGGAAGTAAACTTTTTGTAAAATGGTTGGGTCTTAATAGCAGTGAAAATAGTTGGATTGATATAAATGATTTGGTTTAATAATATAAAGTCAAATGTTGGTATTTGATGTCTTCATAATATTATAAGTAATGCAAGGAGGAGGACTAGTTAACAATCTGATAAATAATCTACCGTTCGAACTACATTTCCCTGGTTATAATTATTGTGGTCCGGGAACAAAGTTAGAAAAACGATTATTACGAGGTGACAAAGGAGTTAATAAACTTGACAACGCTTGCATGAATCATGATATTGCATATTCAAAATATTTTGATTTGATAAATCGTCACAAAGCTGATTTACAACTATTAAACATGGCTAAGCAAAGACTTCAGTCAAGAGATGCTGGAAAAGGTGAAAAAATTGCTTCTTGGATAGTTAAGAAAGTAATGAAAACTAAACTGAAGACAGGTGCTGGAATTACAAAATTTAAAACTATAGCATCAAAAATTCACTCGCAACTCAAAAAATGTAAACCTAAGAGTGATAAGATTGCAATTAAAATAGCATACTTAGCTGCTAAGAAACTATTGTCTAAAAATAACAAAGTTCGTTTACCACGAGTTATACCATTACCTAAAGTAGGTGGAATTTTGCCTTTATTACCTATTTTTGCTGGATTATCTGCATTGGGTACTCTAGCGGGTGGGGCAGCTGGTATTGCAAAAACTGTTAACGACTATAGATCTGCTCAACAAAATCTGCAAGAATCTGAACGCCATAACAAAAAGATGGAGCAAATTGCATTGGGTAAGGGTTTACATATTAAACCTTACAAAAAAGGTAACGGATTATTCATAAACCGTTCAAAAAACTGATTAGTAGGCTACCCAAACATGCTCTCACAAATTTAGATATTATAAAGTATGCAAATGGTATTCCATTTTTTAGAGGTGTTTACATGAAAGACAGATTACCAAAAAAATCTCGAGATATTGAATGTGGTATTGTTAATCTTGATAACTCTAAAAATCAGGGTACTCATTGGGTAGCCTATGTTAGATTATATGATTATTGTGAATATTTTGATAGTTTTGGTGATCTGAAACCTCCATCAGAATTAATATTATACTTGAATAGTAAAAATATGTTTTACAACTATACGAAATATCAAAATTTTAACACAGTCAATTGTGGACAATTATGTTTAAAATATTTAAGAATTTTTTGGAAAAAATATATAAAATAAGAAGTACATTTGAGTTAGTATCATTGGAAAGATGTCTTTCACACTGTCTATCACTGGTAATACATCGGTTCTAACAACTTACTATAATCCTAATTTACAACTTGAGGGTGAATATGAGTGTGCTCTATTATGCTTATCAACATTTAATTCTATACCGAACATTGATAGTAATAATAATAAATTTTATTATGGTAATAATGAATGTGTAGAAATACCTGAAGGAACATATGAACTTCAAGATATATGTGACTTTTTAAAAAATAAAATAAAAGATGCAACATTTAACCTGTGTTGTAACAACAATACATTAAAAACTACAATTTTTTGCACGAAAGATATGCATTTCAATAAAGATAACACCTTGGGAAATGTTTTAGGGTTTGGTAGACAGACTCTGCAAGCTAATATAATACACGAGTCACACATACCAATTAATATTTTATCATCAACTGTGGTGCGAGTCGAATGTGATATAGTTGGTGGTTCGTATATAAATGGGCGAGCGAGTCATATAATTCATGAGTTTGCTCCCAATGTACCACCGGGTTACAGAATAATTGAAATCCCAAAAAATATTATATATTTTCCAATAAACCAAAAAAATATAAACTGTATTAATATAAAATTAGTGGATATAAATAATAATTTAATAAATTTGCGAGGAGAAGAAATCCAGCTGTACATACATCTAAAGAAAAAATGATTGATCATAATAAAAACATAGCCACATGCATTAAAAATATCAGTACAGTTCGTACCATTCATAAAGAAGCATCTAAAAGAAAAATTAAATTAACAAAAGAAAATAGGAAATTCCTCAAAGTGATAGGCTTATTAAAATGAATATCTTAAATATATCAAATCCACCTATATACGATAATGGTATTGAAAGTGTTGAATTTCATTCATACAAACCTTATGTTACTAGCTTCAACAAGAATGATGAAATTCGTATCCCTATCAATCAACAAGATTTATATATATTACCATCAGCTAGTACATTGTACTTAGAAGGTGTGGTTCATATTTTTAAAAAAGATTCGAAAGAAAAAGTAACAAGTGTTCATTTCACAAACAATCCAATGCTCTATCTTTTTCAAGACGTTCGTTATGAATTAAATGGTGTAGAAATAGATAAAGTAAAAAATGCTGGAATCACCACAACTATGAAGTCACTTCTATCAATGAATGATAATGAATCAAAAACATCAAAGACTTGGGGTTGGGATATAGATGGTACAACCAGTGGTGGACTTTTTTGTGCTTCAATACCTCTTAATAATATCCTTGGTTTTGCAGAAGATTACAAAAAAATTATAATGAACTGTAGACATGAATTAGTTCTGTTACGTAGCAACACTAACTTAAACGCTTTGAAACTCAACACTGGAGAAACGGTTAAAGATATTGAAATTCACAAAATTATATGGAGGGTTCCTCATATAAAAGTATCTGACTTAGAAAGGATTAATTTGCTCAAGCTGTTAGAGAAAGATAAACCTATTCTACTAGCCTTTAGAAACTGGGATTTATATGAATATCCTTTGTTACCCCAAACTACTAAACATACTTGGGCGATTAAAACATCATCTCAAATTGAAAAACCAAGATATGTGATTGTTGGACTTCAAACTAACAGAAAAAACAATTCAAGTCAAGACATGTCTCAATTCGATCATTGTCACTTACGAGATGTTAAAGTGTTTCTTAATTCAACATACTTTCCATATGAATCTCTTAATATTAATTTCACAGATGAGAAGTATGCTTTATTATATGAACAATATGCTAGATTTCAACAGTCTTATTACGGACGCAGACCAGAACCATTGTTAAATGTTAAACAGTTCCTGGAAAAAGCTCCACTGTTTGTTCTAGACTGTTCTAGACAGAGAGAGTGTGTTAAAACTGGACCTGTTGTAAACATTAGATTAGAGTTGGAAAGCGATATTGAAATACCTAACCAAACATCGGCTTACTGTCTTATTCTAAACGACTGTATTATAGAATATAAACCACTAAGCGGTATTGTTCGAAAGATATCATGAATTTTTATATAGCAGATATTCAAGGTTTTAAAGATTACAAAAATAATTTTATTTTAAAAGAATTTGCATTAGCTACTCCCGAACACACTCAAGTTTTTTTAGTTAAACCACCTTATCCTTATAATAAACTAACAATGCAAGAAAAAAAGAACGTGTCTTGGATTGAAAAGAACCGAGGTATTTATTGGAGTGAGGGTTATATCGACTATCGTGAATTTAAAAGAATTATAAAACCAATAATAGAAAATAGACAATTATTAGTAAAGGGAGATGAAAAAATAAAATGGGTAAAAGAACTAAGTGAAAAGTGTTGTGTGATAGATTTAGGCAGTAAAGGGTGTCCTAGTTTTCTAAAAATGTATAATGAATACTGTAATGATAATGTAAATTTAAATTGTATTACTCATGTGAAAGAATGTGCGTTAAAAAATGTTATATGTTTGAAAAGATGGTATAAAACTATATTTATCCCGTCAAAGTACGATATCTAAATAAATACTAATTTAGTAATGATTTTTTATGTTTTATTTATTTTAAAAGATACCTATTAAATAAATACCTATACAAACAACTATGGTTATGAGGATACTTCACCTTTATCAGGTAAAATCTGGTTGTATAAAATAAATTTGCTTATTTAACTATATTCAAAAAAATTAATAACTTGTTTAGTGAAATATTTTATTGAATAATATTGTTAAGCTCTAAAATTAGGAGACCTATGTGAACAGAAAATAAAACATGATAAAATATATACAAACTGGACTTTATTTTTTTAAATTAAATAATTAAAAAATATACATATATTATTATAAATTACAACCACATAGTTTTTTTGAAATCTTGCGAATTAAATATTCGGTCTGCTCCATTATTTCATCCACTGGTTCTGTCACCACGTACTGTGCACTTAAAACCAGGTTATCTTCACCATCTTCACTATCTTGAGATTCTACTAAGTCCATTACTTTTATTTCTATTAATCGTGTTCCTCTCCCTTGTTCTTTGCAAATAATATATGATTTTAGTGAGCGAGATTTTTTTTTCAGATTTTCCTTCTTACGTTTTTGTTTCTTATGATTTTGAGTACTCAACTCAGGGTAATTTTCATCAAAGTCCTGTAACGGGTCTTGCGCATATTGAGAGAACAATATTTCATCAGTAGCAATATTCATTTTCTAAAAAAGTATTAAAAAAAGTTAATTAAACCTAAAAAAATATTATTACATTTATTTTTATAAAAAGATAAATTTATTAAATTTTATTACTTACAACAAATAATCGATTTAGAATATGTGAATTCAATCAACAAGTTACTCGGTTTAATAATAAATTACAAGTGCCTACTGTGTAGGTGATTTGACACACATTAAGGTAATTAACCTCTTTCCAGCTAACATCATCATAATATGAATCTACTCGTAGTTTTTGCAGTTCTGTTTAATGTTGCATCATTATTTTTTTATTCATCACGACTATAACCTTTTGCAGGATGGTTAGAAGATAATTAATGAACTCGATAAAAGTGTAAATAAACAAAATTTATTGTGTTATGAAAATAGTAATTTTAATGAATTGTGATTTTTACCTCACAACACTAATATGTTACAGGGTGGTTAGAAACCATAATTTAAATATTATATATATATCTATATATTTAAATCTTACCGTTACTGCTAGGCTATAAAGTTAGGATTAAAGATATGATTATAAAGCGAATTATATTTTAAATTAAAACAACATAGTACATTTTATTAACTTTATTAAAAATAAACATACACACAAATAAAACACAACTAACAGGAGCTTAAAACTAATTATATTAAACACGATATGCTTTATTAAATATTTTTAAAAATAGAACTATTCCCCCATGCTTTTGTTTCTATCTTATTGCTAGATAATGAACGTTTATCATCATTACCAGAAAGTGCAATCTTCGTAACGCTTTGTGTGAATATTTGATGTTTAATTGTCTTAAACAAAATATTCTTCTTTCGAATCACTTCATTTTGGAAGAGCACTTTTTGGTAATCGGATATATCTAAATCCCGAACTACGCATGACTTTACACCTTTCGCTTTTTTTATTAATTTTTCATCGGTTTTGATACAGTATAATTTTGATCTTAAACCCACAAAATCTGTGATAATTTTACCACCCATTTCGTCTTTAAAAAGCCCAGGGATTTTCTTATTTCTTTGCATTATATTAAAAGAATTTTGGGTATCATAATTGCTAGTATCAAAATAGTTAAGAAAATTATTTTTTAGATCTTGATAAAAGTCATCTGTAGTTAATGTGTAAACGAATGAATCCGTGTCAGTGTAGCATAATTGTACACGATTTTGATAAAATGGTTTAATAATATTATAATGAAAATTGTACATGTGAGATTTAGATAATTCTAATACCGTAAATCCTATATATATTGGTTTATCCAAAATAATTTGAGACGGTTTCATTTGTATAGCTACTAAGTTCTCGGTGAACACAGAAACGCTGTGAAAGTAAGGGTTAGCAATTAGTCTCTCAGCATATAATGACTTTTTTGTTTTATTATTTTTATCAAACCATTGATTGACTAATTGAACATTTACTCTATTTTCAGTATTCTCTAAAGTTTTACCGAACACACTATTATTTAACAACTTAAAAAAATCTTGTTCGAATGTGCTTTTTGCTTTTTGTCGTAATATAGTATTTAGTTCAATATATTTTTTTAAGTATGGACTTTGCCTAAATGTTATAACTCTATGAACTTTACGTAAGATCAATCCATGTTCCAGACATTTCTTGAGGTGTATATAATGAATCACATAGTTGTATTTGTTATACAAGTTAGGTACAAGTTTTTCTGATTTCCCTCCTGGTGGAATACATTTTTCAGGGCAAAACGGAAGATCGTTGTGCTTATAGTGCAAGTATTCAGGGTACAATAGGTCTACTTCCAGAATATAACCCCAATCCGAATTATCTTTTATATTTTGAACAATTAACTGATCCATTTCGGGTTGACTTAAAAAGCGGAAATCAGAATATGGTAAATGTTGACACATACTAAACCCATAAAGATTATTGCAATCTAAATAGACGATATAGGATTCTGGTTGTGACTCGTCATATTCACTCATATACCTGTGATTAGCCTTTGCATATCGATGAGAACACATGCATAACCCTCCTCTGATACCTGATTGAATCATTCGAACTATAGCTAAGTCTGATACGAGTTCGAGTTGAACTTGTGTTTTTAATAACATAGCATCAAAAGAGAGACTTGGTGCAGTTATATAAAAAGCAGGGTCAAGTTTGTAATGCTGTTTACAAGTCTTTCGAAAACTCTCAAATATATCAGTTAATAAAAGAACATCGGTTTTCAGGTATAACTCAGTGTAATTTCCGAAATTGTTTATATTAAATTCTCTCCATACCTTCTTCGCGTGTTTGTAGTCATAGTCAGAAATATGTTCGTTAGTTAATGAATTATAAAAGCAGTTTTTTGGAGGTAACATTTTTTCTTTATAAACATCCCAATTTGTAACGTAACTGTATGGATATACACCTTTTCGAGTTAACAAATTAAATTGAGTTTTATTTGGAAAATGAGCTCTTAGACAATTAAAATCTTCAACATTCATTGTTTTAGCAAGTTTGTCTAAACTAGTTCCTAAGAAATTAAATGAATCTAAAAATCGTAACTGTATAAACTCCTCATTATTAACAGATACAAATTTGGAAAATGATGTGTATTTTTCTTTCGTTTTCGGTATAATATTGATCTTTCCTGGTGTCTCCCCTAATTCTTTAATGAATAAGTGACAATCGTAACCAGACAAGTTATGAAAAAAAACAGGAATAAATTTAGGTACTTTATATAGAAGATTACAGTACCGATGTGCAGCACCTCGGTAACGTCCGGTTAAATGACAATGATCTCTAACTTTGTTTCCCCATATGTAATTATCACATATGTGACATCGAGAGGCGTTTTTAAAATCAATATCATCTTTTTCTGTGAATATCATCGGTTTATTTAAACTTAATAAATCTGAAATGTCCTTCACATCCTTATATAGCATATCAATAAATTTAAAGACACAATCTTCACCGCGGTAAATTTTAAACCGATTAAAACTACTATCTATTGAGGAAACAATGTTGTATGCAAACGCAGCAGGTATATGACGTTGTAAATTAGTTGTGTTAGCAGATTCAAATTGATCGTGCTCAATAGGTTGTAATATTGTCTCGAAATCTGCATAAATAACAAACGGAATATTTTGTTTTCTGTTATAGTTTTTAAACTGTATTACCGATCCTTTTTCTGGTAAAACGGTAACAACACCCTCACACAAATGGTCATTAAATTGATTTTCAGTTTGAAAGAATAGTAAACAGCTTTCACAGAAATATAACTTGGCGTGATGTTTAGTCATTTGAGTTCTTACTAGTCGAGGCAAATCTCTAATAAGACAGTAATGAGATGATGTATTATTTTCTATAAGCAATAGATGAATACGTTTTGCTTTGAGATTTAAAGATTCAGATTTATACAGAGGACCTGTTATAGTCCGACCGTTTAATAACCCATACACGTTTATACTTAAATTGGGATTATTTTTTTCAAAAATTGCTATATCTGAGAAAGTAATTGGAAAAGACAAGTCATTAATATTTACAACATTTAAGAAGTTTGGATAAGACGATACTCTTTCAGGGTGACGAGTTGTAGGATATAAAGCAGCTGTCACAGACCACAAAAAACAATAATTATCATTATTACGAATATTTAAACATGCTTTTTTATTTTTTATGAATTTAGGTAGTTCTATAAAACTCGATCCACTAAGAGGTTGATATTTATTTATGTTAACTTCAACATGTAAATTATTTAAAAAAGTCCAACCACTATCCCTATCCTGAAATTCTTCAAGTTTCTTTAATAAATCGTAAACTACTTTATCATACATTACATCGAAATTATAATTTGAATGAATACTGAAATTTTTTGTTGAAAATGATTTTATTTCATGTAAATCATTTTTAAACATAAAAAAGGTAGAAAAAAGTTCAAAATTAACCTTTACAGAAATATGCTTTGATAATGAGCGATTAATTAAAGATTTTACTTGCTCCCTAATTTTATTTAAAAAACATTCTCCTAAGTTTTGACCTTCCTCATTGCATGCAAGTATTCTATAAGTAGCAATACGACCTTTGAATGCGGACTTAATAATCTCTATATTATCATACAATGGGGTGGTAGCATTATTTTTATGTTTATTACTCCTAATATGCCCAACCCACCGCTTCCTATCTACTGCAATATTACAAACAGAGCAAAAAGGCATGTTTTCTAAATTTCAATGATATTAATTAAACAACACCACCGTTCCCATGCTTCGGAGAGCACGTTAATCTGTTAGTCTTGGTTCCACTAATACCAACTTATGGAATAGAAGAAATTGTCTTCAGCAGTGAAGATCTAGGACTCTGTGTTCTAGGAAGACATCTTAAAGATAAGTAAAAATAAAATAAAAACTTAAGTACCTAATTATAAAGAAAATTATTAAATCTTGTGAAGAATTTCACATCTCCAAATTTGTTGTCCCCAATCATTGTTCTCGATCCGTAATAATATGATTCTGCAATAAAAAGTTAGTTTTATGATCATCGTTTTACATCATCGTTCCGTATCTATATTAAATGTAGAACCCGAACTAAAATATTTAATTATATTTGTTAAAGAAATATTGTTATCAAAGTGAGGTAAATTAAAAAAATATAATAAAATATAATAAAAAATAAAATACCTATATATAAAGTTCAAATTATCACCACTCATCCCAATTAGCTAATGCTATTGATTTATATGTCATCATGAAAGTTGATAGTAATTTATTTGTATACTGTCATATGATTTTTTCATTCCTGGTACCAACGTAAAGATGAGTTAGATCTGTAATAATAAATCATAATATAACTTTACATAGTGTATTAAATAATTAAGCGTTTTACATACATACATAAAAAATTATAGCTAGGTAATATAGAAAATATATTTGTGAATGTTGTGCACTAACCTGTGATAATTGTTAGAAGAAAATCACCAACTCTTATGAGATATACGGTCATAATAATGTAAGTACTATTTCACAATCTTTTATTTTATAAAATGCTGATGAAATAAAAAAAAAAATTGCATAGGGTAAATAAACCATTACTTGCCTCCTTTCAAAAAAAATCACATTTGATACCATCACAAGTGAAGATTGTCTAATAAAGCTTGTGTTTTATTTATACATAGTTCTTAGATAATATTTACTTATTATCCTAATACACCTACCTATCATTATAACCCTATTTACTACTATTGTAAAGTTTGTGGTTAGGTAATAGCTACTTTACCCTAACATAAATGTGATGAATGTGTTTTAAATAATAATTGTTTTATTAATTCTAATTAGAAGTCACCTTCAAATTGTTTATAATGCATTTTTTATATGTCAATAATTTAATATGAAACTCTAAATAATTTTAATCATTATTCGATTTTTGCTTTAATACTCAATTATTTGTAATAACCATAAGAGCTATTTTACCATAATATATGATTATCATAAAAGTGTTTTTTAAAATAATTCAACTTTGTGATGACATTTGTAATTTTTATCTATAAAATCTCTTACAGTTTAAACCTTTCATCAAAGCAGTTTCAAGACTTACAACACTTGCACCTAACTTATCGTAAATCACGAGTTCTTAATAAACCAACAGCGTGGCTCTGTTCCTCGTTTATTGTAAGAAGAAGTTTTTAACCAATATAAAATGTAAGTTAAAATGGAAGAATTATACTACTATTTTATGTAACATATAATTACTAGATACCTTTATGTTTCAAATTGATTAATGAGTGGATTATAAATACATGTTTTGTTTTTTTATTATTTCAGGTCTGACTCTGATTATGATGTACAGAAACCAACAAGGAAAACCATCACTGCATGCAAGCGTAAAGGAAAATCCGAGGCTGAGAACGCAAAGCGTGGGCGTTCAACATTGACTCAACCTGAAGTTGTAAAGTGAGATCATTAACATTGGAATAAAAAAATATATAAGAAATGTTATTTTTATTGATGAAATCAATAAAAAATAATACATTTTAATTTTTTTTTTTTTTTTTTTTTTACATCAATATAATTTTGAGCTTACGTTCTCATGCGACGATCCATGATGTGAATATAAATTAGCTATCAATATTGGTAGCTCTCGGAGAATGCACATCTCAGAGCGACTGTTCATCACACTACCACTACGAACCATCGCATCAGTAGATCCGATATACTTGTTAGATGCATAAGATCTATCTAATAGTCCACATATTGTTTAGTAAAATACCAAGTTAGATACTTTATTCTGTTTTACTCATAATAATAGTAAAAACCGTTTATTCTAGCGAATAATAAACAATAATGTATGTTTTTGTTTTTTTCTTCGTTACAGAAAAACACTTAAGATATTCGACATCTTCGATTTGAGTCATGGTAGAAATGAGGATGGTAGGATGGAGGACGGAAAATCAGTAAAATCGTTTTTCGTAAATAAAGTTGCCAACGGTAACGAGCGACGTACCGCTAACCTTCGTGGTGAGTACGTGGTAGATCTCAAGATCTACCAAACAAATGATGTCTGCATTGGTGCGGATATGGAGAACGCATGGAAAAAAGCGCTCCTCCGCATTAAACTACAAATATCGCATGACACCGAGCAATGGAAAATTCTACAAAAATTCGTACATCAAACAGATGCTATGTTTGAAGAAGAGCCACATTTTTATTCATCATAATATAATAATCTATATATGTATTTTCAAACATTGTAAATAGCCTTTTCAGGAGTGTATTAAATAATCAAGTATATAGTTCCTGCATTTATTATTTCTTTCACCCTTTTTGTACATTAACTAGATAAATTGAAACACTTAGTTAATTAATTTGATTTCCTTAAAAAGTATTGCACAGATAAGTAATAAACCTTTTATATTAGGTGTATTTGAGTAGCTGTCTCTAATTCACAGAGAATCAGCGTAGCGATTCAGCGAGGAAATGTGGTCAGCGTTCTTGCCACCATGCCGCGCGGATACGATTTAGTATATTTAAATTAGGTTTTGTGAATGTGGTCAGCGTTCTTGCCACCCTGCCGCACAGATACGATTTATATTTAAATTAGGTTTTGTGAATAATTAATATTTAATGTTATTTTAGTTTCACTATAGCTTTATAGAAATTTATGAGGAAACACACATTGACGATTATTCTCAATTTGTAATTGTGGACGTAGGTAAGTTTACCTTTATTTTCTATTTAATGAATAATAATGATTGTGTGATGATTATAATATTATCATAACCAAGTATGAATATATATTTTTTTACTTGTTACGTGTTTCACAGAACAATCAGTTTGGATTCATACAATGACATTAATGTTAATATTGTCGCATCCGTATTATTGGGCATTCAACACACCTGAAGTGAGCATCGCGACAGCGATGTGAACGAAAGGTGGGGCAGAATGCCCAATAATACACTACTTATATAAATATGTACATGTACAAATATAAAAATATGTACATGTACAAATATAAAATGACATGAAAGAGCGGGCTTGCCAGGAATTGCTGAGTGGAGGATCCGGTGAGAAAACATCTTAGAATAGTATCAGTATCATCACGACCATATCCCTTTCGGGGTGGTTAGAAACCACGTTTATAAAGAAGCGGATTCACATTTAGCCAATTTTGCTATAAGCCAATCATCAAAGTGGCAGCTCGTCGATGTCTCCAGCGTACCAAACTTGAGAATATCACAAACAAATTAAATATTAATTAAATTTATTTATTTACTTTAATAAATATTATTGTCCGACCAGGAATCGAACCCGGTACCTCCGAGTCTAAATTTACGGACTTAACCGCTAGACCACGGAGGCAGTTACATTATCTTAGAATAGATAAAAGAATAAAGAAATAGATAAGAAAATAAAGAAATAGATAAAAGAATAAAGAAATAGATAAAAGAATAAAGAAATAGATGTAAGACATGTGATGTGTGTGAAGCTGTGAGATTATGACACATTGCGCCGGTAGAAAACAAATATTGTAAATAAAACTTCTACATGTAGTGCTATAAGTCAATGGCGTTTTCCCTCGTCCCACGTTGGAGCTCACATTTTTACACGCGTGCTCCTCGGCTATTCTGATTACTTTTCCGACGTGAATTTGTTTTTTTTAATTACTTTGCCCAACTTTGCTTTAATAAACTCAGAAAAATGTTCTAATGAGAGTAAACATAACAATTTAACAGCGTTTAAATCGCTTTTGCATCCCTTTAGCTTGCACAATATTTTTTTTTTCGAAGTCTAACTTTTGAGTAATGTAGTTTGTGAACAAAATAAAACGTCATTTTGTAGATAGGTAGATATACTCGTATTAGTAATATGTTTTAGTAAAATAGAGTAAAATACACACATACACATTTTCACGCCAGATCCCTTGCGGGGTAGGCAGAGACAATTGAGCGCCACTTGACACGATCACGACATACCTCTTTCGCTTCGTCGACGTTCATTAACCTCTTCATACATGCCCTTGTGTTACGAAGGCTTTTTAATGCACCTTCAGTCAGTGTTTTATTTATTTGATCGTGATATGTGAGTCTCGGTCTGCCAGGGCCTCTTTCACCCACAACTTTCGCATTATATATCTTGATCGTCAATCTATCTTTGCTCATTCTTTCAACATGCCCGAACCATCGTAGCATGCCTTTCCTTATTTTTGTCCATATGCTTTCTTTTATACCAACCCTTTTCCGTATTTCGACGTTACGTATGCGGTCTGCCAATGTGTTATAAATGTAGTTGCTATTTTTGTGTCTATAATTAGGTACCTATATGAAAGTGTATATACAGTGTAAACTTTATGTGGCGTCACTCGATTTAACGACAAACTCCGAAAGCGTCGAAATCAATTGGCTTTGGTTAGTTTAGCTTGTCTTCCATACAATGATTCCAAGTTGATAGACTATATCTCTTAAAATTATACTAACACCCGTATTCCAAGACATTTCCTCAACGGAGCCGTTTCACTCAACATTCCCTTCCAGCCGTCTAAGTAAGTAAAAATTAAGTATCTGTAATTGAGACGTTTAAAATTAAACATGGCGTCTAATGTACCAGCTTACGGCTGACCTTCAAAATAAAACTGTCAACTCGGCTCTAATTTTAACTTTGATCGTAACTATTATAAAAACTTTTATTTTCGTTTGACAGCTGGAAGTAAATTTTGAGTGGAGAAGCCGTTGAGTAAACGTCTTAGAATACTTGAATAACTTTTATTTTATTTTTATTTATTTATTACAAAAACCACTGCTCATTACAGAAATAAATACATAGGTATACCTTATAAGTAACACATTGGCCATACATGGCTTTACTTTATATAAATAGTACTTATTGGTGGAAATAAAACTAAACTAAACTAAAACTAGAAGTCTAACTAAACTAAGTAAGTAGCAAAGAATACAAACAAAAACATAAGTCAATATTCATAGAAATAATAAATGCGTGTACACAACAATAAAGTCACTCGTAAGAGGACAAAATACAGTAAATAGTTGATAAAACGAGTTTGCAAAAGAGTTAAACACTCATTTTTTATTTTTTTCATTACAGGCCTTAGAATACAGAGTTCTACACCTCCACTGTTGGAGGTGGGCCTTCCAGAACATACATATATCTGGAGAATTTGCATACACTCGCCACGCCTATCCTATAGGTTCGTGAGCCACACTGGCGCTCTTATACCATTAATGGAATGTACCCCAACCCCAACCCATTAGGCATCCCGGCCAGAACAACCCCACTGTCTATCTCTACATTCGATAGTAAATTGGTATTTGTTTTAAGTGCGTATTTTTTCCAAAGTTTCCGCAGTATCACGTGAAAAAGCCCTCGGGCGATGTCGGCGACTAAATCTATTACCAATATAAACTAGTTTAGAGGGTACGCGAAAATGGATTCCTATACTAAGCTATAGTCAGTTTGTATCCGATATTTCAAATGATATTAAAAATAAAACTTATTTGGAGAAAACTCCTTGTTTGTGTTCTGTTGTCCCGATGATGAATGAGGTGATAGGGTAGGCAAAGGGTGTAGCCCATACAGCCAAATCTAACGTAATATGTCGTTTTCCATAACTATTCGCATTGTAGCACATTATTAAACAAAACAACAATATTTATTTATTTATTTCAAAACTTTAATGCACAAAGTATAAAAGGCGGACTTAATGCCCGTAGACATGTTCTGACAGGCAAACCTTTGGGACTAATTAGAACAACTGTAGGTGCAATGAAAGTATAAGTGACACATCAATTAGATATAAATACTTATATAATAAACTTACTTATATATAATCTACTTATAAATATAAATACACTAAATACTAATATATACACAATAATAAACATACATATAAAACTTACAAATTTTGTTAGGAGCTATTTAGAAAATGTGAATAGACCAGCTTTTTAAATGATGATCTGGTAGAGAATATCCACAGAAAATAAATTTACATAACAAAAACTTGCACTTGACACGAAATAATTGCCAGCCTTCCTGTCACCAGACCTTTCCGTGACAACTGCTTGGTTAGGCGCTTGGCTGAGGGTTCTGTTGGGCCCATCGTCTCGACCCCAAACTGCGCAAATTCGTAACCTGTACCAAGGTTGGCGCAACTTGGGATTCTCAGCAGAGACCGCCGCACTTCCCGCACTGACAACCAAATCGCATAAAATTTTTTTGACTGTCTCTCCTCTAGCGGTTAAGTCCGTGGATTTATACTCTGAGGTGCCGGCTTCGATTCCTGGTTCTTTATAAGCGTGGTTTTTGACTACCACAGAAGGGAAATGGTCGTGATGATACTTTACTTTTTTATTTTGTAATTTAGACGTAGGTTAGCTCGGCTATGATCTAAAATCGCTATAAGATTTTCCTGGAGCTTATAGCCATTTTTTTTAAATTACCTTCTGCGTCATTGTTGCTGTACTCGTAAATCTCAGAAAGTAGAAAAAAAAAAACTATTACCCGCTCGAGAACTTTTCGATTATTTTCTAGAACAATTGGTTTTCCGTAACGACAATTTATGATACACATTTTAACAAGTACGTATTCTTAAGAGGGTTTAACGCCTGTGTTTTCCTCTCGCTCGCACAATTCAATATTCTATAATATTAAATTCTGAGTGTAAAGTATCATCACAACCCTATCCCTTGCGGGGAGGTCAGAAACCACGTTTTTTTAATGAAGCGTGAATCCGCTTTTCCGTTTAGCCAACTTTACTATAGGTCAATCATGACAAATGGCAAGCTCGTTGATGTCTCCCTTCACCGTACCAAACTCGAGAAATATCACAAAGAAATTAAATATTGATTAAATGTATTTATTTACATTAATAGATATTTTTGTGTCCCGACCAGGATTCGAACCCAGTATCTCCGAGTCTAAATACACGGACTTAACCGCTAGACCACGGAGGCAGTTAGAAAAACGAAACTAGAATGAAAAGCCAATATACGAGTAAATGGTACGCGTTGACCCGTACTTAATATTACTATTGTAGACTTGCCGTTTCCCAATGGAATAAAAACTATATATATACCTTTCAAAGTACCGTTTTTATTACTTTCTTTAGAAGGATACAATAAAGGAAAGAAAATGCTCGTCATATTTTAAACATTCTCACTTAAAAAATACAGCCATCATCATACAGACAGCCCCTAGAAACACAGAGTCCTAGGCCATCACGCTGGAGGGGCCTATGATGGGCTAGAACATTTTTCCAATGATTTTGGCCTACACTCGTAACGCTGGCCAAACGAGTTAGCAAGGGGATAAAACTTATACTTTAATATTAAGGAATAATTTAAACAAATTCAAAGAAAATATTTTGATAATTTAAAATAAAATTAGGAGTGCTTATCGCTATATTAAAACAAAAAAAAAAAATATCCAATAGATATACATACACATCTTCACGCCAGATCCCTTGCGGGGTAGGCAGAGACAATTGAGCGCCACTTGAGACGATCACAACATACCTCTTTCGCTTCATCGACGTTCATCAACCTCTTCATACATGCCCTTTTGTTACGAAGGCTTTTTAATGCACCTTCAGTCAGTGTTTTATTTATTTGATCATGATATGTGAGTCTCGGTCTGCCAGGGCCTCATTCACCCACAACTTTCGCATTATATATCTGGTTCGTCAATCTTTCTTTGCTCATTCTTTCAACATGCCCGAACCATCGTAGCATGCCTTTCCTTATTTTTGTCCCTATGCTTTCTTTTATACCAACCCTTTTCCGTATTTCGACGTTACGTATGCGGTCCGCCAATGTGACGCCGCATATCCGGCGCAGCGACCTCATTTCTACTGCAATAACCCTACTGTCATGCGTATTCTGACGTATCCACGACTCGCTTCCATACATCAGTGTTGGTACCAACATGGCATTGTGTATGGCGAGCCGAGCTTTGTCACTGACATTTCGACTGCCGATCAGTGACCCCAGGGCACCGTTAACACTATTTCCCGCGTTCACTCTTCTTTCAACGTCCCTATCGTACTTCCCATCCGCAGTGAAAACACTGCCCAGATATATAATTTCATTTACTTGTTCTAGAGTTTCATCATCAATCTTTATCGTCACGGTTGTCATCCTTCTTCTTTCAAACACTAGTACCTTAGTTTTTCTCGCTTTATTAAATAGCTTGCCAAACTGTAACGATCCCTCTCTCTCGCACAATAATAATAATAATAATACAATTATTTATTGCACACAAAATATAAAATTTAAAAACATGTACATAGGCGAGCATAATACCATAAAGGTATTCTCTACCAGCACTTACGTGCAGAGTAAGAAAAATTTATACAAAAAGATCAAAATATTATAATAAGTAAAATCAATAAATATATGGGCATGTAGGAAAGTACAGTACTCCCAAATTAATAATGCACATACAGATCTTCGCTAATTGTCGTATTCCCGGAAACACCCGAATCATTGAATCGTAAGAGCCTAAACATTGCACTTGCATTTTGCACCTTGTTCGAAAGAAATAGAAGTCAATATTATGTGTACACAATCGAAAACAATTCGGGCGGTCGGTGACTGCATGTGTTCTCTCTGAGTGGAATTATATAGAGCTGATATTATACACCGTTCTTGGTTTTGTTTTCAAAGGTGAATTTAATTTCAACTTTAATTATCTTATTCAACTTTAAATAGTTTATTAATTTATTAGTTTATTTATTAGTTTTTATTAGTTTATTACACATAATTCTACTAAATTATGCATGAAGAAAATGCACTTAACCACTCTATATACATATCGTCTTCCGACGCTCGGGGAATACGACCGTTGCCGAACAGTGACGAAGATTTCTATGCGCATTATCACTTTGGGAGAACTGTATATGGTTTAACATCTAAGATAATAAATATATACTGTGTAAATAAATAATAATACCTATATGTCAAAGAAAAGAGATTAAGATGCATTATGTTATTTAAGAAGGTGAGAAATTAAGAGTTTTTTAAATATATTTAGAGACGGTGCCTGTCGGATAATACAATCCAAGTTTTTTAAAGATTTTTCTAGTCTGAGTGTAATTTGAAGAAATGTAGTTAATAGACTACATTTAAATACACTTAGACTTGAATAATCTTTGTAAATAAAGGACCGTGCGAGCGAGAAGGATGCAAGAGCCTTAAACCCTCTTAATATTAATACTACGGATATTTATTTATATTAGTATAAGTCCCGTCTACGCAAGAACGCTGGCTGCATTTCCCCGCTGAATTGCAATACTGATTCTTTGGGCTAACAAAGAGCCAGCCCTCTTGTCACCGGAGGAGACGACATGACATGTTAAGGTAAGATTCATTTGATAGACAATATCTATAAATCTAAAAATAAATTTAATGGAGCAAAACAATAAAGATGTCATTGTTATGGAATCTACATATTTTCCAAGAGTAGGTACTTGGAATAGGGTTTAACAAGTTTCCATATAAATAAGAGCTTCCTAAAATAACATAAAACTAGTTTAGAGGGTACGCGAAAATGGATTCCTATACTAAGCTATAGTCAGTTTGTATCTGATATTTTAAATTATAATAAAAATAAAACTTATTTGGAGAAAACTCATTGTTTGTGTTCTCTTGTCCCGATGATGGATGAGGTGATAGGGAAGGCAAAGGGTCTAGCCCATACAGCCAAATCTGACGTAATATGTCGTTTTCCATAACTATTCGCATTGTAGCACATTATTAAACAAAACAACAATATTTACTTATTTATTTCAAAACTTTAATGCACAAAGTATAAAAGGCGGATGGAATAGGGTTTAAGAAGTTTTCATATAAATAAGACCTTCCTAAAATAACATAAAACTCTATTTAAAAACATAACATCAAAATATAAAACGACGTTCAAAAATAAAAAGATAATATCAAAAAGCTGGCACCGGCACCGGCGATATCAAAGGACGAGCCGCTTTGAAATCATCCGAAGACACTTATTTAATAAGAAACCTCGCCACAGCAAACAAGGTCGAGCGATACCTCTTAAGCGAAAAACGTTTGTGAAAACAAATTTGAAAACATCAATGGGAAATTCCGTCGTAAAATCGCAAGTGAAGATGGAATAATGGGTAATCAAAAAAGAGAACAGTGGTTAGGGTGCTTGTGAAATAATTTGCGGACACCGCGGTCCAACGAGCTTCTACAACGAACAAATTCAAACTTTATTACTGCCGACAGTGATGCTAAGATCGAAAATGACAGAGGTTAGTTTACAAAAGGGGAAGGAGCAAATTGGAATGAGGGTAGGAGAAATAAATGATATCGAGTGACGGACGACGCCGCGCGCTCTCCACTGAATTGAATTGAGTTCGATTTTATGAGGAACAAATACGAGAAACTTAATAAAGCTAATAAGCTTCGAACTGATGTAAGAGATAATCTTGAAATGAGTTTGACAAACATGAAATAAAGCAATAAAAAGTATAAAATAGGAAACTTTTCAGGACAAAACACGAAAAGTTATTCTTTGTCTCTTGAAGAAAATTTGGTTGTTGTATTCTTATTATGTCAATTGCTGAATTCTTCATTTTGTTTTTAGGCATTATATTTTTCGAGAAATATTCATCTGGGTAACCTCTGCTGACTGCGTCGGTCTTACCCAAATAACAGGTGGGTTTATTAAGTAATTCAAAACACACAGCACAACTTTCTCTGCCAGATAAAACTAGTCTTCTCCTAGCAGCTTACTCATTAGTCATTTTGCTGCTAAGTCTTCCACTTACAAGGGTATAATCATTTAAATAATGATTTGCTACAATCGCCTGTAATAGGTTTACGTGAATAAAATATTTTTACTATGACTTGAATAGCAGGTTGGTAGACAAAGTTGGTATAAGATATTTCTTACAATTTTCTTCAAAATCAAATGAAAGACCTTGTAGAGGAAAATCAAATTAATTAGGACAATGTAAGGGTCTATAAATAGTCGATAGAAACGTCTACAAATGTCCTGCCACAGGAAGACAAGTCGTGGTGTAATTGTCGTCCTCATTTTGCCTCCTACATTCCCTCAATCTTGTGGGAAATCGATTGTGCTCCAAACTAATTACTTTTTCTGTTCACTACTCGGTAATGTTTTAATTTCTAAATTCTGTTTTAGTTTACTGTTGTAAGGTTACTGTTAGCGCACCAGTCTCTAGAAAATCAGTATACAAATGCAATTGTTATTTCATATCCCATTGTTATTGTACTGATTTTGTTGTTTTTTTGTAAATTTGTAAGGCTTTAAGATGACATATATTTTTTGTATCATTGTAAAGGCTGTAAATTTTCCCACGAATAAATAAAAAAATCTTAAATAGTTATTACTTTATAATAAATAACTTAATTGTTCATTGTCGGGTCCAATACCCGATAACCTGTATCCATAACTTGATATTATTGTAAAACTCAATTACTATGCAATATAATATAATATTTAGACACTGAGAATTAACAATAAATATGTGTTACCCTCGTAAAATAAAACAGAAGTGCAACATATTATATCATTGATATAATATTTAAATTGGACATTCACATATATTTATATTATTTATTATTTTAGCTTTAATTTTGGCACCGCCTTTTTACAGCTGCTATTAATTTGTTAATTTATTTATTTTATTTATTTATTTTATTCCAGCATTGGGCTTAACTGAGTGTTCCTTGCCAACAGCAGCTCAATCCATCCAATATTCTTAATTTACTGTTAACCTACATATTTTTTAGAGTTACACCTTATATTAAAGTAAAAATTGTAACCGAGACAAGTTCAAGTGTTCCTATAGGTTCCTATGGACGAATAATAAATAATAAACAAAGCATTGGAAGTATTAAAATGAATGGTAGCCATCCATACATAATCATGTCGTGCTAGTATAAAAAAAAGATTAAAAATTAAAAAAAAAAAACAGTCCACCTACTCGTACCACGTAATACTACAACCTGTACAATCTCGCCTTCGTAACTTGACAAAGCTTTAAAAGCCAGTTTGAATTACCCTGTGCAGCTGTAGGATCACGAATATTCACGAACGAATGCTAACGAGAAGCGATTGTGTAAATGGAAAACAAAACTCAAAAGAACCTGTGAATTTGCCTTTCCTCTGTCCTCTGCTTCCGTTTTGTAGAAATAAATCGAACAGAGTTAATTAAAAGGCTAGTGTAATAGGTTAGATACAAAGGAACATTAAAGGAACATGTAACAATGATAATTTGTAAACACTATTTAAATACTGACTGCCTCCGTGGTCTAGCGGATTTAGACTCGGAGTTACCGGGTACGATTCCTGGTCGGGACACAATAATATTTATTAATTTAAATTGCATTAATATTTAATTAATTTTTGATATTTCTCGAGTTTGGTACGCTAGAGACATCGACGAGCTTGCCACTTGTCATGATTGGCCTATAATAAAGTTGGCTAAATGTGTATCCGCTTCTATATAAGCGTGGTTTCTGACCACCCCGAAAGGGAAACGGTCGTAATGATACTTTACTTTATACTTTTCGTTTGTTTTTTTTTTGACTATAAAAATCTTACCCTGTTTTTTGCAATAAATGACAAGTGAATATTAAGGGGTCACTGATTGCCAGTCGAAAAGTCAGTGACAAAGCTCGACTCGCCAAACACAATGCCATGCTAGTACCAAGACTTATGTATGGAAGTGAGACGTGGATATGTCAGAATACGCATGAGAGTAGAGTTAATGCAGTAGAAATTGCATATGTATGCGAAATATGCAAAAGGGTAGATATGAAAGAAAGCATAGGGACAAAAATAAAGAAAGGCATGCTCCGATGGTCCAGGCCTGTTGAAAGGATGAGTGAAGAGACGATCGAACCAGATATATAATGCGAAAGTTGTGGGTAAAAGATGCCCTGGCAGACCAAGACTCACTCATCACGATCAAATAAATAAAACAATAGCTGAAAGTGCAATAAAAAGCCATCGAAACAAAAGGGCATGTATGAAGAGGTTGATGAATGTCGAAGAAGCGAAAGAGGTATGTCGAGATCGTGACAAATGGCGCTCAATTGTCTCTGCCTACCCCGCAAGGGACCTGGCGTGAAGATATGTATGTATGTATTGCCTGCGAGAACTTGATTTTTGTTCTCTCTTCTCTGGTTCTGGTAATAAAAATGGTACTTACATGGATAACAGGATTCTTTTACCAACGGAAAACGAAATGTTGAATTGTTTATTGTTTTCAGTACCTGAAACGAACGCAAACTTATTAATAAAAATCAACTATGGTCTACAGCAAGTAGTCTAAAACACTAAAGAAAACATCTAGTTTATGTTAGCGCAAATATACAGTCACAGCTTTTAAAATTAGCAAGATATCGTGGCAGTAGACCAGACACGTCTGTTTTAAAACCAACTAACGTTGGAGTAAACGCGTTTTAGAGTGAAGAACATATACGCGACAAGGCAGAGTGGGACTACCCCCGACAGATGGACTTATTAGTTAGAATTGGATAAGAATAGCAAACGCATTGCAATATCGAGCTAAGAGGTGATCAGTGGAGGGACGCAGTTTAAAAATAATGATTATTAGTATTATTAGGGCAGCTGTTAATACCCTTTATCCTAACTTCAGTTAACCGACCACGGAGACTACTGTAAGGTATTTGGTATTATAAAAGTATAATTTAGTATTAAGTATGACAATGCCAATTTACAGCTGCTATGTATTATAATTTCAATAAATAGAATACTTATAATTTGACGAGGCGGTATCTACTGTTCCTGACCAGTAATTTATAAATCCATTGCCTATTATTGAGTTGTTCAGCTGATATTATGTTTCTGTTAAACTTTTTAAACTTTCGCGCACACTCATAATAGATTTTTATAATTTTAACGGGTCTTTACGCGATTTACCTTAGAGACATATTTCTTCCGACGTTTCAGCCAAGTTGCATTGGCCGTGGTCACGGGTCGACTGAAGCTATGCGGTGTAGTCTCGTACATACTGGGCGGCAGATGTAAACCTACCCACTTATCACTTTAAAAGTTTTTAGAAATCACGACACACGGCCAATGCAACTTGGCTGAAACGTCGGGAGAAATATGTCTCTAAGGTAAATCGCGTAAAGACCCGTTAAAATTATAAAAATCTATTATGTTTCTGTTTTAATCACTAGTAAATATTTTAATGTATACATTATGTAAATTATATAAAATTATAAATATAAAAATGTAATAACTGTTATGACGTGTAAAAGTGCTAAAAATATTGCCTATTTACTGAATAAATTATTTGATTTGATTTGAGAAAAAGGGGGAATATGGTCTAAGGTAAGAATACGGATAAAACTGAGATTTATTTGCGGACTGACCACGCATTTATTAAATGTTTTAATCTGTTCAGTATAAATTATATATGGTTCCAGCATATTTTCTATAATTTCTTGACAATACTCAGTCCCCATGTCACTTAGGTTTAAAAAAAATCATATTAACCATACAGTGCCCGTCTGTTAGCATCTACCCAGAAGGAAGCTGGTGCATGGCTTCACGCCGTCCCATCAGCTCCTCTTGGTACACTCCTGGATAAGGACAGTTTAAGAATAGCAGTTTCTTTACGCCTTGGTTCAAAAATATGTCAACCTCACATATGCAAGTGTGGTTCTCAAGTTGATGAAATGGGTCTACACGGGCTTAGTTGTCAAAAGAGTGCAGGCAGATTCTCCAGACACCAAGCCCTAAATGAGTTTATAAAGAGAAGTTTGTGGTCTGCTAAAATCCCGTCCGTCCTTGAACCATCAGGACTTTCACGTAGTGATGGTAAAAGGCCGGATGGTATGTCTCTTGTACCATGGAGTGAGGGAAGATGTCTTGTTTGGGATGCCACCTTTGCCGCTTGCCACATTTCCTCTACATCAAAAAAGGCCGGTTCGGCTGCTCATACAGCCGAATTTAGAAAACATATCAAATACAATAGCATTAAACAAAATTATAACTTTGTGGCATTTGGGGTTGAAACAATGGGGGTATATTCTCTTGATACCCACAAATTCATAAAAGAGCTGGGTAAACGAATTTTCCAAGAGTGTGGCGATCCCAAATGCCATAACTACCTAAAACAGAATATGTCCATAATAATTCAACGAGGAAATGCGGCGAGCGTTTTAGGTACCCTCCCTAGTGGTAAGCCCTTAGTTTATTTTGTAGAATAGCTTTAATTTCATAGGTATTTTTAGTTTTAGTTTTCTTTATAATTAGTTTTTAGTCAATTTTATTTTAATATTTTTGTATCGAATTAATAATAATAAATATATTATCTATAAAATTATATCGTTTTATATAAATATTGTAAAAATTGACGTGTAAAAGTGCAGAATACATATCTTTTTGTCCTATGCCTACTTGCAAATAAACGAATTGAATTGAACTTCAAAAGACCTTGGCCCCATTAGCAGGTGGATGGGTGGTATAAGCAATTTTCGTCATTTGGAATAAGACATTCACTAAAGTCTTGTATATTACTGTGATAAGAAAACAAAAATATGTGTTAAAATTTCCATAGAATTTCGTCAATGCAAGATAGGTCTCGTAGATGGAGTTAATGTTGCCAGTGGGAGTTGAAAGGGGCGGATATGTTGCTTCCTTTTCCAATAAAGATAACATTTGAAGGCGGCCGACCCGAACTGTCAACGTTTTTGCAGTTAGAACCCAATACCATGGGTTATGTCCTATCAAATTCTGATGAATTTTGTCAAAGCATTATTTTATACACAAATCAGTAGTCACTATTCTATAACTCATTAAGCATTGATTCGGCGAGTCTTAACGTACGTCTCGAGCGTTGGTTTGGCATTTTCAGAATTTGCTAAAGCTAATGAGTTGAAAGGCATTATTTATGTATTTATTTTAAAAAAATATTCCACTATGTACAAAGGGCGGTCTTAATGCCGCTAGACATTCTCTGACAGCCAACCTTTGGGACAGTGCAGAGAATTTTGATTAAGAGGTAGGTGCAAAGGGCTCAAATATGAAACTTAATTTAAAAGAAAAATAAAATAAACTTATTATAAGATATCATAATACATATTAATATACATACAAATATGTACACAATAATACATAAACTACACATAAATATACTACATACAATATATCTTACATACGCTGTTGGGAGCTGTTTAAGTAATGTGAATATACCATTTTCTTAAAGAGTGATCTATTGCCCCCAAGTTTTACACCCGTATTCTTAGACGTACCTCAACGGTTCCTCAAATCAACGACTCTTTCCGGCTGTCAAACCTCGGCACGTCACTTCGCTCGAGGAATGTAACTGTCAAAGTTCTATTACAAACATCAACATCCTTGTTTTTTTTTTTATTCATGTAAAATGGTATACACGGTACAGCGAGTAAAGCTTTATTTTACTTAAAAAACTCCAGACAAGTGGTTTCATACCTTCTTTTTCTGTAATATACTAATTATTTTTAAGAAAACATACTACTAGGCAAAACTAGCAATATTATTTTTTATTTATTTATTTTAAAACTTTAATGCACAAAGTACAAAAGGCGGACTTAATGCCCGTAGACATTCTCTGACAGCCAAACCTTTGGGACTAATTAGAACAACTGTAGGTGCAAGGAAAGTATAAGTGACACATCAATTAGATATAAATACTTATATAATAAACTTACTTATATATAATCTACTTATAAATATAATTATACTAAATATACAATAATAAACATACATATAAAACTTACAAATTTTATTATTATAATTTAAAACTACTTAAAAGTAAAAATTTAAATAAATATAAACTAAACCTAATAAAAAATAAACTATAAGTAAAAAATGTCCTCTAGAGACGACCCTTCAGTGATAGTCCCAAGAAGACTGGCAACATTTCCCCTCTGTATAGCGAAGCTAATACGTTGGCAGACATAATTGTCAGCCTTCCTGTCTCCAGACTTCTCCGTTAGCCGTTTGGACAACTCCTTGGCCAGACGCTTGGCTGAGTGTCCCCATGGGCCCATTCCTTGAATAGTGTTTATGTTATTTTCTGTTAATATTTATGAATAATAAGTAAAATACTTATTTTCGTTTTTACATAAGTTTATAAATAAATTATGAATGTGCATAATTTGAAAGAGACATGGATGTCACAAGTGCTAGAACGTGTTGTAATTCTGACAAAATAAATATTTAGAATATGAAAACGCAATCTTCATGAGTTGCTATCTATCCCACCGGAAATATTTAAAATGGTAACATTTACTGCTACAACTTTTCTGCTAGCTACATTTAACAGTAGTTGAAAGGCTATTAGTTTAGCTAGCAGCGACACATATTATTTGTAAAAGTGCCTACCTACATCTTCTGTAGGATTATTTTGTTGTGAAACCTTAGTAATAAGTATATTTGATTAATAAACTATTTTAATTTTGAATTTGTGTCTTTCGAGGTTTGGAGTGTTTACAACCAGGTGAAAGGAATGGTCGAGTGGTCCTGGTGGAGCCGTTGTGGATACTTTTTGGGCTAAGTTGTACCAAAACGAAGTCTCCTATCTTTAAATTTGTTTATCTGATTGTGTGAATCACAAAGACCGGTAAAATAAAGCATAGTTTACCTGTAATGACCTACGTAATAATACTAAATAGGCATGTGAATCACAAAGACCGTTAAAATAAAGCATAGTTTACCTGTAATGACCTACGTAATAATACTAAATAGGCATGTGAATCACAAAGACCGTTAAAATAAAGCATAGTTTACCTGTAATGACCTACGTAATAATACTAAATAGGCATGTGAATCACAAAGACCGTTAAAATAAAGCATAGTTTACCTGTAATGACCTACGTAATAATACTAAATAGGCATGTGAATCACAAAGACCGTTAAAATAAAGCATAGTTTACCTGTAATGACCTACGTAATAATACTAAATAGGCATGTGAATCACAAAGACCGTTAAAATAAAGCATAGTTTACCTGTAATGACCTACGTAATAATACTAAATAGGCATGTGAATCACAAAGACCGTTAAAATAAAGCATAGTTTACCTGTAATGACCTACGTAATAATACTAAATAGGCATGTGAATCACAAAGACCGTTAAAATAAAGCATAGTTTACCTGTAATGACCTACGTAATAATACTAAATAGGCATGTGAATCACAAAGACCGTTAAAATAAAGCATAGTTTACCTGTAATGACCTACGTAATAATACTAAATAGGCATGTGAATCACAAAGACCGTTAAAATAAAGCATAGTTTACCTGTAATGACCTACGTAATAATACTAAATAGACATGTGAATCACAAAGACCGTTAAAATAAAGCATAGTTTACCTGTAATGACCTACGTAATAATACTAAATAGACATGTGAATCACAAAGACCGTTAAAATAAAGCATAGTTTACCTGTAATGACCTACGTAATAATACTAAATAGGCATGTGAATCACAAAGACCGTTAAAATAAAGCATAGTTTACCTGTAATGACCTACGTAATAATACTAAATAGACATGTGAATCACAAAGACCGTTAAAATAAAGCATAGTTTACCTGTAATGACCTACGTAATAATACTAAATAGACATGTGAATCACAAAGACCGTTAAAATAAAGCATAGTTTACCTGTAATGACCTACGTAATAATACTAAATAGGCAGACTGATGATGGTAATTTGCCTGCCGGGGCGGGGAAATATATTGTTTTTTATTTATTTATTTAAAAACTTTATTGCACATAAGTACAAAGGGCTAACATAATGTCGTTAAAAATTCTCTGCCTGTTAACCTTAAGGACAATAAGAGAGTTTTAAGTGACAGGAGTAGCTGCACAAATTAAAAAAATAAAAATGATTGAATAATGTACATTATTTACTATTTTAATTCTAAGAAATAATAGACCTACGTAATATACCTATATAAGTATAATAAACATACATATACCTACATACAAATACTATATAATAAACACATACTAATAAAGTATCCACCGTTCTTGCCGATAAACCCAGTAAAGTGTACCCAAACGTTTCGGGATAGCCGTCATGCCCAGTCTGATTGCAGTTACTAACATTCGTGGACCTAGCGCGCCATTTACCATCAGGTGGACGCAAGATCAAATGTCATGATAATAAAAAAATAATACTCGTAAGGTAAATTATAGAACTACAAAATAATTAAGATTTCTGTTAGGAATTTATTCGTTTAGCAATTTACTACAAAATTTGTAAGAAAAATACGACTCATGGTACAGACGGTTAAAATTAGGTTTTCGCACAATTTTCCGGGTACCTTCCCCATAAATTATAAGCAAGTCACATTAAGCGAGCTGTTATAAATAAGCATAACTTTGATAAACTGAAAATATTAATTTTAATGGAGGTCGCTAACTTTTATTTATTGTAATTTTAGCGACAATATTTAAATTAGGTGGCTCGGTTGTAAGAATGCTTTCCTTGAAATACTATAAAGGCTCGGTTCATATCCCCAGCATGTATAAATGAGAAATACACTTTTCTTACGTACATTTATCATAGATTTACACCACCCGTGCCTCGGAGAGCACGTTAAGCCATCGGTCCCGATTCTACTAATACCAACGTCTGGACAGCGTGGCGAGTGTAGGCCAAATTTTCTAAAAAAACTGGAATGCCCATCTCTAACAGTCTAGAAATTTGTGTTCTAGTGGCTGTGATGGTGAAGAATTTGCGCTATTTATGAAGGAGGTAACGTCTCGGCGAAACTGCAGCGAGTCGAGAGTTTTAGACCCTTTGGTGTCGTCCACTATTCGAATCGGTAGGTACGCATCCCAGAGGTGAGAACAGTATTCCACGAATGACCTTATTTATTTTTTGCTTTATAAAGCTGCCTCCGTGGTCTAGCGGTTAAGTCCGAGGATTTAGACTCGGAGGTACCGGGTTCGATTTCTGGTCGGGACACTAAAATATTTATTAATGTTAATAAATACATTTAATTTATTTGTGATATTTCTCGAGTTTGGTACGCTGGAGACATCGACGAGCTTGCCACTTGTCATGATTGGCCTATAGTAAAGTTGGCCAAATGTGAATCCGTTTATAAGCGTGGTTTCTGACCACCCCGAAAGGGAAACGGTCGTGATGATACTTTACTTTACTTAATAACCCCAGTTTTTTGGACGCTATTTTAGTATTCTCTCAATGTAGTTTCGGTGGTTGAGATGTAAGTGTATGCTGTACACAAAGTACCGGGTTGTAGTTCCAGCACAATGTCCTAAAGAGTAGGAAGAGGAGAGAATGGAGAGTTCAAGGCCGACAGCGCGCATGCCTGCATCTTGTTGTCATTAAACTGAACTAGGTTTTGGGCACCCCACACATAAATTTTGCGTAGGGTGACGTCCAGTTCCGCCGTCAGAGAACGCGACTTTCTGTGTTTCCACTTCCTGTAACTTGGAGTCCTTCAAGCGAAGTATGAAAAAGCATCTAGTCAAGTGTCTCAAAAGTTATGAGTGTCTGATTTCAGTTGCTAACATTGATGGACCTTGCACGCCACTTACCATTAGGTGAGGGCAAGGTCACATGTCGTGAAAAAAAAAAACGACGTTTCTGCTCTACTTGGTTGCTTCCCACAACCCGCGGACTCATCTATTGCCTATGTGCCGTGCAGTCATCTGCATAGCAATTAATGTCCCCTAGGGTCAACATAAGTGTCCTTATTCATTGTATGAATAAACATTTCGTATTTAATAGTGGTTGCAAATTGTATACGAATAAAAACACCACACATAGGTATTCAGGAAGTAAAGAGAGGAACATCTCATTTGCATGAAGTCTGTGTGACACAATTTTAATCCCGAAACTCGTTCTTCGCCGGAAGTAATTTCCCGTCATCCTTCAACACGTAATGAGAGAAATGCAGGAAACATCATGCATAACGGAATAGTCTTTAAAAGCAAGAAATATATTCTGTTTAATTTTTCATTTCGAATTTCTTTCTTCTTTCCAAGACAGATCGTTGCGGTCATCGCTTAACTCTGTTCTTGCTATCTCCCTCTTATCATCCTAGTTTTATGTCCGACACATTTGCAGTTGTTGTCACAAATCTGTCCAATTCCCTACCCTATATATTCGACAGGCGTCAAATAGAGCATTATGGTATTCACACATTTTATGATTAAATCCCAACAACAGTATATAGGATGAATTTGTCAAATGGGCATTCAGAACAATTCTCAAAGTAGTCTCGGGGCAGATTTAGATTAAAATCGAAGAGGTTGATTTTGAAAAAAAAAAAACTCTCAATAAATTTATTAAATTGCACCAGGTGATAGTGTCACTTATAAGGATCAAATGGGGGAAAGTAACTACAACTGACAAACTAAAAGATAGTGCATTTTTTTAAGAAAATATTAAATATTTTAAAGTTCTAACTAATAATTTTATTTATTAACAATACATAGATGAATTCGACATCCCGAAGTTTGTACCGGATTTCTCATAACAATATCGCACACCTAGATCTTATTCATTAATTCATTCATTACAGGCCCTAGAACACAGCGTCCTAGACCTCCACTGCTGAAGATGGGCCTTCCAGAACATATATCTAGAGAATTTGGCCTACACTCGCCACGCTGGCCAGACGGCTTTTAAATAAATAAGAAATTTTAATCATACAGTTAATCAGTTACTTAACTAATTATAATATACAACACATAATACCTACACACATAAACATACATAAACTATACATAATTTAACAGTTAACAGAAAAAAAAAATATATTTATACATTTTGGGTTCTAGGAAAATATTTTATTAAAATCGGTCAAGTAGTTTAAAAATAAAGCGAATCAAACATATATATGATTTGTATGTATCTACATATAATATAGATACATACAGACAAACAAAGCTTCCTTCGCATTTATAACATTTTTTTTATTTTAACTAGCTAAATTTCCAAAAACCCATACAATATTTCATACATTTTCATTCACCATTTTCAAAAATACATCGTGAAAAGCCCGCGTATTCAATAGGACATTTATCAAAGACATTATTATGTTCAGAGACAGATTCCTTTAGCGGAAAGATATTTACGAAAACTAAAAAAGAAACGATTGATCATCTGATGCCACCATAACTGAAGATTATCGATTGGTTGAGTACCAGAGCGGGTTGATTCACTGTTTGAGAAATTCCGTCAGTGAATACAGAGTGCACGCGATGACTCTACGAGTTCAAAATGACTGGCTAACTTGGGGCGATTTCTACATGCCTCCAGCCCTGATGTAGCGCACACTAATTACGATTGGTCTCTGGCGTTGCTGAAATTCTACCTAAACGCCTATCAAATGTGCCTCTCGGACCAGAGGGACATTTTTATTGCAAGAGCCAGAAAGGGAACAAATAAATTTTTGACCACATTTGTAAAGAGCAAAGAACGAAAACTAAATGCAAGCCCACCTCGTCATGTACTGACATCAAAAACCAGTTACGTTAATTTGATTTTATTATAATTAGACATTATATTATAATTATTTTAGATTATAAGTTGACACGGCCTCTATACAGCCACGAAATTGTTATTGTATTTTTTTTATTTTTTATTAAGTTTACTAGTTAGTTTAATAAGTTAACACGGCCTTTATAAAGCCACAAATTTAGGTTAAGCTGCAGTACTTGTTTATGGCACCAATGTCACTTACTTATTTCGGTCCATCCATAATTTAATTTTTAATTAATTTAAATAATATTGTATTTTATTTGTAAAAATTGACAATATCCGAGTGTTACCTGTGAACCAAATGGAAAGAAATAATTTGAATTTGAAAAAGTGGCACCAACATAAATTGAATATTAGCCCAAATTCATCATGATCACGACCGTATCCCTTCTGGGGTGGTCAAAAAACAAATTTTATTTTTATTTTTATATGAAGCGGATTTACTATAGGCTAATAATGACAAGTGATAAGCTAGTCGATGTCTCTAGTGTACCAAACTCGAGAAATATCACAAATAAATTTTTGTGTCCCGACCAGGAATCGAACCCGATACCTTTGCGTTCAAATCCACGGACTTAACCGCTAGACTACGAAGGCAAATAAAATACAATATAATGTAAATAAATGCATTTAATTAATATTTAATTTATTGGTGATATTTCTCGAGTTTGGTACGCTGGAGACATCGACGAGCTTGCCACTTGACATGATTGGCCTATTGTAAAGTTGGCTAAATGTGAATCCGCTTATTTATGCGTGGTTTTTGACCACCCCGAAAGGGAAACGGTCGTGATGATACTTTTCTTTTAAAATATAATATATTTTATTGGTAAAAGTAAAAAGTCTGCGTCGACGAAGTCGCGGGCACATCTAGTAATAAATAAATTACGTCAGCTTAGAAATAACTAATTGTTAGAGTAACCCCAATTTTTACGCAAATTGATGGACGTTTGTGGTTTATTGGATAAGGAAGATTTATTAATTATTCCCGGATCAATATTAATTAATAACATCGGGCAATTTATTATCCCATCAGAAAATGGACTGAAAGACTTAAGCAATGTTCATGCATATCATTTAGGCATTTATAAATCTCTTTTGAAAGTATGGTTCGATCGAAGCTGCCATAAAGCTGATTCAGCGCAGTCGTCAAAGCTCGGATGTCAAATGAGCCTTTCCCCCGTTTTCCCCGGCAAGGTCAAAGCGGCAAATTAGTGCACACTCAATGCTGGGCGCCCTTATTGGAGAACAGCGCACGTGGTCGATATAACATGAATACAATAAAAAAATAATTAAAACACTCGTGCAGATAAATATTTTAACATCGCCCGTGGTCAATATGATAAATACTAACATGAATACAATGAAATATGAATTAAAACACTCGTGCAGATAAATATTTTAACATCGCCCGTGGTCAATATGATAAATACTAACATGAATACAATAAAATATGAATTAAAATAGTCGTGCAGATAAATATTTTAACATCGCCCGTGGTCAATATGATAAATACTAACATGAATACAATGAAATATGAATTAAAACACTCGTGCAGATAAATATTTTAACATCGCCCGTGGTCAATATGATAAATACTAACATGAATACAATGAAATATGAATTAAAACACTCGTGCAGATAAATATTTTAACATCGCCCGTGGTCAATATGATAAATACTAACATGAATACAATGAAATATGAATTAAAACACTCGTGCAGATAAATATTTTAACATCGCCCGTGGTCAATATGATAAATACTAACATGAATACAATGAAATATGAATTAAAACACTCGTGCAGATAAATATTTTAACATCGCCCGTGGTCAATATGATAAATACTAACATGAATACAATGAAATATGAATTAAAACACTCGTGCAGATAAATATTTTAACATCGCCCGTGGTCAATATGATAAATACTAACATGAATACAATGAAATATGAATTAAAATAGTCGTGCAGATAAATATTTTAACATCGCCCGTGGTCAATATGATAAATACTAACATGAATACAATGAAATATGAATTAAAATAGTCGTGCAGATAAATATTTTAACATCGCCCGTGGCCGATATGATAAATACTAACATGAATACAATAAAATATGAATTAAAATAGTCGTGCAGATAAATATTTTAACATCGCCCGTGGTCAATATGATAAATACTAACATGAATACAATAAAATATGAATTAAAATAGTCGTGCAGATAAATATTTTAACATCGCCCGTGGCCGATATGATAAATACTAACATGAATACAATAAAATATGAATTAAAATAGTCGTGCAGATAAATATTTTAACATCGCCCGTGGCCGATATGATAAATACTAACATGAATACAATAAAATATGAATTAAAATAGTCGTGCAGATAAATATTTTAACATCGCCCGTGGTCAATATGATAAATACTAACATGAATACAATGAAATATGAATTAAAATAGTCGTGCAGATAAATATTTTAACATCGCCCGTGGCCGATATGATAAATACTAACATGAATACAATAAAATATGAATTAAAATAGTCGTGCAGATAAATATTTTAACATCGCCCGTGGCCGATATGATAAATACTAACATGAATACAATAAAATATGAATTAAAATAGTCGTGCAGATAAATATTTTAACATCGCCCGTGGTCAATATGATAAATACTAACATGAATACAATGAAATATGAATTAAAATAGTCGTGCAGATAAATATTTTAACATCGCCCGTGGCCGATATGATAAATACTAACATGAATACAATAAAATATGAATTAAAATAGTCGTGCAGATAAATATTTTAACATCGCCCGTGGCCGATATGATAAATACTAACATGAATACAATAAAATATGAATTAAAATAGTCGTGCAGATAAATATTTTAACATCGCCCGTGGTCAATATGATAAATACTAACATGAATACAATAAAATATGAATTAAAATAGTCGTGCAGATAAATATTTTAACATCGCCCGTGGCCGATATGATAAATACTAACATGAATACAATAAAATATGAATTAAAATAGTCGTGCAGATAAATATTTTAACATCGCCCGTGGTCAATATGATAAATACTAACATGAATACAATGAAATATGAATTAAAATAGTCGTGCAGATAAATATTTTAACATCGCCCGTGGCCGATATGATAAATACTAACATGAATACAATAAAATATGAATTAAAATAGTCGTGCAGATAAATATTTTAACATCGCCCGTGGCCGATATGATAAATACTAACATGAATACAATAAAATATGAATTAAAATAGTCGTGCAGATAAATATTTTAACATCGCCCGTGGCCGATATGATAAATACTAACATGAATACAATAAAATATGAATTAAAATAGTCGTGCAGATAAATATTTTAACATCGCCCGTGGCCGATATGATAAATACTAACATGAATACAATAAAATATGAATTAAAATAGTCGTGCAGATAAATATTTTAACATCGCCCGTGGTCAATATGATAAATACTAACATGAATACAATTAAAAAAAAAATACTCGTATAAATAAATATAATTACCTCGCCCGTGGCCGATATGATAAATACTAACATGAATACAATAAAAAATAAATTAAAATACCCATGTAAATAAATATTTTAACATCGCCCGTGGTCGATGTGATAAATACTAACATCAATATAATACACCGCCTCCGTGGTCTAGCGGTTAAGTTCATGGATTTAGACTTGGAGGAACCGGGTTCGGCTCACAATTTTTTTTTATTTTTTTTTTCAGTATTATGAAAGTAAGAATAATATGATTAGTATAAATAAGTTTTTGTTTTTAATATATAAATTTTATAATAACGTTTATTGTATCATAATCAAATAATGATTTCTGGAAATGAAATTCTGGCCAGAAGGCAGTATTCCTATTTGTTTTTAGTTTATATAAATGAATTTAATTAATATTAAATTTATTTGGGATATTTCTCGAGTACACTAGAGAGCTTGCCTCTTGTCATGATTGGCCTATATGTCAGTTTAAAATTATTTAAAAACGTGGTTTCTGATCACCCAGGAAAGGATACGGTCGTGATGATACATTACTTTTTATAGGCATAATATGTAACAAAACCAAAGATAGCAAAAAGATCGTCTGAATGTAAACTAGAGGAATTCCTTTCAAATGTGCCAGAAAGATTTATCCCTATACGTAAGTATGGTTTAACCGCACAGGTCCGGTTAGAGTATATTTGTAGCTGTGTTCTCTGTTAGTACCAATAACTCGGCCCATAGAACATTTTTTTATTGCATTTTATAAAATTGTTTTTTGCTTATTCTAATTACAGTTGTATTATACAGTTATATTTTTGTGTCCCGACCAGGAATCGAACCCGGTACCTCCGAGTCTAAATCCACGAACTTAACCGCTAGACCACGGAGGCAGTTATATCTCTTTCTGCTTGAGAATCTTTTTGCTTTTAAGGGTTACCATATTGTCGGAGTCCTACTTCAAATCAGCAGTCCATTAGGTCCGTTATCTGTGTTCGTGTTATTACAATTACTACCTAATTCTGATCCCATGGGCCGAATAACCAGCTAAGCTATATGAGATGAAGAATCGGAATTGTGTCGAACGTAATGCATTTTCGTTTTAATGCCGTCTAAAAGCTCACTCCATCCCTCTTAGATTTTCCGCTTCAATTTATATGGGTTAACTTTTGTCGGGGGAATACGAGGTTTGGGAAAATCTCCTACATTTCTTAGTAAAGTAACGCAAATAGTTATTGATACCTTTTATTACCTTTCATTTGTACATTAAATGGTAAAAATATATGTATCGTATCGTAGCTACAAGCCAAATTCCATATGTACATATATATTATTTTTGTTTTATGCACTAAACATAATCTCTGTTTTATTCTTTATGTGTTTCTCTACTGCTGGATATAGGCCTACCCCAAGGCTCGCCACTGAACGCGGTCTTTTGCAACCCTCATCCAACCCCCACTCTGCGTCGTTCCGTACGTAGCCTTCACGTCGGTTATGCGGCAGATGTCCGGCTCATTGCCACTTCAGCTTGCTAATTATTAAAGCTATATCAGTAACTATGACGAATATCAACGTTTCGAATTTTACCCATCAGAGATATTCGAACTAGAAACGAGGTTCCAGTTGCTAATGTTCATGAACCTTGCGCGCCACTTACCATCAGCTAGTATAAAAAAACAATTCTGCACCATCACATACAATTTCACAATGTGTTGTAGCGTTACGACTTAGGAATCGTGTTGCTAATGGAAAAATAAACTATTATCTAGTGTTTGTATTAAAATAAATAAATAAATCCTACAATAAAATACCTACTTACTAAGATAAATAATACTAAATTAATTAAATACAATATTTAAAAATATAAGTATTATTACGACGCCTGCCAAAGAGAATTGTCTATAAATGTCTATGAGATGCGCCTGCGCAGGGTTTTAAAAATGTAACGTATAGGCGGATTGGCTGTCAAATCGTCTTGATCTGCCATATAAGAAAGAACATCGCTAATCGTAATAATTACTTCTAAATCTTCATAGAGGGCCCGGCTGGGGTAAGTTGCCATAATCTGGTAGTAGTATTGTAAGCTCTATTGCTCTAAGCGTCAGCTGCACTGGAGGGGTCCAGGTTACTGGAACTTCGCCGGTGTAGCTGGATTCCACGTCTTGATGTTCTCCATTCCAGGATCCTACTTCTACCCTAGAAATCGCACGATCTGCAGAGGAGGAAACGCTCCAGAGACTGCTCGCAGCAACCCCACGATTCCACGCCAAAAAAGTTCGGTGGAGGGGTGCAAGGCGAGGCAAGAAAAGCCGAAGACTACCAGGCCAGTCGTTTCCCTAATCCCACCAGGTTAATAAACATTTTTCGGGCTGTGCAATAATAGGCTAATTAAAGATATCAGTTCTAAAAGCTAGTTTTATTGAACCTCTACTAGGGTCTGTCGCAACCCCTACGCAACAGTGTTAAAGACATCAAAAGGTGCAAAAAATCGGGTATTTTAGGTACAAAATTCCACCATGTGAGTCCATGTAACGTTAAATAGATTAGAAGATCAATGACCGAGTGCCGACAAAGAGATAGATTCGATACAAAACGGTCCACATTCAGGCGATGTCATCGATCCATCTCTAATGGTGTTGTTACACGATTACAAAATTCTTTCAAACTTTAGTCATGTTCAAATTAAAGTGGAATCCAATGTTAGGACTGCTTTTGTGGTCTAGCGGTTAAGGCAGTAGATTCAATTTCTTTTATTTTTTTATTTGTAATATTTCTCTCTAGTCTGGTACGCTGAAGACATCAAAGTCAAAGTCAAAGTCAAAATATCTTTATTCACGTAAACCTATTACAGGCATTTATATATAATTATTGAGTCTATTGCTTTAACAGATAAGCCCCACAAGTCTTCAGTCTTTTTATTTTTTAACATTTTAAAGTTCTTAATTATATCCTCAAATGAGACATGCTTAAAATAAAAATCTGGAATATCTGGTCTATTGAAATACTGATTTAAAATATTAATAGAAGTACCAGTTGATGATTTAATACAATTTGTAATTTCTAAAGGAATATTAGTAAAAAAATATTCGAGTATGTTGGCAACTTTATTTTTCTCAGTTACCATTATACCATTTTGCCTAATTGCTAGATCATTTTGATTATGCCCCTTTTTACCTGTTTCAGTATTTATTACATTCCATACACATTTAGATTCATTTTCTGACTGTTTAATTTTTAGGCCAAGATAATTAGCTTTGGCTGATGAACAAACCTTTTTGAAAATTTTTGAATAGCTTCTAACATATTCATGGAATTTAGGATCAGATGTAAAAGACCTCTGATCATATAAATCGTATAAATTGTTCCTACTTTTTCTAATGCCTTTTCAAATCAAATCAAATCAAATCAAATCATTTATTCATCCTTAAGTATAGGTACATACATATTACAATAGGTATTCAGTAGTTTGCTCGTTCAGCTATACTTTACCCTTAAGGGCATACAGATATATTTTTTATTTAAATGCCAAAGTCAAAATTATTGTCATAAATGCATATAAATAAAATAAAAATAAAAAGAAATTTTGGTATACAAACACAAAAGAAAAATATATAATTAGTGTCCTATTTTAAATATTATAATCTATGTCAAATGTGAGATCATCGTCAGTCAGAAAATCGTCTATTGTATAATAACATTTTTCCAGTAAAGCTTTCTTTAGTTTTGACTTAAATAATGGCAGAGGCAAGTCCTTGAAACCGTCTGGCAGAGTATTGTACAATTTAGGAGCCATACCAAAAATACTCTTACCCAAGAGAGCTGTTTTATGTTTAAAGGAGTATATTTGGTTTCGTGGACGGGGACGAAAAGATTTATAAGTTGAGGATTTTACAATATTGAAAAGGTTAAGATTAGTTTTTGTAAAGACTAAGACCTCGTATATATAAAGACAGGGAAATGTTAGTATTTTGAGTAGCTTAAATTTTGGTAAACAGCTCTCTGTTGAGTCCATAGCGCACATTGCCCTAATACAACGCTTTTGTGCCTTGAACACCATGTCTCTGTTTGTCGAGTTTCCCCAAAATATGATACCATATCGTAATAATGATCCCATAAATGCATGATATGCAATTTTCGTGGTCTCAATGTTCGATATCTTGGATAATGTCTTTAACGCGTATGAAAATTGGTGAATTTTATTACATACGTTTTCCACATGCTTTTTCCAAGTGCATTTCCTATCTATTTGTATCCCTAAGAAATTTGTGTCCTCTACTGATTCTATAATGTCATTTTGAAATGTAGTTAAAATGTTTGTTTCTAATCTCTGACTAAAATGTATTATTTTTGTTTTTCCTATATTTATGATTAAATTGTTATTTGATAGCCAATTTTGTGGCCCAGGTTGCAAAACTTATTGTATTATTTATTTGCTTTGATTTTATTCTACATAATTTGTTAAATTCTTCAGTTATTATTTTATGTGGATGTGAATAAGTTGATTCTGGATCATTTATATTATATCTGAAGCTACTTATATTATTGGAAACCTTATTATGGAGATTTTGTAATCTATTTTCAGTTAAAGGTCTATACTTAATTATCTTATTTACAGCTTTGATCTGTGACTCAAAGCTAATCATCAAACATTTGTGATCAGAACGCACACCTGCAATAATAGAATTTTCCAAAAGGCAACAATTGGAAAATATATTGTCAATGCAAGTCTGACTAGTTGGAGTAATCCTAGTTGGTTCTGCGAATATGTTTTTCATATTGAATGAATTCAAAAGAGAGATAAGTTTTTGCTTATCACTTAAATCAATTAGAATATCTATGTTAAAGTCCCCACATACAAAGACACGTTTATTTAGGTCATATATTTTGGACAGAACATCTTCCATAATTCCAATAAAAATAGACAAGGCCAAGGCTGGTGGCCTGTATATACATAAAATAATAAATGTGTCCATCTCCACACATGAAATCTCACAAACCCGTTCAAGAGAAAGTTTTACAATATCTTTTCTCTCTTTATATTTAAGTGTATTTTTAATTAGAATAATAGAACCGCCACCTTCACAGAAGTGTCTATTGAAGAAACTAGCTACTAAAAAGTTATTTACATTAAAGCACATTTTTTCCGCTTTAAGCCAGGATTCTGTTATACATATTAAATCTAAATTATATTTTTCAATTAATAATTCAATGTCAAGTATTTTGCTAGAGAAGCTCTGAATATTTTGGTGAATTAATTTCAGTTTAGGAAGATGCTTCTCTGTTGTCGTATCTAAGAGTTTAAAAATGGTTGTACAACTTGTACTTGAACCACAGCATTACTAGTGGAGTCCATAGATAATGCCGTGGAGTCCCTTAAACTAAATAAAATATTATTGGCTATCAATGTAGCAATAAAGTTCTTAATTTTTATTGGTAGTCTTATACTATCCTATCCATCGACTAGCTTGTCACTTGTCATCATGTGCCTATAGTAAAGTTGGCTAAATATGAACTCTTTCCATAAAAAGAGTGGTTTCTGACAACCCGGCTAGGTATTACGGTCGTATATAATACCGGTCAATATCTATATAATTGTATTACACGTCAAAGTGGAAAACAACCAAACAGCTCAGTTTAGATTTGACGTCTGTCCAAGTGTCTAAAAGATAACCACCTCCACTGTAACACTGTTAAAGAATACTATTATCATTATTCTAAGGTGAAAGAAGTTATTAAATTTTTCTGTTTTTTTTAAAGGAAAGCTTAATGTTAAGCCTGAATGTTTTTTTTTAAATAGAACTTTCAAACAAATAAAGTGTTATTTTATGCTAGCGCTGCGGCTACTAGTATTTTGTTTTATTTGTATGTATTTGTGTATGTATTAGTATGTAAATAAGTATTTATTCACTAGTATATATTGAAGTCTAATATTTTTCTATTAGTTTTGATAGCACCTGCCTTATCTCGTCGTAACTGCTTTAGTTGTCCCAAAGGTTTGACCAGTATAGAATGTCTAGCGGCATTAGGTCCGCCTTTGTACTTTGTGCAATAAAGTTTATAATAAATAAAATAAAATAAATAAATATTTTGTATAAACGCAACGCGGCGCAAATAATGTCCGTGTGCCAGGCTCTTAATACTCGTAGCTACGTGGCCATCTGCTACGAGCTACGACGACTACGAGACCGGGTGTTCTACGAAAATACATAATATATTGATAATGAGACATGCGTTGATGAGAAGTCTGTCGTTTACAGGTTTATAGACATATTTATCTTATAAACAAAAACAATATTTCTACTGTGAACGTCTAATATTAATACTTCTTTTTGTATTGGTTTACGATTTTATCTTTTTCTTAATTATAATTTATAATCAAAAGAAGAACTGCAAAATTGACAGTAAATATTAGTGGTGAGTTCGTTTTGGATTTTGTAGCAGTTCCTATGGCAGCACCACACAATGTACAGTTCTTTTCCGTAACTTTTCCCCACCTTCTGTTATAGTTCGCGCAACGAGCTGTTATAGTCCAACACTAAAAACGGGCGCAGAACGTCCATCTCTAGTAAATAGTTTTTTTTTTTAAGACAAATTTCTAAGCATTCCATGGATTCACCGTGCGGGTGCCGGGTCCATCGTGTGTGGGTAAGAGATGAGTAGAATGGTGTCTCGGGCTTGCGACCGACAATTGGCTGGTTTAAGAAAAGGAGGCCTCCTTTTTTTTCTATTTCGCGATAATACGCTCACCATCCACCATTCTACTTCTCTCCCTACCCAACCAAATACTGTATGATTCCGTTAATGCCGTCTTGGAAGCTCGTTCCATAAATGTATTGACGGCAGACCTGCTTAGGCCCAATTCTTTCAGTAAGTGATGCAAAGATTTTGCTGGAACTCCTCTTGCACCAACTTCCACTGCGTAAAGCTGAGTCTTGAACCCGTTCCTGATCATTTCTTCTGTGAGATCATAATATTTATTCGACTTCATGTTGTGGTCTTTTGGAATATTTGATTCCCACGGAACGGTAAGTTCAATAAGGATAACTTTTTTCAAGTTCCGAGAAAACACTAAGATGTCTGGCCTATAGGCTGATACAGCTAGTTCATCTGGGATCCTATAATGGTGTTCAAATGTATCCATGAGAATTTCCCAGTCTGATGCGGCGCCAAGGATCGAGGTGGGCTTGCATTTAGTTTTCGTGCTTTGCCCTTCCTTTACAAATGTGGTCAAAGTTTTATTTCCAAGTAAGTATTTATTTTAGTTCCGATTAAATAAACGTAATAGGACAACAGTATTATAAAATAATGTAAGTTCATATAAAAATAAAACTATAACACAACTTTATTAGCCTGTAAATGTATATTTCTTTATGGGTTCGCATAAAAGGAAAACATCACAAGATCTAGTTAAGAGGGACTAATGAGGCGTTATTACTCCTCTCATCTCTCTAATCCCTCCGTAGATGACACCTGCTTTGACTTCTATGTGAGAACTCATCCTTGCATCGGTTTTATCAATCCCGTGTGTTTCGGTCCAGCACATTCCTAGTCCCTGAATCGACTGACTCATCTTTATCCAAACAAGCAATCACGCAAAAGTCAAATGTTATTGTGACAGGTCGTTGTGTGCTATGCATATCTTTCCTTTGTTTTCTATTATTTTAATTTTTTTTTTTTCGTATTCACCGACTGTTTTGGAGAATTTATTTATTTATTTAAATCTTTATTGCACAAAGACAAGGGCGGGCTTATAATGCCGCTAGACATTCTATCCTAGCCAACCATTGGGACAACTTGAGTAATATATTGAAAAGGCAAAATTGTATTAAATACTACGATTTAACTATATACTAATATATATAGTAATACTAATATATACATATATAAATACATATACTACATATACCCATACATATTATTACATACACTACATATTAAGTTATTATTAGAAATTAACTGTACAAATAAAATTGTTAAAGATCCAGTAATCTATAATATTGTAATTTTATGTCCTAGTTATAAGCTGTGATTTTTCTGTAAATAAATAATTGTCAAAAGAGCAATTTTTTTTTAGTCTTCAGGTGTCATTGATAGAATACATTATTGAAATAAAGATATATATTAATTTGTATACATTAACGATATTTGTTGGAGGGCTCGGAAAAAAATAAGTCGTCAGCTTTTAACGATAACGCTGCCTAATTCCTTTGAGATATAACAAAACAATGTATGGTGGATTTCTGTATGTTATATAGGTCTACAAATAAGACCGCAATGGCATAAGTCTATCTCTTAAGGATAACATACTATATCCATTTTAATACATCAAATTCAAATTAATTTATTCATCAAAAGGGTTAGTAAGTACAAAGTAAAAAAAAACATAATTAAGGTAAGTAAAAGGTGTTAGTAACAACAATAAATCTCTGGTCTGCACACTAGGACATCCTGTCATGTGAGGACTAGCTTTAGTAGGGGTGATTTTAAGTATTAATTAATAAACAACAAAAACATGGAAGTAAGAATACAAACCGGTTATTCAATAAATAATAATAATTAAAAAAAAAAATGGGGTTGATTTGCTCGTGTTTTTCTGCGTATGGGTGTGTGATGTAAGTATGTCTATGTCGTAAATATATAGGAATTAAATAAATAAATGAAAAAAATGGGTATATATAAAGCGGTAATTGAAAAGCTATTTACACAAACACGGTACGAATCCATATCACTTTAAGTACTAACGTACTGACTTAAGCATTGCATGAAGATTGTATTTTCCCTTTACCCCATGCAGATTAAATGAATATCTTAGGAGATATAACAAAATCAAAAAATGCGCAACGAAATTAATTTCATGCACAAACAAAGCCAGGTACACCAGCTAGTTATCTTCTTAGTCGCTACACTCTTGGCAGAGTGGTCGTGGTCGTCATTTGAGTGTCAGTGGCACGCTTAACAAGCCGTCGCCACTCGTCTCGAACTGCAGCATTTATTTATTTATTATAAACTTTATTGCACAAAGTACAAAGGCGGACCTAATGCCGCTAGACATTCTATACTGGTCAAACCTTTGGGACAATTAAAGCAGTTACGACGAGATAAGGCAGGTGCTATCAAAACTAATAGAAAAATATTAGACTTCAATATATACTAGTGAATAAATACTTATTTACATACTAATACATACACAAATACATACAAATAAAACTACATACATACGTTCTATGAATATACATAAATATAATATACCTACTATATGATGACTATAATAAGAGAAATAAATATAGCAGAGTGTATTAAGCTTATGGTAAATTTAAATAGTGCGCATAGACCAGTTTCTTAAATAGTGTTCTATTTGGAGCTTGACGGATGTCCACCGGTAACTGGTTCCAAAGATGCACAGCCACCACCGCAAACGACTTGGAAACGAATGCGGTGTGATGTGTGGGGAAGGAGAGCGTGGAGTTAGAAGAAGAACGTAAAGTTCTGTCATGAGTGGCACCAAGAAAATTAAATTTCTCTTTTAAATATTCCGGCATTCCTAGAGCACTCATGTAGGGGGTGATCCATTGCTGCTTTAACCTGGTCAGTCCATCTCATCGGAGACCTACCACGCATTCTCTTGCCATCGACTTTTCCCTGAACTACAAGGCGCTCAATGGATGTATCTGCACGCCGCGACACGTGTTCAAAGAAAGTGAGAATGCGTGATTGCACGATTGAGGAAAGGCGTTTTCCTATCTCTAGTTCCTCCAGGATGGATTTGTTGGTTCGGAACTCCGTCCACGATATGCCCAACATTCTCCGCCAACCTCACATTTCTAGAGCATTAATCCGTTTTATTTCAGTTTCGCGCAGGGTCCACGTCTCTGCAGCATACAGGAAAATGGGGAATACAAGAGCTCTGACCAGCCGGATTTTAGTAGCTTTCGTAATGTTTCGGTTTCTCCATATTTTCTTAAGCTTCTCCATAGCAGACCTCGACACTGCCATACGACTTCCAATTTCCTCTTCGCATTCACCGCCATTCGATATCAATGCTCCCAGATAAATGTATGATTGGACAACATCGCATTTTGCTATCTGTTATAAATATGAACAAAATAGGACTCGTCTAATCCAAATGTATTTTTAAAAACGTCAAACTAGGTGAACCAATGCGTTGGCAGACATTTTATCAAATGACTGGTTAAATAATAAAGGTCAATGTACATGTTGGTAGCATACACCTACTTGTTACGTTCTTTTAACGAAACGAGCGTAATTTGAACAGTGGCCTTCCCTATATATATATATACGAGTATAATACAACACTAAGAAATATATACACAGGTTTTTAATATAAATTCAAAGCTGCTAGGCATATACTTTAACTTTATTTTGTATTCAATTCAATTCGTTTATTTTGCAAGTAGGCATAGGACAAAAAGATATGTATTCTGCACTTATACACGTCAATTTTTACAATATTGATATAAAACGATATAATTTTATAGTACATATTGGTGAATCTGGAGCAGTACATGATAACCATCATTTGAAAAGAGAAACAATAAAATAACAAAATTATAAATACAGAATAACGCTTAACATTATAGCTGCTGTAGATAGGCATTGTCACACTATTAGCTAAGACAGACACAATTATAAGAATATAAATGTCAATGTCAGTTAAGATAATAGCTGCTGTATATAGGCATTGTCATACTATAAGCTAAGACAGACACAATTATAAAAATAAAAATGTCAGTTAAGATAATAGCTGCTGTAAAGAGGCATTGTCATACTATTAGCTAGAAACTAAGAAGGTAACTTAAAATTATAGCTGCTGTATAAAGGCATTGTCATACTAAACTAAACTAGACTATAACTAAATACAAATTGTGTAATAAATGAATTATAATACTTATTAGCTGCCGTACAGAGGCATTGTCAAACTACGAGACGTATTAAAATGCTATAATTTTATACCCAAGCTTTTTTATCGTTCATATAGTCATTAACAGTATAATAGCCTTTTTGCATTAATTTATTTTTAATGTGATTTTTAAATGTATTAATGGGCAAAACCATAACACTATCTGGTAGTTTATTAAAATACTTTTTACATTGTATTACAAACGAACGATTCACTTTGCTAAGCCTGGAAGCTGATGTAAATAATTTGTTTATGTTCCTTGTATTGCGTGTATGTAGGTCGCTATTTTTAGGAAATAGATGCAAGTTTTTACGGACATATAAAATGTTTTCATAAATGTATTGTGAGGCTACAGTGAGTATGTTAATTTCTTTAAACTTTTTGCGCAGAGATGTACGACAATTTAAATTATATATTGCACGAACTGCTCTTTTCTGGATCACGAAAATGGACTTAATATCCGCGGCATTACCCCAAAGAAGTATTCCATAAGAAAGCAGGCTATGAAAGTAACTAAGTATATATTTGTATTTTGTATATTTCACAACAATCGTTATATTTTGGTATGTCAGTTAACAAATTTTAAAATAATAACAATAATGCTATTAACACCATGCATCGTAGACAAAGGAGTATAGGAACACAATACAGTATAAGGCATAAGACCACAAAACTATACAACTATTTAAAAGAATTTTCCGTCAAAGGCATGTCAATAAATTCTGACAGGTTATAAAAAGGATTATTTTAGAAAAATAGTTTCAATTTTGTTTTAAATTCACTTGGTTGTAGTCTAGTTAGCGTATTATCGCGCAATAGAAAAAAAAGGAGGCCTCCTTTTCTTAAACCAGCCAATTGTCGGTCGCAAGCCCGAGACACCATTCTTCTCATCTCTTACCCACACACGATGGACCCGGCACCCGCACGGTGAATCCATGGAATGCTTAGAAATTTGTCTTCCTTCTCTCAGGTAGTTTATTGTATAATGTAATTTTCAATTATGGCCACAACCTTATTACTTCTTCTCTATTTCGCAACCGAACCACGCAAAGGCCAAAATATGCACCACCATACCGTAGCTAGCGTCGTACATATATTGCCGTGTTAGAAAAACCAACTAAGTTAGCCATTATTGCACAAATATTTTGAGCAAATGCATTTTGAAAGTTTGTGTTGTTTTGTCAAGATTTTTAGAGATGTTATAGCAGGTAGTTGTGTAGCAAAATTTATAAACTTTATTGTTAAAATTCAAAATCATATATTTCTTTATAACAATAGGTATCTTATAGGATGGTACAATGGTTATAAATTGGGTACACTATGTTTAGCCCATGGGCGTATAAAGATTAAATAATTAGGTACAGTATTGAAATCACAAATAAGATTAATTAATTAATGTCAAGGTAAGAAATTAATGTTGTTCATTCAATCTTCTAGAAAATCTTGCACAGAGTAGTAGCATTTGTCAATTAGCATTTTCGTTAGTGTTTTTTTTAAATCGTTGTATAGGCAGTAAATTAATGTCATCATCTATTTTATTGTAGATTTTTGGAGCCATACAGAATACACTTTTTTGCATGAGTGTTGTTTTTGATATAGGAATTACGAGCTTGTTTTTATACCGCACTCTACGGTTGCGACTTTGATCAACAATTGGGAAAAGTTCCCCATTATTTTTGAAAAAGTTAGCAATTTCCAGTATATACAAATATGGTACTGTGAGTATATGTAAGCTTTAGGATTAAATGTCAGTAACAATTCATTATTTAAAAAAAATCCGTTTGCGTGTGTTTTTATGATACAATAAAATAGGTTCCTGAAGATGTTAACTAAGTAGATATCTAGTGGGCACATTATTCCCGCTGTGGTCACCAGCTGGATATAAACATCCCGTAATTGCCTGACCGATCCGACAATTACCTCAGACCGCTGACTCCGGTTTTAAGGTACACTTCTGAAGTAAGCAACTAACCCGCGACAGATATGCTAGCCTTTTCCAAGATTTTGTAAATTCTTTTAACTCTATTGGCTAATTTGGCAGTGACAAAGGACGTAAACTAATATACTCGTAACTCTGTAATCACGTTCTTCATGCCAGCGTTACGGTAATAAGTAAACAGCCACTATGAGGAAATTCGTTAATCAGACGGAACAGTGGCGGAAGTCTGTTAAATTAAGCAGAAACGTTAAATTGCCAAAACAGTAGATTTTAAACGAATATCAAACTAATTAATAGTGTTTGTTGAGAAATTATATACTGTTAACGCTGAAAGAAATTTACTTCGGCCGCAGTAATATAAGACTGTAATGTCAGCAGCCGAAGTCCATATCTTAAAGCTCAAAGATTTTATAAAGAAGTCACTTAACTGACGCAACTTATCTTTAGAAGAATATATAAAATAGATAACTACGAAAGAAACTTTGAACTATTTAGAATTCTATACTTAATGCTTATCTGCGATGGCTATTATTAACCATTACAGGATATTACGAGTAAATAATAATAATTTTACGTTTGAACAACCTGATATAAACAGTTACATATACTTAAAATGGGGAAAAGTTATTCCTTAGTCGTGAAAGGGTTAACAGCTCCATTTAATCTTGCAAATTAATTGTAATATGCACAAGTTACTATAATAATATTAATATTTACACTTATTCTAAACAAATATTTTACCAAACAGTAAGTACAGTGCAACAAAACTCAAAGGTGAATAGTAGTGGACTACAAGACATTTTCATGCCTGACCAACTATGGGGCAGTCGACTAAAAATCATAGTATACAGTCATTAAAATACGAGTACATAATAATAAAAAATAAAACATTTCTTCTTAGCTTATATATATAATATAATACCAATATTATAATAATATAATTTATATATTATGTTAGTATTTATGTAATAGTATTTAATTATGTTTAATAGATTGTATTTATCTGCACCCGCAATACTCTGCTACATTCACAAAAGTTAGCTGTTATAAAATGCCGGAAGGCATTAAGTTCGCCGTTGTCCAATTTTAAAGTTATTTTGTGCAATAAAGAGTTTATAAAAATAAATCAATAAAAATTACATTTCGCGTCTATAGGCCGTCTCTGTCGCCAAGTTGGGAAGTGTGCCATTAATTTGCCATCGAGCTTCCGATACTTTAAATTGTACACCCTCTATCCTGGTGACAATTCCCGGTTTAATCTTCGGCAAGTCCGTTTCATTTGGCGGGAAATAAACTAGTTCTCGCACTAACCACATTGTCAAAGAATAAAACGAGCAAGATCTCAGTTACGACCCACTTTGGCTTTGTTTTAAACTATTTAGCAGTACTTACATTTCAGCAAGAGTTGTGTCGTTATGAGTTTGTGAAATAACAAAAAGTATGTAACCGTTATCCGTTTTCAAACACGTTGAGAAAACTATCTACTTTTTATAACTATCTACTACAAGTACGTCGTGTGAGATACTCGTAAATATGGCATGCAATATATTGTTCACTACAAAATGCGGAACCGAACACGCAAAGATACACTTATTATAATTTATAAGTCAATTTTATGTGGTTTTTTTTTTTATAAAAATAATTTAAATTTTATTTATTTTACTTTATTACTTGAAGTAGGTTAGTTCTTTTCGTTACTTTTTATTTTTATTTCTAAAAGGAATTCTATGTTTATTATATATATATATATATTTAATTGTTTCAGTTTTAGTTTTTCGAATAATATTTAGTTTTTGTATACTTATTGAAAATTTTATAATAATGTTATTTTTTATAGGCAATAAAGGCTACTGTGGTAATGTGGTGGTCGCCTATAATAGGTGCAACATCTAACTTCTGATTTAGTGTTAAGTACAAATAAGTGTGTGATGTTAGCACTGTTGGCTACCGTATTATAAATAAATAAATAAATCACCGATGTCGTTAACAAATGAGATTAATAAAATTACAGTGGGACGCGAGCAAGACAGAATACATAGAAGGCGCGCGCGTTTGGTGTACTTACGGCTTCTAGCTAGCTTAGTACTGATTTAAGTACGTTTGTTAGGTGTATGTAGTTTGCTAGTTCCATGTGTAATAGGCGAAAAAGGCGAAGATTTTGGCCGTAAGTACATTTTCGGAACAACCTTCCAAAACGGCCTAAGCAGAATCATACAGCAGTCTGGTAGAGAGAGAAAGTAGTAGAATAGTGGATGGTGAGAGTGATATTGCGAATTAAAAAGTCACTTTTTAAACCAGGTATATGCATTAAGAACGACTAGGAGTCCGAACCAATAATTGATCCGTATTCCTTTCTTGCGTTAGAATATTAAACAATAATTATCAATATATATCTGGAACTTGAACGTATGCTTAAAACTGATGAAATGAATGTATATATTTCTGCTCGTATAGATGGTTGGCGGACAGGTTGTAAGCCAACCAATCAAGAAATGGCGCGTAAACACGCAATTGTATTTTTAATGTTTTACGAAAATATCTAATAAGTTATTTACTAATTATTATCAAATAAGATTTGTGTAGTTATTTACAATTTTGTGTTAAATGATGGAAAGTATTTATACTTTCTTAATTGGTATAAATGTATTTTAATGTTTGACGAATCGTGTACCGACCGCTTGGCGGGATATTTGAAATGGCCTCGGGCCCATTCGGGACTACTCGGGTTGTTGCACGAGTCGTTTAGTCATTCGATTCCACGAAACGGTAGAGGAAGGAATAAACGTATTCATATAATAGCTAAGTATTGTTTTATTTAATAGACGAGTTTCAACACTTGGTAATGAAGAGTTGTGATATTTTCTCACTGTCAACACCTCGTAGTATCGTGATAGTAATAATTAAAATGTATCGATTAACCGACGATTGTCAAATTAATGGTACCTGTAGGCGGACGGGTTGTTCGCGCGGGGGGAGAGTGTGCCTACTATAAATATTTCTTAGAGAGTAATTTTCTCCGCCAACAAACTGTGGTTACAGTTTGGCGGGCTATTTAATAAGTTATATGTATTGGAAAGTAAATAATAGATTTTTTTTTTTTTTTTTTTTTTTTTTAACTATTTTTTTACAATAATATTATAATGGATTAAATCAATTATGAAAATGAATGAGAGTTTATTCGGCAGCTAATCGGCAGCTCCATTTCGAAAATACAAATATCAAAGCTTAATTTATCATGGTATTCAATTCGTATTCGATTTCGAATGCGCAGTAATACGATTATTGTGCAATAGAATAAAATCGAGCTGTAATTTTGTCCGGGCGCAGTACAATAGAGCATGTTCGATCCCTTTGAATAGCGTTTGTATTCGAATATTAAATCTTTCGATTAACAATCGAGATGTCTATTGCAAGCATTCGCACGGAAATCGATTGCCCGCGTTTTCTATAGCAGCGCAAATAATAATATTTTTATGGGACTCTGTTGATGGCGTTTAAATGCTGTTATGTTTTGAATGTTTAATAGCCTTATTTAACAAAAGTAGTAATGCTGTAGCCCTATTTTGTTACTTAACCGCAAACGTTATATAATGGAATGCGTTAACTATGTATATATAACGCTATTAAAGTTGATATTTGCACGTCCCGCTATGAAGGTCGAACGCTTACAGAGTTGAGAATTGAATAATATGTATTTATTATGACGCAAGCTCTGACGTAAATAAGGAAATCCACTAATAACATTTACGACTGCTGCCTACAGAATAGGGCTGCTGGATTGCTTATTATCATCATGTAATCAGATATTAAGAAATGTATGTTTTCCAATAAAATAAAAATACATAAAAAAGCCAAATAATCAGTCTGTGTGTGAAGTATTTTTAGGGTACGGCTGAATTTCAACACCTTAACGATTCCACAGCTAAGGCTAACCCAGCTGGGTAGTCTCGACAGATCGCTATGTTAGCGATTTCAATTAGTACGTCAAAAAAAAAATGTTGCGGAAGTGTAAAATACTTTCTTCGTCGACAAGAGAAGAAAAACACAGCGAAGTCAAATTATACCTAAGTATATATAGGCACAGTGGTGGCTCGGTTATAAGAACGCGTTCCCTAAATCCTTTGTAAGGTCGGCTCAATCCCAACCAATGAGAAATACACTTTTCTTACGTACATTTGTCATAGATTTACAACACCACCGTTCCCGTGCCTCGGAGAGCACGTTAAGTCGTCGGTCCCGGTTCGACTAATACCAACTTGTGGAATCGTTAATAAAGTGTCATTAAAAATTTACATCATATCCCCCCGCCAAGCCGTCTGACCAGCGTGGCGAGTGTAGCCCAAATTCTCCAGATATATGTTCTGGAAGGCCCATCTCCAGCAGTGGAGGTCTAGGGGGCTATGTTCTAGGGGCTTAATAATAAAATACATATGTATATAATAGTTAAAAAAATGGTATTTATTCTGTAATCAATTCAGATTTGACTCGCAACACGCGTTATAATTTCAAATCACGTAATTAGTTCTAGTAACCGTGTTTAATGGAATCATCTATTTATTTAGGCCTTCAAAGGGATCTAATATAATTAAATAGGGATTAATTTTGATCGACCTTAGTTGGTTTATTTATAGAAATAGTAAAGTATCATTAAGACCGTAATCCATTTATTTAAGACGCTTTTTTTTTGCTAAAGTAACGTTTTTTTTTATCCTTTCGTTGCATCTTTGAAAATAATGTATAGTAGTTTATGTGTATAGTTTAGTTTGGCGCGAGGTTCATAAATGTTAGCAATTGGAGTCAGACACTTATGCACTCAGCCCGAAACGTGTGCATACACTTGTCGGCACGAACGGTGGATACCTCCCCGCCGCGACAGACTGGGCAAATTACCATCATCAGTCCGCCTATCACTTTTTTGTTGTTCTCGTTGAAAGTATGTGCCATTTTAATGATGTCAAATGGCAAATTTTTACTTTCACGGAGAACTAATATTATAAGCTTGCCATGGTAATATATAAATGTAATAAATAACATTTGAAACAAGACATAATCTATTGTTGTTTTTTTATGCGACTTGTTATCAGCGCTGCTGCAGAAATGTTGCAGTCTATGATGACCTGAGTGCCTGTTTGTCGCACATAATTAATAGGTGGTAGGCAGCGATGGTGGCTCGGTTGTAAGAGCGCGTACATTAAATCCTACAAAGGTCGGTTCAAACCCACCCGGCATGTACCAATAAGTAATACACTTTTCTTACGTACATTTGTCATAGATTTACAACGCCACCGTTCCCGTGTCTCGGAAAGCACGTTAGCCGTCGGTCCCGGTTCCACTAATGCCAACTTGTGGAATCGTTAATAAATTGTCATAAAAAATGACATCATATCCTCGCCAAGCCGTCTGGCCAGCGTGGCGAGTGTAGCCCAAATTCTCCAGATATATGATTTGGAAGGCCCATCTCCAGCAGTGGAGGTCTAGGACGCTGTGTTCTAGGGATTGTAATGAGGCAGACTGATAGTGGTAATTTGTCCAGTCTGCCGGGGCGAGTATCCACCGTTCGTGCCGATAAACCCAGTAAAGTTTCGAAATCAGGCTCCAATTGCCGTCATGTCCAGTCAAGCCGGCATAGTGTTAGGGACTGATGTCAGTCATGAGTGTCTGATTCCAGTTGCTAAGATTCATGTTTATCTTGTCTGTTTTATTTTGTTTGTTTTTATAGATGTCGTGTGCAAATAAATATTTACCTATGTAGGTATAGTTCATGTACCTTTTATAGTCGTACAAATTCAAGTTCAAAATTCTTTATTGTATGATAGATTATTAGTACATAGATTGCTTATTCTAATTACAGTTTTATGTACATACATGTCATGATGATGCAATCTGCCCATAATATTATGGGCATACAATATGCTTATGTCAATAGATATTTATTTACAATATTTGTTTGTATATAGTTTATATTTAATATTGTTCTTGTCAATTTATTGGAATACAATGTTATAGTCAAAATTTGCATGCTAAAAATTATTTTATTGAGTAAAATTAATTCGAAGTTAATTATAGTAGACCATTAAATATAAATTAAAAGCTACCTAAATAATAAAATTAAAAATAAACTAAACTATAAATAAAAAATGTCCTCTAGAGACGTCCCATCCGAGATAGTCCCAAGGAGATACCTACTAGTTTGACAAAGTACGAGTAAGTCGACATGTCATATTGTTTAGGTAGGTATTTGTCGCGATTAGATTATTATTCGAAATAATAGTAAATATTTTAAATTTATTCCTTTTTAAGTCCTTCTTAAAATAAGATACACGTCCGTATTTCCTTTACCAGTAAAAAGGTACATGCGAGTCCTCCATTATCTCGCAACGTGATCAACATGAATATGAATTAAGGTAAAATCACATAGCGCCTGTCTGGCGCGGAACGGCTGTGAGTCAAGACGGTAGTGAGACGGGTAGACTAATCGGAATCCTTATTCTCTTACATAAGCGCAAACGTTATATAATGGAATTCATTGTTTATTGTTTATTCTGTTACAACCATACATTCCCACCGGAATTCGGTTAAGTCAATAGTTATTAGTTATTCTTGTGCACAATTTACACATTGAAATATACATTGATTTGACCTGCCTGGAGAGTGTTATGGAACTATGGGCAAGGAACAGGACTGGAAGTTAATGTAGCATTTGAGTTGAGATACCAACACAAAACTAAATACAAATTCTTAAATTATTATAAATAAAATTAAATACTAGTTGCAGCTGTAAAAAGGCCTTGTACATCATTAACTATACATTACGATATTAAAGTTAATAATTGCACGGACACTGTCAACGTCGAGCGCTTATATGTACCTCTGTATTTATGCAAGTACGGATGTAAGAGTATGTGTGTCCAATTCCAGATATCACATCACAGCCCCTACACCTCCACTGTTGCAGATGCACGGAAAAAAAAACTTAGTCATGGTTACTAAAATTTATTTATTTCCATGAAAATGTCTATAACAGATTATACGTCTAAACAAAACATATTTCATAACAAAATTACAACACAAGTGACTAGATGTGTGAATTGATATGGCTCCAAGTACTTTAGGACAATGTTTTTACTTTCTACATCCGTTGATGCGAACACATCAAAATTCTCATAGGACTGCACGATTGCACGGGGAACGGGGGCACTCTGGAGTAGGTGTGTACGAGCACTCTCCTCAGCAAATAGTTGATGGCCGCGCGCGCGCAGGTACTTGCTAGGTACAAACAATGAAATTAATTTTAATATAGCAGGTAGATATATTTTACCTCTAAGAATATTTAATATATAAGACTAATGCTTTATTGCGTCTAACTTCTAAGGAGTTATAACGCAGCATAACTAATATAAATAATGTGGGGCACAAAAAGGGATAGTAACCATATGTGTGACCGATATCTACAGTTGGGGATAGACAATAGGGTAATCTTCAATGAAAATGCACAATCACGACTTTTTCTTGCTTGTATTTTTAGACCAATGTCAAAATGTAAATATAAACAAATATGTCATATAAAAGTTAAAATAATATCAAAATTAAAAGGAACAAAAACGTGTGGCAAAGGATGCCAAATCGTCGGCCACAATATGTCTTCTTGTACATGGCTCTGAGAAATAGTTTCTGCACCTTTCCCACCATTAGTGTGTATGTACTTTCTCTTGGATTCCAAACTAATGTTTTGCTGCCGACTCATTTGCTGCTGTATATAATATCTTAGTTCCAGAGCAAAGCGTTATCTATTACAACTAAGACCTGCTGCTTTTAGAACCGAAATTTAATTACTAACGACGATTCTTAACAGTTACAAATTGTTTAACAATGATATCCAACTTTTTTATCTATTATAAACAATATACAATAAAATTTATTTAAATTAAGAGCTAATAGAAAACAATATTATGATATAAAAAGTAAACTAAAACAAAAAAAAAAAACCTACCTACAAAACCTAATTCAAATATAAATCGTATCCGCGCGGCATTGTTTCGCTATACTGATTCTCTGGGCGAGGAAAGAACCAGCTCTCTAGACAAACAATATAGATTTAGGCTTGTCATTATCCGCGACTGCAAATTATTTTTAGTAGTCATGGACAAGTACTTCGTCGCTATTACTAATTGATAAGTATTTTTGAGCGGAGAGATGTTTTGTCATATGTTAATAAAATTTGCAAACACTAAAAGATTCTCAGTCCTTTAGAACACAGGGTCTAAGACCTCCACTGCTGGAGATGCGAACATATTTCTGAAGAGATTTGTCCTACACCCGCCACGCTGGCCAGACAGGTTGACGAGGGTCTAATGTTAAATGATAATTTATTAACGATTTCAAAAGTATTAGTGGAACCGGGACCGACGGCTAACCGTGCTCTCCGAGGCACGGGAACGGCGGTTTTGTACGAGTACATCTATAACAAATGTACGTACGTGTTTCTCATTGATACATGTCCGGATCCGAACCGCATCTTATTTTAGATTTATTACAACCGAGCCACAACCCTTTTTATAAATCTTCAAGATATATCGAAGGAAACATCTAAATATTGAATGACAATCATCCTCTCTACGGCATTATCGCACCTTCACAATTAGAGCTCGCGCCGCGCCCGCCGTGCTTTCTGCATGATCTCGCCTTTAATGTATACTACGGTATGTCTGCCAAAGTCATGTTTGATACACACGGCTAAAACACAGCTAATTAACATAGTTCACAATTTATTATACTAATAAATATTTGTTACATAAACTTTAAACATTGTAGTAAGTTTCATACATACGAGTAATACGTTATAATAAATTTTAATTAATTATTATTAATTTGTTGAAATTATATTACACTAGCTCTTAAACCCGGCGTTGCCTGTGTAAAAAAATATATTATTAAAATGTTTTTATTAACTCGCTTTCTTGTACGAGTATGTCTGTCCGGGTGGAATATTGTAATTAATTTTAAACTACGTCCCGATGTGCTAGATACTTGAAATTTGGACCACAGCTCAAATTTTTGAAAAAGTTATTTAGCTGTATGTGGTTTTATCATTCATAGGGATTAGAGAAATTATTTTATACTTTTTTGTACTATGTACAAGATACGGCCTTCATCACTAATTTAAATACTATTCGTATAATCTTGTATCACATTGACAATCGGCCAAACAAATTTTCCTCCCATTTCTATGCTTATTGCGTCTCAATTAGACACCTACCTGACCTTTCTCGCCAACAAACATACTTTTACGTACATGTGTCTTAGATTTACAAAACCACTGTTCCCGTGCCTCAGATAGCACTTTAAGGCGGTCCCGGTTCCACTAATACCAACTTGTGGAATCGTTAATAAATTTTCATTAAAATTGACATCAAAAACTCACCAACCTGTCTGGCCAGCGTGTCGAATATAGGCCAATTTCCCCAGAAATGTATTCTGCAAGGACCATCTCCAACAGTGGATGTCTACGACTCTGTACTTTAGGGTCTGTGGTGATGATGTTTGTATTATCTTTACTTCTATACACCTGGGTTGATTTTAATAAAATTTGACAAAGAAGAAGAAAAGAGAACGTTCTCTGGAACCCAGGGTTGGACAGCATCAACATCTAAGCCATATGACCATACTGAAGATTTTTCTCTGACAACTGTAATCAACACATCACCACAGCCCCTAGAACAAAGAGTCCTAAAACTCCACTGTTGGAGATGGGCCTTCCAAAATTTCTGGAGAATTCGGCCTACACCAGCCACGATGGCCAGACGGGTTGCCGATTAAAAGCTAAAATATAGTCTTGCCTTTTCCAAAGTCTTATCCTTCCTTTCCTCGACCTTGTTTGTAATAGTATAAACTATCCATTAAAACAAAACAATAATTAAATAGATATTACTAGTTTAGTTTATTTTTTATTTTTATTTAAAAACTTTATTGCACTATGTACAAAGGCGGACTTAATGCCGCTAGGCATTCTCAGACAGCCAAACCTTTAGGACATTTCGACAGTATAGATGGTAGGTGCAATATTAAGTAAGTCCATATATATCAATATATACATACCAATATTTACTTACTATAACATAACACGTAACTTACTATAATATAACGATGAAGGAAGTCATATAAAAATAATGATGATATTGCTGCAAATGAAAAAGGAAAAAAAATATATAAAAAAAATAGAGAAGTTGAAACAGTTAGGTTGATAAGAAGTACCTATATACTAAATTTTTGAAGATAGTTCGATTTGAAGCTTGTCTTATATTTAATGGTATGTCGTTCCAGATATTTGCGGCAACAACAGCAAACGAATGGTAAACAAAAGAAGTGTGATGAGAAGGAATGGAGAGTGTGGAGTTGAAACTAGATCGAAGGGTTCGATTGTGAATAGAGCCAAGAAATGTGAAGCTGTCTTAGTTTAGTTTCCAGTTTTAAGTTGGTGTGGCTAAAACATAGATATACGTAGAAACAAGACAACCTTTATCGGCAATTGCTACCACGTACAACATTGCAGCCCTAAATGGCAGGTCAAAAACCGCGTCCGAGGGAGACTTTGGGGAGGAAAGGGGGCGAACCAGGAGAAGGGCTGCCATTAGTGCGGGTGTACAGCAAATCGGCGCCTACTCATTTATTAAGGCTCTATAGCGCAAATAATATGTACTTTTCGATTGAATAATACATACAGTAAGTAATTATTATACTCACGCTAATGAAAAAAAAAGTACATTTAAATGTTAACCCAGGGCAGGTTTGCTTAATAAACGAATATTAATTAACATTAATGCTATTAGAATATAAGATGACACGGCCCTTTTACAGCTATGAATTTATGTTTAATTGACATATCATTATTATTATTATTTAGATTATAAGATGACACGCTTTTTTATTATTATTATTTTTTGTTTTATAAATTTATTAATTATCTGACATATGTATATAATTTCTGTACATCATAATTATTAAGTATTGTAAACTGACACGGCCTCTTTACAACGACGAGCTTATTTAAGTAGTTTCTAAGTTAGTTAGTTTTACTTGCTTGTAGCAGCAATTAATGTTGTGCCTAACATACATAAATATGGATTATTGCCTGTTTACGGTCTAACCATCATTACCACTTTGATTAGTACATATGTTTTAATAATTGTATTGATTTTATTAGTTCTGACTATATCCAAGTTGTTTTAAGCGAACCAATGGAAATAATCTATTTTAAATTTGTTTTTTTTTTATTTTGAATAAGGCAAATTTTATACAAGATAATATATATAATATGAAATTGTATATAACGCAAGTTGGATAAAGCATAGGATATTATTTATTATTTTGAAATTATGACAATAAAGATGTGAAAAACCAAATTAAAAAAGCATAGATGTCAGACATAGATAATTCTCTCCTTAATTTAATAATGCACCAACTATTTTTTTTTTATAAATGAGTTAAATTCCCATACAAGAGTCCATAACGTTTCTACCCCATACACTTTTGTGTACCAGTCATATGTAAATCTAATAAAATATCAACCACTAAAATTGATCAAAGTTTACCGGTAGGGAAACGTTATGCTCCGAAAGTTGATTTTGCGGCAAGCATTTTTTAAATACCTAGCAATATATATCTTGAAACTGTCAAAAATATTCGATATTATGTTTCCATTTTTAGGTTAATGATTTTACAGATGGCAGCCCTATCCTAAGGAAAAGTTGAGGCTGAAATGATATTATTTGGTGTAACTCTTACAAAAGAGGTTTATTTAGGATATTTATTGCAGAACCGGAATTGAAGACACCTGCGTCCTTTTGCTTACGAATTATTTAATATTGCCATCTTAAACGCGATGGAAAGATAAGGCAAAGGATTTTTATTTTAAATTCTTTATTGCACCAAAACTTAAAATTAGGTACATAGGCGAGTTTAATGCCTGTTAGGCATTCTCTGACAACTAACCTTTGGGATGGTGAGAGATTATGGGCAGGGTGCAACAATCTAATAATATTAGTCTAATTTATAAATACACTACATACCAAGCAATTACATAAACTACATGCAAGTATTATGAACATATAATACATATATATATATATATACAAATAAACATACATAAACATATTGCGTGCCGAATACTCAATGTGTACTAGATGCAGTGTGCTCCTGCTTATCAAGAAACAAGTTAGTGACTAGTTGTTTAAAAACATTGACAGATGGTGCCCGTCTAATGGCCAGTGGTAGTTTGTTCCACTGGCGGGCTGCAGACACAGTGAAGGAATCTGAATATCTGCTAGAGGAGTGGGATGGGATTTTGAGTTGATTGTTGAAAGCAGAACGAAGAGGGAGGTTGTGTGTATCGCACAAGAACTCAAATCGAGTTTTGAGGTAAGGAGGTGCACGAGGATTGTTTAGGATACCATACAAATGGACAAGTAGATGGGCAGATCTGCGAAAGCGGATATTGAGCCATTTCAACTGAGTTCGAAAATGGGATACATGATCATACTTACGCAAGCCAAACACATAGCGAATGCATAAGTTGAGAAGGCGATCTAGTTTATTCAGTAGCTCTTCGGTGACATCAGGATAGCAGATATCTGCATAATCTAAAATGGGAAAAAGCAGCGAACTGACTAACATAAGCTTTGCCTTGTGCGGAATAAAGTGCTGTAAACGCTTTAACGGATGCATACTGCCGTGAATTCTTTTAGAAATTTCAGATACTTGGTAATCCCAAGAGAGATCACAGCTCATGTGCAGTCCAAGGTTTTTTACATGTTGGCAGAAGGGAAGCGGTATATTGTTAAATAGCAATGGTGAAAGTATGTCCAAGTTCAGTCTGCACAACATCTGCTTCGAACCAGCAATCATGACCTGCGTCTTCGAGGGATTAACCAAAAGTCCTAATCGTTCGGATTGTAAACGCACAGCCTCGAGATCAATGTTCATATGAGCTATTGCTTGTTGTACGTCATCTATTTTAAAGTGCAGCGACAGTTGAACGTCATCAGCGTACAGATGGTAGGAACTGAAGTGTATAATATGAGTGATAGTGTTTATAAAAACAGAGAAGAGTAAAGGAGATAATACGCCACCTTGCGGGACACCAGCAGTAACCGGACACCAGTCCGAGTATGTATCATTTATGTGGATACGTTGTTGGCGCCCGCGAAGATAAGATTCGAACCATAATGCCACATTCTGTGAAATATTAAGAGAACGCAAAGTAGCCATTAGTATGTCATGATCGACGCAGTTAAATGCGTTACTGAAGTCTAGTAGTGTAAGGAGCGTGAGTTTTTTATCGTCTATAGCCATTCTAATGTCATCGGTAATTTTAATGAGAGCTGTAGCTGTGCTGTGAGAAGGACGAAAGCCAGACTGAAAAGGATTAAAAAGTTGATTTTGATTGAGATAAGCGGCAAACTGTTGATGTACTACACGCTCCAGGACCTTAGATAGAAAAGGAAGAATTGATATTGGTCGAAATTGACTGAATTCAGAAGGAGAAATGGTTTTGGGAATAGGAACTATGTGGGCATTTTTCCACAATGTAGGAAATTGCCCAGTAGAAAGAGAAAAATTTATAATGTGAGTAATATGGGGAATAATTATGTTGATGATTGGAGTGAGTAGAACACGGCCCACATTATCAAATCCTACGGCCTTGCTAGTTACGGATAGTATAATCTTTTTTATTTCACAGCTGGACATTGGTTCAAATTGAAAGGAGACACTCGTTGAAAGAGTTTTAGAAGCAATTTGGGAGATAGTAACGGCTTTCATACTTATATCGATGGTTGAAGGAGGAGATGAAAAATGACGATTTAAGCCGTTAAGATCAATAGAAGTGGGGAGAACAGACTCGGCTTTGGACTTGCCAATGCCTATAGTCTTTAGAAATGCCCAAATATTTTGCGATGTGCAAGCATCAATAGATTTGTGAATAAATTGGCGTTTTGCGTTCCTACACATCTGATTAACCCTATTTCTAGCACGCTTAAAATTTACCCAGTTTTCCTCACATGGTGTTTTTTTGTTTTTCCGTTTTAAAGAATCCCTCCACTTCATAGCCTTTCTAATTTTCTCATCCAGCCACGGAGCAGGAGGTCTCTTCATGCGAACAGGACATATGGGAGCATGTTTGTCATACAGCTGTAACAATAGGGTATTAAATTTGGAGATCATATTATCAATGGTTTCATTTTGTGTAACACTATTCCATGGTACGTCAGCAGCATCCGTCAAAAGCAATTCCAGATTCATTTTAGCAAAGTTACGTTGAAAAAGAATTTTGGGTCTAAATCTGGGAGTTTTAACTTTATAAGAAGCATAGATGAGGTCATGATGAGAGAAACCTGGGGCTATGTACTGTCCATGAGTTGATATCCTGTCAGGATTGGATGTCAGAATAAGGTCGAGAAGGCTGCTGGAGTCGTTTACGTGGAACGTGGTGTTTAGGGAAAGAAGTGTAACGTTGACAGCGGATGTTATAAAATTTAGTTTTCTACTGCGCGAGTCACTCCTTAGCAAGCAAGTGTTGAAATCTCCTAATATTAAATTATGAACGTATGACGGAATGAATGACTCGAGCAGCAGCTCAAATGTAGAAAAGTAGTCGACTGTAGGTGGGGCGTAAACGACTCCAAGGAGAAACTTAACGAAATTTAAGTCCAGTTCTAGGAAGATGTGTTCAGAGGATCCAGAGTAGGTTGAAGGAGATAGGGAGATAATTTTAAAAGAAATATTGGAGCGGAGGTAAATAGCGACACCACCGCCCCCTTTGCCAGTTCGGTCATTGCGGATGAGAACAAAGCCAGGAAGAGGGTAATATGTGGAAGGGAGAGTAGGTTTTAGAAATGATTCGGAAATAAGTACAGCATGTATATATTCGCTACCGAACGTGGCAAGGAGATCGGAATAGTGACTAGGAATGCTTTGTGCATTAATATGACAAACATTCAGATTCTTGGCGAAAGGAGAAAATGTGTTGTGCAGTGTGTCCCCCAGAAGTACAGCACCCTGGCTGACATCACACTCATCATCAGAAGTCGTAGATTCGCAGGAGTAAAATACATCGGAATCTGAAGAAGAATTTGGCATAACAATAAAATATAGTTAAATAAATAAATAAATATATAATATACTAGTATGATACTATGTTATCTATAATATATAACCTTATTATTTTAACTTCTCACTTCACCTGCTGGTCAGTTGTATACATAATATTTTGATATAACACATGACATTATATAAAAGTATATTATGCGACAAGTAAAATAATTAACTTAAATCAACGTCATTCGATTAATTGAATCGTTTAATCGATTACTACTCGTGTAGTAACAACACTAACCCGGCCATCTTACTCTATTGTCTATGCCGCCCACTAAAAAAAATAATGAAATAACAATAAACTCTTTTAATTTAACAGTGGGCCATGATGACAATCATCAATGATTTCAACAACCAGTAAACTTGCCTAAATATAATTAATGTTAGCATAGTCCGGTAAACTAATAAACAAGCGCTGATAAGAGATGGTAAGTGTTGTACTGACAAATAGCTAATAAATTATTTATTTTTCCCCTTTCTTACAGGTCTTACTCTTCTATTTGTATTTTCAGGTGGTGCAGATGGGTGCTCGGCGGCGAACTCCTTTAGGTGGGCCAGGGACAATACTCGATGTCTTGTGCCGTCCTGAAGTTTTGCATATACTGTGCAATCCTGGGACCAGCAGTTATTTATGCCAAACAAACGACGTCCCTCAGCAAGCATTTGCCTACGGGCTGGTGTTAGGAATTCGGCCATTGAGATATTACTCCCCTTAAGTGCCTTCTTGGATTGCCATAGCTTAAAGCGAACGTCTGTATCCCGAAATTTGACCAATATTGGTCGCGGCCTGTCAGAGTTACTATTTCCACCCATCCTATAACTGAACACGATGTCCTTTACATGAAGGTCCTGCTTGAGCTTGTTGGTGGAGATGTCACTAATTAGCTGTGAAGTATTCTCGCTGGGATTTTCCTCAACACCTCGGAGCAACAAGAACTGTCGGCGGCTTCTATTCTCCAGGTCTTCCACCATGTCGCCAACATGTGAGATTTGTGCCCGGAGCAGCATCATAGTATCCCGCACAAACTCCTTAAATTGTTGAAAATCTGCAGAGAGTTGTTGCAGTGTGTTGTTAGATGCGGCATCCGTGATGCGGCTCTCAAAACCCTCCATAGCCTTTTCAAATTTCTTGGAGAAATCTTCAAGGGTGTGCAGTGAAGACATTTCATTAAGTGCCGTTTGGGATGCCATTGTGTTTTGTTGTTTTATAAAGTGATGAAGAGATGTGATGTCGGTGATGTGAGTAAAGTTAGGTTATATCATACTTCAACTATATTCTTTCTACTTATAAACACTTTCTAACTTAATTGTACCTAGTTTTGCAACTAATTACTAGAAAACTGACTTGAATATGTAAGAAATAAATTAAATTAGATATGAGAAAAAATTTAAGGTCTTTACTTATTTATGCCTACCCACCAAACGGATTAACGTAAGAACGATTATATTTACTAACCTTTAGGCCCCTAGTGGCGCGGTGGTGGCTCGGTTGTATGAACGCGTTCCTTAAATCCTACAAAGGTCGGTTCAAACCCCCCCGGCATGTACCAATGAGAAATACACTTTTCTTACGTACATTTGTCATAGATTTACAAAACCACCGTTCCTGTGCCTCAGAGAGCACGTTAAGCTGTCGGTCCCGGTTCCACTAATACTAACTTGTGGAATCGTTAATAAATTGTCATTAAAAATTGACATTATATCCTCGCCAAACCGTCTGGCCAGTGTGGCGAGTGTAGGCCAAATTTTCCATATATGTTCTGGAAGGCCCATCTCCAGCAGTGGAGGTCTGGGACGCTGTGTTCTAGGGGCTGTAATGATGAGACCCCTAATTCTAGCGCTTTCGACTTACGTGTAGTGTAACTCGATCTGGGGGTTGGTCTTGATTTTTTGCAACACCGATATGTTAGTAAGATCAATACCAAGACTAGACCCTAGTATTGTTTTTTTTTTTTTAATATTGCTTAAAAAAAGTCATATAAAAAAAAATCAGGGTCGTCAACAGAAACCACGCTTATAAAGAAGCGGATTCACATTTAACCAACTTTACATTTTCAGACAGCTTTTCATTTACCAAACTCGAGAATATCACAAATAAATTAAATATTAATTATATGTATTTATATATATTTTTGTGTCCCGACCAGGAGTCGAACCGAAGGCAGTTTTTCTTGGAATCAAAGTATTAACATTTATTCGAAAAAAATAAATTCAAAATATAAAATAAAATAAATATTAATACTAAGGATGTAAGTCCCGTCCGCGTGGAATGGTGGCAAGAACGCTGGCTGCATTTCCCCGCTGAGTTGCAATACTTCTTCGGGTGAAGAAGCCAGCCTTCTTGTCACCGGAGCAGACGACACGACGCGATGTTATGTCTTTTGAAATCTTTTTGGCGCTTGGACTGCATAGGACCAGAGTTTTTACAGGAAACGGCACAAATATATTATATTTTTGGAATTATGATATATTTTTTTTTTAATTGGTAACTGTTTCGTTTCGGTAAATAATAAATAAAAAAATAATAAATAACCATTCAACTATTGCTAGAAAAATACCATTGAATAGAACAATTAGTTTCGCATTAGAGGTTTCTTGATAACAGAGCACAGTGAAAAGTCGGTTTCTTTACTTCGGTAATTAAACTTGATGACGTCATAAAATGTCTCGCCTAAAACCATAAAAAATGTCTCGGAACCATTTAAATGAAACTAATGTAATTTTTATCATTTTCCTAAATTAACAATAAGTGAATGCGGTTATGGACGAGTTGAGATCGCTGTCCTTCTATGTAAAGGTCGGCATGTACTAATGCGGTATCTAGTCTATTTAGTGAATAACTACTAGGGATTGCAATCCTGCAGAATCAGCGAGATCCTGCACCTCACAACGCGGATCTGTGGTTCCTGCAACTTTGAAAAATAACGATTTTTATTAAAAAGTTAAATAAAGGTTAGATTTAGATACAGTTATTGTGAAAAGTGAATAACAATTATGTTTTGATCATTAGTAATTATATATACTGCCTCTGCGGTCTTGCGGTTTAATCCGTAGATTTAAACTCGGAGGTACCGGGTTCGATTCCTGGTCGGGACACAATAATATTTATTTATTTAAATTAATAAATATTTACGTGCGCAAGACGGAGCGATATTCTGGAAACGCTCTTCCGTCCGTTGTTGGCCCGATAGAACATTTTAGTCAGGATTCTCCAAACAGTCATTAAATCGCCAGTCATGTGCGTAATTAAAATTGTTCGAAAGCTCAACTCATCGCAAAAACACTTTTCAAATTGGATCTAGTATTTCAAAAACAACATAAGTCACAGAATTTAATTACTGTAAACTCTTCCTTAAAGCATCTATCTTTAAGGAAGCATTTTCAACAATAAACCAATGTTTCATATGATCAATACTGGCGTGAAAATCAGATAAAGAAATACATACAGAAAAAGCTTATTGTACATTTATAAGATTAATATAGAATATGTATTTTCTAAATTTATTCTCAGTCGCACGCAATTTATTGCAGCTGTCAGAAACTAGTCATGTTTTAAAAGCGATGAACTTGCAAGAAAAAAGCGACCGTGATGATACGTCTCAATTAACTATTGAAATGAAACTAGGTTAATATTTTTTCATATTTCTCTATCTATCGTAAATTTACACCATTTGTGTAGACAGTCTCAAATAACAAGAACGAATCTTCTACAAAATTATACATAATATAAAATAAGTTGAACCTTGAAAGCTGTGTTAGGATGTAAATGACATTGAACATAAAAGGAATCGAACTGGAGACCTCGAGGTTCCTCTTTGTTAGACCTTTTTAGAGTTAATCAGTCGAACAATCTTCCAGTTGGTGTACTTCGAATCGCTCGGTCGTTGATTTATTATTTGGAACTGGGTATTTGCTTCAACTTTTCGGTCACTACTGCAAGTCGCTCACTACGGAGTGAGTAAAGTAACGTAAAAAAAACTTTATTGCACATTAAATATTTAAAATAAAATATAGTAGATATACCTTAAAAGTATTCTCTAACAGCTAACCTTTGGGAAAGCGACAAAAAATATAGTGGGATGCAGAGTTAAAAGGAAAAATGTATAATAACTAATAGCTATAAATATATACTTAAATATAATAATTATTATTATTTATTTATACAATAGAAATTAGTTACAATAATAAATACAATAGTGAAATATTTATATAATAAATTACACGATGTGAACAAAATTGACGCTACATATTTCCAATTGTATTGCACGTTGGAGCCCAAACCAGGAATTTTCGTCTTGTGTCTTGGGCTCCAGCTGCACTAGCTACCCTAGTATTCTACAGTTATTTATTTCACCTGAATTTCACAATTAACGTATTATATCATTCGTGAAGAATTTAAAAACTTAAATATATTATATAATATAATACAGACACATAATACATGAATAATATTGTAAATATGAATATATATATATACTACTTACATAAATAATATTCCATCCAGTTTAGAAATTATATCACATTTTGTTTTTTTAAGAAAGTAAGAAGTTAGTAGATGCCTAAATATGTTTGACACAGGTGCCAGTCCGATTGACAATGGTAGTTTGTTCCATTGGCAAGCTGCAAAAACAGTAAAAGATTCTAAATATCTGCTAGAAGAATGGAGAGGAATCGCAAGTTGATTGTTGTGCGAAGAACGAAGAGTACGGGCGTGGGAGGAATTGTAAAACTTTGGGAATCCCGCCCCGACGCTAGGCAATGCAACGCTCGTCATTTCCTGCCAATCACGAAGTCGTGATCGCGGCCCCGCCGTTTGGCTCGTATATTTCAACCTTCAATGGTTAGTTACGTAAAGCGAATGCAATCAGAAGATAAATACTATACTAGAGGGTGTGAGAAGGCGTTTCGATCCAAAAAACGTAGATCTGGCGCGCCGCTTTTGCGCCTGCGGTTTGACTATTGAGTGTGTGAGCGACACCCATTAGGGGCCATCCATAACACGTTGAGGGGAGGTGCTCAACGAACAAGGAATTCGAGGGTATTACAACGCAAAATAACGTCACAACAGGAAGGATAGCCCCTAAGTGGTTAATTTGTAAGTGCGTAGGTAATACTAAGCATTAATGACCCATGCGAATTGGTGCCACGTTTATTTTTTATTAGAAGTTCACATTATTATTATTTTTAAATAGTGTACCTATTGGAAAATAGTAAACCTAAACAAAAACAAATTATTAATCATAAATACTAAGGTAGATTAATATTTTTTACTTAATCGAATGCACAACGCTGCTGAAAGTGCGAGGCCCCGGGCGTTTTGCCCTGCTCGCCACTGCGAAGTCCGCCGTTGCTTGAATCCTTAAGGCTTAGACGAAGTTTTTTAAAGTCAAAGTCAAAATATCTTTATTCACGTAAACATATTACAGGCATTTATGAAACGTCAATAATTTAATTATTTTAAATGATTCTACTCCTGCTAGTAGAAGACTAAGCTGAGAAGAGTAAGCTGTTAGCAGAAGACCAGCGGCGTAGCAGATTCCAGTGACCTGTTAATGTTTAATCTGACTGAGAAAGGAATCTGCAAGGAAAACTCAGCTATATCAGATTTACAAAATAAAACATTTACAGAACTGCACCACAACGATCAATAAATAATCTTTTAAATTTAGTTATCAGTACCTATGAGATTACAATACCTGGTACAGCAGTAACCGACCAATTGTGTCAATGTATCAGTTTTTGGTTATGATTGTTTTAACTACAACTATTCTACTTTAAATTTTGGCCAAACAATTATCATTGACGTTGGCCTTTCAAAAATGTATAGTCTGGGCCTCAGAATATATGTCCGCCTAACTTAAGTTTAATACACGTGCCGCGTCACAAAGGAAAGAGGGGTCAAGAAAAAGGCAATTACCGCGAACGAAACCAAAAATTTACACTTTTTCCTTCGAGTTATGGTTACAAAGCGACTGAATTACAAATTCTTATTACAATCGAAATTTAAATTTTCTGTTAAAACATTTTTTTTTTATAAATTGAGGCTCACCTTTATATTGGGTTCGGTATTATCTTTATTTATCCTGTGAGTAATTGCAATACATTCTAATACCTCCACGAACTTGCATAAAACGGTCTCTCTCTGCCTTATTGATCCCAACTCCTGGCATACTTTAGTGTTGGAGACGGGTCGCTTTTTCCGTCACAGCGCCATTAACGACCTCATTCGTAGGACGCTTGCAGTTGTCTCGATCCCATATATTTTAGAACCAACCGGTCTAAGTCGATACGATGGCAAGCGTTCAGACGGAATGACATTAGTTCCTTGGAGATTGGGTATGGTATGGGATTTTATCTGTTGGGATTCCCTAGCCCCTTCTCACCTTCAAGGAACTTCTGTAAGAGCTGGTGTTGCAGCGGAACAAGCACAGATCAGCAAGCGTCGAAAATATGAAACTATTTGAAATAGATACTTTTTTTCGACGTTTGCTGTAGAAACGATGGGCCCGTGGGGATCGAAACTTAAAGCCTTTAATAAAGAAATTGTTCCAAGGCTCATTGACGTCTCTGGTGGTGGTAATAGGCTGGCAGTTTTTCTCCCAAAAATTAAGTCTCATCATTCAAAGGGGAAATGCTGCTAGTGTAGTGGGCACCATGCCACAAGACTGCGATTTGGAGGAGCTATTTTTTTGTAAGTATTTAATTTTTATTTTTATTTTCTATGTACCTATTATTATTATTTTTTTTAGTTAGATTTTGTTGTAATATAGTTTAATTAATATTGTAATTCTTTTATATTGTTTGTATATTACTTCGAATAAAAAAATCAATTATTATTATTTAAAAAAAAAAGCATACATAATAAACTGGAGATTTTGGCCTACACTCGCCAAGCTGTCAAAGAGGTGTATTTCGCCTTAAAAGCCGATTAAAATTATTTTGTGGTTGCTGAAAGGACTGGATTTTGACCGATGATTTCACGATTGCCGATGGGCGTTACCAAAGTGGCTATTATGAGACTAACGGTTATTTAGCTTTAACAATATGCATTTTGTAATAGACTTTTCGCAAATTCGAGAAATCTACTTACAACGGACGTGTTGGCCGGGGAGAGAGCGAGGATCTGCCTTATCATTTTTAAAATATTATTTTAAATGATAAAGCATTGGTTATTAACTTTTAACTTTAAATTAATCGTACTAAAGTGGTTTAATGGATCGCTTAAGTCTATGTTTGTTCGCAATTTGAGATAAGTAATTATTACCTCCGTGGTCTAGCGGTTACGTCCGTGGATTTAGACTTGGAGGTACCGGGTTCGATTCCTGGTCGGGACACAAAAATATTTATTAATGTAAATCATCGATGTATATAGATAGGCCCTCACTGATATAAAAACGTTCCCGTAAAACCAATCGAAGTCATGTAGCTGCACCAACAGTCGCGAGATAGCAAGCGTTGAGAGCGCCTAATATTAATATTTATATCGAGTAAAACTAGTCTTTTTGTATGCATTGTGATATAATTTCCGATGAATAAAGCATGTGGCATTATCCTTGCTTGAGAATTGCCCCCCAAAGTTGGTAGGTACACAACAAGCAAACAAAGCAAGCGGCACGTTTTTAAGAGTGCGTTTTGTATTGAATAGGCGTATCTATATACATCGATGATGTAAATAAATACATTTAAATAATATTTAATTTATTTGTGATATTTCTCGAGATTGGTACGGCTGGAGACATCGACGAGCTTGCCACTTGTCATGATTGGACTATAGTAAAGTTGGCTAAATGTGAATCCGCTTATTTATAAGCGTGGTTTCTGACCACCCGAAAGGGAAACGGTCGTGATGATACTTTACTTTTTTTAATTATTATCCGCAAAGCAGAAAACTTATTTTTCTTCTTTTTAAGTAAATTCCTAGCTTAGCCCACTGAACGGGGGATGTTCTCGAGTGGTTTAATTAGTGCAGCGTGGTGTAGTGTCGATAACAATGAGAATATAGGTCAGTGGAGCTAGCATTGTGCAGCCGACAGCCGGACCGTACCCAGCCAAGGGAATAACTCACTTTCATCACTACCTAAGACTAGGCAATAGTAATTACAACTGTAAAATCCGAGTATTATAAAATGAATTTACTATATTAACATATGGCTACTATACGACTATTTACTTTCTACCCAACTACAACTATGGAACAACTTGCCTTCACCAATTCTAGATATATTATTTTATTATAATTAGACATTATTTATTTATTTATTCATTTACTTATTCCACAGCTGTCTTTTACAAGTAAATATTTACATTCAAATGATTAACGAACACCTAGCCAATTACGGAATAACATTATTTTCACTAAACATATAGCATGAACCGATTATTGACAATTTAAACTATTCAAAAATAAACATAAGAATAAAAATAAAGAGACAATATTAAAATATTCCACCTACGCATCATTATGTAAGATAAGCAGATCCCGGTTGCTGATGCTGTCCGCGGTGCTGCTGTCAATTCTACAGGGTTACATCACATCTCGCTCACTGTTAGGGTACACTTTCCTGTAGTTAGGGCAGCCAAGAATTATTTAATTTGGAACTCTTTTTAATTTAATTATTAATTTGATATTTAGTTTTTTTTTTCTTTTTTAATTAAATTCAATATTGGATATCTCTAATTTTTGTTTAATTGAATCTTTTGGTTGTATTTCTTCTGTTTTTTTCCCCTTTTCTTTGACACCTAAGTATCAGTAATAAAGTATGTTTCCTAATTTGGCCAATGTATAAACTCAATCATATATATACTAACCTTTATGTTCTGTAATGTGCTGTGAAAATGAATGAATAAATAAATAAGTGTATGTATATGTGAATGTGTATGAAGGTATAAATTGTAGGTGTATGAAGGTGTAAATTGTAAGTGTGAATGAGTGAAAATGTGTAGATTTCATTGAATTGTGCATATCTAATGTATTATTTACACAGAACTACACCTCTATCCTGCTCAGAATCCTTCCTCTGAATTGGTGTTTAGACAGACAGAAGGGGTCGATATCTGTAAACAATTTATTGTATATTTATGTTATTCTGCTCACAACAGAATTGGAATTATATTTGCAGAATTGCCGTGCGCTGCCCACGAGCGTGGATTCCTTGCTCTGTGGTATAAAGGTTTCCACAACAGATGACAGCAAAATAACGTTACGATGCGTTCATTAAAAAAAAAACTATTAGGTATATTTTTATTTTAGTATTTGCCATATTTTTGATGTATTACCTAATGCGTGTTATAAAACTATGTTTAATGTAAATATATAATCTTAGTTTAATTAATATAAATATTGTTAACTTTAATATAAATTCGTGGCAGACAATTTAAGTATTTAATTCACGTTTTCCCAATGATTTTGAAGTTACAACCCCATGGGTGATCCTTGAAATAGTGGAAAACGCTATTTTGACGTAAGGTCGGCTATGATCGGAGAAACTCGGGCTAAAAGTGGTAGTAAATAACAGAATTTACTATTTTATATATATACAATCTAACGTTTGCGACTATGTAACAGAATAGGGCTGCAGGCGAACTAAAAGTACATTTACCTTTTGTGAGTCAAACAGAAGCAAACGGGCATAAAATAAGGAGCCTGCAATGCTACCCGAGTAATGGGATATTCAAATTTAATGTTACATAGACTTATACATAGTTGCTTGCCAATCCAACGATTAGTTTTTTTTTTTAATTCTACCTATCACTTGACTCGATCCCCAAAGCTCGACTCTATACTATTCTTTAAACGCATTAAAGAATTTAAGTAAATAAAAGTAAAAGTATCATCACGACCGTTTTCCTTTCGGGGTGGTCAGAAACCACGCTTATAAATAAGCGCATTCACATTTAGCCAACTTTACTATAGGTCAATCATGACAAGTGGCAAGCTCGTCGATGTCTCCAGCGCGGCGTACCAAATTCAAAATTCTTTATTGTATAGATTGCTTATTCTAATTACAATGTACATGTCATAATGATGCAAATATTTATTTGTATATAGTTTATATTTAATATTGTTCTTGTCAATTTATTGGAATACAATGTTAATTGGAATACAACTCGAGAAATATCACAATTAAATTAAATATTAATTAAATGTATTTATTTATATTAATAAATATTTTAAAACCTGGTACCTCCGAGTCAATATATTTAAGTAAATAAATCAATTTAATTATTATATTACAACTATTATAATATTGTTAGTAGTTTATAATTCAGATTTAAAATTAAATCTGAACTAGGAACTACTTATGGTTATTATTTTATATAAATTTATTTATTTATTTTCAGAAATATCACAGCTTATAACTAGAACATAAAAATTACAGCATTATAAATTATAAGATCTTAAGCCAGAAAGATTTTATATAATTTGTACAGTTCATTCCTCCAAAACAGTGGGTTAAATACTAGAAAAAAAAAACATACATAAAATAAACAATAAACAATAGGTTTTACATTTCTGTCATGGTTTGGTATATTTAAAAGCGATGGTGCTGGCCTGGTTGTAGGAACACCTTCTTTAACAACGTAAAGCCTTCCAGAACATATATCTGGAGAATTTGGCCTACACTCGCCACACTGGCCAGACCTAAGATTCTGATGTCAATTTTTTTATGACAATTTATTAACAATTTCACAAATATGAAAATATTGCAAACAAATAGTTACTTTTTTTCGACGTTTGCTGTAGAAACGATGGGAATCCCGTGGGGATCGGAACTTAAAGCCTTTCATAAGGAAATTGTTTCAAGGCTCATTGACGTCTCTGGTGACAATAGGGCTGGTAGTTATTTCTCCCAAAAATTAAGTATCATCATTCAAAGGGGAAATGCTGCTAGTGTATTGGGCGCCATGCCACAAGACAGCGATTTGGAGGAGCTATTTTTTTTGTTAGTTAAATACTAATTTTTTTTTTTTTTTTTTTAATTTAAAATTTTTATTTTCTATGTAATATTATTGTTATTATTTTTTTAGGTTAGATTTTGATGAAGAAAATATTTCACAAATTGGTATCAGTGGAACCGGAACCGACGGTTTAATGTGCACGGGAATGGTGATGTTGTAAATCTATGACAAATGTACGTAAGAAAAGTGTATTTCTCATTGAAAGCGTTTTTACAACCGTCCCACCGCCGTTCTTTCCTAAGTGCTATTGGTTGATGTTTCACTAGTGCGCTGCTCAATTCCCTCGAGTTTTCAAGTAGACCCTTTTCTGACTGTACGTCTATGACAACCAGCTACCAAAGGAAAGGTAGGCAGCTGCACCTGCGACCAACCAATTTACCTACACCCGCACTTTGCTCACTTTGCAATATTTACAGCCTTATTACAATAAAGAAAAAACAAATCAAATAAAAACATCTAGTTCGTGATTAAACGGATTCAGGGCTATGTGTTTCTAGGTAGCTTGTCACTTTGGTTATTTCGGCCAATGACGTGTATCATAAGCTGCTGCTCGCCAGTGGAACAAGCTCCCACCGTTCACATCTTTAAACAATTACTCACTACCTTTTTTCTAAATAAGCAGAATATACCGCAAATCTATGGAATGAATTACCTCAGGATATTAGACAAGCTTCTAGTCGTGCTATATTCAAGAATGGGGTGTACAAATATTATCTTTAACTTAAACTATTTTTTTTACTTCTATTGTATTGCCACTCTCTTCACACTTTTACAACGAGCGACGTCTACTTTTGTCCCGCTTCCTTCATCACATGAGTAGTTTTATTTTATATGTATTAGTGTATATATTATATATATAATATAACCTATTTACGTATTTGTATATGTAATAGTAAGTATTATTTTTATGTATTTGTTTTATAAATTGTTATTTTATATCTATTATTGCACCTACTTACCATGCAAACTGTCCTAGTGTCCTAAAGGTTTGGCTGTCAGAGAATGCCTAGCGGCATTAAGTCCGCCTTTGTACATAGTGCAATTAAGTTTTTAAATAAATAAATAAATAAAATAGTGTCTCCTAGTTCATTATATTAATCACTTATGTTATGTATTTTATCTTTATCATTATTATTATTCTAAATCAACTATTACTTTAACCATGTGTGTACTAATTTAACTTAATTATAATATATATATATAGATATGTAGGTATTTATGTATATATTTATTCAGTATATGTAATATTAGTATGTAAGTCTATTATAATAAATTGCACCCTTCGTTGTTACCTCTCCACACTCCCAAAGATTGGTTGTTAGAAAATGCTTAGTCATTAAGCCCGCCTATGTACAATATTTTTTAGTGCAATAAAGAATTTTTGAATTTGAATTTGAATTGAATAAGCATACGTTAAACATGTCAAAATATAATCAGCCTTTCTGTAAATTGCAATGCCATGCTAAATCTATATTTTAGGTCGATTTTTTTTTCGTTTGTCGTTAATTCTTTATTTGCTTTCAAGTCGAACATAGCAACAGTAAAACTGTATCGATAATATTGGATAAATTTGCGGGCTGTCAAATTTAGTCGCTAAATAGTTTTTATTTTTTTATATTTTTTTTTTTGAAAGAAGGGTTAAATAGGATTCGAATTACGAATAGGATCAGAGGAGTATAGGTATAAGGAGCAAAAATAAAGTTAATATCAAAATACATATTAGGTATATACAAAAATATAAAAAATAAAATCTAAATATTTACAGTTATATTTTAATCTTATTATCTAAATAGTTTACTAAAATCTCTACTTTGACAGATGAATTCGATACGGTACCGAGATTTTTATAACGAAAGGAAGGTAGGAACTTATACATCAAAACCCACGCTATTTGGTCTGTCGGAAGGCCACCTTAAATCGCCAAGTTAGCGATAATAATAATAATAAAATTATTTATTGCATTTTAAAATATACAAAATAAAATTAAGTACATAGGCGAGCTTAATACCTTGTAGGTATTCTCTAACAGCTAACCTTTGGGAGAATGACATAAGGAATTGTAGGGTGCAGAGTTAGGAGAGAATAAATATAAAGGTTGCTATACCTTTTACTGGGTTATTAAAGAAATCCATATTAAAAAGTAATGAAAATAAATAAATATATAAATTTACATGTCAGTTACATCACAAAAAATATATTTATAAACATATATAAATATTTACATAAATAATACTCTAAATATAACATACACTAATAATAATAATCCATGTCAGCGATCGCTATCAAATGGCAGCATCAAAAAGTTATTAAAACTATAATGATGGGCAAAAGTTATATAAGGTTTTATTATAAGCTCAAAAACTACTAATTGAAATGGTACAAAATAAAAACTCGGCGCTATTTATTTTAATATGTTTTAATTAATTTATTCGAAAGTAAGGTATTAATGATTTAAATAAAACTAAATTTGAAATAAACAAAGTACTTAAATAAAATTTAATAACTGCTAACTATGCCTGAAAATTAAAAAAAAAAAAAACTATAAATAATATTCTCAAGAGACGTCCCATGAGAGATAGTCCCATGAAGACTGGCAATATTTCCCCTCTGTACAACGACGCTAATACGTTGGCAGAAATAATTGCCAGCCTAACTTGCCCTTCAGCTATTTTTGAAATTTATTAATTAAAAGCTTTTTTTCCAATTTTTTCCTTTCAATAAAATGATCTCAAAATAAGTTTTACTGAGGAGTTCTTCGCGCCATTTTGCGTGGACATGTCAAGTGCAAGTATTTGTTTTGTAAATTAGTTTACTGTGGACATTATTGGTCAAAAGTGGTTTTTGTTTAATAATGTGCTACAATGTGAATAATTACGGAAAACGATAAATTGGGACTTTAAATATGGGGCACAAGTTGCAGTTTATTTTTTGCGGTTTTCCCGCGCTGTCAACTCCCATATTTTACCCGACGTGTTTGAGCTATGGTGCCGCGAGTGACTCCAAGAAAAGCATCAAATTCTGCAGCATCTGGAATTTGATGATGACCTCATTAACTTATTAAAAAGAAAGATATATTACGTCAGACTTGGCTGTATGGGCTAGACCCTTTGCCTTCCCTATCATCTCATCATCGGGAGAAGAGAATAAAAAAATAAAAAAAGTTTTACTGACTGTACACTTACAGAATGTCAAAGTCAGTTTGTTCGTTTAATATCGCACAATGAATACGCGCGGCATCTTGTAATAAATAAAAGTGTTTCCAAAATACAATAAAATTACGGAGACAGCAATAAAACTTGTTTAGTCCACGGGTGACGGAGCATTCACCCTTTATGAAATGCTGTACTGTCGCTGGTATATTCACATTTGATATACACAACTCCTCAGAACAATCCTAGAGCCTACTGTTTGTCATTAAACGATTCTTAATGCGATTTACCTAAATATAACTAAAATATTACCTACCTTAAGTAATAAAATAATATAATACAATACAATACAATACAATATACTGCGTTGAATTTGTTAAAAAGCAAATATTTTGATATTGTAATCTAAAATAAAATTATATAACTACGTATTTTTTATTTTAATACTCGGTAATAAAATCATAAGTTACGGTGCAGAGAAGTTTTTCTAAAAATATCGCCACTCATACCGACCCTAAACAATTAGGTAGCGAGAGGTCGACAATCGTGCGAACGATGACTTACGTAATTGTTTCTCTCTCTATTTCGTCTTTCGGCTGTGAGCAATATCAATTAATAATGTCCCGTTTTTCGGACAATGATTTTTACTAAAGTCAACTTTTTTATTTCAAAAAGGGGTTCTACCAATGACACCTGAAGCCTAAAAAAATATTTGCTATTTTGATAATTAAACTCTTATAGGAAGTTAATAAATTATTGGAGCCATTTTGCATGGACATGTCAAGTGCAAGTTCTTGTTTTGTAAATTAATTTACTGTGGATATTATTGGTCAAATGTCGTGTTGTTTTGTTTAATAATGTGCTACAATGTGAATAATTATGGAAAACGATAAATTGGACTTTAAATATGGGGCACAAGTTGCAGTTTATTTTTTGCGGTTTTCCATACTCCAATATTTTACTCGACGTGTTTGAGCTATGGTGCCGCGAGTGACTCCAAGAAAAGCATCAAATTCTGCAGCATCTGGAATTTGATGATGATCTCATTAATTCATTAAAAAGAAAGATATATTCAGACTACGTATATACGTCAGACTTGGCTGTATGGGCTAGACCCTTTGCCTTCCCTATCATCTCATTCATCATCCATCGGGAGAAGAGAACCAAAAAAAAAGAAATAAATGATTTGTCTTCAAGACAAAGCGTCTTTCACATTTTTAGTATTCCTATGGGGATAATAAAACTGTTTTAAAGCTATTTAAAGTATGTTGGTGTCATTGAAGAGTAAAATGTAAATAAATGGTAAATAAAAAGTTTATTGCTTCGAGCGTGTATCGAGCTGTACAGCTTCATGAACTCAATGCGCTTTTATTTACGAGTTACAGCTGCCCGTAAATATTCCTTTAAATTTCATCCCTTCTTTATATTGTCTTTTTGCTATATTTATTATCTATTATTAGGTTTGTAAAACCGGGTTTCCCAATAGTCTTACAGCCGGTTTCACGAAACTCTACTTAATTATTTCCTAGGTAATGAATCTTTTAAGTTTTTCTTAAGTATCACGAACACATTTCACAATACATACTTTAAAAGATACACATATGTTGTTTAAAATAATGGAATGTATTTAAACTCTACTTAATTATTACTTATTGCTTTGTGAAACGGAAAATTGATTGTTTGTAAATGACAGTTCCATCTTAATTATTATTTCTGTACATATAATGTAATATAAAAAAAAAATCGTTAAACCACGAATTTAAAACAAAATATACATAAGTATTACTTCACTATTTTTCACTAAGTAAACCGAGCCATTTCAATAGAACAGCTTTAAATAAAACAACATATCGAATGTAATCTCGATATGATCGTATCAACAGACGCGTCGGGTTGCCAGCACAATAAATTAAGGCCCGCTAATGATTTAAGCCATTAGCTGGCAATTAATCAAAAACCTTTTGGAAATACTCAAAGAATGTGCCGAAAATATGAAATTCAGTACGCGAACATCGTTGTCGCTAAAATTAATATTTGAACCAGATAATTAAGTGTTCTTCAAACATAAAATTAACGGTACAGGCAATGTACGAGTATAATCAATTAAGTTTAAATCAACGGTACTTTAAGCTAATCAAACTTTTTAAACTTTCACGCATAATAATTTCAACGGGTCCACGCGATTTACCTTAGATTAGACATAACTAATATGACTAAAAATGTTTTTTTTAAGCCGACATAGTGGTAGGGTCAAATGTCGGTCGTCAGTTGCACCCATTAAACTTCGTGAGTAAATTCTTAACATCGGGTGGGGGCATTGTCACATATTGCCTTACAGATTCTACGAAATAATTCTTAAGAAATGCGAAATGGTTCGGTCAAATAACCTCGGCTGATAAGATTTGAAATAGGTGTGGCAAATTTGACCTAAATTAACTAAATTAAATAACACTCACTCGTAATTTGTGAGGAAAAAGAAAGATATTAGAAATGTATATATTATTGGTCAAAAGTGGTATTGTTTTGTTTAATAATGTGCTACAATGTGAATAATTATGGAAAACGATAAATTGGACTTTAAATATGTACTCGTATATAGTTAGATATGTAATAAGCGCTATTCGTCTACTAGACCTTAATTGCTATATTCCCATTTTTTAATTTTTTTTTTTGGACTTAATGCCGCTTGCCATTCTCTGATAGCCAAACCTTTAGGACATTTAGACGGGATGAGTAGGTGCAATTAAAAATTAGATGCAATTGAAATAAAGCAATATTATTAAAACATAAATGTATGTATACAGTTTACATACTGATAGATAAATAAGATATACTAACATAACATAAATCAAACTAATTACATGATGAGGAGAGTGTGATAAAATTAGCAATGTGATGATGTTGCTGCAAATTAAAGAAATTAATAAGTTTTGTTTTGTTCATTCATTCATTACAGTCACTAGAACACAGCATCCTCTACCCCCACTGTTGGAGATCGGCCTTCCAGAACATATATCTGGAGAATTTGGCCTACACTCACCACGCTGGTCAATTATTAATGACAATTTATTAACGATTCCACAAGTATTAGTAAAAAAGGGACCAACCACATGCTCTCCAAAGCACGGGAACAGTGGTGTTGAAAATCTATGACAAATAGACATATGAAAATTTGATTTCTCATTGGTATATGCCTTGGGGTTTGAACCAACCTTTGTAGGATATTAAGGAAATCATTCTTACAACCGAGCCACCACCACGCCACAAGAGAATTTATATATGTATAATATATTATTATTCACTCTTTTGATATCTATAAGTCTTAGGGTAAATATTTTTATCTCATAAAATATTCACTCTGGATGAATTGCCAGTACACAGACGATTTGTCACGATTTAACAGCTTTTTTATATTATTTGATGCAAAATATCCACAGTTTTCCTACCTAACTGTATCATACAAACATATCTAAGCAAAGGATAGGAAAAACAAGAGTACCAGGCATTCATTTGTTTTATTAACAGTTTTGGAGCAACACAAATTATAGCTGGTGTCATCAGTAGGTTGCGATTCTAGGATAGGCATCATGCAGGACAGGAGTGGAGTTCAGGAAAGGGGACATTTCTGGAATATAAAATATTACCCATATTAGTACATAATTTGGGTTTTAACCATTGGTGTGCCGGACAGAAGAGCCCAAGAGTTTGTATCCATCGTATGCTGAGTTACATTGGTACATATAGAAGAGGTTAAAGCACAAATTTCTAAGCATTCTGTGAATACACCGTGGGGGTGCCAGGGTGGGAAAGAGAGAGAAGTAGCACAGTTCATACATTGTTTATCAAGCTCACCATCCACCATCCTGTTCCTCTCCCTACCCAACCAAATATTTTCTGATTCAGTTAATGCAGTCCTAGAAGCTCATTTTATATGAATATTGGTGTTTAAGTCTTTAGTACACTATAAATAAAGTAGTGGTTATTATTGAAAGTAAATTACATAGATAAATTATTTATTGCACAAAAAACAAAAACACAAGCTTAATGTCTAGTGAGATTTTCTAATAATTATCCTTTGGGATAGTGAGCAGGGATTGTGGGTGCATTAAATCACTAATTTAATATAGTAATTCAAATAAAAAATTAATAAAGAACATGTTAAAATATTATTTCAATGCTTATGTTTTATTTATTGATTAAGCCACTGATTGCAGAATTTAACTTAAATTGCTCCCATCAGAATAAATTAAGACTTCTTAATAAATTTTAATTTAATTACAATTTCTTCATGTTTCCTATTAACGAGGGATAACAAGGCTCATGTACAGAAATTATTTATTTTAATGGAAATCGAGTAATAATATAGCAATTTTCATGAGTTTCATTTTAATGAATGATGATATATTCACTATTTTGTAGGATTTCATAACCAAAATTGCATAAAATGTGATAAAGAGCTCTCGGGACGAGCAATGGGCCTTGGAGCAATGGCACACATAAGGATTTACATTTGGTTATCTTTACTATAGCCATCATTACAAGTGGCAAAATCGTCGATGTCTCAAGCATACTAGACTCAAGAAATATCACTAATAAATTATTTCATCCCGACCAGGAATCATACCTTTATATCTAAATCTACGGTCTAAACAACTAGACCATAGAGACAGTCACTAAAAAGGACCTAATAAGTACTATATAAAAAATAAGATCCTATGAGCACAGTATTTAAATACTATGGATATATAAAGTTTAGAAAATATATTTTTTACTATCAGTGTTGGTAATTTGGCAACAACATTCAAAACAGGATTATCTGCATCTAAAGTAGGTCAAATAAGTAATATCCAAAACAATATCATGCTTGATAATATAAAGAAATTGCGATTTCTTATAATATCGATCCATATGTATTGAAATTTTGAAAGAAAACTTACCCCGACCTCGCTGATTCGACTCTCACCTCCACAAATAGTCCCAATATAATGTTTTTCACAAATAATACACCGATCACACGTTTAAAAAACAACTTTACCTGGAAAATAGAAAAATAAAAATTGCGAACGTGAAGACCAAATCCGCTACAAACAAGTAGAGGCCGCTTGCATCGAGAAAAATGACATTAGTAAGAATGTTGCCAGATTTTAATATAATAAAAGATGGTAGTTTTTTAAGTTAAATATTTATGTAGGGATAGTCACAGAGATAGGGAAGCAGAGGTGATCTAACTGCGGTCAAAGCGTGGCATTTCTCACACACAAGTAATGTTCGCACACTAATACAGAAGACAGGACCGGACTCATTTGCGAAATGTCAAAATATTATTATATAAGTATAATTATGCATATCGCTCACAAATCCGTCCTGAATCAGTGTATAAAGCCCACTTCGGAAGATAGGTTTTGTGTTCTACGATTAAAATAATGAAATGAGTATTTTTAGCTATATGGTTTTTTAAAAAATACAACATAATATAATAAAATCGTTTATTTATATTTTCTTACTTATATTATTCAAAGCAATGGCACGCTAATTTTGGACCGGATGGCGAGTGGTATCTGGGTCTCGAAGAGATACCGAACCCCTCTGTACCGGCCGAATGGGCCCTAAATGGTCGGGGGGGGAACGTAAAAATTATGACGAGACAACCGGATGGTAATGCGGTTGAAGTTGCTTGGAGTTTTCTGTAATGTTTATACCCTATTTAAAATTTCAAACATGTCTCTTTTCTTTTATCCAAAAAAGTACTTTTTTTTTACCGCTCTCATATTATTCTGAAAAATAAATAATAATTATTGTTTTATAACTTAACTTCCATAAATGTTTTGTAAGTATGAAATAAATCTAAGTATTGTATCTATACAAGGTGGAGTTTTGAGACGGGACAGTAAGGGCAAATATCTTAACCGTTATAGTTACAGGAAAACGTTCCTAGGAGACCATCCATAACTTATTGAGATATTCTGAACTTCATTCACAGATTTTGGAAAAATCTAGTCAGCAAAAACTTTTGTTTTTATGCCGATCAATCCTGTTTCTTATATGGATCAAAAGTCTCTACTGGAGCAACTGAGGTTTGAGTACTAGAAATGACAGAAACCAAACCAAAAAGGCCAAAAAGGTAGCTCGGTTGATAGAATGCATTCCCTAAAATCCAAAAAAGGTCGGTTTGAACCCCGGCATGTACCAATGAGAAATACACTTTTCTTGCATACATTAGTCAGATTTACAACACCACCGTTCCCGTGCCTTGGAGAGCACTTTAAGCCGTGGTCTAGTGGTAACAAACGTTGCCGTGAACTCGGGAGGTCGTGGGTTCGATTCCCACCGGGGGCAAGTTGTACATTGTATAATTTGTCTCGGTCTGGGTGTTTATATGAATATATTTACAAAAAAAAAAAAAAAAGTATAATATGTAGTTTATCAACCATCTAGTTTCCGTAACACAAGCCTCATAGCTTACCACGGAAATTAGATGGCGCTGTGTGACTTGTCTGGAAATATTAAAAAAAAAAAAAAACAACCTTTTTTACTAATTAACCCGGTTCTACTAATACCAACTTGTGAAATCGTTAAGAAATTGTCATTAAAATTTACATGAGACCCTCGCCAATCCGTCTGGCCAGCGTGGCGTGTGTAGGCCGAATTCTCCAGAAATATTTCTGGAAGACCCATCTCCAATAGTGGAGGTCTAGGTCTGTATTCTAAGGGCTGTGATGATAAATAGAGGCGTGAAAGACGGACAAACATACATACATACATACACACATACATAAAAAGCTTTTTTCACGTTTATAATATTAGTATGGACACCCAGACAACCTAAGCGAAAAACGTAAATATATTTTTGGCCTTGGGTACGAATCGAATCTACGCACTGCGGGCACTCTGTGGATACAATTCCATAGGATTTACCACTAGACCACGGAGGCGGTCACAACAATAAAACGGTAAAAAAATAATATAAAAATTATTAATTTTACAAATCCGACCCTGTGTTGATGGAACTGTCAATGTTGTTGTTTTGCAACAATTTTTACGTTTTTCTCTAATAAAGCAACAAAAATTGTAAGATTATTATTTTAATTTCGTTAGAATACAATGAAATATATCTTCTGTCTCTCACATATTTTGAAATTACAAGAATAATCACTAATTTTATTGAATTATGTGTTTGAATGCATGGTGTCAACATTTAAAACTTACTTGTGGAAGGTTATTCCTAGCACTTTTTTATGTTTTGCACTGTCGCACATATAAGCACTACACTAGACCATGATTTAGTAAAATTTTTAAGATGTAATTTTAGTTAAATAATGAATAATCACAATAATAAGTCGAGATGGTTGAGTTCGCTGTTGTTACTTTATTGTCTGTCAATTGCCTTGTAGTCTATGGTTTCAATGAAAAAATGCCACGGTTGCTCGTTTATGCAGTGTGTATGTGAACTGAGGAAGTGAGATAGCTATATGATCTTTGCGATGAGAATGAGTAAGCGCAACTTATATGGTTATACGACTAAATAATATGTTGTCTCTGCTTCCTTAACTCTGTGGGGATAGTACACGAAGTCACGAATTTTTGTTCTTTTTTTTGGTTCTCTTCTCGCGATGGATGATGAATGAGATGATAGGGAAGGCAAAGGCCCATACAGCCAAGTCTGACCTAATATATATTTATCTTTTATGAGGTCATCATCAAATTCCAGACGCTGCAGAATTTGATGCTTTTCTTGGAGTCACTCGCGGCACCATAGCTCAAACACGTCGGGTAAAATATGGGAGTTGACAGCGCGGGAAAACCGCAAAAAATAAACAGCAACTTGTGCCCCATATTTAAAGTCCAATTTATCGTTTTCCATAATTATTCACATTGCAGCACATTATTAAACAAAACAACACCACTTTGACCAACAATATACACAGTAAATTAATTTACAAAACAAAAACTTGCACTTGACATGTCCACGCAAAATGGCGCGAAGAACTCTTTACGAATGTTAGAGGGTCTAGATTGAGTATAGCCACGCCATAGCTGTTTAATTATATACATCCAAGTCAATACAACAATCAACTTACTTTATTAGGGTTGAATGACTTATCATGCCAAATCAGGTGGTTGCAGGCAATAGAACAAGAATCTTAGGGACGGATTAATAGTAATAGCATGAGTTTAATAGACAATACAGATATAACTTTATATAGCTATACCAAGTATGTTAAACAATGTTAAACTAAATAATTATAATTAGCTAAAATAACTGTAGTCAACTTAAATATATAAAATGTAGGGAAAATCTATTCATAAATAAATGATTTCTACTTATTATATTATAGTACTTTCTAAGTTATAACTTTTGGTTGCTAACCAATACAATTATTAGCCATAGTTACATACCTATCACTTTGAGATATTTTTTTAAATTATTTTTATTCATTTTGCCTAACATTAGTAAAATACGTTACAATAATTTAACGAAAGTGATTTCCCTTGTTTCCCAGTACGACCTGCCCGTTGACTATATAACTTAAGCTAATTAGTGATTGATTAGCGTTTCTTGGATTAGCCAAATCCCAGTTAGGTCGTTGGTTGTGTTTCATTTGCCCTATGTTAGACTTTGACGATTTTTGCTTTAAACTAAATGAACATGCTCTTTGAACGCATTATTAAGCGAAATATAATAAAAATAAAACAAGGTAATTTAATTTTAAATAGATATAATCATTTTTTTAATTTCTTTGGTTTAAATTTTACAACGGTTTAATCAATTTAATAAGGTTTAAAAATGACAGCTATAATATTAAACCAAATTAACAGCCTTATTTGGTATTAAATAAAAAATCTTAACTATACATAAATAATATAAAATACAGTCTTTTTAATCTTACTTGTATATTAAATGCAATAATTTCTGACCTAATTATAAGATTTTTGGTTTGGTTGCTTTACCATTAAAGTTGTGCAAAGAAAATGGGTGGTGCACGAGGAAATTATCCTCACCTTTTTATGAAGCAATACCACACATTTCCCTTACACATCTCTGGTGGATAAGCAGCAGCAAATAAAACTGGCAACTAGTCCTACTTTAAGACAAAAAAAATAGATGCAAATTGTTCTTAATGAAGAAATGAACCTATAAAATTTAATATGTCGGTACTTTTAAAGGCAAAGTAAAGTATCATCACGACCGTATCCCTTCCGGGGTGGTCAGAAATATACTAAAATACTATATATATATACTATATGCCAATCAGTGGCAAGATCGTATATGTCTCTAGCGTACGAAACTCGAAATATATCGCAAATAAATGATTGTGTCCAGACCAGGAATCAAACCCAGTACCTCCGCGTCTAAATCCACAGACTAAACCGCTATACCAGCTTAGGCAGCTGAAATATAGACAATAAAAAAGTAGTAGTAAGTTTAACCTGTGGATTTAAATTCGGAGGCACCGAGCTCGATTCCTGGTCGGGACACAATAATTTACTTGTGATATTTCTCAAGTTTGGTACGCTAGAGACCTCGACGAGCTGACGACTTGTCATGATGGGCCTATAGTAAACTTGGCTAAATGTGAACCCACTTCTTTATATAAAAAAAAAGAGAACGTGGTTTCTGATCACCCCGAAAGAAATATGATCGTGATGATACTTTACTTGTATGTTTTAGTTATCTCTATATAAATTATTAGTTTTCTTGAAAAATTGCAATTAACAGTTAGGACTAATTGCCAAATCACAGACGCTATGCAGAACATTAAAAAAAAAACTAATAACGATCTTCTTCAAAGTTTATATTCTATAGGTCCTACGTTGATTGTACCAGACAAAAACCTTATTCTATATTTATAAACACTAACCAGAATAAAGATGAAAATAATAAATTGCATATAAATAAAACAATGACAGTTATACATAAATACAGACATATAAATTAACGAAAAATATAAAACAAGATAAAAGTAGAAGAATAGGATTAGGAATTAGAAGTCTTGTAATACGGAATGCCGCAATCCCGCAGTACCCCGCCTTACTCATTGGCCTGCGAGATCCCGAACCTATAAACGCGGATCCTGCAACTTTAAAAATAGCGCCATGTTTTTTTCAAAAGTTAGCACCATGGTTAGATTTAGATATGCTGAGTGACTTTGAGTGAGTGTCTTACGTTAGACCAATGTGTTATTCTATTGATAGAAACAAGAAACCATACGTCGGAAATGACATTTTTTTTGGCTTCTCTATACGAATTGGCTATTTTAAAATTAACAGTTTGTATGGAGAAACCATTTTTTATTTCTGACATGTAGTTACATAGGAAAAGTTGTTTATTTCTATTAATAGAATAACATATCAGTCTAACGTAGGATCATATAAAGTCATAGTGAAAAGTGAATCGTTATTTGATTATTAGTAATTATAGGACTGGATAAGTATAAAACAATTTCATAACAATGTTAGGTATTAGAAACAAGACAATAAAAACAAGACAATAAGAACAAGCAAGGGTGGAATGAGAGTCAATAAGAGTATTTTTTTATACCACAGGAACAATAAATACTTGAATTATTCCTAATAAGTATATAGCGTAACATACTTACTGTTATCTGTGGATTGTAAAATATAAAACCAATCAAATAATAAATGTTGGTATTGTGCACAAAAAGTCTTATTTTTCTATGATACGGAATTTATATTTAGAGTGCGGGATTCCGCGGGATTGAGAAGTCTAAATCATCAATCCCGTGAGTTTAAAAGAGCTGCGGGATTGCAATCCCTAAATAGGATAAAGAAAAAGTATTAATTAATTGTCACTTTCCTTGACTGGAAATTGAACCGGGTTCGAACATTTTATGTCTACGGTAGCAACCAGGACATGGAGGCAGCAACTATAATTTAAAAAAGAAGCAACAAGTATCATTAAAAATGTATAATCACTTGTTACGACTTGTCACAAATCCATACTAATAATATAAATGTGAAAGCTTTGTCTGTATGTCAGTTTATCCGTTATTGACGCACATAATACTGGACCGATTAGTATGAAATTTGGCAAAAATGGTCTTTGAGAACATAGGCTATAACGACGTTATCATCTGACCGAGCATCTGACAGCCATATGCCTTTAAAACATATTTAAAAAAAAAACATTTAATAATCATCGCGCAAATACGCCAACCTAGGTACAGGTTACGAGTTTGCGCCGTTTGGGGTCGAGACGATGGACCCATGGGGACACTCAGCCAAGTGTTGTCTGGCCAAGGAGTTGTCCAAACGCCTGACGGAGAAATCTGGAGTCAGGAAAGCTGGCAATTACTTCTGCCAACGGATTAGCCTCGCTATACAGATGAGAAATGTTGCCAGCCTTCTTGGGACTATCTCTGACGGGACGACATTTTTTATTTATAGATATTTTAATTTTATATTAGGTTTAGTTTATAGGCTTTTAATTTTATGTAGTTTGTAATTATTAGTTAAATAAATATACTTTAATTTATATATATATATATATTTTTTAATACTATTTATTTATTTGTAAATGGCTCACAACTGTAAATATTCCAAAAATAAATAAATGAACCGATTCAAATACAAATTGGCAGGAATGATATTTGAAATTCATAAATTAAAATATTACATTTGACCCTACGGCAAGGTTTTTTGGCTGACCACTAACTATATTACATTGGGCAACACCGGGTCCAACAGCGATTATATTTTTGTGTTCTCAATTGAATCGAAACCTGTACATTGCTGTCTAAATCAATAACCCAACCACTAGCCCACGAAGGTGACCACAGTCAGTGAATATCGAAGAAATAGAAGAATTCTGTGGGCATTTAATTTTATAACCTAGCAATACTATGCGAAATCAACGCCGGTGTCTAACAATTCCCTAATAAGAATTGTGGCTTTTCTCGGTAAAATTCTTAGTAAATGTCCGAGGTACAGCAAATGTTTGGGAACGGACGCTTCTATGTAGTTCCTTCTCACACTATCTAATATAGAAATGGCTGCTAATTCAGGGGATATAGTGCCGAAATAACTGGGAATCCTGAAAAAGAAAGAAACACCACTGACTACATAACTAGGTTTTATCATTTAGTTAAAACAAAATTATTATATAAATAAATAAATAAAATAAATTTTTATTTTGTCACAAAAATAAAGGTTAACGACATGATGACAAATGGTCTCTGGTTTAGAAAATGGTGTTGGAAACAGGGTTCCAACAACGTCTGTTTATATACCATTTAAATTTAGTGAAACTAAAAGATTTTTTTAAAAATAAAAGTTATTAAAAAAAATAAACAATATATAAATTAAAAATAACGCAAAGAAAATTAAATTTATAAATATAATAGACATTTTATTTACCCATTAGTCATAATTAAAATAATCTCCAAACAATATTTTGATATACGCCATGCAATTGTTAGTTAGCTTGTCACTTTGGTTATTTCGGCTAATGACGTGTCTCATAAGCATATGTTAAACATGTCAAAAGATGAAAGCCTTTCTGCAACTGGCGGTTAGACTCGAAGGTATTGGGTTGGATTCCTGGTCGGAACACAATAATTTATTAAATTTATTTGTGATATTTCTCGGGTTTGGTACGCTAGAAACATCGACGAGCTTATAGTTTATGGACTTAAAAATTAGCTCGAATAAGCACCATCTTGACATCTTTGCCGACAATCTGTCCAAACTCAGCTAAGCGTGTTGAAAATTTTGTGAAATGTGATATTGTGACATTATATTAAGATTTTTTTGACTTAGTATTAACTATTATCTAAAAAGTTATAAATTAATAATGTATCTTATATTATTAATAAAGCCTGACTTCTAATTGCATGGTGTATTGGAGTATCTGTACATGTGAATAAAAAAGCGTGGTTTCTGACCACCCCTGGAAGGGATACAGTCGTGATACTTTAATTTAGAGAAAAAAAAAGTAAAGTATCATCACGACCGTTTCCATTTCGGGGTGGTCAGAAACCACACTTATAAAGAAGAGGATTCACATTTAGCCAACTTTACTATAGGCCAATCATGTCAAGTGGCAAGCTCGTATATGTCTCCAGCGTACCAAACTCGAGAAATATCACAAATAAATTAAATGTATTTATTTTAATTAATTAATTTTATTGTGTCCTGACCAGGAATCGGATCCAGTACCTCTGAGTCTAAATCTACGGCCTTAACCGCTAGACCACGGAAACTTAGAATAGGCCAAATTATCTATCAAACATTTTGGATTGCATATCTCCAGCAGTATAGATCTAATAATAATGATCATGTTTATGATTTTTAAATTTTCTTACCTTAATCTCAAATCCGGGCATGTATCAGTGCATACTATGAACGGGTAGATATGCACCAAAGTCACATGCACTCCATCTTTCTTGCAAATTCTCAAGTCCTCCATAAGTGATTCGGAAAGGCCTTGCACGGCAAATTGGGCCACACTAAGAGGCAATTGGTCTTTAATATGACTTAAACCTGCTACTGACGTCAAAGCTATTATATGACCATGATTCTTTGCTTTCATTTCCGGAAGGAATTTGTCTATTAACTGAAAAAAATAATAATAGATCTTTAGAATTGAAGACAGAAAGACAACAAATAGTCAGGGCCGTGGATTTAAAATGCTGGACTGGAGTAGAAGTCAATGGAGAATATATCTCGCACCTCCGATTCGAAGATGACATAGTCATAATGGCTAGCTCGCTGGAGGATCTTAGCAGAATGCTGAATGTTTTAAATGTTGCATCTTAGCGGGTTGGTATTGGTATGAACTTGGATATACAGCTCCAGATACACCAATATGTACTATAAAATGATATTGTTTTATATCAATATTGTAAAAATTGACGTGTAAAAGTGCAGAATACATCTCTTTTTGTCCTATGCCTACTTGCAAAATAAACGAATTGAATTGACAAAACATGAAGTCATGTTCAAAGAGCATGTCATACCGAGACCAATCTGCTTGGAAAACGCCCCTCTCGAAGTTGTGCAAAAATACGTCTAACTTGGACAGACCACAGACAACTTCAGCAAAGAAGCCGTGCTTGATATAGGCATATCAGCAATGCACTGCGAGCCTATTAATCAATAATAATAAAATATTTACATCACTTATTGAAACAATTGAGCCTAAGCAGATTTGACATAAGAGTAACAGCAGTGGTAAACAATAGCTCATGGGCCAGTTGATTTTTTTTGTTCACATTATCACTGCTTATGACTATTTCATTCTTCAGTCTAAGGAGCGATACTTAAATTTTCACTTACCCAATAAAAGGAAGTCAGAGTAACATCAATTGTTGTGTGCATATCTTGAGAAGGAGCAGCTAATAACGACCTAGGACTAGGTATGCCACAGCAATAGAAGATCATACTTATAACACCAATGTCCTTTTTAATTTGCGTAGATAGATACTGTATATTTTCCTTTTTAGTTATGTCGTAAATGTAGGATATTGCCGAACCTCCCTTCTGTTTGATTTCCTGTACAAGGCTTTCATTATTTAATTTGTTAATGTCAACACATAGGACTATTGTGCCGAGGTCTGATAGTTGTAACGCTAATTCCCTTCCAACTCCTCGACCAGCCCCAACAATCTGAAAAATAACCATATTTTTAGCGCAATAAAGAAGCTCAGTACTGATTTTCAGCTGATGCGTACTTTACGATACTCATGGTCGTCAAGGCAATAATATGTTCAGAGAGAAGACAAATTTCTAAGCATTCCATGGATTCACCGTGCGGGTGCCGGGTCCATCGTGTGTGGGTAAGAGATGAGAAGAATGCAGAAACTGATGAATAACGTAAAATTTAATAACCTAAGAAAATAAATAATTGCAGGTGCCTGGTTCATTGTGTGGGAAGAGAAGAGAAGAATTGTGTCTTGGGCTGGTTTTTAAAGGAGTCTCTCCCATTTTATTGTGCAATAAGATACTTACCATCCACCATTTTCCTCCTTTCCCTACCTAACCAAATACTGTACAATTTGATAATGCCATCTTGGAGACTCCTTTTATAAATGTATTCATGGCTGACCTGCTTAGGCCCAAGACTTTCAGTAAATGGTGCAAACATTATAACCAGCTATTTGATCCGACTTTGTCCATGTAATAAAGTCTGAAAATCTGCAAAATACTGGGTGTATGTTCATGTGTTGTGTTCAGATGGTAGCATCATAATCTCGACATACATTGCTTCCGACCGCAGGGACTCTTCCTGTCAGGAAAGTGATGGGGCTCCTGGCCTTTTTGAGATCGGTTGGCTCCGATGACAGATTAAATGTCACACTCAATGATATCATGGAGACTGAACTATTCCTGGGTACCAAGGAACGTGTCTTCAACAAAATTCATCAAAATCGGTATTGTAGTAATATAGGAGTGATAGCAAGCCATAATAAAATAAAAAAGACACATTTCTAAGCATTCCATGGATTCAATGTGCGGGTGCCTGGTCCATTGTGTATGGGTAAGAGATGAGAAGAATGGTGTCTCAGGCTTGCGACGGACAATAGGCTGGTTTACAAAGGAGGCCTCCTTTTAGTATTTTATTGCTCAACAAGACAATCACCATTCACTATTCCACTCCTCTCTCTACCCTACCAAATACTAATTCCGTTAATGCCGTCTTGGATGCTCTTTTCATAAATGTATTGACGGCAGACCTGTTTAGGCCCCAATTCTTTCAGTATAATCATAATACTTACGAGTGCAGTTTCAAATCTCAATGACTTTAGCGGAGGTGGCCTCACTAAATGGTACATAGATTGAAATATAGCATACACAGCATTCACTATGACCCATGCTGTGTCTATCATCAAAATGGTCAGAGAATACAACTTGAGCAACATTTTTATAGGAAACATGAAGTTCATCAATGTTGACAATACACCGTCAACTAATTTTGATTGACTGCTATCCTGAAAATTAAATGTAAAGATGTATTAAATATAAATAAATAAATATTTCCAGACAGGTCACACAGCACCATCTAGTTTCCGTGGTAAGCTACGAGGCTTGTGTTACAGAAACTAGATGGTTGATAAACTTCATATTATACTTTTTTTTGTAAGTATGTATTTAAACACCCAGACCGAGACAAATTATACAATGTACAACTAGCCCCCGGTGGGAATCGAACCCACGACCTTCCGAGTTCACGGCAACGTTTGTTACCACTAGACCACGGAGGCGGTCAAGTATTATAAGTGTGAAATTATAAAAATACATACTGCGGTCAAAAATTATAGAAGGATGAGCAGGTCGCTCATCCTTCTAAAATTTTTTACCTGTTGTTTGACTTTGTTGCTGATAAAATAAGAGACCTTTTTAAATCAGCCTATAGTTGGTTAAAAGCCATTTTTTTCCTCTCCCTTATGCAATGGACCTAGCATGGTGAATTCATGGAATGCAACACCATGCAGACACTCTCACATTGCAGTGTACTTGTATTTTATATGTATACTACTACTTAATGAGCTTTCAAAACATATATTTTAACACTATACTTGGGCGAATGTTCTATGATAATAATTCTACTTGAAATCTGGAATATGAATATTGGAATATGAAAGAAGTATCATCACAACCAAATCCCTTGTGGTAGGAAACCACGCTTTCACAAAACTAATTCACATTTAGCCAACTTTACTATAGGTCCATCAAGGCAAGTGGCAAGATCGACAAGGGCTCTAGCATACCAAACTTAAGATATATCACAAATAAAATAAAATATTGTATCCCATCTAAATATACAGACTTAACTGCTAGACTAAGGAGGCATTTTGTATAATATGAAAGAAATAGTAGTTAAATGTAAAAGTATCATAACAGACGTATCCCTTTCGGGGCGGTCAGAAACCACGCTTTGTCTTTTTTTTAAGAAGCAGATTAACATTCAGCCAAATTTACTATAGACCCATCATGACAAGTGGCAAGCTCGTTGATGTTTATAGCGTACCAAACTTGAGAAATATCACAAATAAAATAAATAATTGTGTCCCGACCAGGATTTGAACCCAGTAAGTTAAATATTTTTAATAAAGAAACAAAATTTGTGGTGGCTTGTTGTAAGCTAAAACTCTTTCCAATCAAAACAAAAGGTTTCAACTGTGTCATGTACCAATAAAAAATACAATTCTTAAGTACATTTGTCCTAGATTACCAATACCACTGTTCTTATGCCTAGGAGAGCATGTTAAGCCGTCAGTCCCAGTTCCACTTGTCATTAATAAATTTCAGACCCTCATTAATCCGTCTGGACAGCTGGCGGGGCTAGGCCAAATTGTCCATATATATGTTGTGGAAGGCCCAGGCCTAAGTGCTGTAATAAGCAAAAAATATAGTAACAATGTCAGTAAATAAACAAAAAATAACTAACCATAATAACATAAGAAAACAACTAAAGTCCAGTATAAATCCACCTGAAAATTATATTAACACAATCAACATTACATTTTTATTTTATTTATTACTTACAGCTAGATAACAATATAGTTAGACAGATACAAAAAAAAAAATGAGTTTTAACCTTCAAATACAAATTTACAAAAATACAAATACGATAAAACACTAACAAAATAATAAAAGAAACCAAAAGAACAAATCCTTAAATTATACAGAAGGTGGTGGGTTAAAGAAGAAAGTGAATGAAGAAAGAAGTGAGAAGAAAGTTTATTGACTACAGAGTACTGTGATGAGCATATTGAGTAGATGTCCATTAAAATGTTGAAATATTACATTATTTTTTTTTTTTATTTGATCCTTGTTTTAGTTTTTTTATTTTATATATTTTTCTATTACTTATGTTTCATTTATATTTCTTGTCAAAATTTGTGGTGTTGTTTGAGTACCTACTTATTGTTACTAATACTTGTTGTTACACTTAATTACTTTTATTATATGATTTTTAAGTTGTAAAACAGGATCAGTATACAAATATAATTGTTATTTCATATCTCATTGTTATTGTACTGATTTTGTTGGTTCTTATTTTTTTTGTTATTATAGTTAACAGTAAGGCTTTAAGATTAGATATTTTTTGTATACATAATTATGTAAAGGCTGTAAATTTTTACATGAATAAATAAAAGTAAATGTTGAAGGCATTCATAGCTATAATATCAATGTTATTGTTGTCATCATCAATTATATTATTGATGTAACAATTTCTTATAATAAAATAATTTTGTCTGTAGTTAATGTGGACTGTAGGTATTTTGAGTAACTGCCCAAGACATCTCTGAGTTCAGTAGTTGGCCAGTTTAAACAAACATAATATAACATTAGTTCCCTTGCAGGTAGATTATGTACCATTTATTTTCCAGCAAAAAAAGTGAATAAACCAAAGACTTGCTAAAGGTGTATGCAACAAAAGGGCATATTGCTTCCCTGTAAAAAAAAGTATTATAGAACAAAAACAGTTGTTTTAAAGAAAATACAATGTTTTTTTTTGTAATTTTTATCACAGCCAGTGTCTTCCCACTCCTATAACCTGCAGCCCTATTCTCTTACTTAAGCGCAAACATATAATGGAATAGTATTTATTATGTGACGCCGCGCCGACTTACTGCAACTGACACCAGCCAGTCCTTACCACTAATCCGGCTTACCAAGATACTAGATACTGCAAGTTTTGGTCTTTAACGCACAACTTTGGCCTTCTATATCTAGTTAAGCAAGTTTATCAAAATATATGGTCTATATTTTATCACAAACTTATCAGTAAAATTATCAATATTTCACCATAACACGGTCAAATGACAACTAAAACGGATATTAGATTGGGCAGCCGCGGAAGAGTATCTTAACCTCTAGATAAGAGATATAAGATAATTAATAAAATACAAATCAAAATTAGCAAGCCGTGCACAAATTTTTCTACAGTAAATACGAAGATATGTATATTTTATATTCTCCAAAATTACCTTTATAAATTATTGTTTAATAGCTCTTTTCTGGGAACAATTGTATAATAAAACGTTCTTAAAAACTAATAAATTAAGTAATTTACGCAGCTTATCCAAATTCCACTTGCGGCCAGCAGAAATTTTCAAAAACAAAATAGTAGTTTTTTTGACGTTTAAGGTAAGGTGTTGCCATTATAATGTTCAAAAACTACTATATTGTAGAAATCTTAGAATAATGACAATAGTGTAGAAATCTATGTATACCCAGTATGACCTAGGTAGAAATAGATTTATTTTATGTATAATATTATTAGATAGTTATAATTTGTTTCATATACCTATTATAAAAGAAACGTAACGCGATTACAAAAGTGAGAATTGCAATAATAAAACTCAACATACGTCAAAAGGTTATGTTCTGATAATAAAATTAATCTGTTAAAATATTTTCCCAAAGCACAGGACAGACTTATCGCCATAAAGAGCGTAAGATCGAGTAGTAATGATATCTGACACAGGTTTAATCAATTTAAAATCAGAACGTTTGTAAACATAGTATTTATTTTTATTTATTATTTTACAAAAATTGTTAAAACTAAGGTGTTGTTATTTAATAAATAATGTCTTTTGTATACCAAGGAGATTCGGATCTTGAGAATAAAGCGAGAAGAAGTAAGTTAAATGTATACTCATTTATTAATTATCTAAAATATTAAGATTGTAAACGATGATTACTTATTACTCTAATAAAGCTTTTATTAAAATTATTGGTGCATATATAAGTGATATCGGTCGTGGTCAATTGCAGCCTTGACCTGGTCTCTACAACTTGCACAAAGGATAATTAAAATCTATTATCAATATTTTAATTTAACCCACGTGATTGGTAGTTAGCTAGTCACTTTTGTTATTTCAGCCAATGACGTGCCTCATTGGCATTTGGTAAACATGTCAAGAGATAATCAGCTTTCAGAAAACCGGCCGTTAATATTATAAATGACAACTGCTGGCACCTGATTCCCTTTATCACGTATTGTGCAAAACTATAAGACTATGTTATATTATTTTGTGACAATAAAAAATATAATAAAGATATTCTCTAATATCTAAATGTCCCAATGATGATATTCCAAAGGAATCAAACTTTCAAAAACTTTGGGATACACCATTGGTACAAAACACCTATAAACATTTGGCTCAAAATCCAATCAGTGATCAACATCGCGCCCGGTTTCTGGCTTCAGTAGAAAAGGAATCCGGCCACTGGTTACACACACTGCCTTCTGCGAACCTCAACATGCTGCTTGATGACGAAAGTTTCCGTATTGCCATTGGTCTTCGGTTAGGGGCACCATTATGTGTCTTACATAGATGTCCATGTGGAAAGGAGGAAAGAGTCTTGGAGTTCATGGGCTCTCCTGTTCCAAAAGTGCGGGTAAATTTTCCCACCACGGGTCCCTTAACAATGTTATTAAAAGGGCTCTAGCCACCATCGAGGTTCCAGCTCTTCTAGAGCCTGTTGGAGTTATCCGAGACGATGGCAAGAGACCCGATAGTATGACATTGGTCTCCTGAGAATGGTGATATTTTTTTGAATAAATGTTTTAATTAATACTCAAAAGTACACTGGCACTTAAAATAATTTTTGAAAATGTTGGATTGTGCGAGCGAGAGGAATGCAAAGAGTTAAACCATTTAACCTTTATTGGTCATTGTAGCTACTGAGAAAATATCTGAAAACATGCATATAGTGGCAAATGAGCCATCTCTGGCGCTGTACAGACTTCAGGAGCATGTAAGAAAAGCCTTGCCCCCTATGGTAGAAAGACGAGCAGATGTCACCAAGCTGCAGCATGACTTGCAAGGAAGATGCTACGATGTTGAATATGCTCTTGGGTAAGTTTTTTTGTTATGCAATTAATTTTCAATCTATGACAATATGTTAACATTTTGTTTTGTGCTATCACATTGATATGCTAGAAACATCTGGAATAAAGAAGTGAAATTATTGTAACATAATATTTAAAAAGTGGTGAGCATTGATGGAGACTTATATCCAGCAGCGGACAGATAGGCTGATGATGATAATACTGGTAGAAAGACAAAAATTCAGAAACCAGAAGAGGTTCATTGGATTTGGCTTAATATAACAATGTTTATTAAATAAAATTTTAACTCAAATTACTGCAAGAAACTGCTTTGGTTAGTGCTGTAAAGTAGGGTTTATTAAGACCTTTGTACCCTAAGGTATTGAGTATATATACTCTAAGCACTGCTGCCCAAAACACAAGCTCACTTCTTTGTTCAGGCACAGAAGTATCTTCATGTTCATAATATCTGCATACTTTTTTCTGTTCTTAATGAACCTGAGACACCGAAATAGCTATTTTGCCTATCTTTCTTCGTTTGACGATAAATCTCTACATTTCTCTCATTTCATTTCAAACTCGTTTGTCGTTAGTCGCCACAAATTCGTAGAACTATTTGCATCCTAGCATCAGGCAAGTAACCACTAGATTGCTGTTTAAAAAAATTATCTTTGTGCATTACCTATCCCAATAAAGTTAGTAAGTATATTATTACATATACATATATAAGTATTCATTAGTACGTATAATATATTATATATATCTTTGCATCACTTACTGAAAGAATTGGGCCTAAGCAGGTCTGCCGTCAATACATTTATGGAACGAGCTTCCAAAGACGGCATTAACGGAATCATACAGTATTTGGTTGGGTAGGGAGAGAAGTGGAATGGTGGATGGTGAGCGTATTATCGCGCAATAGAAAAAAAAAGGAGGCCTCCTTTTCTTAAACCAGCCAATTGTCGGTCGCAAGCCCGAGACACCATTCTTCTCATCTCTTACCCACACAAGATGGACCCGGCACCCGCACGGTGAATCCATGGAATGCTTAGAAATTTGTCTTCTATATATTTCTCTTGAAGTTCATATCATTAAAAAAAATATATATATATATATATTTAATTATAATTTAATATATAGTATTTTTAAAATCTTTTAAATTATTGATATACGTTGACATGCCGTTACTATTTTTGTACCTTTATTTTTTGTACTGTTTGCCATACTGTAAAATAGAATGATTAAAATAAGTTAAATATACATTTTGTCATTTCCAGCGCAGTAAAATCAATGGACGGTGCAGTGGCTAGCTTCCAAAACGTGCAAGAGATGTTGAAGCAATCTATATTTCTCAAACAGCAGCTAAAATACGAGGAGGGAAGGAGAAATAAAAAAGATTCAACTTCCGTTTATAAACGTCTTTCTGCCCACATTGCCTTAGACCTTTCCGATCTCTCCGACATTCCCATGGTGCGGGAAACCACAAATAGAATTGAAAATATAATGGCTCAAGCTCGCGGGTCTGCCAATGAATTACACAGATCTCATACTACATTGCACTAACTATTCTCTAATCTAATTGTTATTGAAAGGACTCCGTTTGAATGTGAGAAAAACTAAGGTACTAATTTTTGAAAGAAGTATGACAAAACGTGACGATAAATATTGATGACGAAACTCTGGAACAAGTACATAAAATCATATATCTGGGCAGTGTTTTCACTGCAGATGGGAAGTATGATAGGGATGTCGAAAGAACAGTGAACGCGGGAAGTGGTGTCAACGGCTCCCTAGCGACACTAGTTCATTTGCCTTCCATTCCGACCAGTGGGTCGGCAATCGAATGTCAGTGACAAAGCTCGGCTCGCCATACATAATGCCATGTTGGTACCAACACTGATGTACGGAAGCGAGATGTGGATATGTCAGTCTGACATATGAGATAGTGAGACAGTTAACGCAGTAGAAATGAGGTTATTAGGTTGGATATGTAGCGTCAATCTGGCGGACACCATTCGCAACAATTAAATATGCAATAGTGTGGGTATGAATGAATGTATAGGGACAAAAATAAGGAAAGACATGCTTCAATCAACTTCGATGGTCTGGACATATCGAAAGGATGGGTGAAGAAAGATTGACGAACCATATATATAATGCGAATGTTGTGGGTAAAACAGGCCCTGGTAAATCAAGACTTCATTGACATCATATCCTCGCTAAGCCGTCTGGCCTGCGCGTGGCGAGTGTAGGCCAAATTCTCCAGATATATGTTCTGGAAGGCACATCCCCAGCAGTGGAGGTCTAGGACACTGTGTTCTAGGGGCTGTACTGAAGTGTACTTAGTGCTGGAGAATTTTGCCTACACTCGCCACGCTGGCCAGACGGCTTGGCGAGGATATGATGTAAATTTTTAATAAGTCCCGGTTCCACTAATAATATTCTAAGAGGAAGGTATAACTGCCCCCACCTTGCCAAAATGTTTAGGTTTAACACAATGATATTTCCCCGTCGTGACCACGGAATGAAGCTAATGAGAAAATCCAGCAATACAAATATAGGATATCACTTCATGAATAACAGAGTTGTAAATATGTGGAACAAAATACCAGAAGACATATTAAAGTCCTCAACTGTAAACACTTTTAAAAACAAACTGGACAAGTGGCTAGTGACAATCGAAATAGACTATGGTGATAACTGACAATTTAATAAACTTTACACCAGTGCTTGATATAGGCATATCAGCAATGCGCTGCTCGCCTATTAATCAATAATAATAATAATACCAACTTGTGAAATCGTTAATAAATTGACATCAGATCCTCGCCAACCCGTCTGGCCAGCGTGGCGAGTGTAGTCCAAATTCTCCAGATATATGTTCTGGAAGGCCCATATCCAACAGTGGAGGTCTAGGACGCCGTGTTCTACGGGCTGTGACGATGTTTTTACCACCGCTCTATGAACCTGAACCCAGTTTATTATACCCTAAACAGAGCCACCGCAATTTTTTTTCTGGGTGTACATTGTGTGTTTTAGATCTGTGTTTAATGATAAGAATAATTGTATTAACCATCAGCAGTGTGGCCTAATCCTAATGCTTTGCCTAATGCAAATATGGTTGCTTTTGTGATGTTACTAATAAAATATTGTGGTTAATGTCCTTTGCTTTTCATTGGGTTCCAGATGGGAAAAAACATATACAGTGTAAACTCTATATAACGACACTGAAGGGACTGTAAAAATCAGAATTGGAAGACAAGCTAAACCAACCAAAGTTTGCCGTTAAATCAAGTGACGTTACATGGAGTTTACACTGTATTTTTTTTTAAATTACTATTACTAACTGGTCTTCATAGACTCCCCGCAGGGGGGGAGTGCGGAATCTGTGTCAAGGTATTTGCCTTCTTACAGAGGTTGCATTCGCTTTCCGTAACTACGGACTGGGCATGGGGTATCCATTGAAGGTTGAAGTACACGAGCCTGGTGGCGGGGCCACGATTACGACTCCGTGATTGGCAGCATTGTCGAGCGTAGCATTGTTTGGCGTCCGGCGGACGGGCGTGCAGATTTATTTTTTCTTACATAACATTTAAATGCAACATTATTCTGCCAAACTATAAAATAGTTTATCGGCAGATAGCTCTTATCCCAATAATATACTCACATTATTTATACAGTTCCTCACAGTGTAAAAAAATAAGTAAAGTATCATCACGACCGTTTCCCTTCCGGGGTACTCAGAAACCACGCTTATAAAGAAGCGGATTCACATTTAGTCAACTTTACTATAGGCCAATCATGGCAAGATTGACAAGTGGCAAGCTAGTCGATGCCTCTAGCGTACCATACTCGGGAAATATCTCAAATAAATAAAATATTAATATTATTTATTTAAATCAATAAATATTATTGTGTCCCGACCAGGTATCGAACCCGGTACCTCCAAGTCTAAATCCACAGACTTAACCGGTAGACCACGGAGGCTGTTAAGTAGTGTAAGTAGGTATCACATGTAGTGTATATAATATATTTATAGTATGTAGTATTGTCTACATATTAGTATGTATTTATCTATATCTAGATTTATTTTGAATAAACTATTAAATTATTTAATAGTTGCACCCACTTTACAAAACAAATGGTTCCATTGTCTCAAAGGTTGGTTGCCTAGGCATTAAGCCCGCCTATAATATATAATAATATTTACCACAGATTAGTTTACTAAAAATTGAATAAAATACAACTATGATAGCTTAACAAGCAGTTAAATAACAAAAATAAATATAGGTTCTCTTTCTGTTGTGCGTGCGATCGACTATTGGCTGGTTTATAAAGGAGGCCTCCTTTTCTAATGCGCAACAAGACGATCAGCATCCACCATTCTGCTCCCCTACCCAACCAAATACTGTATGATTCCTTTCTCGTTCTTTAAATGTATTGACGGCAAACCTGCTGGAATTCCTCCAGCACCAACTTCCACTGCGTAAAGCTGAGTCATGAATCCATTCCTGATAATTTCTTCTGTGAGATTATAATATTTATTCGACTTTTTATTTATATAACTTAATTTTATTTCCTACATTTTTTTTAAGAACTCTTCGATTTGGAAAATGTTAGAAGAGCGAGCGAGAGAGGGTTGCGAAGAAGGTAACTGTTTTGTTCTAGTTATTAACAGTTACATTCTATCGCTGTCCTTAACTCTCAGGAAAAAATCCTGTACGAAGACACTCAAGTAAGCGAAAAATTACTGGCCCTAAACAGGTTTTATGACTAGGTACTTTTGGAGTTTTATAACATGCGTCAGAGCGAAAATTTACACCTATGTGTAATTCTAAATTATTTAAGTCTTAGCATGGTATCGCGACAAACCATCTTCACTATAGGTAATAATGTTGCTTTCCGGGTATAACAAACATAATAAATTATAAATAAATAATTATTATTTAAGGTACACTAACAGGGTTATAATAATTTATTAGGGTCGTAAATAAAATCTCAAGGGTAGTGTACACGGTATGCAATGTGTAGTTACTTGGATAATGGAATGTACCTACTGTATCTTAGAGATTAAATAATTTTAGGTTTATTACGAAAATAAATATACATAAAAATGACAGTTTGCATTGAAGTTATATAATATTAGTATACTAAGCTAAGTCAAGAAAATGATGTTAAAATCGATATATAATAAGTAGACCAGTAGCCCTATTCTGATACTTAGTCGCAAACGTTATTAGTGGATTTTGTCACTCAATTCTCAACTCTATAAGCGCTCGACCTTGACAGCGGCCGTGTAAATATCAACTTTAATAGCGTGATATATATATATATAGTTAACGGATTCCACTATATAACGTTAGCGCTTAAGCATCAGAATAGGGTTACAGTACATATACAGACAATTGCAAAAAGCTACACTCCTTAATACTGAAAGTTTAGAGTTAAAGAAGTATGATCCTCACTTGGCCGAGGCCCGTGAACATCATTAGGTTAACCAGCTAAATGCCAGATTTTTTAAGAACTCACAGAATAAATTCGTTTATTTCAAACCACTGGGATTCATATTAACAATATTAGTACTTACAGATAAAGGTACTTAAATATAAAAAGAAAAAAATATATTTAAAAATCATTACTTTGCAAGTGTGGGGGAGATTTCCAACTCCCTCACCCGTGGTAGATGAGTGGACTGTATATTGTTTGGGGGGGGTTTGATGACGAGCCAGCTTACGAGCAGACGAGAAGCACTTACCTCTTCCAGCAGCAGCTGACAACGTCTCAGTGGAGTCGACCCCAGGGTTCCAGAAGAATACCAGCTCTGATTCTGATGCTAAAACTCTTTTCACATAAAACTAATAATCCAAGTTCCGATCGATAAATACACTCGCATTCAGCAGACACTGCTGCAGCACCGAAAAATTGAGCACACACCGTGTGACGTCACCGATACACAAATTGTCGACGTCCGCCGCCGACCGAGGTTGAGGTGCGACTGACTACCCACCGATGGGTCATAGAACTGGCTTTAACAGCAAGGATGTCCAAAGTAAACGTATTTTAGTTCACAATCAATAACACATGCCTCTTAAATAGATACTACATTTGGGTTAGAAATGTCTAGTTTACAGTATCGCTGGAAAGGTGATTAAATAGTCGACACATATGGATGATAGGATTACGTATTATAAGTGCTGTTAATTCTATGGGTGCCAATAATAAATGTCTGATTCTTTTGTCGGCGATTACGCCCAAAACCTTAGGAAGTTTAGTGTTTGATTTTGTGCAGGTAAATGAGATCTTGTTTAGTGCGACGAAGCTTAAATACAGACAATCTGACACTGTAGAAGACAAAGTTTTGGAGAGGTTCCAAACAAAGAATACCGATACACGGGCACTCGTATTCCAAAAGTGTGGGTCGCTTTTTCTCTCATAGCGCCATTAATGATTACGTAGGACGTTTACTATAGTTTCGATCCTATATCTATTTTAGAACCTACCTACGAGACGATTGCAAGCGTCCAGACGGAATGACATTAGTACCTTGGAGGTTGTGCCAATCCCTGTTGTAGGATTTTACCTGCTGGGATTGCAAATCAGCAAGCGTCGAAAATATGAAACGATTTGCAATAGTTACTAATTATCGACGTTTGCTATTTCCGTGTTGCTTTTAGTTTGCTATAGAAATGACGGGTCCGTGGGGATCAGAGGGATGAAAGCGTTTTATAAAGAAATTGTTCATTGAAGTCTCTGGTGTCAATAGGGCTGGCAGTTTTTTCTCTCAAAAATTAAGTATCTTAATTCGGAGGGGAAATGCTGCCAGTGTATTGGGCACCATGCCACAGGACAGCGATTTGTAGGAGCTATTTTTTGCTTATTGAGCTTATTTTAATTTTATTTAAGGTTTTGTTTGTAATAATTCCTTCGAATAAAAGAATACTGATTTAGACAATTCCTTTGGGGGAATCCGTTTGACAACTGCACTGGGAGAAATGGTTGAGCCTTTGAGGAAACGTAGGTATATATAACAATACGGGTGTAAGACTTCAGTTATCGGAATTGTTTTAAAAAATAGCAGGCGTTCAATGTTTTTTTGTTGGTTGAATATCTCCTGACCTTCTTCAAAGCTTAAATTATATTATAATACAATTTTTGGTCGGGCATTGCTTCATATTAAACATTAGCTTTTTCTCATTAATAGAATGATTTTTATTTTGTTAATATTAGCTAATGTATAACAAAATTATTATCGCCAAATATGTAATAATTAAATGCTGTGAAATTGTAAAACCAATAAAAAAATAAAGTAAAAAATATTTACCTACTAGCCATTTTTATCGGTACGAACAACCACAAATGTCGCAGCTACCATGCTAGGACCGTAGGTTTTATAAATGATTTACGTTTTCGTGCTAAATCATTTGTTTTCTAGTTCATCGAAGAAAATGTCGCGCTTCAAGTTACTATATATTTTCCTGATTGTACTATTATTCGACTATGGATATGGAGGTAGGCCATTTAATTATTTAAAACAGTGTTCTTGCAAAACCTCTGTAACCAATGGTATGTTCGACTTGAAAGAAAAGCTTGCTTTTTTACCGAATTTTGTATGAAAGCCAAAAAGCGACAAGTCAAAGATAGGGTAAATTACCGGATACGTTTTTTTTAAACGCAAAGGAGTTCGACTCCTACGAGACAATAATTTATTTAAAAAAATCTCGAGTTTGGTACCTACGCTAGAGACGTCGACGTGCTTGCCACTTGAATGGTCCTCAAGAAACATAATACAAGATGGGCCTCGTAGTAAAGTTTGTTGGCAAGCTCGTCGATGTCTCTAGCATACCAAGAAATGTCACAAATATTTTTATATGGTCTCGACCTGAAAACGAACCCAGCACCTCCGCGTCTACTTGTAAACCTACAGCCTTAAGCTCTAGACCACGGAGGCAGTACTAATAACGAAAACTGGTTAATCTTATTGATGTATTTTTACTTTTATATCGTTATTTTAATAATACACTTATTAATAGGAGTTCTTCGCGCCATTTTGCGCGGACATGTCAAGTGCAAGTTTTTGTTTTGTAAATTAATTTACTGTGAATATTATTGGTCAAAAATGATGTTGTTTTGTTTAATAATGTGCTACAATGTGAATAATTATGGAAAACGATAAATTGGACTTTTAATATGGGGCACAGTATTTTTCAATTTCAAAGTTTTTTTTTGCGGTTTTCCCGCGCTGTGAACTCCCATATTATACCCGACGTGTTTGGGCTATAATGCCGCGAGTGACGCCAAGAAAAGCATCAAATTGTGCAACATCTGGAATTTGATGATAACCTTATTAACTTATAAGAAAGAAAAATATACATATTACGTCAGACTTGGCTGTATGGGCTAGACCCTTTGCCTTCCCTATCCCTATATTATTCCTCATTCATCATCCATCGGGAGAAGAGAACACACACAAACAACAAAAACCAATAGGTGTCAAAACAGACATCAACAAAAAACAAAAAAAAAATGTCCTGACCAGGAATCGAACCTGGTACATCCGAGTGTAAATCCACGGACTTAACCGCTAGACCACGGGGACAGTTATAATGATATTATACTTTTTATTCTATTTTTTTACAGGGAGAGTAGCCAGGTCACCCCAATACGGTGGCAGCTTTAGCCAAGCCAGTGCTGGAAGTTTCGGGGGTTACGGCGGAGGGAATTATGGCCCAGGGTACGGCGGAGGAGGATATGGTGGATATGGAAATGGAGGATTTGGAGGCTTCCATCATCATTATCATGGGTTTGGCGGATATGGAGGTGGTTATGGCCAGGGTGGATTCGGAGGAGGTGGATATGGTCAAGGTGGTTATGGACAGAGTGGATATGGTCAAGGTGGATATGACCAAGGTGGATATGGTCAGGGTGGATTTGGAGGAGGTGGGTTAGGTGGATTGGGGTCGTTTGGGAATCTTGGAGCTGGTCAAAGTATTAGCATATCAAAAAGCATTTCTATTGGAGGTGGTGGCGATGGGAACGCGGAATCTAGTGCCCAATCGTCAGCTTCAAAGAAATAAAATATTCGGATTATTAATATCAATATATTCTTCCTGTAGCCCTATTCTGTTATATAACATAAAACGCAAACGTTATATAGTGGAATCCGTTAACTATATATATATATCACGCTATTAAAGTTGATATTTGTACGGCCGCTGTCAATGTCGAGCGCTTATAGAGTTGAGAATTGAATAATATTTTGTAGTTATGACGCAATCTCTGACGTAAATAACGAAATCCACTAGTAACGTTTTAAGCGCTTTTTATAATTTTATTTCGCTTTGAAAGTTATTCGACTTGGCGTTTGTCTATGGTTCTCAAAAAAAAAAAAAAAATTCAAGCTTTTGCTTTTTTTGCTTTCAAGTCGAACATAGCATTAGACACAAAAAATATTTTAAAATAGTGATTGTGCGCACGAAAGGAATGAACAAGCGTTAAATCCTTTTTAAGTTAGTATTTGTCATTGCTGTGTTCGACTTGAAAGCAAAGCAAAACTCGCTTTTTTACCGAATTATGCTTATTTTATTTTTTCATTTTTTTCAATACTTTATGCACTAGGTACACAGGCGGTCTTAATGCCGCTAGGCATTCTTACTAGTCAACCTTAGGGACAATTTAGAGCATTTGTTATGTGAGGCAGATGCAACATATTTAGCATTTAGGTCTGTGAAAAAAAAATGTATGAAAACCATTAGATAGAGAGAGAGAGAGACGAAGAACTTTCAAACCGAAATAAAGTGAAAAAAAAAAGCTCTGAAAGCGATAAGTACCAATGAGAAATATACTATTCTAACGTACATTTGTCATAGATTTACAACACCACTGTTTCTGTGCTTAGGAAAGCACGTTAAGCCGTCGGTCACGGTTCCACTAATACCAACTTGTGGAATAGTTAATAAATTGTCATGAAAAATTGACAACATATCTTTGCCAAGCCGCCTGGCTAGCGTGGCGAGTGTAGGCCAAATTCTCCAGTTCAGGAAGGCCCATCTCCAGCAGTGGAGGTCTAAGACGCTGTGTGTGTGCTGTAACGAATGGGGCAAGAAACTAAGAAGAAATTAAAGCTAGGGCAGTCTCAGAATTAATTAATCTATGAGTGCGCATTGCCGTTTATGCTGTGTTCAACGTGCACTTACCTATACATCGATTTTATTGATTACTAACAATTTGCCGACTTGTATGATACGGAAGTGTAAAACACGGTCTTCTTCGACAAGAAAATAATTAATTTTAACTAATCTAGTTAAAAAATATTGTAACAAACATTTTGTATGCAAAGTTACAAACACCAGACTTGCTGACATGTCGTACTTGATGAGACTGGCGAGAGGCGATGTATATTGCATAGAACTCCTACCGCATATTACTCTCCGTGTCCCGAAAACTAATACCCGTTACATATACCCTTTACACATTCCAAGCACCCATTCCAACTACAGGCAAAATTCATATTTTATTAGATCGAGTAAGCTATTTAACCAGGATAGCAATGAACTTGATCTTTTACTCGTACCTTGCCGTGTCACTTTTGGATAAATACTAATATTGGTATATTGAGCAATGATAACTTGTGATTGGGCAAATAGTGGGTTAATATTGCAGATATGTCTCATGTATTCTACTATCTGTTGTCAACTAAATCTAGGATACAAATATGCATACATATAGTTCTGTGGTGTGGTGGGGAGGGGCGTGTTGCTGGCGGATGGCCCGGGCTTATATGGGTTAAAGTGGATGTATTTATGGGTTTGGGTTGTCTGTCGGCAGTGCGTTTCTCTTTATTTTCGCTACATATTTGTACAAAAACCAAATGCAAGTAGCATTTGTGTGAACCTCTAAAGGCAAATTGATACCATTCTGCCAATAATAATGTTAAGTGCTGTATGGTTTACCTAATAATATAAAATAAAAAAATGAAAAATAACAACCATACCCGCTTGATTTTATTGAGCTCTTTGGTATTAGTGGAACCGGGACCGACAGCGTGCTCTTCGAATGACGGGAACGGTGGTGTTGTAAATCTATGGCATACGTAAAAAAAGTATATTTCACATTGGTACGTGCTGTTTCTTTCGAATGATTATTGCATTCCAATGAAACTTCGTCAAGTACAATTATGACCTATGTATAAATCAAGTATTTCTGATATTAAAAATAGTTATAAAAATAATGTGTTTATTTCAATCCATTCCTTTGTATTATCCTAAAGCCAAGTTTTATTATTATTATTAACGTTTTATTTCACTTTGAAAGGCGTTCGAGTAGCATTTTCATTCAATTTAAAGTTTCGTGTTTGCCTTCAATGGGGTGTGTCACTAACTTTTTATCACGATAGATGGCGCATGATAGATGGTACCTAATATAACTGTCAGTTGCATAGAAAACTTGTATTTTTATTACGAAATTTATTATTTTTTGGATATTGTACAGAAGTGAGCAGCTTTTAAGTGTACAAATCGAGATTTCCAAGCGAAAGCAAAGATATGATGATCTTAAAATTGCTGTTCAAATAATTCAACCTTTTTTTATTTTAAGCGCTTTCCTAATTCGTCTTTTAAGGTAGGTAACGTTAAGTTAAAATACATTTTACTGTTATAAAATTGTAAAACTACAAATAAATTTAAAAAACGAACAATCTTAGGTGTAAACAAGGTACCAGTGCCGCTAGCGACATCTACAAAAAGCTTTGCCTGATACACCCCATTCGGTGCATTTTTATATCTGGAACGCAGGGTATATCTTTAAAGCCATGTTATATTAAAACTTTAAACATGCAAGACAAGAGCAAGGCTATCTATATGTTGGCAAGACCAAGAGCAAGGCTATCTATATGTTGGCAAGACCAAGAGCAAGGCTATCTATATGTTGGCAAGACCAAGAGCAAGGCTATCTATATGTTGGCAAGACCAAGAGCAAGGCTATCTATATGTTGGCAAGACCAAGAGCAAGGCTATCTATATGTTGGCAAGACCAAGAGCAAGGCTATCTATATGTTGGCAAGACCAAGAGCAAGGCTATCTATATGTTGGCAAGACCAAGAGCAAGGCTATCTATATGTTGGCAAGACCAAGAGCAAGGCTATCTATATGTTGGCAAGACCAAGAGCAAGGCTATCTATATGTTGGCAAGACCAAGAGCAAGGCTATCTATATGTTGGCAAGACCAAGAGCAAGGCTATCTATATGTTGGCAAGACCAAGAGCAAGGCTATCTATATGTTGGCAAGACCAAGAGCAAGGCTATCTATATGTTGGCAAGACCAAGAGCAAGGCTATCTATATGTTGGCAAGACCAAGAGCAAGGCTATCTATATGTTGGCAAGACCAAGAGCAAGGCTATCTATATGTTGGCAAGACCAAGAGCAAGGCTATCTATATGTTGGCAAGACCAAGAGCAAGGCTATCTATATGTTGGCAAGACCAAGACCAAGAGCAAGGCTATCTATATGTTGGCAAGACCAAGACCAAGACTAACCCTAGTCTCGCAAGACTCTTGCTCTGACATTTTCTTTCAATTTGTAACTGGTTTGATTCTTTTTTCGGGCCTCAGAATTTAAAACTCAAACCCTTATGTAGATGACTTAAAATATCTCAAAAACTACCACTGAATACATTTTTGGATACATGTTGGTCAACAATATCTATAACTATACCAAATTTTAAGTAAAACAGACCAGAAGCCCTTTGCGGATAGACACTACTCGTAAAGTCAAAATATCTTTATTCACGTAAACCTATTACAGGCATTTATGAAACGTCATTAATTTAATTATTTTGAAAGATTACTCCTGCTAGTAGAAGACTAAGCAGCAAAGTGGTCCAATAAGTAAGCTGTTAGCAGAAGACCAGCAGCTTAGCAGATTCCAGTGACCTGTTAATGTTTAATCTGACTTGGAAAGGAATCTGCAAGGAAGACTACGCTATATCAGATTTACAAAATAAAACATATACAGAACTGCACCACAACGATCAATTAATAACCTTTTAAATTTAGTTATCAGTACCTATGAGATTACAATACCTGGTACAGCAGTAACCCACGAGGCAAGTCAGAATTAAGATAGACTACATGCCTATGTGCAACCCGAAAGTCGACAAATGTCTCATAAGGTATCCTTACTACATACACAAATATATTTTCAGTCAGAGAAAGAGTCTTGCGAGACTCTTGCGCAAGACCAATCCCAAGACCAAGACTTGGCCAGTCTTGGTCTTGGGATTGCTTCAAAGCGAAATAAAGTAAAAAAAGCGTTTACAGCGCCAAATAAAACATGGGGTACGTGATGCCATCGAAAGTCATTTGCAACAGTAGCGTTTCCGAGTGAAAATTCAAACAAGATATTTGAAACTTAAAAGTAGATTTTAGAACCCCATAAAAATCTAAAGTATTTTTCCAGGATTCCGTAAGTAAATAATAATAATAAATAAATATTTACAGAAAGGTCACACAGCGCCATCTAATTTCCGTGGTAAGCTGCGAGGCTTGTGTTACGGAAACTAGATGGTTGATTAACTACATATTATACATATAAACACCCAGACCGAGACAAATTATACAATGTACAACTTGCCCCCGGTGGGAATCGAACCCACGACCTCCCGAGTTGACGACAACGTTTGTTACCACTAGACCACGGAGGCGATCAAGGTAATAAGGTAAGTATATATACAATTTAAAATATATTTTTGTCAAGTAGCCTATTCTTCAGGAAATTGTTCTGAAAGGACCATCTCTAGCCAGTGGAGTCTCTAGTAGGGTTTTCTGAACCGGTTCTGTTTTTAAGAACCGGGAATTTCGGTACTTTTTAGTAAAGATACCGGTATGTCCCGGTATTTTTGGTTCTTACTCGTTTTTGTTATATATAAAACATATGTTATGCTTCAAAAGTAAAACACTAATAAATATTTAAGTATAGTTTTATTGTAACTTTTAAGTAATTTCAAAAAATAACAATAAAACCAAGCAGAACTTAATTACTAAGTCTTCTCATATACATTTTTCTTCTATTTTCTGTTCCTTGTCAGTAGTATAAATAAATAAATCAGTAAAATAACAATCTATATTCTTGTTAAGTATAACGGTAAAAGTTAAGCAGTTATCTTTCTAGGACGGAAACATATACCTATCAATAGGTACCTTACCTAAATTAAAGTATCTTAAACATAAAAAAAAAAAAACTTTTTTAACAAACAATAAATAAACATAATATCTACTTCTGAATATTCAAGAAATATGACTTAAAAAAGTAAGAGTAGTTAAGTAGTACTCCTAGTTTGAATCGCGTTATTAAAATGAATTCCCGAAATAAGCGGAAATCAAATTTAATTTCCCGGTTCCATTTTACTGAACTGCGAACCGGGATTTCCCGGAACTTTCGAGTTCGGGATTTTCCGGTTCTGAACCCTAGTCTCTAGGACTCTATGGGCCCGGCTGTAAAGACAATGATGCATTTTTTATTACACTTTCAACCACTGTTGCCGGGTTGCAATTATAGGTACCTACACTATATTTAGTTCGGTTCAACAACACGTTACCTCATATCTATTTACATCAAAAGTCAATAATAATTCCGGAGTGAGTGATTCCCCAACACACAAAATGTATGTAAATACTAAAAATATCAATAAACACATTGAATGTGTTAAAAGTTATGTGATTGTGTTAACTACTGTAAACTAGCCACACAAAAGAACAAAGTTAGAAGAAACATAAAAACACTTCGTCGGCGCAACAGTGTTTTTTTTTTTGTATGAACCGAGTCTTTGATTTATCTTTTTTTTTTAATTAGCGTCTGCTATAAAATATAGAAATTAAATAATCATGTTTTGGTAAAAAATAAGATGTAGTAAGGTTATAGCAAAAATATACATAATTGGTTTATTTATCCTTATATCATAATATTTAAATACTGCCTCCGTGGTCTAGCGGTTAAGTCCGTGGATTTAGACTCGGAGGTACCGGGTTCGATTCCTGGTCGGGACACAAAAATATTTATTAATGTAAATAAATATGTACATTTAATTAATATTTAATTTATTTGTGATATTTCTCGAGTTTGGTACGCTGGAGACATCGACGAGCTTGCCACTTGTCATGATTGGCCTATAGTAAAGTTGGCTAAATGTGAATCCGCTTATTTATAAGCGTGGTTTCTGACCACCCCGATAGGGAAACGTTCGTGATGATACTTTACTTTAAATACATCATTATTTTGCCAAACTATAAAATAATTTAATATATCATATCGCACCGTTAGTAATACAAGGGCATAATACGAAAAAGTATTTTTTTTAGATATATCGTCTAAAAATTCTGGAATTTTAAACATTCCAGCTTATTTTTCGAATAAAACGAAAATTAATTAAGTTGTAAATGTGAAATTCTGCAGATTTGTTCTTTGATGACTACATTATAAATAGCAATGAAAAATTTATAAGATATTTTAAGATATATTTAGGTAAATAATTTCATCTTGTGCCCTTTGCATTTAAAATCACACTATACAAAAATATTGACTATTATATTATTAAGGGTGCGATATATAATATAATTAATATATCAATGTCAATGTTCCCATCACCAATCATCGCATTGTCAACTAGTGCTAATAATAAAATATTTTTGTCTGTAGTACTGTGCACGGTAGGTTTAAGTAACGTCTCTGAGGTCGGCGTGGTGTTTGCAAACCGAATTTGCTGAGCAATTTGGAGCCAGACCTGTGCAGTGGTGGCTCGATTGTAATAACGCTTTCCTTAACATCCTAGAAAGGTAGGTTCGAACCCTGGCATGAACCATACACTTCATACACATACATATACACTTCTCTTACGTACATTTGTCATAGATTTACAACACCACCGTTCTCGTCCCGGTTCCACTAATACCAAGTTCTGGAATTGTAAAAAAATATCATCCCGTCTGGAAAGCGTGGCGAGTGTAGGCCAAAATCTTCAGAAATTTCTGGAAGTCCCATTTCCAACAGTGAGTGGAGGTCTAGGACATAGTGTTCTAGGGGCGGGGTGTGATGATGATGTCAATCAAGCAAAGCAGGGACTAAATCGTTAGACCACGTGGTGTTTACGTCTTTAGGTTGTAGGATAGCTACAAAGAAGAAAAAAAACTACAAAACTAAAAATTATAATGTTCTCAAGTTGGTTTTGACAATTGTTGATATTAAGAATTCTTTGTTAAAAAGTTATGGTATTATTTTATTAAAAACATTTACAAATATCCGCAGTATTATTCATTTGAAAACTACTTACCAGCCAGTTTCTCGAACGTATTTTTGGCATTAATTACTTAACTAAAAATTAACCTGTTAATTAGAAATTTGTTAAATTAAGTAATAATTAAGTACCAAAAATACGTTCGAGAAACTGACTGTAAGACTTTTTATTGACTAAGCAACTTATTCTTCTAATTTTGATTTAAAGTGTACTCTGAATGTAAACATAGGAAATGTATAAAATAGATATCCTCGCGGAATGATGAGCATTTTCCTAAAGATGGCGAACAGAACGATTTATATTTCCCTTGTGGTACTCGTTCTCTTAAATATAAATTGGAGTGTCAGTGCAGGTGAGCAATGAATAATAAAAGGAAACGTTTTTGCTGGCACGAGTTACGTTTATCTTGACAACTGAAATGCTTTTGCTAACAAAGTCTAAGCTAAACTTGTCTAGTCTTTATTCAATATATATATTTATTTATTATTTTATTTAATTAAATATATATATTCATAATAACAAAACATAAATTAACTGCATTATTAAAAAGATAATTTTAATTAAATAAACTAGGTATATTAAAAACTAAATAGAACTTTAAAAAAAAATTGCTTCTCAAAATCGCTGTATAAATAAATAAATAAATATTTCCAGACAGGTCACACAGCGCCATCTAATTTCCGTGGTAAGCTACGAGGCTTGTGTTACGGAAACTAGATGGTTGATAAACTACATATTATACTTTTTTTTTTTTGTAAATATATATTATACATATATATAACCCAGACCGAGACAAATTATACAATGTACAACTTCCCCCGGTGGGACTCGAACCCCCGACCTCCCGAGTTCGCGGCAACGTTTGTTACCACTAGACCACGGAGGCGGTCGTATGGTACTGGTACTATGGTACAATATACACTGGCAGCATTTCTCTTCTCAATTAAGATACATAATTTTTGAGAGAAAAAACTGCCAGCCATATACACCAGAGACGTCAATAAGCCTTGGAACAATTTCTTCTTTAAAGAACGTTTTTACAGCAATTCGTTTTATAATTTCGACGCTTGCGCCTCTTCCTCTGCAGCAGCAGCTTTATAATAAGTGTCTTGAAAGTGGGAAGGGGCTAGGGAATACCAGCTGGTAAAATCTCACACCAGGGATTGGCCCAATCTCCAACGTACTAATGTCATTCCGTCTGAACGGTTGCTATTGTCTCGACTCAGACCTGTTGGTTCTAAAATAGACGGGATCGAGACTACTGCAAGCGTCCTACGAATGAGATCATTGAAGGCGCTATGACAGAAAAAGCGACTCGCACGTTTGGAACACGATAGCTCATGGTGCTACTCCAATAACTGAACTGAAATTCTTAAACTTTACAGGAAAATCCTAACTGCCTCCGTGGTCTAGCGGTTAAAACCGTGGAGTGAGACTCGGAGGTTCCGGGTTCGATTCCTGGTCGGGACACAAAATTATTTTTTAATAAATATAAATACATTTAATTAATATTGAATTTATTTGTGTTAATTCTCGAGTTTGGTACGCTGGAGACATCGACGAGCTTGCCACTTGTCATGATTGACCTATAGTAAAGTTGGCTAAATGTGAATCTGCTTATTTATAAGCGTGGTTTCTGATCACTCCGAAAGGAAAACGGTCGTGATGATACTACAGGAAAATACGCCTCGTAAATTTCTACCAAATTTATTCAATCAAAATTTTCCCATTTAGATTACAGAAACCCCAGATTCGCCCAATACAATGGTGGTGGAAGTCAGGCCAACGCTGCAGCATCTAGTTTTGGCGGCAACCGTGGTCCTGTAGGCCCAGTCGGCTACGGAAACAATGGATACCGAGGTCCATCTGGTCCTATAGGCCCTTCTGGTCCAAGAGGGCCTTCTGGTCCTAGAGGATACGTTTCTTCTGGCCCCAGAGGTTACGGCAATGGATACAATAAAGGGCCTGGAATTTACGGTCCTTCAGGTCCATATGGTAATAACAGGCCTGGTTTTGGTGGTCAAGGTGGTTACGGCAATCAGCTTAGGCCTAGTGACTTGGCCAGAGGGGGAGGATCCGTCAATATTGCTAGAAGTGTGTCAATTGCTAGAGGAGGGGCTGGCAGCGCGTCTTCCAATGCTGAAGCGTCTTCGAGGGGTTAATTTATTTTGTGATGCAACGAATACTATTTTCCCGAATAGAAATATCTATATGAACAGACCTGCGCGAGGGCCTACGCTGATATTATCGATAATTGAGCTAAAAATTGTAGAAAAATGATAAAATAAATTTAGGAAACAAATGAAGAACACAGAATCAGATGGTCTAAGAGTTAATGACCTTCTCATATGGAAAACAGGACTCACTCCAAAGCAATCCACGTATCCACGTGTGTGATGGCCATCCACCTCGATTAAACCCTAGATTTATTGTCCAATTTTATAGTTTATGCACCACAAGCTTTATTAGACACGCACATACAGTTTAGATCACTAATATTCACCAAAAGCAATCGAATTATGATTTAAAATTAATAAAAACACACGCGAGGCATAAGTCGGTGCGGTAGAAAAATTGCAACTTATTATGGCAACTTGATCGTCATTGGTTCGTAACTCGTGACGTCAGTTGCAAAGGTTTTGGATGCGTTTTTACTGGGAATTGAACCTGCTACGAGGCCGCAACACTATACGAATAATTAAATAACCACTGTTTTTTTGTCTTTCATGTTACGGTTCAACACGCGCCCATAGAAAAGTATTGAATGCTAACATAATTGTATAACTAATTTGTAACCAACGACTGAAGCTGTTCACCACTTTGTTCAGGCGTTGTTTCAATCCAGAAACATCTGGATCGGGCTGCACCAATTGCAGGCAACCACCACATGCTATTACAGTATCCATTAATTGGGCCTTTGAGTAACTTTGTGCAATATTTTTTTAAAATAAATACAAATATATTTTATTATGCCTAAGCTAATGGGGTGTATCAGGCAAAGCTTTTTGTAGATGTCGCTAGCGGCAATGGTACCTTGTTTTACACCTATATTGCATCATTTATTAAATGTTTTTGTTGGTTTTTACTTTTACAACCGAAAAGTGTATTTTAACTTAACGTTACCTACCTTAAAAGACAAATTAAGAAAGCGAACACCGTCTTTAAAAAGAAAAAAGGTTTAATTAATAGAACGGGAATTTTGAGATTACCATATCTATGATTTCGCTTGGAAATCTCGATTTATACACTTCCATTTGATTGTACACATTGAGAAAATAATAAATTCCGTAATAAAAATACAAGTTTTCTATGCAACTGACAGTTATGTATTATGCGCCATCTTTCGTCATTAAAAGTTAGTGATACACCCAAATATCGCATTGGTTGAAAAGATGTTAAAATTTATATGTTAACCATTTGGATATTGTACCTAACAGTGACATAAGTAAAAAAATAAAAATTACTTACCTACTAATTTATTAAATGAATTGGGAGCGTTCAACGTTTTGCATCTCTCTCACTCACAGAATTCAACATTTTGAAAGATTATTTAAATCTGAGCTAACATTAAATAAACATCTTTGAAAAACCGTCTTGAATAAAGTTATACCCATTGATTTGTTAATATTTTTAATTGAGTTTTATGCATTAAGTACTAATTAGTGGTTGTGATAAAATTGTATATTTATATTTATTCGAAGTAGATACAAAAATATTAAAATAAAATAGATTAAAAAACTAATTATAAATAAAACTTAACTAAAAATACATATGAAATTAAAACTATTCTACAAAATAACTAAGGGCTTACCACCAGGGAGGGTACCTAAAACGCTCGTTGAATTATAATGGAAATATTCTGTTTTAGGTAGTTATGGCATTTGGGATCGCCATACTCTTGAAAAAATCGTTTACCCAGCTCTTTTATGAATTTGTGGGTATCAAGAGAATATACCTCTATTGTTTCAACCCCAAATGCCACAAACTTAGTGTTTTTTAAATTCGAACCGGTTGTAGGTTTATTGTATATTATTATTTTTTTAAATTAAAATTTATCTATAAACAAATAATGTATGTCTTTTCTTTATCCTTTAAGTACCAGTGATATAATGATTTTGGCTAGAATACACCGGGCTCGAATCCTGTTGTAGAGATAACGAAAAAGATTCGTGGTAAAAGCTTATTAACAATCATGACAGCCCCTAGAACAGAGTCCTAGACCTCCTTGGACCTGTTGGAGATGGGACTTCATGAAATTTCTGGAGAATTTAGCCTAAACTCGCCACGCTGGCCAGACGGGCTCGCGAGGGTAAACATTAAGTTTATTTTAAATGACAATTTATTCCACAAGTTGGTATTAGTGGAACCGAGACCGACGGCTTTACGTGCTCTCCGAGGGACGGGACCAGTGGTGTTGTAAATCTATGAAAAAATTACGTAAGAAAAGTGTATTTCTCATTGGTACATGCCGGTGGAACCGAGCTTTTTATCATTTTAATGAAAACGTTCCTACAACCGAGCCACCACCTCACTCAACGAGTATAATAGGTAGATTAAAATGAAACAAACTTACCTTTTTTTTGTAATTAATTTATTATGAATTTAATTAATTGATTGACTTTCCCGAGTTGGATCTATTTAATTCAACTACAGCTACTTTTAAGAATACTCTGTCGAAACATTGGTTTGACAGAGTTTCTTTGAGTGTTTCCGAAACTACCTAAACTGTTATTCATACCTAATTTATTTCCTTACTACTTACTTTCTTTGTTATATAAATTTTAGCTTGCTTTCATAGCGAAAACATATTAATGGTCTGTAGATATATGCTTGATTTAATAAATTGAAATTATTAATATAAAAAAAGACCAAAATAAGTAGATATATGCTTGATTTAATAAATTGAAATTATTAATATAAAAAAAGACCAAAATAAGTTAATAATATTAAACTTTACACATATTTTTGTAATTTGATTTTGTAATTAGTTATTAAGTATTGTTTGTTTTCCAATAAAATAAAATAAAATATATAAATGTACTAACGGCAGTCCTGCTTAGGCCCAATACTTTTAGTAATAGGTGGTGCAAAGATTTTGCTGAAATTCCTATCGCACCAACTCTCATAAAAAAATAAAAATAATTTATTTGCTAGAAAACTTACATTGCAAGATATTATAGCTAGAAAATTCGCTTCACATGTTTCACCTCAAAGGCATGCAAATATTGGGCAATTACAATATGAGAAAAGTCAAATTGTAAAATAGAAGTAGGTACATTGAAGCTATGCTCAGACTATATACACTTTAATATTAGTTATTGTTTAGATGTTCTTTATTTTTATTTTATTTAATATGTAAGTACGAAATTATATATTAATAATTATTAATACGTTTGCTCAGAATCCCTTGGACCGCACGACGTACTAACATTTCTGTGCTCGAAGAGCTTAAGCTGACCAGGGAGCAAAGACTCACTACCGTCTGCTTTGCCCGAATTCTGCAATACTTTGGCCACATTGCAAGAAGAGAAGACGATAATCTAGAAAAACTTCTAATCACGGGCAAGGTAGACGGTAAAAGAACAAGAGGAAGAAGCCCCAAGCGATGGTCCAGTCAGGTGACTAACAACCTGAACATCCCTGTACACCAGGCCATCCACTACGCCGAGGACCGAAACCGTTGGACGGTTTTTTTTTTTATTTTTTTATACTAGCACGACATGTGACCTTGGGCCCAGCTGATGGTAAGTGGCGCGCAAGGTCCATAAATGTTAGCAACTGAAGTCAGATACTCGTAACTGCCATTAGTCCCTAACACTATGCCGGCTTGACTAGATGCTTTTTCACACTTCGCTTGAAGGACTCCAAATTATAGGAAAGTGGAAACACAGAGGCAGGAAGAGCATTCCACATCTTTATCGTACGACAGATGTATGAGTCCCCAAATTTATATGTACGCGAAGGGATGGTGACTACGGTATGTGGGTGCATATTCTGACCTGTGCGTGTGGTTCGGTGGCGGAATGGAGAGGGAGGGATTAGGTTATAGAGTTCTTCGGAGCACTCACCATAGTATAGCCAGTAGAACACGCTCAGAGAAGCCACATCTCGGCGAAGCTGCAGGGATTCGAGAGTTCCAGATGTAGTGGCATCGTCCACAATTCGAACAGCTCGCCTCTGCAGGACATTGAGAGCATCTGTGAGGTACTTGGCGGAACCATCCCAAAGGTGAGAACAGCTGGCTGGTGGATGAGCTGCGTTTCCGACGGAGTCACGATCCCCATCAGTGGGGTACCGACTAAGGAGGAGGAGGAGGAGGTAAGTACGAAACATTTATTCGAAAAAAATATTTACAAAATATAAAATAAAATTAATATTAACACTAAGGATATAAGGGATATAAGTCCCGTCCGCGTGGAATGGTGGCAAGAGTGCTGGCTGCATTTCCCCATTTTAATTTGCATTTTAATTGTATAAAAAATTTTTTTTATTAAATAATTGTAGAGATAATTTTTGAAACGGCTAATCGGTAATACCTTGCGTGATGCTGAATCTTAAATCAGTTCCTGATTAAAAAAATCTGGTCATAGTGTTCATTTAATCTCCTGATTATTTGGCGAAATCTGTGTTATTTCAGCGGGGACAGCGAATTTTCCGCCACTATTTACCTTATTATTTAGTTACTGGACTGGTCTGTTCGTGGAAACAACATTTTCACACATTATCGTGAAGCCACGACTATAAAACGAATGTCGAATAAATCTTAAATCATTATCAGATTGAAAATCATACCGAGATGGCGTCAAAATTAGTTTTCCTAATTTTCTCGATTTATTTATCCTTAGTTTACTCAGCATTCCTGCCTTTTGAAGGTAAATATTATTTTAAATTAAAATATGAAACAATAGTTTTCGACTATGTAAAAAAATAGTAAAGTATCATTACGATCGTATCCCTTCCGGGGTGGTCAGAAACCACGCTACTTCTTTTTTATAGAAGCGGATTCACATTTAGCCGACTTTACTACGAGTATAGGCCCATCATGACAACTCGCAAGCTCGTCGATGTCTCTGGCTTACTAAACTAGAAAAATAGTACAAATAAATAAAATAAATAATTGTGTCCTGACCAGGAATCGAACCCGGTACCTCCGAGTCTAAATCCACGGACTTAACCGCTAGACTTACTATTAAAGAATTTTTATTCACTTTAACTTATAAATAAATTTATTTTTTGTTCCATTTTATACCATACTTGTTTCATATTTACTAATGAAAATGGCGAAATATAATATAATTTTAAACAAATTATTACTAATTCCGTATCCTAGAATAGGTTGGTAGCTTTAATTATAAATATGTTTCAATTTCCAGGTTTGCCTCTCAATCGAGCAGCCCGATCCCCTCACTGCTGGTCTTGCGAACAGGAGGGAGGATATCCACCTCCTCATTACTATGGGTTTCACCATCACCCGAACTTCAGGTCTCAGCAATGGAGCGGATTGTCCCAAAGCCCAGATGGTAGCCAACAGCAAGTCTTCAGTGGTGCTGCAGCCTCAGCTGGCGAAGGCGGACGATCTTCTGGTGATTCTGAGGCATTCTCCATCGCTTCTTCAGGATCTGGAGGTAGCAAGACTCAAGGCGTTAAAGGAAGCAACGATGCACAAAATTCATATAGCAACAAAGTTGACGGAACTAAGATAGAAGCAGGAAACCAACAACAACAATTGGAAGCAACGAAAGATTCCTGGAAACAGCATACTCAAAATATTGGGAATTCTGAATATGGAAAAGTTTCAAGCAACACAGGAAATGGTAATCAAGATTTACAACAACAAACAGCTGGCCCCCAAACATCTCAAAACATTTTGCCAGGATTCGCTAAGACAAGCGAAAATACACAAAGTTCTTCTGGAAGAGGTGATAATGGCAGTACAAAAACTAGTCAATACGGAGTTGAACATCATGAACTTCAGAATGGTGGGAATGAAGGCGGTTTTGATAATGGATCGGCTCAAACTAAATATCACACTGATTTTATTAATAACGAGCATCAACTGCAACGGCCAGCTGGCAGCAATTATGGAAATGCCAAATACACAAGTGATGTAAAGAATTTTGGTAGTCAACAAGATTTGCAAAGACCAGATGCGAGCAAAGGAAATGAACAAACTCAAAACGGATTCAGCCAATCAAAATCTTTGAGTTCTAATGGATATGAAAGTCACGGACAAGATTATAATCAAAAATCAAGTTACAATGCTGATAATAATCAACAACAACAGAATTTACTCCAAGACTCGTCTAACCTTGATACCCAATCAAGTTTGTATGGAGGCAATGGATACAAAGGAAAATCGGATGGATATAATGGTCAACAACAACAATCACTACAAGTCTCCTCTCACGACGATCAAGCTCAATACTCAACTAATCAAGGTTTTAACCAAAAATCAAATAGGTACAACAGTCAACAACAGCATCAAAATTTACTTCAAGACTCCTCAAACCAAGGTCAAGCTCAATATTTAGCTAATCAAGGAAAATCGAATGCCTATAATGGTCAAGAACAGCAACAACAATATCAAAAATTACACCAAGACTCTTTAAACCACGATACTCAATCTCTGGTACATCAAGCAAATAGCCAAGAGTCTAATAATAACGCTCAACCGCAAGAGGAAAGCTCAGTTCAAAGCTCCACCAATCAGGGCAGCCGAGCTAGTCTCACTGGAGCTCTGTCATTGGCTAATCAAGGTCTGGAAGCATCACGGAAGATTCCAGAAAGTGATTGCACAGATTGTGCTGGCAAAGGATCCGTTGCTTACAGCAATGCAAGAAGTCATAGTGGCAATGCCGTAGCTCTATCAATTGGAGGTTAAATTTTGTACCATTTTGTGTTTATTGTTATACTACCTAATATTGTTTTTTAGAAATAATAAATATTAAGTTTATTGAAAAGCTCGCATTTTTTCTTCTTGAACCTTCCAATAAAATATTTAATATTGTGGTTATTATATTTGGCTACTATACGTAGCATTGTAGTATTTTGAATTTCGAAGTTTCCTTAGCAACTGATTTTGAAACATGCATTTTTAATAGTCGTATATAACAGGCATAAAGCTTATAAGTACTTATTTCATTTATATCAGTTATTTAGGGGGTTTATTCTCTCTGTCTCTAAGTCATAATGTGTTTGGGAACTTTATTTAATAAGTCAAGTCAAAGAGTCCCGAATGTACAAGGCTCTTCAATAATGCAATATTTTGCATCTACCTTTCAATTAAGTACTCAAAGTTGTCTCAATGATTGTGTAGACAAAAACACTGAGAACAATAGAAATTATTGTTGAAGATGCAAACAAAAACAAGACAAAAAAAAACTCTAAAAAAGTTACACTTAAGTATAGTCGTGACCGTGACAATTAGGCTCATCGGAATAATCGGACATACCACAGTTTGTTTAAAGACAAATGTTTTCGACCAAGACGTCCTGGATACTAACATAGGGTATTGTCGACAAGTTTAAGGTCGTTTAACGAGCTATGGAGAGCGATATACTTGGTGTTTCTCTAATAGATAGAGTTCGAAACGTTGACATCCGTCAGAGAAATAAAGTTACCGACATAGCCCAAAATTAATAAGCTGAAGTAACCGTTGGAGTAGACAGGATCTGGAGTGAAGACCACGTACGGGAAGACACAGAGTAGGACGACCCCCACCCCAGATGGACGGATGACCTAAAAAAGGTCGCTGGTGTAGTCTGGATAAGGGTAGCAGAAGCCTATATGCAGCAGTGGAGAGACACAGGCTGATGATGATGATTTGGCTCATCATTTATTTATTTATTAAATACTTTATTGCACTTTACTTAAAAGTATGTACAAAGGCAAACTTAAAGCCATTTCGGCTTTTTCTACCAGCTAACCTTGGGAGATTGAGACAGTATAAATATGTGGGGTGAAATTCTAAGCAATAAACTACATAAATAGTATGTATACATAGACTACATAAATACTCATCAATATATACGTATTATGAAAGGTGTCATGAAGCGAAACAGGAAATCCTAGGTTTTCAATTTAGACAAATAATAATCATTCCTCAGCATTGTACGATTGTAATAAAATGGACAATCAAATGGGATGTATGTACACGTAAGAGGTTGATAAATAGACGATTTGAAAGAGATAAAAAATATTATAGGGCTCAGAACGGTAAAGCTTAAAATTTTAGAAATTGTAGAAAATAAAAACACACGTGTGTAAAAGGCAAAAACATTTGCGTAGGGCGAGAAATAAAAGGGAATAGGATGCAAGCGTGACAAAAAATATATAGGGATAATAATTTTACACAGATGGCGCCACCAGTACCACAGATAATTAGTGTACAAAGAAAAGAAATACCGTTCGAGTAGATTTGAAACGCTTCAATCGCTTTACTTTGCTGCTTTGCGCAAGTCGAACTACTGTTTGGATAGGCTTAAAGCGTCAGCGCTTTTAAGTAAAATTTCCAAGTGCAACACGGCCTATATATACTGAATATCATCTGGCTAAAACTTGAGTTATAATGATTGAGTATGAGACTAATTTTAACTTTATGATGTCTTTTTCAATTTAAATTAAATTTCAGCATAAAGGTATTGACCTACTTAAAGTTTTATTTAAAGATCTACAAACTAAATATTATCTAATTAAGGTAAGCAACAATATATCCAACGACATTATTCACAATTTTTTATGCAATTAACATTTATAAGCGATCAAAAAGAAAAAAAATATATTGAAAAAGCAAAAAGTAAGTAAAATTTAAATATAAAAAAAAAATGTTCGACATTGAATTAAATTTAACAATTGCTTGTAGTCTGTCAGATCTAAAGTGTTGAGGAGATAGATATGTGTCTCTTATATGAACCTGCAGATAGCGCGAATATGTCTACTTGATTAAGGTGATTATTATATGCTGACATGAGTCTATGTAAAGCATTCATTAATAAAAAAATGTACAAACTATTTATTATATATACTATTCGGAGACTCCCAAAGAATATTTAATCATAAACTGCTAAAACAACTTGCCCAAAATTTATAGGTCAATTTTATGTGTTTTTTTTTTAATAAAAATAATTTAAATTTTATTTATTTTTTACTATATTACTTGAAGTAGGTAATATTTTAGTTATTTTCGTTACTTTTTTTTTATTTCTATAAGGAATTGTATGTTTATTATGTACCTACATATTTTTTAAAAATTGTTTCATCTTTAGTTTTTCGAATAATATTTAGTTTTTGTATACTTTTTTTTTTATAATATTGTTATTTTTTATAGGCAATAAAGACTACTGTGGTAATGTGGTGGTCGCCTATAATAGGTGCAACATCTAACTTCTGATTTAGTGTTAAGTACAAATAGGTGTGTGATGTTAGCACTGTTGGCTACCCTATTATAAATAAATAATTAAAATTAATTATAGAAAAGAAATATCTTTAAAATCTCTACCAACGAAGATTTCTTAATTAAAAGTACCAAGAACATTGACTGCACTTCCACGTTACACTGCTATAGATTTTTTTCGATTTAAATTTTTGCTAAACCAACTATCTCCAGAATCTTCTACCAAATATTTTTCCCAGTTTCTTAATGTTTTTCTAAAAGTTTTGATTCTAAATACCAATGACCCAATGTTTCTAATGCGAAAGGAAGGAATATATAATGGTTTGTAAGACTAGAATATTTATTGAGTTTTAGTTTAGTTGCCTTTTCGTTTGTAAAGTCAATATGTGTTGCAGCTAAAGTATCGACTCCCAGGTACCCTAGTCCCAGACCAAGGTATTAACGTTATATACATCTGGACGTTTTCCGTCATTCCTGGTTAGACCTGGCGTCTGTAGCATTAATGATGTTGAATGTTATCAGTCGTTATTATGTCGTTGTACAGATCTTTTAAATTATTATTAGTTTATTAAAATATAAAATGATTACAAAAGTATATAAAAAATAAATTAATAACTAAACTGTCAAATTGGTAAAATAAAAGAAGTCGTTTTTAAACAGCTTACTTAAACTTAATGATTTGTCATTAAATACATTAGGTACCTATCTAATGTTACCTACGTTATGTGTTATTTATAAATTAAACGCTCATCAAAACATCCCATAACATCCATAAAATCTTATTGTTATCTAAAATCTATTTTCGTCTAGAAATTTTCCCAAAATGACATAACTAAACCACAACACCAATAATGTGGTTAATTGTGAATAACCGCAAAATATGTTATAGGGAATCACCTGGCAAACAAATCTATTTCACACATCCGCGACATTTGAGCTAGCATTTATCACCTTCCAGCGATTTGACTGGTAATTCCACGTAATTTTCTCGTCCAAGATGTTTATTTAAGAATCGGTATAAAACCGAATAAACTGTCAAAATTGTTTTATATAATTTAAGCAACATGTTGAGGACACTTGTTATATTATTTGTCTCTATAGTTTTAAGTGAAAGCAAAACTAACGTTAATGACGGTAAACAACAGCTTTTAATAAACCTAATAACAACAATTTGGGTATTTTTTCGACGATAATTAAAATAAGAAACACAGTAAAGAAAGAAGTACAGTCTAACACAGCTGTAAACCATAAAGTAATCTAATGTACCACTAAAATTAGAGTGTAACATAAATATTTTATTTCAGCTAAAGAACTGCTGCATCGTATGAAGAGATGGCGCGAAAATGATTGTCCTCCCTTCTACCCTCCTCACCACCATTTCTACCCCCCACCGTACTGGCGACATGGACCTCCTCCATCTAACTTTTACCACAACCAATACCAAAATGGACCTCAAGAGTTTGATAGACCTAACCAAGAAGGACAATATAACCAAGGATCATCTAGCCAACAAGGGCAAGCCAACCAAGGACCAGCCAGTCAACAAGGACCACCTAACCTTCAAAGTCAATCTAATCAAGGGTCACCTAGCCAACAAGGATCCAGCCAACTACAACCTAAACAAACCCCTTCAAGTACGGAAGCAACAGCAAATGAAACACGTAATGCTAAACTAATAAATTCCGAAGCAAAAGAATCTTCGAATGTTCCAGAAAATGTTGTCTGTGATAATTGTAATAATAAAGAAAAAACTGCTATTAGTAACGCTGAAAGTGACACAGGAGATGCAATTGCGATTTCAATTTCTGGAAGAAACAATAATTAAACCAAGAAAAATGTACGGGTACCTTAATAATGTTTAATTCTAGTCTTTACCGAATATGATTATTACTTAAAAAATTAAATAAACAAAATAACTTATTGTTTTCTTTGACACCTTTTGACCCAATTTCGGCAATATTTAATTTTCTAAAAAAATATTTTTAAGTTATGTTTTTAACGGTTAATATTTTTATAGTGATTTTTTAATGATTTATTCAAATAATAATTACAAACTATTTATAATTAAATACCTATAAACTAAACCTTATAATAAAATTAACTATCTATTGTACTCGTATCTATATAGAAATAAAGTCCCCTAGACACGTCCCTAAGAAGACGTTAGAAGAAATAATTACCAGCCTTCGTGTCTCCAGATTTCTCTGTCAGCCATTTTAAAATACTAAAAATATAAATAGTAAAAAAAAGACAAAATAATTGTAAGTCTACAACATAGAGCAACTCAATCACCATGGCCGCTCTAAAGTCTACAAGAACGAACAGGCATTGGAATTTGATGCTGTGACCTTTGGACTTTAGATTCGCGTTCTTTACTATTGGTATCAGCTCTTGATCGAGCACTGACCGGCTTTTATTCTATTAAGCTATCCGCTAACTTTTAAACTTCATTAAGAATATTTGTTAAACGCGTAAACTTTATTACAATAAATATAAGAACCAAAATAGTAGAGGCGCTGTCTGGATCCCTAATGGACAATTCGTTGATTTTTTGCAATATCAATCAATTTGTCAGCTTGTCTAAGCACTTAATGATTGATTTACAATATCAGCAAAAAATCACACTTCGATTATATGAATCTGAAAGTAAATCACAATTTTAGCTATACAGCTAATCTCTAATTTCAACTTTATTGTCACTAAGAAAGGGGTTAGTTTTAATTAAAAATTCTGTGATTCAGCTGATAGTTTACAACGGTAACTGGCGTTTCCAATTTATTTAAAATCTCAATTGAAAATTCTCTGCCTTTAGATAAATAAGAAATGCTTGTTAACAACAAAAGTCTGCAACGGAACTTTATACCTTCCTTGTTAGATCTGTCAGTAGGCACAACTGAAAAACTCTTGACGAAAAAATCATTGCATAAATAGCTCCTCCCTACTTGCGACGTATATATATATTTGTATATTTATTACGAAATTTATTAATTTCTGGTTATATTGCCGAAGTGAGCAGCTTTTAAGTGTACAAATCGAGATTTCCAAGCGAAATCAAAAATATGGTGATCTCAAAACTGCCTTTCTATTAATTAAACCTTTTTTCTTTTTAAAGACGGTGTTCGCTTTCCTAAATCGTCTTTTAAGGTAGGTAACGTTAAGTTAAAATTATTTTTTTTGTTATAAAAATAAAAAAACTACAAACACATTTAAAAAATGATACGTTATAGCTGTAAACAAGGTACCAGTGCCGCTAGCGACATCTTTAAAAAGCTTTGCCTGATACACCCCATTATGGCAACAATGAGGGTGATAATATATATTTTTTTAATTTTAGAATGGACATTCAGCTGAGGAATATTATAGAAAACAAAATCTAATGTTGGTCTTGCTAACAAATCGATGGTCTTGCTCTTAGTTTTGGTCATGGAAAGAACAAGACCAAAACTGCAAGACCAAGACCAAGAAAAGCCCAAGTGAATTAACAGAAATTATTTTTGAAATTCTAGTCTATAATGGCGTATAAAAAAAAGTAAAGTATCATCACGACCGTTTCCCTTTTGGGGTGGTCAGAAACCACGCTTATAAATAAGCGGATTCACATTTAGCCAACTTTACTATAGGCCAATCATGACAAGTGGCAAGCTCGTCGATGTCTCCAGCGTACCAAACTCAAGAAATATCACAAATAAATTTAATATATTTATAATAATAATATTTTTGTGTCCCGACCAGGAATCGAACCCGGTACCTCCGATCACGGACTTAACCGCTAGACCACGGAGGCAGTTTAAGACCTCAGATTCTAAATGTTACATGTGACCCGGACCTGAAGGATATTTTCGCTGCATTATTACACGGGCAACACACACACAACAAAACAGCTAGTCTATAACAAATCTTATAAAACCTTTGATTTAGATCTAGTAATGCGTAGCCGTACGCCAAATATCGGAAGTTCAAGTTCAACTCAGTCAAGGTCAAGAAACACGATGACCATTTACCTTTAAGGCTGTGCTACATTACATCTATCAGCTATATTATCTTACTTAAATATTATAAACGCGAAAGTTAATAGAATGTCTAGATATTTGTTACTCTTTCACGCAAAACCTACTGAACGTATTTTGATGAAAATTCACAGTAACAGAGCTTAGGCATCATGGTAAAACATAGGCTATATGACGTCATTGTCGGATCACGACATGTAACCGAAAGTCCATTTTTGTATGTTTCTCCTTGCACTATACTAGTTGACCATTTAAATAAAATTTGGCAGATATGTTTCTTGGAAGCTTTGCTTGGCTGATGATTAGATTACTATACAGGCGGAGCCGGGTCAATAATATACGGGGTGACTTTGTATGGTCTTACGTTAGACTAATATGTGGTTCTATTGATAGAAACAAGTAACTTTTCTAACGAAACCATATGTCGTAAAAATTATCATTTTGTATGGAGAAGCCAAATGTTTTTGTCATTTCCGAGATATATTTTTTTAGGAAAAGTTTGTTTCTATCAATAGAATCACATATTAGTCTAACGTAAGAGCATACAAAGTCACCCCGTATATTATTAACTAGCTGTTTGACCCGGCTCCACCTGTATGGTAAGCTAATCATCAGGCAGGCAGACAAAAAATATATTATTATATTAAATAAAATAACTAAATAAATTTTAGTGCTCAAGTTGTTACAAGTTAGCCAAAGAAATTAAATAATTTAATTAGATTAAAATAAAGTAATAGATCTATAAAATATACAAAAACCCCGCATAAAAGTAAATAAAATACACAGAAATAAATTACGCTTTCAAAAAATACATACCTAAGTGGACGGTAATTATATCTACATTAAATCTAACAATGCCAAAAAGATAGCGCTCTAGCACTATCTCTTAGTATAAAACAGGTCTAAGCAATGGACACAACGCCCACACAGAACCTTGCCAACTTAGTTATAGCCAAATCTCGCCAAATTTATGCAAAATCTCACAAAATTGAGGAAGGCGGAACAATAACAAAACTCAACCGGCTTCCGGTACCTATCGAGGGTCCGTACTTCCCGTGGGTCTACTGTGAAATACAAAAATAATAAATACAAAGAAATACGAGTATACCAACAACTCCAGCAGAATAATATTCATACGATCGGTATACTCACATTACTTAAACAGATCCCAACGGCGTGTATAAGTGGATATTGTTTGTAGTATAGTTATGTATATGTACTATTAGTATGTAGTATATATATTATTGATTATTTAATAATGATCAGTCATAAATACGTCTTCGCACCTACTCCTCGATCTAAGGTATATTTTTTTATACTCCCAAAGATTGTTTTTTTTTTTAAAGACGGTGAATCGATAAATCATCAATGATACGACCCCAGCCTGAAGGGCCACCGCGGGAGGACGCATGCCCGACACAACGTCACCGTGAGGCCTCCTAAGGAGTCACCAAGGCGCCTACGGACTAAAACCCTATAAACCGTCTCTCTCTCACTGTTGGCCCTGCATGCCTTAACAGCTTAGTCTGAGTCGTGGCTACGGAGTGAAGGCACTCGTTCACCGCGTTCCCAAAGGTTGGCTGTCAGAGAATGTCTATCGGCATTAAGCCCATCCCTAGTACTTAGTGCAATAAAGTTTTAAATATATAACTGACTTTCTCCGTGGTCTAGCGGTCAAGTCCGTGAATATAGACGCCGCCCGTACTGGGTACGATTTCTGGTCAGGAAACAATAATTTATTTGTGGTATTATCTCAAGTTTGGTATCACTCTCGACTAAGGTCTCACTTCGAAGACATCGACGAGCTTGCCACGTATGATGATGGGCCTTTAGTAAAGTTGGCTTTAAATGCGCTTATTTAAAAGTGTGTTTTCCTTTATTCATTACAGCCCCTAGAACACAGTGTCCTAGACCTCCACTGTTGGATATGGGCCTTCCAGAACATATGTATATCTGGAGAATTTGGACAATATTATTATTATGAATCAATATGCCAAGCCAATGCTTATGTTTTGTTTGTATTCTTTGCGACTTGCTTAGTTTAGTTAGACTTTTAGTTTTTAGTTTAGTTAAGTTTCGTTTCCACCAATATGTACTATTTATATAAAGTAAAGCCATGTATGGCCAATGTGTTACTTATAAGGTATACCTATATATTTATTTCTGTAATGAGCTGTGGTTTTTGTAATGAATAAATAAATTTGGCCTACACTCGAAACGCTGCCCAGACGGGTTGGCATAGATCTAATGTATTTTTTTGGCAATTAATTAACGATTTCACAAGTTGGTATTAGTGGAACCGGGACCGACGGCCTAACGTGCTCTCCGAGGCACGGAAACGGTGGTGTTGTACTAGTTAATCTAAGACGAATGTACGTAAGAAAATTTGATTTGAACTCCGATCTTACTCCTAATAAAAACTAATGCTGCATCCAACCTTAGTTTATATAACCAATGTGAGTATATAGTAACAGACTGTTCCTTGCTTGCTCGTATCCGGCAATTTTTTCGTGTATTAATTACATTACATATGACAAAAGTGTAAACAAACAAATCCAAGTATTCCCTAAACAAGGTTCCTACGGATAATTAATAAACAATGTAATTATTATATCGTAAAGTTAATAGACTACATTTCTCAAAAGGACTTAAATAAAAATCTATAAAACTGTTGTATTGTGCGAGCGATATGGATACAAAAGCATTAACTATGAAATCTGAATGTGATAGAATTATCGAGTAGACCCCCGGAAAGCTAACAATACCTAATTGTTACTGTAAATACTTGATCTAAAGAATAGCATATTGATATGGTTAAAATGGACCGGACATGGATGAATAAAGTGGTTGAAATAACAACATACCAAATAAAGAAAGCTTAAATTCCTAGCAATCCATGAATTCACAGTGTGGGTGCTGGGTACATCGTGTATAAAAGTAAAAAATATATATTAAACAATAATAATGTAATAACATTTACAATTTATATGTAATTAAAAATATGTAAAACAAAATGTATAAGTATAAATAATAATAACAATACAATTTATATATTAGCTGTTATTAACACATTCGAAATGGTTTTGTCATCAAAAAACTGATCTATGATACTCGTATAATAACTTAAGTAATAAGCCAATTTAGTTTTAAACAAGGGAAGGGATAACTCTTTGAAATCGTCAGAAACCTTATTATAAATTTTAGGCTAACTTATTAATTGTATCATTAAAATTTCTTATTTTTTAACCCTGCCTATCACCTTACTCGATCCCCAAGGTTAGCTCCTACTGGCATTATAGCTCGCCTCTGTACTATTTTTAGGTGCATTAAAGAATTTAAATAAATAGATAGATATTGTGAATAAAATAACATTGTTTATTGTCATGGTCAATGATTTAACTAGTGCTGATTAGCTTGTTTCTGCAAAGATGCTAAACTATTATAAATTCAGAAGTAAACATTGACTTAATTAGCATTACTTTTACGATAAGGTCACCTTTTAGTAGAATGTAACTTGTTTCAAGGCGATGAATGGAGCTTTACTGGATCTAATTAATATCTGGGGAAAACCAAGAATTGTTAATTATTAACATAAAATAAAAAAAATAAAAAATGCGTTTATTTCGGAATAGTATCCATAGGGGTTAGTAACATAGTGTTTGCTTATTCTATATTAGTAAAAAAGAGGACATTTACTTTTTATATTTGCCTTGCTCTCCTGAGGCACTGAGCACATACATGTGAGTATGTAGCGAGTGCCCCATGATAGGGCAATCTGGCTTCTCACTAACTGCCCTTAAGATGATGTTGCCGCTCCCTCTTACTCTGTGCATCAACGACGCGACTCGTTTCCGCAATACTGAGTAGAAATCATCTGTGTGCGCAGACATCGCTGATGCACTGCACCATCATCATCCTGAAGGCGTTATTATATTGTACTCGAAGAGCGTTGTAGGCCCTCGTTTAATTGACCATAACTTAAGTTTTCCAAAGTAAAAACGTAAGTGAAGACGGTAAGAGATAGAATATATAAGGAAGGGTTGAATGAGGGTGGAAAATAAATGGCGAGCCTTGGGTGAGACCTATATTTAGCACAGGAGAGAATCAATTTCATATATTATGTGTATTCGAATTTACAATAAGTTACCCGAGTTTCTCAAAAGATTACCTGACAATTAGTTTAAAGGCCAAATTAGGAAAATATTGATAGAATGTTGCTTCTATTCGCTAAGTGAATTTTTAAGTATTTTTATGTGTATTATAACAATTACCTGTACAATATGTTTTAATAATAATCTGTATGTAATAAGTGTGACTAAAATTATAAATATAATAATAAGATTTTAACATTGTAAATAATGTTTAACAAAATTTGTGTGCCAGAAATGGCTGAATGTGCAGAACTAACTTACTATTAATATTTACTATTACCATGTTTAATGCAAATAAATAATTTCATTTCATTTCATTTCAATATTTCCTGCTATTAATAATAATAATTATTTAGTGCTGTATGTTTTACATAATAAAATATACCAGAAGCAAGAAGACAAATTGCGACCGACTATAGACTGGTATACAGAAGAGGCCTTCTCTTTTTATTTCAAATTAAACAAGACGCTCATCATCCAGCAGCTCTTGTCCCTACCCAACTAAATACTCGTTCCATAAATGTATTGATGCTTAGGCCCTATCAGTAAGTGGTCCAAAGATTTTACTGGAATACCTCTCGCACCAACTTCAACTGTGTAAAGCTAAGTCTTAAATCCGTTTTTGTTCATTTCTTCTGTGAGATTATCATATTTGTCGTGGTTTTTAAATGAGAAATCTTTTTGATAAAAATAAAACTTTCAAAAATTAGACTTATGACATGTAAGTAGTTTTATTTATGTTATACTAGCTGACCCGGCGAACTTCGTATCGCCTGACAGTCTATCAATGTCATTATTAATAATAATAATACTCACACAAAACAATTTTTAATTTTTTTTTAAATGACATTGTACAAAATACATGTGATTTATTTACCTACATAATATATGTTCATAACCGGGTTGGGGATCATCAAATTTCAAGTGTTGCAGAATTTGATGCTTTTCAAGGAGTAATTCACGTCAATATCGCCCAAACACGAAGGGTATACGGGAGTTCACAGCGCGGGAAAACCGCAAAAAAATAAAATAACTTCTGCCCCATATACTCGTAGTCAAATTTATCGTTTTCCATAATTATTCACAACGTAGCACATTATTAAACAAAATAACGTCACTTTTAACTAACAATATCCACAGTAAACTAATTTACAAAACGAAAAACTTGGACTTGACAAGTCCGTGCAAAATGGCGCGAAGAACTCACAATTTACAAAACAAATCACAGACATGAGACCAATGGATTTGACAGTTGTTGTTTTTTTTTTTCGACAATTTTCCAATATTAATATTAATAGTTATTCTGTTATTCGGGACACAGACAAATCCAACAAATCAAATACCATGAAAATCGAGTCCTATTGCCAGCCGTTCTCGAGTTATAATTAAGTGTTCTAACAAACCCGACTTTGTTTTATATGTTAAGATTAATACATCCATAGTACGACTTATTATATATAAATATGTATGCACATATTAGTATGTATATAGGTATATTATATATTGTTGTTTTATTTAAATTTCACCCAATTGCTAATTGCACCTGTCTAAATGTCCTCAAGGTTTGGCTGTTAGAGAATATCCATCAATTTATTTATAATATACAGTAAACTAGTACACTGCTGTTTGATTCTAATGAATAAAAGTAGGGGTCGATCCACCGCAGCGATTATTTTAAATGAAAAAAAAAAAGCATCATAAAATAAATCTGGCGATTTGATTCCCTACTTTGAACTTTAGTTTGCATCCTCTAGTAGGCCTCTCTTGGATATAGGAAGTAAAATATTTAAACAAATTGTGGGAAATTACAAACAAATCTCAATGTCGACAGGGCGTGGGGGTTAACCTCGGAACAACCTATAAAACAGCTTCAATATACATCTTACCAAACAGTAACGGACATCCAAGATGGCGAAGAAACTGTTATTGACCGTCTTATTCATCGGAGTGCTCTGCCCATCCCTGATCGCAGGTTATAATTCGCCTCCCTATCATTAAATTAATCGGAACGGTCGTGATTTGGCGATAAAATTCGCGACCGACATCGTAATTGCAATCGTAACTATCTAACACCGTTACATCGACAATTGTTTTTTAAATAATAAAAGTTCCGGAAGATATTAGACTTTTTATGATTCAACAATTTTGACAATTATCTCTCAAATCAGGTTTAAATTCGGAAAAAATAATATTACACTTCAAGCATCGCGTTCAGTCACAATTGAAATTAATAAACTAGTTTTAAATCAATATAATTATTGTTGTTTTAATTACAGGCACAGAGGATCAAAATTCGGAAGCCTTGGTTCGGGTACCGCGTGGATTTAAGAAAAAGGTCTGTCGAAGGTACGGCATCTGCGAAGGACATCACGGTGGAATTGGCGGCGGTGGCGGTTACGGTGGACACGGTGGTCAACAAGGAGGATATCCACCAGCTATTAACATAGGAATCAGCCAGTCTCAATCCTCGTCCAGTGCAGGAGGGGGTGGATATAGTAATGGTTATTACCCTAACAACTATCAATATAACCAAGGTAATCCTGGATACGGTGGTTATTACCAGGGTCATCAACCTGGATACGGTGGTTACCACCAGGGTCATCAACCTGGTTACAGCAATGGGTATGGAGGATACAATAATCAGTTTAATGGAAACTACTACGGCGGATCAGGGCAAGGAGGATATGGGGGTTATGGTGGTCAAGGCGGTTACGGTGGACAAGGCGGTTACGGTGGACAAGGATTTGGCAATAATGGAATTGGTTTCAGACCTTATGATGAACAAGAATATGATGAACAGAAGCCAGTAGTAGATGATGTTCCAAATAATGATGAAACCCAAAATGATAGCCAACATGACAATTATCCCCAAAATTATGGCCAGCATCAAGGATCTTACACTGGAACCTTTTCCGGCGCCTATGATTATGGGCGAAGTGCTAAAAATTAGGTTTACTTGCCAAAGAAACGAATAAAAATATGAATGTTCTGTGATATTAATACGAATAGTGAATTTATATGTAATGCAAGTTTTTTTTATTTATTGAATAAATGACAGCTATTTATTTCTAGTGTTTTTGTTACCTCGCAACTGTTTATAAAATCTAAAAAGAATGGGGTGTATCACTAACTTTTTATCACGACAGATGGCGCATGATAGATGGTACCTAATATAAGTGTCAGTTGCATAGAAATGTTGTATTTTTATTACGAAATTTATTATTTTCTGGTTATTATGCCGAAGTGAGCAGCTTTAAAGTGTACAAATCGAGATTTCCAAGCGAAAGCAAAGATATGGTGGTCTCAAAATTGCCGTTCTATTTATTTTAAAACCTTTTTTTATTTTAAAGACGGTGTTTGCTTACTTAATTCGTCTTTTAAGTTAGGTAACGTTAAGTTTTTTCTGTTATAAAAATAAATAAAAATTTACAAATAAATTTAAACAAGGATCCGTCATAGGTGTAAACAAGGTACCAGTGCCGCTAGCGACATCTACAAAAAGCTTTGCCTGATACACCTCATTTCCATAAAGTTTAAAAAACCGTTTACTAACCTACATTTACAACTAATAGCTTTAATAAAGATTATTTTTAATTGCTTTTTTGGTTATTACATTGCGAGCATTAAATACATGAAAAGTTACTTTCGCGTCCTCAAGACTTTTCAAAATCTATTCATCATGTTAAATAACCGGTTTAGGCATTTCAGATTTTTAAATCTAACTTCTTTACTATCATCTGAAATTAAAAAAAACAATTTTTGGAAAGAATGTGTTTAAGCGACTTTTTAAAAATCAAAATATTTTATTGTGGACCATAGGATTTTAGATAAGGTACATGTTATTATAATGATCGCTATGTTCCGTCCGTTAGTACGCAGTGACAGTATAAAAAAAAAAATTAGCCGATCTCAATTTTATTAGTATACTAAACTAACTACGTCCGTGGTCTAGCGATTAAGTCCGTGGATTTAGACTCGGAAGTACCGGGTTCGATTCCTGGTCGGGACACAAAAATATTTATTAATGTAAATAAATACATTTTTTTTTGTGACATTTCTCGGGTTTGGTAGGCTGGAGACATCGACGAGCTTGCCACGTAAAGTAAAGTTGGCTAAATGAGAATCTGCTTATTCATAAGCGTGGTTCCTGACTACGTCGAAACACGACACCCGGTCGTGATAATACTTTACTTTTTTTTTTACTTAATTCATATTAATGGACCCACTATAAAGCTATATCAAGCAAATCCATATAAAATCTAGATCCAAAGAACTGGTTAGCAACAGTAATTACCAAAGACAGTCAAGGATCTAATAAATCACATATCTCACTTCTATCGAATCCAGTCTTAATTAGACAGTTTTGTATTAGTTTTTTTTTATATCCCGAACATTTAATTATGTTTTATTGACATGAGATCACAGACGTCTCATCAATTTACCGTAACTCTTAAGAACAATTTATGAGTGTTGAGTTGAATTTAGGTATATTTCAGTGACCCGGTCAGATCTAGCCGGAGTGGGGAGAAAGAAATTTTTACTATATAAGAGTTGAGAAATGATCATCGAATCATACTGACCATCAGCGAAAGCAGCGATCTTTCCTAAAGTAAAACAAAACAAGAGCAATCAAACATGATCGGTAAAGTAATTGTGCTGGTGGCTGTCGTCGCGATCTGCCAAGCGGTGCCTCTCTGGATCGACGGTGAGTAATCGTTATAACTCAATTCATAAAGATAACTCATTTGTTTATTTGTTATTTTTCAATAGACTAATTTATTATTTTTCAACAGACAACTACTACCCCGGAATGGTCATGCGCATCGGTCGCTCTCCCAGTATGTCCTTCGGATACGGAACTGGCTTTGCTAGCAACATCGGCGGCATCAGCCACTCCACAGGAATGGGAGGTTCCTTCCAAGCCGGCGGCGGCCAGGCTTACGGAGAAGGAATCGGAGCCACAGACGGTAACGGTGTTGCCTACGGTCGTGGTGTAGCCATGGCTAACGCCGCTCCATCTTATCCTATCAGTTACTTGGGCCGCAACAACTATGGCTCAGCGGTGTCTTCAGCCCAAAACTTCGGTCACTACGGGTCATCTCTATCTTCAGCTCAATCCCAAAACGGTCCCTACTACGGATCAGCAGTATCCACCGCCCAAAACAGTGCTCCAGCCCGTTACCAGTCGGCTATTTCCTCTGCACAGAACCAGAGAGGATTAGGATATGAATCTGCCATTTCGTCTGCTCAAAATGGAAACGATTACCAAACCGCTGTTTCTGCTGCTCACAATGGCAATGGAGGCAACTATAATTCTGCCGTGTCTGCTGCCCAAAATATCGGAGGATACAGAGGAAGCACTGCTCAGACTATTCAACAACGAGGACAGGCTCTTCAGAGCAGCGGCGCCAGCAGTGTTAATGCTCCCGGTATTCAGGCTGCCCAGTCGCATGCCGTGAATACTGGAAACTACTACTAAAGAAGCAACCATACTTCTTGAGTAACAAGATATGCAATGATGTCACGATGACTGCTTAATACTTATCTTGATGTCTTTGCAAATTGTGGTGAATTCAGATTAAATTAAATAAAAATGTTGTTTTAAGTATAAAGATGATTTATTTTTCCCTTACACATAAAAACTTACCACTAGATCTTAAGAGTACAGTTTACGAGTATATAGAAAATTAGATTAGTTTTTAGCTCTATTATCAAAATTAACACTATTAATTTTCCCATACACATGTCCATTATCATTGATAGCCGTGACAGTTTTAATTTCACCATTACCACCAAAGGTTGGTTCGTAGTAGTTTTCTAGACTTCTAAACCAGTTATTAGGAAATCCAATGTTGCTTAGTCCAATCCCTTCAAGGTTCAGTGGCAGATTGAATAATGGGAATAGAAAAGGATTGTATGAAGAAGTGGATACAAAGCCTCTTCCAGTGCCGGCTGAAGCATGTCCTGGTCCAGCTATGCTGAAGTCTCCCATGATTTCAGGACTTGCGACCACTTCAGTTGGACGTTGTGGTAGATTTAAAGACAAGTATTTCTCTAAATTTGGATCTGATGAGGATATTGCCACTATTGTCTCTCCATGAGGTGATGAACCTGTAAAAAATATAATAAATTACAATAAAATTAAAATGTGTGTGGTTTTATTTTTTATATTTATGGGTTTGAAGCAAAGATAAAACATTCTAGACGACTCAAAAACTTCTTTTATTTTATTTTTTATTATTATAAATTTTATTATGTTAAATTCATCACTTTATTTATCTACGATATTTAATTTAATTTATACTTAATAGAACTAAGATTCACCTTTAATAACAACAGGATTTGCTTGTAAAATTCCTACGAAAAGCACTCCTAAGACCACTGTCACTGAAAAGCTTCTATTAACCATTTCACCGAAATCAAGGTACTAGTTTAAGAGGTATAAAGAGAAATGAGGACACAGTAATGTAATAACAAGCTTATATAGGTTGCGAAGGTATTAAAAAAAGTAATTTGCTTATAACAAGTAGAGTCAGTGAACTTGCGTACAACCATTCTTTTCTTTTTAGCAAACTTATCATTAAGCGTTAGCAACAAGTTTTTTGCAGTTTGAATCAACCGTTATTCAAAGCCTCCACATATAAACAATGAAATCAATATTAAAACAAATAATTATAATTTAGAAAGAAAAGATCATCGCCCAAGCTTTTTTGCTTCACTTTTTTCAGCTTGGTTCCTATCAACATACATAGTTAGCAACTGAAGTCAGACACTCATGACTGACATCAGTCCCTAACACTGTGCCGGCTTAACTAGATGCTTTTTTACACTTCGCTTGAAGGACTCCAAGTTATAGGAAAGTGAAAACTGGAAGAGCATTCCACATGAGTCATGCGACAGATGTATGAGTCCCCAAATTTATACGTACGCGAAGGGATGGTGACTACGGTATGTGGGTGCATATTCTGACCTGTGCGTGGGGTTCGGTTGCGGAATGGAGAGGGAGGAATTAGCTTATAGAGTTCTTCAGATCATTCGCCGTAGTATAGCCGGTAGAACACGCTCAGAGAAGCCACATCTCGGCGAAGCTGCAGGGATTCGAGAGTTCCAGATATAATGGCATCGCCCACAATTCGAACAGCACGCCTCTGTAGGACATTGAGAGCATCTGTGAGGTATTTGGCGAAACCATCCCAATGGTGAGAACAGTATTCTACACTTGATCTGATCTGTGCTTGCGAGCTTGCCAATTATTACGTTGGGCCAATAGTAATCAAAAGCGTGATTTCTGACAACCCAGTAAGGGTTATGATAACGATATGTTCGCTTAGGCTTATAGCTTTATTCATGACCGTTTTTATGACTGGTTTAATCTATTATTAATCGGGGTATTGTGGCTTTCTCCTTTTTGATTTTTATCCTAAATTCATCTTTATATTCGTTCTTTTATATTCTTATTTTAAAATCAGACATTTCATTAGTCATTTCACATTATTTTTTCTGGAATTGTTTTTGAATGTATTTTTTTTGTAAATAAGCTATGTCAACTATTTCTTGATTATCTGTCCATTATTTAAGCAACCCTTAGCACGCGTCACCAACACCCTTTCCTAGCAATGAACACATTCGGGAACATGAATTACAGAAAACAGCGACATGAGGTGCGACGTAACGAAACTATAAACTGGGAGCTCGAATGTATAAACATTTACAGGTTGACAGCCTGAAAGCAAAGCGAAATTAGCGGAGTTCTTTCATGTTACTGAAACTACTATAATTACGGCGATGACGATGCTGTGGTTTGGAACTAATATTATATTGGCAACATGTATCATTATCATTGTGAACTACCACCTGCTGAACGTAAATCTCTACTTAACAAAAACAAATCTTAGTAATTTAGTGTAAAGTTTTACAGCTTAATAAGAAAAATATAGTTTAGATTATTCATTGCCAGACGCTGGCTGCAACTGCACTAATATAGTGGTAATCCATTATATACCTAACAGTTATATTAATTTTATAAGCTGTTATTATTCTACCTACTACTGTTAGCATTTTAATTGCTATAAAAAATCTAATTGACAAAAGAATATATATCTTAAATAATCAGTTGAAAGATTTGCTATTATTAAATATTGTCACAATAAATTGCTCTAAATTTAATTGTTTTTAATGCCAAAATATGCCTTACTTCATCATAACAAACAATTCTTTTGAATACTTGGAAACTGTCCTTAATATCTTCGTCAAATCATAATAGTTCCAAATTATAGGTGTGAAGATGATTTATTTTCGTCATTATTGATTAAGAACCGTTGTTGTATTATTTTTCATTCAATATATAAACTGATCAACTAATTTAAAGCGACATTCATTGTCAGTCTTCACAATAGCATCTTCATCATGTCCCATCGAGTATTTATACTTCAGATATTGTTCATCTATTTGGTTGTTAAAGCAGGTTAATTTATTATTTACATTAACGTTATTATCATCATTATGTGTCCACTAAATATAGGTTAAAACTTATCATTCATCATCATTACAGCCCCTAGAACACAGCATCCTAGACCTTCACTGTTGATGGGCCTTCTAGAACATATGTCTGGAAAATTTGGCGTACACGCGCTACGCGGATCTGTTGTCAATTTTTTATGACAATTTATTAACGATTCTACAAGTTGGTATTAGCGGAACAGGGACCGACGGCTTAACGTGCTCTCTGAGGCACGGGAACGGTGGTGTTGTAAATCTATGACAAATGTACGTAAGAAAAGTGTATTTCTCATTGGTACATGCCGGGGGGGTTTAACGGACCTTTATAGGATTTAAGGAAAGCGTTCTAACTCGTACAATCGAGCCACCACCTCGTTAAACCTCGTTAAAACCCACCCTCAATTAACGTTCTTTCGATTATCTGTTTATATGAATCGTATTTCACATTTTACATAAATGCTACAACTTTCTTTCTCTTCTTTCTTTGTTTCATTGGTCATATCATAAAAATTAACAAATAATATATTGTTAAAAATGAATATTACTAAATTTTCGAATTCCACAGATTCATCTAAGAATGAAGAAAATACACAGCCTGACAGAATAATGGGTGTTGCCAGTGTAGCAGGAATAACCAACAGAAACGGACGAGTTTCATCATTGGGAGCGATAAGATATTTTCCAGCACAATCATTACAAGTAAACCCGACTTCTCCAAATACAATGTTTCCTAGATCATTCCAGAATTCTGCTCCAAGTTTAGAAAATGACGCACTTTTTTCTACACCATTTCAACTTTCATTTCAAAATAATCAGCTTATCCCTAAATTATTTCAACCTATAGACAATTCATGGATATTTAATCTTCAACCGCAATTTGGAGCGGATTTTTCAAGTTATCCAAAACATCCTTTAAATCCATGGATTCCTTATAACAATGAACGTTTCTCCTTTCCTAGAATACCGCATACTCAAATAGAAATACCGAATTTTAACCCCTTTGTAAATTTTTGGCGATAATTGTGAATATGTAATTTAAACTTGAGAAATAACCGTTGTTTTATTATATTTAAATTATGGTGTCCCAGAATGTTTTTCGTTTTTGATATTTAAATAATAGACATCAGTATTAATTCCAATTAGTTTTATTTGATACTAAATAAAAGATCAGTTTGTAAATTTTATTTGTAAAAAACAAAACCTCTTTTTTTCCTTTTTTTTTTACTTAAAACTTTCGTTTAACCTAGAACTAAAATTCTTAATAACACGCTGGAGCATCGACCTAGGAATAGCTTTAATTTCGTCTGTAATTTTTTGTTGCATCGAAATTGACTGGTAAAGGGTTGTTAGACTCTACTCTTTAAGTAGCAATGAATTATTGTGTCCCGACCAGAAATCGAACCCGGTACCTCTGCGTCTGAATCTTAAGCGCTAGTGCGCGGAGGCAGATACTCTATAAATACCATAATTAAAACTAATAATTAACTAAAGTATATGTTTTATTTTGTAAATCTGATATAGCTGAGTTTTCCTTGCAGATTTCTTTCTCAGTCAGATTAAACATTAACAGGTCACTGGAATTTGCTAAGCTGCTGGTCTTCTGCTAACAGCTTACTTATTGGACCACTTTGCTGCTTAGTCTTCTACTAGCAGGAGTAATCTTTCAAAATAATTAAATTAATGACGTTTCATAAATGCCTGTAATAGGTTTACGTGAATAAAGATATTTTGACTTGACTTTGACTTTGACTGAGGTACTTTTGAAAGCACCAGAAAATTACATTATCAGCGGCACTATTCTGTTACTTAGTCGCAAACGTTATATAATGGAATCCGTTAACTATATATATATTACGCTATTAAAGTTGATATTTGCACGGCGGCTGTCAAGGTCGAGTGCTTATATTTATTTATTAGGTACACACAACAGAAATGGATACAAAACATTTTTTAAATTTCAAATCTTAACAATACAGTTCCAGTACCATCTCCAAAAGCATGTGCAAACACAGCATACAATTATGAAACATTTACATATATTTAAAAATTAAAATAACAATACAATACTCAGTGAGTATAGTTCATAAATATTAATTTAGTTTCAGTCTGCTCGCCGTCCACAGCAAATTACTCCTTCCCAAAGGCCAGAAATAATCCACTAGAAAGCAAACACCTAGTTAGGATAATTCTTTTTGAATTATTATTTTTTAGGGGACGTTGGTCCCCTGGGAACGGGGACGTGCTCTAGTGTGGGACGCCACGTGCGTCGACACCCTTGCCGCGTCGCATCTCAGGGGGACAGCGCATAAAGCGGGAGCCGCGGCGGAAAATGCGGAGTCCAGCAAGCGGCGCAAGTATGTAAGTATATTAAAAGATTACATATTTGTGCCGTTTGCTGTAGAAACTCTGGGCCCATGGAGTCCAAGCGCAAAAAAGTTTTTAAAAGACATAACACCGCGTCTTGTTGTCTCCTCCGGTGACAAGAGGGCTGGCTCTTTCTTCGCCCAGAGAATTAGTATTGCAATTCAGCGGGGAAATGCAGCCAGCGTTCTTGCCACCATTCCACGCGGACGGGACTTATATCCCTATCCTTAATATTAATTTTATTTTATATGTTGTAAATATTTTTTCGAATAAATGTATATATAATTTTAATATTATTATCTACAATGAATGAACCAATTATATTATATTCTTTTTTTTTTTTTATAGAGTTGAGAATTGAATTATATTTTGTAATTATGACGCAATCTCTGAAATAAATAACGAAATCCACTAATAACGTTTGCGACTAAGTAACAGTATAGAGTCGGGCCGTTGGTTGCTTTTTTCTCGGAGATGAAATAAAAAAAAATGCAAACGAAAAGTTATTAAACCCATTTAACAGTACCTCAGTGATAGGCCACACATTAAATGTTACTTGTAGTGGAAAATTAAGTACTATTATTAAGGAATAAGATGGTAGGAACTTCTTCTATGAGTTGTGGACTGGAATCATAAATCATAATCGTAAGATGTAATTTGCAACCAATTGCAAATCTTTCAAACATAATCCGGCCGTTCACCTCTACGAGTATGCCACTTGAGTGCATTTATTTTGTGTGTGGGCGAAGGCAATACAAGTTTTTTAATCAATACGTAATCATGCACAAATTGCTGATTAACTAATCCATGTTTTCTTATAGATACACTACGTGATTGGTTAGTTTTTCACTTGACTATTTTAGCCAATCACACGCCTTATAATTTTAGGGATCCAAGAAACAATTCTGCAACATTTTATCAAAATCGGTTCAGTGATAAAGGCGTGAATGCAAGACAAATAATACATACATTCAGAAGCTTCTCTCACATTTATACTTTTATACTCGTATAGTATGAATTTGAAGAAAGCTTGTGTAAGTCTGTATGTAACGGGGCCTCTGAATCTATTGTCGGAAGTTACAAAATTCTTCTGAATATAAATTGGCTATTTTAAAATCAATGTAAGTACTGAGATGTGGCTTCTCTGAGCGTGTTCTACCGGCTATACTATGGTGAGTGCTCCGAAGAACTCTATAACCTCGCCATTCCGCAACCGAACCACACACACAGGTCACTATCCCTTCGCGTACGTATATATTTGGGGACTCGTACATCTGTCGTGGAATGCTCTCTCAGCCTCTGTGTTTCCACTTTCCTATAACTTGGAGTCCTTCAAGTGAAGTGTGAAAAGCATCTAGTCAAGCCGGCATAGTGTTAAGGACTGATGTCAGTCATGAGTGTCTGGTGGGCCCAAGGTCACATGTCGTGCTGGTATATAAAAAAAAAACTTTATCAAAATTGTTTCGACGTGAAGGAGGTGACACAGACAGACATACACACATATACCGTGTGAGATTTTATGCTTTAGACTAAAACTGGGTTTGGTACAACCCAGTTACAATTAAAAATCGTTCGTTTTGGTACAAACGAACTATTTTTAATTGTAACCATTAATGCAAAAAATGGCGTCGATTGTACCACCAGAGAGCTTATCTTCAAAATAAAAGAGTATCTCTTTATATCGTTACATTTATAGATACTTCATTTTGGTGCAACCCACCCTAAGACATAAGCAGATAATTAATAAATTGTTTAAGTTTTAAATGGGCTATTAAGATGTTACATAGGTATCTATGTTAAATAGTTGCGTATGACAAGTTACCATATGCGGCGAGTGGGTGGAAGGGAAATCTGAGTCGTTCGCATATGTTATGCAATGGCGGTTATTCTGTACTAGATTTAAAAAGAATATTTAAATATAAATTATAAAACAAACGTTTTTGATTATGATACTCCCCATTGCGTTAGTCCTGCTCAATGCTGATGGTCGTAACTCCCTCCACAGATCACTTTGTCCCGGACTATCTTGCGCTATGCGAGTCTGCTACGGCGGCGTGCACGGCTTTGTAAAGGTGTAAAGTGTGCTGCGGATCTAGTCAGAACAGCGTGTTGAGCTCCGACCACGACCGAATTGCCTTCAATTTAGCCCGTAGCCTTTACAGATTGCCAGAGCGAAGATGAAATCAAGCTTCAAATAGCAGTTACAAGATCTGCTATGGACAAGCTGAAGAAGATATGGAGGAACCGAAACGTTACCAAAGCCACTAAAATCCGGCTGGTTAGAGCTCTTGTGTTCCCTATTTTTCTGTATGCTGAGACGTGGACCCACGCGAAACAGAAAAAAAAACGAATTTATGCTCTAGAGATGTGGTGTTGGCAGAGAATGCTGGGCCTATCATGGACGGAGTTCGAACAAACAAATCCATACTTGAGGAACTGGGGGTCAGACAGCGCCTTTCCTCCACTGTACAATTAGGCATTCTCACTTTCTTCGGACAAGTGTCACGGCGTGGAGAAACATCAATCGAGCGCTTGGTAGTGCAGGGGAAAGTCGATGGCAAGAGGAAGCGTAGGTCTCCGATGAGATGGACCGATCAGGTGAAGGTTGCAATGGATCATCCCCCTACATGAGTGCACTAGGAAAGCCGGGGTCCGAGAGGAGTGGCGACGGCTTGTTAAGCGTGCCAGCACTCCAATGGCGACCACGACCACTCTGCCAAGAGTGTAGCGACTAAGAAGAAGAAGAAGAGCTTTCTCGGGCTACCGTTGCAGGCAGATAGAAGAAAACCTGGTGGTGACTTTGAGCTCATTGTTTTGCTCCTTCTTCCACCCGCTAGATATTCCAGTGTGTCGTGATGACAACTGCCGGTTTTAAAATATTTAATTTATAATAATGAGAATTGCCGCTAGAAAGTGATAGTTTTATAGACTCATGACCGCCGGTCATTTGACATCGCAGTGTGGTGACAAGCTGACATAAAGTGATGATTATGAAGGTTCTCATGGTAATGGTGCTGGTGATGATGATGACTGCATGTATCGCTGCTCCAGTGCCCCAGAGAAAACTACAAGTCGATTGTGAGTTTATGATAAATATCTTATTTTTAACCCACTTAAACCCTCTAATGAAGGGAGGTTATACAAGAAAGTCAAGATCAAAATATTTTTTCACGTAAACCAATTACAAGCATTTGTGACACGTCATTATCTTAAATATTTTGAATGATTCTACTTCTGTTAGGGAAAGACTATACAGCAAAGTGGTCCAAAGAGTAAGCTGTTAGCTGGAGACCAGCAGCTTATCAGATTCCAATGACCTGTTGGAAAATCCTTTACTTTTCTTCAAAGCGGCATAGTTACTGACATCAGTCCCTGTGTCTCATTTTAATAGTTAACATTCCTGAACCTGGCGCGTGCTGACTATGGCAGCGAGATCACATGCGTGCTCGATATAAAAAGTGCAAATAATTTCAGATGGCGGCAACTCTCAGTTCATAGAAGAGGTGGTGGTGGAATCCGTTCTTCAGGTTCGCAACCCTGCAGCATCAGGACGGCAGGCCAGGACCAACACACAGCTGCCTTCGGAGGACGGGGCGAGGGTCGCGCAGACTAAAATTAAACTGGCCTAGAACCAGCGAAAAGACATACAATGACGGCAGAAGTGATAATGGGAACACCAAAATACGAATAGGTACATTACGTGCCCATGTTGCAGCCATTTGGTTAAATTAGCCAGCTAATTAGACACCTAGGCCAGCCTAGGCTGTTCTTTAAAATATTCAACATTACACCTCCTAGGCGCGCGTATTTTTACAAAATCTTTGATGTATTGTTTGCCGAATTATTTATATTTGATTAACGCCTGAACTTTTTATCATAGTCATGGTAAATCTATTTAACTTGGCAAGCTTAAAAATAAAACATGTAGTCGTTTGGCTGCATAGTGTTTGCCAAACATGACATTGTAAGTCAGGCAAAAACAAGACAAGACAAAAGAAGACGGGGCAAGAAGCCAAACGGTATGAGAATCTAACTGCCCACCTGATGGTAAGTGGCGCGCGAGGTCTTCTTATATATTAAATGTCTTTGCTTGGCCTACAGTGTCTTGTTTGGCAAACACCATGCAGTCCATAAATAATGCCTGTTTTATTTTTAAAATTGATTAATATGTATACATTTACTATGACTATGACTAAAAATTCAGGCGTTAATCAAATATAAATAATTTGGCACACTGAACGCATACATACATTTTGTAAAACGACGCGCACGCCTCTACTACCCCTATGTTCGAGTTGTCGCTTTTTTTCACTTTATGTTGCGTCGAAAGCATAGACATAGTTTTTTTTAATTTATAAACGTAATAAAGTTGTCATTGATTCATTGGTATAATTCATTCTACATAAAAAATCTAATTTAAAGGTATTGTGTAACTTTTAGTACCTGCCTATATGTATCGTATGGTAAACTAGTTACAGAATACACAATATTTTTAAATTTTCGTGTGCATCGAATTTTGGATATAATACTATGTACCTGCTATGGACTTGTCGCTTTGAGCGTTTTTTTACTTTGTTTCGCTTTAAACATAGAGTACTAAATTACGCGCTTTAAAAGTCGTTCGACTTGGGGTTTCTCTATGGTTTTCATACAAAATTTGGTAAAAAAGGCAAGCTTTATTGGCTTTAAAGTCGAACATAGCATATTGCCATAGCTTTAAGCCAATCCAAACAGTCGTTCGACTTGCACAAAGCGAAGTAAAGCGATTATACGTTCTTCGCGCCATTTTCGAACGGTGGGATTCCACAAATTGCTCTAAATATTTTTTTTGCCCAATAAACGCTCTACTCATGTCAGTACCATTCCCATATAATAATTCCATAGCGTAACACAGAACAAATGTACGCATAATAAGCCATAACTGCAGTTTTAATATTTGTCACTCTCCTAACCTGCTTTAGAGCATAAACAAAACTACACACAGCAACACTGTCTAGGGATATTTTGGATATACTCAATTAACTCATTTTTTTTTAAAAATAACATACAACATGTATGTATTTTTATAAATCCCATTTATCAGATTACAATCCAGAATAAAAGAAAACTATTTTTTTTTTGCGTAAACAAATTTTTATTTAAATAAAGAAAAAAGTGAAATAATGGTAAACTAACAATGAATGTGTTTCTCAAGAAAAAGTGAAAAATTAGGAAAAATTATTCTGTTTTTAACAGTTATGTGAAAAATCAGTAGTCAGTAAAACCACCCATGACGTTAATAACGGTCCTGCAACGGTTTTTCATGCTTTGGAGTAAGTTATCCAAGTCTTGCTGCGGTATATTGTCCCAGGTCCGGCTAAGATGCAAAAAAGTGTTTGCAGGGAAATTCCTCAAAGCCCTTCTTTGGAGCATGTCCCACGCGTGTTCTATGGGGTTTAGGTCAGGCGATTGAGCGGGCCAGCCTAAGACCGATATGTCGTGCTCCTGCAACCATACGTCGTCACATAGCGTGAATTCGTGGCCCATTTGTAGTCGATGGGGGTAGATTATTGGTACTAGCACCTCGTTACGGTATTTTTCAGCTGTCATGGTGCTTCTGATCCAAACGAGGTCTGTTCTTCCACCAACACGAATTCCCGCCCAAACCATAATTGTCCTGCCGTGGTATGAATGGACTTCCCGAGGATGTTGCAGACGGCTCTCACGACCAGGAACTCGCCAAACACGTAATCTACGTGTATCGGGATGGAAACCGAATCGGGACTCATCGGTAAACAGCACTACAGACCACTGGTTATCTTCCCACAGCAAATGTTCACGAGCCCAATCTAGTCGTCGTCCACGATTTCCTCGGCGTAGTGCTGGAGTACGAAGCGGACTGTGAGCATGAAGGTTAGCATCATGCAGCCTTCTCGTTACAGTTTGGTCACTCACAAGCAACTGGTGCTCTGACTGGAGCCTCTGAACCAACTGCATGGCCGTAACATTTGGTTGTCTTCTCGCGGCAACTTGCAAAAATCGGTCTTGTCGTTGAGTGGTTATGCGTTTTCCGCCTGGGTGTCTTTCAGCCACTTCACCAGTAGTAGTAGTGACCATAACCTTGATATAACGTTCTGTCTTGTTCCAATCTCCTCAGCAATACTCCGTTGAGTAGCCCCAGCTTGGAGCATGCCTACTGCCCTTAACATTTCCTCTCTCGTTAAATGGCGCCGCTGCATGATGCACACAATAACATTAATTCGAAATTGACAAATAACTTGTTATAAAACTTAAATTTAAGACAAAAAAATAGCCAAAAACAACTGTAGGTAAATGAAACCTTTGGACTTTGCTACCATTATGCCGCGTTAATCTTTTGTTTTTAATTTCTTTTTTCAAATTAAAACTTAGAATCGTTCAAAAAGGTTTACAAAATAAGCTTTCTTCAAAATAATTTAAAACTGGCCAGTATTTTTTGAGTTTTAGAACTTTATACAAAATATCCCTAGACAGTGTTGATGTGTGTATTTATCCTAGAAGAAATCTTATCTACATGTGCCTTCCAATTCAGATCTTGGTAAAAAACAACTCCAAAGAATGTAATTTGTATAGTTTGTAAATGTACGTAAGAAAAGTGTAATTCTCTCATTGGTACATGCCGGGTTTCGAAGCCAACTTTTTGGATGTTATGGAAAGTGTTCTTACAATCGACTGATCACCGCTCTTACTGCATAATTATGTGCATTTGTGAATAATGTTGGCACGCGCGTCACGTCGAAGTGTCTGCACAACTTTATGATCCCAGTGACCTATATCAACACAAAGCGCACACTGATTTATAACATAATTTGGCATCTCATTCTAAGGCTGGGTTGCACTAAAGTGCAATCGTGACTATAAAGTTAAAAATAGCGTCGACTGTACAGATTATAAGCATTCAGAAAAAATGTTATCGAACATTTCAAACCATCAATATAGTGTAGCTTATAATTTATTGAACAAGTGTTTTGTTTTCGTTTTTAAGGTTCCAAATTTATGTAATTTTTATATTTCCTTTATAGTTCTATTTAAAAAAATATGTATAATTTTATTTTACAAGTCATATGTTATATTTCTTTTTGAAAATGAGAATGCCCATTTTTCTTAGTGAAATGGTTCCAGTAAAATGTTCTCGTGCCATAATGATTTCTTTGATAGTTAATATATTGTGTTTTCATAATCTGTAATTAATTGTATTTATTTTACCCTAACATAACGACAACTGACAAAAACTTTTTTTCACGTTATAAATTATATAGTTTCGATCCCGCCGATTTGAAATCCAGTATTTTATCTATAATAAAGTACCTGATCATAATAAAGAACCTAATCGTATAAATAGTGCTTTGTAACTATTTCATACATATATTTTAAGCAATCGACTATTTAATTAATTAATATTTTAATCCTGGGGTATAAGAGATGTTGTAATTAAATTTTAAAAAAAAACACAATTAATTGTTATGATTATTGAATTGTATTTAGTTGAGACACGCTGCAAAAAAAGTTGGGGCCTGGATTTGGGTTCTTTTGTTAGTTTTTCTTTAATTTATTTTTTTGTTTTAAAAGTAATATGTTTCTAATTTCTTCTTCTTTTTATATTGGTGAATGCTATGACACCTAATTGTACATATATTAGATAACTTATAATTATACTATATTTTGTGTGATAATAGATGTACTATGCTGTGTGTACTATATAAATAAATAAATAATGTATTTCCATCGGGAAAACTTTGGTCTCAATCGGAAGACGTCGGCACCAGAAGTGTCATTAAATTAATGTATTAAAGTTTAATATTTACAACATTTAAAATAAAATTAATATTAAGGATAGGGATATAAGTCCCGTCCGCGTGGAATGGTCGCAAGAACGCTGGCTGCATTTCCCCGCTGAATTGCAATACTGATTCTCTGGGCGAAGAAAGAGCCTGCCCTCTTGTCACCGGAGGAGACAACAAGACTCCATGGGCCCAGAGTTTCTACAGCAAACGGCACAAATATGTAATCTTTTAATATACTTACATACTTGCGCCGCTTGCTGGACTCCGCATTTTCCGCCGCGGCTCCCGCTTTATGCGCTGTCCCCCTGAGATGCGACGCGGCGAGGGTGTCGACGCACGTGGCGTCCCACACCAGAGCACGTCTCCGTTCCCAGGGGACCAACGTCATACCATTATGTATTAAATGAGTGACATTTTTATATTCTTTAATATGGAACTTTATTCATTAATCATTATCATTACAGCACCTAGAAGTTCTAAAACTCCACTTCCAGGAGATGGGCCTTCCAGAAAAATCTGTTGAATTTGGCCTACACTCGCCACGCTGGCTAGACGGGTTGGCGAGGTCTTGATGTCAATTTAACAACGATTCTACAAGGTGCGAGAGAAGTTTAAGCTAAATCTTTGCATCTCTTATTGGGCCTAAGCAGGTCTGCAATACATTTATGTAACGAGCTTCCAAGACGGCATTAACGGAATCATACAGTATTTGGTTGCGTAGGGAGAGAAGTAGAATGGTGGGTATTATTATCGCGCAATAAAATAAAAAGGGAGGCCTCCTTTTCTTTAACCAGCCTATTGTCGGTCGCAAGCCCGAGACACCATTCTTCTCATCTCTTACCCACACACGATGGACCCGCACGGTGACTCCATGGAATGCTTAGAAATTTGTCTTCTCTTCTCCCTGGTATAAGTGGAACCGGGACCGACGGCTTAACGTGCTCTATGAGGCACGGGAACGGTGGTGTTGTAAATAAATGTAAATGGTGCAGTTCGAACTGACCTATTTAGGTTTCTTTTTTTAAGAAATTTAAGTATTGGCGTGGAGTGACATGGAGTTGAATGCTCGTCTAGGCCCAGCTTTACATTAATAAAACATGCAATTCAACATGCGTACATTCAAATACAGATATTGAGATTAATGTAATCAGTACAGTCGCAAACCACCACACTATACTCAAACTACTTCGAAATAAAGCTTATTTTGGCGCCAAAATGTGCAAATAAAGTGTGGGTGCGTATATTTTTATAACGATATTTTGCGGTCAGCCGTGTCGCCTAACCGATGTGATGCGCACGCGATCTGAATATTTTAATTTACGCACTACAACCGTGTGTACAATATGATTTATTTTAATAAAAAAACAATATCCAAGCCACTTAAAATGGATACCTATATCCTATCCTATCCATATCGCTTCCCGCCAAAAATATGTATTTATTTTTATTTATTTAAACTTAATTGCGCAAAGTACAAAGGCGGAACCTAATGCTGCTAGACATTCTATGACATTTCATTTCAATTCATTTATTTATCACCGTAGGGACCGTCTGGAACACTTGGTTAAGTCAATTTATAATACTCTGTAACTAATATTAGTTACCTACAGTAAACGAGATAACACAATCATGGTCAGAGCTTAATACGAAACAACACGACGAAGACCAGAAACAGCCCAAACTATCAATACAATTATGGAAGAGCCATATTGAATGCTAAATAATCAATTACAGAAAACAGACAGCCAAACCTTCGGTACAACGAGAGCAGTAAGTACATAAGGTAGGTGCAATACTAAATTAATTTGAAGAGTTTTTAGAGAATAATTACATACTAATACATACATATAACCTACTTAATACTTAATAAATAAAATAATATAATAAGAAAACAGGAATTCAGTTATGAATGAGGTGATAGGGAAGGCAAAGGGTCTAGCCCATACAGCCAATTCTGACGTAATATATATTTATTTCTTATAAGATAATGAGGTTTTCATCAAATTCCAGATTTTGGAAAATAATATGCTATTCTTGGAGTTACCGGTCTATTACATTTTTTTTTGTATTTTTGCCTTTTAAAAAAAAATGAAAATTATAATTAGATATTAGTAATTAGTTTATAACCAACTATCATATTATCAGTAGAGTAGTAGAGAATATCATCAAGGTCATTAGCATCATGAGAGTCCAAATAAACTTGAAAATTTGGCCTTTTCTGGCGACGCTGACCAGACTGGTTGGTCATGATTATTATTAGTTAATATATAATAAATTAATTAAAACTATTTAAACCATAAAATATCAACCTGTATGTAGAGGTAGATAAGTATAGACATTATAGAATTTAAATACAATCCGTCATTGGTGTGGGACAAATTTATTAATGCTACGCGGGAAATAGCACGTGGGCTGTCACTTCATAGACTTGCTTTACCACTAATAAATATACACATAAAGCGGGAGCCGCGGCGGAAAATGCGGAGTCCAGCAAGCGGCGCAAGTATGTAAGTATATTAAAAGATTACATATTTGTGCCGTTTGCTGTAGAAACTCTGGGCCCAAGTACAAAAAAGTTTGAAAAAGACATAACACCACGTCTTGTCTTCTCCTCCGGTGACAAGAGGGCTGGCTCTTTCTTCGTCCAAAGAATCAGTATTGCAATTCAGCGGGGAAATGCAGCAAGCGTTCTTGCCACCATTCCACGCGGACGGGACTTATATCCCTATCCTTTAATAATATTAATTTTATTTTATATGTTGTAAATATTTTTTTCGAACAAATGTATATGTAGTAATTTAAATATTAAATATTTCACAAACTGGTATTGGTGGAACCGGGTCCAATTGCTTAACGTGGTCTCCGAGGCACGGGAACGGTGGTGTTGTAAATCTATAACAAATGTATCTGATGTACGCGAACCTTTTTGGATTGGATATAGCGTTCTTACAACGTTTAGCAACTGATACAAATATATATTCTAGCTGCTAAACGTTAATTGACGTTGAGGCGCAGTGGTGGCTTGGTTGTAAGAACGCGTTCCTTAAATCCTATAAATGTCGGTTCAAACCCACCCGGCATATACCAATGAGAAATAAACTTTTCTTATGTACATTTGTCATAGATTTACAACACCACCGTTCCCGTGCCTCGGAGAGCACGTTAAGCCGTCGGTCCCGGTTTCACTAATACCAACTTGTGGAATCGTTCATAAATTGACATAAAAAATTGACATCATATCCTCGCCAAGCCATCTGGCCAGCAGCATGGTGATTGTAGGGCAAATTCTCCAGATATATGTTCTGGATGGGCCCATCTCCAGCGGTGGAAGTCTAGGAAGCCTGTGTTCTAGGGGCTGTAATGAAACGTTGATTAACATGTCTGGTGGGGTCACGTATGACACTCACAGCCAGTTGCAGAATGGTTTGCGGTTTGACTTATGAGAGCTTCATCGTTGGCTAAGCCTGAAATAACCAAAGTGACAAGCTAACTACCAATTACGTGGCGTGGCGTGTTTTATTAAAATATTGATCATAGTTAATTTTAATCATCGTTAACGTAGACGTCCGGACGGCATGTCAATAATTCCATATTGGCCGCGCACTGGTTTGGGATGCCACATGTGTTGACACACTCTGTCAGTCACATGTGACATCCAGCCATAAGAAACCTGGGCCCGCTGCAGAATCAGCCGCACGCCTTAAGCGCAACAAGTAGGTACACGGAAATCATCATCAATCACCATTTCATTCCATTTGCAGTTGAAACGATGGGCCCGTGGTCCGAGGAGGCTCTTGTGTTCTCCCGCGAGCTTGGTGAGAAACTCCACTTGGCGACGGGTGACCCTTTGAGTAGAGAATATCTTGTTCAAAGGGTCAGCCTCGCTGTTCAACGGGGGAACGCAGCGAGTGTCCTCGGCACATTACGCCCATCCAAAAGTCGTAATTTTATTTATTAATTTTTAGTTTTTAATTAGTTTTTATAATTTAGTTCTTAATTTATTGTATTTTTTAATTTTTGTACTATACTCCGAATAAATAAATAAAAATATAAAAAAAAATCATCGTTTCTGCAATATACCTTAAGCCTTATTATAAACTGAACTAACTTGTTATAAAAGTTATAACGCAACTATTATTATTCGAAAGAAATTAAAGCGACACATCACTGCTGTCTACGAATACGGTAATGGTTTTCTTAGAACTAATGTTACGATTTATGGGATTTCGATTGAGACCCGTTGTTGCCATGGCGACAGACTTTCGCACGTTCATCTTAAAACTGCTTGATTTCATCCTCACAAATCTCATCCAATCTGAACAAAGTGTGTCATAGATTTACAACACCACTGTTCCCGTGCCCCGAAGAACACGTTAAGCCGTCGGTCCCGGTTCCACTAGTACCAACTTGTGCAATCGTTAATAAATTGTCATTATAAATTGACATCAGATTATTGTGTTCTAAGCAAATTATTGTGACCAGGAATAGATTCCGGTATCTCCGAGTCTAAAACCACGGTCTTAACCGCTAGACCATGAAGGTAGTGACATAATAGGTGGTAGGCGTACTGACATCACACCCTCGCCAACCCGTCTGGCTGGCATGGCGAGTGTATGCTGAATTCTCCAGTAATTTATGTATGACCGATCTCCAACAGTGGGGGTCTAGGACTCTGATATTTGATAAAACCTCCCAGATTACAATTGCATTATTCATTGCAATTATTGTATTTCCGGGCTAAATAAAAAATCCTATAAAATATTTACGATCAACATGTGTCTGGCAGACATGACCTGCCCATGCGCATTAATTCATGAAAAAATCATTACTTGTTATCTAAGCTTTGATCTATGATCTATTGTTCCCAAAACACGATTTACGGCATTTAGATATTTATTAGTTGTTTAAAAATACTAAACTGCCTCCCTAGTCTAGCGGTTAAGTCCGTGGATTTACACTCGGAGGTACCGGGGTTCGATTCCTCGTCAGTGTTTTAATAATATTTTGTTAAGTAAAATACCATTTTAGAATCATAGTAAAATATAATGTTAGATTGAATAGGGATATTAGTTCGTATTCTACGACCAAATAATAGCTGAGCCGGACTGTACCCATTTTCTCCTGGTGTACTCCTATAAGGGGAAATGCTGCTAGTGTATTGGGCACGATGCCACAAGACAGCGATTTGGAGGAGCTATTTTTTTTGTAAGTATTTAATTTTTATTTTCTATGTATTATTATTATTATTGTTTTTTTAGGTTAAATTTAGATTTTGTTGTAATATAGTTTATTTATTTTAAGATTTATCAATTGTTGCTGGTCAATAAAATGCATTACAATAAATATAATTGACACATGAGACATTGACAATTAAGACGTAATAATATTAGAAGTATAAAGGCAATGAACACAACAGTCAGGACACGCATATTTTTAATTTAAATAAAAAAATGTTGTTAATATTTAATTTATTTGTGATATTTCTTGGGTTTCGTACGCTAGAGACATCGACGAGCTTGCCACTTGTCATGGCTTCATTGGCCTATAATAAAGTTGGCTAAATGTGAATCAGCTTATTTATAAGCGTGGTTTTTGACCACTCCGAAAGGGAAATGGTCGTGATGATACTTTACTTTAAAAAATTCTAAATGCGTACTTATTCTTATAGTCGGTGCGCGCAATTATGTGAAGTTTAATAAGCAAAAACTCGGAATTTATAAGTTACTCAAAACCACGTTAGTAAGTCGTATTTTTGTATGTTTATGTGTATATATTAATATTTAGTATATTGATAATACACTAGCTGTTTTTACCCGGCTTTGACACGAAATTAATTTTGTTGCGCATTATTATTATTTTGCATTTTGTAAAGGAAATAAGGCGCGTAGGTTGTAAAAACGCGTTACTTAAATCCTACAAAGGTCGGTTCAAACCAACCCGGCATGTATCAATGATCAAATATCTTACGTACATTTGTCATAGATTTACAACACCACCGTTCCCGTGCCTCGGAGATAACGTTAATCCGTCGGTCCCGGTTTCACTAATACTAACTTGTGGAATCGTTAATAAATTGTCATATAAAATTGAGATCATATCCTCGCCAACCGTCTGGCCAGCGTGGCGAGTGTAGGCCAAATTCTCCAGATATATGTTGTGTTCTAGGGGCTGTAACGATGAAAGGAAAATAATCTTTATGTAATCCTCAAGCCACTAACGTATTTGAAGTGATGAGGATTAATACTGTATTTGAGTAAATAGCTTTCCAATTACCGCTTTATAATTGGCCATTTTTTTAGGTATCAAAATGGATATAGAATGTTAATCCTTAGACATATGCCATCCCAACAATTTGCCAGTGTCAAAGTTTGGATGATATAATTACAAAACAATATTTATACCATTAGGTTCTTTATTATGACCAGGTTATAGATAAAACACTGGATTTCAAATTGTTCATAATTCTCCAATAATATCGGCGGAATCGATACTATATAATTATAAACGTAAAAAAAGATTTTTTCAATTGTCGTTATGCTAGGGTAAAATAAATAAAAATAATAACAGATTATGGAAACATAATATATTAACTATCAAATAAAAGAGAAATCGTAATGGCACGAGAACATTTTATTGGGCCCATTTCTCTAAGAAAAATGGGCAATCTTATTTGTCCCTAAGGTTTGGCTAGCAAAGAATGTCTATGTAGCATGAAGTCGCATTTGTTCTTTGTGCAATAGAGTTAAATAAATATTTTTTATATTTCTATTAAATATTTAGTTATGCCAAAAATATGTGACCTCGTGCAAAATTTATGCCCCGTCAGTACTATTTGCAAGCGCTCTGTTACCGAATTTATTTTATCGAAGAACAATAAAAAAAATGCAAAACGTTTTATGCATACAAAGTTGACGAGGTGTGTGAATGGCAGTAAATTAAAACGCTAAGCCAATGAATAATAGTCATGAATCTACCGATTTATCGGTATTTATACCGTTCATTTGGATATACTGTCTTTGCTTGGTTAACACTGCAAGTTTACTACTTGATCTTTGCCTCTTTTTCCTATTTTTATCAAAGTCAAAGTCAAAATATCTTTATTCACGTAAACCTATTACAGGCATTTATGAAACGTCATTAATTTAATTATTTTGAATGATTCTACTCCTGCTAGTAGAAGACTAAGCAGCAAAGTGGTCCAATCAGTAAGCTGTTAGGAGAAGACCAGCGGCGTAGCAGATTCCAGTGACCTGTTAATGTTTAATCTGACTGAGAAAGGAATCTGCAAGGAAAACTCAGCTATATCAGATTTACAAAATAAAACATATACAGAACTGCACCACAACGATTAATTAATAACCTTTTAAATTTAGTTATCAGTACCTATGAGATTACAATACCTGGTATAGCAGTAACCCACTAGGCAAGTCAGAATTATTTTATATTGTTTTGTTTATGATTTTCTTGTTTTAATATTTTTTTTTCGTCACCTATTTCACTTCTAATATTATAATCAACTTTTTAAATTGTGTCTATGTAAATAATGTAAAATCTTCTTGTCCTATCCTATGTTTTACTAATACTATATTGTCTATATGTGATATGTATAGAGGACGCTCTGTTCTAGTGGTAGTAATGAATGATAAACACATTTAAAATGGCTTTGTCATCCAAAAACTGATCTATATATAGCATTCAAATCAAATCAAATCAAATAATTTATTCAGTAAATAGGCAATATTTTTAGTACTTTTACACGTCATAACAGTTTTATTACATTTTATATTCATAATTTTATTTAATTTACATAATGTATACATTATAATATTTACTAGTGATCAAAACAAAAACATAATATCAGCTGAACAACTCCATAATTGGTAATAGATTTAAAATTACTGGTTAGGAACAGTAGAATTTTTATTATATATATATATTCATTTACGAGTATATGTCCAATAATACAAATAATAATATCGGTCGTCATAATAACGTTTATATAAGACTAGCTGACCCGGCGAACTTCGTACCGCCTAACCGTCATTGAATGTTTGTAAACCTTAGTTAGGACTCAGAAATCCACAATGTCAAATGCTTATACGCAATACACCGATAGGATCTTCTCAATAAACTCTACATAGAAGGCCTATGTGATGGCTGGGCAGCTCCACTCTTCCAGGATTAGCGTCTCGGTTATGCTGACAGAGGTCGATTAACCGTTGAGTCGGAAATGGTTTGACTTGGCTTTATTTCTGTATTTGACGACAGTCAAGCGCAGAGTGGGCTCGCGCAGGAGTCTTAAGAGCAACGACTGAGTAACTATATAGACTCGTATAATAAGAGCGTTAGGGAGTTTTAGGCTCCCGCTCGGTACCCTCGGTCGGTATGCCCCACATATCAGCGCTGATGCGCGCCACCTATCGGACAACAGTAGTACTATGCCAGAAACCTTCGCCGATGTTCACACAACATATTCCTCAAGTTTCGTCCTGATCGTTCAAGTAGTTTTGCAATGCATAGGGAACACACAAACAGACATTTATCTTTATATATATAAAACATATATAACTTTAAATATCTACCGATTTCTACTGTTACTATACCGATTTTAGACGCACCACTACCGCATGAGTTGTTCAAGATCACTGGCTGAATGTCTATGAGCTTCCGTGGAGGTATTCCCGAATGATCACTAAGAGACAATTGGACAAGTTCGACGCGTGTCGGAATATACAGGGTTCCGTAGTTTTAAAGATTGCGTCGTCGTCTGACAGAGGAAATATATTTGAACATATTATTATTACAGTATATGAATCCATATGACTGCCTAGTTTTTTCGAGTTTGGAACGCTAGAAACATTTATTTCTTTATTTATTCGAAGAGAAAGGACAGAGACAGGCAACATAAGAACATAAAAGATAGCAACAGAGTAGAAGCAATTAAAATTATACCCGCCACCAGAATATTTCTCACTGTGAACAATAGTGCACTCTTTGTGCGATACAAAATTCGGAAAATATCACCTTGGCCAGGTATAAAGAAAACAACTGCATTGTGTTTGAATGCATTAAAACTGTTAGGCGAACTCCGAAGCAAACTGCCCACACTTTGCGAGCTAAACCGAAAGTAGCAGCTTCTTGATTTTGGCTTGACGAGCTTGCCACTTGTCATGCTGGGACTATAAGTATAGTAAAGTTGGCTAAATGTGAATCCGATTCTTTAAAAAAAAAGCAAAAAGCGTGGTTTCTGACCACCACGAAAGGTAAATACGGTCGTTATTATACATTACTTTTTAATATAATATAAGCTTTTAATGAATGAATGAATGCATGTATGTTTGTTCGTCTTTCACGCCGACCGATTTTTATGAAATTTAGTAAAACTATTCCTTGGAACCCTGGAACGGATATATGCTATATCGCTATATGCCGTCATTATTAGACCATTATGTGACCACAAAGGCAAATCTGTCTGTTTCTTTAAATCGTCTCCACGCATATATTACTAAACCAATTTTTATTTATTTATTTATTTATAAACTCTTTATTGCACAAAATAACTTAAAAAGTAGTGTACAAGGGCGAACTTAATGCCTTCCGGCATTTTATAACAGCTAACCTTTGGGAGTGTGGCAGAGGATTTCGGGTGCATTAAGATACATACAATTACTTAAGAATACTTAAATACTATTACATAAATACTTACATGATATATAATTAAAATAATATATACAATAAACATAAATATATATTATGTATAAATATATAAACACAGCTAATAGATAGATACTCGTTTTATATTACATACAATTTTAATGACATTTGGCAAAAAAAATCCTTGAAATATATAAATAATACACTATCTGCTGTCTGTAGATTTATAAACGTGAGTTTTTCAAGTTTTTACTAAATAGGGGAAAAAAATTACAACGTTGCCAGAGAAACCTTAAAAAATCGGCTATTAAATTAAATTACGATGATGATGTATGAGTTATGGCTAGACTACACGACATTATATATTTTGCACATCAATTGATGGTTTTATTAAATGGAGCAAAGAACACAAGTAGAACTTGCAGCAGTGTATGTCAACTTATTTTGTCAATATATCAATAATATTGTCGCATTGACGCATACTAAAGTCGAACATTACAATAAATCTGATTAGTCATAATTCATATTGTTCCATGACGATCGATGACAGAGGCATTAAATATATAGGGGAAAGTGGGGTAATTGGAAACATCTAACTTTAATAAAAATGAAATGAAAATGAAAATATTTAATTTGTATGAAATATGGTATGAAAATACAGGTGGTTGGTAAGTTTTGGCTCCACACATTTCGCTGTTTCTGGCATACAAAATTTTATTTTAAATACTAAACTTATATCTAACATAAATATTACACAAAAAAAAATAATGAAGAAATAATACACAAAAAAAAATAATAAAGAAATAGAACACAAAATAACCCAAATAGTATCAAATAAAAAATACCAAGTCTATTTTGCTCCTATATGAGCTTGTCGCAGTTCAGGTAGTCTTGGTCGCTTAAAAACATTTCTGGACGAGTAAATTTTTAACCATAATTTTAATTAATTTCGTAGGTAGTTCCCTAATATCCAGTGGTAGTTTATTGAACAATTTAATTGAAGTAAGGCAGCAGCTTCTGCTATGCCAGCTACTTTTACTAACTGGTGAAACTAAATAAATAATAAATTAAATGCTTTAAAATAATAAAATAGAGTTACAAATCATCATAGAGCAGCAATAGTCATTGCAAGAGTAACGTTGGTAGTCTACCTACATAAATAATAATATTAATAAACTTTTTTTTTTTTTTACATAACAACAATATTTCTACATGTTGCAAAAATTGCCAATGAAATTCTTAATAGTTAACTGCGGTCCCCGAATGAGGCTGTGCCTGGATCGCAGAAATCAATATGGGTACAGGTTTATAAGATTCTACTTTATAACAGGAATACTAATAAAATAAAAATAAAAACTTACATCTAACAACTTACATTACTACAAATGTAAATACGCTTCATTAAAAAAAAAAAGCGTGGTTTTTGACTACCCCGGAAGGGATACGGTCGTGATAATACTTTTTTTTCCTTCTTTTATTAGTCAAAAATAAATTAATAAAATTTTTGATAAGATCGTTTGTTTTTCTCATTTTATCATTAAAATATACCAAAACAGGAAAAATAAGTTGTGTTGACCAGTGTAATAGGTACCATTAATTTGTAATAAATGCATTGACAAACCACAAAATGTTTATGAATTCAAACATCCTTATCGTCATATAGTTTCTTCCACAAAGTTATTTATAGATTACGCACAATAAAATAGTAAATGCCTAGATCAGGGACGATACGGTGAACAGGAAAACTGAGGGTTTATTGCTGACGTTCGTACGGGCACGTTCCTGGAACTCCACTCTGAACTTACGAATACGAATGTTCGGGAAAAGAAAACAATACTTATATTAAATTAAATAAACTGTATAACAACAGATTCTAGTGTGGAGACCACGTACGACGACGACGACGCAACGAGAGATGAACGGATGACCTAAGGAAGGTCGCTGGTAGGGGTTGGATGAGGGTTGCAAAAGACCGCGTGCAGTGGCGAGCCTTAGGGGAGTGCTACATGCAGCAGTGGAGAGACACAGGCTGATGATGATTTCAATAAAAACTAAATTTAATCTAAAAAAAAAATACTTACAAAAAAAACTATCAAATCGTTGTCCTGTGGCATAGGTGACCACATACACTGGCAGCATTTCTCCTCTGAATACTTAATTTATGAGAGAAAAAACTAGCCTATTGTTACCAGAGACGTCAATGAGCTTTGGATCAATTTATTTATTTTAGTTTTGATTCCCACGGGCCCATTGTTTCTACAGCAAATGTCGAAAATAAGTAACTTTGCAAATCATATTTTCGACGCTTGCTAATATACGCTTTTTCCGCTCCAGCGCCAGCTCTAACAGAAGTGCCTTGAATGTGGAAAGGGGCTAGGGAATCCCAAAAGGTAAAATCCCACACTAGGGAATGGCCCAATCTCCAAGGTACTAATGTCATTCCGTCTGGACGCTTGCCATCGTCTCGACACGGAAATATTCCGATTCTAAAGTAGATGGGATCGAGACTACTGCAAGCGTCCTACGAATGAGATTAATGGCACAAAATAAAAGTTATAGAGTTTAAAGGGCAAGATTTGGGGCAAAGGATCGCTAAAGAAAGCGTTGCTAGGGAACTGGACATTCTCAATCCCGCAGGATCCATCTATTTGCTGGAGTAAGAATTCGCAACATCAGAACACGTTTTCTTCGACAAGAGAACCTTGTGTCCGTTTATTTTCATATACGAGTTAGTTAATGTTTAAGCTACCATTTTTCTTTTTGTTTATATAGGTATTTTCAAATTCAAATTCAAATTCATTTATACAGTAAATTGGCAATATTACAAGCACTTTTACACGTCAGATACATTTAAAAGTCTTTACAATTATATGAAGCTATATAAAAATTTTACATGATATAAACTGAACAACTCAATACTAATGTATTTACAAAATACATATAAATCAAAACTTAATAAAAAAATAAACTATAAATTATATCCCCAAGAGACATCCCATTAGAGATAGTTCCAAAAAGACTGGCAATATTTCCCCTCGAAGCTATATTTTGGCAGAAATAATGACCAGCCCTTCTATCTCCAGATTTATCCGTCAGCCGTCTGGACAACTCCTTGGTTAAACGCTTGGCTCCCATCGCCTCGACCCACCTGTACCGAGGTTGGCGTATTTGCGCAACATTATTTAGGTTTTTCATTAAAATACACGGAACATTCTAGAAGTTGTCATTGAGAAATAGTTGTGCTACTTGATAATAAATAACACTTTAATAGATACATAAATATAATATAATTATAGCCTTAAAATCTCTAATCATTTTGTTGACATTGGCTTTACCTATTGCTCAGTTGACTATTAGACATACACGTTCCTCTAGTTATATTTTAGTTTAGGTTTTTAGTTTATTATTATGCATATATTGCACACAATTATAATCATAAAAACAGTAAAAAACGGTTGACTAAAGTCAAAGGATTTTTTATTTTTGAAATTGTTATCTATTAAAATTTAGAAGTTTTGTTGGTGGATGTATAAAATAATGTAACATACTTAACTACATTTTGAACAAAAATGTGCTCGATCCCCGCTCTATCTTATATTTGACCTTGACTTCTACATATTATTTTTAACCGACTTCAAAAAAGGAGGAGGTTTTCAATTCGACTGTACTCAGTGAGCACAAAAGTGCCTAATATTATGAAAATTATTTATTTTTTCTAAATGACTTTTAAAATTGGTCGAGTTATCTTGGCAGAAAACTTTTGGCCGCTAACTTCACTTTTGGTAGCTTTTTTTTTGTACGTTACGTGATTACTCCGTCTTTGCTCAAATATAATATAAATCAATTTAGATTTTTCTTTTTTTGTTTGGTAGGTCTTACTTCAGAGGTGATACCATATAATTTTTATCATAATCGATATCAAGCAGACGGGTCATGGTAGACGAGCGACGTTGATGGTAGTGTTAGCATATATTTTTTTTACAATTATCAGCTTTCGTTCGATTTCGCATTCATATATTAATAGAGTAGATATCTATTAAGGTTGTTAGGCTATTGCATAGCTTTTATCGCGGGCTTAGAGCGCGGCGACCGAATCAAGAAATTCCGTAACGAAAATAAACCTAACACCCCCCACTCCGACCGGCACAGCGGTGCGGCGTTGAAAGCCGTGCATCGTCTAACGTCGCTTCAGTTCGGCAGACTTCGGCATGGTGTTTGTGTGCGTGCGACTAGACGTATGCGTGTAGACTAGCTGCTAACTGATTCTATCTCTTTTAGACACAATGCTAGGTGAGACAGCGTGCTTTTTGGCCGCGTCTACGAGTGAGTTCGAGCCCGCGACTAGTTGAACCTTAACGTGTATGTTCTTGAATTAATATCAAAGAAAAAAAAATACTGCATAAATATTTTTCTTTAGCTGGCACCGACTGGCAAAAATAATTTTATTTATTAGATTTAAGCAGGCCTTTACGCTCTTGCTTCTAAGTAATTAAAATGTTATTTTTTACTTTTTAGTTAAGGTTAAGTTAAAGTTACATAGGTTTTGTTTTTTTCTGTAAAATATATTTTCAATGATTGATCCTACCGAAGTTATTGGAAATTTCAGAGTACATAACTACCCTGCGCATGTCGTGAATTTATTAGCATTGTCTCTGGATCGGGTTGCTGACGTCTTTCGCAGACAAACACGCACTTTCCTTGATTCAAATAGCTTGATACAATTAACAATGTAGCTCATTGTACCAAATTCTGCGGACATGAATGCAATATGTATTTGAATGTACTAGTATTTTAGGAAACAGATATAGTAAGAGGACAAAAAATCTATTACAAAATACATTTATTTGCAACGAAAATCAAATAATTAAAAACTAATTTATATAAATAAAATTAAATACAAACTAAACCTAATGAAAACAATAAAACTACCTATAAAAAAAAATATCCCAATTAAGCTGGCAACATTTGCCCTCTTTATCGTGCCATCAGAAATAGTCCCAAGGAGACTGGCAACATTTGCCCTCTGTATCGTCCTATCAGAAATAATCCCAAGGAGACTGGCAACATTTTCCCTGTGTATCGTCCTATCAGATATAGTCCTAAGGATGTTCGCAACATTTCTCATCTGTATCGTCAAATCAACATCCTCTAAATCATTACAGCCCCTAGAACACAGAGTACTAGACCTCCACTATAGGAGATGAGCCCTCCAGATTTTTCTGGAGAATTCGACCTACACTCGCCACGCTGGCCAGACCGGTTGGCGGGGTCTGATGTCATTTTTTAATATTTAATTTGCTTCTAAGGAAGCTGCCACTATCACTGTTTTAATTAAGAGTCAAACAAATGCTGGTTAATAAATGTTTTTATTCGACAAAAGAATACCTAGACACTAAGTTTGACAAAGTCATGTGTGAAAACAAATAATAAATTCTAATGAGGAACTTATCGACTTTAACAGTCGTTTTTCATTTCCAATTCGAAAAAAATATATACAAAATATAAAATAAAATTAATATTAATACTACGGATAGGGTATATAAGTCCCGTCCGCGTGGAATGGTGGCAAGAACGCTGGCTTCATTTCCCCAATAAATTTTAATACTGATTCTTTGGGCGAAGAAAGAGCCAGCCCTCTTGTCACCGGAGGAGACGACAAGACGCAGTGTTATGTTTTTTATGCGCTTGCATTACTACACACACACACACACAATTACCCGATTTAATGTGTATACTCACACAATACAAGAAAACATTGATGGCTCACTAAGTGACATGTAATGCTATAAATCTTATAGTTATATCTCAATAAACATTACAATGTAATTCACAAATTACAGTAAGTTTATATCATTACCTTGATATTGCAGCGATACGATCAGAGAGTTTGCATATCGGCAAAATCTACGTGTTTGGTAGTCAAGTCGTCTGCTAAACTCATGATAATGATTTTATTCGATATGTATCAGTGATTGAAATTCGCGGCCGATGGCCTGGTAAGCCGGCGGAAAAATAGTAAGCAACCGCCGAATTCTTTGAATATGCTTCTTTTTGCATGAAATTTGCTCACGAGCTTTCTATCTAGATTCTGACTTACCTGGTGGTGTACCAGGTACCAACGTTCCAGGTATTGTATTCTCATAGGTGAATTTAAAGCCGTTCTGGCCATCATCGTGGCGAGTGTAGCCCAAATTCTCCAGATATATGCTCTGGAAGGCCCATCTTCAGCAGTGGAGTTCTAGGACGCTGTGTTCGAGTGTAATGATGAAAATGATGAGGTGAATGTTGAGATGATACATATATGTAAACTTGTATTTGTTTTAAATTGTAAATCTGATATACAGGTGGCGTAAAAGAACGTGCATATTTTAAAAAATATATACAAAATATATAGTTAAAATAAAAATTGTAATGTTATAATTGAAGTTTTTTTTTTTTTATTATATCATCCAAATGATGACCCTCTCTACGACGGCACTCATCTAACCGCAAACGGAAATTATTGAAAACTTTCTTCAATAATGTTGGTGTAATTGCTGCCATTTCACCACGGATATTCTCTTTGAGCTGATCGATGTTCTTCGGATTATTTCTATAGACTTAGAAAGTAGATTGGAAACATGTCCCCTCTGTATAGCGAGGCTAATAACGTTAAAATAAATAATTTCCGGTCTTCCTGTCTCCAGATTTTTCCGTCAACCGTTTGGACACCTCCTTGGCTAGACTTATAAATAACTACGAGTATTCAAAGATGTCTAATAATTTGGTTTAAACCAGGATCAAAAATTGTTTTGTCACTTTTATCCTATATCACTGTGAAAGGTTACATGTTGGAAAATGCAAGCATTAAAATTCACCTTTGTAATATTATTCTATATATTGAGAATTATTATGACAGAAGAGATATGGTAAAATGGGATTTGGTCTATAAAAACTGATATTTTAGATATTATTCAATATATGAGAATATTCCAACCAACCAGATGGCATATCTAAATGATTATTTAAAGATTCTCAGCATACAAAAAAATGACGTGAATCGGTTTGCCGCATACTAATTGAAATATTAACGTTCCAGCTTTATGATCAGTTTAATTTCGTTCCTAGTTAGTCAATATTTTTGTAGATTCTAATTTAATGATTAAGAATACGAGACAGTTGACAAGCCGCCTGTTGTCAGGGCGAGAGAAGACTAAATTTGAAGTAAAGCACCATCACGACCGAATCCCTTGCGGGGTGGTAAGAAGCTCTTTTTTGCAAGCTCGGCGATGTCTTCATTGTACATTGATTAATGAATTATTGTTTATTTATTTATTTATTAATAAAACATTACATGAAATGCTTAACAGTAAAGCCCAATTTAGCATGCAGTCAAACTTATAATTAATACATACATTTTCTTTAAAAATGGATTGTCAATGTACCTATATATTTTTTAATCTACTATACAAATATTAATATTAATAAAGCTTCAAAGTTTACAATAGTTATATACAGTATAAAATTAATATAAAAAGAAAGAAAAGACAAATAAATAATAATAATGAAAATAAATCAAAATTCAACACTAATAAAATCAATGAAATAATAGAGTTAATACAAAACAATAAAAATTAGAATAAAAAGTGAGTAAGTAGGTATATAAATAAAAAAAACAATTCGACATCATGATAAAATTAATACAAAAAATAACAATAATAATTCAATCAAATTGTGTCCCGACCAGAAACCGAACCCGGTACCTCCGCGCCGAAATCCACGGACTTCACCGCTGAACTGCCTCTGTTAAATTCGCCAAAAAAAAAGGTTTGTGAACTCTTTGTTCTAAGGGTTTTGATGGTGATGATAAACTCGTAAGTTGATAAGGTTATACTTAAATAAATTATATAGATAATGATCAATTCAGCAATATAAAAGTAAAGTATCATCACGACCGTTTCCCTTCCGGGGTGGTCACAAACCACGCTTATGAATAAGCGGATTCACATTTAGCCAACTTTACTCTATAGGCCAATCATGACAAGTGGCAAGCTCGTCGATGTCTCCAGCGTACCAGACTCGAGAAATGTCACAAATAAATTAATATCAATTAAATTGATTTATTTAAATTATTAAATATTATTGTGTCCCGAGCAGGAATCGAACCCGGTACCTCCGAGTCTAAATCCACGGACTTAACCGCTAGACCACGGAGGCAGTTTATTCATATATTCAGCTAGATGATATAAAATATAATTATTAAAAACAAATATATGAAGGGAGAACCAAAATACAACATTATGTATAAATTTTAAGAAATACATATCTGAACAATATTTACATATTTCAGAGGGTATTGAATAAACTTTATAAAACTTAAATTAATTGAATTAACCATATGATATACGTAATGTATCTCTTTCTTTATTTATTTATTTATTTATTTATATAGTACACACAGAAGTACATATATTATCACACACATAAACTAGTATAATTATAACTTATCTAACATATATATATCAATTAGGTGTCACAGAATTCACCAATATAAAAATAAGAAGAAATTTGAAACTTATTACTGTTAAAACAAAAAAAAATATACAAAAACAACAAATTTACAAAATATAACTTCTAAAATAAAATTATACATTTTTGTCAGTTATACAATCAACAAATCACATGGCAGGATAGCAAAATAATGACCATTAGTGCAAAGAACAGCCATCGTCATTACCAAATTAAAACAACTATATAAACTAAACACCACCTAAATATAGATGCTGCTGTAAAAGAGCGTTGTTAATTATTTTATACTACCTAAATCTAGGTTAATAAAAAATATACAAATAGTGTAAAAAGTAACAAAAACATAATGAATAAATCTAAATCCAATAGCAATTCAAACCAAATTGATTTTCTATAAAAAATAATCGAACCTCTTCTGTATACAAATTTGGTATAAAACGAAATAAAATCAAAAGTACAACGGTATTGTAAACGTGTTGGGCATCCCTTAATGCAGCACTAGGATGTTCAGATTTCCCATAACGGTCGAGACTGCCGAATAGTGTAAAATGACGGTTCGAACGTGCCTCTACAATGTCCAGCTGAGTTCGTGGGTTGAATTTCAATAAGTCCAGACTTGACGCTATAAAACCCGACATCACACTCAATGGTTACTTAATCTGCTCTATCTGAGACCACAGCTAGGTCCCTTTGGTTCGACAAAGCGATTATAGTGAAATAAAAAATGGAGTTTAACTTAGCGTCTATAGTGTTAATGTGCTCGTTATGGGGAGTTAGGTCGTATCCGGCTTATTATCCGTATTTCTCGCCAAGTGCTGATGCAAGTTAGTATCATTTAGTTTTTAAGACACGACTGTATTTATGCAATGGTCAGAAATCACGATTCACAAAAAACAGGTTCACGGTTAGACAATTTTTCTGGGCTTTTCATGACGATTTTTTTGGCGTGAACCAAAGTAGAAACTCATTGTTTTTAATCTTTTTATCTAATCTTAACTGGATCCAGAATAATATTTGCGTGTAATCTATTGTAACCATTATAAACATATTATTATTAAGCACATCTCGGACACCACGGGCTTTCTTGTGCTAGAAGTGCCGGCCAATGCGGCTCGCACTAACATCATTGGGCTCTTTCACTACTGGAGTACTTGCTATCCTAGAACCCTCTGTGATTGGTCCGTGGAAACTTAGGCGGTGGGATGCGACATATGTAGACACATTAGCCCCATTACATATCCATGCAACCTAGTCCAGCCCGGGGAGTACAACGGTTCATGCTGAGAACCTCAAGTTACTAAATACGCCAACTTCGGCACAGATTACGAGTTTACGCCATTTGGGGCTGATGAGACCATGGTTACCCTTAGCCAAGCGTCTGGGTAAGGAATTGTCCAAGCGGCTGACGGAGAAATCTGGAGACAGAAAGGCTGGCTATTATTTCTTATTTATAGTTTCCATTTTATTAGCTTTAGTTTATAGTTTATTTTATTATTGTTAAATAAGTAACTGCCTTCGTGGTCTAGCGGTTAAGTCCGTGGATTTAGACTCGGAGGTACCGGGTTCGATTCCCGGTCGGGACACAATAATTTTTCATCATTCATCATCATTACAGCCCCTAGAACACAGCGTCCTAGACCTCCACTGCTGGAGATGGGCGTTCCAGAACATAGATATATCTGAAGAATTTGGCCTACACTCGCAGAGCTGGCCAGACGGCTTGGCGATAAACAATAATATTTATTAATGTAAATAAATAGATTTAATTAATATTTAAATTTATTTGTGATATTTCTCGAGTTTGGTACGCGAGACATCGACAAGCTTGCCACTTGTCATGATTGGCCTATAGTAAAGTTGGCTAAATGTGAATCCGCTTCTTTATAAGCGTGGTTTCAGACCACCCCGAAAGGGAAACAGTCGTGATGATACTTTACTTACTTTACTTTATATGTTTGTAATTATTATTTTATATTTTGTAAATATTAAAATATGTAAAATATTTTTTGAATAAATTGTAACAATTTTTTAATTAATTAATATCACAGCCTTTAGAATACAGACACTTCCACTGCTAAAGTTTGGATTTCCAAAACATATTTTTGGAGAATTCGGCCTATGCTCGCCACGTTGCCTTGCCAGACAGGTTGGCAAGGGTATGATATCAATCTTAATTACAATTTAATAACGATTAAAGTTTGTATTAGCGGAACCTGGACCGACGACTTAACGTACTCTTCGAGGCACGGGTAACGTTGTGTTGTAAATCGATGTCAAATGTACGTAAGAAATATGTATTCTCATTGGTACATGCCGCGGTTCGACCTGTGACCCTTTCTTTGTTTTATTTAACATACTCTGAATTATATCCTGATCAAATTAAATTTTTGCAATCCTCTTTTAAAATACGTTGTACACGTCATTATAACTTCTTAAGTTTTTTTATTGGCAACTTTTACTGCTCTCTTCCTATTTTGATTTTTATTATTTTAGCTGACTCGGCCCTTTTACAGCCACGAATTTATATTTAGTTGACACGGCCTATTTACAGCCACGATCTTATATTAAGTAGTTATTAAGTTACCTTATTATTATAATTACCTTGCTTATGACAATAATGCTATTATAACACACATAAATCTGGATTGTTTGCCTGTTACAGTACAACCATGATTACCTAACTGATGTTTGTTTATATTTTTTTTATGTTCTATATTATTGTACTCAATATTAAATGTTCCCAAGGCCCAAATTTTGTATATAACAATAAAGTTTTAGATAAAGCAATATGTTAAATGTATCAATATGTAACCAATTTATTTCTATTTTTAGTTTCGTTTGGCGCCAGTGATGATAGCCAAGCTGCAATGACATACAGCCGCTACTACCAGCCATATTACAATACCCGAGCCCTAGGAGGCGGCATGGCAGCATTCATGTTTGGTCAACCACAAGCACAGAAACCTAGCACAAACGAAGGGTACTACCTCCCCGACAGACGCCGTCAAACACCACCAGAATCCCACTACTTGCCACCTCAACAAAACGAAGTGTTTTACCCTCACACACCGGAAAAATCACCACTTGCACCAACAACTGAAGTAAACGACATTGCGGATCCAACTGAAAGAATCGATCTAGCTACAACGACATTAAAAGCAGTACCAGAACTAACCGAAACTGAAGAAGTGGAAGAAGCGACAGAGAAGCCAAAGAAGCGTGTGTCAAAGAAGAAACAAGTTAAAAAACCAGTAGAAGATGAAGAAGAGGATGACAGTATTCCACGAATGCCGTCTGGAGCGTTTTTCCCTATGTTCTTCGGTTGGGGAGGTAGGTCTGGTAGTGGAGGTCCTGGTGGAGCCACAGCTATTGCTAATGCTTACAGCACAGGGCGCGGAGGAGTTGCCAGTAGTCACGCTACAACTTATGGAGAACCAAGAAGGGCAGAGGAAAGAAGACAATCGTCACATGCTTAAATTTTAGACGCTATTATGATTTGCATTGAACATAGAAGGAATTGCAGTCAAGTCTGCAACCAATGCTATACTTGTATATACAAATTGTGCCCAAGTTATGTAAAATAAATACAATTCGAAAATATTGATTTTATAGTTCCGTGCAAATTGTTAAGACAAATTAGTTATAAACTTGTAAAGTTGGTAATAAATGTAATATAGAAATTATGTTCTAACCTTTGATTTAATTCCTTGTGGCGTAGGTGGGTATAATATAATTTATAATTTATAAATAATAATAATTTACATTAAGTTCTCAGCAGCGGGATCATTCACGAATTTATTCGAAGGACGTACAATGATTTAAAAAAAAAGTAAACTATTAAATAAATTAAAAACTTAAAGTTTTAAACATAAACTACTATTAATTAAAAATAAAAATAAATTTAGGAATTTATATTCGCAAACGATAGATTGTGAAAATAGTGAATTCCTTTAGTAAATTGGCGCCAGTTTAGCCTATCTTATGTCAAAATTACAATATTATGGGCAAAGTATAAAAATACATTAAGACATATTTTTGTATCCCGACCAGGAATCGAACCCGGTACCTCCGAGTCTAATCCGACGGACTTAACCGCTAGACCACGGAGGCAGTTACGATACAAACTTGTAAAAATTTTATTGTCTATGCAAACGTTATGATTTCAAAACAAACGCAGACGCAATAATTGATCGGTCAAATAAATAAACACTAACCATTTTTTGTCAATGTTTTTTGTTCTATTCTCAGTATAGCAACAGGAAAACTATACTATAATAACAATGAAATGATAACATCAAAAATTAGATACCTTCAATGGAATTTAAGTTTCCAATGTAAAGGGAATCCCAGTAGTAAATAACTTTATCTACTCTCATATCGTAAAATGCGAATTCCAAACTTCAAAACGAATTTATATTGACATACTTTATAAACATACTGCTGAAATTTAAAAATAGAATAAATTATAACACTTTTTCTTTAAGAAAATAATGTTATAATGGTGTGTATAAGGCGAAGCTTTTTGTAGATGTCGCTAGCGGCAATGGTACCTTAAGTAACACCTATATCGCATCATTTTAAAAATGTTTTTGTGGTTTTATATGTTAACTTAACGTTACCTACCTTAAAAGACGAATTAAAAAGCGCACACCCCGTCTTTAAAAAGAAAAAAGGTTTTATTAATAGAACGGCAATTTTAGGATCACCATCCATATCTTTGATTTCGCTTAGAAATCTCGATTTGTACACTTTAAGCTGCTCATTTAGGCATAATATCCAGAAAATAATAAAAATACAAGTTTTCTATGCAACTGACAGTTATACTAGGTACCATCTATCATGCGCCATCTATCGGGATAAAAAGTTAGTGATACACCCCATTCATTTTAAAAACAAAAAAAACATATTTAATTTATAACACTTATTTTTTTTAAGACAAAGGTTACATTACAAAAAAGTTTTGATTCCAATTTTTACTTGTCTATGGCAGCGCCCGCCATAGCGCGTGCGCGGTCAAAAGCTAGGTTTTGGCGCCATTTCATTGTTTAGGACTTATGTATTCTGTACCATGGTCATTTAAAAAAAATAAAAATAAAAATTGGCGCCATTCAATACGTTTTTTTGTATAGCATTTCGTGTGTTTTTTTCTTACTCTTTTAACTTTTATCTTTTATTTAGTAGGTTCAATCCCAATGTATGAAAATAGATAAATTAGTGTATGAAACTGCACATAACTAGGTATTAAAACACTCGTGTATAATACCCCTTATTATGCAACAGTTTCATAAATATCATACTATTGTATGTACTTAATACTAGAATAATTGCCAAAAACATTACCCTCTAATTAGGCACGGATGTACTGAGCAAATCTTTCGCTTGGCTGCATCTTGGTTATTCCTTAAAAGTAGAACAACAACAAATGCATTAAAATGAATGGAAAAACACAGCGGATACGAAAACGAATGCTTACAATTATGACAAAAAGAAGTGCAAAATATTTCGGCAAAATTTGAGTTCCATGAATGCGTTAACTACATTAGAGAGAAGGGCATTTTCTCAATAATTTTTAGGTTTTCTTTTCTTAATAGTTTTTAAGTTTTTAATTAAGATCATTTATTACGCAGCAGGATGATTGTTTTTTTGTTTTGTAAATTAATTTAATGTGGATGTTGTGGGTTAAAACTGGTGTGTTATTTTGCTTAATAATGTGCTCCAAAATGAATAATTATGGAAAATTATAATAAAACATAAACACAGTTTATATGGGTATAGAAAGACTAATCATAGATATTTAATTAAAAAATAAAACAATGTCCTCTACAGACGTCCCATCAGAAATAGTTCCAAAAAGATTGGCAACATTTTCACTCTGAATAGCGAGGCTAATGCGTTGGCAGAAGTAATGGGGTGTATCACTAACTTTTTATCACGATAGATGGCGCATGATAGACGGTGCCCAATTCAGTTGCATATAAAACTTGTATTTTTATTACGAAATTTATTATTTTCTGGTTATATTGCCGAAGTGAGCAGCTTTTAAGTGTACAAATCGAGATTTCCAAGCGAAATCAAAAATAAAATTGCCGTTCTATTAATTAAACCTGTTTTCTTTTAAAAGACGGTGTTCGCTTCCCTAACTCGTCTTTTAAGGTAGGTAACGTTAAGTAAAATTATTTTTTTTGTTATAAAAAAAACTACAAAAACATTTAAAAAATGAGCCGTCATAGTTAATAAGGTACCAGTGCCGCTAGCGACATCTACAAAAAGCTTTGCCTGATACACCCCATTGCCGTTCCTGTCTCCAGATTTCTCCGTCAGCCGTTTGAACAACTGCTTGCTCAGGCGCTTGGGAGAAGGGTCCTCATGGTCCCATCGTCTTGGTTTTTTTTTTTTTAATTGATATTTTTTTAAAAATTATTTATCTGATCGTGATAGGTGAGTCTTGGGCTGCCACGATCAGATAAATAAAACAATAGCTGAAGGTGCATTAAAAAGCCATCGAAACAAAAGAGCATGTATGAAGAGGTTGATGAATGTTGTAGAAGCGAAAGAGGTATGTCGTGATCTGACAAGTGGCGCTCAATTGTCTCTGCCTACCCCGCAAGGGATTTGGAGTGAAGATGTATGTACGTATGTATGTAGTTTATTTTATTATTAGGTTTAGTTTATAGGTATCTAATTTATTTAGTGCTGGTCGCTTTTTCCGTCACAGCACCATTAACGACCTCATTCGTAGGACGCTTGCAGTTGTCTCGATCCCATCTATTTTAGAAACAACCGGTCTGAGTCGAGACGATGGCAAGCGTCCAGACGGAATGACATTAGTTCCTTGGAGATTGGGTCAATCCCTGGTATGGGATTTTACCTGTTGGGATTCCCTAGCCCCTTCCCACCTTCAAGGAACTTCTGTTAGAGCTGTTGTTGCAGCGGAACAAGCGCAGATCAGCAAGCGTCGAAAATATTTGCAATAGTTACTTTTTTTCGACGTTTGCTGTAGAAACGATGGGCCCGTGGGGATCGGAACTTAAAGCCTTTCATAAGAAATTGTTCCAAGGCTCATTGACGTCTCTGGTGACAATAGGGCTGGTAGTTATTTCTCCCAAAAATTAAGTATCATCATTCAAAAGGGAAATGCTGCTAGTGTATTGGGCACCATGCCACAAGACAGCGATTTGGAGAAGCTATTTTTTGTAAGTATGTATTTTTATTTTCTATGTATTATTATTATTATTATTTTTAGGTTAAATTTAGATTTTGTTTTAATATAGTTTATTTATATAATATTGTAATTATTTTATATTGTTTGTATATTACTTCAAATAAAAAAAATATAAAATCAAAATATTTATTATATTTAAGTAGTTCATAATTATAATTTGAATAAATGTTTTAATTAAAAAATCAGTCAAATAGTCCCTTTACTTTTGCGCCACCCAGTAGGTATATAACAAGCCAAACATAGTTTAGAGGTACTTGTGTGAGGCTGATGCTAAACTTTTTACCAGTCTTTTTGCGTGCCTTTTAGGAACAATAAGAAAACCGGTTTATATAATTATAGAAAAACTAGCTGTTTGTCCCGGCGTTTCCCGTGTAGTATAGTGGTCATAAAAAAAATATCTAGTCTATGTCATGCTTGGTTGTTGACATTATGTCCAACCCTCTTTACAATCTGTGGATAACGGTGTTAATTGTATAATTACCTGTACTATGTAATCTATATTTGTATTGTATTCTCATTGTACAATTGTTTGTTATTTCAAATAAATAAAAAAATAAAAAACCCTGGGTTCCAATTAGCTAAATTTTATGAAAACAGCTTGAATGTTAGGCGGGAAGGCTAAATAAACTGACAGGCAAATGGAGTCACATGTCGTGCTCTGGTCACTAAATTTAAAATTACACTAACATTATTGTGTGGCACGAGTGTCCAGAAAAAGCATCTTTATAGGCCGGCATAGGGGTCGGGACTGATGTCGGTCATCTGAGGCTGACGTCAGTTGCTCCCATTCTTGGACCTCGCGTACTGCTTACCATCAGGTGGGCGCGGTGTCACATGTCGTGCTCAGTATAATAAAGAAAAAAAGTTAGAGCGCCTACGTTTCTTCGACTTATTTGTAATCAAGGATAGCTTTAAAATTGTTCCTTTTCTTGTCAAATAACCTGTGAAAAAAATATTTAAACTGACACTACTTCTAGATTTCATTTCAATAGAAACAGGTTGCAATCTCGGGCAGAAATGCCAAATTTTTGGCACAGAAACAAGTTAAATTCTAAGTTTTTGTCATTGATATATGTATTTTATTTTATTTTGCTTTGTTTAATTTATTTCAACAATAAAATACCTTTTAAACTTGTTTTTTGAATTATTTTAGTCATACTGTTTAAGTCGTTAAAACGTAAAATTTATAAAACTTTAAAGCTCGGTAGAGCCCTCAAGATGACACATATATTAGTTTTTTATGGTTTTTATAATCTGCGTAAAATTTATTTTGAACTCTTGCGATAGTGTAGCTTGAATAAAGAAAATTTCTCATATATGGACGGGACACCCTAATGTCCTCCTGGTGGTGTCACTAATATGTATTAGTAATATGTATTTTATAATATACAACACCGCATTTTTAAACGCAATGTATTGTCACTGCAACGGATCCTGGCTGGGACTGTAAACTGAACTGCTGTTTATACAAATTTGATCCTTGGAATTGTGTTGCTTGATCGTGGTTGCATCATGTTGTATTGTGTTGCTTTGGATTACTTAGTTATTATTGCTATTGTAATTGTATTGTGTTTCGGCTACTCAAAGGCCCAATTAATGGATACTGTAATAGCATGTGGTGTTTGTCTGTAATTGGTGCAGCATCTATTTTCTGTCTTAGTTGTAAGTAAAAATCCATGTATGTTTTGTTGCTGTCACTTCTGGCGACCCTAATAAATAAATGAATCGTCGTTTGCTCCGGTGATAAGAGGGTTGGCTCTTTCTTCGCCCAAAGAATCTGTGTTGCAATTCGGCGGCGAATTGTAGCCAACGTTGTTGCCACCATTCCACGCGGATACCTATCTATATCCGTATTTTTAGTATTAATTTTAATTTCTATTTTGTTAATATTATAATTGTAACAATGTAATGTGACAAAACAAAGGAGCCTGAGAATGCAAAATTGCAATAAATGATTTAACTTTGACTTCAGACATACAGACAGACGTAGCTTCTCACACATTTATAATATTAGTATGGAAGTATGGATAGGATAATTATTTTAATGTATTATTTTGGATGATGAAGCTTCTTTAAATTCAAAGACTTTAATATTGAGCCAGTAGTTAAATACACTTGACTATGAACAGTGGACAGAAAAACCAAATAATTCTCGTCTAAGAGCCACTCAGTGTTTTTCGTTTTGCGGTTTCTCCGAGAAGATTAAATCATATACAATACAAGAGTATAAAAGGATTTGATGTATGATATCATATTTAGTATAATGCCGACCATGAGAAGGCTGATGTTATTTGGGATTATAGCTTGTGTAGCTCTACATGCTTCTGTTTCAGGTACGCCAACATTTTCATTTGTCTTAATCGATTTAAGTCTGTGTTACTGATGCCAGTCGTCAGTCCAGTTGCTACCTGGGCCTACCAACAAGTGGCCTAGGGGTCCTAGACCTCCACTGATGGGCCTTCCAGAAATTTGGCATAAATGATATGATAATGATACGATGGCTTAACGTGCTCTCCGAGGCACATGAACGATGTTGTCGTAAATAAAATGTGCACGTAAGAAAAGTGTATTTCTCATTGATACATCCTTTTTAGGATCTTACGGAAAGCGTATTTACAACCGAGCCACCACCACTCTCAAGGCCGAGTAGAATAAATTTTGATTTTCGCACAAGATTTCTGATAACGTGCAAAATCATGTTTTTTTAGCTAATTCAAGGATATGGTACAAAACACATAAGTCCTAAATACCGTATTTTTTTATAACTGTCTTGAAATTCGTCCTGATCTTCAAATTCGAAGTGTAACAAAATTTGATGCTTTTCTTCAGGGTTTAGTTCAGGTAAATATCTCTCAAACAGTATATATAGGAGTGTACAGATCGCAAAACCACATTTTTTCTGTACCATTATATAATTAAATTTATCGTTGTCCATAATTGTTCTCATTTAGACATATTAGCACTCAACGTTTTTTTACTGAAATTCGATGTAAATGCTACTCGAACGCCTTTCAAAGCGAAATATAGTAAAAAGCGCTTACAGCGCCAAGTCAAACGTGGCTCACGTGTATTTTAAAAAAATATACTACCTAATTTAACTACTAATAATAACCACATTAAAGTAATTTACAGAACAAAAACTTGCACTTGACATACACATTTGTGTAAATGCGCGGGAAGATTAATGATATGTCAATATAAAAAACTATATGATGATATTATTGTTATTATTGTATGTTTATAGCCTACTTATTTTATGTTTTTCAGGATACCGTGTGAGACGCGGCGGTAACTATGGAGGAGGAGGAGGATACGGTGGAGGAGGTGGATTTGGAGGTGGAGGAGGTGGAGGTGGATTCAACTTCGCCGATGGAGGAGGCTTCGGCGGTGGAGAAGGTTTTGCCCAAATCGGAGCTGGACTGAGCGATATCTTCAACAAAGTCGGCGCTGGAATTAACAGCGCTAGAAGTGGGAAAGGTGGTTTGGGAGGTCCAAACGAGAAGTACGTTTCTTATACCTCCCCTGATGGAAAGTCTGGAGGGTTCGCCTTTACTGGAAGCTTGGATGGAGGCGGTTATGGTGGCGGCGGCGGTTACAGTGGTAGCGGTGGAGGAGGACATAGCGGAGGGGGAGGATTTAATGGGGGAGGTGGAGGACATAGTGGGGGAGGTGGAGGACATAGTGGGGGAGGTGGAGGACATAGTGGGGGAGGTGGAGGACATAGTGGGGGCGGAGGGGGTTTTGGTGGGGGAGGAGGATTTGGTGGGGGAGTTGGAGGACATAGTGGCGGAGGAGGATTTAATGGAGGTGGTGGAACACATAGTGTGGGAGGAGGAGGGGGTTTTAGTGGAGGGGGTGGGGGACATAGTGGCGGAGGAGGATTTAATGGAGGGGGCGGAAGTGGCTTCAAAGGAGGAAGTAGTGGAGGTGGTTTTGGAGGAGGCGGAGGATTTGGTAGCGGTGGCGGCGGAGGTTTCGGAGGAGATGGCGGTTTTGGACATGGTGATACTGGAAATGGGGGTGGGGGTTACAAAGGAGGAAGTGTTGGCTTCACAGTTGGAGGTGGACATAATGGTGGTACTAGCGGAGCATACAAAACAGACAACGGAGGTGGTGGATTTGGAGGTGGTTTTGGAGGAGGGGGCGGTGGTGGATTAGGAGGAGGTGCAGGCCTTGGAGGCGGACATAGTGGAGGACTTGGAGGCGGTGGCTGTTCTGGAGGCTGCGGTGGATCAGGTGGATACGGTGGAGGAGGTGCTTTCGCCGCGGCCTCGGCCAAAGCATCTGCCTCAGCTGGCGCAGGATCTTACGGATAAAAAAATGAACTGAACTTAAAAATGAAATAAAACTAAATATTTATTGTTTAATCTTGTCTTTGATTGAAAAGTACCACTTACCCTATGTTCGACTTATACACAGACAGACTTTATTTCGCTTTGAAAGTCATACATAACATTAAAATTAAGCAACCATACTCTTTAGCCGCAAACGTTAGATAAAGGAATATTTTCTAATGGATATTGACATTTTCTTTTTCTAATGGATATTTATATTCAAATAATATAAAATAATTATAAAACTCAAATAAACTACACTACAAAGAGAATTAAAAACTAAATTTATAACCGTCCGATGGGCGTAGTGTGTCGAGACTCGCTGCGTTCCCACGTTGAACGACAAAGATGAACCTTTGAACAAAATATTCTCTACTCAAAGGGTCACCCGTCGCCAAGCGGATTTTTTTTACGAACATATTAGCTTAGCTATACAGAGGGGATATGTTGCCAGTAATCTTGGGACTTCAACTGAAGGGTCATCTCTAGAGGACAGTTTTTACTTATAGTTTATTTTTTATATATATTTTAATTTTTAAAATCAAAATCAAAACATTTATTTTCTAGAATACGGTACATATTGTGGCGAGTAGTAGTAGTTTTCCGGCGTATCCTGCCGTCATGCAGCGTGAAAATATTTACATCTATATAGTAGTTTACAGTCAATAGTAAAAAAAATAAAAAATAAAATGGAACAATAAATTACATGTCAATTACCTACTTATATTATGTCAAAGATTTATTATGATATTATTTATGATAATAATTTAATTATCCTACTCAAGTACATCACTAAGAAATTCCTTATTTGAATAGTATACCTTTAGTACAAATAGCTTAAATTTTTTTTTTTTTAAAATCACTTACATTTAATGCTTTTAGATCAGATGGCAAATTATTAAATATTTTAATTGCCATACAGTAACAATTTTTCGAGTAAATCTCCAAGCGTTGAGATGGGGTACACATAGTTTGTCTTTGTATCTTTGACCTCGGTAACCCATTTCTCCGTTCGTTTTAAAAAGGCTTGGGTACTTTCGGACGAATGCTGCTATTTCATAGATCTATAAACACGGAGTAGTCAGAATACCGAGTTTTCTAAATAACGGTTTACAGCTATCCATTTGGTGTGCATTGCATAAAGCCCTAATACATTTTTTCTGTGTTATTAGGACTCTATTTACCTCTGCCGAATTTCCCCATATAATTACGCTTTATCTTAATAATGACGATACATACCCATGATAGGCTGACAACCCTGAATCCAAAGAGCCTACATTTGTTATTCTTTTACGTTTAAGTAGTTTTAATTATTTTCCTTTTTAGTCCGTTACAAATAATAATTAAATATAACAAAAAATGTAGGGGAATAACATTTAAACAATAAACATAACAAGTTCTAAGAATCGTCCATATACAAAACCTTTTCTATCTCAATTAATATTGTTAAGCATTGTAGCGTGCGGTCAAATCGAAAGCTAAAAAAGGACCAACAAAAACACCAATGGATTTATTATTTTAAATTTTAATATCGGGTTAGTCCTTATTAGTAGTTATAATTAATGAATTATAATTATAAGATGTAAAATTATAGTGACATAAAACTCGTACATAGTGTTAATACAAATAGTATTTAGGTTAGGTGGATCACGAACAATTAAGCGAAAACAAGCCATTAGTAGAATACTTACTTGGTCACCTCGCGTATTATTTTCGAAATATTTAATTGATCAGTGTGTATTTCGCGTGTGAAACTAGCGTAGCATCTGCAGTGTTTTTCGCCTCATTAAATTCATACATCAAATCACTTATTTACTAACGAAATTCGCTAATAATCAACTAAAAGCTGTGAAAGAAAACATATAGATAGTGACAACTAGATTTCTATAACATTGACTTTGACGTATGACCAGCTGTTTTTGACTGCACGACTGACAACTGTTACCTGTCATTATTCATCTGTCATCAGTCTGTCCTGACGCCTGTCACTACTGTCATTTTCTGCGGTACGAATTTATTCTATTAGCATAAATAACAAGATTGTTCGGATAAGTTTTAATTTTTTTATTATTATATGTAATAAAAATAAATGAACGATTATCAATTTGGGGAGAGGTAGCAGTATCAAGGACCCACAATGTCATTCGATAATATAACTCAACAACGCCCAAAGTATGGAGCTATGCAATCACAAGATGATTTGTATTTATTGGAAAAGGACGAAACGCTACTAAATTCAAACAATGAATCGGAGAATAATATAAATAGCCTACCGGAATTATCAATTAATGACACCTCACAATTAGAAATAGTAAAAAATAAACTGACTAATACATTATTGGAATTAGAAAGTGCTCACAATGAGATAGCCAAATTAGTAACACAAAATAGTAAATTGATAAATATGAATGAAGAATATAAAAATAAAATTGCCCTCTATAAAAAGGTAACTAGTACAGATATCATTGCCAACGTCAGTCTAACTGTTGATAGCCCGGACAAACAAACGAGCAATTATACTTACACTCCGATTAATCATAGAAATGTTAGATTTCGCAATATTAATATGCGAGATCATCCATCTTTCTCTGGATCTTCTACTCCAATTAATTCAGCATTCTATATTCCTTCAAACTCTAAACAGACACAAACTTGCAATAATATAAATACATGGCCAGACTCAAATCTACCCAGCTCAATTTTGGTCAGATTAGAAGAAAATGATCAATTAATAAATCAACAAAAAAACAAAATAGCTGAGTTATTGGATCTAAGTGGAAACAAAGAGTATGAGGATGGATCAAACAATGACAATATCGTAACACCCTTTAAAACTAAAATAAACAATCTTAATAGAGAAATAGAAAAAACCAAGAAAGAATTATTTGAAATAAAAAAAGAAAATTATTTTTTAAATAATATAATTACTAGTTCAAATATCGGGATAACTAACTATGACCCACAAAAAAGAACACAGGAAATAAATAAATTGAGAAATACTTGCATTAAGTTTAGGAAGAAAATTGTTAACTCTCAACAAAGACTAAGGATAATATTACGTAAATATAGGAGTCTGCAAGACAAGTATAATAGTATGAAAGGAAAAGAAACTGCTCTTGAGTGTTTAAAACAATCGTTAAACCAGATGCAGATGAAGATTACAGAAACTAATTATAGGCTTAATGATATATGTAATGATAAAATAACTAGTAAGGATTTTAGTACAATAAGAGAAAGCACCAACGGTCAAGAGATAGGAAAGCTAGAAATACAAAAACCTCAACTCCTATTAATCTCTGACTTCCATGGTGAAGATCTGACCTACATATTATCCAAAATTCGGCGTAAGGATTACAATTTCATGGCAGACATTATAAAATTGGGCACCACTGAACGCGTACTTAAAGATATCGTGCTTAAAACAAAGGATTTTACTAAGAAGGATTGCATTATTGTTATGTGTGGTGGCAGTGACTATGGTATAAATACTGTTGACAACATTGTTGATAAATTAAGGTTCTACATCAGTAAACTTGTTAACACTAATGTAATAATATGCTCTTTACCACATAGCGTTGCCCAAAATGCAGAAAGACTAGAAGGCTTTAATAGCTTTGCCCGAAGTTTAAACGAAGAAATAATAAAATTGGACGGAGAAATGGACTTTGTAAATATACTAACTATTAATAATAATCTTAATATGCTGGACTTCGAAAATGATGGCTACTGCCTTAATAACAAAGGAAAACGGAAGATTGCTCTTACTATTAATGCTAAACTTAGAGATATTAATGTAAAATTTTATAATAGTCTAAATTTTTTATAGGCAAGGATATTGAGGCCCGAATTTGTACTTTTAGCAATAATCTCTCAGTTATGCACTTAAATATATGTAGCATCAGGAATAAGCTATTAGAACTAGAAGCATTTATTGATTACGAACTAGAATTTAAACCAACATTTATTTGTATTACGGAAACTTGGCTTGAGGTCAATGAAAAGGACTCAATATCATTACCTAATTATGTTATAGTTGCGGACTCCTCTAGGATAATTACTAAACATGGAGGCACTCTTATATTTGTTAGTATGGAGTATGCACATTTGTGTAAAGTTGTGTCAACAAAAGGAGTCTATTTAGAAAACATATTCGAAATTAGTGCCATTACAATTAAGTTTCTTGATAATGTGAAATATTACTTGGCAGTCATATATAGATCACCTGGTAGCGACATGGCTGTATTCTTTAAAAGACTAGACTTACTACTCTATAATTTAAAATCGCCCAACATTATACTAGCGGGAGATTTTAATATTGACTTGCTAAATCAAACTTCAAGTGCAGCTAGAAATTTTTTGCAGGTATTAAGCGAGCATAATCTGAAGCCGTTGATAGCTGTAGCAACAAGGATAACAGACAAAACTAAAACTCTAGTGGATAACATCATAACTGATAGTAATATGATTAGAGCTGATGTTATACCCTGCTCCTTTTCGGACCATGATTGCCAACTAACAATTTTTAACAAAACTCTTAAAACTAAAATAAATAATATAAAATATGTAGAAAAAAGATGTTACACCAATAGTGCTTTAAAGGAATTTAATAAGGATTTACTAAAGACCGACTGGAAAGTATTACATTCAATTGATGGATCAACAAATAAGCTAAATAAATTTTATGAAATTTTACATGATTTAATTGAAATGCATTATCCTATAAAAAGGTGTAAATTGAAGATTGGCAAAAAATCATGGTTAACCAAAGGTATCAAAATATCCTGTCAAAATAAAAGAAAGTTTTTGACACGTGTTCGAAAAAGTAGAAGCATATTGATAAAACAGCATTACAACAAATATAAAGCCATTTTAAATAAAACTTTGTATGTCGCAAAAAAACTTCATACAGGTAAAATAATAAAAGACGCAAAATCAAAAACTAAAGCAATGTGGCAACTAGTTCGGGAGAATAATGGTAAGGCGAACCAGAGGAGATATAACTCCTGGAAACTCTTACATGATAATAAATTTAATAATAACCCTCAGGATATTGCTAATATATTCAATAATTTCTTTATTGATGTTGGAAAATGCGCAAACAATGTATCAACCACTAACTACAAAATACATTTGAGACGCAAAATTATAAAAAAAAATAATGGTATGTTTCTTGACCCTATTGACGAAATAGAAATTGTTAGAATTGTTAAATCTCTAAAGAATAGTGGATCGTGTGGACCAGACGGCTTAAGCACTATTATTATAAAAAGACATATAGAAAACCTATGTATACCGCTTGCACATATATTTAACGAATGTATTTCGGATGAAAATTTTCCTGGTCCTTTAAAGCAGGCTAAGGTGATACCCATACATAAGAAAGGCAGTAAGACAGATATTAATAACTTTCGTCCAATTTCACTGTTATCTGTAGTCTCTAAGATATTTGAGAAAGCTATTGCATCGAGAATCGAGCAATACTTTACGTCTAATGATTACTTTGCGCCACAGCAGTTTGGCTTTCGTAAGCAAAAGAACACTACGAATGCAATATGTGGAGTGACCCGAAACATTCTTGATGCTTTAAATGGAAACGCTAGATGTGCTGGTATGTTCTGCGATCTGAGTAAGGCTTTCGACTGTGTCAACCATGGCATACTTCTTGATAAACTCGAATATTATGGAGTAAGGGGTACACCACTAAATTTATTGACATCCTACCTAAAGAACCGTACACAATTTGTTCAAATTACTGATGAAAGTGAACATGGTATTCTAAGAATGTCTGACTCGGATATCAGAACTGTATCGCATGGAGTTCCACAAGGATCAATTTTAGGTCCTCTGCTTTTCATTATATTTATAAATGACCTACCACTATGTATAACATCTGGAGATACTTTTTTGTACGCAGATGATACAAGTTTAATGTTGAAAGGTTCCACTTTTCAGAAGTTGGAGGATAAGGCAAAGGCTTCTTGGTTAGAATTGTCAAATTGGTTTGAGGCAAATGGTCTTAATCTAAATGTCAATAAAAGTTTTTACGTCCTCTTCCGTCGTCACCCTAACAGTCAGAAGTTTAATCTGAATATTCCAATAGAGGAGTCTTCCTGCATGCGTTTTCTGGGTGTGGAATTGGACCAGTTTGTAAAATGGAACAACCACATTCAGAAGATTAAAGGAAGGCTCGCAAGTTCATGCTATATGATTAAAAATCTCAGTAAAATATCGGATGTCGCTACCAGGAAAATAATTTACTTTTCACATTTTGAAAGTACAATACGTTATGGCATTGAGATTTGGGGAAATTGCGTCGGTGTTCAAGATTTGCTCATTATACAAAAGAAAGCAATCAGATTGGTTGAAGGGGCAAAGCCGCTCGACCACTGTAGACCACTTTTTATTAAACATAGAATATTAACTATTATCTCACTATATATATACCAGGTTTGTCTCGATCTATTAAAGATAAAAATATTAAATACCAAAGATGGGAATGAAAATAAAATATTTAAATATCCGGTAAGATTAAAACATAAGTATGACCTAAGAGCCCCAAAGCCAAATTATAGTGGCTATCACAGGGGCTTAAATTATAATGCAATAAAGGTGTTTAACTGCTTGGGTACTGATATTAAAAGCAGTGATAATGTCAAGACTTTTTCACATTCACTAAAATCTTTTCTTCTGGTTAGACCCTTTTATAATTTAAAGGAGTACTACGACAGGATGTACGAGTATGGCTGATTTTACATGGGGTACCCTTCATACAATGACATTTGGTATTTTATTTATAAGTAGGTATCTTTTTAATTTAGTGTCGTTCTGTTTTGTTATTGTTATCGATGTTACAGGTATTTTCTGTTATTGTTTGTTGCGGTTTATTTCTTTAATAATTTAATCTATTACTTTATAGTTGTTGTAAACAAATTTGCACACAATTGATGTATTGTATTTTACAAGCAAATAAACGTTCATTTCATTTCATTTCATTTCATTTTTTAGTCGCTATTTCTTATCTATGTACCATAACGTTGAAATGGCATTGGTTTCATAATTACAAGAAGTACCACCCAGTATTACAAAATCGCTAATAATAATTTAATTTTAAACAAACGTAAAGTATCATTACGACCGTTTCCCTTCGAGGGTGGTCAGAAACCACGCTTATAAAGAAGCGTATTCACATTTTGTCAACTTTATTACAAGCCAATCATGACAAGTGGCAAGCTCGTCGATGTCTCCAGCGTACCAAACTCGAGAAATATCACAAATAAATTCAATATTATGTAAATAAATACATTTACATTAATAAATATTTTTGTGTCCCGACCAGGAATTGCCCATGCCCCCAAGTCTAAATTCACTACGAAGGCAGTTTAATTGTAAACAAAGTTTTATAAGCTTTGTGTCGTAAAACAATTCCAAGTAAAATAATAAGACCTCCAAAAGTAAATTTAGTAAGACAATATTTATAAATACAGTAATCAGTCTCTAACTAAAATGATTAGACGGGCCATGACGAGTGAGTACTTTGACAATTAGAATAGTTTTATGGTTTCAAGTTTATATATGCCTATGTGTATGTATGTATGTTTATTTCTTTTACTATTTTCTCCTATATATGTATAAATTAGCTGTAAGAATTCGTAAACAAAATAGCACTATGCCGGCTTGACTGGGCATGATGGCAATTCAAGCCTGATCCCGAAACGTGTGGATACACTTTACTGGGTTTATCGGCACGAATGGTGGATACTTCCCCGCCCCGGCTGATTACCACCATCAATCCACCTACCACATATTTGTTGTTCTCGTTTAAAGTATGTGCCATTTGCAATGATGTCAAATGCCAATATTGTAAGCTTGTCATGGTGATATTTATATAAAAATAACAGAGCTTGAAATAAGACTTACTGTTGTCGTAGTTGGCGTGGTGTCTGACCACTCCGTAAGGGATACGGTCGTTATGATACTTTACTTTTACTTACGTTGTTTGTTGTATCCCAAAACCTAACAGAACATATACATATGGAACTTGTAAGGCGCAGCGACAATATATATATATATTTAAACGATTCATAAATTTGGGTTTATTAAATTTTGTTGATAGCACTTTAGGGTTCTTGCTTTGTAGTAAATAAAATATTATTATTTACTTTTAAGTTTAAGTGTTTACATATACATATATAGGTATAGTTATGAATTTGTTTTTTTTATATAAATTAATTTTATTTTGATTTTTTAAATTCAAATTATGTGTCTAATCAGGACCGACCCGTGAGGATACTACAGAGTACTCTTATCAATAGCATTGCATCATTGTTGGAACAAAAACTCTCGGCCATTACCAGCCATGTGTATTTATTAGTAAATATTAGCAAAAACTTTAGAAGGAAACATTTTTTGTACATATTAATTCACTTATTGGTTCCGTAATAAGTGGCTTATTTTGGTTTGTAATAGAGTTGCTAAGTCATCTTTTTTGTTCTTGTGTGACCTCATTTCCCATGGTAAGCTTTTTACAAATAAAAATTACGGGGAATATCTACCTACATCAATGGTTTATAATGTTAGGTACATACTTAATTAAAACTGGCAACACTGTTATTAAATTCTAATATTATAAGGTTGGCAGCCTTGTCGACCTAAACGAATGTAAAGAAAATGATTGAACTAAATGAATCATCCTAGTATAGGGCATATACTTAATTTAATTTATAGCACTAAGCTACAATTGTACACTTATCAGGTTGGCATTACAATTATTATTTAAATAGAATATGTCATAAGTCATCAAATTGCTATCATTGTTAGGTTGGCATCATTAAGATCATCATCATCATGGCATCTTTAAAAAGAAAAAAGGTTTTATTAATAGAACGGCAATTTTGAGATCACCATAACCTTGATTTCGCTTAGAAATCTCGATTTGTACACTTAAAAGCTGCTCACTTCGGTATAATATCGAGAAAATAATAAATTTTACAAAATATAAGTTTTCTACCACAACCAGAATTTGATACAAAATTTCCGGGAAAATTAACTTTTTTTTTTGTGTTGTGTAATTATATAACGATACGTATATTTAACAATATAATTTGTATGTATATAGTATAAAGTCTAGGGATCAAGCATGTTTATGCGGATTTCTTGTGATTGAGATGTGGCTTTGTAATAAATTTATGATTTTATAAATTTATATGGATCCTTTTTGGTGCATTTCATAATTTAAAACAGGAACTGTCAATCAAATTCGAGTAAAAGATGAAAATCAGCTGTCAATATTTTCCCTATAAAAACATAAGACGCATTGAAGACATTATTAGTGCTACTGTTTCCCTACTACTGATTAAAACCAACGTTATTATGGAGCGGCGACGTCATTTAAGCAGGGAAGAAATGATCAGAGCCGTGGGAATGATAGAAGCTGGTTCCCGGCAACGTACTGTGGCTTTAGCTCTGAATACAAGTCAGAGTGTTATCAGTCGACTTTGGACACGTTACCGAACCACTGGTACCGTGGCTGAGCGCCATGGAGGACGGTATCGCTGCACCACACGGAGACAAGACCGATACATTCAAATCACAGCTCGAAGAACTCCAACAATAACCGCCATGATGTTAGCCGTGAGCCTTCATCGCTCTTCAGGGAACTTAATTAGCGACCAAACAGTCAGAAACCGCTTGCATGAAGTAAACCTTCATTCCCGAAGACCGCTACGGGTACCACCTATAGCAATGCACAATCGTAGGACTCGATATCAATGGGCTCTTGAACACAGAAATTGGACAGAAGAACAATGGCGTTTCGTGTGCTTTTCTGATGAGTCTCGTTTTGGTATGAGGCCGGATACAAGACGTATACGACACTGGAGAACCCCTGGACGCCAACAGCGATTAAAATCCTGCCAGGAAGTCCATCCTTATAGTGGTGGAACCATCATGGTATGGGCGGGTATTTCGATCGGCGGAAGAACTGAGTTGATTTGGATCAGAGGCAACCTCAACGCTCAAATTTATGCTGAGACGGTTGTATCAGACGTCATCGTTCCTCTACAAGTGCATATCGGTCCCTTATTTCAGTTAATGCATGATAATGCACGACCGCACACCGCAAGAGTTGTAAGACAGACTCTCGCCGCAGCTAACATCAATGTCCTGCCCTGGCCTGCTCAGTCGCCAGACTTGAACCCGATTGAGCATGCATGGGATATTCTTCAGAGAAGAGCTCTGCCGAATATGGAGGGTATCCAGTCGCAAGAAGACCTTTTTTTGTTGTTGCAACGAACATGGGCGGCCATTCCACAGCGTGATTTGGATGAACTCATTTTGAGTATGCCAAACCGATGTTCTTGTGTTGTTAGTGTTCGCGGTAGAAACACGGATTATTAATTGTTTAAGTTACCCAATAAAATTAAAAAAAAAACTGTTATTTCAGTCTTTTTTTCGAACTTTAATGTTAGTGGTTCAAATGTCAAAAATCCCTTTATTAGGAAAATGGCAATTTTTTTTACTAATGCAAAGGTGACTTGGTTTATCGTTACTGTAGACAAACGAAAACATTTTATTTGATCAATCCTTAAAGAAAATTTTAATGAATATCAATCAGGAGAAAAGTTATTGCAAAAATATATGTTGATCCCTAGACACTTTTGATGTGTGTATATACAATATTTGTACGCCTCATGGCAGAACACAACTGCACTACAACTAGATTACCTGTGTTGAAACAAATAAATGATTTGATTTGATTTTGATATTTGGTTAAGTGGGATAATTATTATATGAGACGATGCAGCAGTGGTTTCGCTCTCTTTTGTCTGGGAATCGTCGCAAACTGAGGTTGAGCTGCTGCACTGAGTAGATCTTAATGGGGTGTATCACTAACTTTTTATCACGGTAGATGGAGCATGATAGATGGTACCTAATATAACTGTCAGTTGCATAGAAAACTTGTATTTTTATTACGAAATTTATTATTTTCTGGATATTATGCCGAAATGAGCAGCTTTTAAGGGTACAAATCGAGATTTCTAAGCGAAATCAAAGATATGGTGATCTCAAAATTGCCGTTCTACTAATAAAACCTTTTTTCTTTTTAAAGACGGTGTGCGCTTTCTTAATTCGCTTTTTAAGTTAGCTAACATTCATTTAAAATACATTATTCTATTATAAAAATTAAAACTACAAATACATTTAAAAAATGATGCGATATAGGTGCAAAATAAGGTACCATTGCCGCTAGCGACATCTACAAAAAGCTTTGCCTGATACACCCCATTTGCACAGAACAAGTAATAATAAAAACCCCCAATAAGAACAAACGTTTTAGCTAAGTTTGTTATTTATCTTTAACGAAATACCAACTTTACAATAATATTTTTTATTTTTAAAACATAATTACAACAATTCTAAAAGTTACACAATCCAGCAAGTTTCCACTTAAATATTAAACAGATTTTGCAAAAAATATATAATAATAGGGATAAGCTTAAAAACAATACCTATATAACTAAATAATATACATATATATATAGTAAAATAATGGAAAATAATAAAAAAAAGTAGTAATCAAAAAATAAATAAATAAAAAGTTCTCCAAGCATTCCAATTATGATTTATTTAGATAATTTAATATTAATTTATTTTTTTAACCTACCAACACTAACACTGAACAAATCAATATCACCGAAATGTTCATTGTAGTTAATATAGTCTTGTTAATATAGTCCAATTCTACGTGTTATCGATATCGACGTTTTATTAGGGGTGTGCTTAAATACAATCTATCGATATTTTAATAAAAGGTTCAGTTTTTCTAAAAATAAACCCTCTGTGTCATTTATGGGGTTCGTATGAGTAGCCATACTTAATTAGTTATCGCAATGATGAATATGAATATTTGAATAAGTGTAGAATTATTATCGTAATTAGTGGTTATTAAATTTAGCCAACTTTACTATAGGCATATCGTAATAAGTCGATGTCTCTAGCGTACCAAACTTAATATAAATTATTGTGTTCCAAACAGGAATCGAACCCGGTTAGGTCCGTGGATTTAGACTCGGAGGTATTATATCTATAATAATAACATTACCTAAAGTATTAAGTAAATATTAAGTAAAGTATCATCACGGCCGTTTCCCCTTCGGGGTGGTCAGATAAGCGTGTATCAAGAAGCGGATTCACATTTAGCCAACTTTACTATAGACCAATCATGACAAGTGGCAAGCTCGTCGATGTCTCCAGCGTACCAGACTCGAGAAATATTACAAATAAGTTAAATATTAATTAAATTTATTTATTTAAATTAATAAATATTATTGTGTCCAAACGAGGAATCGAACCCGGTACCTCCGAGTCTAAATCCACGAACTTAACCGCTAGACAACGTAGGCAGTTATTATAGACATAATTGTAAAAATTCCACAAGTATCTAAAAAAACATACTAGCATTACGTAATGTCGACGGATCCCTGTCTTTGTTGGTACAAAAAATTAGCCTATTGGAAAAAACTGAAGCATCTGACTGACATGGGAGATGTATATATAACGAGTTTGTTGGGTGCTCAACGATACAGTACTCAACATGGCTCGTCTTGTGCTAGTTGGTGCAGCATTAGGACTTCTTGTGTGTATACATGCAGCTCCAGGTAAGATATTGGCGAATGGAGCGCATAACAACGACTTGGATCTTCAGATTAATAAACAAAGGACTAAGATCATGGTGGTGGATCGTAGTGAGAAATTTGGGCTCACTGGGGCGCTACCTGGAACACGTTACTGACTTCATGTACGGGCTGGGCATTTCCAACATCGGGTCGTACGAAACATAAGTACAAGTCACAAATGGAATAGGTTTACGTGAATAAAACTTTTGCGTGTATTGTTTTGTATCAATTTTTGTCCGACGTCTTATATTTTCCAACTTCTATTTATTAAAAGTATCATCACGACCGTTTTCCCTTTCGGGGTGGTCAGAAACCACGCTTATCAATAAGCGGATTCACATTTAGCCAACTTTACTATACGCCAATCATGACAAGTGGCAAGCTCGTCGATGTAAATATAGTTTATTCCTATAAATGTATTATTTGTTTCTTGTTTCAGGATATGGAGGTGGAGGCAATAGTGGAGGAGGTTTCGGAGGTGGCGGAGGAGGAGGAGGCGGTGGAGGATTTGGTGGTGGTCACGGAGGTGGCTTAGGCGGTGGAAACGGCGGTGGACATGGAAACGGAGGCGGTCTTGGCGGTGGTCATGGCGGCGGCGGCGGACTTGGCGGCGGAAACGGAGGTGGTCATGGAGGCGGCGGTGGTCTTGGCGGCGGAAACGGAGGTGGTCATGGAGGCGGTGGTGGTCTTGGCGGCGGAAACGGCGGTGGCCATGGAGGCGGTGGTGGTCTTGGCGGCGGAAACGGCGGTGGCCATGGAGGCGGTGGTGGACTCGGCGGTGGTCACGGCGGCGGCGGCGGTGGTGGACTCGGCGGTGGTCATGGCGGCGGTGGTCTTGGTGGAGGCAGCGGTGGACACGGTGGTCATGGAGGTGGCGGATTCGGTGGATCTCACTCCTCAGCCAGTGCCAGTGCCAGCGCCGGCGCCGGTGGATACGGCGGGCACAAAAGCGGATACGGGTGAGCTAGCATTCAAATTATTTATTATATAGATATACTCGTAAATATTTAATTACTTGAGAATATATTTTATAACAATAAAAGCTAAAAAAAAACATCATTTAAGCTGCGTATTAGCGTCGCTATACAAAGGGAAAATGTTGCCAGCCTTCTAACCTAACCTAACCTAACCCTTTCAGCACGGACTATGCCAAACGTGCGTTATTACAAATTAAATCTAGCCGTGTCGCCATATTATGTTTGGCCGCTCCGAAATATCCTTGATACGAGGAGTTCGTGCACTCATCTAACTACTTATCTGTATTAAATTGTTAGGACTAGTAAGAAAAAAACATACAAAAGTGGTTTTTATTTCCACTATTACCCAACGTACAATAGTGCGCTAGCACATTAGAAAACAACAACGCACGAATATGCGATGGGGGTTTTGTAGAATTCCCTACGGGAGGATTTTTTCACTATTTATATGAGATATTTTAGACCTTAAGGACCTTAAAGTTATCAATAAATCCTTCAATATCCAAAATATTTTTGCCGTGCTGAAATGGCTAAGTTTCCACCCCCTTACAACGTTCTCTCTATAATTAATAAATAAGTCAACATGAGTGTTTATTTGTTCACAGCCGCTAAAGCTATCGCAGTCTGAAGAAATCTCCAAAAGCAACTTGTGATAATAATTTAGATTATACTCTGCCATAACTGACATGTATGTATATAATAATTGTATGTATGTATGTAAATAAAGATAATGATCGAATACCACTAGCTGTTTTTATTTATACACTATATCTGAAACTTTTGAATCTCTGCAGCTTTGCCAGCGTGTTCTACCGGCTATACTATGGCGAATGCTCTGAAGAGCCATATAACCTAATTTCTCCCTCTCCATTCCGCAACCGAACCACACGCACAGGTCAAAATATGCACCCACATACAGTAGTCACCATCGCACGCGTACGTAAAGGGTGTCTCAGAATGTTTTTCGTTTTTATTATTTAATTAAATTAATGACATGAGTATTAATTTATTCGAAGTTAATTAGTACATTAAATATAAATTAAAAGCTACCTAAATAATAAAATTAAACTAAACTATAAATAAAAAATGTCCTCTAGAGACGTCCCATCCGAGATAGTCCCAAGGAAACTGGCAACATTTCCCCTCTTTATAGCGAGGCTAATACGTTGGCAGAAATAATTGCCAGCCTTCCTGTCTCCAGACCTTTCTGTCAGCTGCTTTGACAACTCCTTGGCCAAGCGCCTCGCTGACGGTCCCCATGGGCCCATCGTCTCGACCCCAAAAGGCGCAAATTCGTAACCGATACCAAGGTTGGCGTATTTGCGCAATTTGAGGTTCTCCGCAGAAAACGCCGCACTTTGCGCGCCTGACAAGGTCGCCTGGATGTGAGATGGAGCTAATGTGTCTACACACTTTGTATCCCACACCAGAGACCTGCCAAGTTTCCCCTGCCCAAAAGTCATTCCGTCGGGTCTCTTGCCATCGCTCCGCACAATCCCAGATGGTTCTAAGATTGCGGGTACACCAGCAGTGACAAGAGCCCTTCGGATGATGTCGTTGAGAGCCGCGTGAACTAAACTAGGTTAAACTCGTTTAATCTAGAACTAAAATTCTTAATCATACGCTGGAGCATCGACCTGGGAATAGCTTTAATTTCGTAGCATCCAAATTGGGTGGTTAAGGGTTGTAGACTCTAGTCTTTAAGTAGCCCCACAGGAAAAAATCTGCAGGAGTTAGGTCTGGTCTCCTTGAATTAAATTTTAAATTAAAAATTAAATTAAATTTGATAACTAATCTTTTATGTAGTATCAAATAATACATATGTCGTTAAAGATGTGGATTGCTCTACCAGCCTCTGTATTTCCACTTTCCCATAACCTGGAGTCCAAGAATTTGTGCTATGCGTTATTTATCTAAAATAAGCATTTTAACTAATATTATTAATAAATATAAATAATATATTTATTTATAAATTTTAAAGAAAAATCACAAATATTATTACACATATTTAGCAATTATAGGCAGAATAGTTACTTGTATATGCCTAGAGCAGTATCGTTGTTTAATTTACTAAGTTACAATTTAGACATCTATTGCCATCGCCCCGCGCAATCGCTGAGGTTTCTAGGATAGCGGGTACTCCAGCAGTGACAAGAGCCCTAGATGATGTCGTTGAGAGCCGCTTGACGAGGAATGCGGCCGGCACTTCTAGCACATTCCTTGTGCCCGTGGTGTCTAACATGTATTTTATTTTATTTATTGGTTTTACAAAATCACAGCAATAAATGAATATATATTTGACGATAGGAATTTTGTTATACATTAGCCAAAATGATTTTTATTTTATAGTCACTTAAATTAAAATTGAGCTAAACCTAACATCAAATTAAATTAAATCCAATAAAATTAAGTCAAATCATAAATTAAATTAAAACTAAACTAATATTAAATTTAATCAAAATTATTATCAAAACTAAAACAAATTGTCAGTAGCGAGTGCAACTAAATCTATACCGTAAGTAAACAAGTAAAAAAAAAACCTTTTAACTAATAACTTTATAGACAGCAAGAGAGTTTGTGGATACAAATAGGCATGCAAGTACAAATCGAGTATTTTTAGCAGTAATATTTGACCAATGGACAATAAAGGTTTAGTTATACATGAAGATAGTAATAGATATATATGTATTTATTTATTTAAATCTTTATTGCACAAAGTTCAAAGGCGGACTTAATGCCTCTAGGCCGTCTAGGCATTCTATGACAGTCAAACCTTCGGGACAACAAGAGCAATTAAACAATGAAAGGTAGGTGCAATTACAGGCTTAATTAGACAATATAATGACATATATAAATTAATACATACTTACTTACTTATGTATATATATATATATATATAATGTAAATAGTATATGTGTAATAGTATATATAGTCATGTGTGTTGGGGTCATTAGTGTACCTATGAATGTAGTGTGTGTATGTTGTGTGATTTGGAACAAATTTATTTTGTAGGTAGACCAAGCTGATCATCACACCGACATTTGTGTACTATACTATACTGCCACGGTCAATGTAGTTCGGTCAAAGAGTAAGTAAGTACCTATATGAGTAATTTGTTTATAGTAACCTTGATAAAAGTTAACTTACACCAGTAAACTGTTACGTAAAAAGAAACATTCCACCTTTTTTAACTGTAGAAAATGTAACAAAAAAAATTGACATTCACTATTTTAGTTAAAGTATTTAAAGATTTGGGAATTGGTTGAAGTATTCAGTAAAGTTACCCATTTACAATGAAACGCATAACTGTTGTAGCTTTCGTATTATTAGTAGCCGTTATTTGTGTTAATGCATGTGAGTTTAAGTTTTTTTTTTTTTTTTCCTATATCGCTATTAAATTAAGATTGACTACATTTTGATTTTTCATATTCAGCGAAATAATTATTCAATAAGTAGAATACTTATAATTTGACGAGGCGGTATCTACTGTTCCTGACCAGTAATTTATAAATCCATTACCTATTATTGAGTTGTTCAGCTGATATTATGTTTCTGTTTTAATCACTAGTAAATATTTTAATGTATACAATATGTAAATTATATAAAACTATAGTGTGGTTCTCCAAGTTGATGAAATGGGTCTACACGGACTTAGTTGTCAAAAGAGCGCAGGCAGATTCTCCAGACACCAAGCCTTAAATGAGTTTATAAAGAGAAGTTTATGGTCTGCTAAAATCCCGTCCTTGAACCATCAGGACTTTCACGTAGTGATGGTAAAAGGCCGAATGGTATGTCTCTTGTACCATGGAGTGAGGGAAGATGTCTTGTTTGAGATGCCACCTGTGTGAATACCTTTGCCGCTTGCCACATTTCCTCTACATCAAAAAAGGCCGGTTCGGCTGCTCATACAGCCGAATTTAGAAAGCACATCAAATATAATAGTATTAAACAAAATTACAACTTTGTGGCATTTGGGGTTGAAACAATGGGGTTATATTCTCTTGATACCCACAAATTCATAAAAGAGCTGGGTAAACGAATTTTCCAAGAGTGTGGCGATCCCAAATGCCATAACTACCTAAAACATAATATGTCGATTATAATTCAACGAGGAAATGCGGCGAGCGATTTAGGTACCCTCCCTGGTGGTAAGCCCTTAGCTTAATTTGTAGAATAGTTTTAATTTAATATGTATTTTTAGTTTTAGTTTTATTTATAATTAGTTTTTTAAACTATAAATATAAAATGTAATAAAACTGTCATGACGTGTAAAAATGCTAAAAATATTGCCTATTGACTGAATAAATTATTTGATTTGATTTGAACAGTTTTGCCTAACTATAAATAGCTCTAACTATTTATTGTTAGGCAAAACTGTTCGCTGCCGACTGACCCTATGTTCAACTTGTCACTGTCAGCTCTTTTTTCACTTTATTTCGCTCTGTCAGGCGTTCCAGCTTTTCCAAGCTCGTCGATGTGTCCAGCGTCACAAATAATTTAAATAAATTATTGTGTCCCGACCAGGAATCAAACCCGGTACTTACGCGCTTGAATTCACGGACTTAACCGCTAGACCACGGAGGCATAAAACTATTATAAATGCTTTGTCAGTTTGAACGTATGTGTAATTATTCGACTTTTACGTCTTTAAATTTGGCAGAAATGTTTCTTGGAAGTTGAAACGGATATGTCCGTGGCTACATAATCTCATCGTCTGACCACATGTGACCCACAGGGATATATCCGTCTCTCTGTATATTCCCGTTTACGCCTTTAATACAGAACCGATTTTAATGGATTGGATTTTGACAGAAATGATCCTTGAAATCAGGAATGTATATGGGGTATTAGACATTAATATCTAAAAATATGACATGTATTAAACAGTTAATGCCGGGTTAATTAGCTAGTATAATCATAAAATACATATTACAGGGGGAGGTAGCAGCAAAGGAATTGAAAGGGGAGGAAGTGGCGCTGGAAGTAGTAGCGGAGGAAGTGGCGGGGAAAGCAGTGGCGGAGATCGTGTCGGGGGAAGTAGTAGCGGAAGCAGTAGTAGGGGAGGTGGTGGAAGTAACAGCGGAGCTGGTGGAAGTAACAGGGGAGGTGGTGGAAGATCTGGAGGTGCAAGCAGCAGCGAGAGCGAATCTGGAGAAAATGACGGAGAAAATAGTGGAGGAAACGGGTGGAAGAAAGGAAGGTAAATTACAGATTTTTCCAATCCAAGAAATAAAATTATATTTTTTTTCTTATACAGGGTGGCGCAATAGAACGTGCATATTTAAAAAAAAAATTAAAAAAATAAATACAAAAGGTATAGTTAAAATAAAAATCAGGCATTGTGATGTTATATTTGAAGTTTATTTTTTTTTTATTACATCATCCACATGATGGGGTCTCACGGCACTCCTTTAACCCGGAAATTATTGAAAACTTTCTTCAATGATGTTGGTGTAATTGCTGCCATTTCACCACGGATATTCTCTTTGAGCTGATCGATGTTCTTCGGATTATTGCTATAGACTTTGTGTTTGAGGTATTCCCACAAAAAAAAGTCAGGAGGCGTTAAGTCTATTCTATCTATTCTACGTGGAGGCCATGGGATATCACCTCTTTTCGAAATCAGTCTGCCAGGGAACATCTGTTTCACAACCGCCATGGAGTCATTTGAAGTGTGACCTGTCTTGCTGAAACCATGTTCTTGAATTCACTATTCTTGAATTTTCGAGTTCTGGAGTCAAAAAACCCTCCAACATCGCAACATCGCGTTCTGTATTAACAGTGACGTTTTGCCCCGGCGCATTTTCAAAGAAAAAAGGACCAATTATTCCTCTGCCAGAGATTGCGGCCCATACTGTCACTTTAGTACTATGCAATGGTTTCTGGTGTTTGAGGTTGGGATTCTGACTGTGCTTTCCTTAAATTCCAAGAAAGGTCGGTTCAAACCCCCTCGGCATGCAACAAATGAGAAATACACTTTTCTTACGTACATTTGTCACAGATTTACAACACCACCGTTCCCGTGACTCGTAGACCACGTTAAGCCGTCGGTTCCGGTTCGACTAATACCAACATGTGGAATCATTAATAAATTGTCGTTAAAAATTAACGAAGGCCCATCTGCGAGGGTAGAAGTTTTTTTTCCGTGTGTCGGTCATGCACTAAATCAGGCCTTAGGTTAGCCGGACCTACAAGCTTATAACAATTTGTCCTTATAAGGGTCACACGAGTAGCTTCTTACATGACTCTTTGATGATTTTTGTAATACATAACTCGCCTAAATGAGATGAAAATCTTTATAAATTCTAAAGCACATTTATTGCATTTTTTTTATTATCATTTAATTAATGTCCCAAACTTCGAGCAAAATAAAATTAAGATTAAATGTATTTTTAAAAAATACCTAATTTTAATATTCTGGTTTTATTTTCAGGTAATAAAATACATTTTTTGCTACATGAAGATAAAGAAAAATTATAATGTTGTAAATAAAATATTTATTTATTATTTAAGTTTTATTTAAATATTCCCCGATTCCCATACGATAACCTGCTTCGTGGTCTAGCGGATAAGTCCGTGGACTTAGGACTCGGAGGTACCGGGTTCGATTCCTGGTCGGGACACATAAATATTTATTAATGTAAATGTATTTATTTACATAATATTGAATTTATTTGTGATATATCTCGAGTTTGGTACGCTGGAGACATCGACGAGCTTGCCACTGGTCATGATTGGCTTATAGTAAAGTTGGCTAAATGTGAATCCGCTTATTTATAAGGGTGGTTTCTGACCACCCCGAAAGGGAAACGGTCGTGATGATGATACCCAAAGGATAACAAAGGGAAAAGATACTCTACTTTTTTTTTATCGGCAGAAAACGCATAGTTTTTTAAAATTATACTGTATCAATAATTACCAATTACCGAATTACCTACAAATATTTGCACAATTTTCACGTCAGATGACAAAATGATGCGTTTGCATTGTTACCAATTTGACATGTGAGACAAGGCGTGTCGGGTGTGATTATTTTGTTGACCGTACCCTTCCTGTGTACGGTCAGTATAAAAAGCAAGTTAGGTTTTTTTAGCAGGTTATTTGTTGATCACTATGGTAAAGTTAAGTTTTGTTTTTATCGCTGCTATCGTCGTGTTTGGCGTTTCTGCCAGAACAACGCCTGGAAGTAAGTTAAATTACAATTCTCAACTGGACAATATAGTTTGTGGTAATGTTTCGATTAGAATTTAATCGGCATAGAAATTTATAAACCTTTATCATTCATCATTACAGCCCCAAGAACACCGCGTCCTAGACCTCCAATTTTTTTTTTTTTTTTTTTAATACTGAGCACGACATGTGACTCCGCGTCCACCTGATGGTAAGCGGTACGCGAGGTCCAAGAATGGGAGCAACTGACGCCAGCCTCGGACGACCGACATCAGTCCCTACCACTATGCCGGCCTATAAAGATGCTTTTTCACACTTCGTTTGAAGGACTTCAGGTTATAGGAATGGGGAAACACACTGGCTGGGAGAGCATTCCACACCTTCAGCGTGCGACAGATGTAAGAGTCTCCAAATTTGTATGTACGCCTAGGGATAGTGGCTACGGTATATGGATGCATATTTTGGCCAGTGCGAGTGGTTCGGTTGCGGAATAGAGAAGTAGGGATAAGGTTGTGGAGCTCTTCAGAACATTCACCGTAGTATAGCTTGTAGAACACGCTCAGGGAGGCCACATCTCGGCGAACCTGTAGTAATATACTTTGTTCATTCTATAATCGTATAAAAATTACTTGCCATGATGGGCCAATAGTAAAGTTGGCTAAATGTGAACCCGTCTCTTTAAAATGGATACGGTCGTGATATACTTTACGTTTTTTGTATTTATTAAGGGTCAGACAGATTACGTCGTGGGTTTAATAACAGCGGGAGTTCTTACGGGCGGGGAAGCGATGAGCGTGACGTCAGCAGTAGTGGAGAAAGTGGCTGCAGTGGGGAAAATAACAGAAGGTAAAGTTTTAGCAGTTTACGGCTGGGTTGTACCAAAATTAAAGTTATTAACTGCATCAAATTATGTTTTATGTGTTCAGTGTGGTCGTTACATTAACAGACTTTAATTTGGTGCAACTCAGCCTAAACGGGTAAATAATGATCATACAAATAACGAGCACTGTTTAGTAATTTCCGGAGTCAAACTAAATTATGAAAACAGTATTTTTTTATTATTATTTTATTTATTTATTTATATATAGTACATACACATAACATAGTATAATTATACTTATATCTAATATATGTACCAATTAGGTGTCACAGCATTCACCAATATAAAAAGACGAAGAAATTAGACACTTAAGTATTACTGTAAAAACAAAAAAATAACAAAAATTTACAAAATATAACATAAAAATATGACTTCTATGACTTCTGGCAATTATTCTGTCAACGTATTAGCCTCGCTATACAGAGGGGAAATGTTGCCAGTCTTCTTGGGACTATCTCGGATGGGACGTCTCTACAGGACATTTTTTATTTATAGTTTAGTTTATTTTTAATTTTATTATTTATATATAAAATTAAAATGTTATTGCCAAATATTGCAAAATTCAAAATTTCGCACAATGTACTACTTCTCATTGCGTATATATGCTGGAGTGCAGATTTTGTAACAGTTTTTATGTGGGAGAGACTACGACACCCCTTCGTACTCGCATGAATGGACACAGACATTCAGTAGATTCTCAAATTAATAATATTTTACCTGTGCCCACCCATGCGCGTATACATAACACTACCTTTAACAATTGTTTCACAGTAAGAGTATTAAAGAGTTTTCCTAAAACTATTCGGTCTATTGATTTAAAAACATGGGAAAGCTCTTTTATATGGCAGCTTGGTGCATACTATAGCCCTGGTCTGAATGTAATGCGTTAGGTTTTGTCTAACTTGTTTTGTGAATTTATTAATATCGAACCAATAATGGACATAACATGCTGATGATGTTTTCCATGATGCGCTAGGTGATGATGATATTTTTCTAAAAAATAAATACAAAACTGTATAGTGCATTCCTTTACCATTGCTAAAACAAATAAAATTACTTTTTCAAAATTTATGACAAAGACCTTCAGTCACTGTCACTGATGACGCCGCTCCAAAGAGAGGCGAACTATTTGGCAATAAAATTTTATAGCTTCAATTTATATATTTTACCAAGTAAGAAACACATCTAACACACTTTATTTGTTGCAGATATATAAAATTAAATAAACCCGACCAGGAATCGAAACCGTTACCTCTGCATCTAATTAACCACGGAGGCAGTTATATTAATAATTATTTAATTGTGTAATTGTGTTTTTTTAGTGGCAGCCCAGAACTTAATGCCAAATACGGTCAGGACAGCTTTCTGAACCAGTCTTCCGGATCTTCAGCTGGGGCGGGCAGCGAGGCGGGAAGCGGGTATTCGCGCAACACCGGCCGTACATACGCCAAAGCGTCTGCCGTCGCCACAGCCTCAGCATACAGCGAGAAAAATAAAATTTAAATAGATTTCAAAATAAATATATATGTTTGTGATATTTACTTATAAGTAGTCGAAAGTGTTAGTTAATTTATTTAAATAAGTATTTAAAAATTTGTTGATTTTTCTTTCTTATTCCTTTTTTTTTGCATAATAAGTCGATGTTACTCTGCTACGAACAATGGGGTGTATCACTAACTTTTCATCACGATAGATGGCGCATGATAGATGGTACCTAAAACAACTGTCAGATGCATAGAAAACTTGTATTTTTATTACGCAATTTATTATTTTCTGAATAATATGCCGAAGTGAGCAGCTTTTAAGTGTACAAATCAAGATTTCCAAGCAAAATCAAAGATATAAGTGATCTCAAAATTGCCGTTCTATTAATTCAACCTTTTTTCTTTCTTTTAAAATACGGTGTTCGCTTTTTTAATTTGTCTTTTAAGGTGGGCAAGGTTAATTTAAAATACATTTTAATAAAAATAAGAAAACAACAAAAACATGTGATGCGTCATAGGTGTATACAAGGTACCATTGCCGCTAGCGACATCTACAAAAAGCTTTGCCTGATATTCATTGGAAGCCTTGCCGTTACGAACCTAGTACGACTTTTATTTACTGCGAGACCTTGGTGCGACACGATCCAGAACAACAACTGGTGCTAGGGGTCCAAGGTGCACAATTGGGTCGCGTCCGGTCCTGCATATTTAATTTAAGCACTTTTACACGTCAACAATAAATATATAAAACATGTTGAACATGAAAAATGTAGTCCTAATTCACAAATTGTGAATAACAAAATTATTTTCGATATAATCGGTAGGTAAACATTTTTTTATATTATTATTTTATTTGGGTAACTTACAGCTAATACAATAAATTAAAGAAGCTAATTACCACACATAACAAAAATATAAACTAAAAAGAAAAGGTTACACACTTAAATTCAAAACATTAAAAAAATTAAAATGTTACAAAATTACTTCTAATCACAAAATAAGTCACTGACTTAGTAAATTAAAGAACCTTTTAGGTATATAACTATTCTACCTATAATTGCTATGAGGATGAGGTGCACATAGTAGGTCGGAAGCACGCAAGCAACGGACTGGAGTCCTAAGATCATATCATATCTTATAATTCTGGACAGTCAATGGTACCTCTTGCAATCTTAACTAAAAGAGTCAGATCATCGCATACATCGATACATCGCGTTTGATGGAAAGAGGAAGAACGTAATATTTAATACATCGCTGTTCATAAGTGAGACTGGGTAATTTATATAATATATATATATATATGAACCGATGTTTATATAATTGTTTATTTAAAAAGCATTAAAGAAAATAATGATTTTTCACTCAATTATTTATTTATTATTATTTAAGGTACTCTAACATGTTACAATTAATACGTAATACCTACTCTGTTTTTTCTTACTTACAATATTGTGTAAACAAACATGACGTCATGGTAACCATAAAAAATAATAAAAAAACCTTCACATCACAATTTAGTTGTTACATAGGTTAGGGCATATAATAAATCGTACATAGTGACAAATACAGTTAAGCATGCCTAGTGTGACAGTTAAGTTTCGGAAAACGTAACTGCTGTAGTTACGTTTTTTTATTTTACATTGCGTGTTATTGCAAGTTTGGCTATAATAACAGGCAATGAACATCGAAAATTCAGAAAAAAAACTCTACTACTATAGTTGCGTTTACGAAACTTCACTGTCACACTAGGCATACCGCTGTGATATCGGAAATATTACTCTGGACAATATTTATTTATATTTGCTGAAGGCAAAACTTAAATAATTGTTTTTGTGTATGTTTATGTGTATGGTCGGTGTATACGCATGTGTGTGTGTGTGTGTGTTTGTTGGTGTATGTGGGTTTAAGTGCATTCAAGTAAGTATGCATGTGTAAGCAACAACCTATTTTTTTAAATATTATTTTATGATTTCAAATAGGTTGTCAGTGTCCTCATAATATAGTCCATAGACTATTGTAGTCGTGCCTAATAGTAGAAAAGACTAATAATTAAAGTGGTTCAATTGAATGTATTTAATTTTATTTAATTTGTTAGAAAAAATAGCCCATTGCAATGTGCGAGCGGGAAGGATGCAAAAGCATTTTTATTAATGGAACAGTTCACGCTAGGAATGTTAGCATTTTTTGATAATGGAACCGTTCACGCTAGGTATGTTAGCATTTTTTGATAATGGAACCGTTCACGCTAGGAATGTTAGCATTTTTTGATAATGGAACCGTTCACGCTAGGAATGTTAACGTTTTTTTGATAATGGAACAGTTCACGCTAAAATTGTTAGCATTTTTCGTTAATGGAACCGTTCTCGCTAGGAATGTTAACATTTTTGATAATGGAACTGTTCACGCTAGGAATGTTAACGTTTTTTGATAATGGAACAGTTCACGCTAAAAATTTTAGCATTTTTCGTTAATAGAACCGTTCACGCTAGAAATGTTAGCATTTTTTGATAATGGAACTGTTCACGCTAGGTATGTTAGCATTTTTTGATAATGGAACAGTCACGCAAAAAAAATAGCTTTTTTTCTTAATGGAACCGTACACGCTAAAAATGTTAGCATTTTTCGTTAATGGAACCGTTCACGCTAAATATGTTAGCATTTTTCGTTAATGGAACCGTTCACGCTAAAAATGTTAGCATTTTATGCTAGGCGCCGTTGGTAATTACAAGAAAGGGAACGCGAGGGTTGATTCGTATAAAGTTGAAATTAAAAATCGGGTTAAAAATAAAGAACACAAATATGAAACATTTCTAAAATGTTATATTACTTAATGACAATAATAATAGTAAGGTACATAACAATAATTATTTTTTTATAATTTTATTTTTTATAACAATAAGTATTTACTTAATCTAATCTAATTATACTAGGATATAGTTTTATGACATAGATTCGGATTGCGGACATCGTTACAGGAATGGCTTCCATCTGAAATAAATAAAAGATTTAGGAATGAAATTATTGAACCTAAGCATCAAACCTATGTGGTCAAAAACCACGCTTGTAAAGAGGCGGATTCACATTTAGCCAACTTTACTATAGGCAAGTGGCAAGCTCGTCGATGTCTCTAGAAAAGTCGAGAAATATCACAAATAAATTCAATATTAATCAAATTTATTTCATCATCATTCATCATCATTAGCCTGTGTCTCTCCACTGCTTGATATAGGCCTCAAGACAAACGGTCTTTTGTAACCCTTCATCCAACCCCAACCAGCGACCCTCCTTAGGTCATCTATCCATCTGGCGGGGGGTCGTCCCACTCTGCGTCGTCCCGTACGTGGTCTCCACTCCAGAACCCGTTTGCCCCATCGGTCGTCGGTTCTGCGGCAGATGTGTCCGGCCCATTGCCACTTCAGCTTGCTAATTTTGAATGCTATGTCAATAACGTTTGTCTTCAAACACTGTGGTATGGACGATAAGAGGATATGTCGAAGTTTCCCGAATGCCGCCCATCCTAGTTGAATGCGTCTGTCGGCTCCTTTGCTGAAGTTTGCAGCGCCTAGCTGATTTTTTTATTGTAATTAATTCATATTAATTAAATTATTGCCGACCAGGAATCTAACACGTAATAGTTTTAATTTGTCTTAGGTTTGCTTAGAATAAATAAAAATTGACACCAATTTTAATATCCTATTTACCGCCTCCGTGGTCTAGTGGTAACAAACGTTGCCGTGAAGTCGGGAGGTCGTGGGTTCGATTCCCACTGGGGGCAAGTTGTACATTGTATAATTTGTCTCGGTCTGGGTGTTTATATGTATAATATGTATATATTTACAAAAAAAAAAGTATAATATGTAGTTTATCAACCATCTAGTTTCCGTAACACAAGCCTCGTAGCTTACCACGGAAACTAGATGGCGCTGTGTGATTGTCTGGAAATATTTATTTATTTATATTATTTATTATTATTATATACATTACAAACTAGAACATTATATTTATAACACATTGGGCTAGGACAGGCTAACAGAACTGTTAGTAAGAGCACTGGTAATTAATTACTGTTAAATGATATTTCAAAAAAAAACATATCCTTGCCAAGCCGTCTCGCCAGAGTGGCGAGTGTAGGCCAAATTCTCCAGATATATGTTCTGGAAGTCCCGTCTTCAGCAGTGGAGTTCTAGGACGCTGTGTTCTAGGGGCTGTAATGAAATAATAATCAAAATAATTAGGTATACAAAGTGATTTTTTCTAGTGGGCCTTCTAGGCCAAATTCTAATCTACAAGGAATAGTGAAAATTGCTCAATTTTGTCGATTTTGATAAAAACTAAAACATTAGATTTTTGAAAAAAAAATGTGACCGCGCAGTTTTTCGCGGACATGTCAAGTGCAAGTTTTTGTTTTGTAAATTAATTTACTATGTATATTGTTGGTCAAAAGTGGTGTTGTTTTGTTTAATAATGTGCTACGATATGAATAATTATTGAAAACGATTAATTATACTTTGTACACAAGTTGCATTTCATTTTATGTGGTTTTCCCGCGCTGCGTACTCCCATATTATACCTGACGTATTTGGGCTATAATGCCGCGAGTAACTCCAAGAAAAGCCTAAAATTTCTGCAACATCCGGAATTCTATGATAACCTCATTAACTCATAAGAAAGAAATATATATTACGTCAGACTTGGCTGTATGGGCTAGACCCTTTGCCTTCCCTATCACCTTATTCATCATCCATCGGGAGGAGAGAACACAACAAAAAAAAAAAAGCGTTTTTATTAATAATTTGCATTTTCCTTCAGATATTATGATCCTTATATCCACTAAATTTAAATGTCGGCTATGGTATAATAACAGAGTTTGTTTGAACCAGCTTCCAATACCATTTTCTGAACCATAGACCCTTTTGTCATTATCTTTCTTTTATTTTTTAACTATATTTTTTTTTATTAACTCTTATTTTTGTGACAATTAAAAACTGATTTTATTTGTTTATTTATAAGAAATAGTATCAGCTGGACCTATAATACATTTTTTTTTTTAAATTAGCCGCTTTTTTAGGCTAGTAGTTTTTTTTAGGTTGTTGTTGTTTTTATAAAAATAACTTTAAACTATTTGGAGTGTTCTTTGTAGTTTAGGATGAAGAATTTCTGCAACTTACTAGTGAATATTATCCAGCATAGCCTCCACTAGCGGACATGGAGCTGGCGCTGGCAGAAGACTTGGAGAAGGTCTGTCCTGCACCACCCAAGTGTCCAACCGGATGTCCGCCGTGTCCTCCATACCCACTTCCACCGCCTCCCCCACCACCTCCACCTCCAGTCACACCGTACCCAGGAACTGAGCCAGGGTGCGCTACAAAGTGTCGACGGACGCGTAAACCTGTAAAATAAACATTGAAAATTTTAGCTTTGGGGTTAGCGGATTATTTTATGTTATAAATTACAGACATGAATGTGTGTACTGTGAGTAGTTAATTAAAACTAATAAATGTTTTATGTATATATAAATATATATAACAAATTATAATAAAAACAACTTGTGTGTGTCTCGAAAGTCATTGTTAATGTTCAGGTTCTCATGGTGTGGCGTGTCCGGTGGTCGTCCCTTGGCCTGACGGACGGATGACCTAAAAAAGGTCGCTGGTGGGGGCTGGATGAGGGTGGCAAAAGATCGTGTGAAATGGCGAGCCTTGGGGGCGGCCTACATCCAGCAGTGGAGAAACATAGGCCGATGATGATGATGAATATATATATAAATATCACTTACCGGGTGCAGCTAAAGTTGCAAAAAACAGTCCCACAAGCAAAAGAATCACCACTGTCAGCCGAGCCATGTTCACAACAGGAATGCGATCATTCGAAGTCAAATTACCTATTTATACAACACCCCAGTCATGTAAACATACTAAAATCCAAAAGTCATGTGTTTTTTTTGTCGATCCGGAGATGGGTGACGGATTTTTTATACTTTTTTATGGTAAATAAATGCCAACGAACCCGTATCTAATGCCAATGTTTGTCTGTCTGATCAGATTCAGTGGGCAAGCTGGTCAGCTCAAGGTCATGGATATAACATATTCGATCAAAATATGGGTAAATTAATTAACAAAAAGAAGCAACACGAAGTAATTACAAAAAAAATAAAAGTCTTAACTTATTTAGGTTAGCTCTATCGTATGATAGAGCGGCAAGTTTGAGATCACCATATCTTTGGTATCGCTTGGAAATCTCGATTTGTACACTTAAAAGCTGCACACTGCGGCATAACATTAAAAAAAATTGTACCTATTCGTAGTGCTATAAATGCGTAATTATGTTTATTTACAAATTTAAGCTATTTTAATATTTTTCTTCATCTTTGATCCCCAAGGTTAGCTGGTGAAGAATGCCTTATGGCGTTATGGCTTGCCTATGTACTAGGTTTTTAAGTGCATTAAAGTATTTAAATAAGTAAATAATAAAAATACACGTTTTCTATGCAACTGACAGTTATATTAGGCCTATGTTCGACTTGTCACTGTAAGCCTCAATCATTATAATCAATAATAAAAAACCTATAGGTACAAATTAAATAATTTATTTTTTCATTCAATTCAAACACCATATCAGGTCGTCAAGGTCACTTCGCCTTCCGCGGTCGCCACGCTTTGACAGAACAAAGCCAGTCGGCGCCATACGCAGATCGCTTAGTCATTTTTATTTTATGGAACTTTTTTGTTATTTGGTGCAGTGGTCAAGGAAAATTGATGTAGATATTTTATGATTTAATTTATTTTAGAGTTAACCACATTCGCCATTGTGTAATCCAGCTCCTTACTACTGCCTCAACCCTCACCAGCGATCTTCTTTAGGTCATGTGACCGTCTAGCTACCACCATGCCGTAGTCACCATCCCTTCGCGTACCTATAAATTTGGTGACTCATACATCTGTCGCACAATAAAGATGTGGAATGCTCTTCCAGCCTCTGTGTTTCCACTTTCCTATAACCTTGAGTCCTTCAAGCGAAGTGTGAAAAGGCATCTAGTCAAGCCGGCATAGTATTAGGGACTAATGTCGGACATAAATGTCTGATTCCAGTTGCTAACAGGACCATGCACGCCACTTATGATCAATACGACATATATTACGATTAATACGACAATGACATAGTCGATGGTTTTTTGTATTGTAAAAAAAAGGAGAGAATCGGGAGCTCGGTCCGAGAGGTCGACACAGCGAGTATTTTTATGAATAGTAGGATTGAAATAATAATTCCGGTTCAGGTCAATAGCGTAATAGTGTTTATGTAAATTTATATAGAAAATATAAAGATTATTTTTTTTATGCATTTTTAATAAAAAAAGGAGTTCCGTAGAATCCTCTCCGTACCAATAAAAGCAACTACATCCAACCGCAGGCGTTGGATAATCTTGTGACTGCAAAGGCAGTTTACAGTACCTAAAGAGCAAAATAATTCTGGGTTCCAGAAATTGGAGCAACTAACGTAGTGTTGCCCAAAGCAAGACCAAGACTTATTGCATCAGAACAGTTGGTTTCGGTCGTGTTCTTGCAACAGAATAGTTGGTCTCGGTCGTGTTGTTGCATTAGAATAGTTGGTCTCGGTCGTGTTCTTGCATCAGAACAGTTGGTCTCGGTCGTGTTCTTGCATCAGAATAGTTGGTCTCGGTCGTGTTCTTGCATCGGAATAGTTGGTCTCGGTCGTGTTCTTGCATCAGAATAGTTGGTCTTGTTCTTGCACTCCTAATCTTGGTCTTGGTATTTAGGGTCTCGCAAGACTCTTGCACTGACTGAAAATATATATTTCTTTCTAATTGTAGTAAAACCTTGTGTGAGCATGCCGAGAACTACTGGTCTCGTTTACTTAAAATTTGGGATGGTTATAAATGTAGTAGTAGTATCATCACGACCTTTCGGGGTGATCAGAAACCACGCTTATAAATAAGCGGATTCACATTTAGCCCACTTTACTATAGGCCAATCATGACAAGTGGCAAGCTCGTCGATGTCTCCAGCGTACCAAACTCGAGAAATAACACAAATAAATTAAATGTATTTATTTACATTAATAAATATTTTTGTGTCCTGACCACGAATCGAACCCGGTACCTCCAAAATCCACAGACTTAACCGCTAGACCACGGAGGCAGTGGCAGATGGTTGTAGATCTTGTTGACCAACATGTATCCAAAAATGTATACAGAGGATTTTTTGGGAGATGTCTTAAGTCATCTACTATATTCGATATTTTAAACTAGGAACCGGGTGGTTTTTAGGGTTAAAAAGACAGAAACGAAAAGGGGAAAAAAATAGTTAGTCTAAAAATATGAACCTTTTTTTAGCAAAATAAGGGTAAATAATCTGAGCAAGTCTTCCGAGACTATGCATGAACGAGACCAAGACTGCAAGACTAAGACCAAGATTGGACAAACTAAACTAACGCCTCTAGTCTCTACCACTATGCCGGCCTAAAAAATGAGTATCAGTTGTAGGGAACTGATGGTCACTGGATGGTGGACAGACTGATGCCCGGTATTTCTCTGGTGGATAAAGTCCGAAACCAGGAAATCCGTCGGAGAACCAAAGTTACCGATATAGCCTTCAAAATTAAGCCGAAGTGGCAATGGGCTGGACATGTCAGTCGTAGAACCGATAAACGATGGAGTAGACGGGATCTAGAGTGGAGACCACGTACGGAAAGACGCAGAGTGGGTCGACCCCCCGCTAGATGGACGGATCACCTGAGGAAGGTCGCTGGTGGTGGTTGGATGAGGGTGGCAGGAGATCGTGTGAAGTGGCGAGCCTTGGGGGAGGCCTATATCCAGCAGTGGAGAGACACAGGCTGATAATGATGATGAAATGATGTAGGGAACTGGGAAATGAAACAAGATACAGTACGTGATACATTTTTATTTACAAATAATAAAAAAAATATTGTGTTAAAATCACAGTAACAAACATTTTGTAATTTTTTTGTACGTATGTACGTTTAGGCCGTTGCCTCACGGGATTTTACTAATAGCCAGTTTCCAAAAAGGATGATTAATTTAACGCACGTTTAATATTTTCAATATCATAGGTGTATTTTTTTTTAATGTAATCTATAAACTTTTCTAGGAAATAAAATTACAGACCGTTTTGACATATTTTGACTTTCATATACCTAATTTAATTGGAGAGCGGTGGTGGCTCGGTTATAAGATCGCCTTCCTTAACATCGTAAAGAGGTGGGTTCGAACCCCGACATGTACCAATAAGAAATACACTTTTCTTACGTACATTTATCATAGATTTAAAATACCACCGTTCCCGTGTGAGGAGAGCACGTTAAGCCGTCGGTCCCGGTTCCACTAATGCCAACTTGTGGAATCGTTAATAAATTGTCATCAAAAATTGACATAATATCGCCAAGCCGTCTGGCCAGCGTGGCGAGTGTAGGCCAAATTCTCCAGTTCTGGAAGGCCCATCTTATTGATACATGCCGGGTGGGTTTGAACCGACCTTTGTAGGATTTAAGGTACGCTTACAACCGAACCACACCGCCCGTATTATTACATAGGTACAATAATTTACGATAGAATATTAAGAAAATAAATAAATATTATAATGTACTTTTAGTTATAATGATATATTATTTTGTTTATTTAAAAAGTGAGCGTCTAATGACAAGTGGAAGCTTGTTCCACTCTCGAGCAGTGAAAACAGTAAAAGAATCTAAGTATGCTAGATATATGATTATTATATCTCTAAAATGTCCGCATTTTCATTCCTTAGTAAGTTGATAGACTACAATTGTTAAAATTACACTCTTGGACTTGAAAAAATCTTTGAAAATATTGCGCGAGTATAATTACGTAACCCACTTATTATTTCGTAAAATTTAAAATTTAATTAAGTCGGTGCGAGCCCGACACAACCTTCCCCTTGTCCCCCGACTCGGGGGGGGGGGTATCCGGTAGGGATTTCCTGATGTAAAAAAAAAAAGCTTGTCTTCCAATTTTGATTTTTCTTCTCTTCGTTTTTTTTTATTTTTACACGTAAGCGGTACGCGAGGTCCAAGAATGGGAGCAACTGAAGCCAGCCTCAGACGACCGACATCAGTCCCTACCACTATGCCGGCCTATAAAGATATTTAATCTGTATAACGCTATAAAATGCACAGTCCCTTCAGAGTCGTTATATAGAGTTTACACTGTATCTTAATGATACTTTCGGAAACTGAAAGTATGTGCCACTGTCCCATATAGCAAAGGTAGGTCAAAATAGACATTGGAAAGTGGATCAATTTTTCCGTATTTGGATAATTTTGCAATAAAAAACATATAGGTAATATTATGGCTTATTAAGTCAAAAGGTTACAGACAGTTAAAAATAAATAAAATGAAAAATTTTATTTTTTTAAATTTAAATTTTCTAATTTATATATTATATAAGTATGGCTATAATATAATTTTAAAGCTATACGACTAAGATATTTTCTGATAACTGTTTAACCCTGTATAAACTTCGCCAAAACTACACGAGCTAAATCCACGTCTATTTTGACCAAAAAGTAATGTGAAAGTAGTAAGTGAAGGTTCTAAGTTTCCTGATTGCAAAGAAAACCATAACGATTTTTTTTTTTAATAACTAAAAATAACAAAAAATCATCCCCTTGGGTTTTTATTAACAAGGGGGAGATGATTTTTATTTTAAATTTTAATTGAAATCTATTGCGCATCGTTCTATACATTCTGGGCAGTCAGTGGATTTAAAACCTTATTCTAGTGCAAAAAGAAATATAACATTTATATGGAATTCAGTTAGTCAGAATAATTTTAAACAACGTAAACAAATATTTCAAAAAAAAAGTTTCTTTATTTAAAAAAATACGTCGGGTTCTTCGCGCCATTTTTCACGGACATGTCAAGGGCAAGTTTTTGTTTTGTAAATTACTTATCTGTGTATATTGTTATGCAAAAGTGTTGTTGGTTTGTTTGATAATGTGGTACAATGTGAATAATTATGGAAAACGATAAATTTTACTTTAAATATGGGGAACAACATGCAGTTTATTTTTTGCGGTTTTCCCGCGCTGTGAGCCTATAATGCCGCGAGTAATTTTTAGATCGGAAAAAGAGAACACAAATAGAATATCGTAGGTATGGATGTGACATGTTAAATACCTGATGTTCCAAAGATTCCCAATAAATTGTACACTTGTTTAGCTAAAATTCTAATAAATTATATTCCCACTTGTCCTTGACTTCTAAGGACCCAGGCGCTGCTGCATTAAAAGCAGAGAACCTCAAGCGGCGGAAATACACTCAGCTTATTGGGAGATGTGTTTTTGCGCCGTTTGGAGTTGAAACTCTCGGGCCGTGGGGACCAAGTGCACACGAAATTTTCAAGGCGTTGTCAAAACAGCTCGTCAACACCTCGGGAGACAAAAGGGCTGGGCAATATTTGGGCCAAAGGATCAGTATTGCCATTCAACGTGGCAATGCTGCCAGTATCCTTGGCACCTTGCCCATTGGCAGCGATTTGGAGCAAATTTATTATTTATAATAATTTTTATTTTGTTTTTTCTTCATTTTAGTTTTTAGTTATATTTTTATTTATTAATTAGGTTTATTTTTATGAATAGTAATTTATGTTTTAAGATGTAAGTTTTTAGTTTAATTAATATTTTATTATTTTTTTAAATCATTGTACCTTTTGTATAATAAATATATGATTATATATTTTAAATAAATCAAAATAAATTATGTAGAACCTTTTTATGTTTGTCATTTAATTGTATACATTTGAATAGGTTATTTCAAAAATTTGAAATATAGAATTAATTTATTTATCTGGTATCTAAATTCCATATTGCAACAGAGAATACGATAATTTGTCATTATAAAGAATAAACCTTCTTTACTCTACTCATAAACGTATTGCTAAGCCAGGATTGCTACAACACCCAATTTTTTTGGTTGTAGTTTTAGTTGAATGCAACCGTATACATCTAGTTTAAGTCGAATGCAACCGGCTACACCTAGTTTTAGTCGAATGCAACCGTCTACATCTAGTTTAAGTCGAATGCAACCGGCTACACTTAGTTTTAGTCGAATGCAACCGTCTACACCTAGTTTAAGTCGAATGCAACCGGCTACACCTAGTTTTAGCGGAATGCAACCGTCTACACCTAGTTTAAGTCGAATGCAACCGGCTACACCTAGTTTTAGTCGAATCCAACCGGCTACACCTAGTTTTAGTCGAATGCAACATGCTTTACATAGTGCTAACCTTGAACAAATAGCATAAACGTAAGTTTAAACAACTGCTACCGGCTAGAACTAGATGTACAAGCAAACCAAAGAAAAAATATATATTTGAATTGACAAAAGAGGAAGGAACAAAAGTGACAAAACGCATTTGTCTCCTGGTTTCAGGGAAGTTTAGCGAAACGCTTATGAATAGGTCTGCTTTTGATATATGAATGTGGCTGCCAATTTCTGAAAGGATGATTCAAATACAGCATCATCGACCGTATCCCTTGAGAGGTGGTCAGAAACCACATTTTTTTAAAGAAGCGGATTTACATTTAGTTAATTAATAGTGCTTTGATTTATTTTAAATACTACTGCAAGACTGAGAAAATCGTTCGGATGGTCTCTGCGTTTGGATTAGCTGGAGTAATAATTCGAACGATTTTCAAATCAATGAAAGCACTATTAATTAACTAAATTTGAATCCGCTTCTTTACGAACGAAACGTCTAAGAGACGGGTTGTAGCCTACATAAGTAAAGTTTATAACGAAAACAATCAAAAGAAAATACAGTCCGATCGCTGACAAAACACGTTCGTAAATATAGTATGTGAATTGTATTTTTGTATGTTTTTAGTCCAGACAATTATTTAAACGGGTATTCCAAATTTTTAATCCATTTTACTTTTTTCATTTTTTTATAATAAAAATTCACATCGAGCCTTAAAAGTCAGTACAGTAATTGCAAATTATAAAAATTACATATAGGTGTGCTTATATTTTATTAATATGCTTAAAAACGTGTTTTTATCTTTCCATCAGCCCTATTATGTCGTTATTTACGTCAGAGATTGCGTCATAGTTACAAAATATTATTCAATTCCCAACTCTATAAGCGCTCAACCTTGCAAGCGTCCGTGCAAATATCAACCTTAATAGCGTGATATATAGTATATAATTAACGGGTTTCATTATATAACGTTTGCGACAGACAGATTGTTACAATACAAGTACTAACACCAAACATTGAAAATACTTTGTTGGCGATTATACGCCCATACATACATATATATATCATACAGTACATACTCGTTTGCGTGTGAATTTATACATACAATAATTACAAATATTAAAACAGTTCTTACTATAAAATTACATTTTACTACTTGCTAACTGTTTTGTTAAAGTTATCCACAATTACATACATACCGTCGCTGTCCGCTCAGGAACGCATTCTCTCAGCAATCAGACTTTATTGGTGAATTATTAATATAAACCTGGCACATGTAATGATATTTAAATTATACAACATTATTATTATCCTACAAAATCCAGAGGTATTATTTATTAAAACTACACTTTAGGGAAATCGTTGCCATGCCTCAGTTTAAAAAAAGATTCTTAAATTTGTCAGTTGACCTTGGTTGGTTCTTCGCGCCATTTTACACAGACATGTCAAGTCCAAGTTTTTGCTTTGTAAATTAGTTTATCGTGGATATTGGTAGTCAAAAGTGGTGTTATTTTGTTTAATAATGTGCTAAAATGTGAATAATTATGGAAAATAATAAATTTGACTCCGTATGGGGCAGAAGTTGCAGTTTATTTTTTGGGTTTTCCCACGCTGTGAACTTCTATATACCCGACGTGTTTGGGCTAGCATGTTGATATCCATATTGGTATCCCTTCCGGAGTAGTCAGAAACCTTGTTTATTTTTTTGTTTAATGAAGCGGATTCACATTCACCAGGAATCGAACTTCCGAGTTTAAATCCACGGTCTTAACCGCTAGACCACATTTATATGTGACATTTTGTGTGAAAAAAAAACAACCAACGACAATGAATTTAAATATAGACTTTGGCGAATGGCAACTTATTCCATAGACTAGTACAACTGTGATCATAATATTTTTAACCAAACTTATACTACTTAAATATTAACATAATTAACAATTAACAAATTTACTACTCGCATCCACTGAGATATATGTTAAGAGGCTTCCACATATATGCGACCGGTATCAGTGTTATCGCAACGTAACGATCCTCAGTCTAAAAATGTAATACCAATAAATCACTGGTATCGCAGATATGTCAAAGACCCTATTAGTGGGTATAACTTCAAAAGGCCAGGAAAAATTAAAAAAAAAAACTTATAAATGTCAAAAATGGTAATAAATAAATTATTACATGGACATAATATTTATGTTTTGTTGTAAAGGGTGTTTTTAGTTGCATCAGAAGTTTCGATGATTGTTGTCTATGGTTTGACAGTTGAAAATGTCAAACTGTGTTGATATTTCTGTTCAGTAAGGTTTGGCAATTCATTATAAATCGTTTAACGCCAGAACAGCGATATCAAATTGTTGAAATTTACTTTTAAAACTTCGTCCATTTTACGGTCAACATAATCGGTCTAATGAGCAAGCAATTCTTGAGCAAGTGTTAAGGAAGACGCCGAAATGTCGATTCGTCGCAAAGTAGTGAAAAATTGGACTGATCGAATTAGACCATGTAACTCGTAGCCACGGCGGACATATGCCGAAAAACATTTTCAAAAATAAATGCCATGAAATTATCTACCAGATTACAATAATAATAATAAACAGTTTAACAATATACATACATACCAATATACACCCTATAATATACTTAACTATTTTTTATTATAAAATTGCAGTAAAAAAAAAACTATTTTAAAGTTGATACCCACCGATAGAAAGAAGAAAAAACTAAACGCATAGACGCTAAATAAGATAAATGATAACTAAAAATAGGAATAAAAACTAAAATTGTGATATTAAGTATTAATTAAGCAATAAAGATCATACATTTGATTCATATTCTTGACTTAAACTAATGTTACATTTAAATATCTCAACATTACATTTTAATATCTCAACATTACATTTTAATTTGTAAGCTTAAATTATTATTATGCGTGACTCACTGGTTCAGGTGTAAATCATAAAATTATTTCTAATACTAAATAAGGATTAATTATTTTAGTATTCATTTATTATTCCAAAATATTGGCATTAGGTGAATATTGTATTGTTTACAGCTCGAATACATTTAACTTTTATAAATAACAAAAATATTTAAAATTTAGATCCAACCTTAAAAACAACAGAATAGAATTCGCGCCAAAACATGCGTTGGTATAAAAACTGACCAATCACAGCTCGCCAAATCCTCAAGTAAATTTAAACTAACAAGCCCTTACCCTAAACATTTTGTAAATTTTAATATAACATGAAAATTGCACAATATTATTTAGGAAACATTTCGTTTTTACCTAAGGGGTTCTCATGCTAAAGAAGCTTCGATTTCAATAATCGTTTTGTCTTTCTTACTCTTACATTGTTAGAAAGGGTAAGACTGAATTAACAGATTAGCTTTAATAAAATTAAGCTTCGTTGTTTCGTAGTAATAGTTATGTTTTGTCTCTTTTTTTGATAATAAAAATATGATTACTTAGGAAAGAGATAAAACACAATTATAAGATAATATTAATAACTGGTAATTTAAATAACCCCTCAAATACATTGCACAACATTTTTTATAAGTTAAAATGGAAAAAAGAGAACACAATTATTGCATACAAGTTACACAAATATTAACAATTTTCAGCCAAAGTATATTATTTTATACAAACAATAATAAGCGAAACAAAATTAAGATGGCGCGGTGGTGGCTCGGTTGTAAGAAAGCTTCCTTTAAATTCCTACAAAAGTCGATTCATACACCCCGGCATGTACAAATGAGAAATACACTTTTCTTACGTACATAGATTTACAACACCCGTTCCCGTGCCTCGGAGAGCACGTTAAGCCGTCGGTCCCGTTTTCACTAATACCAACTTGTGAAATCGTTAGGAAATAGTTAAGAAAAGTGTATTTCTCATTGGTACATGCCGGGTGGGTTTGAACCGACCTTTGTAGGATTTAAGGTACGCCTTCTTACAACCGAGCCACCACCGCGCCCTATACAAATAATTATATGTAATTCAAAAGCTTATATAACTTATATCGTTGTATAATATATAGTAAATATATTTTAGTATAAATAATCAGTCAGATAAGTAAAAAGAAAAATTGCACCATAAATTATGTTTTTTTTTTTCAAATTTACGTGGTGACTTTGTATGGTCTTATGTTAGACTAATATGTATATCTATTGATAAAAAGAAACAACTTTTTTTAAGAAACCATATGTCGGAAATGACATACAAATTGGCAATTTCAAAATTAACAGTTTGGCTATTTTTTTGTCATTTCCAACATATAGTTTCTTAGGAAAAGTTGTGAATGTGTATGAAAGACCATGCAAAGTCACCCCGTATAATAACTTTTTACTTTGTTTTTCCTATATCAATATTAACGTTAATAGAAAGGAGTAAAGACTCCTTCTGCGACAGAAAGTGCGAGGAAACATTCCTTCAATTGTACAAAACCCAATATAAGTTGTTAGTTCATGTTAGTCAACAAAAACTTTATTTTTTAATAATATGGTGCAATAGTTGCAAATATTATTACGTTAGACATGGCTGTATGGGCTAGATCCCATTGCCTTCCCATACCATCTTATTTATCATCCATTGTTTCGGAAGAAAATTAAAAAAAAAAGTCAAATATAATAAATAGAAATTAAAGTAAAAGAAAGAAATAGATATAAACTTAAAATTACTGACATAAATTTTAAAAATATTTTTAATTAATTGACCTAATTTACAATACAACATCAAATTAATTATCTTCATAATGTTACACTCGACCCAGCCTGTTCTCCATTTCGCGCCTAAATTAAAAATAACAATTTATATGAGCGACTTTACAATTAAAAAGTAAAAATAAAATATGTATATTACGAAATAAAATAATAAAAATGCAATAAATTGCAAAGAAAAGAAAAATATTTACATTTATTAGGTATATAAACTAAATTAAAACATAATTTGAACTAAACTAAATTATTTGTCTAATCACTAGCCATTTAAATCGCAATGACGCTCAAAGAAGTCCAAAGGTGAAATTAACCAATAGAATTTAGTCAATAAATGCATTCAATTCAATCAGCGGGCTCCATTCATGCTGCTTAAGTCTACCAGCCAATCAGAGATTTCATTCGTACTTTACAATTAACTATTCGATTTTTTTAACGTCTAATATAATCCCGTCGATATATATATATATATATATATATATATATATTGTGATGTTTCGCATTAAATAATAAAAATTTATACTCGTATAATTACTGCGTGAAATTTATTCAAGAGCAAACATTTATATTTTATAATCGTCAAAAAAAATGACACTATAAATTACAATAAGGCGGGAATAACTCACTAGAATTAACCTTTTGTGATGTATTGTAAAATTGTATAAAAACATGTGTAAAAAATTCATTATGCGTGTAAAATATTAACAATAATGTAAAATTAAGTATAAATCATTTCAATCATAAAAAGTGTTGCTAGATTATGCAAAAAATTGTTCTAAATAAATAAAATAAGGCATTTTTGGCTCTTATTTATTGTGTAGCATTATATATATAAATAGCTCAATTTCTTATCTAATTTAAACATAATTGATTTTTAATTTAAAATTTAATTAATGTCAATATAATAACAGTGTAAACTCCATAACGTAATGTCACTCGATTTAACGACAAGCGTCGAAATCAATTTGGTGGTGACTTTGGTTGGTTTAGCTTGTCTTCCATACAATGATTCCATGTTCATTTACCGACAACTCTCCATATCGCCATAAAATGCACAGTCCCTTCAGTGTCGTTATATAGAGTTTACACTGTTATAAGTCCAATGGGGTGTATCAGGCAAAGCTTTTTGTAGATGTCGCTAGCGGCAATGGTACCTTGTTTACACCTTTGACGCATCATTTATTAAAAAAAATTGAAGTTTTTTTTATTTTTTTAACAGAAAAATGTATTTAAAATTAACGTTACCTACCTTAAAATACGAATTAAGAAAGCGAACACCGTCTTTAAAAAGAAAAAAGGCTGAATTAATAGAACGGCAATTTTGAAAACCCAATATCTTTGATTTCGCTTGGGAATCTCGATTTGTACACTTAAAAGCTGCTCACTTCGATATAATATCAAGAAAATAATAAATTTCGTAATAAAAATACACGTTTTCTATGCAACTGACAGTTATATAAGGTACCATCTATCATGCGCCATCTATCGTGATAAAAAGTTAGTGATACACCCCATTTTCATATATTCGTGTATAAAACTTTTTATGCAATATTATTTATTTTTTATTAAGAGTCATATTCTTTTACAATCAATTGTATAACATATCGAACCGTTAGTAATACAAGGGCATGATACGAAAAAAATTTTTTTAGGGAAATCTTGTTTAAAATTATCTTACATTTTACGAATAAAAAGCTTATTATTTAAGTTGTAAATGTGAAATTTTGCAAATTTTTTTTTAATATACTTAGCACGACATGTGACACCGCGTCCACCTGATGGTAAGCAGTACGCGAAGTCCAAGAAAGGGAGCAACTGACGCCAGCCTCAGACAACCTACATCAGTGTCTACCACTATGCCGACCTATAAAGATGCTTTTTCACACTTCGTTTGAAGGACTCCAGGTTATTGTGCGGAAGATGTGAGAGTCTCCAAATGTATATGTACGCGTAGGGATAGTGGCTACGGTATGTGGATGGTGAAAAAGGGATAAGGTTGTAAAGCTCTTCAGCGGGGTGAGGCAAAGTGCACAATCGTCAAAAACGAATCGTCTAAGATCGATTACAAATGTCAGAAATGTCAAACGCTAGACGGAATGCCGAAGATTCCCCGCAGAACACTCACCGTAGTATAGCTTGTGGAACACGCTCAGGGAGGCCACATATCGGCGAAGCTGCAGCGATTCGACAGTTTTTGACAGTCTAGTGTCGTCCAATGAAAGAAAGCATAGGTACAAAAATAAGGAAAAGCATGCACCGATGGTTCGGGCATGTTGAAAGGATGAATTAAGAGAGATTGACGAACCAGGATATAGTACAAAAGTTATGGGTAAAAGAGGCCCTGGCAGTCCAAGACTCACATATTACGATCAAATAAATAAAACAATAGCTGAAGGTGCATTAAAAAGTCATCGAAACAAAAGGGCATGTATAAAGAGGTTGATGAAAGTCGAAGAAGCGAAAGAGGTATGTCGTGATCGTGACAAGTGGCGCTCAGTTGTCTCTGCTTACCCCGCAAGGGATTTGGCGTGAAGTATGTATGTAGTGTCGTCCACTAATCGAATCGTTTGCTTTTGCAAGACATTGAGAGCATCTGTAAGGTACTTAGGTACTTAGATTTGTTACATAATAAATAGCAATGAAATGCAAATGTATGATATATTTAGGTAGATAATTCCATCTTGTTGCACAAAATCACACTATACAAAAATTTTGACTGGAACCCTTATATTATTAAGGGTACGATAATGCATTTAAAATTTTAAAAAGTCAATTGAACTTATTTAAATTTAGCTTAAAAATAAGCCACGTCATACTTAAGACATACTTAAATTGTTTTTAGTTATAAAATTTCAATTTCTTTTTTTAAGAATCAGTACTATGGATCGTTCTTTCCATATTTCAGCATAAAGACTCTAATACATGCTGCTGGCTCTTAAAGAAATATCTCTATTCTCCATAAAAATGATCCGACAATTCTAACCTCAAAATATCATTTCTTACTTAACATATCGCACATCGGGAACAAGTTGGATATCGCGGTTTTTTATAGCGTTATCTTTGTCTATCGCTTATGCGAGAGAGAGAACGCTATACAAAACTTTTAATAGCCGATTTTAGCCGTATATCCCACTCTTATTCCTGATGTATCTATTTCAAACGCCGCTTACTGTTAACTGTTAGGCCCGCAGCACACCAAAGATACATGCTATAATGAGGTATGTATATTATTTTAATTTGAGCTCTGCGTATTCTCTAATGAAAAAAAAGGAAAAAAAAAACAACAATTCTTCCAGCCGTCAAACGGATCCTTAAAATCGGCTTTCTTAGTTGTAAACTCTCCAAATCTCAAAGATAACATATTTTTTCTGGCAACACTGAAGTGTGCGTTCCCGTATTCGAAATATTTATTTTGTTAGAATTACTACACGCTCTAGCACCATTGACAGCCATAAGTCTGTCTCTATCATATTTTGAATATTCATGTGTCACTAAAATTATTTCCTATTTTGGAACGAAATCTATTTTGAATGGGTAAAAATGTTTTACTTAACTAAAATAAGTAATACATGTTTAAATCAAATAAATATTAGCCCAAAATTACATAAACACACTTTAAGGATGTTTAAAGTATAAATTATTTAGTAAAAAGTAAAGTATTATCACGACCGTTTCCTTTTCGGGGTGGTCAGAAACCACGCTTATAAAGAAGCGGATTCACATTTAGCCAACTTTACTATAGGCCAATCATGACAAGTGGCAAGCTCGTCGATGTCTCCAGCGTACCAAACTCGAGAAATATCACAAATAAATTAAATGAATTTATTTACATTAATAAATATTTTTGTGTCCCGCCCGACCAGGAATCAAATCCAGGAGGTACCTCCGAGTCTAAATCCACGGACTTAACCGCTAGACCACGGAGGCAGTTATAAATTATTTATTGCACAATATTAATAATAATAAATATTTCCAGACAGGTCACACAGCGCCATCTAGTTTCCGTGGTAAGCTACGAGGCTTGTGTTACGGAAACTAGATGGTTGATAAACTACATAATACAAATATCTAAAATAAAATATAGTACATAGGCGAGCTTAATACCTTAAAGGTAACTAACTGTACGTCACAATGTAACTTCAGTGAAGTCTTGGAATTCAGGTGTTGTTACCGAGATATAGAATTTAAAATTATTTAAATATTACGTCATCACGCGCCTGCTACCTGAATTAAATATGATATACCTTAACTATTATAGTTAAAGAAAAAAGTAGCTAGTAGACCATCCATAATTTTTTGAGATATGCTGAACTGCATTCGAACGATTTTGGAAAAAATGTGCAGACAGCAAGAAAATGGTAAATGAGAATGCCCATTTTTCTTAGAGAAATGAGCCCAATAAAATGTTCCCGTGCCAAAATGATTTCTTTTTTATTTGATAGTTAATATATTGTGTTTTCATAATCTGTAATTCATTTTATTTATTTTACCCTAGCATAACGACAATTGACAAAAACTTTTTTTACGTTAATAATTATATAGTTTCGATCCCGCCGATTTGAAATCCAATGTTTTATCTGCAATAAAGTACCTGGTCATAATAAAGAACCTAATCGTATAAATAGCGCTTTGTAACTATAATTTCATACCTAAATTTTAACCAATTGACTATGTAATTGAATTATAATTCATGCTGGGGTAAAATAAATGTTGTTATTAAATTTAAAAAAAAAACCCAATTAATTGTTATGATTATTGAATTGTATTTAGTTGAGGCACGCTGCATAAAAGTTGGTGCCTGGTTTTGGGCAATCTCTTCTACACAAAAACTTCTTCATGCCAAAATCGATCCTGTTTCTACGAAAAAGTCTCAACTGACCGACTGAGGTAGAAATGTCAGAAATCACTAAAATCTATTCCCATACTTTTTATATGGAAAAACGATTAATCAACTTTTTTGAGGCCTACTGAAGTTTGAAGACAGAAACTACGGTAATTCAGTTTGGGGTTATATGCAGGCATCATATGCTGGGAGCATAAGATTCTTTTACAGTTTGTGTGGCATAGGTACTGTACCTAGAAGCAAAAGTCCCTAATAATAATCAGGTTTGTTTTTCTATTAATTCCTGGTTTGTATTTATACATACAATGACAATATAACACGATATAACATATATATCTTTGATGTGCGTGCTTGCATTTGAATATGAAAGCAATACATAGTAAAATGTTTGATTTAACATTTGTCATTCTTAAATCACCACATGCTACGCTTTAGAGATGCGATTCGTATCGTATTTTGTGTCAAAGCTGCGAGTTTTCCCTCAAAGGCAAGTTGTCTGTGGCCCGCGTTTCTATGGCGAGCTCGGAGGGCGCAATGGCCGAGAGATCTTGTTCCGGATTCATATCTATACGACCGGCTTTACTCCACACAAGCATGTCCATTATAAACGCTAAGAACATCAGACCTGCTGATAGACCTGCAAAAAGTAGGAAAACACAGTTAGTACATTGTTACCGGAAGATAAAAACATTACATCACAGTGGTTGAATACAGGAAAACCGTCTAAATCCTGTCCCAAGCGAAAGTTGACTCAGAAAAAGGTACTGGTGAGTGTTTGGTGGACCAGTGCTGGTATCATTCCATATGTTGAAAATAATGTACTGGTGAGTGTTTGGTGGACCAGTGCTGGTGTCATTCAATATGTTGAAATAATGTACTGGTGCGTGTTTGGTGGACCAGTGCTGGTGTCATTCCATATGTTGAAAATAATGTACTGGTGCGTGTTTGGTGGACCAGTGCTGGTGTCATTCCATATGTTGAAAATAATCTAAAATATAATTGTCAATTTTGATAGATGTCAATGTTGTTATGTCATAAAAAAATCCACTACTAAATTTTTTACTCTGCGGGTTTTATTTCCATAATTAGGATATATTTCCTATACCATACAGCTTCTTAAGATCTGGCCAGACGATTTCGGCAGATCTGTATCGTCAACAATTAATAACCATGATGGAAAAGCTCGCTATTGAACAACCGAGACTGGTCAATTGCTCTAGCCCACTGCTGCTTCAGGGCAACGCCAGACCTCACACTTCACGACAGACGGTCGAAAAATTTAAGACACACATCTGTCGTACGATAAAGATGTGGAATGCTCTTCCAGCCTCTGTGTTTCCACTTTCCTATAATTTGGAGTCCTTCAAGCGAAGTGTGAAAAAGCATCTAGTCAAGCCGGCATAGTGTTAGGGACTGATGGCAGTTACGAGTATCTGACTTCAGTTGCTAACATTCATGGACCTTGCGCGCCACTTACCATCAGGTGGGCCCAAGGTCACATGTCGTGCTAGTATAAAAAAAAAAAAAAAAAAAAAAGACGGATTTGCGACTGGAATGTCTCCGACACCCACCACACTCCCCAGACCTTGCCATACAAATTACCACTTTTTTTGCAATTTAGACATTTTCTGGTAACGAAAAAAATCAATTCCGATGGGACAGTCCAAACCGCTTTCAAATATTTTATTACTTCTCGCTTTCACATTTTTTCCAGCAATGGAATTAATAAACTACCTATATAAAATGGTGAAAGTGCATAGATAATAATAGTACATACTTCGATTGATTAAATATATTTTATTTTTTTTCGTTTTCGCTTTTTTTTTTTTTTTGGTTCTGATAGGGAAGGCAAAGGGTCTACCCCATACAGCCAAGTCTGACGTAATATATCTTTCTTTTCTATGAGTTAATGAGGTCATCATCAAATTTTAGATGCTGCAGAATTTGATGCTTTTCTTGGAGTCACTCGCGGCACCATAGCTCAAACACGTCGGGTAAAATATGGGAGTTCACAGCGCGGGAAAACCGCAAAAAATAAACTGCAACTTGTGCCCCATATTTCAAGTCCAATTTATCGTTTTCCATAATTATTCACATTGTAGCACATTATTAAACAAAACAACACCACTTTTGACCAATAATATCCACAGTAAATTAATTTACAAAACAAAAACTTGCACTTGATAGTGTTCACGCAAAATGGCGCGAAGATCTCTCGCTTTTTTTTTAATACGACGCCCGTCGTATTAAAGAGGATTTTTTAATAATTTTTATTACACTCACCTAAATAGAAGTGTCTAAGTTTGTCGTTATCATAGGAAGCACAGGCCCCCAGCACCCCGCAGACAGTGTCCCGCAGTCTGCACGCCGCGTCCACTGCCGACCCGAATATTATAGGACATGGCACGTTACCGAATACCCCTATAGCAAATTGGATCACACCCATCGCCATTGCTTTATCTGAAAGTAAAAAATATAGGTTAACTAATTTATTTGGGACGCCACTCTCATCGCATCTTAGGGGGACAGCGTATAAAGCGGGGGCCGAGGCGGAAAATGCGGATGCAAGTATGTAGGTAGTGTTGCCCAATTATAAAAAATAAACTATATTTATTTATTTATTTAAATCTTTATTGCACAAAGTACAAAGGCGGACTTAATGCCGCTAGGCATTCTATGACAGTCAAACCTTCGGGACAACAAGAGCAATTAAACAATGAAAGGTAGGTGCAATTACAGGCTTAATTAGACAATATAATGACATATATAAATTAATACATACTTACATACACATAGACATACAAATAAATAATATTTACATATCTACATACTAATACTACATGCAAATACATACATATAAACTACACATGTAAACAATAATAATATACATACATATTAAATTAAATGTAATACTATCTATAACCATATCAAATACATACAAGTATAATTATCAGCAACGCCAGAACTAAACTAAGTTTATTATGACTCTATGTAGTGTGCATATACAAGTTTTTTAAAGATAGCCCTGCTCTGGGCCTGCCGGATGTTTATAGGCAACTGATTCCAGAGGTTTACGGCTACAACTGCAAAGGACTTTGAGACAAATGAAGAATGGTGAGTGGGAATGGACAGAGTAGAATTAGAGGAATTATATGTGAGTATATTAAAAAAAAAACATATTTATTGTAGAATTATTATTTTTTTATTATTTTAATTTTATGGCGCAACAAGACGCTCACCATCCACCATGCTTCACTCAAAAATATGTCCAAAATGTCCGTGATTTTAACTTTTAGAAAGTTCTAGAAACATTTCTTAAAAATACACTAACACCCGTATTCTAAGACATCCTCAACGCCTCCTCCACTCAACATTTCCTTCCAGCTGTCAAACGAAAATAAAGTCTCTGTAATTGAGACGATTTAAAATAAAAATGGTGTCTAATGTACCAGCTCACTATTTATTAATGTAAATAAATACATTTAATTAATTTGTGATATTTCTCGAGTTTGGTACGCTGGAGACATCGACGAGCTTGCCACTTGTCATGATTGGCCTATAGTAAAGTTGGCTAAATGTGAATCCGCTTATTTATAAGCGTGGTTTCTGACAACCCCGAAAGAGAAACGGTCGTGATGATACTTTATATATATTAATATTGAGTTTTCTCTAACTTACCATGTTTATCCGTGCATCGTATAATGAGCAAGACGGCCCCAACTTCGCCTGTAGCATGGACAAACATGAGTGCAGCGAAGATTGCTATGAACACGTAGATCCTTGAGCACGGACCCCCACACTCCCCACTCACAGCCAGTCCTCCCAGTCCCTCCAACCCACCAACTGTAGACGCATTCACACTTGCTTCGTAACGGGCCATACTATATTAAATAAAAACAAAAAAAAAAAAAATATTTATCCAATTTTAATTGCTAGCTTTAATTGCCTCCGTGGTTAAGTCCATGAATTTAGACTCGGAGGTACCGTGTTCGATTCCTGGTCAGGACACAATAATATTTATTAATTTAATTAAATAAATTAAATTAATATTTGTGATATTTTCCGAAATTGGTATGCTAGAGACTTCGACGAGCTTTCCACTTGTCATGATTGGCCTAACAGTTAAGTACGACCCGTAAGTTGCCGCCCGGCGTAGCCTCACTGAACAATATTTCTTGCACGACCCCAGTTGCCGCCCGGCGTAGCCCCACTGAACAATATTTCTTGCACGACCCCAGTTGCCGCCCGGCGTAGCCCTACTGAACAATATTTCTTGCACGACCCCAGTTGCCGCCTGGCGTAGCCCCACTGAACAATATTTCTTGCACGACCCCAGTTGCCGCCCGGCGTAGCCCCACTGAACAATATTTCTTGCACGACCCCAGTTGCCGCCCGGCGTAGCCCCACTGAACAATATTTCTTGCACGACCCCAGTTGCCGCCCGGCGTAGCCCCACTGAACAATATTTCGTTCAGTCGCCGCCCGGGGTAGCCTCGCTGAACAATATTTCTTGCACGACCCCAGTTGCCGCCCGGCGTAGCCCCACTGAACAATATTTCGTTCAGTTGCCGCCCGGCGTAGCCTCACTGAACAATATTTCTTGCACGACCCCAGTTGCCGCCCGGCGTAGCCCCACTGAACAATATTTCTTGCACGACCCCAGTTGCCGCCCGGCGTAGCCCAACTGAACAATATTTCGTTCAGTTGCCGCCCGGCGTAGCCTCACTGAACAATATTTCTTGCACGACCCCAGAAGCCGCCCGGCGTAGCCCTACTGAACAATATTTCTTGCACGACCCCAGTTGCCGCCTGGCGTAGCCCCACTGAACAATATTTCTTGCACGACCCCAGTTGCCGCCCGGCGTAGCCCCACTGAACAATATTTCTTGCACGACCCTAGTTGCCGCCCGGCGTAGCCCCACTGAACAATATTTCTTGCACGACCCTAGTTGCCGCCCGGCGTAGCCCCACTGAACAATATTTCGTTCAGTCGCCGCCCGGGGTAGCCTCACTGAACAATATTTCTTGCACGACCCCAGTTGCCGCCCGGCGTAGCCCCACTGAACAATATTTCGTTCAGTTGCCGCCCGGCGTAGCCCCACTGAACAATATTTCTTGCACGACCCCAGTTGCCGCCCGGCGTAGCCCCACTGAACAATATTTCGTGCACGACCCCAGTTGCCGCCCGGCGTAAACTTGTTGTGACAACTTGTCAATAGCCATATTTTATTTTATCATCGTTTTAGTTATTCTGTATAAATAAGCAGTAAGTTTTTCTTAATAAATAAATTGACAAAATAATAACACTCACGCCTGCATAGCTTTATCCCCTTGCTGATTATTGTCGATGCAGGTGCAGTTATAATAAATCCAAGTGCTGTTATCCACTTTCCTGCTGCCCTCACAGCCGGCCTGGCACGGAGATAGGTACGTAAAGGCGTCCTGGAACACAACAATAATATTATTAAAATCATTATTTATTTAAATACTTTTTTGAACTTTAAAACCTAGTACATAGGCGTGCTATAACGCCATAAGGCATTCTTCACCAGATAACCTTGGGATCGGGAAAGGTGATCGGCAGATGACTGAAGAAAAATATTAAAATCAGTTAAATTACTAAAATAAACATAATTACGCATTTCATTACAGCCCCTAAAACCCAGCGTCCTAGACCTCCACTGCTGGAGATGTGCCTTCCAGAACATATATCTGGAGAATTTGGCCTACACTCGCGACGCTGGTCAGACGACTTGGCGAGGATATGATGTCATTTTTTTATGACAATTTATTAACGATTTCACAAGTTGATATTAGTGAAACCGGGACCGACGGCTTAACGTGCTCTCCGAGACACGGGAACGGTGGTGTTGTAAATCTATGACAAATGTACGTAAGAAAAGTTTATTTCTCATTGGTACATGCCGGGGAGGTTTGAACCGTCCTTTGTTGGATTTAAGGAACGCGTTCTTACAACCGAGCCACCACCACATTTAGCCCTCAAAAATACATATACGTACACAATATAAAAAACCATAAACATACATACCATATAATAAAATACATACATAAACATACACTATAAATAAAACGTCAAATAACTTCGATAATTCGAGAAACATACACTCTGTTGCGTTACTAGCAGGCGCGACTGGTGTGGCACAGTAGAATCACAAAAACGCGTAACAATTTTGAAATTGTACAGTTCTGTTCCGGAGTACAGTAATAAAAATGTACAAGATAAAATATGGAGAGAAATAGGATTACAAGTCGGTGCAATATTAATTTATTTAAATAGACAAATGCTATCACGATAATTCACCATGTGTTATGACGTGTGACGTTTCTTCGCCTATTTGATATAATTTAAATCGCGTGCGTGCCTTATAATTACTAGAAGTTCCCAACCAGAGGGACAGTGCAATAAAAATATTAAAGATAGGCTTGAAAATATGATTTGATATGGCTTGGAAATGTTGGGAAACCCTGCAATAAATATTTATGAAAGTCAAAGATAATGTCAGGTAAAGTTATAGAAAGTCAAAGCTAGTTAAAGCCTAAGTGATTTTTTATTATATTTATTTTTAAAATAAAGATTACTACTCACCTGTCCACACACTGGGCTATACGGCACGTCGTCACATAGACAAGAATCACTGCACTGGAGACTGGAGTTGGCCTGGGGAGTGGGGAGTAGCCGGAACGTCTCTTCCGGACATTTGACGAACATTAACAGAACCATTCCTGAAAAATAATAATTCAAATTTAAAAAAAAAATTGCCGACAATGCTAGTTCAGTGGGAACCCGTAGCAGCGCTGCTAAAACTGGCATCTTCTAAGGAGATACACTTCTTCCTTGGTATTATGTTCATTGGTTAACCCTCTTTAACTTTTTTTTAAATTTATAACTCACCAGCACTATATATACAGGCAGTGGCTGCAGTCCATGCCGCCACCTGTCTGGCACTTGGCACCAGCTTTAAGATCACAATCCCAGAAGTAATGATCCCCACACCCATCACCAGAATACCGCCAAGACCTGAAAAGAAACAAATGCAGAAATGTTAATATTATGCAGCTATCATAATAAATAATAAAAAAATGATATAATATATATCTGTATGTCTGTTCGCGATAACCTCAAAAACTACTACACCGATAATCATGCTGTTTTAACCGAATTTGTAAAGTTAATAACGATATTTGTTGGAGGTGTCGGAAAAAAACAAGCCATCTGAGAGCTTTCAAAGAAAACACTGCCTAAACCCTTTGAGATATCAAAATAATGTATGGTAGAATTGTGTATCTTATATAGGTCTACAGAAAAGTACGCGATGGCATATGTCTATCTCCTCAGGAAAACATACTACTTATATCCATTTTAATAGTTTAAAAAAATGGGTAATTATAAAGCGGAAATACAAATATGGTATCAACCCTTATCATTTTAAAGGTGTTAGTTGGCTTGATCATTTCATGAAGATTATGTTTTTGCTATACACCATGTCAATGAATACCTTAGGATATATCATCATTACAGCCCCTAGAACACAGCGTCCCAGACCTCCACTGCTGGAGATGGGCCTTCCAGAACATATATCTGGAGAATTTGGCCTACACTCGCCACGCTGGCCAGACGCCTTGGCAAAGATATGACGTCAATTTTTAATGACAATTTATTAACGATTCCACGGCTTAACGTGTTCTCCGAGGCACGTGAACGGTTTTGTAAATTTATGACAAATGTACGTAAGAAAAGTGTATTTCTCATTGGTACATGCCGGGTGGTTTTGAACCGACCTTTGTAGGATTTAAGGAACGCGTTCTTACAACCGAGCCACCACGGCGCATATAGGATATATAGCAAAATCAAAATAAAGCGCAATGAAATTAATTTTGTGTCGCAAAGTCGGGTAAAACAGATAGTTATTGATAAGTTTTAGTTATAAGAAAATGACAGATAACCTCAAATGGGGTGTATCAGGCAAAGCTTTTTGTAGATGTCGCTTGCGGCAGTGGTACGTTGTTTTACACCTATATCGCGGTAGTTTTTTTTATTTTTATAACAGAAAAATGTATTTTAAATTAACGTTACCTACCTTAAAAAAACGAAATAAAAAAGCGCACACCAATTTTAACAATAGAAAAGGTTTTATTAATAGAACGGCAATTTTGAGATCACCATATCTTTGATTTCGCTTAGAAATCTCGATTTGTACATTTAAAAGCTGCTCACTTCGGCATAATATCCAGAAAAATATAAATTTCGTAATAAAAATACAATTTTTCTATGCAACTCACAGTTACATGCGCCATCTATCGTGATAAAAAGTTAGTGATGGGGTGTCCCATTGCATATTGTATATTTCTCCTATATAACAATAATATGCTATTAATAATCATAGACAAAGGAGCATTAGGAATAATAGAAGGCATAAGACCACAAAACTATACAACTATTTAAATGAATTTTCCGTCAAAGGCTTGTCAATAAATTCTGACAGGTTATAAAAAGCATTCTTTAAGTTTATTTGGTATTCGAATATAAATTCTAAGAAATAGTCAGCTCGATTAAATATAATGTATTCGGACTTGAATGAATTCCATTACATGATGACCATCATTTGGGAAGAGAAGGACCCTTTTGGAATCCCTGGTAGTACGAAACCTGTAGTACCTCACCCGAAACTAGATTGGCGTCGTGTGTCGGCAGCCGGAACTGTTTTTCCAGATATTTGGGCAGGAAGCTGTAGACCCCACTGATGGGCATGAGGTGAAGTACGGAGCTGGCTGTGCGCCACATCAGGATATCATTCGTCACCTGACGCTTGATCGTGGCGAAGAAATCTGTGAACATTAACATACAAGGGTCAGGTGGGTTAATTTGAATTTTATTTTCATATTTTTATATCATATACTATCAATTTTTTTCTGAGCAGATAACATATTTAATGAGCAAAATGACTAGTTTTTTTTTTTAATCTTATTGTTTCTCCTCATTAGGCAGCGCTTGCATTTATTTATTTATTTAAAAACTTAATTGCACTATGTACAAAGGCGGACTTAATGCCGCTAGGCATTCTCTGACAGCCAAACCTTAAGGACATTAGGACAGTTTTCATGGTAAGTAGGTGCGCAATAATAGATATAAAATAACAATTTATAAAACAAATACATAAAAATAATACTTACTATTACATATACAAATACGTAAATAGGTTATATATTATATATATATGATATATACAATAATACATATAAAATAAAACTATATTTATATATATAAATTATTATTTTTTTTATAAATATTTCCAGACAGGTCACACAGCGCCATCTAGTTTCCGTGGTAAGCTACGAGGCTTGTGTTACGGAAACTAGATGGTTGATAAACTACATATTATACTTTTTTTTTTGTAAATATATACATATTATACATATAAACACCCAGACCGAGACAAATTATACAATGTACAACTTGCCCCCGGTGGGAATCGAACCCACGACCTCTCCGAGTTCACGGCAACGTTTGTTAGCACTAGACCACGGAGGCGGTCAAAATGATGAATTATGACTTGCAATAAGGGCACTTATAAATTATTATTATTTTTTTTCAGAATATACAAATAACTATTTAAAATTGATTGTATTCCAAAAGTGTGGTATTGATGATATTTCAAATAGGTGGTAGGCGGATGGTGATAATTTACCCAGTCTACCGGGGCGGGGAAGTAACCACCGTTCGTGCCGATAAACCACTAAAGTGTATCCACACGTTTTGGGATCAGGCTCGAATTGCCGTCATGCCCAGTCAAGCCGGCATAGTGTTAGGGACCGATGTCAGTCATGAGTGAATCCTTCCTTAAACGTCTGGTTGTGCGAGTTTTGTTTATATTCTACAAATGAATTCTTAAATAAAAAACTAAAATAAAATATTGACATTGTATAGCTATTTGGATTTAAGTTTTGTCATTACATAAATTCTCTGACATCAAGTCATACCAACATTGCATGCTGAGGCTCAGTAAGACATTATCACAAAGCCTATATATAATATATAAAAATATTAATATTAATTTATTACTGTTGTAACATATTAGGTTAAGATCAAAACCAAATTTGTTCATGGTTACCTGTGAAAAATGGCTCCGTCCTCTTTTTCTGCGGTGGAGGAGGACCAGCGTCCTCTCTGATCTGCCTCGGGAAGAAGAACATAAGGATCGACAGCAGCACAATGAAGCCGGAAATGAACACCATACCTGAAAAAATAACACACTATATTATAGTACAGGTCACACGATGAGAAATGGGACACATACACAAAATATTTATGTGTGAAACGTGCATTCACTGTTAGTTCTAATGAATCCGTCGCGATAACTAGATTTGTCTCCCTCTATCTCGCAAGGCCTTATTGACAAAATGGAGATGTTCTTACTTAATTCGTTCAATCGGCGAACGAGTGCTTTTACACGTAGCCAGAATTCAGACTTAGCTGTAGAGATATCGCTGTTTATTTAATGCACTTATAAAATACTAAAAGTACAGAGGCAAGCTATAATGCAAATAGGCATTTTTTACCAGCTAACCTTGGGGATCGAGTAAGGATGAAAAAATAAGAATTTTTAATCATTTAGTTAATAAGTAACTAAACTAATTATAATATACTAAACATTATACCTACATACATAAACTATACATAATATATACATTATAACTTAAATAAATACACAGTTATTTAAATAGTGTTTTATTGTTTTTCTCCAGGAACGATGTGGTTATTAAATGTTTAAAGACGCTGATAGATGGTGCACGTCTAATAATAATAATAGCCAGGGGTAGCTTATTCCACTGGCAAGCCGCAGTTACAGTAAAGGAATCAGTGTAACTGGTTGAGGAATGAGAAGGAATCTTATGTTGGTTGGTAAGCCATGGCTATTAACTCTGCCCAATAGCGAAGTAAGACGGTTATAGGTTTTAGTCCGTAGGCACTATAGATGTTCTTAGCGAAAGGTCCAACAGTGAGTCGGGTATACAACTCGAGAGTTGTAAGTTGCAATGATACATATCTTCACGCCGCATCCCTTGCGGGGTAGGCAGAGACAATTGAGCGCCACTTGACACGATCACGACATACCTCTTTCGCTTTGACGACATTCATGAACCTCTTCATACATGCCCTTTGTTACGAATGCTTTTAATGCACCTTCACCCGGGGTTTTATTTATTTGATCGTGATATGTGCTCACAACTTTCGCATTATATACCTGGTTCGTCAATCTTCCTTCGCCTTCCTTACAACTGGAACCATCGTAGCATGCCTATCCTTATTTTTATAGATAAGGCTTTCTTTTATACCCATTTCCGTATTTCGACGTTACGTATGATGATCAATGATGATTTAATAATCCCTTTTATAAAAAAAAACTTTACTTTTATAGTAGCAGATTTTAAAGTCAACTGCGTTAACTCTCTGTATAATAATTCTGTGTATTCTAATGAGCACATTCTGCACCGCGCGACCTGTACCTACCAAAATATTGAAAACACTAATTTTATTAATAAAAAAATGTTGATTTGGTACTCTATATTAAGAAATTAATGTCGAAAATAATCTGAAAACAATATTTTATACCTAGCAATCATCATTACAGACTAGTTAAAAAAAAAACACGAAGTGATTTCACCTGCATTAAAATGATAACCTATTCTGATAGACTATAATCACTTGACCTATATGCATGGACCGGTGCTGTAATATTCAGTAATATTACAATAAAATGACGAAAAAATACTTAATATGCTATTGACCAAAAAATGTGGAGTGCTTTACATGTTTAATCAGCCCGTGTGAACTAAGGACTTTATTCTTTAGTCTCTAAAGCATTTTAAGTCCCAGGACCAATCTTAATACCTTGCAACTAGTCCCCGGACTCCCAGAAATATCGAGGCTCATGTGTTTTGTTTATTTATTTTATTTTATATTAGCACAACATGTGACCTTGCTAACCTGATGGTAAGTGGCGCGCGAGGTCCATGAATGTTAGCAACTGGAATCAGACATTCATGACTGATATCGTCCCTAACATTATGCCGGCTTGACTGGACATGACGGCAATTGAAGCCTGATCTTGAAACGTGAGGATACACTTTACTGGGTTTATCGGCACGAACAGTGGATACTTCCCCGCCCCAGCAGACTTGGCATATTACCACTATCAGTCTGCCTACCATCTATGTTCTCGTTAAAAGTATGTGCTATTTGCAATGATGTCAAAAAGTAAAGTAACATCACGACCGTTTCCCTTTCGGGGTGGTCAGAAACCACGCTTATAAATAAGCGGTTTCACATTTAGCTAACTTTACTTATAGGCCAATCATGACAAGTGGCAAGCTCGTCGATGTCTCCAGCGTACCAAACTTGAAAAAAATCACAAATAAATTAAATGTATATATTGACATTAATAAATATTTTTGTGTCCCGACCAGGAATCGAACCCGGTACCTTATATATATATAATGTATGACAATTATATTGTACATATAATGTATGAACTTTAAGATGTTAAGTAACTTGTAATACTCTTAATACATTCATTGATGAAACTGATGTCTTTCATGACAAGGTGAAACAGGAATCGAACCCGGTACCTCCGAGTCTAAATCCACGGACTTAACCGCTGCCACGAAGGCAGTTTGGTTTTGAATCGGGAAGTAAAATTAGTGTGAAAACGATCAATAACTGCAGGAATTGCTTGCTCACTAGGCCGATTATGTTGACTGTAAAATGTACGAAGTGTTCTATGAACATCACGAACAGCTTTATTTTTTTTACTTTTCTGTTCAGTAAGGTTTGGCAATTTATCGAGAATCGTTAATCAAGAACAGAAAAGTCAACACAGTTTGGCATTCTCAACTGTTAAACCATAGACAACAAGCATCGAAACTCCTCATGCAGCTAATAAACCACCCTATATTAGCATTTTGGACCCTAGCACTACATGTACGCATGCTGTGTGCCCTGGTCAATGCACGTTAGTCAACGGTAGAAACCCAAACAGTGTAGTCGCAAGGTCGTCCGGTCGCGCCGAAGTCAAGGGCATCCACTATACATAATACACATATTACTATACCAAAGACATTATGTTTAATTAAGACCACTCCAAAGGTACAATTTATAATAATAATAAAATAATAAAAATTCTTTATTGCACACAAAATATACAAAATAAAAATATGTACATAGCATAATACCATGAAGGTATTCTCTACCAGCTAACCTTTGGGAGGGTGATAGATTTATATGATGGGTGTATGAGATTTTTAGGTAAATGTAAATATATTTGAATTAAATAATTAAGTACGTAAAAATATAAATACTTTATTTAATACATATTACATAAATTCGACCTACACAAACACTTATATACCTAAATACAATCTATATAATACTTATATAAATAAATATAATAAACACTAATATGTCAAGATGTCGAGATTAGGGTTCATTTTGATTTTTAAGGAAGTGTGAAAATAATAGTTTTTTAAATATATTTAAAGACGGAGCCTGTCTGATAAATAGAGGTAGTCTGTTCCATTGACGAGCTGCAGACACGGTAAGAGAATCTGAATATCTGCTGGAAGAATGAAGAGGTATAGAAAGTTGGTTGTTGTGCGAAGAACGAAGAGAACGGGAGTGAGAGTCTATCTCGGGAGTTTATCTTTATATATTAGGGCCAGAGTCACTGGCGGCTTTGCAATCTCGGCCGACCTAGGCCCCAAGCCATCAGCCGCCCCTTTCTCAGCATCCACCATGTGATTTTAATCCGATGTGTGTGTATCTAATAAAGTGGGTAAACCTATTTCATAACACCATAATGTTTGCATTTTTTCTAATAATTATATTCCTTTCTTCCTTTTACTTGATGTTAGTTTTATATTCTTCCGTTCTTTTATTATTATTTTTTATTTCTCTTTGTAATTTATTATTTACTTTTGTGTATTGTATCTTAGTAAGAAATGTTAATGGAATTAGGTTAAGTTTATTAATTTAATCTTCTTTATACTATATACTATCAACCTTAATGGTCTGTAAGTCTGTAAATTCTTTTAAATAAATAAATAAATAGATTATATACATATAAATAATAAATAATATTTAAGGAAGATTATTGTTATACGATGCGGTATAGATTTCACCGTGCAGTGCAGCCCGCCCGACATACGCCATAAGTTTTTTGACACGATTGGCCGCCCTAGGCACGGGCCTCGACCGAGGATCTTATGTTAATTTTAAATGACAATTTATTAACGATTCCACAAGTTGGTATTAGTGGAACCAGGACCAATAGCTTAACCGAGTTAAAAGTTTTGGTGACAAACAAATAAAGCGCATGTTTCTCGCACTTTGGGGCCACTGCGTCTTCTCAATATTGATTAATAGATCGGTCCATATAACAATGTCTATGTACTATATCTACTGTTTACAATATTGATATCCAATACAAAATACCTTTCGACGTAATTCTAGAATAATCAAAACTAAATGAATATTCAAATCATTGTCAGCCCCAAAGTTACCAAAATCATTAACAATTACTTATTAAAACCTATTATTGCAGTAATTACCTATTATTGCAATAATTACCTATTATTGCAATAATTACCTATTATTGCAATAATTACCTATTATTGCAATTTTTGGGCGATTTATGATCCTAATATTTTGACAGCCCCAAAAACATTAAATATACAACAAGATGGGACAAAAAACCAAGCTAATCATTTAAGCTAGGTCAATCGTCTCATAATTAATTAGTCTACGACAGAGCATTGCCGCTTATGGTCGTGTTAGACGTGCACTTTTAAATTGATTTTATTTTTATTTTATTTATTAAAACTTTATTGCACAATATATACAAGAGGCGGACTTAATGTCGCTAGACATTCTCTGACAGCCAACCTTAGGGACATTGTAGAACATTAAAGACGTAAGGTAGGTGCAATTAGAGAAATATGATTGCGTAATAATGATTTTGTTCATTCATTGACAATATATAGGTATATACATACATTACATACAAATACTTACGACTTCTTGAGGAAAGGACATTGTTAATAATAAAATAAGGATTTTCATTTTAATAATGTGATGTACGTACCTAACGACTGACAAGGCCGATGTTTTTTTGTGTAAATCTGTTTTTTAAGTTATCTATATTTAATAAAAATAATGTAATGGAACCTTTTAAGGGAATAAATATTATAATGTAATCACTTTTTTCATGTTGGAAGATGGGAAGAAAAATCTATAATTAATTATATTCCTACTATCCAACCCGAGTAGGGAATGGTCCCGGGTATTCCCGGTCCCGAAAATACCCGGCATTTTGTGTGGACTAAAGAACCTGGACGACCAAACCTCGTCCTTCGACTTTCGGGACCTTCGAGACTTAGTTAAAAAGTAGGTATATGCTTAAATAAAGGTTTCTTAGCTAGGTTTTATTTAAAACTAGACAAAAAAGTAAAGTACTCGTATCATCACGACCGTTTCCCTTTCGCAGAAACCACGCTTATAAATAAGCGGATTCGGATCGGTTCGAGCCGATAAACCCTGTAGAGCGTATCCACACGTTTTCGGAATCAGGCTCGAATTACTGCCATTCGCAGTGAAGCTGGCATAGTGTTAGGGACTGATGTCAGTGTCTGATTCCAGTTTTTTTTCCCTTTATTAATAATAGGGTCGCCAACAGTGCCAACAGCTCCCATGCATTTGTACCAAGGCTAAATCAAAAGTCAGATGCTGCACCTATTATAGGCGACCACCACATGATATAACACAACAGTTAAACAATAATCAAGTCATCCATGAACTAAACATAACATAATCTAAGAACTAAAATTATTTAAAAATACTGCTAACATTTATTTATTTATTTAAATCTTTATTGCACAAAGAAAAATAATGCCGCTAGACATTCTATCCTAGCCAACCATTGGGACAACTTGAGCATTATATTGAAAGGTTGGTGCAAAATTTAATTAAATTCTACGGTATAACTATATACTAATATATATAGTAATACTAATACATATATATTATAAATACATATACTACATATACCCATACACTACATATTATATATCAATGACAACAATATACTAAATTCTAATAAATAAGTTATAGTAACTACATACACATACATAGATAATACTTACTTTTTTTGTGATAGGAAGTGTGAATAGACCATTTTTTTAAATAGAGATCTGGTGGTTACTTGCCTTATGCTAAGAGGCAAATTGTTCCACATTCATGGACCTCGCGCGCTACTTACCATTAGGGCAAGGTCACATATCGAAATAGTTTTTTTTTTTTAAGTGCTAATTATGCCTATTTGCTAAAATAATTATTTTATTTTAGAGACTATGATATTCGCGAATAGCGATATACTCGTAGGTACATTCGTAAAAGTGAGTAAAACTCAAAACATAACTTTTATTAGTGCGTATTTTGGTCCAGAATATAATGGAACAGCACGTTATGGTGAAGGCGAAGGTCGAATCAGAACCTGTTTATCTAAAAGTAAAAGTGACAGCACTATAGAACAACGGCGTCGCCAGCCGATAGGAGGCAAGCAGATATGAAGGTACAGTCAAGAGCACATAAAGAAATTATACTTGTTTGTAGTAACGTCGTCGTTATCAACCAAGACTTGACTTAAACTATCACGATCAAATAAATAAAACAATAACGAAAGGTGCATTACACAAACCATCGAAACAAAAGAGCATGTATGAAGAGGTTAATGAATGTTGAAGAAGCGAAAGAGGTATGTCGTGATCGTGACAAGTGGCGCTCAATTGTCTCTGCCTACCCCGCAAGGGATCTGGCGTGAAGATCTTGTATGTGTTACCATTATAGCCCCTAGAACACAGAGTCCTAGACCTCCACTATGATGTGCTATCCAGAACATAGTACATATGAAGAATTTGGCCTACACTCGTTAAGCTGCTGGCCAGACAAGTTGGCGAAGATCTGATGAAGACTTAATAACGACTCCACTAGTTGGTATTAGTGAAACAGTTAACGACAACAGACAATATTTCCAAAAAACTGGCCAAAAAAATTTAGGAGCTGTTGCTTTAACGTAAATGTTATATTTAAGTATATTTTTTTAGGGTAATTTTTACATTAATAAATATTTTTGTGTCCCGACCAGGAATCGAACCCGGTACCTCCGAGTCTTAATCCACGGACTTAACCGCTAGACCACGGAGGCATATTTGATTGTATTTATTAAATTTACTTACCAATTTTGGCTCTATTTGCTTATATATAATTTATTGCTTTGTCTTAGTATTATTATACGTAGACAATGTCACTGGTTATATTGTTACATTTTATCAAATCAAATCAAATCAAATAATCTTTATTTACAAACAGTTATAATGAATTTCTATCAGGGGCCTGAACAAGGGTCTCTGGGACGCCTAGATCTCTGGACACCCTGCACTTCCGGTCGCAATCAATATTGCAATAAAAGGCGCTTGCAGATAGAAATTATTTTAACTAATTATTTATTTGAATACCTACTTAATATTATAAATTATCTAAAAAGAGAAGGTTTAAATGAGTTAGTGTGGGTGTGTGTATGAGTGTGGTAGTGTTTTAGTGTGGGTGTGTGTATGAGTGTGGTAGTGTTTTGTGTATGTATGCATGAGTGCGTGTTTTGTGTAAGTGTGCATTAACGTGTGGTTTTTTTTTTTTTTGTATTATTATTATTTTATTTTTATTACCTTAGAAGCAGTTTTTCAGTACTATCGTAGTCAAGAAGAAACAGCCAATTAATCACTGCATTTTTTACATCTCGTAGCATCATTGTATAAATCTCGAGATTTGAGTTAATTTTGTTATACAAGTATGCCGATTGATTCGGGAATTGTCTTTTTTATGTTTGCCTACTATGTATTATATTTAAGGTTTTACTGTATAACTGTTTATTGTTCTTAATAAATCTGACATTTAATGTTAATAAAGGAAGAGAACTTTTACATTACAAAGATCGTTTAAATCACTTAAATTTGTCCTCATTACAAGATCGAAGGCCATTGCTGGATAGTATGTTTCTATATAAATTAATCAACGGTAAAATCGACGCACCCCACCTACTGTCTCGTGTTCGTGTCTCTGTGCCGACCAGGCTGCCAAGGGTTAGCAAATATGATCTATTCATCCTACGACAATCTAAATCCAATTTGGGTTACCACTCATCACTAAACCGTACATGTCGTCAATACAACATATTTTCACAAAAAAATAATGACAGTCTAGGCATATTTGCTAATTCTTTGCATGTTTTTAAGCGCAATGTATTGTCACTGCAGCGGATCCTGGCTGGGACTGTAAACTGAACTGCTGTTTAACCAATTTTGATCCTTGGAATTGTGTTGCTTGATTGTGGTTGTATCATGTTCTTTTGTTTTTGCTTAGATTTACTTAGTTGTTGCTGTAATTGTATTGTGTTTTTATTTTGGCTACTCAAAGGCCCAATTAATGGATACTGTAATAGCATGTGGTGGTTGCCTGCAATTGGTGCAGCATCTGTTTTCTGTCTTAGTTGTAAGTAAAAATCGATGTATGTTTTGTTGCTGTCACTGTTGGCGACCCTAATAAATAAATTAAATAAAAATAAATAAATAAAATAAAAAATGCCCTCCTTGGCGACGCCCATGCTATAGGATTTAAGTCCAAGCTTTATCTTTATTGTTTAATTTTGCAATACTCACTAGTTTGTCTTAGTTTGAGATTAAATTACACATTACCATGAGAGTTTTGTCGTTACCATGGGCTAAGAAATGCTTGCTGATCTTTTATCTATACTAATAATATAAATGTTAAAGAAGCTTTTTTTTTTTTTTTTTTTTTTTTTATATATAAATCTATACTGTATGTGTGTCCGTCCTTTAAACCTAAATTACAAAAACGATTTTGATAAAACATACAGCTAGTAGTATACAAAAGACAACATGTGCTATCTCATTTATTACAGCCCCTAGAACACAGCGACCTAGACCTCCACTGTTGGAGATGGGCCTTCCAGAACTGAATCTGGAGAATTTGGCCTACACTCACCTCGCTGGCCAGACGGCTTGGCGAGGATATGATGTCAATTTTGAATGACAATTTATTAACGATTCCACAAGTTGGTATTAGTGGTACCGGGACCGATGGCTTAACGTGCTCTCCGAGGCACGGGAACGGTGGTGTTGTAAATCTATGACAAATGTACGTAAGAAAAGTGTATTTCTCATTGGTACATGATATGTCATCATCATCATCATCATCATCAGCCTGTATCTCTCCACTGCTGGATATAGGCCTCCCCCAAGGCTCGCCATTTTACACGATCTTCTGCCACCCTCATCCATCCCCCACCAGCGACCTTTCTCAGGTCATCTGTCCATCTGGCGGGGGGTCGTCCCACACTGCGTCTTCCAGTACGTGGTCTCCACTGCAGGACCCGTTTACTCCATCGTTCATCGCTTCTGCGATAGACGTGTCCAGCCCATTGCCACTTCAGCTTGCTAATTTTGAAAGCTATGTCGGTAACTTTGGTTCTTTGACGGATGTCAACGTTTCTGAGTTTATCCTTCAGAGAAATCCCGAGCATAGCTCTCTCCATAGCTCGCTGAGCGACCTTGAATTTATGTATCAGACCCACCGCGGTACATGATATGTGCTATCATCTATCTATTCATTATTACAGCTTCTAGAACACAGAGTCCTACACATCCACTATTGGAGATGGGACTTCCAGAGCATACGAGTATATATGGGGACTTTAGCCTACACTAGCCAAGCCGCGCACTTGTTTGCCACGACTCAGACTTAGCTGTTACGGCATGCAGGGCCAACAGTGAGAGAGAGACGGTTTATAGGGTTTTAGTCCGTAGGCGCCTTGGGGTCTCCTTAGGAGGCCTCACGGTGATTCGGTCATGCGACTTCCCGCGGTGGCCCTTTAGGCTGGGGTCGTATCGTTTGGCGATTTTGCGATTCACTGTCTTTAAAAAAAAAGCGCTTGTTTGCCAGACGGGTTGGCGAGGGTCTACTGTCAATTTAATGACTATTTATAAACGATTTCGCAAGTTAGTATAGTTGAACCGGGACGGTGGTGTTGGTAATATAATTATTTATGACAAATATACGTAAAAAAAAGTACTTCTCATTGTTACATGCCGGGATTAGAACAGAACCATTATTTTTTTTGGATTAATAAGCGTTCTTACCTTTAAAAAAATAAAGTATCATCACGACCGTATCCCTTCAGTAGTGGTCAGAAACCACGGTTTATATATCTATTTTATTTTTTTATTTAGCGGATTCACATTTAGACAACCTTACTATAGGCCAATCATGACAAGTGGCAAGCTCGTCGATGTCTCTAGCGTACTAAACTCGAGAAGTATCACAAATAAATAAAATAAATAATTGTGTCTCGACCAGGAATCGAACCCGGTACCTCCAAGTCTAAATTCACGAACTTAACCGCTAGACTACGGAGGCTGTTATTACATTCCGGTGTGCTATGTAAAAACATCTAATTATAGCGAATTTCAGCCTTGGCCGTGACCGGAGCGTTATATAAATGTTACATCAGCGTCGCACGAGTCGCCGGACCGTGGACAAAAAAGCGAAAGCCCTGCGTGCTGCAGCGATGTGATGTAACTACCCACTACACCCCTTCTCAGAATTAGATACTAATTCTTGACATCAAAGCGGTCTAGTTACCAAACCAATTACGTATCGTTAACGAGTAGGTACTCACACGATTTAATATCGTTAACATTTCAAAAGGCTAGCAACGAAACGAACCCTGCGTGCTGAAGCGATGTGATGTAACAAGCACTACACCTTCTCAATGTAGAAACTAATTATTTATACCAAAACAATCTAGTCAACAAACCAATTATGTATCGCTCAGAATTTTATTTTATTCGTCGCAGTCAACAAGATCTCATTTACCTGCACAAAATTACACACTCATTGCTTCAATCTTTCATCCTTCAACCTTATTTTTATTATTTCAACCTTCGTTCATCTATACAAGGCGCTGGTCAGGTCTCAACTTGAGTATGGTGTTACTATATGGAACCCACATTACCAAAAATATAGTCATCAGATTAAATTCTGTAGACACATTAACTACAAGTGTTATCGCAGCAAATATCCTTACAATAAATCACTAGAAAAATATAAATTACCATCACTTCATAAAAGAAGAATACTCTTGGATGCTAGGTCCTCTATAATATCTGTCACAATAAATTTGATTGCTCCTTCCTAACCAACAGTATTATATACCGCATCCCTAGCAGCTCAATTAGGATTAGACACGCATACTCTCATCAGCTGTTTCTACCAAATAAGTCGCGGACAGCAGCTGGTGAGCTTGCGCCTTTACATAGACTCATGTCAGCATATAATAGTCACCTTAATCAAGTAGACATATTCGCGCTATCTGCAGGTTCCTATAAGAGACACATATCTGATCTTCTTAACACTTTAGATCTGACACACTAAGGGCAATTGTTAAATGCATTGTCAAACATATTTTTTTTTTTTCTATAATATATCTATGTTTAATTTTACTTACTTTTTGCTTTTTATATATATATATATTTCTTTTTGATAGCCTATAAATGTTGATTGCACAAAAAAATGTGGATAATGTCGTTGGATATACTGTTGCTTACCTTAATTAGTTAATATTTAGTTAGTAATCTTTACTGTATGTCTGTTTTTTATCCTAAATAAAAAATAAAAAAATAAATCCTCTACTTTGCTGTCTTCCTTAAGATGTAGTACTAGGCGTAATCCCCGACAAATGAACCGGACATTTATTATTGGTACCCATAAAATCAACAGCTCTTATAATAACCCTATTATCCGTATGTGTCGACTATTTAATGACCTTTCCAGCGATACTGTGAATCTAGACATTTTCAACCCAAATGTTAGTCTTATTGATTGTAAACTAATGAAAAGTGACTTTTTATTATTCTTATATTTTCTTTTTTCATTTATACTAATATATAACCTATGATTAGCTTTCAACATAAATTGACATTAATAATATTATATTTATTCTCGTATTTATAGTATTAATATATTGATAATGATGAAAATGGATGAAACCTAAAATTTTAAAACTGAAAAACACAGTTGACACTAATCATCCAAGTAGCTATGTGTAGCATGCCGTGTACACTGCCCTTGGGTTGCAATTCCGACCTTATAAATTATTGTAAATAAGTGCTTAATATGTATTAACTGTAACCTGTTAGCGTACCATAAATAATAAATAAATAAATTGGAAACTAGTTGTTTATACCAAAGTGCTACAGTTACCTATTGTATTGGTATATTATCTATTCGATTTTAAAACGTTAACAATTCAAAAGGCTAGCTGAGGACACAGAAACGAAACGAAAGCAAGTGCTGCAGCGATTTGATGTAACTACGAGTGCTACTAAACCCCTTCTCCGAATTAGAGACTAATTCTTGATACCCAAACGATTATGTATCGTAAAAGCGTAGATACTTAAACGATTTCATATCGTTAACATAACAAGACAAACGGTATGAGAACCAACAAGGGTAAGTCAATCGGTACAGTGTCGTAATTAGTGTATGACAGTCATTGTTGTGTTCGACCTGCACTTTTGAATTGATTATTTCTTCGATAAGAGAACCTCGTATCAGTTATTAATCATCAATTAAGTAAATGTTGATTATTCTAATATTTAAAAAGGTTTATCATCATCATTACAGCCCCTAGAACACAGCGTCCCAGACCCCCACTGCTGGAGATGGGCCTTCCAGAACATATATCTGGAGAATTTGGCCTACACTCGCCATGCTGGCCAGATGGCTTGGCGAAGATATGGTGTCATTTTTTAAATATCTATTGTATGTAAGATTAAATGAATTTATTTGGCAACGTTTCTTACAATCGTTTGCACCTAGCCTCATGACTGTAATGTTTTGCATTGTCCCAAAGGTTGGCTGCTAGAGAATGCCTAGCGGCATTAAGCCCGCCCTTTGTACATAGTGCAATAAAGTTTTAAATAAATAAGAAATTTATTTATTTTGTATTTTGGAGTTGTCAAGAATATGCCTCCCGTGTTGATTACACCGCACGCAGAGGAACGAAGCCAATCAAGCAGATGTTCACGTAATCACATCAATCAATGACATGTTTCTGGTTTTTAGCCTATAGTAGTGTGATGATTATTGTAACCACACACACGGGAGTACCAGGTTCGCTTACTGGTCGTGAAAACAAAAATACAGGTTGTTTAGTTCAGGTTCTAAGCATTCCATGGATTCACCGTGCCCGGGTCCATCGTGTTTGGGAAAAAGAGCTGAGAAAAATTGTGTGTCCGGCTTGCAACCGACAATAGGCTGGTTTATAAAGGAGGCCTCACTTTTTTATTTTATTGCGCTCACCATCCACTTGAGGAGTAACTCTCTACCCAACCAAATACTGTATGATGTATGTGTTCGTTCATAGGTAGATTTTTGACAGTTCAAAATGAGAAACACGCGTTCGTATTTTTTTTTTGTTTGTTCTCTTCTCTTGAATGAGATGATAGGGAAGGCAAAGGCTCTGCCCCATACAGCCAGTCTGACGTAAATATCTTTCTTTTATATGAGGTAATGAGGTCATCATCAAATTCCAGATGCTGCAGAATTTGATGCTTTTCTTGGAGTCACTCGCAGCATTATAGCCCAAACACGTCGTGTAAAATAAACTACAACTTGTGCCCCATATTCAAAGTCCAATTTATCGTTTTCCATAACTATTTACATTGTAGAATTAGATTAGAATTTATTAAACAAAATAACACCACTTTTGACCAACAAAAGCTCCTCACAATATTAGTAAGTGTACATATGCATGTTTATGTATAGTATTCCGTATGTATTAGTATTTAGTATATTGATATTATAGTATATATAACAATATAATATGTAAGTGTATAATTAAGCTGTTAATTTTTCTTTCAAATTTATCCCCAAGGTTTGGTGTCAGAAAATGTCTAAGGGCATTAGGTCCGCCTTTGTACTTCGTGCAATAAAGTTTTAAATAAATAGAGGAAGACAAATTTCTAAGCATTCCATGGATTCACCGTGCGGGTGCCGGGTCCATCGTGTGTGGGTAAGAGATGAGAAGAATGGTGTCTCGGGCTTGCGACCGACAATTGGCTGGTTTAAGAAAAGGAGGCCTCCTTTTTTTTCTATTGCGCGATAATACGCTCACCATCCACCATTCTACTTCTCTCCCTACCCAACCAAATACTGTATGATTCCGTTAATGCCGTCTTGGAAGCTCGTTCCATAAATGTATTGACGGCAGACCTGCTTAGGCCCAATTCTTTCAGTAAGTGATGCAAAGATTTTGCTGGAACTCCTCTTGCACCAACTTCCACTGCGTAAAGCTGAGTCTTGAACCCGTTCCTGATCATTTCTTCTGTGAGATCATAATATTTATTCGACTTCATGTTGTGGTCTTTTGGAATATTTGATTCCCACGGAACGGTAAGTTCAATAAGGATAACTTTTTTCAAGTTCCGAGAAAACACTAAGATGTCTGGCCTATAGGCTGATACAGCTAGTTCATCTGGGATCCTATAATGGTGTTCAAATGTATCCATGAGAATTTTCCAGTCTGATGCGGCGCCAAGGATCGAGGTGGGCTTGCATTTAGTTTTCGTGCTTTGCCCTTCCTTTACAAATGTGGTCAAAGTTTTATTTGTAGTCAGTCCCTTTCTGGCTCTTGCAATAGAAAGACTTACTGCTTCACGGATAACACCTAGGACTTTGTCATGTCGGCGTGAGTAATAGCCCTTTTCTAGGAGAGTAACGCACCCTACAAGTGTGTGTCTAGCAGTTCCTATGGCAGCACCACACAATGTACAGTTCTTTTCCGTAGCTTTTCCCCACCTTACCAGATTACTCTGGTCCGGGAGGGACATTTGAAAAGCGTTTAGGTAGAACTTTAGCAACGCCGGAGACCAATCGTACATTAGTGTGCGCCACTTTAGGGCTGGAGGGATGCAAAAATCGCCCAAAGTTAGCCAGTCATTTTGAACTTCTAGAGTCATCGCGTGCACTCTGTATTCATGCTCTTCATCTTTCCTGAGGAAGGATTTTATAACCTCTTTGTCACTTTCTTTTTTCTTCCAGCCAATGCCTCTTTTGTCAGTCTGGGCACCTGTCATGAATTTCTTGAAGAATAGTAGTCTCGGTTCCATATCTGAGACCAGAGGGTCTCTTGGAAGGGATGAAATTGTATTATCCTGGGAGCTGGTTAGAATTTGATATTTGCTTATACGTAGATGTTTGTATAATTCAGATGGTCTTTTCAGATCCATTCCGAAGTTTCTCCGTCCTCTAAAGAATGTTGAGGAGTCAGCACCCTGGGCTAATCCAAGCCAAGACTTCAATGTTCTTATGACGTCCGCGTCCAGACTTGATAGTAGGCTTTTGTTGAAATCATATACTAGGAAAGGCCAAGTGAGGCGAGATGCTAAGTAGTTGTCATATATCCAAGCTTTTTTGACATTGCTTATAGGCTGTTGAGTAACCCTATTCATGTCGTCAGTGAATTGTTTTACAACTACTTCTAGGGATGGTGTTTTTCCCTGAAAATTTATCCTTCTGCCAAGAAATTTAAAGGGCATGGTTTCATTTACCGGAGCTATTCTCTGCCCTGCTATACTCAGTCCAGGATCATAAGACGTAAATGTAGTGTTTCGCCTAGCCAGACATAGGCTGAAGCATTTTGATGGTTTCGTTCTCATTCCCTTTGTCCATGAGCAGAAATCATCCACTATTTTCAGCAAGCCCTGGCATTGCTTGGGATTTCTTGTTATCACCGCCAAGTCGTCTGCAAAAGCTAAGACGGATTCCGTATAGATGTTGTTTTGTTTGAATCTATATCCCCACTTCTTCTCACGAGATTTAAGTTTGTCGATTAGGATATTGATAATTATATTAAAAGCTACAGGTGATAGGCAGCAGCCTTGGAACAGGCCCACATTGTATTTTAGTGTGTCTGTGTAGCCGTCCTTGTTTGTTACGACAAATCTCAAGTTCTTGTAATAATTGGCAATTATATCTCTGATAAATAAATAAATATTCGCAGTAAATTAATTTACAAAACTAAAACTTGCACTGTCCGCGAGTGCAAGTGTCAAAGAGTCCGCGCAAAATGGCGCGAAGGACTCTTCGTATTTTTTTAATACAATTTCCCGTAATTGGAAGGCGAAATGCCGAGCCCATACAGACACTTTTTGTCTTTTTTTTTTTAAATGATTAGGCAAAGAATCGTTTCAGTCCAGCCATTGTCTTGGGTGTGGCCAGAAGAAAAACAGCAGCATGCTATTTTGACGTAAGCTCTACTAAACTCGCACTAAAGTAAAGTATAGACTATTTATATCGTAGACAGAGTAGGTAATTTGTAAAAGTAGGTAATAAATGATCCTTTTTCTATGATTTATATCCACTATTTTAACAATATAACGTTTAAAAAATAGAACGCCGCTGCAGGAAGTGACCCTCGTTTAGCAGTAGGATGTGGTTATTGATGGCAATCTTCGTATTATCATAAATGTTTATGATAGTTTTGGGTAATGCATACTAATATTATAAATATTAAAGAAAATTTGTCTGTGTGTATGTGTGCATGTATTTATGTTTTATCTCGCCTACACGCCTTTATTAATAAATGGATTTTCATAAAATTTGGCAGAATTGTTCCTTTGAAACTGATCATCATCTGACCACGACATGTGATTCCACGGCCATCTATTTATTTTCTGTCACGACCTATTGCTATTGTTTTTAGTATATATAAAGTAAAAAAGTAAAGTATCATCACGACCGTTTCCTTTCGGGGTGGTCAAAAACCACGCTTATAAATGAGCGGATTCACATTTAGCCAACTTTTCTGTAGGCCAATCATGACAAGTGGCAAGCTCGTCAATGTCTCCAGCGTACCAAACTCGAGAAAAATAAATTAAATATTAATTAATATATTTATTTACATTAATAAATATTTTTGTGTCCCGACCAGGGAGTCTAAATCCACGGACTTAACCGCTAGACCACGGAGGCAGTTAATTATATTAATATTTATTTATGTTTAGGGCTAATAAAAAAAAAATGATATAAAAAAAACGAAAATTATAAAAAACCTACAGCATTTTTTTAATCGGAACGATGTGTATATTACACGGGCAACGCCGGGTTAAAAAGCTGTTATTGAAATACTTATTACTTTAGTATTATCGGCATTTTTATAGGCACTCTGGATATAATGGCTGCACGCTAAATGTTACCTGCCTCTTCGAATATTTTTTAAGGTTACATACGAGTAGTACATATTGAAGAATGGGGTGTATCAGGCAAAGCAAAGTTTACACCTATGATGGATCATTTTTTAAATGTTTTTGAAGTTTTTTATTTTTATAATTAAAAAATGTATTTTAACTAAACGTTACCTACCTTAAAAGACGAATTAAGAAAGCGAACAACGTCTTTAAAAAGAAAAAAATAAATAATTAAAGAACGGCAATTTTGAGATCACCATATCGTTTGATTTCGCTTAGAAATCTCGATTTGTACACTTAAAAGCTGCTCACTTCGGCATAATATCCAAAAAATATTTTTTTTTGTAATAAAAATACAAGATTTCTATGCAACTAACAGTTCTATTAGGTACCATCTATTATGCGCCATCTATCGTGATAAAAAGTTAGTGAACACCCCATTGGCTATTTCACAAATCTTTCTACAACACAGGTCAACAAAATGAAGAAAAAAAAAAGTGCCAACATATTGTTAGTTGTTTTGCATTAAGTGTGCATTGGCAACACTTAATATATATATATTCTACTTGTAGTTTATTTACACTAAAGAATACAATATGATCTCGGAACTGTACTTGTCTAATCTCGAAATTTTCGTAATTTTCACAAACCAGTGTAGAACACATACATTTTGTTTTATTAGTAGAAATTAATAAATATAAATTAAATATTATATTTTAATATTGAAATGTAAGGTAATGATATGCTGTAAATATGTCAATAAGTCTGCCTATAACTGACATATTTGTTTACAATCATTGAAAATTCGATTGGCATGGACTATAGCAACTAATTCAATTTGCGAATTTAAAACCAAGGAACAAGACTGCTGTGATTCTGTAGAAGGATCATCGTTACAGATTGTTTTAAATACCTAGGTGTAATTATTGTGTTAATATCAGCCATATTTTTTTGTCTTTATTATTTCATTAACGATGTAGTAAAACGATGGGCGTGGGGTCACATGTCATGGTCACACGTCAAATAGCCAATGTTTCTGGGTTTCAAGGAATATTTCTGCCAAATTTCATTAAAATCGCTCTATTATTTGACCGCCTCCGTGGTCTAGTAGGTAAGTAACAAACGTTGCCGTGAACTCGGGAGGTCGTGGGTTCGATTCCCACCGGGGGCAAGTTGTACATTGTATAATTTGTCTCGGTCTGGGTGTTTATATGTATAATATGTATATATTTATAATAATAAAAAAATTCAAATGTAGTTTATTAACCATCTAGTTTCCGTAACACAAGCCTGTGTGACCTGTCTGGAAATATTTATTTATATTTATTTATTTATTAATATAGAAGTAAAAGACTAACAAATATACATACAAACTGGTATTAAGTGGCAAGTAAATATATATTATTTATTTAAATAGTAATACGTTACAGAATAACGGCTGTAACGCCAAAGTCGTTAACTCGGTAGAGACTGCGGAATGTGCCCGCACGCAAGTCGCAGTCGGATCACGTGCGAGCGTGCTTTCTTCGGCAATTTTGCCAGCGAAAACATTTGTAACGCGCCGTACACGCAATCTATGTAACGGGTTTCTTAATACGACATCATATTTTGTAATCGCTTTAAAATGTATCTTTAATGTAGTTTTATTTATTACGTTTCAAATATATTTATTGTGCTAGAAGTGCCGGCCGCATTCCTCATCACGCGGCTCTCAACTTCACTGCATCATCCGCACTTATCACTGAAATGGGGGACCGCCGTGATGATACTTTTTTGTACTTTTTTAAATGAACTTAATTACATCTGTATTATAGGTAGGAAGGTGAAGAGAGAACTTACATTAAAATTTTAAATGATAATGCTTACTAACCAAAGGTCACTGGGCAAATATGACCCGCTTAGCGAAAAGTGGCGGACATTAACCAAAATGGTTTTAAATTAAAGAAAATAATGTGGCCTTTTATTATATGTATACATTTTTTTTTTTAATCGATGGGAGAATAAAGTTATGATTATTTTATTAAAATAAAAAATACACAACTAAGCGAATGTTTTTCTCTGATGGCATACAGTGTAAACTTCATTTAACACCACACGATTTAACGACAAACACCCTAAAACGTCAAAATTACTTGACTTGGGTTAGTTTACCTCACTATCAATAGTGTTAATGATAGGTACACTCTTATGTAGCATTACAAACCCTCTAAATAACGACAACAATACGTCATCATTTATGTAATTTATGTATAAATACTAGTTATAAATGTAGTTTATTGGTTAGAATTGTACCCCACATATTTATACTGTTTAATAGTGCTTTTAGAAATTGTTATCTGACAAGAATGCTACAAAATGTCGGAATCTTATTGATTTTTATGTCAATATATTTCTGTATTTTTTACAAGATTCTCGTAACCCACAATAATGCGACTAAGTTCATAGTAAATCAGAGTCATATACATTATGCTACATTATGCTATATTTTGTTCGTGTCCGCCGTGCGTATGGTTTCCATACTAAAGTGCCCCATGTCCTTTAAATCGTTATAGACTCTAAATGTACTATTTTTTATATAAACTATATGATCTATTATTATTTTTAGTTAGTTATTTATTTTTATTTAAACTTTAGCTTTTTTTTTCACTAGTGTAAGTTTATTTTTTCTTCGTTACTCGCCTTAAATATTGTATACATGTTAATGTTCCTAGTGAGTACTGTTTATGGAGTCTGGCTCACATATTGTTTATGTTAAATGTTTCTATACAAATTTTAGCCATGATCTCTGTTTGTATTCCAAATTTTAAATAAATTAATTAAAAATGATAAAAAAATCCTCAATATGATTTTTAAATACCTATTCGATGATACCCCACTCAATATAACATATATTGCGGATATAACGTATCTAGTTGGTGTTGCGCGTGGGGCTGTGGACTGCCCCGAGCTCTTAGGTAAAATGACTTTGAGAGTACCAACGAGGACAGTGAGGCGGCCCGCACTCCTGCCCAACCCAGGCCGTAGCACCAATTATAGACGCAATGCATTTTTCAATAGGGCGGGTAAAATGTTTAATGAGCTCAGTGTCGACATCGATCTCTTCAATACTAGTACGGCGATGATTAGGCGGGTGATGGCAGGTGAGTACTTCGAGGGATTAGAATAGTTTTATATTTTCAAGTTTATGTATGCCTATGTGTATGTGTGTGTGTATATATGTATGTTTATTTCTGTTGTAGTTATTCTGTTATTGATGTAATGCCTATTCCTTTGTAACTCTTGTACTATTGTATTCATTTTTATTTTTTAATTTATTATCATTGCTTTCTATGCTCACTATTATTGTATCTGTCAGCGAACTCTTATTATTGGCTTTATCGTATTACTATTTTCTCCTATATATGTATAAATTAGCTGTAAGATTTCCTAAATAAATAAATATAGTCTGTCGACTTACATTTTTTTATTTATATTTTATATTTCGCGTGATGAAGACGAATCGATTGACGTGAGAATCATCTAAATCGGCCAACGCTTTTGGTCTCCATTGTGACACAAAGGAATATACATACATACATAAACACATAACCCTTCTTTGTGTTGCGAATTCGGGTAAGAAAATTGGAGCAGCTCGCCTCTGGAGGACATTAAAACCGCCAAATAGTCGAATCCCGCATGCTATTGCTTTTAAAATGATATTCTACTTACCAAGCCACCAAGCTCCCACCCATCGAGGGTCGTTGGAGTCATATCCTGGGTTAAGGAGGGGATCCACGTACACCCGGGTGCATAGAGCGCCCAGCAGGAACCCAAGAGCAGGCCCAATCACACGGATACCGATGGTAATGGCTGTTGACAAAAAAAATACCTTTAAGGAAGATATAGATTGGTTTATAATAAAAATACAGGACCTATTTACACCGGAAACCAACATTTACACGGAAAATACTTTATTTACCGCAACAATCACAATGGTTACATACATATATATATATATATATATATGTAAGCCTATTCTATATACCGAAACATACATACAGATGTGGCGATAAATAGGTAACATAGTTAAAAGATTTGTCGATATGGATAAATAAGTCCAAAGAAATCAAAAGAACTGTGTTGGATCGGTTAAAAAGGTCGGTTCGAACGCCGGCATGCACCAATGAGAAATAAACTTTTCTTACGTCATAGATTAACAATAACACCGTGCCTTGGAGGCCACGTTAAGCCCGGTTCCACTAATTCCAACTAGTAGAAACGTCAGTAAATTGTTTGGCAAGCGTGGCGAGTGTAGGCCAAATTATCCAGAAAAATCTGGAAGACCCATCCCGGTGGTAATTTGCCCAGTCTGTCGGGGCGGGAAAGTGGCCACCGTTCGTGCCGATAAGCCCAGTAAAGTTTATCCACACGATTCGTGATCAGGCTTGAATTGTTGTCATGCCGAGTCAAGCCGGCCATAGTGACTGATGTCAGTCACGAGTGTCTGATTCCAGTTGGTAAAATTTAATGGAACTTGCCGCCACTCACCATCAGGTGGGCGCAACATTACATGTAGAGTAGTATTTTTTTTTAAATTTTCTATTGTCTGTTATGATAATGATCATGCTACGCCGTGCATCTGCCTCGATTTGTCAATTTTGATTTCAAGTAAAACATTTCCCTAGAACAGCGGTTCTCGAACTTTTTTGGTGAAGGAACCCTTTTGGAAAGCAAAATACTTGATGGAATATACAATAAAACAATAGTTTTTAAAAGTGTATTCTTTACTTTATGTTTTGAAGTTAGAGTCGAAAGTCGCTTGTTCACAACTATAGCGTCTAATTCAGAGGCGCCTTTTATCAAAGAGACAACAACAACAAGTATACGCGCGGCAGGCGGAGTCAAAAGGTTCGACCAAAGAGAGGTGTTTTGATTTTTTTTATAAATTCTTGCGGAACCCCTACAGGGGTATCGTGGAACCCCAGGGTTCCGCGGAACACACTTAGTGTATAGCTGCCCTAGAATATACCTCTTTACATTATGCAAATGTGGATGTTGTCGTTTATCTCAATAGGGCTTCGACCAAACCTATTAATGTGTAATTGTAATTAATTTTTACAAGCTACTGCATTCTTTAAGGACGTACGTTTTTATATTAAATTATGGATAACCTTTGTACAGAAATCTGTATAATAAAAATACCGGTAAAATATCTGACGAAAATTGATGTTTTTTTTTTATAAACAAAGAAAAAAATCATTAGGATATATCACTTGCGGGATAGACAGAAATCACGCTTTTTTAAGAATCGATCTTACATTTAGTTAAATTTACTTGACAAGTGGAAAGCTAGCGTACCAAACTCAAGAAATAAATTGTATATTTTATTGTGCCCCGACCGATCGAACCTAGTACCTCCGCGTCTAAATCCACAAACTTTCCGCTAGACTACAGACGCATTTCAGATTATAGTGATAAACGCGGACACAATATAAGTTATTTCCTGAGTTTGGTACGCTAGAGAACGAGCTAGACACTTGTCATGATGGGCCTATAGTTAAGTTGTCTAAATGTAAATTGTCCGAAAGGGAAAAGTCGTAATGATACTTAAATTTTATGCAATTAAAGAGTGTTTGTCAACTTATCGAAAAACAAAATAAAGGCGAAAAACATAAACTATTTTATTGCCTCAAATTTGACTTATTTTTATAAAATATCGTTTTAGGCGTTATTATTCTAAGATACTATGTTTATACACACATATTTCTGAAAATAAAAACTCGAAATTTTGACAGTTTAACACTAGTATGTGGTCTTAACATATAACCGGTAATAATAACAAAGAATCACTTGGGGTCATCGACCGGTAAACAATCAGGTACTTAGGGCCAAATGTAATCTTTCCCAGAAATCAACCTCACCGATTGCCAAAAAAGTCTGCGCATCAAACCAAGTATTTTCGGCTACACATCATCCCATAACCATGGACATACAAAAAAAGGACAAACCATCAATACAAATTATTTTGTATCTGAACTTAAACTGTTTCAAATATTATTAGTTATAAACCTGCTGATATATTAAACCTGCTTTGACAAATTTGTGAAACTTAAAGAGGGTTGTTAAGCTTTGCATCTCGCTCGCACACTCCAACATCTACAAATATTTAAATCTTAGATTTAAATGTGGATTAAAGCTACGGAAAAGAACTGTACATTACCATAGGAACTGCCAGACCTATCCTCTTGTAAGAAAGGTGCTAAAGGGCGCCGACATAATAGTCTTTCTATTGCAAGACACATATATACATATCTACACACCAGTTCCTTTGCGAGGTAGGCAGAGAGGATTGAGCGCCATTTGTCACGATCAGCACATACCACTTCGACATTCAAACAGCCTCCTTCAAAAATAATCTTTACTCTCACTTTTTATCCATACAAAATATTCATAGTTGACCTCATTCCTATTCCGTATTGTAGTAAAAAACATTTAAGTGTATGTATTCTATGTAAATATAACCCTTTCAGTAAGTATTATGTGTAGTGTATTGTATGTGTGTATTATGTATGTATAGAATGTATTGTTGTTTATGTAGTTTAATGCACCAATATTATAATACTATTTGTAAGTATTAGTATAAATTAATATTTTATAATACTTCTCATATCTATCATTTATTTATTTTTTGGCCAGAGTGCCTGTAATTGGTTACATTTCACAAAGGTTAGCAGGTAGAAGATGCCTTAAGGCCTATGCGCTTAGTTTTAAGTTATTTAACTTTGTGAAATAAAGATTTTTTATTAATATTATTGTTCATCAGTCTTTTCATACATGCCCTTTTGTTTCGTTCTAGTGAGCGTTTACTGCGTAATAAAAAGTGAAGGCCTTCTTTTTAAACCAGCTATAGTCGGTCGCAAACCAGAGAGGTGTCTTCCTACTAGAAAATACAATCCCGGCCGTTTTGCCACCTCGAAAACCCCGAGATTGTAGCCAAGGCAAATCTCGGGTTTTTCGGGATTGCTACAACAGGTAGAACCCGAGCGAAGGTTTTCAGCTGCTGGTTATGTTGGCAATAAACTACGAAGCAGGCTTGGAAGTCAAACATTGCTTTGATATTTTTGCGATAGTATTTTCAAATTTCTAAATATATTTTTTGAATTTCGCAAAAGTATAGTTTGTTATGTCTTGTCTTTTTTATTTTCTTACTATATAGTGATTTGTGTTTACTTACTATATAGAAATTGCACTTTTTTTTCATTTGGGGCCAATCACACACAGTAAAAAATGATTGAAAAACATGCTCGTGATTGTATCCTCTACTTATTACTCAATCAAATACTGAATGAATTCCGTACTGTATGATGGGCAACCGCACGGTGAATCCATAGAATGCTCTCTTCTCTAGTAGTTATTTGTAATTATTTTGCAAATAATTGTAAAACGTCATCATATTTGGTCCCAAAAAACTCCGAGTTGAATAAATTGTAAAGTTTGACGTTATATTATGTCGACGACCAAAATTATCATGAAAAATTATCGCATACAATGTATTTTACAAATCGCTTCGTCCCAAGCAAGCGGAGAAAAAGCTGCAATGTACGTGTAAATATTTTATCCATTGTAGCTTTTGTAAGACTAAAAGACAATCAAATATTACTATTTCAATAATGATGAGAGTTTCAAGTCAATAATGACCTTGTTTTAAGTTTTTTGTTCCGTGAGGAATTCCTACTACAGAAACATCGTTTAAAAGTGGCACCGCTTGTGTGTAGGGTCAAATGTAATGTGAGTTTTAAATACTTGTAGGTGATAGCTGAACTAATAGTGATAGTATAGTAACTCGATATCGAATCGAGAAGTATGGGAGTTTTTGAATGTCTATGAGGTTCATAAATATACATACTTGTAGATCAGAGCTATAAGTAGTAATACGAAGTACAGTTTGCTAGAAATTCAAAGCAATGCTCTGCGCAAATTCAAAATCTAATAACAGAAAGTTAAAAAAAAAAACAAAAGATACAAAAAGGGCGGGATTAAATAAAATATATTAATTATTCAACATTTTATACAAAAACTTTATTGCACCAAGTACAAAAGGCGGACTTAATGCTTTTTGAGATTATTATCGAGTAATGTATTTGCTGTTTATTTTGTCATATTCATCAATTTTTTGCATAAATCTTTAATAGGCTTCTTTATCATTACTTTTTAAAACTTTGTATTTAAAGCTGTTGATTTTATTTTATTTAGACATGTTCTGACAGACAAACTTTTGGGACTAATTTGAACAATAAGTAAAACATAACAATTTGATATGAATAATAATATAATCTTACGACTCAATATTAAACATATACTTAGCTGATGAACTTACTCAGGTATACAATATATATTAAAAAGTAGATACTTTTTAATATAAATATAGTAATAAAGTCACAACATTAAACATAAACTAACATATACAACTTCCAAATTTTGTTTGGAGCCATTTAGAAAATGTGAGTAGACCAGTTTTTTAAATGATGATCTGGTAGATGCTTGCCTTATCTTAATAGGTAGATTGTTCCAAAGAATTCGAAGCTCAAGTAATGATCAAGAAAGCCCGCTACTAAAAATGCAAAAAATGTTTTGCAGGATCATACTTGAATTCCTTTTCCATGGAATTCTCATCAAGCTGGCATAGTAGTGGTTCAAACGATGCCGCTTTTAAACAACAAATCTGTACAAAACTTTTTATTGCAAATGAATTGTGCATTCAGGATTTTCAACCGATCATTATTTCGGGATGTTTCCAAGAGTTGATAAATATCTCTTTTGAAATTAATTGCTTTTAAGGAACAGTTAAATACCCCATTTTTTTTATCAATTCGCCATGTACCTAATACTTTTTATAATAATAAAGTTAATTATTGCACGCAAAATAGAGAAAATTTATTAACATTAGCGATAATGCGAGCATAATACTATCAAGGTAATCTCTTCCAGCTAACCTTTGGGAGAGTGATAGATTTGTAAGATATTTTTTATTATTTTTTATTTTATAGGCCAATCATCAAGTGGCTAGCTCGTCGATGTCTCCAGCGTACCAAACTCGAGAAATATCACAACTAAATTAGATATTATTTAAATGTATTTATTTACATTAATAAATATTTTTGTGTCCCGACCAGGAATCGAACCCGGTACCTCCGAGTCTAAATCCACGGACTTAACCGTTAGACCACGGAGGCAGTTTTTTACGAAGATATATTTTGAGAAGGGACGTCAAGGAAGTTCTTCGCGCCATTTTGCGTGGACATGTCAAGTCCAAGTTTTTCGTTTTGTAAATTAGTTTACTGTGGATATTGTTAGTCAAAAGTGGTGATATTTTGTTTAATAATGTGCTACGTTGTGAATAATTATGAAAAACTATAAATTTGACTCTATACGAGTTTACCTATATATATGGGGCAGAAGTTGCATTTTATTTTTGCGGTTTTCCCGCGCTGTGAACTCCCGTATACCCTACGTGTTTGGGCGATATTGACGTGAATAGAAAAAAAAACATGAAAAGCATCAAATTCTGCAGCACTTGGAATCTCTGTTATGAACATATATTGTACATACATATCTTCACGCCAGATCCCTTGCGGGGTAGGCAGAGACAATTGAGCGCCATTTGACACGATCACGACATACTTCTTTCGCTTCGTCGACATTCATTAACCTCTTCATACATGCCCTTTGATTACGAAGGCTTTTTAATGCACCTTCAGTCAGTGTTTTATTTATTTGATCGTGATATGTGAGTCTCGGTCTGCCAGGGCCTCTTTTACCTACAACTTTCGCATTATATATCTGGTTCGTCAATCTTTCATCGCTCATCCTTTCAACATGCCCGAACCATCGTAGCATGCCTTTCCTTATTTTTGTCCCTATGCTTTCCTTCATACCAACCCTTTTCCGTATTTCGACGTTACGTATGCGGTCCGCCAAAGTGACGCCACATATCCGCCGCAACGCCGGCATTTCTACTGCATTAACCCTACTGTCATGCGTATTCTGACGTATCCACGTCTCGCTTCCATACATCAGTGTTGGTATCAACATGGCATTGTGTATGGCGAGCCGAGCTTTGTCACTGAAATTTCGACTGCCGATCAGTGACCCCAGGGCACCGTTAACACTATTTCCCGCGTTCACTCTTCTTTCAACGTCCCTATCGTACTTCCCATCCGCAGTGAAAATACTGCCCAGATATATAATTTCATTTACTTGTTCTAGAGTTTCATCATCAATCTTCATCGTCACGGTTGTCATCCTTCTTCTTTCAAACACGAGTACCTTGGTTATTATTCCTTTAAAGAAACTTAAAAAATAAATAAAAAAATAAGTGATGTCTCTGACGCTGACTAATGTTTTTTTAGGTAACGATCTAAAATAATTATAATCAATAAAAAAAACATTTTTTTTTTATATTAGTCAAATACCCTATGAGTAACCATACTCTTTGATACTCATCACAAACTCAAACAGCCTTATCAATATGCAATACCTACAATACAATAAACACGAGAGATAACCTTCCTCTGCCCCTACAATGTACCTACATAAACAAATGTACAAAAACCTACTCTATGGTCGCGATAGCTAAAAAAATGTAAACAATCAGCTTTTAAAAACAAGATAGGTTTTTAACTTAACGGATTTCTGATGAATACACAAAATGCGTCAAAAAATGTAAACATTCCTGTATAAGAAATATTAATTGATGAATAAAGTAAAGTATCATTACGACCCTATCGGGGTATTAACATTTAGCAAACTTTATAGGCTCATCATGACAAGTGGCAAGCTCGTCGATGTCTCTAGCGTACCAAACTCGAGAATTATCACGAAGAAATTAAATAATTTATTGTGTACCAGGAACTGACTTAACCGCTAGACCACGAAGGCAATTATATTATTAATTATATAATAATCGAATGTTTTCAAATATATATTTAGGTAATATAAATTAGCTCAGAATAATAAATAGTTTAAGAAAGTTTAACGTGCATACCTCCCGTTCGCACAATCCAAAATATTCTTAAATCAATATTAATAGGTAATGTATATTATACTATAAATAAAGCACTGGACGATGATAATATATTTGGTATATGAGAATACATATGTTTATTTTAGTTATAGATTGACGGCGCCTCTATACAGCCAAATTAAAAAAATATAATTACTTATTACTATTAGTTTTTAATATGACAAGTTATTAATAAATTTATTTATATTTTTTTTGTTTTTCTTATCTAGTTTTAATGACGATGCCCTTGTGGCAGATTTCTATGTTTAATAACATTAGTTATTTGACATATTTTAGTGTTGTATACAATATATATATATTTATATTAGATTATAGTAGTACCTTGTAGTACTTGACATTTTTATTTTAACATAGTTTGACATTATTAGTATTTAAATTTTATTTTCTGTAATTGATTATTTAGCATTCAATATGGCTCTTCCATAATTGTATTGATAGTTTGGGCTGTTTCTGGTCTTCGTCGTGTTGTTTCGTATTAAGCTGTCCGACCATGATTGTGTTATCTCGTTTACTGTAGGTAACTAATATTAGTTACAGAGTATTAAGTGTTCCAGACGGTCCCTATGGTGATAAATAAATGAAATTCAAAGATTTTTCAAGTCATATGTCCGGATTAATAGTCGTTGCTCCGCCAGTGTTTAGCACAAGCCATTGTTCAGTATGCCTAATGTGACAGTGAAGTTTCGTAAACGCAACTATAGTAGTAGAGTTTTTTTACTGAATTTTCGATGTTCCTTGCCTGTTATTATAGCCAAACTTGCAATAACACGCAATGTAAAATAAAAAAACGTAACTACAGCAGTTACGTTTTCCGAAACTTGTATGTTACACTAAGCACACTGAACTGTAAAAGTGACAGTTTTTCTAAGCACTGGTAGAGCAACGACTATTAATCTGGATCTGAGAGTTGATATGAGAAATATCAATATTCTAGGAAATCACCATTACGGATATTTTGGAGATATATTTTTAGTATCATCACGACTGTTTCCCTTTCAAGGTGGTCAGAAGGGATTCACATTTATCCAACTTTACTATAGGCCAATCATGACAAGTGACAAGCTCGTCGATGTCTCCAGCGTACCAAACTCGAGAAATATCACAAATAAATTAAATGTATTTATTTACATTAATAAATATTTTTGTGTCCCGACCAGGAATCGAACCCGGTACCTCCCAGTCTAAATCCACGGACTTAACCGCTAGACCACGGAGGCAGTTTTTTACGGAGATATATTTTTAGAAGGGACTAAATAAAATTTTGACCACATTTGTAAAGGAAGGCCAAAGCACGAAAACTAAATGGAAGCCCACCTCGATCCTTGGCGCCGCATCAGAATGGAAAATTATCATAGATACGTTTGAACATTATTATAGGATCCCAGATGAACAGCTAACTAGTGTTTTCTCGGATCTTGAAAAAGGTTATGCTTATTGAACTTAATGTTCCTTAGGAATCAAATATTCCAAAAGACCACAACATGAAGTCGAATAAATATTATGATCTTACAGAAGAAATGATCAGGGACGGGTTCAAGACTCAGCTATACGCAGTGGAAGTTCCCGCAAAATTACTTTTTTTTTCTGTCTAAAATTTGAAAGTGAAAATACATCCGTAATTTTATTTCCTAGAAATAATATAGACACATTTTTTTTTAATTACACTATCGAATATCTATTTTCCCCGGTGCAGGCATCCAACATCTACGGTCGTTACCGCCAGCCAACAGAGGCACGTTTCGATTTACGCAATAAACTTACATAAATACCTCATTAACAAAAATGAATGCGCCGGAAAACTTTATCATAAGCTCTAATTGGCTCTATATAATTGTCATTATTATGAATTAGCACGCCATCCAGTAGCCGGATTAAGACGCTATTATATCATTGCTATGCACAGACACTTATGCACGTAACTTAGCGTCGCTTTGTGTGAAAAATCGCGTGGGATTTATTGGAACGATGGGAACGTATTTTTTTTTTCAATCATAAAAAAAGCGTTTATTTGAAATAAAATATTAATAAACACTAAATTATAAATTAAAAAAAAAATATATGCCGTTTGGGGTCGAGACGATGGGCCCATGCGGACCTTTAGAATTTATTTTACCTTGCACATTGATAAAAATCATTCGTAACAAAAGGGCATTTATGAAGAGGTTGATGAATGTCGACGAAGCAAAAGAAGTATGTTGTGATCGTGACAAATGGTGCTCATTGTCTCTGCCTACCCCGCAAGGGACCTGGCGTGAAGATATATATATACATATCTTCACGCCAGGTATATATATATATATATATATCATCATCATCATCATCAGCCTGTGTCTCTCCACTGCTGGATATAGGCCTCCCCCAAGGCTCACCACTGCACGCGGTCTTTTGCAACTCTCATCCAACCCCCACCAGCGACTCTCCTTAGGTCATCCGTCCATCTGGCGGGGGGTCGTCCCACTCTGCGTCGTCCCGTACGTGGTCTTCACTCCAGAACCTGTTTGCCCCATCGGTCGACGGTTCTGCGGCAGATGTGTCCGGCCCATTGCCACTTCAGCTTGCTAATTTTGAATGCTATGTCAGTAACTTTGGTTCTCCGACGAATTTTAACGTTTCGAATTCTATCCATCAGAGAAATACCAAGCATAGCTCTCTCCATAGCTCGTTGAGCGACCTTGAATTTGTGAACCAGACCCACTGTCAGTGTCCACATCTCTGCTCCGTACGACATTACGGGGAGGACTCACTGGTTGAAGACTTTTGTCTTCAAACACTGTGGTATGGACGATGAGAGGATATGTCGAAGTTTCCCGAATGCTGCCTATCCTAGCTAAATGCGTCTGTCGGCTTCTGTGCTGAAGTTTGCAGCGCCTGAATAGTCTGTCCAAGGTAGACGTATTCCTGCACAACTTCGAGAGTGCCATTTTCCACACAGATTGGCCTCGGCTTGACATGGTCATTGAAAATAACCTTAGTCTTATCCAGATATATATATATATATATACATATCTTCACGCCAGGTATATATATATATTTATTAACTTTCGTTTCCGGCGCTTTACTAAAATATATATAAATTTAAAAATCCGTTTTATTAGAATAGATACCAAATTGTTATAAAATTGTGGGGATATTTTGCCCATTGTTCCTTGGATCCCAGACTGGACATGACTACAACACCGTTTTTTTATAAGAGTACGACATGTGATCTTGCACCCACCTGATTGTAAGTGGCGGGCAAGTGCCATGAATGTTAACAACTGGAATCAGACACTCATGACTGACATCAGTCCCTAAAACTGTGCTGGCTTGAGGCATGCAATTCGAGCCTGATTCCTACAGGGTTTATCGGCACAAACAGTGGATACTTCCCCGCCACGGCAAACTGGGCAAATTACCACCATCAGTCCGCCTACCAACTATTTGTTGTGTACATCAGACCCTCGCCAACGCGTTTTGGCAGCGTGGCCAGTGTAGTTCGAAATCTCCAGATAAATGCTCTGGAAGGCCCATCTCCAAAAGTGGAGTAGGAGTCTGTGTTCTAGGGGCTGAATAACGGGATTACGCCTGTAATTATACTGTACATTGATAAGAGCACATTCACACTGCATTTAATATTATAAAGAACAGTAGGCCGCTATCTAATCTGCTAATACTCGTTCATTCGATAGAGCAACATGCTGACCTACCGCAAGGACTTATTTGTTGATAGGCTTATTGTTAGAAATTATTATATACGAGGGGCGTTCAAAATATTCTCGGTATGTGGATAAAAACAAACAAGTACGAAAAGTTTGATATTTTTATTTTTCAATATACTCCCCCCCTATGTTCATACACTTATAAGATCAATCAATTATTTTTTTTAATCCCTCATAAAAATATTTTTTATCTTTGGTGTAAAAATGCTCCTCCACGGCCGTCTTCAACGCTTCATCGTCAGAAAATTTATTTCCACGCAGATCCTTTTTAAGATTGGGAAACAAAAAGAAGTCGCTTGGGGCTAAGTCCGGACTATAGGGTGGATGAGTAACAGTTTCAAACCCACATTCAACAATAGCTGCCTTGGCAATATGAGCAGTATGGACAGGGGCGTTGTCATGCAGAAGCAGAACACCTTTGGTTAACTTTCCTCGCCTCTTTTCTTTGATCGCATCTCTTAATTGACGTATAACGTTAGCGTAGTACTGCCCTGTGATATTTACACCTTTTTCTTTATAATCGATAAGCAAAACTCCTTCACAATCCCAAAATATTGTGGCCATGACCTTGCCAGCTGACGGGATTACCTTGAACTTCTTGGGATGAGCTGAACCCTTAATGTGCCACTGCATGGACTCCTGTTTGCTCTCTGGGTCATAATGATGAACCCAGGTTTCATCTCCAGTAACTATTTTTTGCAGCACCTCATCGGGATTTTCACTACACAGGTCGATAAAATCTGAACAGCAAGCCACACGCATATCCTTTTGAAGAAGCGTCAGCATTCGCGGAACCCATCTTGCACTTACTTTTGACATATTAAGATGGTCATGTATAATGTCATGTACGGTACCAATAGAGAGATTGGTTACTTGAGCTATAGATTTTACCTTCACTCGGCCGTCTTCCAATATAAGTTTTTCCACTTTATCAATATTTTCTTGTGAGGTAGCCACTACAGGCCGGCCAGGTCTAGGGTCATCTTCAATACTCTCCCTTCCACGCTTAAATTCGCTTGACCATTTTTGTTCGGCAATTGCAGAAAAACAAAAGAACATCTCGGTTCCAATTTTACTTTTTTTTAATGTCAATGGATGAATCTTAGCGGCCAGTAACAAATATATATATAAAAGAGGTTGTAACGTATCAATACCGAGAATATTTTGAACGCCCCTCGTAGGTAATACTGTTAGACCCGACATTGATGGCCAGGCTTCAGGTAGCCGAAGAGTCACATCATAGTCAAATTCAAAATATCTTTATTCAAGTAATGGTAAGTCTTGATTCAAGCGGTGTTATAGTTATATAAATATCACCATGGCAAGCTTCATCATCATCATCAGAGCCCCTAGAACACAGCGTCCTAGACCTACACTGCTGGAGATAGGCCTTCCAGAACATATATCTGGAGAATTTGGCTTACACTCGCCACGGTGCGGTGGCCAGACGGCTTGGCAAGGATATGATGTATTTTTTTTACGACAATTTATTAACGATTCCACATGTTGGTATTAGTGAAACCGGGACCGACGGCTTAACGTGCTCTCCGAGGCACGGGAACGGTGGTGTTGTAAACCTATGAGAAATGTACGTAATAAAAGTGTATTCCTCATTGGTACATGCCGGGTGGGTTTTAACCGACCTTAGTAGGATTTAAGGAACGCGTTCTTACAACCGAGCCATCACCGCGCCGCTTACAACTTTGGCAAGCTTACATTATAACAAAATATATAAAAAATTGGCATTTGACATCATTGCAAATGGCACATACTTTCAACGAGAACAACAAATAGGTGGTAGGCGGACTGATGTTAGTTATTTGCTCAGTGTGCCGGGTCGGGGAAGTATCCACCGTTCGTGCCGATAAACCCGTTTCGGGATCATGCTTGAAATGACGTCATGTCCAGTCAAGCCGGCATAGTGCTAGGGACTGATGTCAGTCATGAGTGTCTGATTCCAGTTGCTAACATTGATGGACTTCGCGCGTCCTTACCTTCAGGTGCTAGTATTATTAAAAAAATATATACGAACTTTTCCGATACAATACGATTGAAAACCTTTATGCACTACATCTGTATTTATTTGTTTTTGTTGATCGCTTCACGTGTAATTTTAGTCGACTTAATTTGTTGTTTGTACAACATTAGACTGAAAGCATGCAGCCCAGTGACCGAGTTTTATACTCCCGAACCAGAAATAGATGCACCCTACGTTGTACACAACTTTGTATGTGTTATTTATGAATCGGGGACCGTCATTTATTTCTTTGGAAATGTAAAACAACATCCTGAGATGGGCCTTCTGGAACATATAGTTTTTTATTTATTTATAAAAACATTTTTTTTTACATTGTATTGTACTTTTAAAATAAGCCGTGTAAATGTTTTTCTAATAAGGTATTATATTTTTTTTAGATTTTTGGAGAATTTGCTCTATACACTGGACACGCTGGCCAAAGTTATACATAAAAATAAAGTATCTGCGGGGTCTGAACTGGAGATGAAACGGATATCCGGTAACTATCCGACATGCGAAATTAAATATTAATTAAAGTATTTATTTACATTAATAAATATTTTTGTGTCCCGACCAGGAATCGAACCCAGTACCTCCGATTCTAAATCCAAGAACTTAACCGCTAGACCACGGAGGCAGTCTGTAATAAAAGTTTATTATTATTTTATGTTTGAGTATATAATGTGTAAGTTGGCTAAATGTGAATCCGCTTGTTTATAAGCGTGGATTCTGACCACCCCGAAAGGGAAACGGTCGTGATGATGATGATGATGATTAAAGCAACTAATACGTAAGGTCAATAAGCCACATTTCAAATGTCATCATACGAGTATTTGTCAATGGAACTAATAAATAATACCAGTGTAACATCAGCCTAAAGGTTCTTACACATAACTGCGATATAGGTAAATCCATATATTGGAAACCTTATTTTTTTTTTTTTTTTTAATTTATTGTTTTCAAGATACACAAAAATACATCAACAATATTATATAGCTGTCCACAAAAACCTTTAAGGTTTATCTGGGTACGGCGAGTCACTCACAATCTGTATGAGAAATAATTCTGCTATTGACTCATGTAAAACTTTTTAAACTTATATTTATATTTGTTATTATCAATGTATGTTCTTTGGAGCTCGGCGGGCATATCATTAAGATATGCTGTGGTTACATAATTCAGCATTCTTGTACCATAAACATTATTTGCCCCTGGAAGTTTAAACTGTTTTACGTAATTGAGAATCCTTAAATTACCCGACCGCTTGTATTTCGTTAGTTTTGTGAGATATTTTTTAATTGAACCGTCGAACGGAGTAGTATGAAAATTTGAATATATAAAACGGAATCGGATGAGTAGGTACTACGAGTAGTCTAATATCCGTACGTGGTGTAAATTTTTAATGACAATTTATTATCGATTCCATAAGTTGGTGTTAATGGACCCGGATCGACGGCTTAACGTGCTCTCCGAAGCACAGGAACGGTGGTGTTGTAAATCTATGACAAATGTACGTAAGAAAAGTGTATTTCTCATTGGTACATGCCGGGGGGGTTTAAACCGACCTTTCTACGAGGGGCGTTCAAAATATTCTCGGTATTGATACGTTACAACCTCTTTTATATATATATTTGTTACTGGCCGCTAAGATTCATCCATTGACATTAAAAAAAAGTAAAATTGGAACCGAGATGTTCTTTTGTTTTTCTGCAATTGCCGAACAAACATGAACACCATGAGCGAATTAACAATTTTAACGAAATTAGAGCACCGATCCGTCATAAAATTCTTGACAAAACAGGGTAAAAATCAAAAAACCATAAAAGAGGAAATGGATTGTGTTTACCGTGAGTCTGCTCCTTCTTTATCTACTATTCAAAAATGGTCAAGCGAATTTAAGCGTGGAAGGGAGAGTATTGAAGATGACCCTAGACCTGGCCGGCCTGTAGTGGCTACCTCACAAGAAAATATTGATAAAGTGGAAAAACTTATATTGGAAGACGGCCGAGTGAAGGTAAAATCTATAGCTCAAGTAACCAATCTCTCTATTGGTACCGTACATGACATTATACATGACCATCTTAATATGTCAAAAGTAAGTGCAAGATGGGTTCCGCGAATGCTGACGCTTCTTCAAAAGGATATGCGTGTGGCTTGCTGTTCAGATTTTATCGACCTGTGTGGTGAAAATCCCGATGAGGTGCTGCAAAAAATAGTTACTGGAGATGAAACCTGGGTTCATCATTATGACCCAGAGAGCAAACAGGAGTCCATGCAGTGGCACATTAAGGGTTCAGCTCATCCCAAGAAGTTCAAGGTAATCCCGTCAGCTGGCAAGGTCATGGCCACAATATTTTGGGATTGTGAAGGAGTTTTGCTTATTGATTATAAAGAAAAAGGTGTAAATATCACAGGGCAGTACTACGCTAACGTTATACGTCAATTAAGAGATGCGATCAAAGAAAAGAGGCGAGGAAAGTTAACCAAAGGTGTTCTGCTTCTGCATGACAACGCCCCTGTCCATACTGCTCATATTGCCAAGGCAGCTATTGTTGAATGTGGGTTTGAAACTGTTACTCATCCACCCTATAGTCCGGACTTAGCCCCAAGCGACTTCTTTTTGTTTCCCAATCTTAAAAAGGATCTGCGTGGAAATAAATTTTCTGACGATGAAGCGTTGAAGACGGCCGTGGAGGAGCATTTTTACACCAAAGATAAAAAATATTTTTATGAGGGATTAAAAAAAATAATTGATCGATCTTATAAGTGTATGAACATAGGGGGGGAGTATATTGAAAAATAAAAATATCAAACTTTTCGTACTTGTTTGTTTTTATCCACATACCGAGAATATTTTGAACGCCCCTCGTAGGATGATAATGAATGCGGTCTTACAACCGAGTCACCACGGCGCCTAATCTTTCTAAAATAAATTACTAATAATCAAAACATAATTGTTTATCACTTATCACTATGAATATATCTAAATCTAACCTACGGCGCTTACTTATAAAAAAGATAGGCGCTATATTTCAAAAAGGCATTAAAAGCAAACAAAATCGATAGTATTTGTTAATTTTAGCTATTGTTGATTGTAATTTTGTTTGTATTTTTTTTTTTAAACTGTTTTTTTTTTCATTATTATAATATTTGTAACATTTATTTAGGTAATTAGGTAAGTATTAGTTTTATTAATTATAATTTAATTTAATAGATTTAACTGTTAGGTAGGTAATTTTTTTTTTTATATAATGTATAATATCTATTGCATGCCTCCGTGGTCTAGCGGTTAAGTTCGTGGACTTGGACTCGAATTGGCTAAATGTAAATCCGCTTATTTATAAGCATGGTTTCTGACCACCCCGAAAGGGAAACGGTCGTGATGTTACTTTACTATGCCTAGTTTCAAATTTATACTTAATGGTAATTATGAGCAGGCCGTCTTCACCTTTAATTAAAATCACATTTACTCTGTTAATTATGTATGCATGTACTCAGAAATTGATAATATTGTTGATTTTGTTGGAGAACATTTAAATAAATAAAGAGGTGCGAGATGCCATCACCTCTACGTTTTATCTGTACAGTTATATATCCCTAACCCAGTCCCATTAGACATCCGTGCCTGGACGACCCCACTGTCTGAGTAACGCGCGATACACGTGCAATAAACGCGTCAGTGTGAAAGGGTTATAAGTATGATGCAAACAGTTGGTAAAGTGGGCCATCAGCTACTATCAATACGGGCAATCATAACCCTAATTGACATGAATGCTGGCCAATTTAAATTACCCCTGACTTTATTCCAAGAGTACCTATCATGGGCTATATTACGTGGAATTGAAATGTATACTTATTCAAATAAATCAGAAAAAAAAACTATTTTTTTGTTGGTAATGGGAAAGAAGTGTTTCACAGTTTATAGTTTTATTGAAAGTCCATTATAAACAAGATTGACATATAGTACTCATTACTTATGACACTAAGTACTTATGAAATATAAATTGAATACAATTGTGATACAATTGAATACAAATATAGCCATACATACTGATTGTTGTTGGTTGTAATCTTAAATACACTAGCCATAAGGTTGACATTAGTTCCAAACAAACGTTTACGAGTGTCTATATAAAAAAAAAAGTTTTGCTAAGTAACGTTAAGTGCCGTAAAATTTTACATAGCAAATATTTTGTATGAATTTTTTCTCGAGGCCCGCTCTTTGACTTCGTTGGCCAGCGTGGCGAGTGTAGGCCAAATTCTCTAGAGGCTGCGATGAATAAAAAAAACATGACCCATGGTTGTTATCTCTGCAATATTTTTTCAAGTAACTTTATAAGGTTAGCGATTTGAATAATTTAAATGCAAGTCTGTCATTAGTGTTAGTAAAATTGCCTTTTTTGGCTATAAAATGCTGGCCCTTAGCTAAATTGCTCAAGGTGTAGAGTAGAGAACTTATTGAACATTAACTTTTTAGCCTCTGTATACACACGCACAGGTCAAAATATGCAACGCTAAACCGTAGCACTATCTCTACGCCAGGGAGTGGAACTTAGACCAAGCTTTTTTTTCGTATATTTCTATATATATGCATATAATAAACTGCCTCCGTGGTCTAGCGGTTAAGTCCGTGGACCTAGACTCGGAAGTACCGGGTTCGATTCCTGGTCGGGACACAAAAATATTTATTAATGTAAATAAAGACATTTAATGAATATTTAATTTATTTGTGATATTTCTCGAGTTTGGTACGCTGGAGACATCGACGAGCTTGCCACTTGTCATGATTGGCCTATAGTAAAGTTGGCTAAATGTGAATCCGCTTATGTATAAGCGTGGTTTCTGACCACCCCGAAAGGGAAACGGTCGTGATGATACTTTACTTTTTTTTAATAAATACTATATATATATAATTAATTTGTGTTTTATATAGTAATAAATAAATTATATAAATCTATTTTCTTCGTAACCTTCTGCAACCACTTATTACAGCTCTCAGTCACAAAGGTTAGTTGGTAGAAAATGCATTTACGGCATTAAGCTCGCACTTGTTTTGGTTTCGTACAATAAATAATTGATTATTATTATTAATATTATATATTAGACTAAAAAGTATAAATAATTAAAACTACTTAAAAGTAAAAATTAAAATAAATATAAACTAAACCTAATAAAAAATAAACTATAAGTAAAAAATCTAGAGACGACCCTTCAGTGATAGTACCAAGAATACTGGCAACATTTCCCCTCTGTATAGCTAAGCTAACGCAGAAATAATTGCCAGCATTCCTGTCTTCAGACTTAGCCACCATTCTGACCACCCCGAAAGGGATATGGTCGTGGATCATACTTTACGAGTGAGTACATATCGCCGAGTTAGAGCGAAAAACAACTGACTATTTTTTTAGTAAATTCACTTTTTTACACCAGTTGTTTAAAAAACTCTTTAATTTATATAAATACACTTAGAGTTCATAAAATTTGCCACACAACTACCTGCTCTTACATTTCTAAATGTGACAAATATGTTAGAAAAGACTACAAACTTTCAGAAGGCTTTTGCTCTAAATATTATTTGTGCAATAATTGTTAGCTTAGTTGGTTATCGCATTTTTTTTTATAGGGTAAAATAGCAAACAAAAGTAAGAGATGTATAGCATTAGATAGTTGACATAATTTGATTTTAATGCCAAGGCCTTGTATCTGTAGCTTTAATTTTCTTTTTATTATTTAACCATAGTTATAAGTTTTTAAGTCGAATTTATTATTATTTACTTTTTTTTATTATATAAACTCTGGAAGTAGGAGTGGGGTCTGCCTGTAGCACGGGTCCTAACCGGCCTTGTACGGGAGCCTCAGTGTTAATTTTGTAAAAAACTATTTTAAAAGAAATAAATACATTTTTTGATTTTTGAATACTCGAAAAGGATTCAACGCTTTTGCAACAACAACTCACTCGCACAATACATTTTTAAAGATCATTCATAAATAAATAAATACGAATAAGTCTGAGGAGTACTTTTTTTATCGTTAGAAATGTAAGCTCAGCTATAACCAAGGTTAATAAAACGTTTTAGAAAAAGTATCATCACGACCGTTTCCCTTTCGGGGTGGTCAGAAACCACGCTTATGAATAAGCGGATTCACATTTAGCCAACTTTACTATAGGCCAATCATGACAAGTAGCAAGCTCGTCGATGTCTCCAGCAGCGTACCAAACTCGAGAAATATCACAAATAAATTAAATATTAATTAAATGTATTTTTATTTACATTAATAAATATTTTTGTGTCCCGACCAGGAATCGAAGCCGGTACCTCCAAGTCTAAATCAACGGACTTAACCGCTAGACCACGGAGGCAGTTATAACGTTTTACTTTTAAAGAAAGACTTCGGCCCAGTAGCCATTTTAATAATTTGGCAAAATTCTTTAACTGCAGCCACCAATTAAGGAAACAAAGAATGCCATCCCTATAGTACCTATTTTCAAACTTTTTTTTGCCTTGCGAGGTGGTCAGAAACCACACTATTAAAGAAGCGGATTTACATTTAGCCAACTTTACTATAGCCCATCATGACAAATGGCAAGCTCTTTAGCGTACCAGACACGAGAAATGTCACAAATAAATTATTGTTTCCCGACCAGGAATCGAACCCGGTACCTCAGAGTCTAAATCTACGGTCTTAACCGGTAGAGGCGGTGCATTGTTTGTCACAAAAGAACTTTGGTAGTTTAATACACATAAGAATTAAAATAGTGAAGCAAGCTGATGCCATAAAAACTCTACACTAAAAAGTATAACCAAACGCGGTGCATCCGTGACTTGGCAACCATGTTGGGTCATATAAACCAAACACAATATAAGGGAGGGGGCGATTTTACGCAGTAAAGTGCTTTTTTGTCGCTCAAATTTAAGGATACGCTTACATTTAAACTTAAAGGTTCCGTAGTTACTAATAAACAAACATAACTTAAAAGTACTCACCCATATAAAGCGGTGATTGTCTGCTGCCAACATTGTCATCGACATAAGGTATTCCAAGCGTAGCTATGCCAGTCTGTCCAACTCCAACCACAAGAAGACAAATAAACAGCCACGGGATCACCACGGCCGTCATAGAAGAGTGAGCCTTCCGACTTAACATCTGGGAGTCGTTGCAAGTGGTGTTGTGAAGGGATCCACAGGTCGGAGCTGCGCTGCCGTCGTGCACTTCCAGATGCACATCCAGCAGCCGCGTACCGTAGAACACGTGGGGCATCACACAACCTATCACCCCCACAGCCAGAACTATCATCATACAAGCGATCCATCTCGGCCTATGTCCTCTCCCAGCCAGGTAAGTAAGAAACAATGCCGTACAAATTTGGCCGATCTCGGTAGCAGCAAGCAAGGTTCCCGTCGTTCTCGATTCTACACGAAACAGTTTCTCTACTGTCGTGGTAACGCTGACGAAATATGTGAGAAACATTCCCTGCAGAACCCATCCCGACAGGAATACGAGCATGAAAACCCGCGTGGAGTGGAAGGCCGACCGCTTCTGTGGCTTAGGCGCCGCAGGAATCTTACAGTCCAGCGAGCCATTGTTATTTCCAGTTGCCAAACGCTCCTGTTCTTCAGCCGTCGCCTCGACACCTTTCATGGCGTCCGCCTGAGTGTCCACCGGCGGGCCTGCACTTCCGTTGGGAGCCTCGACTTTGGCCCTGCAACAAGAAACGACAAAGTTACACAACAGATCTGCGTTAAAGAACAATACACTCGTCCACACTGGTCTCACATAGTTTCGTAGGCTAGGTCACGCAATAATATTAAAGTTCTTCTCGAAACGGTAAATTGTTCAATGTGACCGCTCCTTATTTACTGTATAACGGAAAATAGTAGACGGGACAGCGGATCGCTCAACGGTCGCGAATACAGGGAATCTAATCAATATTCCGGCGGCGGGCAATGCGCAAAGTTTCGGGCGAGCGTTCACCCGAGAATGCTGGAGGCTGCGTGCGCGCTGCTCCCGGCGCGAGCACACACTGCGGGGGCAGAGTGCATCGCCGCTGCACCGCCGAGCCGCCCCTCGATTGCCTCCCCACGCGAGGTTTTTATTGGCTGCCTATCCATTTTTTGTAAAAACGCATTTACACTCGATGAAAGGCGCCTGCCTGCAAGCCGCCCTCAGCGAGAGATTCCCTCACACGTCCCGACGAACGATGGAATGTCTTTGTCCGACTGAGGAGGGAGCTTTTTTTTGGAGCCGCATCTGTTTACATATAGGTACCTAATATTAAGCATGATATCCGGCTTCACGACTACAAGCCAGTCAGGTCTCCCTGAGGGATTCGTGCAACGGTTCCAGTCACGGCTCAATGATAATGTAAATATTCCTATAGCTGATGCCACAGAAGCTAGATTCACTATAACATCAACAGTGGAATATTAATGTGCTCATACAAATAAGTGTACGGTTAACTGGACTTGCGAAACTCACCTAGAGGCCGATGACCACACTCACGATGTCCTTTGACTTCACAACGATAAACGATTACTGAAGTAATTACTTGAATAATCTGGTGCAAAGAATGTTCTAAAATAAAGATAATCAACATGAAACCGAAATTTATCTTAATAGACCTGCACGATATCCAACAGAACCACTTCAACGTCAGCGAACGCACATTTTCTAATATAATCAGTGATTCGGCAGAGACAAGTTTCTCACGATAAACAAGCCCGCACCGACGTCGGACACTTTCTGTTTCTGATATTTCATAATCATAATAATTCAATGCTTGCACTATCTGAACGATAACTTGTCATTATGCATTAAGCCGGACCAATACGTTAGATAAAATTCATGAGCTCAATGACACAATAACTGAGTGTCCTTTATTAATTTAACCTTCGTCACGGCCAATAAAAAGATAGTCGCTGTCAAATCTAACGACCTCTGGAACGTTTTTGTGTTTAGCCAATCCTTCTTAGCCAACATCTTGTAAAGATCGCGTGAAATGATAAATAGATATGAATCAAATCATTTATTTCTTTCAACACAGGTAATCTAGTTTATATATATATATATATTGTTAAGATACATATGATTATATAATTACACAACACAAAAAAAGTTTATTTACAGTAAAAATCTAATTCTGGTTGTGGTCAAATTAAAATTAATATTTAGATGTCAAAAATGAATCGTTAATGATGATGGAAATGTTAAAAAAAAAAAAAAAAATAACGGCTACGAAACGTTATTTCCTGTCGTCTGTAGTGAAAACCTTTATACGAGAATACATATTTTAATAGCGTTTTAGACTAATAGCTTACGTTATTTAATTAATTCCACTGCGCTTAGGGGAGGTATTGAAAAGGTAAAGGAGGTACGTCCTGACCTATAAAAACTGGTACCTAATCCTTTGAATTTTGGTTTAACACAAACACTTTTAAACTTACACGGATTACATTTAATAATAACACTAATAGGTAGTATTCAATACACGTAAGCGTAGCTGGATTAAGTAGGTATATAATGGTTTGACAGAAACACCAAAAGGTGCAACAAATACACAAAAACTGGCATTTTTTTATTCACAATCAGAAGCAGCTGCAGTTTTTTGTTTTCACACCTAACCTAATATTTTATAGAAACATTAAGTGGTCTCGAATTTCTAAAGTTCAAAAAAACTAGAACAAATATGCAAAAACCAAAACAGGTAAAATACGTTTTTACCTTAGTAAAACCAAGATTAGCCCTTGAAAAATAGAGTCCTATAGACCTTCAGTGCTGGGTGCCTTCACTCCGTAGCCACGACTCAGACTTAGCTGTTAAGGCACGCAGGGCCAACAGTGAGAGAGAGACGGTTTATAGGGTTTTAGACCGTAGCCGCCTCGAGGTCTCCTTAGGAGGCCTGGGGCGTATATTGATGATTTATCGATTCACCGTCTATAAAAAAAAGGAGATTTGCCTTCCAGAGCATATTACTGGAGAATTTAGCCTACGCTGGCCAAACGTGTTGTCAACGATGGTGTTGTAAATGTACATAAGAAAAGTGTATTTAACTTTTTTTTTTTAACTAAACACCAGTATGTGACATCGCGCCCAAGCATGTGAGCGACGCCAGCCACTAACCGGAACGACTGACATCAGTCTCTACCACTATGCCGGCCTAACAAGATGCTTTTTTTACACTTCGCTTGAAGGACTCCAGGATATAAGAGTGAGAAAGCACGCTGGCTGTGAGAGCATTCCACAACTTCACCGGGCGACAGATGTTCCAGTAGATGCCGGGGTTCGGAACCTTTTAGGCACTATAAGTGGTCAAAACTTTCAACTGGCCTAGAACACATGCTGTGAGATAATCCATGGCAAAAATGGTTGTTTTCTCACGGTAGTATAGGTAACAATAGGCACAGTTAAGATAAATTCTTAGTATACACCCGTCGTATTTATATTAGAAAATTTTAGCGAGTGTGGTAAGATAAATAAATATATTTAAAAATCTATTATTTATACACTTTCTTAAAAAACAAAATGAAACCTAATCTCCATTTCTTGACATGTAGTATATTAGTATATTTATTCATATAAGTATTTATTATGTATATATATTGTATTTAATCATATATTTTTGTAAATTATTTGTTTACACAAAATTCTCTGACTCTGCACCTACGAGTATCTCATAAATCTATCACTCTCCCAAAGGTTAGCTGGTAGAGAATACCTTCATGGTATTATGCTCGCCTATGTACATCTTTTTATTTTGTATATTTTGTGTGCAATAAAGAATTTTATTATTATTATTGTGTGGTAAAAAATATTGCTTCGATTCCTGGTCGGGACACAAAGATATTTATTAATGTAAATAAATACATTTAATTAATATTTAATTTATTTGTGATATTTCTCGAGTTTGGTACGCTGGAGACATCGACGAGCTTGCCACTTGTCATGATTGGCCTATAGTAATGTTGGCTAAATGTAAATCTGCTTATTTATAAGCGTGGTTTCTGACCACCCCGGAAGGGAAACGGTCGTGATGATACTTAACTTTACTTTTTAATCAATACAAGTAATCATGACAAGTGGCAAGCTCGTCAATGTCTCCAGCGTACCAAACTCAAGAAATATCACAAATAGATTAAATATTAATTAAATGTATTTATTTACATTAATCAATATTTTTGTGTCCCGACCAGAAATCCAACCCTGTACCTCCGAGTCTAAATCCAACGACTTAACCGCTTGACCACTGAGGGAGTTATATTATATATTATACAGAGGTAGATGATATTGATCAAATCAGCTTTTTTTATTTTGTAATTGGCAACATTATTTTATGACTTATGACCGAAATCGCTAAGACGGCGATATGTCGAGACTGTCGTCGGCGGGATGAGGCGGAGTGCATAATCGTCCGACAACGTATCGTCTAAGATCGATTACGTCTGTCAGAAATGTCAAAAGCTTTTACGATACATCTTAATACGATTGTGCACTCCGCCTCACCCCGCTGTAGTGTAATAGATCGTTTTTTTTATTCATTTTGGAAAACCAACAGTTGACTATTGTATATAGATATTAAACAGTAAATTCCCTAAGAACTATTAAAGGTTTTCACATATAAGAAGAATATAGTATAAGTTTCGCCATATAAGAAACAGAAAACTTTACCAACCGAAACGATACGATCTAATTCGCGACAATGTTGCACCTATGTAAACCAATATCACAAAAATTCTTCAAGATATCCTAATCGTCATATCGTAAACAGCAGCTGCAAGTGGTGTTACTACAAAGACATTAACTATACTGGGTGACTCCGTATGGTCTTACCTTAGACTAATATGTATTAGTATTTAGTATATTGATATTATAATACATATATAAGAATATATAAGTAGGTAGTATTTGTTGAATTATCCTATAATTGTAAATTACTGTTACTTTCATTGCACCTATATTTGTTCAAATTAGTCCCTAAGGTTTGGCTGTCAGAAAATGTCTACGGGCTAATGCCCGCTAAGTCCGCCTTTGTGCTTTGTGCAATAAAATGTATATTAATTTAAAATAATATGATTACCGAACACCTAGCCAATTACGGAATAACATTATTTTGACTAAACATAAAGCATTGTGTGTGAAGGTATATACCGGCTATACTATGGTGAGTGCTCTGAAGAGCTCTATAACCTAATTCCTTCCTCTCCATCCCGCAACCGAACCACACGCACAGGTCAGAATATGCACCCACATACCGTAGTCACCATCCCTTCGCGTACGTATACATTTGGGGACTCATACATCTGTCGCACAATAAAGATGTGGAATGCTCTTCCAGCCTCTGTGTTTCCACTTTCCTATAACCTGGAGTCCTTCAAACGAAGTGTAAAAAGGCATCTAGTCAAGCCGGCATAGTATTTGGGACTGATGTCGGACATAAGTGTCTGATTCCAGTTGCTAACATTCATGGACCATGCGCGCCACTTACGATCAGGTGGGCGCAAGGTCACATGTCCTGCAAGTATAAAAAAAAAAGTTTTTTTAGTCATTTCAATCGAGAGGGGGTTATAAGCTATCTTCATCGTGGAATCCAGTAATCAATAGGTTTCGACGCCGGAAAAAATCGCCCGGTGTCGCCAAGGATATTGTAAGTGTCGAGTGTCGTGATTTCTAAAAACTTTTAAAAGTGATTAGTGGGTAGGTTTACATCTACCGCCCAGTATGTACGAGACTACACCGCATAGCTTCAGTCGACCCGTGACCACGGCCAATGCAACTTGGCTGAAACGTCGGGAGAAATATGTCTCTAAGGTAAATCGCTTAAAGACCCGTTAAAATTATAAAAACTATTATGAATATGCGCGAAAGTTTAAAAAGTTTAATCTCCTGTTGTCAGTACACAGTATAGTAAGCAAAGCACTCAAATCTACGGCCTTAACCGCCAGACCACGGAGGCAGTCATATGAATAGCTCTGTATAAGGATAATCAAAAGGGAATTTATTAAAGGATATCGATGACTATTTATAAAATCGATAAAGTCAATGTATGACGCGTCTAGTCGGGCCGGTCTGACCAGCTTTGAATGAAATCGAAACTCAAACAACCTGTCGATTAATTACCATTTTATATGAAGAATCATCACGACTGTAATCCCTTACACCAGCCTTTTCCCCTATTTTCCATCGACTCTGTTACGAACTTACGAATGGATGATTGACACACACATCAAATTTATGTATTACCTATTAAGGTCCGCAGGGCGGCGTCTAGGGAAAGTTTTAAAGTACCTTAACCCCAATACTATGATTATAACTAAAACATTTTTGCCATAAACGCCATAATACAATACATCAATTGTTTGCAAAAGAGATTGTCCAAAACCAGGCCCCAACTTTGTTGCTGCGTGCCTCAACTAAATATAATTCAATAATCATAATTATTATCTGTTTTTTTTAAATTTAATATCAACATCTGCTTTACCCCAGCATTAAAGTATAATTTAATTAAACAGTCAATTGGTTAAAATTTATCTATGAAAAAACCCTTGGAATAATGACAGTAGTAAAATAAAACAGACTTTATTATGATCAGGTACTTTATTATAGATAAATCACAGGATTTAAAAATGTAAATAATTGTCTAATTATATCGGATGGATCTAAACTATTTTCACATTTCTCTAAGAAAAATGGGCATTCTCATTTGTCTACAACAACTACAAAATAATAAATTAAATTATTAAAGAAATAAACATCAATACAAACAATACCAGAAAATAACCGTAACATAGAAAACAAAACATCAACAATAACAAAACAGGACGACACTAAATTGAAAAAGATACCTACTTATAAATAAAATACCAAATGACATTGTATAAAGGGTACCTATATAAAATCAGCCCATACTCGTACATCCTGTCGTAGTACTTTTTTAAATTATAAAAGGGAAGCACCAGAAGAAAAGATTTTAGTGAATGTGAAAAAGTCTTGTCTTTATCACTGCTTTTAATATCGCCAATATATAATATACCCAAGCAGTTACACACCTTTATTGCATTATAATTTAAGCCCCTGTGATAGTCACATATATAGCGTATGCTGCGCATCCCGTGGACAGCACGCAGAACAAACTTATCAATACTCAAGGAGCTCAAAGTCACACCAGGCTCTTTTCCATCTGCCTGCAACGAGTACTTGAGTATTTTGGTCATATAGCCCGTAAAAGCTCTGGCAATCTGGAAAGGCTAGTAATCACTGGAAAAATCGAAGGCAAGAGACCCTGTGGCCGGAGCCCGACACGCTGGTCAGACAAGATCCGCACCACACTTCACACCCAAGTCCACGAGGCCCTGCACGCCGCCGTGAGCAGACCCGGATGGCGCAGCATTGTCCGGGACAAAGTGATCCGAGGAGGGAGTCACGACCCTCAGCATTGAGGAAAACGACGCAAGGAGGAGGGATAGCCACTTTGTATATATATAATATACTTAATTAAAGCTCAGATAAGTTGTCATAACCATTCATAAATAATCTTAATTTATTGACCTTAGCCAATTATGTTGTACCGATGCATACAACCATACAAACTCGTCTTGGAGTTTAGTTGGCAATATCCATAATTCTTAAGAGCCTTTACACTAGAGTCATACAAATCTTCACGCCAGATCCTTTGCGGAGTAGGCAGAGAAAATTGAGCTCCACCTTAAACGATCACGACATACCTCTTTCGCTTCGTCGATATTCATTAACATACCCTTTTGTTACGAAGGCTTTTTTATGCACCTTCAGTCAATATTTTAATTATTTGAACGTGATATGTGAGTCTCGGTCTGCCTCGGTTTTACACACAACTTTCGCATTATTTTTTTCGTCAATCTATCTTCGCTCATCATTTCAATATCATGACAAGCCGAGCTCGTCGATGTCTCTAGCATATCAAACTATTAAAAATAAATCAAATAAATTATTGTGTCCCGACCAGGAATCGAACCCAGTACCTCAGCTTCTAAATCCAGGGACTTAACAGCTAGACTACGGAAGCAGTTAATGGAAGAAAATAAAATAAATAAATTTTTAAAAACTTTTATGTTGAGATATCTAGATAGTATTTGCTTATTTAATGACAACACGTCTTATTCAGACAAATATAAGCCATCAGCTCTTCATGGTAGCAGCTCTTAATAGAATTAATTGTACAGGTGTTTAAGAAGGTGGTTATGTCAGTGCGGGGTCATCCTACGCCTGGCGCGGGCGGGCATTGTGACCACAATTAATAACTAAGGCAGGACTGTCATCAGGGTCTAGAGAAGAATTTAGGGGCCTTAGAATAATAAATATTTATGAATAATATGCCTAACGCATAGAAATAAATTATTCTTTAATTCAACCACGAAAAATTATGTAATGACTAATATCCGTAGATGATAGTTATCAAATAAGTTTTTTTTTCTGGTAACATTGAAGATTGCGTTCCCGCTATTACGCCTTTGACGTCAATACGTCTGTCTCTTTCATATTATGGATATTAATGTGTCACGAAATTGATTTCTAATTTTCGAACGAAATCCGATTTTAATGTTTCACAGTAAGTAAGTAAGTAAATTAACTTATTATTCATTTGAGTCTGTTGCTTAATGACTACGTGTTTGTGCCTTGTGACAATGGGACCGTGGGGGCCAAGCGCTAAGAAGTTCTTTAAAGAACTGTCTAAGCGGCTGGTTAACGCTGTATGTGACAAGAGGGCTGGGAGTTTTTTCGCGCAGCAAATCAGCATCGCTGTGCAGCGGGGGAATGATGAGAGTGTTCTTCACACACTGCCACGTGATCAAGTCATGGGTGAATATTTTTATATATAGTTTAGATTTTAGTATAAATTTTAAATTAGTTTTTTGAATAATTTTCAGTTTTATGTCTTAATAAAATAAAGATTTACGGTATTATTATTAATTCGATGACATGTAGATTATAATTAAGATATTTGTAAGTATTTAGTTTTTATATTAATTAGGTTTATCTTTTAGTTTATTTAATTTAAGGTTTTGTTTAGTTTATTTTAAATTTTATTGTTTAGGTAGCTTTTAATTAATAAAATATTTAACTAAGACAAATAATAATAAAATCTACTAAAAACCAAAAAAAATAAAAAAATTAAGAAATACAATTTTATAAAATATCAGGCGAAAATAATATAAACGCGCTTCAAGGAGTTTTCAAGGTACATCGCGATGTAGAGTACCTTGACTGTCTATTACTCGAGCGTAGTGACATGCCAAGGTGTCCCTCCGGATGACAGCTGGAAGGAATAATTGAGTGGAGGAGCCGTTGAGGAAACGTCTTGGAATACGGGTGTTAATTACTATTATTATTAATTAAAATACTTTATTGCACTTTAACTTAAAAGTATGTACAAAGGCGAACTTAAAGCCATTTCGGCTTTTTCTACCAGCTAACCTTTGGGAGAGTGAGACAGTATATTTCTACAAATCCTCGGTAAAACATAACGTGTAGTGACGACAAGTATGGCACGGGGCGCACGAGTGAGAGGACACACGCGGTCAAGGCAAGGCGCTACAACCACCTGCTTACATACGAGTATAACAACATCAATAACACAATAGATTCCTAACACTTTAAGCATGTTATGAGAATATTTATTTATATAAACCTTAGGGACAAATTTAAATAAATACAAATCGTTTATTAACACAAAAGAATGTTGTTTCGTTATGATGAACCCTGTCTCCTGCACGAGCTGTACTGTATAACAGGAGACAGTGTCTTCCAATAATGATAATACAAAAACAATCGAAAAAGAGGTTACACAAATAGCTAGTAAAGTATAGTATGTAAGTGTGTGTGTTGTGTGTGTGTGTGTATGTATGTGTAGATAAAGGTGAGGGGACTGGGGAAGGATGGAGAAGGGAGAGGGAGTGGAAGATTGTCGATTATACTCGTATTGAAATGAAATGAAATAAAATATTTATTTAGGCAGATAAAAAACAGTTAACAATAATGACATTTGTTGGCCCCCACACTAGTGTTTTGTCCTGCAGGGGCCCTGAAGGTAATTCCAGATAGTTTCTACCACTAGACAAAGTTAGTAGGTTTATTATAAAAGTAAAGGTAAAGTACAACTAATCTTAAAACTACTGTGTGTAATATATATAATATAATATAATATAATATAATATAATATAATATAATATAATATAATATAATATAATATAATATAATATAATATAATATAATATAATATAATATAATATAATATAATATAATATAAGTATGTTTTCCTTTTGTTCCCTAGTTTACATTTTAATATAGTTAATATCTGTCAAGTTATACATACATATCCTCACGCCAGATCCCTTGCGGGATAGGCAAAGGCAATTAAGCGCCACTTGGCACGATCAAGACATGCCTCTTTCGCTTCGTCGACATGCATCAACTTCTTTATACATGCCCTTTTGTTACGAAGGCTTTTTAATGCACCTACAGCCAGTGTTTTGTTTATATGATCGTGATATGTGAGTCTCGGTCTGCCAGGGCCACTTTTACCCACAACTTTCGCATTATATGGGTACCTGGTTCGCCAATCTTTCTTCGGCGGTTTCTTTCATAGACTGGTTTATAAAGAAGACCTCCTTTTTATGTTATTACTCAACAAGACGCTCACTATTCATCTGCTCCTCTCCCCACCCAACCAAATATCATTCCGTTAACGCCTTGGAAGCTTGGTGCATTAAAATTATTTCCTACAAAATTGATAGACTACATTCAAAAAATATATTTATATCTCTAAAAAATCAGCTGCTTGAGCCGGTCATTTATCCGTGTTCACAGAAAAACACCTGTTCAGTAATAACTTGTACATTATCCCGACATGAACATGAATTGAATATTGCTAATGAATCGATGAATAATTCAATTAAAACTAGTTTTAGCGTTAGCACAAACTGTCTTAATTAAATTGAAGCTAGACTCCTCGAGAATTCTATCTAAAGTAACGGCACTTATTATAGACCACCTCCAAATCAGCATCTATTACAGAGGTATTTACAGGAAGGGCATATTAATATTCTTAAAAACGTTATTAGGGTTTAGTTTATAGTTTTATTCGAATGAAGTAAGGTACAATGATTTAAAAATAACAAAATTACTAATTAAACTAAAAACTTAACTTTTAAAACATATAATATACTATTAATAAAAAAACTACTTAATAATTAAAATACAACTAAAAACTGAAACAAGAATAAAATAAAAATATTATAAATACATTATTCGCTTCACATCGCTATCAATGGGCAAAGTGTCAAGGATACTGGCAGCATTACCACGTTGAATGGCAATGCTGATCCATTGGCCCAAATACTGCTAAGCCTTCTCTTCTTAAAAAAAATTTTTTTGGACATTTTTTTTGTGAATTTTTCCATTAGTTTTATTCTTATTAAAAAAGATATCAATAATAATACAACATTGTGTGTTTACTTGCTAAATTATTAACCCAAATCGTGCTATACTTGCTACTGACAATTCCTTTTTTTTCTCTTTTTTGTATAATAAATTCTCACAGCGAAACAAATGTATGCTTAAGTGTATATTCAATGCCTTGCACTGATAAATTGTGATTGGGGGTCGGTTTCAAAATCACCTCCTTTTCTCATACTGCAATATGATTAAGAAACCACCTCCTAACCTTACAATTGGAATAGTTGTAAAAATAGCAAGCTGTATGCTAAAATTTTTGAGATGAAGTCCAGATCTTAGTTAGTTGTTTGTATCTGTTTATATTTTGGTATGACTGCATCTTGTTATGAGCATCTAATAAATAAATAAATATACGAGAGTTTTTGCACATTCTTGTAAGTTGTAAGTATTCATAAAAAAGTATTTATCTACAGGTAAATCACAATTATTAAATATATTTTTAAATATGTCATTAATGGTTGGCTATTTTAAGTGGCCAATATTAGATGCCGGTACCTTACTTCCTTCAGATAAAGGAGATAGATAATGTTCTACAAAATAGCAAAGTAATAAATAACGCTACTGAATTGTTTAAGAGTTAAATTAAGCTATTATTGAATAGGATAAGACATAGTCGTAAATACACAAGCTAAGGAATAAATTGTTGTACACCTTATATTTCTGTATAAACTATTGGGTAAAGAGTGATCCATAGTAATATTGTAAATGTAGATGATTTATGTATTTATTTACAAACACGGAAACCTAACATAACAGCCTAAGTCAATTCGTTAGTAAGTGTTCTTCACATGGTTAATACAATAAACATACAAAAAAAATACTTGTAGCACTCGGGGACTGCCGCGGTATAAAGCTATTGCATAAGATTTTTTATCAACTTATGCAATTATAATTATTTATTTATTTTATTTATGCGGTATTGGCACGCCTCAGTATCTTAAAGACAGCTTCACATTTCTTGGCTCTATTCACGATCGAACCCTTCGATCTAGTTTCAACTCCACACTCTCCATTCCTTCTCATCACACCTCATTTGTCTCCCATTCGTTTGCTGTTGATGCTTCAAATCTCTGGAACGATAAATATAAGACAAGCTTCAAATCGAGCTATCTTCAAAAATTTAGTATATAGGTACTTCTTATCAACCTAACTGTTTCAACTTCTCTATTTTTTAATATAGTTTTTTTTCCTTTTTCATTTGCAGCAACTACATCATTATTTCTATATTACTTCCCTCATCGTTTAAGTGGTTTATTTGTATATTTATTATGTGTATATAGTATATTTATATATAAATATAATTTATTTATGTACGTGTTATGTAATGTATATATTGATATATATGGACTTACTTAATATTGCACCTACCATCTATACTGTCTAAATGTCCTAAAGGTTTGGCTGTCAGAGAATGCCTAGCGGCATTAAGTTCGCCTTTGTACATAGTGCAATAAAGTTTTTAAATAAAAATAAATAAATAATTATATTTTTTTCTTTGATATTAATTCAAGTTTTTATAATAATCGTGGACGCGGCAAAAAAGCACGCTGTCTCACCTAGCATTGTGTCTAAAAGAGATAGAATTGGTTATGAGCAGTTAGCAGCTAGTCTACACGCGTACGTCTAGTCGCACGCACACAAACACCGTGCCGAAGTCTGCCGAACTGAAACGACGTTAGACGATGCACGGCTTTCAACGTGCCGGTCGGAGTGGGGGGTGTTAGGTTTATTTTCGTTACGGAATTTCTTGATTCGGTCGCCGCGCTCAAAGCCAGCAATGCAATATAAAGTATATAGAATAACTATTGTGGTGTGATGATAAATTTCACTATACAGAATCTGGTAAAGTGGGAACAAAGCACAATGCTTGTTTTAACCCTGAGTCCTTCATAATCAAGAGTGATGTGACCACAGCTTAAAGTGATAAAAAAAACTGAGACCTGCATATGTATACTCGTAGGTACGTCAGAGTTCCAGATGACAATGTAATCAGACCCGCACGAGATAAGACTGCATTCCTCCCGTACTAACATAAAACACAACAATTTATTACCATTTTAACTACTATGGTCCATTACAATGGATTCTCTGAAAAGCCAAATTTATTTTTTCTTTACTTGCATTTGTATATATCACTTTATTCGTAACATATTATAAGGTACTTTTCGATCCCTATCAGCTGTTTGCGTGGGTAAAATGGCTTTGTGTTTGTTTGCGATCTGTCTGTTCTGTGCGATGGATGATGAATGAGATGATAGGGAAAGCAAAGGGATAAGGTAATGAGTAGAAAGTAAAATATCATCACGACCGTTTCCCTTTCGGGGTGGTCAGGAACGACGCTTATAAATAAGCGAATTCACATTTAGCCAACTTTACTTCTTTATAAACCAATATATAGATTTTTCCAGAGTACCAAACTCGAGAAATATCACAAATAAATTAAATGTATTTATTGACATTAATAAATCGAACCCGCACCTCCGAGTTTGAATTCACGAACTTAGCCGCTAGACCACGGAGGCAGTTGATATAAGAGGTAATGAGGTTATTATCATATTCCAGATGTTACAGAATTTGATGCCTTTCTTGGAGTCACTCGCGGCATTATCGCCCAAACACTTCGGGTATATGGGAGTTTACAGGGCGGGAGTCAAGCAGAAATTAAACTGCAACGTGTGCCCGATATATAAGTCCAATCGTTTTCCATAATTTATATTTTCGATCAAAATTAATAGTTCCCTGAACGGGACTGATGAGTGTTCTGAAGAGATCTATAACCTTATCCATTATTGTCTACTGCGCAATCGAACCACACGCACAGGCCATAATATGCACCACGATTAGTGATATCCAACCTTGTTCTGGTCTTGCTTTTTCACCGATATGTTTATTTATTTATTTATTTATTTATTAAGTAGGCACACAAAACAAATTTTAGCATTACAGTATGTTAGTATAATAAGCTATAATAGGACTTCGTGTACCACTTACCATCAGGTTGGATGTGTACTTGAGAAAAAAAAGATACTTACGGGATTATATATGTTACTATTGGTTGATCAATTGCTCGTGCACTGCTAATTTTCCAGGTTTTCCACATATCTGATGGATAAACAAGCAACAAGCGAGTCCATGTTGAAGGCAAATCCTTTAATTTTGTTTCTATTAACAAACAGCATTCCATGTAGTGCAGATTCCTACCAACCTGTTTTAGTAATATTAATTGCCAACGCAGTAGCCAATATATAACCACTAGCTGTATGAATCGGCTTTGCTCGTAAATAATCATTACAGCCCTACAACCAAAGATTACTAAATGTAAAGAAAGAAAGAAAGAATATTTTTTATTTGTCACATAAACAAAAAAGTAGGCTTAAAATTAAAAGCTTCGACGCTCTCACAATCACAGCGCTGATTTTCAGCTAATTCCTTAATATACGAGTATAAATGTATCAAGGCTCTGCTACAGAAATACAAAAGTAAATAATAATATAATTCATTATAAATATATACAAATAAATAATAATAATAAAAACATATTCATGTATGATAATAACAATATAATGAATGTTACGTTATTTTTACGTCATTTGTAAATAAATGTAGTTAGGGCAGCCAAGAATTATTTAATTATTTAATTTAGAAATCTTTTTAATTTATTTATTAATTTAATCTTTAGTTTTTTCTTTTTTTATTTAATTTAATTCAATATTGGATATCTGTAATTTTATTTGTGTTATTGTTTATTGTTTAATTGAATTTCTATATGTTTTGGTTGTATTTCTAGTTTTTTCTCCTTTTCTTTGACACCTAAGTATCAGTAATAAAGTATGTTTCCTAATTTGGCCAATGTATAAACTCAATTATATACTAACCTTTATGTTCTGTAATGCGCTGTGGAAATGAATGAATGAATAAATAAAGGATAAAATACGAAAAGTAGATGCAAGCGCACTTTGATCCTTAGCGCCAGACTGGAAAATTCTCATGGATACATTTAAACATTATTATAGGATCCTTGGTGACAAATATTATGATCTCACAGCAGAAATAATCATAAACGGGTTTAAGACTCAGCTTTTTGCAGTTGAAGTTGGTGCGAGAGGAGTTCCAGCAAAATCTTTGCACTTCTTACTGAAAGAATTGGTCCTAAGCAGGTTTTTTTTTTATACTAGCACGACATGTGACCTTGGGCCCATCTGATGGTAAGTGTCGCGCAAGGTCCATGAATGTTAGCAACTGAAGTCAGACACTCATAACTGTCATCAGTCCCCAACACTACATCAGTCCCGGCTTGACTAGATGCTTTTTCACACTTAGCTTGAAATACCCCAAGTTATAGGAAAGTGGAAACACAGAGGCTGGAAGAGAAATCTTTATCGTACGACAGATGTAGGAGTCCCCAAATTTATACGTACGCGAAGGGATGGTGACTACGGTATGTGGGTGCATATTCTGACCTGTGCATGTGGTTGCGGAATGGAGAGGGAGGGATGAGGTTATAGAGTTCTTCGGAGCACTCACCTTAGTATAGCCGGTAGAACACGCTCAGAGAAGCCACATCTCGGCGAAGCTGCAGGGATTCGAGAGTTCCAGATATAGTGGCATCGTCCACAATTCGAACAGCTCGCCTCTGTAGGACATTGAGAGTTACTTGGCGGAACCATCCCAAAGGTGAGAACAGTATTCTATACATGATCTGATCCGTGCTTTGTATCAGGTCTGCGTCAATACATTAAAGGAAAAAACTTCCAAGACAGCATTAAAGAAATTATACAGTATTTCGTTGAGTAGGGAGAGGAGTAGAATGGTAGATGGTGAGCATCTTATTGCGTAATGAATTAAAAAAGGAGGCCTACTTTTCAAACAAGCCCGTTGTCGGTCGCAAGCCCGAGACAGATGGACCCGGCACCCGTTTAATTTCCGTACTTTCATCACTGAATTATAGAATAAATTTCGTGTCAAAACAGAAGAATTAGATTTTTGCCCAAAACAAGAATACCTACCAATATTATACGTTCAAAAAATAGCTCGAATTTATTTTATTAAAGTATTCAGATTTATTAACAATATTTTTTTATTTAAATTTGTTGATTCATGATTGTTTAATGTTCACGAAATCAGTTCGTAAAATACGTCGTGATGGAGGACGCCCTGTTGAGAAGCCTCCACAGGATGATAAATACAGTGTGTTTTATTTTGTACAAAGATTGTATCAGCAGCATCATCACATTGTTAATTTTGTCACACTCTCCTCATCATGTAAGTAGTTTTATTTATGTTATATTTGTATATCTATAGTATGACTTACTTATGTATTAGTATGTAAATTGTATGTAGATATTAGTATGTATATATTTATATTACAAATATATTTCTGTTTCATTTAAATTTCATCTAATTTTTAATTACACCTACCACCTATCCTGTATAAATGTCCCAAAGGTTTGGCTGTCAGAGAATGACTAGCGGCATTAAGTCCGCCTTTGTACATAGTGCAATAAAGTTTTAAAATAAATAAATATCAGTTTGACTATACTCGTAGTATAGACTGACGTACTGATAGTACAGCAATGTATAATGAAAGAATCCGGTGTTGATTAGGGGCCATTATAGTATTAGTATAATACGTGACATGTTTTTCACCTTCAACTATGATCAAACAGAAAACCTAATAAATACTTGTAATACAAACTTTATATAATAAATAAATAATTCAATAGAATAATAATATAACATTCCCTATACAAACCCCTTAAGTACTTGGGTAATATTTTTCCGTATCTATTTTATTTTTTTACATGTATATATTTATTAATGTTTATATATCTATAATATAATATTTAATTATTTATTATAAATTGTATATGTATGTATCTTAATATATTATATTTATCTATCTATTTATTATTCCACACAACACTGACACAATTCGTATAAAAAGAGCGGGGCACCCTGAGACACAGGCATCACGCTAAGTTTAGGGGCCTTCGTAAAATGTAAAAAAGTACTATGAAAAATAAACGTTTATTTTATTTTTATTTTTAATTTTTATATAAATTATTAGACATTTAATATTTAGCTTTATTTTAGTGTAGTTAATATATAAGACAATGCCCCTTTACAGCTGCTATCCACTATTAGAATTAAGTGTGTTATTCTCAGGCACTATGCCCTTATTAGCAGACTGTTCCAGCTATTTCAGCCATTTTTATTTTATATTGAATTAATAATAATAGGTTTCAAATAAGAAAAAAGGAAATTTGACGAATCCAAGTGTTTCTATAGGCTCCTAAGGATAATAAATAAACAATCAAAATCAAATCAAATCAATCAAATCAAAATAATTTATTTCCGTATGGTTAGCACGTAACACTTGGATATTGTCAATACATACAAGCCAATAAATAAAGAATAATGATAAAAACAAATAAAAAATATTACCATTGACCATGGCTGGACCGAACCTAACATCAATACAATAATTATAACTAAAACATTGTTGCCATAAACGAGGAATTTGTTTTTTCTTACAGCTAGATACTTAATATTAAATTCGTGGCTGTAAAAAGGCCATGTCAGCTTACAATCTAATAATAATTATGTCCATAAATATAAATATAAATTCGTGGCTGTAAAAAGGCCATGTCAGCTTACAATCTAAAAATATTTATGTCCATAAATATTAATTCGTGGCTGTAAAAGCCGTGTCAGCTTACAACTACACAAGTATAATATTAATGTCAAATAAATTGATAAATAACATGTCCGCTTACAATCTAAAAAATAATTGCTATGTCCAAATTAAACATATTATATTCGTGTCATAAGCAAGGTAACTTAATAACTACTTAATATAAATTCGTGGCTGTAAAAGGGCCGAGTCAGCTTACAATCTAACAATAATATTAAATCTTAATACTAGTTCGTGGCTGTATACGGGCCGTGTCATCTTACAATGTAAATAATAATAATATGTCAATTAAACATATATTAGAACATTTTTTTAAGCCAAGTACTTCTATGCAATAGTATCTTTCATTGCATCTTTAAGCTCATAATAACTTTTTTTTATTAAAATGCCTTTAAGCAAAGTTTTATATTTCTCAAAATTTAAATTAGTTATATCTGATGATAATTTATTATATAGCTTGATACCATTGCACAGAAAACTCTTTGTCGATTTAGTTAGTCGAGCTTTGGGACATCTGATCTCATTATTTGACCTTGTTTTATTTACATTTCTAGGGAGTTCTTTTTCTTTCTTTTTTATATACAGTAAACATTCCAATACATATATACTATTTATGGTTAAGATGTTTAATTGCCTAAAAGACTCCCTGCACGTATCTCTGGGTTTCATTCTGAGAATGTGTCTGATAGCGCGTTTCTGCAAGATAAAGATTCGTTTAGCGTCTGCAGCTGTACCCCATACTAGAATCCCGTAACGAGCTATACTTTCAAAGTAAGCATGGTATACAGCTACAGCCGCATTTATACCACAAAACTCTCTAACTTTCTTAATAGCATAGCAAGCAGCACTCAGTTTTTTAGCCAAAGTATCTATATGTGACCTCCACATTAGTTTATTGTCAACTTTAACTCCTAAAAATACTTGTTCTTTAACAAAATCTATTAAAGAATCTTTGGCTACAAGGTCATTGAGGCTGCTTTTGTCATTGGTACCAAGGGCAAAGTTAACAAAATTAGTTTTTGATAGATTTAATAGTAAATTATTACATTCAAACCAATCTGTTATGTTTTTTATTGTACTTTTTACCTTTTCTAACACGTCACCACGATCCCTACAACTAAATAACAGTGAGATGTCGTCTGCAAACATTATGTTGTTTATGTCATTATCCAAACAAGAATTTATGTCATTGACATATATCAGAAAAGCAATGGGCCCAACACTGATCCTTGTGGAACCCCGTACTGAATACATTGTTGGTTAGATTTTATTTTGTTAACGTCAACAATTTGTTGTCTTGCTGTTAAATATGATTTAAACAGTGACAGTTCCTTGCCCCTGATACCGTAGTGTTCAAGCTTAGCAATAAGGATGTCATGATGCACGCAATCAAACGCTTTAGATAGGTCGCAAAAGATTCCAAGAGTATAATTCTTGTTTTCCAATGATTCCAGTATCATGTTAACCATGCTGCTAAGGGCGTCTGTAGTCGATCTCTCTTTTCTAAACCCAAACTGTTTACAGTAAATAATGTTATTTTCGTTAATGTGCTTAAGTAAACGAACATATAAAATTTTTTCAAAAATTTTGCTAAATACTGGAAGTATTGAAACCGGACGATAGTTTTGTGCATCACGACGATCCCCCTTTTTGTAAAGCGGGATGACTCTTGCTATTTTTAAAATGTCCGGAAATACTCCATCTAGTAAACAATTATTAACTAGATTTGCTAACGGACCTGCAAGTGAATCTGATAATTGTTTTAGTAAAATGGGTGAAATGTTCCACAGATCCTGTGACTTTTTCGGCTTAAGTGTCTTAATTATCATAATTATTTCGTATTCTGTAGTTTCCTTGAAGTTTGCACTAGGAACTACTTTTGGAGTACACATACTTACATAATCCAATGTTTTATCAATATTTATATTAAGTTTCCTTGTGGCATTCTTAGCAATATTTGTAAAAAAGTTGTTAAATTCGTTAGCAATATCATTTTTGTCCGTTAATTTTATATTATTTTCTGATACCAATTCTATTTGTATGTCTTCTTTTGAACATGCTTTACCAGTTTGTTCTTTAATAATTTGCCAGGATGTTTTTATTTTGTCTTGTGATTTTTCTATCCTGTCTCTAAGACTAATTTGCTTTGCCTGGATAGAAACCTTCTTAAATATTTTACTATATATTTTTACATAGTCCATTATTTTTTTGTTATTAAAATGCTGTTTAAAGTCGTATAGGAAATATAGTTTAGACCTTGAGATTAAAATTCCTGTTGTCATCCAGTTATTTACCTTCTTTTTCATATGCCTAATATTTTTTAGCGGTAGATGAAAATTAACCAAATTTATGAATTCTTTAAAAAATAATGAAAAGTTATTGGTACTATTTATGGTTGTGTTGAATCTTATTGAATGTTTAAGTTCAACAATATTATTATTATTAAATTTACGAATACTTAAGTTATTATTTTTATGTGTTTCAATTTTTTTTGGATATTTAAGTACTACTTGTTGAAGTCTGTGGTCAGATTTAATTCCTAGCTGCACCGTGGAACTTAACACAATCCCATCCGTAAATACATTATCGATACACGTTCTACTGATCGGTGTTATACGCGTGTACTCAAATATTGTTTGTTTCAGTAAATAGCTACCCATAATATCCGATAGTTCATGTGTAAGATTCTTGTCCAATGGGAAGTTGACGTTAAAATCACCACAAAGAACTATGGTCTTACTGTGTTGTTTACTCAATTTTCCTAAACATTCGTCCAGAAGATCTATAAATATTTTTAGCTCTGCTGAAGGCGATCTATACAATACACATACGATCAAGTCATCCAGCTCCACACAGCTTATTTCAAACACTTTATCCCTGCTCATGGCAACAATGTCATTCCTATTTTTCGCTTTAATTTTATTATTAACATAAATCATAGAATTACCTCTCCTAAATTTTATTCTATTACTACTACTAACAATTGCATAATTTTCAATTTCGTAAGTTTTCAGTGATTCTCGATCCAACCATGTTTCCGTTAGACATAAAATATCTATTTGACTGTTAAACAATAATAATTCTAAATTTAAAAATTTATTATTTAACCCTTGTACATTTTGATGTGCTATGGTTAAATTAGAATAATTATTATTTTTATACTTTGTGTTGTTTGTTTTATTAATCCTTGTATGTTTGTAATATTCTTCTCGTGGTTCTACGACTTTGCTCCTGTTATATGGCTTAATGGAAAATTTGCACAAAAATTTGTTATGTAGAATGTCATGACATTTATTTGTTCTGTACTCCTAATTTTGTTAACTTCGATATTACTAATATTTATTAAATGTGCAGCTTGTGTATAAAGCGTCAAGGAATTTAATTTGATATTAATATTCTGTATAACTTCGTTAAATTTTAGGTTTTTATAATGATACATATTATATGGTATATTTGAGAATATTATTCTAATATTCTTCTTAATTGCGCTGTCAATTAAATTGTTAATATCATTTAAATAATTCGCAACTTCCTTTTCGTCAAATTGTTTTATAAGTACTATTATTGTACTTATATCATGCTTATCTATTATATTATGTGCTGATGTCATAATATGTTTAACTGGGGCATTGCTGTATGTTTGACAATAAACATTATAGTGATTATCAAGTTTTGTCCTCAGTCTTACTCCCAATCCTGCGGCTATACTATCTCCAATAATTACAATGTTTTCCCTGGCTTTTATACTTTGTAAACTTTGTCTATTTGTGGTTTGTCCAATAATGTGGTTAATAGCAACACCTTTGCTCGTTGTTATTTTATTTGATTTTGACTGATTCTCATCTATATGGTCTTGAAATTCTTTACATAAATTTCCGTCATTTTCTTTTCGTTTCTTTATTATTATTTTTTTCTGTCTTCTTAAGATCTTGCATCTTTTTTCAAGTTTCTCAATTTTCTTCCTTTGTAAATTTATCTTTCGGTTTAGTTTTTTGTTATTGTATATTTTAAAATCGTTTTCTGCTTTCTTCTTAAACACACTAGTTCTGGTATGTTCTAATTCTGCTTTATACCTGTGACGCTCTTCCATAATTTTAATAAGTTTTGTGTGTAAATCTGAGTTTTCTTTTTGAATCTCATTTAGTTTGACTTTTAATGGAGTTATTACAGCCATTGTCTCTTGTCCTATCTCTTCATTTTCTTCGGCCAACGTATGATTTATTTGAGTTGTGTTAAATAAGTTATTTTGTATGTCAATGATTTCAGAATCTTTTTCTGATATAATCTTTTTTAATTTAGTATTTTCCTTGCACATTATTTCATACTCTTCACTATTTTGTTCTTGCTCCATAGTTAGTGTTTTTACCAGGTTTTCCCCTTTGAGAATTTTATGATGAAGGTCGCATATTAGTATTTCATAGGTTTTCACACTTTGTTTTAATTCTTCTAATTCAATTTCATATTCGGCAATTATTTTATCTTTGTTTTTTGCAGTTTCAGATCTTGTCTTGTACAAAGTTTTTGTCATTTTATTATTCATTATTTAATTTAGGGCGAAAAGGAACGCCTGTTGTCAAAATTATTAAAAGTATAAGTTAAACTCTTATCAAGTCGAACGACTCTCAAAGCGAAATAAAGTGAAAATAAAATAATAATAATATAGCGCTTAAAGCGACAAGTCAAACACAAGGTTAGAACAATGACAAGGTTAAACTGTATAAGATGGAACGTTATTTGACAGTTGTATATCCACCAATAGGAGCACTTTATTATGTAAACAAACAATAAGTCAGTCGACAGCCGGCGACATGCAGTGTTATTATCAATTCATTTGGTCTTTTTCCTGTACTTTTTCTTCTTAAAAATATTTTTAGTGTCCTCAGTTTGAATGGTTATATAGAAAAGTACAAGCACGCATGTAGGCTCCTTTATCAAATAGTTAATCGTGCCAGAATATTAACGTAGGTAACGTGCGCGAACTAATTGGTGTTGGTTTCTCATTACTTGTCAACTTAGTATTTAACAGTGCTCTTTGTCCGTCAAAGGTAAGTAACCACTAAAATATAATAAAATAGTTTCTTGCATACTCGATTTATTTATTGTTTTAGTAGTAGTCATATAATTTAATATATCATTTTTTGTTTTTTTTAAATACTCGTAGTTTTGCTACTCCCCGGTAGATGTCTCTTTAAAGCTTAGCTGAGATTTTCGAATTCTAGAACAGTTCTTAAGAAATCCACAATTGATGTTATTATGTCTGTTAGTTAAGCTAAACTTTGTACTTTTTATTATATTATCATAATATATTAGGGAATAAATGTTTTTTTTTATGCACTACTGAACGAATGTACGAGTATGTGTCTAAAATACACTTTTAATGCTACACATTTTACACTTGTAATATATACTATTTAATACTGATATTTCAACACAAATTACTTTTTATAGCACTTTTCACTTGTTTTAAACAATTTTACTACTTTTGGCTGCACAAATATAGATTCTAATATTTTTAATTATTTAAAGAAACAAATGTTAATCGATTACTTTTCGTTTATTGACTATTTAAAAAAAACATGTTTAATATAGAGAGAGCGGCTCGGTTATTAGAACACTTTCCTTTTTATAGTATTTTTTTAATCTTTATTACTTATTTTTACTTTTTTTTTTTGGTGTAGCGGCTTAATTGGCTGCAAATGGCAAACGTAATAAGTACATAGAGTTGGCAAACCGTTACCATTTTGTGCCATTTGCCGTAGAGACGATGGGCCCGTGGTCTGAGGACGCTAAATCTTTAATACGCGACATAAGCGTTGCCATCCGAGCGTCAACAGGTGATCCTCTGAGTAGGGAATATCTTATACAGAGGATCAGTGTTGCCATCCAACGAGGCAACGACGCCGGAGTCCTCGGAACATTGGGAACAGGAGAACCTGGATTCGATGACATGTAGATTATAATCAAGATATTTGTAAGTATTTAGTTTTTATATTAATTAGGTTTATCTTTTAGTTTATTTAATTTAAGGTTTTGTTTAGTTTATTTTTAATTTTATTACTTTAATTATATTCAATCAACAATACATATTAAATTAAGTAGAAATTGATATAATACACTTTCCTTAAAAATTATTTCTAAATTTTACCAATGAGAAATACACTTTTCTTACGTACATTTGTCATTTATTTACAACACCACTGCTTCCCGTGCCTCGCAACATTGGGTAGTGTTAATTAAAAACGCGAAGCTGACGTCACTGACTGTTGCTTCGAAAGTCCACCTTCAATTAAACTTTACACGATTAATTTACATTATCGGCCATCGCTTTCTTACAAAATCCGAAGCCACATAAATAATGCGAAGTAAAAAATGCGCCCACGGTTTTCGCAACAAAGTCTCTCGCGTTTCCAAACTTTATAATTCAAATATTTATTCGGATAAAGCGTCGTAAATCAAAAAACAATTGATAGCTTTTGTGTAATGGATATTACCATACTTGTTTTGTTAGTAAATCAGGGATTTTAATGTTGCCTGTGTCAACTGTCAATTTTGCCCAGTGCCTTTATATTAAATTAAAAAAAAGTGGAGTTCTTCTGGCCATTTTCGTTTTGTTGCGTTCTCTTCTCCTGATGGATGATGAATAAGGTTATACGGAAATCCTGTGCTTTATAATACAATAAAGTACCTGATCATAATAAAGTACTTAATCGTATAAATAGCTCTATTTGATTCAATACATAAATCTTAATCAATTGGCTATTTAATTAAATTATACTTTAATGCTGGGGTAAAACAGTTGTTGATAATAAATTAAAGAAAAACACAGAAAATAATAATAATAATAAATTTATATTTAGTTTAGGCACGCTGCAACAAAGTTGGGGTCTGATTTTGGGCAATCTCTTTTGATTTAAAATATGTTTTACCTACTTTAATAGAGTCAGGTTTATAATTAATTAAATATGAGTTGAAACTCTCGGGCCGTGGGGGCCAAGTGCATAGGAAATTTTCAAGGCGTTGTCGAAATAGCTCGTCAACACCTCGGGAGACAAGAGGGTTGGGCAAGCCAGGCCAGTCTTCTTGGGACTATCACTGAAGGGTCGTCTCTAGAGGACATTTTTTCTTATATTTTATTTTTTATTAGGTTTAGTTTACATTTATTTATTTTCTTACTTTTAATAATTTATTTAGTTTTATAACATATACATGTAATATAGACATTTAGCTGTAAAAATTGGGAAAATAGGTGGACTAGAACTGGCTGAACTACTAGAAGACTTTTTTTTTATTTAAAATTAAAGTAAAGTATCATCACGCCCGTGTCTATTTCGGGGAGGTCAGAAACCACGGTTTGAAGAAGCGAATTCACATTTAGCCAATTTTACAGTTAGTTAATAGGCCGATCATGACAAGTGGCAAGCTTGCGTTACCAAATCATAACCTTTAGCGTACATCACAAATAAATTATTGTGTCACGACCGGGAATCGAACTCGGAACCTCCGCTTCTGAATCCACGGACTTAAACGCTAGACTACCGAGCCAAGCTTTTTTATTTAGATTGTATAATTACAAGTGAAAAAAATATTTTAAAAATACTAAATGTCATCGAATCGTTCTACATCGTATCTTTGCTACTACTGGAAAATCTTCTTTTTTATTATCTCTGCAAATCGGATTTATGATTGGTTCGCGACGCATAACCATACATACATACATATCTTCACGCCAAATCCCTTGCGGGGTAGACAGAGACAATTGAGCGCCACTTGTCACGATCACGACATACCTTTTTCGCTTCTTCAACATTCATCAACCTCTTCATACATGCCCTTTTGTTTCGATGGCTTTTTAATTCAGTATTGTTTTATTTATCTGATCGTGATAGGTGAGTCTTGGTATGCCAGGGCCTCTTTTACCCACAACTTTCGCATCAATCTCTCTTCGCTTATCCTTTCAACATGTCCGAACCATCGGAGCATGCCTTTCCTTATTTTTGTCCCTATGCTTTCTTTAATACCTACCTTTTTGCGTATTTCATCATTACCAATGCGGTCCGTTAAAGTAACGCCGCATATCCGACTTCGGTAACCAATAACCAACGGCTTTGATAACCAATCATAAATAATGCTGAAAGTCATTCACAGTAAGTTTTTTTTTGGTGTCGGGTATAATTTTAATTGCCTCTACTCAATTCACACGGACACTTAACTGAACTTAGCTACTAAGGAAGCATTGATCTACCGGCTTCAACTCTTCTTATTACATTAGCTGTCTCTGTATTCTTCTATTCAAATAGGTAAATAAACTATAGCGCGGTCTCTTTTTCCAGACCTATCATCATTTTAACCTAACTGCCTTCGTGGTCCAGCGGTTAAGTCCGTGGGTTCGATCCCTGGTCGGAACACAAAAATATTTATTTAATGTAAATAAATACATTTAATTAATATTTAAATTTATTTGTGATATTTCTCGAGTTTGGTACGCAAGAGACTTCGACGACTTATCATGATTGGCCTACAGTAAAGTTGGCTAAATGTGAATCCGCTTATTTATAAGCGTGGTTTCTGACACCTTGAAAGGGATACAGTCGTGATGATACTTTACTATAATCATTTTATGGATTGTTATATCAGAATACGTACAAGCGTTCTATGTAAATGATTGGCCGTTTTGGCGATAGGATAAGGAAAACTATAGTGCCTAGACAACTATGTAAGTAGGGCTGCCAACTTTACAAAAAACCCCAGAGATTTTTAAAACCTCGCTATATATTTGTTATAATAAATTAAAACGTATAATAATTTATACGAAAATACCAATTTCAATAGCGATTTACATTACAAATTTCATTATTTAAGGGATTTCTCTATATAGCTTTTGCGGTTAACAGAATACAGGGCTGCCTGGGCAAATGCGTTCGACAAACGTTCGGCATCCGGACATATTGATGTTAAACCCCTAGACTCCTAGTCAAACCTGGAAGGGTGGTAGCCCTATGTGTGAGCCTTGATGACGGCGCATATATACCGTCCGTGCGTCGCATTCTAGTGTAGCGAATATTACACAATGGTGACATAACCATACCTTGACTTTGATTATTGGGTCCATCGATATTTATAGATAGGACCTGGTCCTTGTGTCCCCATGGGCCATCGTCTGTGGGGTTAAGAGATTTATTTTCGGAAATCCCCCAGAATCAATTTCAACCACCTAGTGCAAGATTTCCGCCACGCATCGAAACTCTGATCAGGTTTAAACGCTGGGCATGGATTTCAGGAACGTGTGTCCACGAAGTGGCTCGATTTGAATTTGGGGTATCGCGTTGAGCGATTTTCGGAATAAACCTAATATAGGACTAATTTACCTATTCCGATCGGAATCAAGTACTTTACGAGTATGTCTGTAACTTTGGTTCTCTGTGTAATTGTACGTGGTAGTAATGTATGTATATAGGTGTCTAAACACACCAAAAGTAGATATCTCTATTTACTTTTATTGTGTTATTTACTTATATATTGCACAAGATTATTCTCATGGATACCTTTGACCATCATTATAGGGTCCCAGATGAACTAGCTACATCAGCCTATAGGCTAGAGATATCCACGAGCTTGCCACTTGTCATGATTGGCCTATAGTAAAGGAGGCGCGGTAGTGACACGGTTGTAAGTACCCACCCGGCATGTACCAATAAGAAATACACGTACACTTGTCATAGATTTACAACACCACCGTTCCCGCCTCGGAGAGCACGTTAAGCCGTCGGTCCCGGAGCCACCAATGCCAACTTGTGGAATATATATGAAATAAATTGTCATAAAAACATTGACATCATATCCTCGCCAAACCGTCTGGCCAGCGTGGTGAGTGTAGGCCTAATTTTCCAGTTCTGGAAGGCCCATCTCCAGCGGTCCAGAGTGGGCTGTAATGAATGAATGAAAAAGAAGGTTAAATGTGAATCCGCTTCTATAAAAAAACGTGTTTTCTGACCATCCCTGTCTTATACGGTCATGATGATGATGAGACTCGAACGATGAGTTCTCCTTGTCTCTAATTTGGTGAACAAACATTGATTATATTGAATGCTGTGTGAAGGTGGAACAATGAACTTCGTCTTTACCTACTCATTGTATAAACAAAGAATTTTATTTTGGCTTTGCAAATAATATTATCACGACCGTAATCTAGTGGGATGGTCAGAAATAACGCTCATTAGAAGTTTCAAACGAACGTCAACGAACTTTAAAAACTCTCTTTCGCAACTTCCGTTGCGAATGAAAGACGAAGAAAGAACAGTGTATGCAGCATCGAGTCGTGTAGAACAGCACTAGCGAGGTCTGCTACAATGGCTTGCACTTTATGAACTAGCATTTACACATATCATTTTTATATTGTACTCTTTATTTTGCTTAATAAAAAATATTATTATTATGATTTGTTTTATTAAGCTATTGCATAGCTTTAATTGCGGGCTTTAAGCTCGGCGACCGAATTAAGAAATTCCGTAACGAAAATAAACCTAACACCCCCCGGCACAGAGCGGTGCGGCGTTGAAAGTCGTGCATCGTCTAACGTCGCTTCAGTTCGGCAGACTTCGGCACGGTGTTTGTGTGCGTGCGACTAGACGTACGCGTGTAGACTAGCTGCTAACTGCTCATAACTGATTCTATCTCTTTTAGACACAATGCTAGGTGAGACAGCGTGATTTTTGGCCGCGTCCACGAGTAATATAAAAAACTTGAATTAATATCAAATAAAAAAATACTGCATAAATAAAATAAATAAATAATTATAATTGCATAAGTTGATAAAAAATGCTATGCAATAGCTTTACCGCGGCAGTCCCCGAGTGCCACACGGTCTCGGTCTGGGTGTTTATATGTATAATATGTATATATTTACAAAAAAAATAAAGTATAATATGTAGTTTATCAACCATCTAGTTTCCGTAACACAAGCTTCGTAGCTTACCACGGTTATTAGATGGCCCTGTGTGACCTGTCTAGAAATATTTATTAATATTAATTTATTTATTAATTGTTAATATTCATTCATTATCACTATTAAATAGTTATATTAAATAGCACTATTAAGTACTTCTTTGTTAATTAAGTTTCTTAGATTATTTCCATCATCCATTGTTTTATTAGTAATAATTATTTACATTTTTTCAAGCACAATACCTAACTAGAATTTTAGCTAGCCATTGAATTATTTACTGGAAAGATATCTGCAAACCGCAAAAAAAATCACTGCAATTTTCTAATATTTTATAATTTGTAAAAACTAAACGCAAATGAATGTATATACGAGTATAATAGTATTAGGAATCAGGAGTTCTTCGCGCCATTTTGCGTGGACATGTCAAGTGCAAGTTTTTATTTTGTAAATTAATTTACTGTGGATATTATTGGTCAAAAGTGGTGTTGTTTTGTTTAATCATGTGAATAATTATGGAAAACGATAAATTGGACTTTAAATATGGGGCACAAGTTGCAGTTAATTTTTTGCGGTTTTCCCGCGCTGTGGACTCCCATATTTTACCCGACGTGTTTGAGCTATAATGCCGCGAGTGACTCCAAGAAAAGCATCAAATTCTGCAGCATCTGGAATTTAATGATAACCTCACTATCTCATAGAAAGGAAAGATATATTACGTCATACTTGGCTGTATGGGCTAGACCCTTTGCCTACCCTATCATCTCATTCATCATCCATCGGAAGAATAGAACCAAAAAAAAAAGTATTAGGAATCAGAGAGGTGATGAGTAAGAAACAACTTAACAAGTTATAATTCTATTGTAATAACACAAATACAGTACAAGTTTATTCTAGTTTTCGTAGCAGAGAAAAGAGGTCCAGTTAATGCAACGTTTTGTATAGACTCTGTAAATCAGGCGAAGGCGGCCCGAGCCATGTTACGCCCTGTTATGAATTCCAGCTTGCCGCTCAGGTTGAAGGTCCGGATCTACAAGATGTTTATCCGTTCCCGAGTCACCTATGCTACGCCAGCCTGGCACCACCTTTTGGCCTAGACTAATAGGGACAAGATCCAAAGTCAGCAGAACATATCGCCCGAGCACCATGGTTCGTGCGTAATTGCGTCATAGCTCGACATCTGGAGATGCCTACTATTACGGAATTTGTCGTAGGCCTGACTAAACGTATGTTCTATCGCGCCGACAATGAACATATATATATTTTTTTATATACTGAACACGACATGTGACATCGCGCCCACCTGATGGTAAGCAGTACGCGAAGTCCAAGAAATGGGAGCAACTGACGCCGGTCTCCACGACGAGACATCAGTCTCTACCACTATACCGGCTTAACAAGATGCTTTTTCACACTTCGCTTGAAGGGCTCCAGGTTATAAGAGTGGGGAAACACACTGGCTGGGAGAGTATTCCACATCTTCAGCGTGCGACAGATGTAAGAGTCTCCAAATTTATGAGTACGCATAGGGATAGTGGGTAAGGTATGTGGATGCATATTTTGGCCTGTGCGTGTGGTTCGGTTGCGGAATAGAGAAGAAGGGATAAGGTTATGGAGCTCCTCAGAATATTTCAAGCATCTTCAGAATATCGCTCCGTCTTGCGCTCGGCCCCGTAACAAGAGACCACTTCCTAGAGAAGTGCTCTTGGAGGAGAGCTGAAGTGGTCTAACCTAGACCCCCTGGGTTCGTGAGCCACACGGACGCTGTTATACCAGTAACAGCGCCCAGCACCAAAAGTGCATGAATTACCAGCGGGTGGTAAAACGGTACAATTTCCCCAACCCAGGCCCATTAGTCATCCGGGCCTGGACTAACCCTACTGTTACTTTGTATAAGACTTTGTAACCCCACTATTCAGCGTTCGCTGGTTGGCCGGTTATCAGCCAATCAGCGATAACACTAGGTAAATCATCGTTTGTAATTTCTATATTTAGGGTTTTTATTTTAAAATAACAACACTTCGCAAGTACTGGAAATTAAAAATAACTTTACAGTAAGTACCTACCTACAAATTAAATAAATTATTGTTTAGCTTAAATTACTATTCAATGTTCAAAACACTTAAAATCGTACGATGGCTTAAGTAACGGTGTTTACTTTTAAATTACTAAATGCCGCATTTCAACGAGTGTTATCAGATAAATATTCGCATTACTACTCGCTCTAGCACTTTTCATAACCATGAGGCTGTCTCTTTCTTAGAGTGAATAATTATCTTACAAGCAGTTTTTTATTTTGTAACGCGATCTTATCATCCTATAAAAATAGCAATGAATTATTGTATACACTAATATAGAACATTTACCAAGCATCCTTCATAAAATAGTAGCTCCTTTAACTCGCTAACCTCATTCTTAGAATTATTACATACATAATTATCTATCCAAAGTAACAAATTCCAACAATACTATTTTGACAATCTTTCGTTTGCCTGCCGAAGCTGGCGGGTTATTGACGCTCGTTTGGCATTGAACTTGCTTTTTGGAAAGTCCTTGGTAACTGTTGAAGAGACACAGGCTGAGATGAATACTACATTAGCGAACATTTGTGATCGAACCATAACTTGACCGACTTTAAAAACAGTTCAAATAGCTAAATTCTATTTTTTCAAGCGTTAATAAAATCGACAGACATTATAAATGCCACTATTAAAAATACATATAAATAATAAATATGTACCTATGTATACAAGTGTCACACTGGAAGTTTTGAGAACTTCCGCCACTTGTAGGTAAACAAAATAATTTTAAAAAATGTTTAAATTTTGAAAAAAGAATTCTTTTCCCGCGTTTGTTTTATAGCATTTCCAACATCTCGTAGCAACTTCATAAACCAGCGCGAAATGTCGTTTTGTTAAGAAACACCACTTTTTTTAACAATGCTAACATTTCTAAAACAAAACGAGCGGTGAGGCTACTTATTGACAAGTATTTTCGTTCATGTTTAATTATACCATGGCATCCAACACACATGATATTATTATGGTCTTTGAATTTATTACATAAAATCGTTTAAAATACCTTTTTAACAAATATAATAGAAAACTATAAAGTATATAAAAATGGTAAACAAACCATTTTATATGTTAATGACATCTGTCAAAAAGTAACATCAATAACCCTCCTTTCAACACGGTACTGACATACGAAATTAGCATCAAATGTTAAAATTTTCATTAAACGAACGACTTGTGCTAAAAAAAGTGGTATTTTCATCCTAATATTTCTTAAAACGAATGCAGCCTTTGCCAATATTATTGAGTATGTATTTAATTCATTTGTCATTTGTTTTTCATTTGGCGGCAAAGTAAAAATTTACTGTGTCACGTCAGCATGAATTTAACGCGGTAAATATTTGATTGTCGAAATTGTTGATGCTAAAAACCGATGTACCTAATTGTGGAGAAATAAAAAAATCTGTAAACCTCTTAAGTTTATCCACACGTTTCGGGATCAGGCTCGAATTGCCGTCATGCCCAGTCAAGCCGGCATAGTGATGTCAGTCATGAGTCTCTGATTCCAGTTGCTAACATTCATGGACCTTGCGAGTATATAAAAAAAGAAGAAATAATATAAGAAATCATATAATTTTGATGTACCTAAATTCTAATTCAAATGATTTAATAGCAATGTAAGGTTTTACAATATAGTATGTTAACAAACAATCGTGGAACATTATTACAGGATTTGCAAAAGTATTTTGGTGATGGTCCCACACAAGGCAGTTAAGCCTGACAGTAGGTCCCAATCTAAGGTTACCAACTTAGAGACAAAAAAGTAGCAAAAATCATGCGAAATAATTAATATATTTATATATATAGGAGTATACAATAATAAAAAAAAAAGCAGTTTTATTATACCTATATCATATGCAAGCTGGGTTATGCTCGGCTAAGCTCGTGTAAGTAAATAAAAAAAAGTTTTTTTTTTTTTATTTAACGGTTGCGGTTTAAGAAACAGAATAAGGCAACGATTGACGTTCGTTTGACATTGAACTTGCTATTTGGAAAGTTGTTGGCAACAAGTTCGTTGGTTTTTGCGACCCCGAAGATAACCCCTTCGAGTCGAGGCACAATTAGAAAGCAATCCAAACATTTACGTAAGACATAAATTACTATTAATAGAAATAAACTTAATTAATAAATAAAAATACAACTAAAATCTAAAATAAAGAAAAAACAAAATAAAAAATATTATAAATAAAAAATTTGCTCCAAATCACTGCGAAGCGAAGTGCCAAGGATACTGGCAGCATTGGCAATGCTGATTCTTTGGCCCAAATATTACCCAGCCCTTTTGTCTCCCGAGGTGTTGACGAGCTGTTTTGACAACGCCTTGAAATTTTCATGTTCACTTGGACCCCACGGCCCGAGAGTTTCATATCCAAACGGCGCAAAAACTCATTAAATATAATTAACTTGTTTTGATAAATACATCACAGTCTAGAGACTGTGTGAACAGTTTTACACCCATATTCTTAACTGTTTCCTCAATTGCTCCTCCTCTACGTTTTATTCGATGTATATTAATATACCTACAGCTAAAACTTAATAAAAACATAAAAAAATACCTACCTTAATAAAAAAATAAAATATTAACTAAACTATAAATAAAAAATGTCCTCTAGATCCGAGATATTTTTTAATATAAGCTACTTGATTGGTAGTTTGTATTAGAGCTTGTTTCTTTGGTAATTTCAGCCAATGGTGTTTTGCTGACATCAGTCCCTAACACTATGCCGGCATGACGGCTATTCGAGCCTGATACGGAAATGTATGGATACACTTTACAAAGGTTTATCGACACGAACGGTGTGGAACTCCCCGCCCCGGCAGACTGGGCAAATTACAGTCCGCTTACCACCTATTTGATGTTTTCGTTGAAAGCATGTGCCATTTGCAATGATGTCAAATGCCAATTTTTACTTTTAAAAATAACTAATATTGTAAGCTTGCCATAGTGATATTTATAGAATAACTAGTTGTTTCGTACTGCACGGCCCACGAGTGGACCGTGGGGATTGTCGTGAGCGTGGTCTGCTTTGTGTAGATTGTACTTTAAAAAAAAACCTCTAAAATTGAGTGAGTGAGATTGGTACCAAAATCGTTAACTAAAATCTAGTCAAAGTTATTAAAATACTAAAATTAAAATGTTTAAAATTAAATATGTTTGATCCTAAACCTCGAAAACAAATCCCTGTCGAAATCTTAATTACATTTGGGATCAAATTGGTAAATTACAACTTGATAAAATATTTCAATGGAAAACTCAACAAAAAGTACAGTGTGTACAGCGTGGTCTGCTTTGTGTACTCGTAGATTGTACTTTAAAAAACATCCCTATCGATATTTATAACACCGCTTTTTTTGCAACCGGCCGTAAGGGTTACCGCTTAATAAACATAATAACAAATACAAGAGACCAACCAAAACAAATTACAAGCTCTACATACAATGGTGGATCACTTAGTAACAAAAATGAAGTATAAACTAACAAAATTCGCTGTTAGTCGACCCACATCCATAACCTGGTTACGAAAACGCAATGTAATTTCGCGACATACAATTTTGGGAACACTTTTACTTCGACCATGAAGCCGAAGCCGGTCCATGGTATCGGCGAATTTACTAATGACACCAATTTCTCTTTCAATTTCAGCAAGCGGATGTTTTAACGGTCCTACGTCGACGATGTTTTATTTTATGTCAAATATAAGTCAATCTTCAACCACTTTTTAATGTCAAATACTTAATTCTGTCTTGTCTTATCAGTAAGTCTTGTTACAAGCGGTGTTATTTTTATGTAAATATCACCATGGCAAGCTTACGATATTAGTTATCCTTGAAAGTAAATTTTGTATATGTGTACGTTTATTTAATGGGGTGTATCACTAACTTTTTATCAAGATAGATGGCGCATGATAGATGGTACCTAATATAAATGTCAGTTGCATTGAAATCTTGTATTTTTATTACGAAATTTATTATTTTCTGAATATTATACCGAAGTGAGCAGCTTTTAAATGTACAAATGCCAATTCCCAAGCAAAATTTTAAATATGGTGATCTCAAAATTGCCGTTCTATTAATTCAACCTTTTTACTATTTAAAGACGGTGTTCGCTTTCTTTATTCGTCTTTTTTCAATTTAAAAAATAAAAAAACTACAAAAACATTTAAAAAATGATTCGTCATTGGTGTAAACAAGGTACCATTGCCGCTAGCGACATCTACAAAAAGCTTGCCTGATACACCCCATTGTTTCAATTCAATTCGTTTATTTTGCAATTAGGCATAGGGCAAAAAGTATTCATTCTGCACTTTTACACGTCAATTTTTACAATACTAATATAAAACAATATAATCTATTTATTTATTTATTCATTTCCACAGCACATTACAGAACATAAAGTTTAGTATATAATTGAGTTTATACATTGGCCAAATTAGGAAACATACTTTATTACTGATACTTAGGTGTCAAAGAAAAGGAGAAAAAATAAGAAATACAACCAAAAGATATAGAAATTCAATTAAACAAAAAACAATAACACAAATAAAAAACAGATATCCAATATTGAATTAAATTAAATTAAAAATTAAAAATGAAAAAAAAAACTAAAGATTAAATTAATAATTAAATTAAAAAGAAAAGCATTTATACAACCAACCTTCTTTCTAAACGAAAGAATGCAGATCCAATGAACATTCGCTCGTTTGGTCTAAACCCATCTTAATAGGATCGCATCAAATGTTGATGTTATTCTAAGATTGATTGGATGTTATCAATACTATTTTACAACCAAGTTCGTTGTACCGATTTACACCAATATTGGTTACGCGTGTCATCACTTAACACACTTATTATAATATGTCGTAACAACCTTTATTCTACCGAGTACATATCGCGGAAAATAAAAATAAAGGTAAAAAAACACATTAAATTATACAAAAAAAAACTATCATCACGACCGATTCCCTTTCAGGATGGTCAGAAACCACGCTTATAAATAAGCGGATTCACATTTAGCCAACTTTACTATAGGCCAATCATGACAAGTGGCAAGCTCGTCGATGTCTCCAGCGTACCAAACTCGAAAATCACAAATAAATTAAATATTAATTAAATGTATTTATTTACATTAATAAATATTTTTGTGTCCCGACCAGGAATCGAACCTGGTACCTCTGAGTCTAAATCCACGGACTTAACCGCTAGACCACGGAGGCAGTTTATATATATTTATATTTTGTATATAAATTATACAAAACTAGCTGTTTTACCCGGCTTTGTCCGTGTAAATGGCGACACAAAATTAATTTCGTTGGGCATTATTTTGATTCTGCTTATCTTCCAAGGTATTCATTTAATTTGCATGGTGTAAAGGGAAACAATAATCTCCATGAAATGCTCAAGCCAACTAACGTATTTCAATGATAAGGATTAATACTGTATTTGTGTAAATAGCTATCCAATTATCGCTTTAATTTTACTCCAGGTACTTTAAGACATCTTGCAGCCGTAAGTCGTCGAAGTCGAAGATCAGATCTGCCGCTAACACATTTATGGTACGAGCTTCCAAGACGGCATTGACGGAATCATACAGTATTTGGTTGGGTAAGGAGAGGAGCAGAATGGTGGATGATGAGCGTTTTTTGTATATAAATAAAGGGAGGCATACTTTGTAAACCAGTCTATAGTCTTCATTGTTTTTTTTTTATTAATTTAAAAATTTTATTGTACAAAGGCAGACTTAATGCCCAAAGACATTCTCTGACAGCCAAACCTTAGGGACAAATTTGAACAATTATAGGTGCAATCATAGAAATAATAATAATATACTATAATTATAAAAGGTAATTTAATATAATTAATATATACTTACATAATATATATCATAATATCAATATACTAAATACTAATAATATACATTATTGTACATAAACATACATATAATACAGGGTTTTCCAATAAGAGGTGTTATTTTGAATAGCCCGCTATTTCGGTAGATGTCACTTTTAAAGCTGTAATTTTTTGACATTTGACAAGTAGAAACTACGACATTAATAAAAATGGAACAATACACGAATCAACAACGCATTGAAATTAAAATGGGCAATTACCATTTTTTAAGTATTAAAATGGATATAGTATGTTATCCTTAAGAGATAGACATATGCCAACGCGGTCTTTTCTGTAGACCTGTATAAGATACAGAATCCACCATGCATTATTACATCTCAAAGGGTTTAGGCAGCGTTTTCGTTGAAAGCTCCCAGACGGCTTATTTGGTTTCGACACTTCCAACAAATAGCGTTCATTTACTTTTAAAAAACTTAACAAATTATATACTAAAACGTTTCTCGAGAATCACTCTATCCATTGGTGAAAACAGTATGAAAATCGGTGCAGTAGTTTTTGAGTTTATCGCGAACAGACAGACGCGGCGGAGGACTTTGATAATACGAGTATGTAGTGATTAGTGATGATAAAATAAAGAACATAGGGGAGGGTAATACCTTGTAGGTATTCTCTAACATCTAACGTTAGACAAATCGACATAAGATATTGTGGGATGCAGAATTAGATGGAGAAAATAAATATTAAACTTTTATTAAATAAATATTTAGAAAAATCGCATTAAAAAAGAAAGAAATAAATACATATGTCAGTTAAATATTTACACACACTAATAATTCATGTCATGTATGTATCTATTTTGCACCAGCGAAATTTACTATAGGCCCAACCATGTTTGGCAAAGTGGCAAGCTCGTCCATGTCGCTTTCAAACTAGAGAAATATCACAAATAAATTAAATATGTTTTGCGTCCCGACCAGAGTCGAGTCCACGGACTTAAGCGCTAGAACACTTCTTTAAAATAATTACAAATGTTTGGATTTATTATTAAAATAAACAATCATTGAAAAGCCCCTGAAATTCCACCTAAGCATAAGATACGGTGAACTTACTATTAATCGTAAGTTTTAGGAAGTTAAAGCAAGTAATTACAATCAGGGGGCCCTGAACCTAGCCATCAGGGAGTGGAGGGGCCGACGACCGCGTCCAACGTTACCGGTAATACGGGCGTGGGGGCAGGCGGTCGGAGGTGACGACGGAGTCGGCCTCTGATCCAGCCCACCGGACGGGTGGTGAAAGCGGTCGGAGTCCGACTCGGGGTTCCCGTAACCGCGCAGGAGCGGTGATCTCCGCGGTTACGTGCTCACAGCCGGCCGCGTCGAGACCACTCTATGGAGATAAGTCGTGCACTCCTGCCGTAAACTTCTTTACGGTTAGCAAGTGCGCACACGCCTGAGTAAGGTCATGGGGGGGACCTACTCATAAGGGCGAGAGATGGCGCACGTGGTGTTCCCGTGTTCCATCTCCTCCTGCTCACATGGAGAGTCTGCCTAGGCGGACAGCGCCGGCGGTTAGCGGGTGTATCCCTTTGGGTTCCCGCGAAGCCGCCACTCAGGCGCCAAGGAGGAACCGCGCCGTCAGGTTTTAGTTAGTCGAGCCAGGCATAACCTTTCCCTGCTGCCTCCACAGAGGGGATTGGTATCCGGTAGGCTATAAATGATAGCTTATATTAGCATTATAGCCCAAACACATCTGGTATAATATTGGAGTTCACAGCGCGGGTAAACCGCAAAAAAATTAACTGCAACTTGTGCCCATATATAAAGTCCAATTTATCGTTTACTATAATTAGTTATTCACATTGTAGCACATTATTAAACAAAACAACACCACTTTTGACTAACAAAAACTTGCACTTGACATGTCCGTGCAAAATGGCGCGAAGAACTCACTGTAATTGTTTTTTTTTTAAATAAAGGTTTATAGTTACAAACACCCTAGTTTTTTGCTAAAACATTCCAAATACAATTTAGACTAAAGTGATAATTTCATGACTACAGACACTATGAATTAAACATGATGTCTATTATATGTACATATACTTACATGTAATCTAATCAATTCGCGTAGAAGCGTGTAAATGAAGGTCAGGCATACAAAAAAAATTGAAAGCAAAAAAAACTAAGCCAAAAAATGTAAAACTATCAAGATCAACGCGACCATAAGGAAAATCAAGGTTAAAACTTTTGCCAAAATTGTATTCAACCATTATGGGTCTACCACAAACTTTTACAAGAGATTGACCAAAACCAGGCCCCAACTTTTTTGCAGCGTGCCTCAACTAAATACAATTTAAAAATCATAACAATTAATTGTGTTTATTTTAAATTTAATTAATTAATTTAACCCCAGCATTAAAATATAATTAAGTAGTCAATTATGTATGAAATAGTTACAAAGCACTATTTATACAATTAGGTTCTTTATTATGACCAGGTACTTTATTATAGATAAAAAACTGGATATCAATTTGGCGGGATCGAAACTACTATGTAATTATTAACGTAAAAAAAAGTTTTTATCAATTATCGTTATGCTAGGGTAAAATAAATAAAATTAATTACAGATTATGAAAACACAATATATTACCTATCTAATAAAAAATAAATCATTATGACAATTTAATAATAAATATTTGTATGCTAGAAATAGCGAAGCATGTGATATAATTACATATAATAATTTACATCCCTGTACCTACCATGTTTCTAAATAATAAATTATTTTATTTCTTAGAAATATAAATAGATAGATAGATAGATAAATTCTTTATTGCACAGAAAATAATACATTTTACAGCACATAGGCGAGCTTAATGTCTAAAAACATTTTCTAACAGCTAACCTTTGGGAGATGTGAGCAGGGATTGTAAGGTGCATGACCGCTAATATTTGAGATAAAGAGATTTATTGAGATAAAAACTTATAACTAAAAAAAAAGAACGATATTAATTCTATAATATAAATACGTACAATACATAGATAACACATACATATACTGGTTACATACTATATTTATATATATACATACAATAATATACCGATTTAGTCAAGTTATGTAGACTCGTCTTGCTTTTTGTGAAAGTGTTTAGTGAGCAATTTTTTATAACATATCAGTGATGGTGCTTTACGAATATGAAGAGGGAGTCGGTTCCACTGGCGAGCAGCTGATACTGTATTAAATAATATTACTATAAGAGATCGTGGTAGGCCCTTCCCCAGTACCAACCATTAAATAGTTAGTTACAATATCTACTCTTGGAGAATTGGGCCCGTATACGAAAGCGAAACGAGATGTGCCTTTGTAGGTCGAGAGAATGCCTTCACGGAGCCACGAAAAAATGGCTTTAACTTTTAAAATGAGTGCAATTTTCCTTCAGAAAATATGTATAATATATATAATTTATTTTATATACATTATTTATTCATTTTGTTTCTTTTATTTATACCGCGTGTAATTGTCAATACAGCAAATATTTTTTTAGGCTTTAAGTGTCATTAGTCTATTTGAAATAAAAAATGACACTTTATTTTAAAGATAAAAATAACAAAATTCAAATAATTCTGAATAATTAAAAGTTCTCTTTTCCCGATGGATGATGAATGAGGTGATAGGAAAGGCAAAGGGTCTAGCCCATACAGCCAAGTCTAACGTAATATATATTTCTTTTGTATGAGTTAATGAGGTCATCATCAAATTCCAGATGCTGCAGAATTTTATGCTTTTCTTGAAGTCACTCGCGGCACCATAGCTCAAACACGTCGGCGTCGTGTAAAATATGGGAGTTGACAGCGCGGGAAAACCGCAAAAAATAAACTGCAACTTGTGCCCCATATTTAAAATCCAATTTATCGTTTTCCATAATTATTCGCATTGTAGCACATTATTAAACAAAACAACACCACTTTTGACCAATAATATCCACAGCAAATTATTTTACAATACAAAAACTTCACTTGACATGTCCACGCAAAATGGCGCGAACTTCTCCCACACAGTATTAATTTATCCGGTTCCCTCTCCAGTCCAAAAGGGATTACCCAAAACCAGGCCCCAACTTTTTTGCATCGTGCCTCAACTAAATACAATTCAATAGTCATAACAATTAATTGTTTTTTTTTTTAAATGTAATTACAACATTACTTTTACCCCAGGATTATAATATAATTTAAATATTACAAAGCACTATTTATACGATTAGGTTCTTTATTATGATCAGGTACTTCATTATAGATAAAACACTGGATTTTAAATTGGCTGGATCGAAACTATGTAATTATTAACGCAATGAAAGTTTTTATCAATTGTCGTTATGCTAGGGTAAAATAAATAAAATTAATTACAGATTATGAAAACACAATACATTAACTATCCATTTCTCTATTAAAATGGGCATTCTCATTTACGTGCCATTGCATTGCCTTGAATACAAGTCATTGCTAGTAAAAGTGGTGTCGATGTCGTCAATGAAAGTGACAATAATTATATTAATCAAATTCACTTTCAACCAACCTGTTTACTGATTTACATTCGACGCCTTATCTGCACCTTCTTGGCACTTTTTCCAAAAATCTTTTAATTGCGACAAATACATATATATTTTTTTTTGTCGAGTTTGGTACGCTAGAGCCATCGACAAGTTTGCCAATCACTAACTTTTTATCACGATAGATGGCGCATGATAGATGGTAGCTAATATAACTGTCAGATGCATAGAAAACTTGTATTTTTATTACGAAATTTATTATTTTCTGGATATTATGCCGAAGTGAGCAACTTTTAAGACTATAAATCGAAATTTCCAAGCGAAATCAAAGATATGGTGATCTCAAAATTGCCGTTCTATTAATTAAACCTTTTTTCTTTTTAAAGACGGTGTTCGCTTTCCTAATTCGTCTTTTAAGGTAGGTAACGTTAAGTTAAAGTACATTTTTCTGTTATAAAAATGAAAAACTACAAATCATTTAAAAAATGATGCGACGTAGGTGTAAACTATCTATAACGAGTAAGGCCGTAGGAGACGATAATGTGGGTCGTGTTCTTCTCATTCCTATTATTGACAACATTATTCCCTTTATAACTTATATCATAAATTTCTCCCTTTCTACTGGGCAATTTCCCACAATGTGGAAAAATGCCCACATAGTCCCTATCCCCAAAAATTCTAACCCTACCGACTCTAGCCATTTTCGACCAATATCAATTCTTCCCTTTCTATCCAAAGTATTGGAACGTGTAGTTCATCGCCAGTTTGCTACATTTCTTACTCATAATAATCTTTTAAATGCTTTTCAATCTGGCTTTCGTCCTTCCCACAGCACAACTACTGCTCTCACAAAAATTACTGATGACATCAGATTTGCGATTGACGATAAAAAGCTCACACTCCTCACATTGCTAGACTTCAGTAACGCCTTTAATTGCGTAGATCACGATATTCTCACGGCCGTATTGCGTTCCCTTAATATTTCACAGAATGTGGCATTATGGTTCGACTCTTATCTTCGCGGGCGCCAGCAACGCATTCGGTTGGACGACACGTACTCGGACTGGTGTCCGGTAACTGCTGGTGTCCCGCAGGGTGGCGTGTTATCTCCCTTGCTCTTCTCTGTTTTTATAAACATGATCACTCAGGTTATTAACTTCAGTTCCTACCATCTGTACGCTGACGATGTCCAACTTATGCTGCACTTCAAGATTAATGATATACATAGTGCTACTGCAAAAATGAACGAAGATCTTGAAGCAATAAAAATACGATCTCAAAACCTAGGATTACTGGTGAATCCCTCGAAGACACAGGCCATGATTGCTGGTTCGAGGCAGATGCTGTGCAAATTGGATCAGGTACCTCTTACACCATTATTATTTGACAATACCCCGCTTCTTTTTTGCCAGCATGTGAAGAACCTTGGCCTTCACATGAGTAGTGATCTCTCCTGGGATCACCACGTTTCCGAAATTTGTAGGAAAGTTCATGGCAGCATGCATTCATTAAAACGGTTACAATATTTTATTCCTTTCAAGGCAAAGTTAATGCTAGTCAGTTCGCTGCTTCTTCCTATCATTGACTATGCAGATATCTGCTATCCCGACGTCACTGAAGAGCTACTGAACAAACTCGATCGTCTGCTCAACTTATGCATTCGCTATATATTTGGCTTGCGTAAGTATGATCATATCTCTAATTTTCGTGTTCAGTTAAAATGGCTCAATATCCGCTTTCGCAGATCTGCTCATCTCCTCGTGTCTCTGTATAGTATCCTGAACAATCCTTGTGCACCTACATACCTAAAATCCCGTTTTGAGTTCCTGTGCGATACGCACAACCTTCCATTACGTTCTTCCTATAATAATCAACTGAAAATCCCATCCCACTCCACTAGCAGATATTCAGATTCGTTTACTGTGTCTGCAGCCCACCAGTGGAACAAGCTGCCACTGGCTATTAGACACGCACCGTCAGTCCACATATTCAAAACCTTGGTTACTGCATTATTTTTAGACAAACAAGCATCGGGTTCACAATAAATATTTGGCAAATATATACTTTTATACTATGTATTTATTAGGATTTAGTGTATGTATTTATTAGTATGTAGTGTATGTATGTCTTAGTATGTAGTATATTGTTTGTTATCCTAATATTTTTTATTTTTTATATCAGCACTACCCTTCATCTCATACTCTCCCAAAGGTTAGATGTTAGAAAATGCCTTGTAGGCATTAATCTTCGCCTTTGTACATTTTTTTCGTGCAATAAAGAATTTAATAATAATAATAATAAACAAGGTACCATTGCCGCTAGCGACATCTACAAAAAGCTTTGCCTGATACACCCCATTGTCATGATTGGCCTAAATGTTGGCAAAAAAGTATCAATGGGATACGGTCGTGATGATAAATTATCTATTTCTATTTTATCAATATATTGCCTCCGTGGTCTAGTGGTTAAGTCCGAGTATTTAGACGCGGAGTTACCGGGTACGATTCCTGGTTGGGACACAATCATTTATTTAATATACTTGTCATATTTCTCGAGTCTGGTTCTATTTATTGGCCTATAGTACTCGTAAAGTTGGCTTACATTACAGCCCCTAGAACACACGTCCGAGAACGTCCTAGACCTCCACTGCTTGGAGATGGGCCTTCCAGAACATATATCTGGAGAATTTGGCCTACATTCGCCACGCTGGCCAGACGGCTTGGCGAGGATATGATGTAAATTTTTCATGACAATTTATTAACGATTCCACAAGTTGGTATTAGTGGAACCGGGACGACGGCTTAACGTGCTCTCCTAGGCACGGGAACGGTGGTGTTGTAAATCTATGACAAATGTACGTAAAAGTGTATTTCTCATTGGTACATGCCGGGTGGGTTTGAACCGACCTTTGTAGGATTTAAGGAACGCGTTCTTACAACCGAGCCACCACCGCGCCAAAAGGCCAAAGTTTAATGTGAATAAATCCGTAGTTGAAGCGTGGTTTCTGAGCACCACGAAAGGCATACGGTCGTGATGATACTTAACTTTGTTGCCAATATATTAAGTACAAGGACAATTAATTTTATATACTTAAGGCTCAATTATATATTAAGGCCAATTTACACTTCTCTTAAAAAATAAATAAAGAAAAACGTCAATAACGAGACAATAAAATGAGTAAAGCAAGTAATAAAACACTTGACAGTTAATAATAGTCAATTGAAGTCAGGGAAACTTATGTACAGTACGGCTGTGGAAAGTAAAAACCCACTAACTGTAAGAAAATTGCTTCGATTACAAAAAAAACATGTTTTCCTCCCCATTTATAGAAAACTTACATTATTAATAAGTCACCTAAATCTGCTTAGCTGCTGGTCTTCTGCTAACAGCTCACTCTTTGGAACACTTTGCTGCTCAGTCTTCCACTAGCAGGGGCAGTAACGCAAAAAGGAAATTTAAATATGAATGCCAATCATGTCCTTGAATGATATCTTTAATATCACCAACGATCCAGATAAAAATACCGCTTATGAAATATTCTAAATGTATTAAATATTTGACTAAGCTAATTTCCAACTTCAATGGCTTATAACTTATAATTAACTTAGTGTGGATTGGATCCCTTTTGCGTAACTATGTTATTTTATTCCAAAGAGTTTAATTAATGACGCATCACAAATGCCTGTGGCGTGAATAAAGATATTTTGTCTTTGACTTTATTTAACTACACACTAGCTGTTTACGACGGGCCTCGATCGTATATTATTAGAATTAGTTGATATTGGTTATGATCAATAAATTACGTGTATAGGACTGATGTATTCTGTACATAGTCCTTTAAAAAAACTAGAATAAAAATATTTATGTCGTTGGTAGGTTTTTAAATTGGCCATCCGTTCAGCAGCGAATGACCGATAAACTTCTGTTGACAGATAACTTTGTGTAATCTTGTTAAGTGTTAATTTATAAGAAGGAGCAAGAAGCCAAACAGAATGAGAATTAAAGTTAGGATAATTGTCTCAGAAATAATTAGCTTACAATATTGCATTGCAGGTTATAGTCATGTTTGATGTGCACTTTTAAGTTGATTTTGTTGTTCCACTGACAATATATGAGTATCTGCATGCTACGGAAGTGTAAAAGCCTCTTCGACAAGAGTACAAGGTAAAAAAATATCATCACGACCGTATCACTTTCGGGGTCGTCAGAAAGCACGCTATTAAGGAAGCGGATATTTATTTAGTCATCTTTACTATAGACCTTGACACTATTTCCCGCGTTCACTCTTCTTTCAACATCCCTATCATACTTCCCATCCGCAGTGAAAACACTGCCCAGACATATAATTTCATTTACTTGTCCTAGCCCATCATGTCAAGTGACAAGTACGGCGATGTCTCTAGCGTACCAAACTCGAGAAATATCACAAATAAATTATTGTGTCCGGACTCGAAATTGGACCCGGTCTAAATTCACGGACTTAACCACTACGTAGCAAATTTGTAAAAAAAAGTAACAAATATGAAAATAACATCGGTATCCGCTCTGTCGTATATTTGATCTCTTTCATTAAACTCTATAACTTAGCAAATATAACTGCTAATAAACTTATAAAATAAAGTAGAAGATATAAAGACGAAGTGGTTACAATTAAGATAGTGTGTTTATATGTATAATATGTATATGTATATTTACAAAAAAAAAAGTATAATATGTAGTTTATCAACCATCTAGTTTCCGTAACACAAGCCTCGTAGCTTACCACGGAAACTAGATGGCGCTGTGTGACCTGACTGGAAATATTTATTATTATTATTTATTTATTCATTATTATTATTATAATTGTTTAAAAATCATCAAGCGTTCAATGTTTTTGTAGTTGAATATCTGCTGTCCACCAGCTTTTTCAAGGCTGAATGCTATGTTCGACTTGAAAGCAAATAAAGCAAAGATTGCTTTTTTTACCGTATTTTGTATGAAAACCATAGACAGACGCAAAGCCGAATGGCTTTCAATGCGAAATAAAGTTAAATACTAAAATTATACATTTTTTCTCTTTTTTAATAGAACTAATAAGGAAACATAAAAATTGCACAAATGCTAACTTAAAAAAAACGAAAACAAAACACTTGTTAAATAAATTATAAGCTACTCATACTTAACGCATTTCTCTCGCTCGCACATAATTTATAAAGATTATTCGAGTTCGGGCGGTGGTGGCTCGATTGTAAGAACGCGTTCCTTATATCCTACAAAGGTCGGTTCAAATCCACCCGACATGTACCAATGAGAAATGCACTTTTCTTACGTACATTTGTTATAGATTTACAACACCACCGTTCCCGTGCCTCGGAGAGCACGTTAAGCCGTCGGTCCCGGTTCCACTAATACCAACTTGTGGAATCGTTAATAAATTGTCAATAAAAATTGACATCATATCCTCGCCAATCCGTCTGGCCAGCGTGGCGAGTGTAGGCCGAATTCTCCAGATATATGTTCTGGAAGGCCCATCTCCAGCAGTGGAGGTCTAGGACGCTGGGGGCTGTAATGAAATGATGATTCGAGTTCGAATGTTTTTTTGTAAAATGTAGTTAACTTTTTAGGAATTATAATTACGGACTCTTTATATATATTTCCACTTTCATATACTTACGTAATTAAGGACAGAGAAAATAGAAAATACATTTATATCGATTGTCCATACTGCCCCTGCAACTGCCTCCGTGGCCTAGCGGTTAAGCTCGTGGATTTAGATTCGGAGGTACCGAGTTCGATTCCAGGTCGGGAAACAAAAATATTTATCAATGTAAATAAATACATTTAATTTATTTGTGATATTTCTCGAGTTTGGTACGCTGACGACATCGACGAGCTTGCCACTTGTCATGATTGGCCTATAGTAAAGTTGGCTAAATGTGAATCCGCTTATTTATAAGCGTGGTTTCTGACCACCCCGTAAGGGAAACGGTCGTGATGATACTTTACTATATACATGGTTCGTCAATCTTTCTTCCCTATTTATTTTATTTCGTTTTTTGCAGTATTCAAAGTTTCTATTGAAGCCATACAGTAAGAATATTTATAATTTTTAAACGCACTGTGCAATGAAATAATAACTTTAAATTGCTTTAGTATATCGGTTCTTAGACAGGAATACGAGTATGTTGTGTTGTTATGGAAATTGGAACTTTGTTTTCCTTTGAGTTTGTGACCTCTAGACATTTGCCCTTAGTAAGTCCCTGTTTTCCATTTACATTACTTTGTTACGAAATATTTTTATGTAGCTTGCTGTCACTCTTATCTAAACTAATTTAAAGTTGTTCTCAACTATTTTTTTATTATACTAGCACGTCATGAGACCTTGAACCCGCATGATGGCGCGGGAGTGAATCCATGAATTTTAGCAACTGCAATCAGATACTCATGACTGACATCAGTCCCTAACGCATGACGGCAGTTCGAGCTTTATTATTTAGTGTCTTGTTTGTTTGTTTAAATTTTTTATTTCAAAATAAATGTACATAGGCGAGCTTAATGCCTTAGGCATTTTCTACAAGTTAACCTTTGGGAGTGTAAACAAAGATATACGGGTGCACAAATATACTGTTTAGATATAAATTATTTGTGTTCTGTTATTTTGTCGAAAAAAATATTGAAGTTTTACCGAAGTTCGAATTCGATGAAATCCAATACCGAATGTTCGGCCGAAGTTCGTATTTGGCATATTTCACATTCGGCCCATCACTTGTATGTAGATATGTGTAAAATAAATACACATTTAACATGGGACTAAGCTTAGTGCATACTTTTACTTTAAGCAGATAAGATTTTTTTTTTTTTTAATATATAGTCGTACCTAAGTAGTTAAAAAATAATCAGGAAATTAGACGTCAAAGTAACTTCGTAAAAAGAACTGATTACAAAAATACGCAACAATGAAATGTTATGATAAAAACTTTTGAAATTGTGATAAGAATCTAACCCATTTGTATATTTATCGATTGATAAGCGATTTTTTACGTATGTGTGTGATAACGTGGACGATATAACGATATAATATAGGACAAAACGTTATGATACCGGACCTATGCTGTTTTATGAATGTACCCATGAAATCAACATCTCAGTGAACCACTTGTGATAACATTTAGATAAAACTACACGAAGTCATCGAATTGATGCTTTAGAGAATGTTGGACATATCGTTGACAGATTTCCGCACCAACAAGTACATACTGGAAGAATTATACAAGGCCTCCAATTGTTCAATTACACAAGGGGTAACCATTTACCCTACGCAAGGATAATAAATAATAAATAAATAAATATTTCCAGACAGGTCACACAGCGCCATCTAGTTTCCGTGGTAAGCTACGAGGCTTGTGTTACGGAAACTAGATGGTTGATAAACTACATATTATACTTTTTTTTTTTGTAAATATATACATATTATACATATAAACACCCAGACCGAGACAAATTATACAATGTACAACTTGCCCCCGGTGGGAATGGAACCCACGACCTCCCGAGTTCACGGCAACGTTTGTTACGACTAGACCACGGAGGCGGTCGATGATGCACAAATAGGTGTAGCTTTCCACATTTACATTACATTACATAGGATTTATATTCGGAAATAAACGATTCATCACTCACTACAGTCCCTAGACCTCCACTGCTGGAGATGGGCCTTCCAGAACATATATCTGGAGAATTTGACCTACACTCGCCACGCTGGCCAGACGGGTTGGCGAGGAAATATACGAAATAAACGATTATTATTTAGAAATTAGAAAAATCCTAACATTTTATAAAAGTCCGGACGTTTTAGTCATAAAATGCAAACTTTACTCAATTAATGGTGTAGTAAACATGGTAGCAGACACAGAGTCCTAGACCTCCACTGTTGGAAATGGGCCTACCAGAAGGCAGAATTTGGACTACACTCGCCACGCTGGACAAAGAGTTTGGCGAGTTATTTCATAAATTAATATTTATATATAATATTTTCAAATAAATACTGACGGATGGTAACCCTTATCCACATTTTAATTGTCTTTTTTGTTGTCAATTGTCCAGAGGACGCGTGATAGATCTCCTATGAGAAGGACAGACCAGGTCAAATCTGCAATAGACTACCCCCTACATGAGTCTACTCGGAAAGCTGCAGTCCAAGAGGAAAAAGCACTAACGCTTAAATGACACTCAATGTTTAATAGAAACATGCGACATCATTCGTGAGCATCTGTTAGAAGTCACAAAATAAGAATGTCCTTGAATTTTTCCTCCTAAACTAGAATCAAACTACAGGTGTGTGAGAGATGTGTTCACCCAAATCGTAAAGTTAACTCGACAAAAAGCATCTAGAGCTTACGTGCGACGATCCCTGGAACTGATATGCTAATTTTGTTACCTACACCAGTGTTTAAAATCATTCAACCGGTTTCTTGTCCAAAAGCAACTCCGGTCAAGTGACGTGAAATTTACGTCAAGGACTAAATTTAGAATAAGAAAATAAATAGTGTCTGAAGAGGTAATTACAATGCACCCAGGCAAAATAGAAAACTTGTATCATGATGAATATTTTATAATAGATAGACTTATTTCTAGTGAGCGGCTAGACTCCTTTTTACACCGCAGCCGTTTCAGTGAGAATAGTAAATATAAATTATGTATAGTGAAAATTGGCTCTTAGAGTTCTACAAACGAAACAGAAAGTCACGATTTATGACATACAACCTCACAATTTTCCATCTTACACCTTCGTTTAGCTCACGTTTTTGGTTAAACAAAATTTAAATTAAAAATACTTACGAATATATTATCGACGGACAAGCGTTGCCAACATAAAAACACTGGCGATTTCGTCAATTGTTTGTAAAATTCCAGATGTATGACCGTTGATAAAAATGTATAGATAACTGAAGAACACATAAACAAACAGTATAGAGGATACTTTAAAACAGTTTGACAGCGGATTGTAGTAAAATTTCATCCGCGCCTGAAGACTGAAAAGAGTTAGTCGCGATCGGAAACACTTGTCGAGGCAAATTTTCCACGCGACAGAAGCGGCGCGTTCGGCGTGAGGCCCGGCTGCCGATTGCCGGCCTTACCGCGTCGGGCGTGTAAACAAGGCATTCGGGTGGGGGCCCCTGATCGTCGTACTGCCCAAAAGCCTGGAGAACGCTCACTTACGTCACTTCATAGTTCATGACATGTGTTACAGACACTGGAGTAAAAAACACAGCTGAAAAAAGATTTTAAAATGTGGCACGAAGGAGATTCTGAACACTTGACATTTAGAATGGTGATTACTTATAATTAAGACGAACATATCATTAACAACTGGATATAGACTGGGTCGTACAAAAAATGTTCACGATACTGATAGATGTAGGGAAAGGTGCACGCTAGGGCAAAACATTCGCTCGTCGCTCAAGCGGCAATAATCCAACGTCGGGCCAGAGATATGAGTTTTTTGTTAATTTTTTGTGGCTAAAGTCAATAAAGTATGTTCTGTGTAAAGCCATGATGTTATACGGCGCGGCGTCAGTAAAATAATAAAGTAATACTACGCAAGATGGCCTCGTATCGGTGATATGATCTAAAACTTTCTTTCGTGAATACTAATGTTTGTGATTTTTTTATTATTTTTATTTTATTTTATTATGGTACAAACAGTAAATATAAATAAACTTGTATAATTAAAAGCATAAAAGAAAGACCTTTAGGGCCAATACTTAAACAAATTGTTTAATTAAATTCAATTCAATTCGTTTATTTTTCAAGTAGGCATAGGACAAAAAGAGATGTATTCTGCACTTTTACACGTCAATTTTTACAATATAAAACAATATCATTTTATAGTACATATTGGTGAATCTGGAGCAGTACATGATAACCATCATTTGGAAAGAGAAACAATAAAATAACAAAATTATAAATACAGAATAACGCTTAACATTATAGCTGCTGTAGATAGGCGTTGTCACACTATAAGCTAAGACAAACACAAATATTAGAATATAAATGTCAATGTCAGTTAAGATAATAGCATTGTCATACTATAAGCTAAGACAGACACAATTATAAAAATAAATGTAAATGTCAGTTAATAGACAGAAGGCAGACATAAAATTTAAAAGAAAGATAAGTAAATAACAATAGTAATTTAAACAGTTACAAAGCTTCCATTTTATTTCGGATAAGTCTCTTAAGGTGGCTGGTGAGGTATTAAATATGTTTATTTTGGAAAAAATGGTCATTATATAATGTAGGAGAGCGAATTATAAACCTGTTTCTAGTGTAGTTATTTAGGGCTAGCAGTGGAACAAAAATATAACAATAAATATCTTTACATTGTTTTTTTGTGATGGACAAATAAGTCAATCTGATCAATGAACTAGGAATGGAATTCATTTTAGGATATCAGCAGCCCTATTCTTAGTCGTAAACGTTAGATTGTCAAAATAGTGAATTCTGTTATTTACTACCACTTTTAGCCCGAGATTCTCCGATCATAGCCGACCTTACGTCAATATAGCGTTTCCACTAGTTCAAAGGTCACCCATGGGGTTGCAAATTCAAAATCATTGGGAAACCGTAAATTAAATAATTAAATTGTTTTCCGCGAATTAAAATTAATATTAACAACATTTATATTAATTAAACTAAGATTATATATTTACATTTAATATTTTATAACACACATTAGATAATAAATCAAAAATATGGCAAATACTAAAAGAAATATATAATAGTTTTTTTTTTAATGAACGCATCGTAAATTTATTTTGCTGTCATCTGTTGAAACCTTTATACGAGAATACCAATCTTAATAGCGTTTTACACTGACATTTCCGATATTTAAAGGATTAGCGCTAAGTAGAATAGGCCTACTGGGCAATTGAAAAACAAAAAATGTTATTAAGAAATGTATGCAATAAACACAAGTCAAATTGAATTCGTCGAGAGAAGAGAAGTTCGAAGAGAGGTCAATACAAAAATCCCCAACAGATCAACATACTTTGACTTAGTTTCACTTCTACAGTAATTTAAAAGCTTTAAGAATTTGGCTTGTATATTTTTAATTCTATCCACACGATACTGGTAGAAGGGATTCCCTCAATGATGATGGACAGTGATTGACTCACTTTATGGGACAGATTTTATACAAAATTAATAGATCCCTACAATATTCGAATCCCATTGTTAATGGATATTAAAGCAGCAGACAACGACACGTTTAACAGCTATGTAAAGTTATTTTATTGTAGTCTATTGAAAGAGGGCAAACAAGAATGATTAGCATAGGGACGCAGGGTCAATATTTTACATAACGCACATCTCCAAAAGAGATTGCCCAAAACCAGACCCCAACTTTTTTGCAGCGTGCCTCAACTAAATACAATTCAATAATCATAACAATTAATTGTGTTTTTTTTAATTTAATTACAATATCTCTTTTATCCCCAGCATTAAAATATAATTTAATTAAATAGTCAATTGGTTAAAATTGATGTATGAAATAGTTACAAAGAACTATTTATACAATTAGGTTCTTTAATTAGTTATTTACGTCAGAGATTGCGTCATAATGAGATGTTATAATTACAAAATATTATACAATTCTCAACTCTATAAGCGCTCGAACTTGACAGCGGCCGTGCAAATATACTTTAATAGCGTGATTTACGAGTATATATAGTTAACGGATTCCATTATATAACGTTTGCGCTTGAGTAACAGAATATAGTAGACTCAATAATTGCAAGAATGCCCAAACCTCTTAAATTTTTGACTGTCAACGAATCGACATGAAACCTTTTGCATTGTCTTTAGTTTCGCACCAGGAAAAAATTACAAATCTTCGATTTTGGTGCACACCCCTGTGAAGGGTGGAAACCACCCCCTTTCCATCCTTTTTTTGTAACTCAAAAACTATTTATGCAAATTAATTAATATTTATATATAGGGGGTTTTTGAGGTCGCTGATTACGAATCCGAAGTCAAAAGTACAAAATTCAAAATGGCGGATCCAAAATGGCTGACTTTTTGTAAAAAAAAAAAAAATGCAGTGTTCCGTACACACACAACGGTACAACACTTTTTGTCTCTTGACATTTTTTCGTAAAATCATTACAGAAGCATTTTTTATTTTATTTTTTCAAAAAGTCAGCTATTCTGGATCCGCCATTTTGAATTTTGTACTTTTGACTTCGGATTCGTAATCAGCGACCTCAAAAACCCCCTATATATGAATTTCAATTAATTTGCATACATAGGTTTCCGCCCTTTACAGGGGTATGCACCAAAATCGAAGATGTAGCATTTTTTCCTGGTGCGAAACTAAAGACAATGCAAAAGGTTTCATGTCGATTCGTTGACAGTCAAAAATTTAAGAGGTTTGGGCTCATTCTTGCAATTATTGACTCTACTAATAGGGCTGCTGGAGCCCTTCAAGCGAAGTGTGAACAAGCATCTTGGTAGAACGACATAATAGCAAGGACTAATTTCAGTCGTTGTTTCCATTTTTTTAACCTCGCGTGCCGCTTACGGTGTATTTTTCTTATTTCAAATAATTTTCGTTTATAAGGTGAAACACAATCGCTTAAAGAGCGCTGCACATTTTTAGCGTGCGTCAGATTAAGTTATCAGTGGAGAAGTGATGTCAAACCTACTTAAATATGTTAATCGCAGGAAAACACTGCTTCCATAATCGGTTTAGGAAATATGTGCTAATAGCAAAACGTTAAATATCCATTAGTTAATCTAGGCCCCTAGGCTATGAATAATGTACATTTCGAAGATCATCTTAAACAAAAATGGATACAAGATATTTGGGCCAAATGGTTAAGATCGTTGGTAAAAGCTTGTACTTAGCTAACAATAATGATTCTACTGTACAGAATGTGAATACGTATGCTCACAGCATTTATTTATTTATAATGCGTCTCAAGCATGGAATCCGAGCATATAACATTTATATTGATCGCATTGAGACTATTCATAGGATATTTCTAAGGTATTTGCAATATAAAAGGGGGTACTTTAACGACACCTACGTTAGGAAACGTCTAAAAATACGGGTGCAAGTGTTCCTATAGGCTCCTAAGAATAATAAATATACAATAATATAAGAGCCTTCTTAAAATAAATCTTGCAGTTCTTCTCACAACTCTCTTCTTTCTGTTCCCTCACATCATTCTGGATTTGTCTCCAACTCCTTCGTAGTAGCTGCCACAAAATTATGGAATGATCTTCCAGTAAACATAAGGCAGGCAACTAATAGATTGTCGTTTAAAAAACTGGTCTATTCACACTTTATGAATAGCTCTAAACCACGTTAGTAAGTTGTATTTGTATATGTTTATGTACAATTTTGTGTATGTATTAGTATTTAGTATATTGATATTATAATATATATACAAGAATATATAAGTAGGTATATAATATTTGTTGAATTATCGTATAATTGTAAATTACTGTTACTTTCATTGCACCTATATTTGTTCAAATTTGTCCCTAAGGTTTGGCTGTCAGAGAATGTCTACGGGCATTAAGTCCGCCTTTGTACTTTGTGCAATAAAGTTTTTAATTAAATAAATATTCGCATTTTGGACTCTAACATAAATTGCAGCGTATGAAATTATATGAAAGACGTGATACTGCACGCGTTGCATACCCTTTTGATGGTGTGACGGAAGTCGTCTCTATCAGCCAGTTTCTCGGAAGTATTTTTGGTAGGTACTAAATTATTACTTAAGTAAAAATTAACACATTTTGGAAAAAATGCGTTTCACAAACATATCTTAAGAAATATCTATATAATAAAAAAGGGAACTGTCCTTTACACAAATGTATGGGAGTTTAAATATCTGTTGACTAAGAAAAACTTAAGTGTTGTGAAATTTGTTCGTGAAACCCTATTTAACTTAAGAAAATCTTAAAGATGATTCCTTAGCTAGGAAATAATTAAGTAGAGCTTCGACAAACTGGCTGTATGTCGTACACATTCACATGTAAATATCACACGAACACCAATCCATTTGAAGTCAAAAATAGATAAATCTTTTTCTAGGCCGTTTTTATGGAATATTTCAGAAAGTAGCCATTGAAAGTCAAAATCATTGTAAAAATCAGGCTGAATTTTAATAGCATTAGCATAGCTTGCAATAATAGGATCTCTATCAAAGATGATACGGTTTAAAATGGCTATAAATCCTAAGTGTTTAATATTACCAAGGATCCGATTGACGCACGGTTACCGTGTCCCGTTAATATTAATGGGGCATTTAAAGTGGTCTAATGCATTAACCATGCTTTTTATTCTGATGTTGGTACATTGTTTGTTACTGATAACAATGTCGTTATATCAGTGGGAATATAATCTTTAAAATTAGACATATATTCTACTTTGGCGGTGGTGGCTCGGTTGTAAGAACGCGATCCTTAAATCCTACAAAGGTCGGTTCAAACCCACCCGGCATGCACCAATGAGAAATACAATTTTCTTACGTACATTTGTCGTAGATTTACAACACCACCGTTCCCGTGCCTCGGAGAGCACGTTAAGCCGTCGGTCCCGGTTCCACTTATACCAACTTGTGGAATTGTTAATAAATTGTCATAAAAAATGACATCATATCCTCGCCAAGCCAGCGTGGCGAGTGTAGGCCAAATTCTCCAGATGTATGTTCTGGAAGGCCCATCTTCAGCAGTGGAGGTCTAGGACGCTGTGTTCTAGGGGCTGTAATGAATGATGATTCTACTTTATAAAAAATCGGCTTAAGATATGTAATAATTTTTTTTTCGTGTCTCAATGATTTCTCTCTCTTCTCCCGTTGGATGATGAATGAAGGCAAAGGGTCTAGCCCATACAGTCTGACGTAATATATCTTTTTTTTTTTCATGAGCACTTGACATGTCCACGCAAAATGGTGCGAAGAACTCCCCGTGTCACAAATTTGTGGAATGATGGCAGCCATGAGTATCTGATTTCAATTACTAATATCCATAGACCTAGCACGTCACTTACCATCAGGTGGGCGTTGATATAACACAAAAAGTAAAGGAATTCGTCAAATCAGATGGTGCAACAAATCCTTAATCTTTTATTTAAAATGACCCCTCTATGAGAATTAGTTTTATTAATTACGACTGAAATTATTTGTATGAAATTTTAGATTCAAAGTTCCTCCCTAATAATGAGCTGTTGATCAAAATAATGATTTGTATAAAGGGCATCATTTATTTTGTATGAGGATTTGGGCTTAATTGTACTTATTTATAGTTAGTTATATATGCGTTTTAAGATAAATTATTCTAACAAGATTACAATTTATGTAGAAAACCATTTATTTCATATAGGTATGCAAGTTTACGATGATCAAGTTCACAAGTATCACCATGACAGCTCTAGTACTAAAGGACTTCATTGATACGAAAACTACATATTTTCCAAATAACTTAATAGCACAGTAATATATAGTAAAAATAACATTAGTCTTATCAATGAAAGTATTAAACTACTATTTATAAAAAAATATATCATTGTACCTACACAGCACAAATAGTAGAAAAATGGCCCAAAATGAATGATGTAATTTTAGCAAAACAACAAAAGTGTACGAGAAATTAAATAAAACAATAATTTCGAAAATACTTTTATGTTTATTAATTTTAACTTACTTAAATCTAAGTATAATTAATACAAAATTACGTCAACTGCGTTTCATTCAATAACTAGGATTACCTTCCAAGTCGGTTTTGTCCTGAAATAATGTTTTTTATTCCTTCAATAAAATACCCAACAGTAACGGTGGGATTTTTGTACTCGTATATCAGTCAAACATTTTAAATTCAATAATGTTTTTTTTTTGTACATTTGGAACAGTTATTGTTCAATGCTTTGTATAGGATGCGGCAGGAAAACTAGCTGATTTGAAAGGTCAATAAAAGAAAAAGTACTTCACATATCGATTTAATTCCTTTTTATCGTATAGTAGACATTCTGATTTTTTGTTCTAAATGGTTTTAAAAATGACATCGGGCAATTGGCGGCCCTAATTAGCAATACAATGGTCTACCCTACTTTTGAAATTTAGCACCACTCTTTCGAGCACATCGACGGAAATGTTGGCGATGGATTGGCGAATGTTGTCCTTCAGGTGTTTCAGGGTACGAGGTGGAAATGGGCCTCATCACTGAAAACCACGAGAGCTTCGTGTGGCAAATTGCGATTCACGTGCAGTTTGGCGAGAAACATAATCGCGTTCAGTCAACTCTTGGACCACAGCAAGTTTGTAGGGATGGAAGTGGAGTTGATTGTGAAGAATTTGTCCCACTGTGCGATCAGAAATCCCAGTGTAGCTGCGTGTTTGCGCGCGAAACGCCGGGGAAAGCGTAAAAACGACTCCCTCACCCTCTCGACGTTTTCTGGAGTTCTGAAAGCCCTTTTTTGTCACACTGCCACTTTCCATGAATGTGTCTACCCACGAAACAATTAATTGCCGGCCAGGAATAACACCCGCGGCATGAATATTGAACCGAGTTCGGAAGGCACGTTGGGTGGCGACTACTGAATGACCGTTTGAAAAGTAGGCCTCGACAACGAACGCACGCTTTTCGTTTGTCTAACGCATGACGCCAACTGGCTTGTGGAGTAACAAAACTTCAAGACGCCCTCTATCGGATAAGACCCTCCCCACTACTTTCTGACCACGCCTCGCTCATTGGCGCAAGCTTCCCTGCCGCACCCTGTATACAATTTTAGCATGCTCTGGCTCCCGAACTATTTGTGTGTGTTTCAGGAGACAGTGTCTTTCAAGAATCTGTACATAAATACTTTTATCCAGACCCTAATTACTATTACTATTATTGCAATAAACCTTTGTCTATTTACTTATTTTCCATTATTTACAGAAAAGCATCTTTTGGCCATCATGAGAGGTCATCGAATCTAAAAATATCACAGCAATCCAATGTCAATTCTTTAAAATACCAATCTTATCATGTAGAATAGGGTTGATTGTATCGCATTAAATAAATATTTAAGTAAAATACGAATATAATATATTCGATTTTTTTAATCTTTAAAAGCGTTCATCAACGTGTTTACGAAGTACGGGTATTTGATCTCCTTTCAGTGGACGGTCGTTCAGTGTCCATTATCTGTTGCAGCTCAAACTCTTGAACGACTGAAAAGATCTTAGTCTTCGCCTGATTCAAGTAATAAGGAGAAAACTTCCTCATTGTAGTCGCAATCGAGAGTAAAAAAACTTCCAAAGGATCATCAGATTCCTCTTCTACACCAACATTTTGCAAATTCACATCACAATGCTCAAATTCTGAACACATTTTCTTTTTAGGAACCATTAAAGGTTTAACATCTTCAATTTCTTCAGCAGTTAATTCCAAATCTTTATCCTGGTCTTCCTCAGATGAAACCTGATCTCCATCATCGCTCTTCCTCAGCAAACTGTTGTTTATCACCGTTACCAAGAACTGGAGTTCCGATTCATATTTGTAGTAATAAGGAACATCACTATTTGTCTTTTTCGACCTTTCAATAACCTTCTTTCTCATCATATCTCGTATATTGATCCATCTGCGTTTCGTTAATGAAGCTGTGGAATAATAATACAGATTTAAAATTAAATACTATATATTGTACAAGGAGGCAAATGGCAACTGACCCAACATCTAAAATTGAATACTGGTGCCTTCAATTCGATGCTAGCTGACCCTTGTTCATCAATCAGCTAGGTTAGTTTAATTCTTTTATCATCTATTTTAATCTATATATGCCCAAAGGGTCGCCAACGACCCAACAATCTTCAATTTTGTTTTTTTTAAATAATAACACTTGTTATACCGAGCGTTGTGCGAACTACGAATATCAGCAAGCCGTTGAACACAGCTTTAATTATATATTTTTTATTAAAGCACTTTACCATCACTTTAGATGATTTATTAAAATCTAATTGAAGTTGTTTTTTGCAAGTTTTCTCCCATACTTACAATTTATTGTTTTATTTACCTAACGTGGTATAGAGCATTACGATAAATGAGTTGTTTTAATTATAATTTATCATATTTGCCAAAGGATTTGCCCAGCGGGTCGTTAACGACCAGTTCCAAAAATCCTACTATCGTTTTTCTTTTTCAAAAAATACTTAAAACTATATTTTCTATGTATCTTAAGGTTAATATATCCGATTATATAAATGATATAAATAATTATGGGCATATGTAGGTTAGAAGATAAACCCTTTTACACTTTCATCTCTCTCACTCGCACAATACAAAATTTGAAAAGATTATTTAAATCTGAGAGTACTTATAAGAAATGTAGTAGGAGGCCTCCTTTAAACCAGCATATTGTCGGTCGCAAGCCCGAGACACCCGCAAGGTGTATTTATGGAATGCTTAGAAATGAGTATGCCCATTTTTCTTAGAGAAATGGGCCCAATAAAATGTTCCCGTGCCATAATTAAGTAAGTATCGTGTATTATATTTATTTGCACCCTGCCCATGACTTCTCACTTTCCCAAAGGTCAGTTAGAAAATGCCTAACTGGCATTAAACTCGCCTATGTACACTAATTTTAAGTTTTTGTGCAATAAAGTATTTAAATAAATAAATAATGATTTCTTTTTTATTTGATAGTTAATATATTGTTTTCATAATCTGTAATTAATTTTATTTATTTTACCCTAGCGTAACGACAATTGACAAAATCTTTTTTTTACGTTAATAATTACATATACGAGTATATTTCGATCCCGCCGATTTGAAATCCAATGTTTTATCTATAATAAAGTACCTGGTGATAATAAAGAACCTAATCGTATAAATAGTGCTTTGTAACTATTTCATACATAAATTTTAACCAATTGACTATTTAATTATATTATTTTTTAATGCTGGGGTAAAAGTGATTGTAATTAAAATATAAAAAAACACAATTAATTATAATGATTTTTAAATTGTATTTAGTTGAGGTCTTGTCTTCTCTATCTAATCATGTTTTAGTAAAATAGAGTAAAATCATTGTCTTTGCTATTTGTTTGCCTCCGTGGTCTAGCGGTTAAGTCCGTGCATTTAGACTCGGAGGTAGCGGATTTGATTCCAGGTCAGGACACAATAATATTTATAAATTTAAATAAATAAAGTTAATATTTCATTATTTGTGATTTTTCTCGATCTCGAATTTGGTACGCTAGAGACATCGACGAGCTTGTCATGAATGGCCTATAGTAAAGTTGGCTAAATGTAAATCTGCTTCTTTGTGAGCGTGGTTTCGGACTACCCCGAAAGGGAAACGGTCGTGATGATACTTTACTTTTTAGGTTTTTTTTTTCTGTCTAAAATTAGGTTTATAAAAATGGCAAAAAAGGCCGTAATTTTGTTTTCTAGAAAGTTAATTGACTACATTTCTTAAACCTACAAGACATGAAGAATCTTTGAAAATATTAAATTGTGCGAGCGAGATAGCATAGATAATTTATAATTGTTTCTTAATTTAGGTTAGGTTTCGATGGTGTAAAAGCCCCTAATAAAATATAGGTATGTAGATTTAAAAAATCATAATTATACTGAAGTGACCATTATGAACATTTATATTACAAACACCGCAAAGTATGCCATGCCGGTCGATTCCAATAAGAAAAGTTATGAGTAGGATGGAATATTTTTTGTTCATCTGACACACAAAATGCAATTATTTACCCGATCGATTGAGTTCATCTGCAATTTTTTGCCACGCCAACTCCCGTTCGTTGAACGACACGTAATGCGGCGAGGCAGGGTTGTAGAGTAATTCATGTTTTTTTACACAATGGATTAATTTCACGTCCAATTCCCTGTTGAAGGGCAACGGCATCGTGACGAGGTGGCCACGTCGCGACTGTATGGGAATCGAGTGGATTCAGACGCGCACTAAACGGCAACGTCGCGCAGCCGCCTCGCCGCGCGCCACTTCGTCCCACCTCGCTGCCGGGTCACGATAACGATACGATAATATATTTTTACTTGTCCTACTATACCAATAGCTGTTCTTTAATTGGAGATTTTGAAACCAGGTACTCCATTTTCAATGTACACTACTTGTTATTTTGTACTCAACTTGTGTTAAGTTAACTATAACACGCAGTGTATAATGAAGATATACCTATCTACACTACACTCTTCCCGCCGCCGTAGTCTAGCGGTTAAGTCCGTGGAATTAGATTAGGAGGATAGGATTCTGGACATAATTTATTTGTGATATTTCTCGAGTTTTGTACGCTAGAGAGCTTGCCACTTGTCATGATGGGGATATAGTAAAATTGGCTTAATGTGATCCCGCTTTTTTAACAAAACAAAAAGGACGTGGTTTCTGGCTACCCCGAAAGGGATACATACATCGGTGTTAATTATTGAAGACAATATTGTGTACCTACTTTCAGTCTGGAAATAGCAACCGGATTACTCTTGGTATTTGAGTTCCTGAGGCAAATTAGAAACTTTTTTGTAGAGTCATTATGGTCATAAATAAAATGGACGAAATCGGAGAAATAGTGTCAAAATGTAAAAAAAAAATTTAGAAACCAAATGGAAAGGCGATAGCGACTTACAATTGTTTTTAAAAATATGTCATCCGAAAAGTTTGCGGACAGAAAATTGTTGTTATTTTGTAGAGGTGCTATAAAAAAATGTCATTAAATTATTAAAGTTGCGAACAATTTTCGATTTATACACGCATTGTTTAAAGATCATTAAAAAAAAATTAAAAACGTATAACATTGACACATATCATAGTTGGAACCTCTGAGAACATGTAGGTCCTATACGTAAGCCGTTTATAACAATAGTTTTATGTTTTTTTTAATTTCTCAAAAACATTTTGTTCCAAGCGATTTTCTCCAATTCCGTCCCATTTTGAGGTTATGAAGTTTCCAAATTGACTCAAGAAACTCGAAAATCTAGAGCCATCCGGTTGATATTCCAGACTGAAATTACGCACCATTGCTTCAACTAAACGCTTACTTGTAAATATTAAAAAATGTGTGTTTAAAATGAACGCATGCGAAACTTTATTTGCTGTCTGTAGTGTAAACCAATTTTAATAGCGTTTTCGTTAACACTTTTCATTATTAAAGGGTTTACATTATATTTCGTTTGCACTTAAGTAATGGCATACGCCTACAATAGGTATTTTATTTTGTATGTAGGTATATACTTGTATTTGGACAATATACCTTCGTTCCGATACGCGATAATAGTAACCTAAGCACGCTTAAAGGTGTTCCGATACGCGCTTAAACTGTTTTGCCAAGCTGTGTGACGTCACAAATAACAGCATTTCTCGCGCTTAGACTGCTCACGATATCGAGGTAGATCGCTCTGAGCGCTGTCAGTTATTTGTCATTATGTCGCGCGCCATTTTCAAGTTTATTTAAATTAAATTTTATTTTAAATTATTTAATATTGTAAATCGTTTATACTGTTTGTATATTACTTCTAAATCAAATCTATAATTAATATTTAAGTAGGAAGTGAAAACAAACACGGCAAGTTATTTTAAAAGACCAAAATAAGTTAATAATATTAAACTTTACACATATAAAGATGAATAAACCGAGAAATGTATATTTGTTAGTATTCATACTCAAAGATGTGGAATCCGCAATTTATCTTCCATGTATCTAAAAAAAAAACTAACATTTTATGAATGAAAATGTGATTTAGACCGTTCCGAATTGATATCACGCTCTGAGCATCCAAATCGCGATATTTGATTCGGAACGACGGTGAGTGTCATATTCGTTCTAAGCGCTCTGAGCGCGATTCGGAATGAGGGGATAGTTTGTGGTTAATGAAATAGACTACCGCCGCAGGTAGGGATGTTTGTGTACGTGTAAAAATATGTTTGCAAAACATAAGGAAGGAAGCGTAATTACCTACGAGGCTTCTTTCACGATTCAAGCACATCAACGTCTGTATCGCCTTTCTTCACAATTTGCTGCAACTCATGTTCTTGTACGACAGCAAATATTTGTGTTTTAGCCAAATTCAAGAAGTACGGCGAAAATGTTTTCAAAGTTTTGCCGATAGTAGTTAGGAACGCGTCGACTTGAGTTGGGAGATCTAAATCGTGGCTATTAACGTATGTTTCAGTAAATGAATGTTCTTCAGGTTCCTCAGGAGCTATCATCCGTTGCTTCTTAACACGTTTTGGGGGTGGTTCAGGCGACTCAGATTTAACACTGGCGCTGTCGTAGTCAGGTAAATCATCAGTAATTTCCAAGCATTGGGGCTCAATATCCTTATAATATGGGAGCAGAAATAACATCTCTGAAGCATATTTGTATGTACGATTATGTTTGATGTCAGAAAAGTTCATGTTTTTTCGAATACTTCGTCTGTTTATGTCTCTGATGTTCACCCATCTTGCTTTACACACATGTGCTGAAAAATAAACTTATTAAATAAGAACTAGGTACCTACTTAAAAAGTTAAAATTTAATTAAATGTAAACTAAACCTTTTAAAAAACAACTGTAATAAAAAATGTCCTCTAAAGACGACCCATCCCCAATCCCAGTCCCAAGGAGACTGGCGACATTTTCCCTCTGTATAGTGACGCTAATACGTTGGCAGAAATAATTGCCAACATTCATGAATATAGACTTATCATCCGTTAGCCGTTTTTACAAATCCTTGGACAGACGCATTTCTGAGAGTCCCCATCAACGGTCTATCGGTCATGCCGTCGGGTCTTTAGCCATCGCACCTAGGGTTGCCAGATGTCCGGTATTTAAGCGTACAGTCCGGTATTATCGAGGCTTGTCCGGTAAAAAATAAATGGTCATGTCCGGTATTTCCCTCAAATGCAACCTAGGTACAGTACAACATAAATTAGTTTTAGAAGAATGATTCAACTTTATTATCATTGGAAGTTCCTATTATTTTTGTTAAAGATACCTATCTAGTTTTAGGTGATTTAATTTTTTTCTGAAGTTCCTACCTTTATTTTGTTAAGTAGTAGATTATAATATTCATACCATTGTTTAATAAAGACTTTGTCAAAGTTAGCATAGTCTTTAACCCCCCCCGTTTGGGGTTGTCCGGTATTATTTCGCAACTCACCTAGTAACCCTAGTCGCACCGCGCAATCCCTGAGGGCTCTAGGATTGTGGGTTGACTCCTGCATTGTCAAAAGCTTTTCGGTTTATATAGTTGAGAGCCGTGATAAAGAATGCATCTTTTTAAATAGGAAATACATATAACAAAACATCGTTATGCTTTTAACGTGCATATAAATAAAGAAAGAAAGAAAGAAAGAAAAGAAAGAAATAAAAATATTTATTTGCACACAACAGCTTATACAATAATAAAAAACGTAAAAAAAATATATATAAAATTACCAACAAAAATAGACAAGATAAATACATAAAAAATAAATGAGTGAGCTGCTGCGACAAACAGGCACTCAGGTCAGCATAGGCTGCAACATTTTTGCTGCAGCGCTGATTTTCACTGAGCCCCATGAATCAAATAAAATTACAAAAATAAATTTATGCTAGGTGCGGTTGCCTAAATTTTTCTTTTAACCATTACCGACACATGTAAAAAACTACAATGTAATAACCAAAAAAGTAAGAACTGTCAACATAATATAACTACATAATTTATAATAACATACATAAATTATTTATATAATAAATATAATTTTAAAAATAATAATAAAACAGTAAAAAAACTATAAGATACATATATACATACCCACACATACAATATACATAGCAACAAAATACATACACATAAAATAAAAATACAGTTATGTCTGCAGCTGCGCAGATAGAAGTATCTTTTTAAAATTGGACTTAAACCCAGTTACAGACTGCATGTCGCGAAGTGGCGGAGGTAAGTTATAATAAGTAATATAATATAAACTTAATAATTATTAGGGGAGTGAAATACACCCGTAAACCCGGAAGTCACTTCAATACTTAAAGCTAGTGCTACTGAGATAATATTTGACTTGGCACTGTAAATGTTTTTTATTGAATTTCGTTTTGAGAGGCGTTCAAGTTTTGTTTTCATTGATTTAAAGCAAAATTCAGTAAAAAAAGCACCCTTTGTTGACTACGCGAACAGAAGATAAAAGTTAGTTGGTGAAAAATGCATTCACAGCTGTTTTTGTATAATATATACCTAATTGTATTATCATACCATAGGTACCTACAAGATTATTATTCAAAATATTGCTGGTCTTCAACATGGATTGCTAACGTACCTACTACTAGGTAGGTATGTAAAAAAAGTTTTCCGCGCGCTACCAATTTTCCATGTCGGGTCGCTCCCTCTGGGTGTTCCTAGTAATAGTTTATTCTTACCAGGACATTGCAATTCATCGCCGATTTTCTGCCAAATGACTTCCCTTGCATTAAAATCTGTGTATTTACTGTCACTTATGTCGTATAGTACTGGATGACCTTTTACTGCCTTTATTAGCTTGATATCTAGGCGTTCGTTAAATTTAGGCATTTTGTTTACGATTCATATGGCTGTTAGCAAGACCACACGATACGACCGACTGCCGCGTCCCGCGCACTACTCAACACGACTTCGATCGGACACAGTGCCCACTCGCACCAGTTACACTCGCACTTTTATTGCGAACTAACCAAGAAAAAATGATAGCATTAAATAGTCCTAGCTTACTACAATTTCCTTCGTGGTCTAGCGGTGGATTTAGTGGATTTTTTATTTTTTTATTTAGACACGGTGGTAATGAGTTCAATGACATGGTCGGGACGCAATAGTTAAATTTATTTGTGGTCTCGAGTTTGGTACGCTAGAGACATCGACGAGCTTTCCACTTGTCATGATAGGCCTAGTAAAGTTAGCTAAATGTAAATCCGCTTCTTTAAAAAAACACGGTTTCTGTTCCTGAAAGGGATTCGATCGTGATGATACTTTACATTACTTTTACTTCTAGCTTACTCCATAAAATTATTAAATCATTGTCATTAAATGTAATCTACATTGAGAAAAAATGATATTTGGTGTAATGGAAAATTATCGGTTAATCGATTAATTTAAGATCACGATAAGATAATAGACGCCAATAAGATCAGTCTTTACGATTGAAATGCCCTTAACCTAACTCAGGTAATGACAGCACAATGTCACCATACTAAAAGGTTCTGACAGTGAGAAAATATCGCAAATAATCATTACCAAGAAAGGAATCTTTAAATAATATTGTGCGCTAATTGACTGGTTCGGTTAAATAAAACTTTAGCATGTTTAAGAAAACAAGTGGCACAATCGTGCGAGTTTGCGTAGCGATTTAAAACTAATATATTCAACAGTCGCACATCGCCGCACGAGGCACGATTCGGCAACGTCGCGCGTCGGATAGCAGATAAGAATCGTATCCGTTGCAAGTTCTATGTGCATCGCTTTTACTCCCACAGCAAGAACTTTAGCACGAAAGAGATGGCAATAATGAATAAGTCGTGTCAATACAAAACAGAAGACCCGATAAACAACTTTACTCCCATTGATAATGATTAACATTTTGGCGCGAAATAATGTGATTTTAACTGCCTCTCGGTCATCTCCGTAGATTTAAACGCGGAGGCATGGAACTATGTATATGGAGGGTGCGATTCCTGGTCGGAACACAATAATTTGTGATAATTATCGAGTCTGATACGCATAAATAGTAGCCTTTAAAAAAATGCAACCATTTTGGTAAAAGCTTGTTGTATTTGGATAATTTACAGTAGAAGGTTTGTAGTGCACGGTTTTACAAAATGGAAAAGAGTTGGATAACGCCCTAATCCCCCGACAACTGATAACTAAAGCCAATTGCTGGAGATTGTTGAATGAAACGCAACGCACGCATTTTTTGTTCACTTTTGAACATTTATGCCAGTGTCACGTCCAATTTAGATTCATAACATCAAAGACATTGGTAAAGCTTAAGCCAACGACCAAATAGCCAATAGTGTAGCCACTATGAAAAGAATAATCTCTATTTTTTTCTGTTGTCCAGTTCAGTTTCCTACATCTCGTACAAATCGTGTAGGTACCTAGGTAAAATTGTAAATGGTAAATTACGGTCACGTGTTATGCTTCCGAAATAAAAATAAACCCACATAGAATCAAGTGTAAACATTCTCCAACCAATTGAAGTGGCAGCTGTAATTGTCCTCTAGACGAACCCTTAATTTGAACTCTAATTGAGACAAACCGATGTTTTATTTATTGATAATGACAAATAAATCAGACTTTCTGTTCATAACAATGACATGTTAAGGGGCTACTCATTTATTACGTAAGACAGTTTTTGACCCATCATCACAGCCCCTTGAGCATATTCCCAGACCTCCATTGTTGGAGATGGGCCTTCCAGAAATTTCTGGACTAGCCTAAACTCGCCACGCTGTCGAGGTTCTGATGTCATGTCAATGACAATTTATTAACGATTCCACAAATTGTCTATTAGTGGAACCGGGACCGGCGGCTTAACGTCCTTGTCTCCCCTCGGGGCGGGGGTTTGGAGTGACCTTTGTAGGATTTTAAGGAAAGCGTCAAAGAGTAGTAACTACATAATTAGTTAAAGAGTGACTAGTCACGCAAAAAGCTCTCGTAACACACACGAACACCAGCGTAGACAGGTGGATGTAGGATACTTAAAGTGCCATACATAAGTACCTATTATATATTATAAATATCCGAAATTCGATTTATGTGCCAGCAACCAATTAGCTGCGGTTGAAAATTGATTGAGACCTGATGGTATGACGCTGATCCCCTGGGAGCGGGGACAGGCCTTAGTGTGGGATGCCACTTGTGCCGACATTTTGGCTTTGTCACACCTTAGGGGAACAGCGCTGAAAACGGGAGCCGCAGCCGAAAGCGCAAGCGGCGCAAATACGTATCTATAATCAAAGACTACGTGTTTGTGCCGTTTGCTGTAGAGACTTTAGGCCCGTGGACCTAATACATTAGCTAAGCGCTTGGCTAAAACATTTTTAAAAAACATCGCCCCTCGTCTAATTGACTACTCTGGGGACAAGAGGGCTGGTTCTTTCCTCGCCCAGAGAATAAGCATCGCGATTCAGCGAGGAAATGCGGCCAGCGTTCTTGCCACCATGCGACGCGGCGATTTATATTTAAATTAGGTTTTGTACGTAGGTTTTTTGTTTTTTTTTGATAAAAATATATAATTTAATAACAGAACTAACGGCTATTAACTACGCTTCTCAAGTTACTAATTTACCATACGATACATAGGTACTAAAAGTTACACAATACATTTAAATTTCATTTTTTACGAAGGTTGTATAGTTCGCTTGTTAACAATAGCCGACATGTTGAATGAATTGAAGCTATTGATTGAATTAATGAATGAACATAAAATTTAGTACCTCCTACCGTCTACTAGGGGGCGCTAGTTTCTATGAGAACCGAAATTTGTCAATTGATTGTTCTAAGTGCGTGTGTAGCATTGATCTTACAAATATTTTGTTCAACAAGATGGACCGGTAACTTAACGCGTGTATTGGGGTTCATCTTCTATTTACCTACCTACGTTAATAGGATCACATGTCTGAATATCGTGCTAAGTTAAAGCTACCAATTCGTTGTCGCAGAAATCTTTAAAGTTCTTGTCTGCTTTTTTCGGTTTTATACGAGAATGCGACACCGCGATACCTCAACGACAGTTTGCCTATCTCTCTTCTTCCGACGACAAATTTCTTCGCTCCTCTCACAACTCACTTCTTTCGGTTCCCTCTCATCATTCAGGATTTGTTACGAAATCTTTTGTCGTTGTCGCCACAAATTTATGGTATAATCTTCCTGTAAAAATAAGACAAGCAACTACCAGGTTTTGTTTAAAAAAACACTACCTGAAAGGTCCTTATATTGTTAGTAAGTGTATATATTATATATATGTATTAGTATTTAGTATATTGATATTGTAGTATATAAAACAGTATAATATGTAAGTGTAGTCGCGATCACAGCGACATTATTGCCGCTCGGCCAATACCACCGTTGGATCGGTGGCCAGCGCTCCGAGCGGCGCCCACGAGAGTGGAATCAATCCGCGCACCGAGCGGTCACACGTTTTTTCTCTCACAATTTCAGTCTTTTTTACTCAAGTAATTAATTATAATTACTTCTTCTACAATAAACCATATATAGTCCGCTCGAAGACCCGCAGCAGTATCCCTACGTGGTTAGCAGCACAATAGGGACTGACGACTTTACAAAGTGTATGATTAACTTTTTATATTTCTTTCATTGCACCTATAATAGTTCAAATGAGAATGCCCATTATTCTTAGAGGAATGGGCCCAATAAAATGTTTTCGTGCCAAAATGATTTCTTTTTTATTTGATAGTTAATATATTGTGTTTTCATAATCTGTAATTAATTTTATTGATTTTACTCTAGCATAACGACAATTGACAAAAACTTTTTTGTACGTTAATAATTACATAGTTTCCATTCCGTGCCGATTTGAAACCCAATGTTTGATCTATAATATAAATACCACATCGTATAAATAGTGCTTTGTAACTATTTCATACATAAATTTTAACCAATTGACTATTTAATTAAATTATATTTTAATGCTGGGGTAAAACAGATGTTGTAATTATAAAAAAAAAAACACAATTAATTGTTATGATTATTGAATTATATTTAGTTGAGGCACGCTGCAAAAAAGTTGGGGTCTAGTTTTTTGTCCCCAAGGTTTGGCTGTCGGAAAATGTCCGCCTTTGTCCTTCGTGCAATAAAGTTTTAAATAATAAAAATAAGTTTCTACCTCCTGGAAAGCGTTATTACAACCGAACTACCACCGATCTGTATCTCTCTTCATCCATATATTCGTAATATAAATTTTATTTTATATATTGTGCATAAACTATTGTACCTGTATTTAGTTATAGTCTAGTTTAGTATGACAATGCCTTTATACAGCAGCTATAATTTTAAGTTACCTTTTTTTTTTTTTTTTTTATAATTGTTTGTTCTAGCTTATAGTATGACAATGCCTCTTTACAGCAGCTATTATCTTAACTGACATTTATATTTTTATTTTTATAATTGTGTCTGTCTTAGCTTATAGTGTGACAATGCCTATCTACAGCAGCTATAATGTTAAGCGTTATTCTGTATTTATAATTTTGTTATTTTATTGTTTCTCTTTCCAAATGATGGTTATCATGTACTGCTCCAGATTCACCAATATGTACTATAAAATTATATCGTTTTATATCAATATTGTAAAAATTGACGTGTAAAAGTGCAGAATACATATCTTTTTGTCCTATGCCTACTTGCAAAAATAAACGAATTGAATTGAATTGACCTTTTAATAATATATGCATTTTTTATGTTAACAAATGTTTGGACAAACATACTTATAGAGATATACGTACGCGCATAGAGTTCACGCTTTCTGCATGTAGGAAAGTGAAAAAGGCTATAAATGAGGTAACGTTACGAGCAGGCGGCTATCTCTCGCCTTCTGGCCCACACTTTCGATTTTACTATGCACAGATAGGGAAATCTATACCCAGGTGGGGAATGCCATAGGCTAATAATATAATTTTTATAGGTAACTGCAAAGAGTATAGTAACTAATTTGGAAAATAGTTGCAACTCTTGCAAAACATTCTCGTTTACCCGAACACTAGCGTCGCCAGGTGGATGGTAGGATACTTATCCTCATTCCAAATCGTGCTCAGAGCGCTTAGAACGAATATGACACTGACCGTCTCGTTCCGAATCAAATATCGCGATTTGGATGCTCAGAGCGTGATATCAATTGGGAACGGTCTAAATCATATTTTCATTCATAAAATGTTAGTTTTTTTTTTAAATGTATGGAAAATAAATTGCGGATTCTATATCTTTTGAGTATGAATACTAACAAATATACATCTCTCGGTTTATTCAGCTTTATATGTATAAAGTTTAATTATATTAATTAATATTATTAACTTATTTTGGTAATTTAAAGTAACTTGCGTGTTACAGACATTTTTTTTTTTCACTTCCTACTTAAATATTAATTATAGATTTGTTTAAGAAGTAATATAGAAACAGTATAAACAAATTACTATATTATTTAATTTAAAAGAAGGGACATTATGACAAACAAGTGACAGCAGCGCTCAGAGCGATATACCTCGATATCGTGAGCAGTCTAAGCGCGAGAAATGATGTCATTTGTGACGTCACATAGTTTTGGCAAAACAGTTTAAGTGCGTCTCAGAATACCTTTAAGCGTGCTTAGGTTACTATTATCGTGTTTCGGAACAAAGGATTAAAATGGCACACATTATAGGTACCTATAGCTTCTATATATGAACAGGATTATATCTGAAATTCGATTATTGAGCCCGCAACCAATTAACTGCCAGTTTACCCGAAAATTAGCGTCGCCAAGTGGATGGTAGAATCAGTGGCGGCTTTACCAGTAGGCTGAGTAGGCTGGGGCCTAGGGCGGCAGATTTTAGGGGTGGCAAATTTGACCCAATTTTTTTTTTATCTTACAGCAATAAAAAAAAACATTATTATACAACAATATATTTATTATACAACAAAGAACGAGTGACAAAAATTTTAATGTTTTAGTAATGCACATAATACTGAATACTCTTACGTCCGTAATCCGTATAATATACGGATTATATTTCGCATAAAAATAATCTAGAAACTGACACAACTATCCCCTAGTTCAATCATACTGATAACGGGAGAAAGCCGATGTAATAAGGATGATAGAATACAAATCATAAGGTTGCAATTTCAGAATAAATGTATATAATATAATTGTAAACTAAACTAGCCTATTGAATTTTAATTTGAATTTAAAACAAGGAGTCCTAGACCTCTACACCTGGATATTCAGAACTTAACTCTAAATAATATTGTGCTAAGTTGAAGTTGAGTTCTCTGTCTAGTGTTCTCGGTTTTGAATGAGCCTGCAACACCAAAATAACTTGTCTATCTCTCTTCTTTCCAAGACAAATCTCTTTACACAACTCCCTTCTATCTGTTCCCTCACATCATAATGCATTTGTCTCTAATATTTCGTAGTAGTTGCTACTAATTTATCAAATGATCTACCTGTCAACATACAGCAAGCAACTACCAGGTAATTAAAAAAAAATGTATTCACACTTCTTAAATAGCTCCTGACAATGTTAGTAAGTAGTATATATGTATAATTATAGTATTATTATTATTTCCAAGATTGCACCTATAGTTGTTAGTTGTTCAAATTTGTCCCAAAGGTTTGGCTGTCAAAGAATGTCTTCGGGCATTAACACCCATATTATAAGATACAATGGCTTCTCCACTCAACATTTCTTCCAGCTGTCAAACGAAAATTTAGTCTCTGTAATTAAGTTGATTAAAATTAAAAATGTCTTCTAATGTACCAGCTTACTGCTGACCTTCAAAATAAAACTGTCAGCTCGGCTCTAGTTTTAACTTTAATCGTAACTATTGCAGAATCTTAATTTCCTTTTGACAGCTGGAAGGAAATGTTGAGTGAAGGAGGCGTTGAGGAAACGTCTTAGAATACGAGTGTAAGTCCGCCTTTGTACTTTGTGCAATAAAGTTTTTCAAACAAAGTGTCATCTTATTGTTTACTTAAAGCAAAAATGCTAATGCTGAAAAAGATAGAAATTTGTCTACATACACAAAAAATATTTCATTGCCAATGACATAATTTTATAAAGTCAGCACAACTCTACCTGCTGAATGCTATTTAAGCAATTTCTAGTAATGTAATCTAATAAGACTTACCTTACGAATGGTCATTCACTGCCTCAATCCATCACTTTTACTTTCGACCATCTTATAAACACTGCCTTTAAACCAATATTTATGAATCATAAACGCAAGTAAAACAGTTATAACAATTATAAACAAAATAACAACAGGATTTTGCTGCAAGTCAAGGAGTTTGGACACTTTTTCAATGTTTGCCGACACAACCTGACTTAAAGCCGCATTAAAAACAGTCTCATCACTACAACAAGAACTCATTACAGATTTTTAAAACTCAACATATATTTTAGACATATTAACAAGTGTATAAATAATAAAATAATTGGGATTAAAAATAATTTTGACCTAATTTTGCATAAACATATGACAATGACAGGCAGTCCCTCCGCCTCATTTTAAAAACATTGGAATTTATCGATTAAATTTTCGTGAGACAGACTTATGTCTGGTAAATGTAATAGAGCGAATAAAAAGATTATTTGATGCAATATGTTTTAGGAGGAGGGCTGTTTTTTGACAGATACTATTTAGAGTTGTCAGATTAAAAAATAACAATATTAATATAGTTTACGATTAGTTTTGGTTAAACCCAGCATACGGAGCGACCATCACTGATTGGTTATTCCAATGAAATCCACTTTTTTATAATAAAATACGCTAAAAGCAACGGCGATGGGTGGCCTAACGAGATATGTTCCTCCTAGTGAGTGTGTGTCGCTTATAAGGAACAAAGAAAACCCTATATTTTTTTATGCAGTTTAATTCTTAATTGTAAAATCGGAGAATAATAACAATAATATGTTTTTTTTTAGCATTTTTCGATATTCCACGTAATTAAGACAGTAGCAATCCACAAATTTCCGTAATTTTATTACCTAGTATTGATAGAGTACATTTCTCAAAAGTCAACTCTTAGTAAAGCATCATCAGGACCGTTTCATGAACCACGCTTATAAAGGAGCGGATTCACATTTGGCCAACTTTACTATAGGCCAATCATGACAAGTGGCAAGCTCGTCGAAGTCTCCAGCGCGGCAGCGTACCAAACTCGAGAAATATCACAAATAAATTAAATGTATTTCTTTACATTAATAAATATTTGCGTCCTGACCAGTAATCGAACCCGGTACCTCTGAGTCTAAATCCACGGACTTAACCGCTAGACTACGGAGATAAATAGTGCTGAATAAAAAGGCCAATATAAAATAAAACAACATTTTTTCCAATAAACCTTTATTTTAAATTAATTAAATCTAAAAGTATTTTTATTAACTGAATTTAATTAGCTACTTAAATAATATTTTATTGTGTATTTTAAAGTTAATATTTTAAAACATAAAGCTCTCAAATGAAGTAAAACCATTTCTAAATTATATTACAGCCTAAGTAAACATACATATTTACTTACAAAAAAAAAAACGAAAATAATATAATCATATTTTAAAATATGTAAATAATCGTTCAGACAGACGCGGTCTGATACCAGTAGCTCTAGCACGCAAGTCTGCGAGTAAAAAAATATTTTTTACATCCGAGCTGCCAATTTGTAGTTCTGTAATCATTGCACAATGGCTTTGTCTAAAATCTGATACTTTATGTTCTTGATTATGTAATGGAGTTTGTACGTGCTAGAGCTGCGGCTTCTGTTGTTATGTTCGACTCGAAAGCAAAGTAAAGCGTTCAACGGTTTTTTTTACCAAATGCTTGAAATCTATGAAAACCTAGTCGAACGATTTTCAAAGCAAAATAAAGCGTCAAGTCAAACACAGGGAATATAGTTTCATTATGCTCGTACATTGCGTTTTATTTTAAAATCAATTTATACTTTGTACGTTTTACTTTAAAAAAATAAAGTGTTTTTAGCTGCATGAGAAGTTTCGATGGTAGTTGTCTATGGTTTGACGGTTGAGAATGTCAATCTGTGTTGTTGTTTCTGTTCAGTAAGGTTTGGCAAATATTAATATTTTGTTTTTTATTAGATGTACTTCAGTTTTTTTAGTGTAGATATTTCTTTGTTTCAGCTCTTTGGAAATTCGAATCTAAATTTATTTTATTTTTTTCTTCAATATTTACACTGACGTGACACTTCACAAGTAAACGATTGCCATAAAAAAAACATTAATCATTTTACGCCAGAAATTGTGAAAATTAACTTTCGTTTTCGCACAAATTTTACTCTTCTTGATTAAAACCATTAACAAGAGTACAGTATTTAAAACGTTTTACTATCTATTTAGTTTTTACTAATTTAATGCAAGTTAGCATTTTTATAAATATCAGTCAATATATAATTAAATGCAAAGTTAGGAAAATTTAAATATTATACTTAAGATTCAGTTTTATTCGATTAAATTTGAAATGATAATAAATATGATATCGTACGCCATTTGGCGGGGTGTCGATGTTTGTTAGTCACGGAATATCTAAAACAAGAGGAAATGGCTAAGCGCACTAAATGTATGAACATCGATCAAACTCACACAAATAAACCCATAATCATTACAATAATTAAGGCCGAGTTGAACCACAATGAAGTCTCTGTAAATGTTAGTTAAAAATGCCGTCGATTGTGTTTTATATTGAAGGTCAGCCGTCAGCATAGTCGGGCAACGCAAGGGCCTGGTTGAGCGGGGAGATGGCTGGCACATCCGTGATCGAGTGTTGTTGTGTGGGGGCCTGCAGCCCTACTTACTTAAGCGCAAACGTTATATAACGGAATCCGTTAACTATATATACGCTATTAAAGTTGATATTTGCACGGTCGCTGTCAATGTCGAGCGCTTATAGAGTTGAGAATTGAATAATATTTTGTAATTTTGACGTAATCGCCTCTATACAGCCAAATTAATAAATTATAATTACTTATTACTATTAGTTTTTAATATGACATGTTATTAATAAATTTATTTATATTTCTTATCTAGTTTTAATGACGATGCCCTTGTGGCAGATTTCTATGTTTAATAATATTAGTTATTTGACATATTTTAGTGTTGTATACAATATATATATATATATATATATATATTTATATTAGATTATAGTAGTACCTTGTAGTACTTGACATTTTTATTTTAACATAGTTTGACATTATTAGTATTTAAATTTTATTTTCTGTATTTGATTATTTAGCATTCAATATGGCTTTTCAATAATTGTATTGATAGTTTGGGCTGTTTCTGGTCTTCGTCGTGTTGTTTGGTATTAAGCTGTCTGACCATGATTGTGTTATCTCGCTTACTGTAGGTAACTAATATTAGTTAGAGTATTATAAATTGACTTAACCAAGTGTTCCAGACGGTCCCTACGGTGATAAATAAATGAAATGAAAAAAAAAAATGAAAAATCTCTGACGTAAATAACGAAATCCACTAATAAGGTTTGCGCCTAAGTAATAAAATAGGGCCGTTGGGACCGAGGCTGAACTCGTTTAATTTTTTGTTCTTAAATTAGTATTTTTTTTGCGTTTTGTCGACTTTTGGGTTGCAGATGGTAGTCTTTCTTAATTCTGACGTGCCTGGTAGAAAATGGCAAACGGCTGACACCCGTGCCACGCCCATATCGCATTTCCATTTGTTTTAATTATTCCATGGTTACAGTTGTCAATGCTGATACTAAATCTCAGAATTTTTAAGCTATGATCTAAATACAACTATGATTAACATTTGATGATTGGTTTAACTTTAAGGCCACATTGTGCTTGTTTTTTTTTATTGATGATTTTTTGATGAAACACGCATTTGTCGTAGTGTCGATTTTTTTAAAGATTTTTCAGCGATGACATAAATAGTCTATGTGAAAAAATTTGGTGATTGATTCACTTTTAATGCTACATTTAGTGGGGTTTTTTTAATGAAGAATTATACGCCATTTGGCGGGGATTAATATATTTTTTAACGAAACTTTTTTTTTTGTAACAAAATTACATACATACATAGGTCCCTTGCAGGGTAGGCTAAATATTTTATTAAACAATTGATATTACATAAAATACTCAAAATTACATTAATATTTTCTTACATTACTAATTTATTTATTTAAATTTGGTCTTGAGTCTTAAGACTTCGAAGGCTTACAGATGTAGTGCATAATGGTTTTCTATCGTACTTTAACGGAAAAGTACGTATTTAGCTTTTGACAATAAATAAATTTGAACTAGACATTGAGCGCGGGTCTCTGATTGATGTTTTCAATTCCAGTTTTTGACGTAGTGTATGTCCTTGAATTCACTTACCCATAACATAATTATTTAAATCAGTGGTTTGTAATAATTTATAATTTAGTTTAGTTAATAATAAGTTTCAATATTTTTCATTTAAAATTTTATTTATTAATACATATTTTGCTTTGTTCTGATTTTTTATAACTTAATATAAATTATTAATAATTAAAATTTTAGGTTAGTTAATTAGTATTAAATGAATTTAATTTCAATATTATTATTTATTTGCATGATTTTTGATTTATTTGTGTAAATTTAGATTTAGTTGTTTTTAACTTTTTGCATGTTTTTTTTTACTTATTTAGGGTGTAGTACTTAAGTACTTGCTCGCATATATTTCGATGTTACACTGCTCAAGAATTACAAGCAGCACACCCCCCGACCGCTGCGACACATCAATTTGGTGCAGTGGCTGGGACGTAAACTAAAGTCCAATCCTTAGTAGGTACACTGGGTTTTTAACTTTGAAATCAACAGAGACCGTTCGTTCCGAGACACGATAATAGTAACCTAAGCACGCTTAAAGGTGTTCCGAGACGTGCTTAACCTGTTATGCCAAAGCTATGTGACGATGACATCATTTCTCGCGCTTAGACTGCTCGCGATATCGAGGTAGATCGCTCTGAGCGCTGTCAGTTGTTTGTCATAATGTCCCGCGCCATTTTCAAGTTAATTTAATATTTGGTATACTTTTAAATTATTTAATATTGTAATTCGTTTATACTGTTTCTATATTGCTTCTTAAACAAATCTATAATTAATATTTAAGTAGGAAGTGAAAAAAAAAAATTCTGTAACACGGAAAGTAATTTTAAATTACCAAAATAAGTTAATAATATTAAACTTTACACATATAAAGATGAATAAACCGAGAGATGCATATTTGTTAGTATTCATACTCAAAGATGTGGAATCCGCAATTTATCTTTCATACATTAAAAATAAAAACTAACATTTTATGAATGAAAATGTGATTTAGACTGTTCCGAATTGATATCAGGCTCTGAGCATCCAAATCGCGATATTTGATTCAGAACGGACGGTCAGTGTCATATTTGTTCTAAGCGCTCTGAGCACGATTCGGAATGAGGGGATAGTAAACAGCTAAATGTTGAATGGTACAAACTAATCTATAGACAAACCTATTTTGTAAAAAAAAAAAAAAATTACCAGTGGACTTCTCAAATAAACATATTCATTATTATTATATTGGTGGATAAAAAAATGTCACTTATTTAATATACACTTCGGGGTGCTGCTGTCGTATTCCGATTGAGACCGGAGTTTTCCCGATGGAAACACATTATACACTATATCTGTAATTTATTTGTGATTCTTTGGAGTCCTCGCAGTCCAGGAGCACATGCGCAGCCGTCTCCTCCTCCTTACATACTTCATGCCAAATCCCTTGTCGGGGTAGGCAGAAACAATTAAGCGCAACTTGTCACGGTCACGACTTACTTCTTTAGCTTCTTCAATATTAATCTAACCTCTTCTTCTGCTTTATGCAGATGATGCTGTTCTTATGGCATCGTCCGAACAACAACTGCAATCACTAGTCACAAGAATGAAGGAGGGATGTGCAGAAAAAGGACTCCGTTTGAATGCGAGAAAAACCAAGGTACTAGTGTTTGAAAGAAGAAGGATGACAACCGTGACGATAAAGATTGATGATGAAACTCTAGAACAAGTAAATGAAATTATATATCTGGGCAGTGTTTTCACTGCGGATGGGAAGTACGATAGGGACGTTGAAAGAAGAGTGAACGCGGGAAATAGTGTTAACGGTGCCCTGGGGTCACTGATCGGCAGTCGAAATGTCAGTGACAAAGCTCGGCTCGCCATACACAATGCCATGTTGGTACCAACACTGATGTATGGAAGCGAGACGTGGATACGTCAGAATACGCATGAGAGTAGGGTTAATGCAGTAGAAATGCGGTCGTTGCGGCGGATATGTGGCGTCACTTTGGCGGACCGCATACGTAACGTCGAAATACGGAAAAGGGTTGGTATGAAGGAAAACATAGGGACAAAAGTAAGGAAAGGCATGCTACGATGGTTCGGGCATGTTGAAAGGATGAGCGATGAAAGATTGACGAACCAGATATATAATGCGAAAGTTGTGGGTAAAAGAGGCCCTGGCAGACCGAGACTCACATATCACGATCAAATAAATAAAACACTGACTGAAGGTGCATTAAAAAGTCTTCGTAACCAAAGGGCATGTATGAAGAGGTTAATGAATGTCGACGAAGCGAAAGAAGTATGTCGTGATCGTGTCAAATGGCGCTCAATTGTCTCTGCCTACCCCGCAAGGGATCTGGCGTGAAGATATGTATGTATGTATGTCTTCTTCTTCTTAAGGTATCTATCGGAGGTCGGCTATCATTAAGGTGATTTTGATTTTGTTGGCCGCTGTCCGGAACAAGTATCTGTTGCTCATCCCGAACCACTCCCTGAGGTTCTTGAGCCAGGTCTTCTGGAGCCTTGTATCTTGCCTTGTATGACGAGCTGCAGCAAGCTATACTTTTTATTGCGCATAATGTGTCCCAACCTCTTCATACATGCCCATTTGTTCCGATGGTTTTTAATGCACCTTCAGCTATTGTTTTATTTATTTAATAGTCATATATGAGTCTCAGTCTGCCAAGGCCTCTTTTGCATTATACATCTGGTTCGTCAATCTTTCTTCATTTATCTTTTCAACATGCCCGAACAATCAGAGCATGACTTTCTTTATTTTTGTCCCTATGCTTTCTTACTATTAAATTAATTTTTACTATTAAACTATTTTGACAATGCTTATTTACAGCCAATACTGACATATTTAATAATTTATATAGTTGACAAAGGCTTTTTTCAGAATTTGCTGTTAATTATTAATTATTCAAATAATAATAATAATAAATATTTCCAGACAGGTCACACAGCGCCATCTAGTTTCCGTGGTAAGCAACGAGGCTTGTGTTACGGAAACTAGATGGTTGATAAACTACATATTATACTTTTTTTTTTGTAAATATATACATATTATACATATAAACACCCAGACCAAGACAAATTATGTACAACTTGCCCCCGGTGGGAATCGAACCCACGACCTCCCGAGTTCACGGCAACGTTTGTTACCACTAGACCACGGAGGCGGTCATGACATTTAAATTTAATTAGTTAAGTAGAATTTAGCATATCGTTAGAAAGGGCATGGACGAGGATGTTTTAAAAAAATCAGAAGAACTCCAACCCTGTTAGTTTTTTTTTAAACCCCATAGAAAGTTGCCCTTAAAATTATTTCTTTACCTTACTACGGTACTTCAGGCCCCATAACTTTTCTTCTCCACAATATTCTGGTGTAAAATATTTTTTTGCAGGACCCTAAGACTCTAACGATTAAAACAAGACCATTAGCAGACCGGTCCCATGGATAGATTTTGAGCTACAGGTAGTTTTAGTAAAAAAAACACAAAAAAGTCAAATAAAAAATAAAAATAAATTAAAAAAAAACCTTGAGGCCAAGGACAATATATTGGGCGGGGGTAGGTAGCAGACTATCCCTAGTTTCTACCCTAGGCGTATGTACAGCTACCTTGCAAACACCCCGTATATTGCGAATGTTGTGTGTGAAAGAGGCCCTGGCAGACCGAGACTCACATATCATTATCAAATAAATAAAACACTGACTGAAGGTGCATTAAAAATCCTTCGTAACTAAACGGCATGTATGAAGAGGTTAATGAACGTCGTTGAAGCGAAAGAAGTATGTCGTGATCGTGTCAAGTGGCGCTCAATTGTAGAGAATGTATGAAAAACGTAAGTGTTTGGTCAAATGTGGTCCAAAGTGATCAATATGAACCAGAATGATTACACTATATTTCGAGTTGTATTTATTTTTGTTTACGTAGATGGTTACTATAAGGTGAATGAAGGTACAATCGATATAGGTGAGGTTGTGATGGGTTTCTTTGGACTGAGTTTGTTGGGAGACTGCATCACCACATCAACAGCTTTCTGAAGAATTTTGAACTCACTCTTTTTGTACTCTTCACTTATTTGCGACAGATCCAGATCCGCGTCTAATACTAAAACCTAAAAAATAAAATAAAAATAGATATAGTGTAAACTCCATGTAACGTCATTCGAATGACGACAAACTCTCTAAAGCGTCGTGTTAAAACCAATTCTGTGACCCATCTCAGCCTCGGTCGGTGGCGAACGTCAACAATCCCTTCGTTCCGATACGCGATAATAGTAACCTAAGCACGCTTAAAGGTGTTCCGATACACGTTTAAACTGTTTTGCCAAGCTGTGTGACGTCACAAACGACATCATTTCTCGCGCTTAGACTGCTCACGATATCGAGGTAGATCGCTCTGAGCGCTGTCAGTTTTTTGTCATTATGTCGCGCGCCATTTTCAAGTTTATTTAAATTAAGTTTTCTTTTAAATTATTTAATATTGTAATTCGTTTATACTTTTTGTATATTACTTCTAGAACAAATCTATAATTAATATTTAAGTAGGAAGTGAAAAAAAAATGTCTGTAACACGGCAAGTTATTTTAAAAGACCAAAATAAGTTAATAAAAATTAACTTTACACATATAAAGATGAATAAACCGAGAGATGTATATTTGTTAGTATTCATACTCAAAGATGTGGAATCCGCAATTTATCTTCCATGCACTTAAAAAAAAAACTAACATTTTACCAATGAAAATGTGATTTAGACCGTCCCGAATTGATATCACGCTCTGAGCATCCAAATCGCGATGTTTGATTCGGAATGACGAGGTCAGTGTCATAATCGTTCTAAGCGCTCTGAGCGCGATTCGGAATGAGGGAATTTGTGTTTCGGTGACGTCACACCGCGTGTGCTCAATTTTCGGTGCTGCAGCAGTGTCTGCTGAGTAGCCACGCGACTGTATTTATCGGAACTGTTACTTGGATTATTAGTTTTGTGTGAAAAGAGTTTTAGCATCAGAAGCAGAGCTGGTCTCCTTCTGGACCCCTGGGGTCGACCCACTGAGCCGTTGTCAGCTGCTGCTGGAAGAGGTAAGTGCTTTTGCCCCTTTCTTTGGACTTCACGGAGCTGGCTCGTCATCAACCCCCCCAAACAATATACAGTCCACTCATCTACCACGGGTGAGGGAGTTGGAAATCTCCCCCCCCACGTCGAAATCAATTGGCTTTGATTGGTTTAGCTTGTTAACGACAACTCTGTATAACGCCATAAAATGCAGTCCCTTCAGTGTCGTTATATAGAGTTTACACTGTATGTGTATTTATTAATGGGCCTTATTAAACTGACTGCCTCCATGGTCTAGCGATGAAGTCCATAAATTTAGAAAAGGATGTAACGGGTTCGATTCCAGGGCCGGCAGTCTCGACTTAGCGATTTCGGTCGGTACGTCACATAAAAATGTTGCCAATTGCAATGTTGAACGGTATTATTATAAAATGTGTATTATATCAATAGACAATATATTTATTCATTTGCAACACTAGAAGCAAATGCCAAAATATCAGCTGGCTGCTGTCATCCGGTAAAATAGTATAAATAACTTTGCGGGCTGTTAAATTTTGTCTCTATATTCATAAACCGCCTCCGTGGTCTAGCGGTTAAGTCCGTGGATTTAGACTCAGTGATACCTGGTTCGATTCCTGGTCGGGACGCAAACATATTTATTAATGTAAATAAATACATTTAATTTATTTGTGATATTTCACGAGTTTGGTACGCCGGAGACATCGACGAGCTTGCCACTTGTCATGATTGGCCTATAGTAAAGTTGGCTAAATGTGAATCAGCTTATTTATAAGCGTGGTTTCTGACCACTCCGAAAGGGAAACGGTCGTCATAATACGTCTATATTCATATATTTTGTCAGAGAATGTCTTCGAGCATTAAGTCCGCCTTTGTACTTGTGCAATAAAGTTTTTTCATTCATTCATTACAGCCCCTAGACCTGCAGGAGATGGGCCTTCCAGAACTGGAGAATTTGGCCTACACTCGCCACGGTGGCCAGACGGCTTTATTAACGATTCCACAAGTGGGCATTAGTGGAACAGGGACCGAACGGCTTAACGTGCTCTCCTCGCACGGGAACGGTGGTGTTGTAAATCTATTGTAAATGTACGTAAGAAAAGTGTATTTCGGGTAAAACGTTTGAACGGACCTTTGTAGGATTTAAGGAACGCGTTCACCAGCCACCACCGCGACCTACAAGTTTTTTAATTAATTATAAATAACATTTAAAAAATAATCTATACCTATCTCAAATTTTTAAACAATTTTTGGTCAATTTTACAATATTATCACTAAGAACATGAAGGTAATGTCTGAAGTTGATTTAGCAGGGATATAAAGGTCTATAAAACTGTATGAGTGCACTTACTGGGGCAGGGCACTGGGCATGAGTCCGATGCACCAGCCAGTCTTCATGCAGGTTGTGCAAGTCTTCTATATACGATAGTGGGACACATTGTTCCTCAGACCTATAAAATCAAAATTGTACATAAGTGAACAATGGCAGTAAGAACTGCCTCCATGGATTTAGACTCGGTCAATTCCCGGTCGAGACACAAAAATTTAATTAATATTTAATTTATTAGTGATATTGTTAACTCTAGTAAGCTGTCATGTCAGGGAACCAAGATTATTTAACAGAAAGGCCTACGTACCTATTTTACCTAATAATTGTCTACTTTAATACTATTTTTCATTTATAAATAAATAATAAATATTTCCAGACAGGTCACACAGCGCCATCTAGTTTCCGTGGTAAGCTACGAGGCTTGTGTTACGGAAACTAGATGGTTGATAAACTACATATTATACTTTTTTTTTGTTTGTAAATATATACATATAAACACCCAGACCGAGACAAATTATACAATGTACAACTTGCCACCGGTGGGAATCGAACCCACGACCTCCCGAGTTCACGGAAACGTTTGTTACCACTAGACCACGGAGGCGGTCAAATAGAATGTTTGCTACCTTAATACAAGGATGTCATTATACTCAAGTACTGGCTTCAAAAAATGACAAGTTAGAAAAACTATATATGTTGTCAATTTCAAATCTTCTAATCGATATCCTACAACAGTTTCGATTTTTATTCCAACATAACGATGCTTTCTAACTCAGAATATTACGATATGATGATAGCAATTTAAATGGTGCTCGCGAACTGTATCCGCAACGATTTATGCTATACTAAACTGCCTTCGTACCAGTCTGCGTAGTTCACTCTTTAATTTTACTGAAATAATTTGCACAAAAGTGAAATAATATTTTTTTTTGGGTTATAATTAGGTATATATTAGGTAGGTACTTAATAAATAAAAAATATGGCAAATACTAAAATAAATATATAAGTTTTTTTTTTTAATGAAAGCATTGTAACGTTATTTTTCTGTCATCTGTAGTGGAAACCTTTTTACGAGAATACCAATTTTAATAGCGTTTTACACTGACAGTTCCGATATTTAAGGGATTCCACTATATATAGCAACAGAATAGGGCTACTGATGTTGTTAGTTTTTTTATTCAATCGATTGTTGTTCCGTCCATTTGCATATAAAATCATCTTAAATAGTACATAAATTAATTTCCTCATTATTGTATAGGTGTATGATATAAATAATATTACCTCGCACGTCTTTTGATCCTCTCATATACAACTGATGGAGTCGTCTTCAGGTACACTGAAAAAAATAAAAATCTTTATTGTCCAACTTACAAAGGCAGACTTAATGCTGCTAGGCATTCTACGACAGTCAAACCTTCGGAACAACAAAAACAATGAACGGAAATTAGATAATATAATAACACATACACAAATAATATTTACATATCTACATACTAATAGTACATACATATAAACTACACATATAAACAATAAGATTATACATACATATAAGTAAATGTAATACTATCTATAACCATATCAACTACATGCATAATAGGATACAGCACAAGTATTGATAACTTGCAGATTTATTGTTAAGAGGGTTTATTATTTAAAACTTTATTGCACGTTATACAAGGGACGGACTTAATGCCGCTAGACATTATCTAACAGCCAACCTTAGGGACAATGTGGACCATTTTAAATGCAATTTTTTAATATCTACTTAACTTAATATTATACACTGCAACAACAACTGCAATCACTAGTCACAAGAATGAAGGAGGGATGTGCAGAAAAAGGACTCCGTTTGAATGCGAGAAAAACCAAGGTACTAGTGTCTGAAAGAAGAAGGATGACAACCGTGACGATAAAGATTGATGATGAAACTCTAGAACAAGTAAATGAAATTATATATCTGGGCAGTGTTTTCACTGCGGATGGGAAGTACGATAGGGACGTTGAAAGAAGAGTGAACGCGGGAAATAGTGTTAACGGTGCCCTGGGGTCACTGATCGGCAGTCGAAATGTCAGTGACAAAGCTCGGCTCGCCATACACAATGCCATGTTGGTACCAACACTGATGTATGGAAGCGAGACGTGGATACGTCAGAATACGCATGACAGTAGGGTTAATGCAGTAGAAATGAGATCGCTGCGCCGGATATGCGGCGTCACATTGGCGGACCGCATACGTAACGTCGAAATACGGAAAAGGGTTGGTATAAAAGAAAGCATAGGGACAAAAATAAGGAAAGGCATGCTACGATGGTTCGGGCATGTTGAAAGAATAAGCAAAGAAAGATTGACGAACCAGATATATAATGCGAAAGTTGTGGGTGAAAGAGGCCCTGGCAGACCGAGACTCACATATCACGATCAAATAAATAAAACACTGACTGAAGGTGCATTAAAAAGCCTTCGTAACAAAAGGGCATGTATGAAGAGGTTGATGAACGTCGATGAAGCGAAAGAGGTATGTCGTGATCGTCTCAAGTGGCGCTCAATTGTCTCTGCCTACCCCGCAAGGGATCTGGCGTGAAGATGTGTATGTATGTTAATATTATAATAAAAAAATCTATATATTTAAAAAAATAACTAAAATTTCCATTTCTTTATTTTCTCGATGACAGATCTAATTTGATAGTTATAGTGTTGTGGCCAAATAAGCAATGATATCGATCATAACAAAAGATAATTGACTGGCTCCAAAGTCGTGGCGAAAATGTGGATAATACTTTATTAAAAGTACAATTAGTGAATATTTTAAAATGGAAATAAAACCTCCCTAAAATATATGTTATCGACTAAATAGCTGCCGAATGTGGTCATTGGCTTCTTCGACTTCCGCCGTATCATTGCCAGTACAATGCTATAGAACTAATATGGGCACAAATCAAAGGACACGCCGCTAGAATCAATACTCAACCCCCTTATACGGCAAACAAGATGTTAGATTTATTAAAAAGTGCATGTGCTGAAGTAACTGCCGAAAACTGGGAAAATATTGTGAGAAAAACCCAAAACACTATAATGTCGGATTGGGAAATTCATGTGGCATTCGATAATTTAGAAGAACAGGAAGTTATAATAAATGTTGGGGAGAACTCATCGAGTGACAATGACGATTCATCAGATTTTAATTAAAATAAATAAAAATTACCTGTCGTTATAATTATTTCGTTTCATTGTCGAGTACCTACCTATACCTACTTATTTTACAATAGCTATACTTATTACAATAGGCATGTCTCAGTGGTAAAGAATCAATTCATTAAATATCGCTATACATAAAAGATGATAAAAAGGATCAATATTGTATAAAAATGTTGAGATTAATACTATTTTTAAGTTTAAAATATGCAGTCTAAACCTTCAGTTAAAACTGTGAATGACGTCACAAATTTATATACAATATCGATACAATATAGATATTTCAATCATAACATCACTATTCATATTGCCATAGAATGTAACTTTATTAAAATGTTGGTTATTTATCGTACTTTAAAAAAAAAAAAAGTACTGCATATATGGACTCAATTTGTTTTGGATGAATATTATATTATATTTGGATAAAGGAACAAAATTAGGCAGTTGTCGTAATTTTTATACCTCGCATTTAAAAGTTTATTTTTGTGTAATATGCGCAGTTACATTCTACATGATATATTCCCTGCTATACTCTTTGGTGTGAAATGCTCATATTTACCCGCGCGACCTGTACTTAATACTAAATAGAAATATATATGTATATTATATCTTTATTGTACAATGATAATGCGGAGTGCAGTTCAAATAGGATTGTGAGTGACATGTATGTTATCATATGACACATCCAACAAGTTTTAACATGTTTAGTGCTTATAGTAAAGATGAAAGGTGAGACACCATTCTTCTCTCTCTTTGCCACACACAATGGACCATGCACCCGCACAGTAAATCCATGGACCAGCCCAGGATTCCAAAGAACTTCTTTACCAAGTTCCATCAAACCGGTTATGTAATTAAGGTTCTCCAACCCGACTGCGCCGAGGCGCGGTGGTGGCTCGGTTGAAAGAACGCGTTCCTTAAATCCTACAAAGGTCGGTTCAAACCCCCCCGGCATGTACCAATGAGAAATACACTTTTATTAAGTACATTTGTCATAGATTTACAACACCACCGTTCCCGTGCCTCGGAGAGCACGTTAAGCCGTCGGTCCCGGTTCCACTAATACCAACTTGTGGAATCGTTAATAAATTGTCATAAAAATTGACATCATATCCTCGCCAACCCGGCTGGCCAGGGTGGCGAGTGTAGGCCAAGTTCTCCAGATATATGTTCTGGAAGGCCCAGTGGAGATCTAGGGGCTGTAATGATGAACCCGACTGCACTGCCGCCAAATTCTCCAAAATGTATGGTCTGAAAAGCCCATCTGCAGTGGAGGTCTAGAGGCTGTGGTGATGAATGTTGGCGTGAAGGCGGGAAACAGTCATTTGTTTTAACTATTGAACACTCTTCCAGCAGATATTTAGATTCCTTTACAGTATCTGCAGCTCGCCAGTGGAACAGACTTCCTTTAATTATCAGACAGGCACCATCTCTTAAAATATTTAAAGATAAATTATACAAATACTTACTTCACAAACAGAATAAGTCGCCATAACTTACTTTTTATATGTATATATATGTATTTTATATTTAGGTATATATTTATTTGTTTATTTAGAATGTTTATCTATGTATATTGTATTGCATAAAATTAGTACTATATGTATGTAATTAATTTGTTTTATATAGTAATAAATAATTTCAACTATCTATTTTCTTCGTAACCTTCTGCAACCACTTATTACAGCTCTCAGTCACAAAGGTTAGTTGGTAGAAAATGGATTTACGGCATTAAGCTTGCCTATGAACCTGCTTTTGTTTTGGTTTTGTACAATAATTTATTATTATTATTATTGAATCAGTTAAAAGCAACAAAGATAAGCTAACTTATTATAAGAGGTCATAGATTAAATAAAATACTTGCTCCACTAACCTGGATTATACGGGGTGAGTTGGATGGTCTTACGTTAGACTATGTGATTCTAATGATAGAAACACACCACTTTTTCCAAGAAATTAAAATTAAAATATATGCAATTTTTTCCGGCTTCTCTGTACAAACTAGCTAACAGTTAGCTAAAATATTATTATTATTTTTTGTCATTTACAACAAGGTTACTTAGGAAAAGTTATTAGTTCCTATCAATAGAACAACATATTAGTCTAACCTAAGACTATACAGTCAAATTACATTATTTACAATACAATATGAATTGACATATATATACACCAATAATGAAAGGTGTTCAAAATATAATAAAATAGCAAATGCACTTCTACCAGGCAATTTTGTCACTATTAAAATCATTTATAGGCCTTGCCTATAGTCGACATTTAACATGAATTTATAGTCATTCCAGATATTATGAGACTGAGACACTATTCGTCTCTCTCCCTCACACAATGGACCCAGCACTGGCCTGTTGAATCCTTGGATTGCTAAGGACAACGCTAAAAAAAAAAAAACAAGTTCGTACATAGAAAAATGGAGAGAGAAGACAAATTTATAAGCATTCCATGGATTCACCGTACGGCTGCAGGGTCCATCATATGTGGGAAAGAGAGATGAGAAGAATGGTTGCTCAGGCATGCGACTGGGTTGGCTTTAGAATCGAGACGCCCGAATTAATTATAAACGATTGTTGTATTTGATAGATAATGAAGCCCTGATGCATGAACTAGTAGATTTATTTGAGGGAGACGCCCCGTTAAAAAAATATAACACTTTTAAGTTTTTAGGTTATGTTGTAAAAAGTGGTAAACATAATAAGAATTGATGCAAACCAACATGATATTATAACATACATGGAGGTATATACTAACACTAACACACTAACATTTATTTGGCACCATACTAACTGTCTTTTATACACTAAACATAAAATTTATAATTTGTTCTATTGTATTAAAAGTATTATTAATTAATATTTTTGCATTGGATTTAGGTCCTTTAATTTTTTTTTTTATTATTTATGGTCATGGTTTTCTGTCCTTGTCTTCAATAATTTTTTTTAAATTTTTTTTTGCTAAGTATACAAGTTCTCAAGCCGGATTCGTCACTGCTAAGGTTAGTTTAGACTCAAGTTATAGCCAGAAATCCTTGACACTGCTAGGTTAGGTTAGATTCAAATAAATTAGGTCATATCCAAAAATCCTTTAAGTCAATTACGACACTGCTAGGTTAGGTTACGTTAGACTCGATTAAGTCATATCCAACACACATCACAGCCAACTGTCATTATCAAGTAAACCGAATTGGCTCGGTTAGGTTAGGCCTTCAGTACCCAAAACCGAATTGGTTCGATTAGGTTGGGTTAGGTTACCTCGATTAACCGCGTGCACGAGCCGAGAGAGCGAAGCGAACGTGCCGCGGTAGCGGTCGGTGAAGTGCCAGAACCGAATTGGTTTCGTTTCAGAAGTTTTATTCTCGGAAACAATTGCAGGGGCATTCATAATTATAACTACACAGAAAGCCTTTAGTACAGTTATAATAAATATATATGGCTGTATAAGAAATCCTTTAAGTCAGATACGACACTGTTAGGTTAGGTTAGGTTAGACTCGATTAAGTCATATCCAGAAATCATTTATGTCAGATACGACACTGCTAGGTAGGTTAAAAAATAGTTATATATCTATATTTTTACAACATATCTATTATAAGTAATAATTTCAGGTTACCTTATAATAATAGGTTATATTTAATACGTAAGGCATGGCTGTCATGGAGCTCTTTGCCTTCCCTATCGTTATTGGTCGTTAAAATAACAACAATAATATATAAAGTAGCAACGTAAAAACACAGATTCCATGGCCTAAGAAACATAATACTAAGGCATTAGTCTGTGCCATTGGTAAAAAAAAAAAAAAAATGGTTAATTATTTTCTTATTTTATTTTATTGATTTTAATTGTTTTTTGTTGCTCGTGATATTGAAATGTTTTTAGTTTTTACGTTTTTATTTACTTTACTAAGAGTATAACATTGATAAATAATGTTGACAGTATACTAGTTACTAAAAAGTTAAAAATGCGTCTTGTTTTGTTTACCTCTTTTTACAACTTAACCTAAAAACTTAAAAGTGTTATATTTTTTTAACGCGGCGTCTCCCTCAAATAAATCTACTAGTTCATGCATCAGGGCTTCATTATCTATCAAATACCACAATCATTTATAATTAATTCGTGCGTCTCGATTCTAAAGCGTCCCCATGCGACTAACTATTTACTGATTAACAAAGGAGGCCCCCGTTTTTATAGCTCTAAAATGTCTGTAATTATATTTCCCAGAAAGCCATTACACAATTATTTTAAAAAGAACACAATCAATTTACAATGTTTATTGCGTACGAGCAAGAAGGTTGCAACCCTCTTATTATTTTCCACTTACCTATTAGGTCAGCTTCTATGGGAATATTGTGATGAACGAAGTTGAACCATTCGTCAAGAACAGCAAACTGAGCTGGATGGATTGTTCCACTGTTCTTCATATGTTCTACAAAACAGTACTTGGCACTGTAAATAGATCTCTCCATGAGTTTGACAGGGGTTGGTGTCCTGCGACGGTGCATGTCCAACATTGTTAATGACACATAGGCTTGAAAGGTCATTGCCCACTTTGCAGGATCTTTGTACATCAAATCCTGGAAAGAAAAAAACCTAAAATATTTACAAACAAGGCACACAAAATTTGTATTTAATAACATTATCTATTTTATAAACATACAGACATACGTATACACATACAAAGCTTCTTTATATACAAATTTATAATATTACTTTGAACTATTTAAATCAACGTACCAAAAGGTTCCATCCTCGCAAATTACGCCACTCCTCCACGGGCTCAGTTAATAAGGTTATGTCTTCGAATTTTCGAAAATGCTCTAAATATGTAGTTTTCCCGCTTCCAATATTACCTTCGACGAAAACGGTAAAGGGCTTCTTATTTTCGTGCTCCATAGTGTGCAAAAAATTTCTAGTTACTGTAAAAAAAATATATATATTCAACACTACAAACACCACCGCGCAATTTATACAACTTTCCCGCCTAAAATGCACACAAAAATAATAAACGACGCGCAATGATAACTGTCAAAGATAGGAAGAGGTATATTCTAATAAATACACCACCTTTATTACATATTTTATGTATATTGCGAATTATCATTATCACATGGAATATAATTTATCGAAAGATAATTTTCCACGATAATATAAATAAAGCATAAGCTGAAGATTAATGAAAGAATATTTAATAATTGTGAAATGTGAAAATTTTATGCAGACATTTACATTTTTAAATTCAATTTGCGGTACTGAAACCAAAATTATTGGATACATGTAAATGTTTTTTCTTGTTATTTTGCTCTTACAAATATGATATTTTATCTTACGACAATAATTAACAAGGTTAAAAATTCAATAATAATTGAAAAGTTTCTACATACTATATAATAAATAAATATTTATTGCAACATTGTAAAATTAAAGATTTATTGGGCGGTAAATTCAAATTGACCAATAGGATTCCACCACGAGTCCATTGACAAACTCCAAATTTTGTCCATTCCTTAAAATTGACGTGTTGTTTCTCGGACGTATTTTACTTTTTCGGCTTGTGTGTTGTAACCGGGCGGTGTGTTTTGTATTAGATTTGTTAAGTATATCGTACGCTATTGGTAATAAAAATGATGTATAAAGTTAGTTTAGGTGAGTTTACATAACATTTAATTGAAGCGTACAACTTTATTCACGGTTATTTAGATTCTGTTTATTTTGCTAATATTACCATATAACTTACTACCAATTTTTTTACTTTTCTTATCTTTTCAGGGGTCCTTCTTTGTTTTACGAGCGTGTTAGCCCTATACGACTCGTCTTCTAGTGTTGTAGAGTTAACGCCAGAAAATTTTGATAAGTTAGTGACAAATTCCGATGAAGTGTGGATTGTGGAGTTCTTCGCTCCATGGTGCGGGCATTGTAAGAACCTTGTTCCTGAATATAATAAGGCAGCTAAAGCTCTAAAGGTAAGAAACTAAATTCTGTAAAATCTGTCTGTATGACGTGGTAAATATAAAATGTGTGGGCGTTGTGACATGATGGTACTATCACTAACCAGTGTAATACAAATCCCTCTAGAATCAGTTTGCCTATATTTGATCCACTAAAAAAACAATCTCAAAATTATATTATTTTCAAAGATTACACAAAAAATGGATTTCCTTCAAGAAACACAACTTTAATGTTTATTTACAAAAAAAAAACATCCTTCTCTGGATTCGCCACTCAGCCTTGCCTACTCTTAGATCTTTTTACATATTTCTTCATCATCATAGAACTGCACTGTTAGAGATGGGCATTTGACTAATTTCTGTAGAATTTGGTCTACAATTTTAAAGACAATTCATTAACAATTCCACTAGTTGGTATTATTGGAACTGGGATTGATGGCTTTACATGATCTTATCACTCTCATAAGAGGGTTGAGCACTTTGCATTTCTCTCACATGCAATCAAAATTTTCCAAATTTGAAATGTAGTTTATCAACTTACTACGAATCTTTCTGTTTAAATAAAATAGAGGTAAATCATTGTAAATGTTTTTGCTATTTATCTCTGTAAAAGTACATGTCTTGGTGAACAAGTGACTTGACTCATAGCCACTACTCCGACTTAGCTGTAAAAGCACACAGGGCCAACAGTGAATGAGAAGGGTTTTAGTCCGTAGACGCCTTGAGGTCTCTTTATGAGGCCCCACGGTGATTCGGGCATGCAACCACCTCACAAGCAGTGGCCCTTCAGGCTGTCGTTTTGTTAGATAATTCGATCTTTAAAAATTATGATTTGTGGAAGCAAGAGGGATGCAAAGCATTAAACCACCTTAACAACAAATGTGCAATAAATAAATAGTGAACAACATTATGACAAATTATTATTACTTGATTATAAAATTTCACAATATTATTTATAATAAATTATTATTTACAGGGTATAGTCAAATTAGGAGCTGTAGATGCTGACCAGCATAAGAGTATCAGTCAGAAGTATGGAGTTACAGGCTTTCCCTCAATCAAAGTGTTTACTGGAAGCAAACATACTCCATACCAAGGCCAGAGGACCGCTGAAGGCTTCGTAGATGCTGCCATTAAAGCAGCTAAAGAGAAAGCCTATAGTAATTTGGGAAAGAAAGCTTCTTCTGGCAGTGATAAGGTAAGGAATTAGGCTAAGATGCATACTAGTGGAGTGTCGAAAACGAAAGTTTCAGAATCAGTTCTTGTTGCAACTGGTTTTATAATAGTGCAGCAGCAGCCATGAGAACAAAATATTAGGTTATCAAACTAAATGGTTCAAGTGATATAAATTAGAATATGAGAGACAATTTAATAAACTGTAACATAACAGTTCATTAAATTTTATATTTACGAGGGGCGTTCAAAATATTCTCGGTATTGATACGTTACAACCTCTTTTATATATTTGTTACTGGCCGCTAAGATTCATTCATTGACATTAAAAAAAAGTAAAATTGGAACCGAGATGTTCTTTTGTTTTTCTGCAATTGCCGAACAAACATGAACACCATGAGCGAATTAACAATTTTAACGAAATTAGAGCACCGATCCGTCATAAAATTCTTGACAAAACAGGGTAAAAATCAAAAAACCATAAAAGAGGAAATGGATTGTGTTTACCGTGAGTCTGCTCCTTCTTTATCTACTATTCAAAAATGGTCAAGCGAATTTAAGCGTGGAAGGGAGAGTATTGAAGATGACCCTAGACCTGGCCGGCCTGTAGTGGCTACCTCACAAGAAAATATTGATAAAGTGGAAAAACTTATATTGGAAGACGGCCGAGTGAAGGTAAAATCTATAGCTCAAGTAACCAATCTCTCTATTGGTACCGTACATGACATTATACATGACCATCTTAATATGTCAAAAGTAAGTGCAAGATGGGTTCCGCGAATGCTGACGCTTCTTCAAAAGGATATGCGTGTGGCTTGCTGTTCAGATTTTATCGACCTGTGTGGTGAAAATCCCGATGAGGTGCTGCAAAAAATAGTTACTGGAGATGAAACCTGGGTTCATCATTATGACCCAGAGAGCAAACAGGAGTCCATGCAGTGGCACATTAAGGGTTCAGCTCATCCCAAGAAGTTCAAGGTAATCCCGTCAGCTGGCAAGGTCATGGCCACAATATTTTGGGATTGTGAAGGAGTTTTGCTTATCGATTATAAAGAAAAAGGTGTAAATATCACAGGGCAGTACTACGCTAACGTTATACGTCAATTAAGAGATGCGATCAAAGAAAAGAGGCGAGGAAAGTTAACCAAAGGTGTTCTGCTTCTGCATGACAACGCCCCTGTCCATACTGCTCATATTGCCAAGGCAGCTATTGTTGAATGTGGGTTTGAAACTGTTACTCATCCACCCTATAGTCCGGACTTAGCCCCAAGCGACTTCTTTTTGTTTCCCAATCTTAAAAAGGATCTGCGTGGAAATAAATTTTCTGACGATGAAGCGTTGAAGACGGCCGTGGAGGAGCATTTTTACACCAAAGATAAAAAATATTTTTATGAGGGATTAAAAAAAATAATTGATCGATCTTATAAGTGTATGAACATAGGGGGGGAGTATATTGAAAAATAAAAATATCAAACTTTTCGTACTTGTTTGTTTTTATCCACATACCGAGAATATTTTGAACGCCCCTCGTAGTTTCATTTACAATACAGGTTACATATATTAATATAGAACATAACTATATATTGCACTATTAAATAAAACCCATGGTTGCTTGTCAATAAGTGTAAATCCACCAAGTGTATTTGTACTACCCACAACACTCATACTTTTAGTAATCAATAAAAGGAGTGACATGTTGGCAATCCGATAATTATAAATCAACTTATACATATCATGCACAAAACAGAAAAGAGTTACTACAAGTACAACTAAATAAGTAGTTCCTGCAACATAGACAAAAATGGTTCTATTGTTGCAGAACAAAAAAAACGGTATTAAAAGCGGATCGTCTCTGCAACAACGTTCATCCGCTACTAATGCATTTGTTACATAAAACTTACCTATAAAACAGTAACGCCATAAGTTATAGTTGAAGGCAAACATCCATGGATTCATTATGCGGGTGACAGGTCCATTGTGTATGAAGAAGAGAGGAGAAGAATGGAGTACAGTCAACCAAAAAAGTACTTACTTATTTACGGTTAAGATTTAATTGCATGTCATCTATTAGATTGTTTTTACTTTGTAAATTGTTCTGTCATTCAACCTTAGCAATATTTTAATCACAAGGAAAGGTTTGTCATAACTTATAGACCACTTTTTTGGTCCACTGTACTGAGTGACAACGTGAAATACTACTACTGAATTTATTTTTCTAGTATTTTTTATTTATTAATTGAAATACTTCATTGCACTTAACTTAAAAGTAAGTAAAGCCATTTCGGCTTTTTCTACCAGCTAACCTTTGGGAGAGTGAGACAGTATAATATGTGGGGTGCAATTTTATATTTTCAAGTAGTTGTATATACAGTCTTGTTTCGGGAATCCCTGAATATGCAAATGTTAGATAACCATCTACCGTCAGTATGCAGTTACATATTTTTATAGATATAACTTTAGATTATAGGTGTATAATAAATAATATCTGTGGATTTAGACTCGGAGGTACCGGGTTTGATTCCTGGTCGGGACAAAAAAATCTTTATTAATGTAAAGAAATACATTTATTTAATATTTAATTTATTTGTGATATTTCTCGAGTTTGGTACGCTGGAGATATCGACGAGCTTGCCACTTGTCATGATTGGCCTTTAGTAAAGTTGGCTAAAAAGAATCCGCTTATTTATAAGCATGGTTTCTGACCACCCCGAAAGGGAAACGGTCGTAATGATACTTTACTTTTTTTAAAAATAATATTATTAATTCTAATTGCAAAGAACATTCAAATATTTGGTCATCATATACCATGGAAGCAAGTCAAACCACCAACCCTTACTTCAGCCATTATCAAGAAAAGTTTCAACCAATCAGAGACCTCATCTACTAAAATCAACCTACCCTCAAATTACTTTCAAAGATTCAATCAATTACAAAATCAATTATTTTATATAGAAAATAATTTTAATACAGTTAGTAGTAACTCAAACAATACTATGAAATGATATATTTAATTGTAAAATTATATTATTTTATTATTGAACAATTTGATGTTTTATTTATTATTTGAAGTGTTTTTTTAAAACTCGACTAAAAGGACATCATTCATCTTTAATGGGGGAATTGGGCTAATTCTATTCACAGTTATGTATGCATTTTTAGATAAATTTTTCTAAGAAGCTTACAATCTCTTACGTAGCACTTGATCCTTACGAAAATTACATATTTTATTTTCCAAATAACTTAATTTCACAGTAATATATATGGTAAAATTACATATGTTACATATTTTTTTATCATTGTACACAGCACAAACAGTACAAATATAGGTACAGGTCCAAAATGGGTTATTTGCTCTTTTTCTTAAACAAAAATTTATTATATCTATTTGTCATAAGACTGATGCTATAAACAATCGACAAGTAAATATTTAGTGGTTTGTTATAATTACAGCTTCTAGAACACGGCATCCTAAACCTCCACTGTTGGAGATGGGCTTTCCAGAACATACCTCATGCTCATAGCAATTATAGGCAGAATAGTTATATACCTAGAGCAGTATCGCTGTTTAATTTACTAAGTCACAATTTAGACATTGACTTATTTTGTGATAGTATTTATTCTGTGAGGAGCAAAATAATTTCTAATTTTAAATGTATAACTAACAGTTATAGTTTAGTTTTTTTTTCTTTTTTTTAACTTTTATTTTTGTTATGTGTGGTAACTTTTAATTAGCTTGTAGTCATTACCATAGTCTTTAATTTATTGTATTAGCTGTAAGTTACCCAAATAAAAAAATAATAAAAAAATATATCTTTAGAATTTGGCCTAGTCTCGCCACAAGTGCAATGCCCTGGCAGACGGGTTAGCGTGGATCTGATGTTTATTTTAATGACAATTTGCTATTAGTGGAACCGGGTCCGACGGTTTAACGTGGTCTCCGAGGCACAGAATAGAACAGTGAGGCATAGAACAGTGTTCTTTCATCCGAGCCTTCACCGCGCCTATGATTTTTTAAGGAGTTATATTTGTTGTTAATATTATTGTTAATCGTCTGGCTACCATGGCGGGTTTAGGTCAAATCCCATCTCCAATTGTAGAGGCCTAGGACTTCTAGGGGTTGTGATAATTATTGTTAATTTCAGTAATATTTATAAAAATCAAAAAACATCTGTAATAATATAATTCAACAAAAGAAATTAATCACATTGTTTAACAACATAATCAAACATGTTAAATATTTAATATTGTTTTTAATTTCTAGGTAGACAGTAAACACAATATTATTTAACAATGTCAACATGTTGATAGATTAAAAAAAAAATACAGAAATAAGTTCGATCCGAGATCGGTTTATTCAGTGAACTTTGAATGCAAATAATATTAGGTTTTAACTCTCAAAGAATATGTTCTTTAATACATTGCAAAAATGCTTTAAAAAAGTTTGGATATGGACACGTTTAGACACACTACAGCAGTGATTTTTACGAGCTTGGATCCGCTTGTTAAACACACGAGAGGTTAACGACCCCTTTTAAGATCCGCCTGGGGTAGAACGCGAAAAATTAAAATTTGATGACCCTTTTTGAAAGGCGCGGGGCGGGGGCTGTGTTGCCAGATCCGTAGGGTTTCGATAAAAAAAATTGTAGATTGCCTTTAGAGTCTAGATAAATCCGTAGATGTAGTGACATTTTAAAGTTAAATTTGTTGGTTTGAAGCGGTAAGACTAGCTTTGAATCTATTCTATAAATCACATTTCGTGTAAAACTTGGTTCGCGCCAAGCGCAGCGTAGCAAGGCCTTTTAAATGAAGCGGGGCAGTGTTGCCAGGTTACTCTAAAAAACTGTAGAATGCCTCTGTAGCCCTATGTTACTTAAACGCCAACTTTATTAAGTGGAATCCCTTAAATAACGGAACTGTTAGTGTAAAACGCTGTTATACATAAGGTTTCCACTACAGACGACAGCAAAATAACGTTACGATGCGTTCATTAAAAAAAACTATTATATATATTTATTTTAGTATTTGTTAATGTGTATTATAAAACTTTGTTTAATGTAAATTAAAAAAAATAGTTTTATTAATATTAAACTTTATTATTAATTCGCGCCGGACAATTTAAGTATTTAATTCACGTTTTCCCAATGATTTTGAAGTTGCAACCCCATGGGTGACCTTTGAAATAGTGGAAAACGCTATTTTGACGTAAGGTCGGCTATGATCGGAAAAACTCGGGCTAAAAGTGGTACGTTTGCGTTTAAGTAATAAAAGACGGCTGCTGGAGTCTAAATAAATCTATGTAAACATATTATTGTAGTTCTTGGAAAGCGAAAACTAATCTCGCTGCAAACTGAAATAAAACCTAAGCACTGGATATAGCATATTTCTTCCTGACTAACAATATGCTCCTATTAAAAAAATATTTTTTAAGCTTATCTATTTCCTATTATTGTATAGGTGGCATGTAAACATGAGCAGTGATTAAAGGGCATCGCACTTCTTATCTTGTAGAAATAGTTCACAGGCATTATAATTTAAAGTAGTTTAAAAATATTTCAAAGGAGCGGTGGTGGCTCGGTTGTAAGAGCGCTTACCTTAAAAATAATAAAAAAAAAAAAAACGGTCGGTTTGAACCCTGACATGTAGGTACCAATGGGAAATACACTTCTTAAGTACATTTGTCATTTTTTATTTACTACACCACTGTAACGTCACCAGAGAGCACGTTAAGCCGTCGTCGCCGCGTCGGTCCCGGTTCCACTAATATCAACTTGTGGAAACGTCAATAAATTGTCATTAAAAATGACAACAGAACCGTCTGGCCAGAGCTTAGCGAGTGTAGGCCAAATACTCCTGAATTTTTTGGATGGCCCAAGCCCAACAATGGAGGTGGAGTCTATGATGATAAATAAAAGTATTTATTTAAAACAACACTGTAAAGTATTTATTTAACTGTCTTGGAGTTCATGGGCTCTCCTGTTCCAAAAGTGCGGGCAGATTTTCCCGCCACGGCTCCCTTAACGATACTATAAAAAGGGCTCTAGCCACCATCGAGGTTCCAGCTCTTCTAGAGCCTGTTGGAGTTATCCGAGATGATGGCAAGAGACCCGATGGTATGACGTTGGTCCCCTGGGAACGGGGACGTGCTCTAGTGTGGGACGCCACGTGCGTTGACACCCTTGCCGCGTCGCATCTCAGGGGGACAGCGCATAAAGCGGGAGCCGCGGCGGAAAATGCGGAGTCCAGCAAGCGGCGCAAGTATGTAAGTATATTAAAAGATTACATATTTGTGCCGTTTGCTGTAGAAACTCTGGGCCCATGGAGTCCAAGCGCAAAAAAGTTTTTAAAAGACATAACACCGCGTCTTGTTGTCTCCTCCGGTGACAAGAGGGCTGGCTCTTTCTTCGCCCAGAGAATTAGTATTGCAATTCAGCGGGGAAATGCAGCCAGCGTTCTTGCCACCATTCCACGCGGACGGGACTTATATCCCTATCCTTAATATTAATTTTTATTTTATATGTTGTAAATATTTTTTCGAATAAATGTATATATAGTATTAAAATTTATAAAATATTATATAAACTAAAATTCGCTTTTAAATAAATTCCACTCAGTTTATTTAAAATAAAATAAATTATTAGATCCTTACTTAACGTTTTATAGGGAAAAAGTAAAACGAAAAAAGAAATGAAATGTGTATTTAATAAATTGAAGTATGTACATTCATTAATAATACACTGTCGCCATTTTATAGATAGTAGTACTGTATTATTGAGCATTCAACACACCTGAAGTGGGCATCGCGACAATAATATAAAGCTATTTATTTTCTCCCACAAAGCTTAATATTAATAATAACATTAATGTCACGTATGTCGAACGAAATAAAACATAAAATAATAAAAAAAATGCTTAAGGCATTATTAAGCTCGCAAAATAAATTGCCTAAAACCAGGCCCAACTTTTTTGCAGCGTGCCTCAACTAAATACAATTCACTAAAAATTATAACAATTTATTAAGTTTTTTAAAAAATTTACATCTGTTTTACCCCAGCATTAAAATATAATTTAATTAAATAGTCAATTGGTAAAATTTATGTATGAAAAATGATTAGGTTATTTATTATGATCAGGTACTTTATTATAGATAAAACACTGGATTTCAAATGGACGGGATCGGAACTATGTAATTATTAACGTATTTTTTTTTTTATCAATTGACGTTATGCTAGGGTTTAAATAAATAAAATTAATTACAGATTAATTAAATATAGATGACCGCCTTCGTGGTCTAGTGGTAACAAACGTTGCCGTGAACTCGGGAGGTATGGGTTCGATTCCCACCGGGGGCAAGTTGTACATTGTATAATTTGTCTCGGTCTGGGTGTTTATATGTATAATATGTATATATTTATAAAAAAAAAAGTATAATATGTAGTTTATCAACCATCTACTTTCCGTAACACAAGCCTCGTAGCTTACCACGGAAAGGACATGGGGCACTTTTGTATGGAAACCATACCCACGGCGGACACGAACAAAATATAGCATAATGTGTTGGTATATGACTCTGATTTACTATGAACTTAGTCGCATTATTGTGGGTTACGGGAATCTTGTAAAAAATAAAGAAATATATTGATATAAAAATCAATAATTTTCCGACATTTTGTAGCATTTTTGTCAGCTAACAACTTTAAAAGCACTATTATAACACTAAAAAATAATAAATGGAAAATAAATAAAATAAAATAAAAGTAAATTATTATTTATACCATTATATATATGAATTATTCAACTTCATCCAAATCTATAATAACATTATCTAAGAATAAAGCAGGCGTGTCTATTGTTTTTTGATGTCTGGCCCAAGACAGAAAATAAACAATGCTTGTAATATGTGCACAACTGCCGACAGTGCGGCGGCCGTGTATACATGAGCAGTAGTATGCTTCGATACTTTGTCTTCCGTTTTGTGTTGGGTTTATCATAATATATGTATAATATGTCGTGACTGGATTCGTCCTCTGATCAATATATTATTATTAATTACTTGTTGGTGTCGATACATTTCTATAGTGTAGACACCGTTTGATCGCATGTGCTCGTGACAATATGACCTGGCGAGTTTCAGGTGATATGATCCCAATGTGAAAAGTATTAAATCTTCGATTCGATCTTAAGCTGTGGAAAATCTACAAAAAATCAGGATTGTTTCCATTTAGGGGCTCGAATGCTACTCTTTGTCTGTTTAAATTATTTGTTATAACGTATTCTGCCAACTCATTTTCTCTATTAATATTATAATTAATTATATTTATAAACTGCTCGGCGTACATATTATCTTCATATTGCTAACGAGTAGCATTAATAATTGCCGCTCTTATTTTAATTCAGTCATCACATTCGGCAATGCAACGTTAAAATAGGTATATCAGAATATTTTAAAATCTTTCTTAAATCGACCATTAATTGTTTCGACCACCCATCGACACATCGTAAGTAGTCGGGATTTATTTGCCTCAGACGTTGTTAACTGTTCTCCTCTATGTCTAGTTGGAGGCATATGAGGATTATATCCACATTGCTCAATAGTAGGGATCGCATCTCGGAAGCCTCGGTCCAATATAAGCACGTCGTTAGGTCTGAGATACCAAAACCAAGCAGAATCTTCTTGCATCAGGTTGCGCATTATTGTAGTATCCGAGGTAGTAGCTGAATATGGTCCTATAGTGTCTATTATATAACCGTCTGTACATACAATTTGAAAAGTCTTTATCAAATTGCGGAATTTGTGAAGGCTGTAGGTTTTTCTTTAAAAAAGGAAATTCTAAATCTTCTGAAGGTAAATATATGTTCCGTCAAAAACAATGATGGCCTGCTGCTCATTTTGGTTTCCACCAAAAATAAGAGCGCAGATTCTTAGATTTCTTGTCACCACTTCTTGTCTGATGATATGATTTAACCCAAGTGACGTTGAACAAAATCTTCAGATAAGCATTCTCTCGCTATTTTTAACTTTATTTCTAATGTTCTTCTAGATGTTTTGAATTTCGTAGCCAAACGTTCATCAGATTCACCAGTCCTTATTTTTATTATATACATTCCTAAAATGGATGCAGGGTGATCAGGTCTGTTATAAAGAGATGGTGTCTGTTCTAAAATAGTCATAAACTGACTTTTAGTTAGCGCTGTTCAATAATGAAACTCGTTGTCATTGATTGTTTCCATGTTTTCAAAATCTATTTGAGATTTTCTTTCTAGTCCCCATTTATAAAGATTAATAATATCGAGTATATGAGCACTATCAAAGTTTTCATTTATTAACGGGACATTAACTAGTTCATTCCAATCATTATGCACTAAATGACCATGGCAAACTCGAGCATGTTCCGGTATATACAAATTGTTATTGTGGAGCAGTCGGAACTTGGCATACATTGGCACAAGTAGTACAAGGCGAAATATAGCCCTTTTGGATATTTCTACCTGCTAACCTTTGGGAGAAAGAAACAGTATAAATATGTGGGGTACAATTCTAACCAATAAACTACATTTATAACTAGTATTTATACATAAACTACATAAATGATGACGTATTGTTGACGTTATTTAGAGGGTTTGTAATGTTACATAAGACCTATTACCTATTATTAACACTATTGACAATAAGGTAAACTAAGCCAAGTCAAGTAATTTTGACGTTTTAGGGTGTTTGTCGTTAAATCGTGTGCTGTTAAATGAAGTTTACACTGTATATATATGCCATCAGAGAAAAATATTCGTTTAGTTGTGTATTTTTTATTTTAATAAAAAAATCATAACTTTATTCTCCCATCGATTAAAAAATGTGTTTACATATAATAAAAGGCCACATTATTTTCTTTAATTTAAAACCATTTTGGTTAATGTCCGCCACTTTTCGCTAAGCGGGTCATATTTGCCCAGTGTCCTTAGATGGCGCTGTGTGACCTGTCTGGAAATATTTATATTATTTAATATTATGAAAACACTATATATTGACTATCAAATAAAAAAAGAAATCATTATGTTCTCGACATTTTGAGCATGCTCATTTTTGTACTCATTATTGTTATTACTTACTATAAACTACAAAAAGTTGAAAGTTTGTGACAGACTGTACTACGTCGTCGTCTTGCTTCAATTGGATATAATTTTCTTTCATACAAGCTGTAATCAATTTTCATGCTATTTAATTAACATTAGCTTAGTAAAACCTTGTCGAATTCTATAATTTAATAATCTCTTAACAACCCATTTATTACCTATTTCTAATAAAAAATAAACCTCAGATGGACGGTGATAGCTCGGTTGTAATTCATTATCACATCATTAGCAACAGACTCGTATTTGCGACATTTAAGCTTGCAACAGCCTAGTCCGCAACAGCCCCAGCCCTGACCGGATAGCCCTAGACATGAGACCGAGCAAGCGTGTCGACACAAGTAGCGTCACACACCATGTTTTCAGATTTCACTTCGATCTTAGTTTTATATTATTCCGTTCTTTTAATATATTTTTTCACTGGAATTGATTGTATTTTGTCTATTTTTCATTATCATTACGGCCCCTAGAACACAGCGTCCTAGACCTCCACTGCTGGAGATGGGCCTTCCAGAACATATATCTGGAGAATTTGGCCTAAACTCGCCACGCCTGGCCAGACGGCTTGGCGAGAATATGTTGTCATTATTTATTACCAATTCCACGGTAATAACACGTTCCTTAAATCCTACAAAGGTCGGTCCAAACCCACCCGGTATGTACCAATGAGAAATACACGTTTCTTATGTACATTTGTCATAGATTTACATCACCATCGTTCCCGTGCCTTGAAGAGCACGTTAAACCGTCGGTCCCGGTTTAACTAATACCAACTTGTGGAATCGTTAATGAATTGTCATAAAAAATTGACATCAATTTCTCGCCAAGCCGACTGGCCAGCGTGTCGAGTGTAGGCCAAATTCTCCAGATATATGTTCTGGAAGGCCCATCTCCAGCAGTGGAGGTCAAAGACGCTGTGTTCTAGGGGCTGTAATGATGAATGATGATATGTATTAGTATGTAATTATTATTAGGTAATATATGTTTATAGTAAAGTATCATCACGACCGTTGCCCTTTCGGGGTGGCCAGAAACCACGCTTATAAATAAGCGGATTCACATTTAGCCAACTTTACTATAGGCCAATCATGACAAGTGGCAAGCTCGTTGATGTCTCCTGCGTACCAAACTACAGAAATATTACGAATAAATTAAATGTATTTATTTATATATGACCGCCTCCGTGGTCTAGTGGTAACAAACGTTGCCGTGAACTCGGGAGGTCGTGGGTTCGATTCCCACCGGGGGCAAGTTGTACATTGTATAATTTGTCTCGGTCTGGGTGTTTATATATGTATAATATTTATATATTTACAAAAATAAAAATAAAAGTATAATATGTAGTTTATCAACCATCTAGTTTCCGTAACACAAGCCTCGTAGCTTACCACGGAAACTAGATGGCGCTGTGTGACCTGTCTGGAAATATTTATTATTATTATTTATTTATATTAATAAATATTTTTGTGTCCCGACTAGGAATCGAACCCGGTACCTCCGAGGATCACGGAGGCAGTTTATATAATATATGTTATCTGCATTAAAACTCTTCAAGATTATTTAGTATTGCACCTACCTTATGTACTTACTGCTCTCGTTGTACCGAAGGTATGACCGTCATAGAATGTCTAGCAGCAGTACTGCCTTTGTACTGTATTAATTAGGTTTAAATCAATAAATAAATAACCTTAATAATAAAAAATATTTTCCTCAGTCTGACGTGGTGACGCTCACTGACAGTAACTTTGACGAGCTGGTGATGAAGAGCGACGACCTCTGGCTGGTGGAGTTCTATGCGCCCTGGTGTGGTCACTGCAAGACCTTGGAACCGCAATGGGCTAAAGCAGCCTCCGAACTCAAAGGAAAGGTAAGGCGTGGCTTACGAGATCGGATTTTTTTTATTATTTTTGATGCATTTTAAACCATTGATAAGTTTTTTTTATTATTTATGCCGCGTTCGTTTTATAGCATTTCCAACATTTCGTAGCAACTTCATAAACCAGCAATCATACAATGGCATCCAACACACATGATATTATTATGGTCTTTGAATTTATTACATAAAATCGTTTAAAATACCTCTTTAACAAATATAATAGAAAACTATAAAGTATATAAAAATGATAAACAAACCATTTTATATGTTAATGACATCTATCAAAAAGTAACATCAATAACCCTCCTTTCAACACGGTACTGACATACGAAATTAGCATCAAATGTTAGAATTTTCATTAAACGAACGACTTGTGCTAAAAAAGTGGTATTTTCATGCTAACATTTCTTAAAACGAACGCGGTCATAATCAGACCGTAAATATCATTCAGGCTTTTTAGTCCTTGGGTTATTTTATACCATAGACATTTTTTTATACTAGCACGACCTTGCTCCCACTTGATGGTAAGTGGCGCGCGATGTCCATGTATGGTAGCAACTGGAATCAGATACTTATGACATCAGTACGTAACACTATGCCGGCTTGACTGGGCATGACGGCAATTCGAGCCTGATCCCGAAACATCTGGATACACTTTACTGGGTTGTAAAAAGTATCATCACGACCGTTTCCTTTTCGGGGTGGTCAGAAACCGCGCTTATAAATAAGCGGATTTACATTTAACCAACTTTACTATAGGACAATCATGACAAGTGGCAAGCTCGTCGATGTCTCCAGCGTACTAAACTTGAGAAATGTCACAAATAAATTAAATATTAAATTAATAAATATTATTGTGTCTGGACTAGGAATCGAACCCAGTACCTCTGAGTCTAAAACCACGGACGCTATTAAACGCTAGACCACGGAGGCAGTTTTACCACGTTACATGGAGTTTACACTATATTCAAAATAGCCGCCTCCGTGGTCTAGTGGTAACAAACGTTGCCGTGAACTCGGGAGGTCGTGGGTTCGATTCCCACCGGCGGCAAGTTGTACATTGTATAATTTGTCTCGGTCTGGGTGTTTATATGTATAATATGTATATATTTACAAAAAAAAAGTAGAATATGTAGTTTATCAACCATCTAGTATCCGTAACACAAGCCTCGTAGCTTACCACGGAAATTAGATGGCCCTGTGTGACCTGTCTGGAAATATTTATTTATTTATTATTTATATTCAAATGTCTGAATTTTATTTCCAAGAAAGTTGATAGACCACATTTCTCACTCCACTTTAAAATATTTGATTGTGCGAGCGAGAGGTATGCAAACCCTATTAATTTGCGATTAGTTCTCAAAAATGTTCTCGAACATTTCAAACCATCAATATTTGAGTAGCTTATAATTTATTTAACAAAAGTGTTTTGTTTTCGTTTTTTTTTTCAAGGTACCAAATTTGTGCAATTTTTAAGTTTCCTTATTAGTTCTATTAAAAAAGAGAGTATAATTTTATTTTAGAAATCTTTTTTTTTTTTTGTAAATTATCAAATTTACAAAATTTCTGTTAATTTTTTTTTTTAACAGTAATAAGTTTTTAATTTCTTCTTTTTATATTGGTGAATGCTGTGACACCTAATTGGTACATATATTAGATAAGTTATAATTATACTATGTTATGTGTGTGATAATATATGTTCTGCTGTGTGTACTAAATAAATAAATAAATTAGTCTTACATATCTTCACGCCAAATCCCTTGCGGGGTAGACAGAGACAATTGAGCGCCACTTGTCACGATCACGACATACCTCTTTCGCTTCTTCGACATTCATCAACCTCTTCATACATGCCCTCTTGTTTCGATGGATTTTTAATTCACCTTCAGATAATGTTTTATTTATTTGATCATGATAGGCAAGTCTTGGTCTTTCGCATTATATATTTGGTTCGTCAATCTCTCTTCGCTCATCCTTTCGACATGCCCGAACCATCGGCGCATGCCTTTCTTTATTTTTGTACCTATGCTTTCTTTTATACTTACCGTTTTGCGTATTTCGTTATTACGTATACGGTCCATCAAAGTTACGCCGCATATCCGACGTAAAGACCTCATTTCTACTGCATTAACTCTACTCTCATGCGTATTCTGACATATCCACGTCTCGCTTCCATACATAAGTGTTGGTATTAACATGGCATTGTGTATGGCGAGTCCAGCTTTATCACTGACATTTCGACTGGCGATCAGTGACCCCAGGGCCCCATTACCACTATTTCCCGCGTTCACTCTTCTTTCAACATCCCTATCATACTTCCCATCCGCAGTGAAAACACTTAACAGTGAAATTGGTCTAAAGCTTGTTTAAAATACATCAATCTTTCCAGGTTAAACTTGGAGCTCTGGATGCCACAGTCCACCAATCAATGGCGTCCCGTTACGGAGTTCAGGGATACCCCACCATCAAAGTGTTCAAGTCTGGTCGGAAATCCGAAGATACGGTGGAAGATTACAATGGAGGACGCACATCGTCTGATATCGTCAACTTTGCCCTCGAAAAAGTTGCCGAAAATGTACCAGCACCTGAAGTTTTGCAAGTAAGTTGAAGTTTGCTAAGCATTCTATGGATTTGTGTGTGGGAAAGAAAGATGAGAATAATTGTGTCTCGGGAGGTTTTTTTTATTATTATTATTATTTATGTTTTTAATGCAGTTTATGATATATAGCTTTGGTATCAGTGGCTGATGGGTAGGAATGATAACATTTTTTTTTTGCGTCTTATTGTTTTTTTATATTGTTTTACACTTTTTATTTATTTATTTTTTTGATTGATTTCTTAATCTGTCTTCACAGTGGATTTATATTTTTTTTATATATATTTATATAAAATTGCTAATATTGTATTTTCGGTTATGCTGTTCTGAGTTCCTCGATCCTTGCAACGCATCAGACTGGAAAATTCTAATGGATACATTTGAACACCATTATAGGATCCCAGATGAACTAGCTGTATCAGCCTATAGGCCAGACATCTTAGTGTTTTCTCGGAACTTGAAAAAAGTTATCCTTATTGAACTTACCGTTCCGTGGGAATCAAATATTCCAAAAGACCACAACATGAAGTCGAATAAATATTATGATCTCACAGAAGAAATGATCAGGAACGGGTTCAAGACTCAGCTTTACGCAGTGGAAGTTGGTGCGAGAGGAGTTCCAGCAAAATCTTTGCATCACTTACTGAAGGAATTGGGCCTAAGCAGGTCTGCAGGAGATACATTTATAAAACGAGCTTGGAAGACGGCATTAACGGAATCATACAGCATTTGGTTGGGTAGGGAGAGAAGTAGAATGGTGGATGGTGAGTGTATTATCGCGCAATAACAAAAAAGTAGGCCTCCTTTTTTTAAACTAGCCTATTGTCGGTCGCAAGCGCGAGACACCATTCTTCTCATCTCTTACCGACACACGATGGACCCGGCACCCGCACGGTGAATCCATGGAATGCTTAGAAATTTGTCTTCTTATCTAAATAAATAAATTGTGCAACAAGACACTCACCATCCACCATTCTGCTCCCCTACCCAACCAAATACTCAATGATTCCATTGTTGCCGTCTTGGAAGCGATTGAAGTCGATAAGCCATCGGTCCCGGTTCCACTAATACCAACTTGTGGAATCGTTAATAAATTGTACCAGTCTTTCTCCAGAAATTTTTGGAAGGTCTAGGAGGTCTTGTGTTCTACGGCTGTGATGATGATGATGATGATAGCTCCCAAAGAGATTGAATTAATTTACAATACCGCAATTTATTGTTGTAAATTTATACGACTGAACAAAACATTTATTTTCAATTCTATTCAATACTAAAAATATGTTTATTGCAAATCAAATTGTGTTTGTTACATAAAAAATGCATAAATTTTCTGTCCGTAACAAAGATAAAATCCATTCTAATATTATAAATCTGAAAGAAATTTCCGTCTTCCGTCTTTACGCCTATATAACTGCACCGATTTTGATTAATTTTGCCAGAAATGTTCCTGAGACGTTAATAGAAAAAAAGAAAGAAAGAAAACAGACAAAGTGACAGACAAATAATAAATACTTTATTTATCGCAACAATTACAATGGTTATATAACGTATGACATACGACTCCACGGCCATTTGTCTGTCAGATTGTTTTGCCTTCACGCCTATATCATTCTAGTCAAATTTAGCCAGAAATGTTCTAAGACAGGCTATATAGACGTCATCATATAACTACGGCAAGCGACTCCACGGCCATTTGCCAGTTTATCTTCAGCCTTCACGCCTATACTACTGAAGCGATTTTAGTAAAATTAGGCAAATGTTCAGTAGAACTCGGGATTAGTGTTTTTTTTTTCACTGCCACTAAATTACATGCAAGGCTATTTAAAAAAAAAATATCATCCTTTCAGGTGACAAGCGAGGAAGTAATGAAGGGTTGTACCGACAAGCCTTTGTGCGTAGTGTCCATTTTGCCACATATCCTAGACTGCGGCGCCTCCTGTCGGGGAGACTACATCAAGATCCTCACCCGACTGGGAGACAAGTACAAGGCCAAGATGTGGGGGTAAGTCACAATAATGATTTTTGACATAAAACATTTAAAAAAAAAACCCACAGTCAGTACTATTAAAAAATATATATCTCAATAAGTTGATTTATTAAATAGGATTAAATGTTTTTACAATAAACTAGTTTAAATACTAATATATTTCCAGCGAAGAGATCGCCATTTTTTGTTTATCTTCTTCCGATGTATGTGGTGATAGGGAAGGCAAAGGGTTCTAGCCCATACAGCCAAGTATGACGTAATATATTTTTTCTTTTTTACGAGTTAATGAGACAAAAGCAAAATAGTGACGAAGCGTTCATTTAAAAAAACTTATATATTTATTTTAGTATTTGCCATATTTTCGATTTATTACCTAATGTGTGTTTTAAAACTATGTTTAATCATAAATATATAATCTTAGTTTAATTAATATAAATGTTCTTAACTTTAATATAAATTCGTATTTACGTATTAATTAATTATCCCAATGATTTTGAAGTTGCAACCCCATGGGTGACCTTTAAAATAGTGGAAAACGCTATTTTGACGTAAGGTCGGCTATGATCGGATAAACTCGGGCTAAAAGTGGTAAATAATAGAATTCACTATTTTGACAATCTTACATTTGCGACTAAATAACAGAATAGGACTTCAGGGCACAATCACAGTTAATAATTACGAATTAATTTAACGATATGCTTCGACCGACGCGGCGATCGCGCTTCGGCTCTCTCCAACAGAGATCGTTGTTTTCGGCGAAAACATCATATATTTGTTTTAAGTGTCTTTGACATTATACAGAATACATCAGCCCTAAACACGTAATTTATTTACATAATATATGTTCATAACCGAGTTGGGGATCATCAAATTCCAAGTGTTGCAGAATTTGATGCTTTTCAAGGAGTAATTCACGTCAATATCGCCAAAACACGAAGGGGATACGGGAGTTCACAGCGCGGGAAAACCGCAAAAAACAAAGCGTTACTTCTGCCCCATATACTAGAGTCAGATTAGAGTAAAATTTATCGTTTTCCATAATTATTCACAACGTAGCAAATTATTTGCCAAAATAACACCACTTTTGACTAACAATATCCACAGTAAACTAATTTACAAAACGAAAAACTTGGACTTGACATGTCCGTGCAAAATGGCGCTAAGAACTCCGAAACGTCATTAATAGGAAGTGCGCCGAGAACAATCACCACCAGAGGGCGTCGAGACGATGGAACGTCATCGACGCAAAATACGCCGGCGCACAAAATAATATTCAAATCAAACGACTCAAAAAACGAAATATTGAACAAATATTAATATACACATATATACTACTAACAATATAAGGAGCTTTTTAGTTAGTGAAGATACACGAGTTTTTTAAACAAAGGTCTGGTTGGTCCTTGCCTTGTGTTACTCTGATAAACTGCACGAGCAGATGTGGGCATCGACCACAGACTGCAGACAGTCCAGGGAGGCCCTTCTCAAACCAGACAGGCGCCTCACACGACATCTCCTGGGCCTTGACAGAGCCAGGCTTCGAATAGTGGTGGAGGTCTTGACGGGACACTGTGCCTTTAACAAACATCTCCATATTCTGAACATTACAGATAGCCCACTGTGTAGAGGATGCATGGCGGAGGAGGAGACGGCATGTCCTCCTGGAGTGCGTCAGTGTGGCTGCACCTAGACTAAGGTTCCTCCAGACTGCGAGGACTCTTCCGGAGGTCTGCAGAAACGTAACGGGTCTCCTGGCCTTCCTGGAGGAGATCGAATGGCTCCGTTTAACGAATAAAGGTCACGCACAATGGTCCAGTAGAGACTAAGTGCGGAAAAGCCATCATAATCACAATCACATAATACAGGGAGATGGTTACATGAACTTGTGGTGACAACGACAATCAAATGATGAGAGGTGACCGAAAGAAGTAAATCTGCTTAAAAAAAGTGCTTTCTGTCCAAGGGATACAGTTGTGATAATACATATTTTGTTTCCAGATGGGTGTGGGCCGAAGCTGGTAGTCAGCCATCTCTGGAAGAATCCTTGGAACTGGGAGGTTTTGGTTACCCGGCCATGGCGGTTGTCAACGCTAAGAAACTCAAGTTCTCCACTCTTCGGGGGGCCTTCTCCGAGACTGGTATCAACGAGTTCCTCAGGTAACACGAGCAAAAATCCTTAATCTTAATAGACAAGAAGGCTGGTGATTATTTCTGCCAATATTTGCTACAGAGATGGGAAATGTTGCGAGTATAGGACTATTTTTGATGGAACATCTCTTTTTGTTAAAGATAGTTTTTTTTTTATTAGGTTAAATTAATTTTTATTATTTAAGTAGTTTTTCTTACCAACCCAAATTCTCCAGATGTGATGTTCTGGAGAATTTGGAATCTCCAGCAGTGAAGGACTAGGACTCGTTCCAGGGTAAACAAATTGCTTAGAATTCTGTGGATTCACCGTGTCCAGGTTCATCGTGTGTGGCAAAGAGAGGATAATAATGGTAAACTGGTTAAGAAAGCCATGCTCTTTTTAATCCACTATTCTGCTCCACCTCCTACCCAACCAAATACTGTAAGATTCTGTTAATGCCGTCTTGGAAGCTTGTTCCAAGTATTCTATATTTATACCTTTCCTTTATACTTAATAATTTTATTTCAGGGACCTATCATTCGGTCGTGGTCAGACTGCCCCGGTTCGAGGAGCCGAGATGCCCAAAATATCCAAGTCTGAACCTTGGGACGGAAAGGACGGCGAATTACCTGCAGAAGAAGACATTGACCTTTCCGACATTGACCTGGAAAAGGATGAACTATAACACTAAAAGACTAATGAAAATAATTTTACATAATTCTACAATAGCAATAGAAAAATATTTATTACAAAAACATCATGTTTTAAGAAACATCAATTTGGTTTTATTCCCGCGCTTTTGCACGGACATGTCAAGTGAATCTTTTTTAAAATAAAATTTATCGTGCTTAGGACTTGTGTTCTATATATACGACGTACTTAAAATTAAAAAAAAAGATTTTTTTTTTTTGCATTTTTAACAATTTCATTCCATGAAGCTGTTGATTGTAATACAGTGCTTCATATATTTTTCGTTTACATTTATTTAGTAATTTCTAACATTTTATTAGGTAAAAAAACGGTCTACTTATTCTAAGTTTTATTCCTAATGTTAATTTGACTGAATATCCAATAAATACTTCAAAAAAAAAAAAAAATTAATTGATAATTGAAAGTAAAATAGTATTGGTATTGCGTTTGCTTTCCATGTAATTTGAGGTTAATTTTTTGGGCTTTAAATACATACCCAGTATAAGTAAAATAAATTAAACCATGATAATAAATAAATCTATGTTTGTTACTTTACGTAGAGTTATTGTTAGGTAACTTACTAAACATGTATAGGTTTTTAACCCACAACAATATATTTAAGAAATACTTCAATAAATCTACGTGAAGTAGAATCGGAGTTTTATTAAAGGCGACCTTTCCTTGGCTTACTTAGAAAAATGCATTTTAGAAAGTCCCTAATACTTTAAAAAGTAAAGCTACAAAAGTAGTTCAAGAAATAAAATATCTCATTTTTAAATGCTCTAGTTTAAGTTCCGGCTGAAGGACTAGTTTCCGTTGTCAAAAAAATATTTTTACACATTTTTTATATTCATTGAGGCATTGCATTACAAATGATAAATCCTAATTAATATATTGTCAAGCCTTGGTTTTAAATATTCTACAGCTAAAGATTATTAATAATGAAAATAGCAATTCCTAAATTGGGTTCTTATTTACCTTGCAACCAGCTATTTAATTACAATAAGATTATTACATATTTTCTTACTCACAAAGTTTAATCCATTATTTATTGATAGGTAGTTAAATGCATTTCTATTAGGATAATATAAATTTTATTATTATGTAGCTCAAAATAATAATGAATTTACAAATCTTCCATCGCTATTGAATTTAGATAGTTTATTTTATTGTCTTGTGTTTTAATACTGAATCTTACTAATAAAACATTTAAATTATGCTTTGTGTTTTTATTTACAACAGCCAATGATTATTTAGACCCGTCTTAATTATGTTCCTTGTTCTAATAATCTATAATACTGATGATTAGAATCATCTCAGATCAATACTTTGATATACGCCACGTGATTGGTAGTTAGCTTGTCACTTTGATTTTTTCAGCCACTGACTTGCCACATAAGCATACGTTAAACATGTCAAAAGATAATAGGCCCCGTCTGCAACAAAAATAATTACAAACTAGATACGAACTAAATGAAAAAGTCCTCCAAAAACGTCCCTTCAGACCCTGTGTTTGACTTGTCGTTTTAAGCACTTTATTTCGCTTTGAAAGTCATTCGACTTGGCGTTTCATATAATTTAAGCAAATTTAGTTGCAAAAAAGCATAGATATAGGATACTAAATCTATGCAAAAAAGCGTTGAACGCTCTGCTTTTAAGTCAAACACGCAAAGGCTGGCAACATTTCCCCTCTGTATAGCAAAGCCATAGAGTAATAAATGACGCGCTATTGAATCCTACTTCTATGAGCAAAGCTAATAAATAAATTGGCTTAAGTAATTTGCCAGCCTACCCGCCTCCAAATTTCTCCATCAGCCGTTTGGACAACTTCTTGGTCTGAGGGTCCCACCGTCTCGATCCCAAACGAAAACGTAACCTGTACCGAGGTTAGCGTATAGCTTAAGGTTCTCAGCAGAATCCACCGCACTCCCCGAGCTGGACGAGGTTGCCTGGATGTGAGATGGAGCTAATGTGTCTACACACGTCGAATCCCACACCAGAGACCTGCCAAGTTTCCACGGCCCAACGGTCATGACGCCCCACAGGATTCTATAGGATTGCGGTTGCTCTAGCTATGACAAGAGCACTTCGGATGATGTAGTTAAGACGAGGAATACAGCCGGCACTTCTAGCAATAGTTCGGGTTCCGAGTCGAAGGCACACTGCCATGTTTAATGTATTCCGGTCTAGGAGTGTCCCAACCGATGCTGAAGTAAAAGTCTGCAGGTGACCCAGTGACCCGACTCCCTAGTAGAGACTGCTATGAGGCGAGCCTGCTCTCTCATGTTATTGGAGCATTTGCATAGCGACTCGTACTCATAGTCGTTGAATTTGGAACCGGAACATTGGGACTGGCAACTGACAAGTATGACGGCTCCATAGAGTCGTTAAAATAAATTATATAATAAATATTTACAATAAAAAAATAAAACAGCACTACGACGATGGTAATATAAAATAGAAATGAAAGGAAGGCTACAAAAATTTCAAAGATTGTCGACCACAGACAATTTGGAAGCGCATGGTTGTCAGCATGGGTATGTATCGTCATTATTAAGATATGGGGTGTATCACTAACTTTTTATCACAATAGATGGCGCATGATATTTGGTACCTTATATAACTGTCAGTTGCATAGAAAACTTGTATTTTTATTACGAATTTTTTTATTTTCTGGATATTATGTCGAAGTGAGCAGCTTTTAAGTGTACAAATCGAGATTTCCAAGCGAAATCAAAGATATGGTGATCCCAAAATTCCCGTTCTATTAATTCAACCTTTTTTTCTTTTTAAAGACTGTGTTTTAACGCTTTCTTAATTCGTATTTTAAGGTAGGTAACGTTAATTTAAAATACATTTTTCTATTATAAAAATAAAAAACTACAAAAACATTTTAAAAAATGATGCGATATAGGTGCAAAATAAGGTACCCTTGCCGCTAGCGACATCTACAAAAAGCTTTGCCTGATACACCCCATTTATGGGGAAATTCGACAGAGGTAAATAGAATACTAATAACACGTAAAAATGTATTAAGGCGTTATGCAACGCACAACAAATGGTACTCGTTATTCTGGCTACACCGTGTTTATTTATATATCTATGAAATAGCAGTATTTATTCGAAAGTACCCAAGCCTCTTTAAAACAAACAGAGAAATGGGTTACCAAGGTCAAAGATACAAAGACAAACTATGTACCCCATCTCAACGCTTGAAGATTTACTCGAAAAATGACAATTAAAATATTTAACCATATGCCATTAGATTTAAAAGCATTAAAATTAGGGGATTTAAAAAAAAGTTATTTAAGCTATTGGTACTAAATAAATTTAAAAAAAGATTCCAGTTGCTAACATTCATAGACCTTGCGCGCCACTTAGGTACTATCAGTTGGGCGCAAGGTCACATGTCGTACTCTTGGCGGCAGGGCGGTCGTGGTCATCACTTTAGTTGAGTGTCAGTGGCACGCTTAACAACTGCAGATTTCCAGACGCACTCATTTATGATCTATTGTTGCTTTAACCTGGTCGGTCCACCTCATCGGAGACCTACCACGCATTCTTTTGCCATCGACTTATCCCTGAACTACCAGGCGCTCCATAGATGTATCTCTACGCCGCGACACGTTTCTGAAGAGAGTGGGAATGCTTGATTGTACGATAAGGGAAAGGCGCTGTCTTATTCCCAGTTCAGCGGCCTATTATCTGTGCGACTCTGACGAATAAGGAATTGATTTCTTAGTGATGAATTTAAGTAGAAAATTTAAGGTCCGGATAATAGTCGTTGCTCTGCCAGTGCTTAGCCATTGCTCAGAACTATCAAAATGACAGTTTTTCTCTAAAAAACTATCGATAATCATGTAGTAAGTATATAAAAAAATATTATTTTAATTTTTTTTTTTGCAACCGGCCGACTTCCTACGCTAGGACCAACTAGCTTTTAACAAATACGTTTATTTCGGTTCGAATCACTTTTTAGATTTTTTTGATTTTGGATCCCGTCTCAGATTTAGTAGTTTATTCGTTAGATTTGTAAAATCGATGGTATAAATATGTCACGGTGTTTGCCACGAACCTTGGCATGATAGAACCATAAAGAAAAGTTTGGGTAACCTCGTACGGCGCATTAGTTTCATTTTTCTTTTGACACTGACCTGCTACGTGACTGTTTCTGTAAAGTACCATCTTAGATCGCATTACAAAATAAATATTTTTTTCTGGCACCTATCATATATTCGTTTTTTATTATTTAGGTTAATTTATTGTCTACGTATCAAATAGGTAACTAGCATAGCTGGGCACCGTTAATCAAATAGTTAACTTCGTTAATCGTTAATCTGCTACAAAAAAAGTTAGCTTCGTTAAACGTTAAAGCGTTACATTTCGGAAGAATTAACGGAAGTTAATGTTAATCGTTAATCCGTTAATTTGTGTAAAATTGCATTTTTATATCGTTGCGTTAGTGAACTTATAAAACCTGTTGGTTTAGGGTCTGGAATTTAACAGATTAATATATAATATTGTCAGAATGAGTTCTCTTTTTTGTCTTGCCTCGGTTAGAGCCCGCCTTAACAATCTCTTCAAACTGTACGTATTGTGACTCATGTACCTTTCTTACATGTTGTTTCAAATTATTCAGGCTTGATACATGAACTTTTATTTTGGTGGCTTTCGGCAAGCAACGCTTACAAGTAAAAAGTATTTGCTGGCCCGATCTGGATACAAATTCCACATACTCAGTCAAATGTGGCCAAGGATTCTCATCAGGACCGCTGAAATCCGATTCCATGTCTTCCATGATATAGTTTTAATTACTACACTGCACAGTACACTTTTCTATCTAACTAATTACAGTGCACTCTTCTTTATTAACACGCAAATTATCACTGACAGTAATTTAAAATAACAACAAACACAACACTCGTCACTCTAAGCACTGGGGCTAGTACTTCGCAGTTTTCTTACTCGCACGCGCCGGCAAAATATATATAGTAGCGGCACTTGTCGTTTCATACTTGTCTGAACCTGTTTTTCGCGCCACACCGCGGTGCCGTGCCGTAAATAGTGGCATTGGATTAACGATTAACGGACTTCTGCATATTAACGGAAGTTAACGTGTCCGTTAACATTTTAAAAAGTTAACTTAAAAGTTAACCCGTTAATCAAAATGTTAACTTCGTTAATTAACGATTAACGGATTAACGAGTTAATGCCCAGCTATGGTAACTAGGTAATTTAAAGAACGAAAAGGTAGCAATGAAAAAACCTAATCATATAAATAAGTAAGTATATAAAATATCCCTACATTTTAGTGGCTAATCGTTACTCCTATTTCATATCTATAGCTATCACGACAAGTGGCTACTTATTGATTTAAGGTTTTAGAATTTATTTTTCAAATACAAATACAAATCATTTATTGACCAAAGTTTACATGAATTGCAGAGAATTTTAGTGATACAAAATATGAGAAATATATTGTTTACAGAGGTACATCTCTGCTGGGTGGTGTATGGTTGGGTCACCAATAAGGGCCTGGGCCCGCGCATTGGTTGACTCCGTTGAGGCTCATTACGGTTATTATAAGATATATAAGTCAATAACTTCAGTAAATATAATATTAAAGCATAAAATAAGATATATATAAGTTTACTAAATACATAGATAAATATAATAACAAACTAATTATGAGGATATGAAATATATAAATAAATTAAATATATATGCCTACCTGTCTTTATTCTAGAATGTGTAGTATTTATGCTCTGATATTTCAATACCAATATCGAGCAACCAATTTATTACATGTTTCTTAAATTTTCTAAGTCTGTACTTAGTAATGTATTCTGGAATGTGCTCATAAATCTTGGGGGCTAGAAACTGAAAAGCAGCAGATTCCTATGACCTGTTAATGTTTAATCTGACTAAGAAACGGAGACAGTACGTAAATATATAACAAGACGCGACAAGAAACCAAACGATATGAGAATTAAAGCTAGGTCAATTATCTCAAAATTAATTAGTCTATTGCAGTTCATTGCTGGGTGTTTATATGTATAATATGCATATATTTATGATTTATTGATTGGGTATGATCCTGAGACTAGGCAAACCATTTAAGAAAGCATCTACGTACAAAACACTTTACTACGCTTACGTTCGAAGTGTTTTGGAGTTCGGTAGCATAGTGTGGAGCCCTCAGTACGCAGTGCACATATCCCGATTGGAAAAACTACAAAATAAATTCCTGAATTATTGTTCCATTTTTTTAACGCCAACTACTTTTTACACTGTTACACAGGGGTGTTTGATCAAATTAAAACTATTATATGTGGCATTGCTTGTTTTCTCTCGGTGTCGTGACCTATGATCTGTGGGGCAGTTAGTATTGGCTTATATCGTCAGTGACTGTGCTGGTTACGCCTCGGCCTCCAGCATCTCCCGGTGCAGGCAACGATCCTACGGTGACCGTGTGTGTAGAGGTGCGATACCCCGAGGATGGTCGACGCGGCTGCTCGATCGAACATGGATTTCGAAAGCCTGGCCATGATTTGCTCGATGGCCTTCAATCTTCAGGTCATTGTAGAGGACGGGCTGTAGGCCGTTTAAGGTAAGCCTTTATCCCACTCGAGGACGATTTGTGACCTAAAAAAAGTTTTTAGGAAGGTATAGCCGTAACAGCAGAGCGTTTTTCTACTAAGTAAAAAAATACTTATAAAACTGTCAGAAGTACTGTTTTAACCTTGAAACTCGTGATTAGGTAATTTTGTGAGCGATCTCTATCTTTATTGTCTCTTGTGAATATATATATTTTATAATTTATGTTAATGTCAGCGCTGTACTCTGGTAGAGGGTCCAAAAACAAAAGATTTACCGGCCCAATTCTTTCAGTAAGTACCTAGTGCAAAGATTTTGCTGGAATTCCTCTCGCACCAACTGCAGGCACTATGTAAAGTTAAAACCATTCCTGACCATTTCTTCCGTAAGATATTTGTAGACTTCATGTTGTGGTCTATTGGAATATTTTAATATGAAAACTATCTACTATTCCGATGTGGCTGTTATTTTTTTTGCCTTTACTAATTTGTATATATTGATGAATAAAACATCAGTATATAAAGTTTTCGTTACAACCTTTGGATACATGTTGGTCAACAATATCCATAATAATTACAAATAACAAGCAAATCATACCAGTAGTTCTCGAGATAATTGTTTGCGTAGAGACAAGTTTTACAATTGAGACTTGGCCAGTCTTGCCTATCGTTCCGATACGCGATAATAGTAACCTAAGCACGCTTAAAGGTGTTCCGATACCCGCTTAAACTGTTTTGCCAAAGCTGTGTGACGTCACAAGTCACAAACGACATCATTTCTCGCGCTTAGACTGCTCACGATATCGAGGTAGATCGCTCTGAGCGCTGTCAGTTTTTTTGTCATTATGTCGCGCGCCATTTTCAAGTTTATTTAATATTAGGTTTTCTTTTAAATTATTGAATATTGTAATTCGTTTATACTGTTTGTATGTTACTTTTAAAACAAATATCGTGAGCAGTCTAAGCGCGAGAAATGATGTCATTTGTGACGTCACACAGCTTTGGCAAAACAGTTTAAGCGCGTATCGGAACACCTTTAAGCGTGCTTAGGTTACTATTATCGCGTATCGGAACGAAGGGCGTATGTTTTTACAAATCTAAGAGATGGCTTTTAACACTTTGTGTTTTTCTGTTAATGGTTAGTTTAATTTGTTCTAAAGTGTTTGTCCATGATAATACCTAAACACGACTTTAAATCATTTAGCTATAATCTTATCACCTGTTGCCCTGCACCTATGTACTTAAATGAACGTGCAATTTAGGTACTTTTTGATAGATTTCTGTAACAAGTGTTACACATTCCTATATTTAATGTGGACTTCCCAATTTCTGTTTTCCTTCCTTGTAATGCAGATCAGGCGCTCTCAAAAACGAGTATATTAATTCGTCATGCGCTTAAAATAATGGACACAGGAAAGGAGGTAAGTTTCCGAGTTATGTGCCACCTATAAAACTGTGCGGTTCTCCTCTGAAAGAGTGAAGCAGTTTAGGTACCTGGGTCATGTCGTGACAGAAGGTCTGACTGACGATGCGGATATATATAGAAAGAGAGCGCAGGGCGTTGGCAGTCAGCAGCAACATGCTGGCCTGTAGGTTGGCTCGCTGTACGGTGCCAGTAAAGATCCGCTTTTTAAGGCATTTTGTCAATCTTTTTACACGAGCGGCTATGGGTTTGCTACACGCAGAAGGCCTACAACATATAATAACGCTTTTAGGATGCTGTTGGGACTCCCGAGATTCTGTAGTGTTTCTGGGATGTTTGCTGAAATGCGCACGGATGGCTTCCCCGCCATCATGCGTAAGAAAGTATCATCCCTGATGGGGGGTATGCGGGAGTCCCAATAGCATCCTGAGGGTGGTTGCAGGCAGTGTGGGGGGGCCTATTGCGCAACACTGGACTGCAGTACTGGTGGGAAGTTAGGTTAAGTTTATTTATAGATAGTTATAATTAATTATATAATAATAAATATATTGTAAAGTAATAAATATGTTAAATATAAGAATATGGATTATATCTGAAATGAAAATATTTGAATTTGAATTGAAAACGAAAAAAAAATCCCTGTTTACCTTCCTTGCAGTGCAGATCAGGCGCTCTCACAAACCAGTATATAAATTCATCATGCGCTTAAAATAATGGACACAGGAAAACAAATACAATAATAAAATAATAACATTTTTTGATGTCTCATATTAAAGTAATGTTATTTATTTATAAACTTTATAGAGGCGGGTCCAATGCCGCTAGCATTCTTTAGCAACTAACCTTTTTGCTGTGTTCGAATTGAAAGCAAAGTTAAGCAAATCTCGCTTAAAATGTATGAAAACCGTAGAGCAACGCGAGTCCTTGTTTAACTTGACGCTTTAAGCGCTTTTTAACACTTTGTAAATCGTTCGACTTGGCGTTGTTCTACGGTTTTCATACATTTTAAGCGAAATTTGCTTTGCTTTCAAGTCGAACACAGAAATGGTTTGTCGCTAGCATTAGCATTAGGCCCGCCTCTATAAAGTTTATAAATAAATAACATTAATTTAATATGAGACATCAAAAAATGTTATTATTTTATTATTGTATTTGTTTTCCTGTGTCCATTATTTTAAGCGCATGATGAATTTACGAGTATATACTCGTTTTTGAGAGCACCTGATCTGCACTGCAAGGAAGGAAAACAGGGATATTTTTCGTTTTACTTTTTCCATATAAAACATCAATTTCAAATTTTTAGCTAGGAGAAGTCATTAAGATATTTAGCCAGGGTATCATAAAGGCCTAACTGCTCGTTAAACATGAGTATCATTAACATATTATTATGAATGTTTGATGTAATCGTGTTAATTGTAAACAAGGCTGTGGAGTTGGACTGTTTGTTACAAAGACCTATGTATCTACACTGGAAGCACGGCTCGATTTTTTAATTATGCTTATAGTGAAATTAGCGGATTCACATTTAGCCAACTTTACTATAGGCCAATCATGACAAGTGAAGTGGCAAGCTCGTCGATGTCTCCAGCGTATCAAACTCGAGAAATATCACAAATAAATTAAATGTATTTTCATTTACATTAATAAATATCTTTGTGTCCCGACCAGGAATCGAACCCGGTACCTCCAAATCTAAATCCACGGACTTGACCGCTAGACCACGGAGGCAGACCATAGAGCTTTTTTTTTTTCATTGTAGCACGATGTGACCTTGCGCCCACCTGATGGTAAGTGGTGCGCGAGTTCCATGAATGTTAGCAACTGGAATCAGATAATCATGACCCAAATCAGTTCCTAACACTATGCTGGCTTGACTGGGCATGACGGCAATTCCAAAACAAAAGAAACCTACCAAAATGTGTGGATACACTCTACTGGGTTTATAGGCACGAACGGTGGATACTTCCCCGCCCCGGCAGACTGGACAAATTACTATCATCAGTCCGCCTACCACCTATTTGTTTTTCTTGTTGGAAGTATGTGCCATTTGCAATGCCAAATGTTACTATCAAGGAGAACTAATGGTATATTTATATAAAATAACACAGCTTGAAACAAGACCTACAGGAAAACAATGTCAAGTCGAACGACTTTTAAAATTAAATAACGTAAAAAACAAGCTTACAGCGACAAGTAAAACACATGTCATTCTCAGTCAAGCCGGGTATCCTTTCCGGGGCAGTCAGAAACCACGCTTTTTTGTGTTGTAAATGTAGCGAGTTCACATTTAGCCAACCTTACTACAGGCCCATCATTACAAGTGGCAAGCTCGTCGATGCCTCTAGCGTAGCAAACTCGAGAAATATCACAAATAAATTAAATAATTTATTGTGTCCTGACCAAGAATCGAACCCGGTACCTCCGAGTCTAACGCTAGACCACGGACGCAGTTTATTTTTAGTTAGTTTCAATTTTATTAGGTTTAGTTTATAAGTTATTTAATTATATTTAAGTAGTTTGTTATTATGATTTTATATTTTGTAAATAATAGAGCGGTGGTGGCTCGGTTGTAAGAACACTTTCCTAAACATCCTATAAAGGTGGGTTCAACCCCGGCATGTACCAATGAGAAATACACTTTTCCTACGTACATTTGTCATAGATTTACAACATCACCGTTGCCGTGCGCCAGAGAGCACGATAAGCCGTTCGGCTCCGTTTTTACTTAAACCAACTTGTGGAATCGTTGTTAAATTGTCTTTAAAAATTGGCCACTCTGGCCAGCGTCGCAAGTTTAGGCTAAATTCTCCAGATATATGTTCTGGAAGACCCATCTCTAACAGTGGACGTCTAGAACGCTGTGTTCTGGGGGCTGTAATAAAAAAAGTTACGAGTTTGCGCCGTTGGGGCTGAGACGACCATGGGAACCCTCAGCCAAGCGTCTGGCAATGTTTCTGCCAACGAATTAGCCTCGCTATACAGAGGGGAAATGTTGCCAGTTTCCTTGGGATAGTCCTCAGATGGGACGTCTCTAGAGGAAATATTTTATTTATAGTTTAATTTATTTTTAATTTAATTTCAATAGTTTTTTATCAAGTTAATAAATACTGTACATTAATTTAAATTAAATAAATACTTTGTAAATATGATTTTATATTTTGTAAATATTTCTTTCGAATGACCGGTTTTTACATCTAAGTCATTTGTTCATTTAATTTCGACAGAAGTAAACTAGTTACTGACATCACTGTTAACTTTATCGTCAGAATAATGTCAATTATTGTATCTTACATAACATATGAGTAGTACATACCCCTATTATCACGGAATATTTATTACTTAAAATGCATGCGTAAGATTCGCCGTTCCATGTAGTAAAGACATAAAAAACAATTTATAGTTCTATGTAGATGTATTATACAAGATGGAAACCATTATAGGAAATATTATACATAAATATTTATATTCATCATTCATTCATTACAGCCCCTAGAACACAGCGTCCTAGACCTCCACTGCTGGAGATGGGCCTTGCAGAACAGTATATCTGGAGAATTTGGCCTACACTCGCCACGCTGGCCAGACGGCTTGGCGAGGATATAATGTAATTTTTTAATGACAATTTATTAACGATTTCACAAGTTGGTATAGTGGAACCGGGATCGAAGGCTTAACGTGCTCTCCGAGGCACGGGAACGGTGGTGATGTAAATCTATGACAAATTTACGTAAGAAAAGTGTATTTCTTACTGGTACATGCCGGGTGGGTTTGAACCGACCTTAGTAGGATTTAAGGAACGCGTTCTTACAACCAAGCCATCACCGCGCCACTATTACGTCGATTTACATAACGTTAAAATTAACTGGTGATTGGTGGTGGTTGTAGTAAGAGGTCGCGGTTCGAACCCCAGCATGTACAAATGATAAATAAACTTTACTTACGTACATTTGTTATAAGGGAGAGGCGCAGAATTGTGAATGGTGAGAGTCGTCGTGAGGGTTGAATGCTTTTGAATCAGTCCAGTGATTGTGCGACAATCCAATATTTTCAATTATTTTTCAAGTCTGGACTGTACAGAAAAATGAATTCAATTAAATTTATAGGAAATAAAATTATAGACAGTTTTTACCTATTTTCGCCATACCAAATTATAGTCTAAAGAAAAAAATATATATAACCATTCTCGCCGCATTTCCTCGTTGAATTATAAGCGAACTATTCTGTTTTAGGTAGTTATGGCATTTGGGGTCGTTATGGTATATGATTATATGTCACCAAAATGACCGTAATTTTGATATCCTAGAAAGTTGATAGACGGCATTTCTCAGACTTAAAAAAACTTTGCAAATATTGTATTGTGCGAGCGAGAGGGGTGCAAGAGCCTTAAACCCTCTTAAGTTGTAAGTCGGTCGCAAGCCTGAGACATCATTCTTCTTCTATCTCTTTCCCACAAAAAAATTACATCAACATGTGATGTCATTTAAATAGTCGAAAAAAAGTTTCTAAAAAAAAAAAAAATGTTTTCATGGCTATTTTTTAACAGACGCAGTCTAGGTAGGTAAAATTGAAAAAAAACATACAATAGGAACTTAGATTGCATATAGAAAACTGACAACGGACACACTACAAATATTCGCCCGAGTGCGAAAAAAATACAGAAATATGTTTTCATGGCTATTTTTTAACAGACGCAGTCTAGGTCTCTAAGTTGTGTCCTAGAAGCTTTAATGATTGTGAAACAATAAAAATTGAAAAAAAACATACAATAGGAACTTAGATTGCATATAGAAAACTGACAACGGACAGACTACGAACATTCGCCCGAGTGCGAGTGAGAAAGTTGCACGGAAGTGACCTTGACCTTTCCGTTTAAAATAACAATTTTGTGTAGTATGCATAAGTTGATAACAAAATAAAATAGTCTACTTTATATTATATATAATAATTTTAAGCAAGTAGATTGTTATTGATAAGTTAGTTTTCATAACGTTCTTTGAAAACGGATAACGGTTGCGTTTTGTTATTTCAAATACGCATAACGACACAACTCTAGTCGAAAATAAATAACTATTGCAAATCGTTACTTGCTGATCTGAGCTTATTCTGCAGCTCTCACATAAGTACCTTTTTTAAATTATATTGTTTTATTTTTGTTTTGTTCAATTAGTTTTTTTTTTAATTATTAATTTTATAATGTTTGTTCTATTCATTACATTTCGAGATGAATAATGAATTTTATTCTTTGTAGATATTTTGTTGATTGACGCGTCTTCTTATCAGATTTGGCGGCCCAAATATTTGACACTCTCCAATCACTGTTATCTTTACTGTGCCTAATTATTTTTAGAGTTATAAGACATTTTTATACGATGCGTGACTCCACACTTGCATGTTAATAATTTACTAGATACTAATTGCAAAAAGGCAATGGCAGGCTTTAATGCAGCAAGACATTATTGTCATAGCTAACCATTGGATCAACTTTCAACACAATTGGGAAAGTAAAAAAAATGAATATAACAGTAATATTTCATATAACTACAGGTATACTCTCAATAGATAATTCTTTAATAAAAAATAAACTAAACCAAAAACAAAAAAAAACTAATTTAAATAGTATCTGCGCGGCTTGGTGGCAAGAACGCTGGACGCATTTCCTCGCTGAATCGCTATGCTGATTCTCTGGGCGAGGAAAGAACCAGCCCTCTTGTCACCAGAGCAGACAAATACTCTATAAAATGCTATACTCTTAAATACATTATACTAATATGTATTCGTATAATACATATAATATATATTATACTAATACATAAACAATATTTTATGATACTGAGTGGCGCAAAATTGTATTTGTTCAGCTAAGGCTTCATTTCTAAATTAAAAAAACTACGCTTAGTTGCAATTTGCGCAAACGCAACGGTAGTTATGGCCATACACGCTATAGTCTACCGGATATACCGTGGATCGTTAGCGTGTATGGGGACGTTCCGGTGTACCGGAGCGACCTTCAATAAACCGTACGGTGTCACTCTAAATACTTGATTTTTAATCTTGCGCAGGTGTGTATGCCCGCCCTTGTCTAAGTGATAAAATGTCACTTGTAGGTACTTAATACTTTGGCATTAACAGTACCTACGAAACATCACAAACCTAAACCCATCACTTAGCGTAGGTGTAGGTAACAAAAAATAAGTTAAGCAAAAGTTTGAATGAACATTGATCAAGGAAGAATATAACTGCCTTTGTCCAAACGTAGATAAAACAATCAATCACTGCGTAATCCCAAACAATGCTGAGAGAATTAATGAATAATAATCAAGGAAGCGAACGATAATATTTATCATACAGTAGACGACGCGACATCTAAATAAATTTACTTTTTTATCTATCACGAACATTTAACATGAACTTTGTATGCATAACGGACATTTGCGCTTTTTTAATTACCTACTAACAGTTCGTAAAACCAATCATGTGTCTTACTTAACTACCTACCTTTGCAGGCTTGATCGAAATACAATGACCATGGCGGTGTGCCATCGTCTCGAAGTCTGGACTGTCCACCCGCACCAGGGTCGGTGCGGAGAACCCGTCGAATATCTTGGACACCATAGGATTTCTGTAGAAGTGCTGGCTGCATTCCTCGTCACGAGGCACATCATCCGAAAGGCTTTTATCACTGCTGGGGCACTCCAAACCCTCTGAGATTGCGCGAAGCGATGGCAAGAGACCCGACGGCATGACCGTTGCGCCGTGAAAATTTGGCAGGTCACTGGTGTGGGATGCGACACATTATCTCACATTCAGACGAAGTCAAGCGCGGGAAGTGCGGTGGTTTCTGCTGAGAACCTCAAGCCTGTGCAAATACGCTAAGCTGCTGGTCTTCTGCTAACAGCTTACTTATTGGACTACTTTGCTGCTTAGTCTTCTACTAGCAGGAGTAGTCATTAAAAATAATTAAATTAATGACGTTTCATAAATGCATGTAAAGGGTTTACGTGAATAAAGATATTTTGACTTTGACTTTGCCAACCTTGGTACAAGTTACGAATTTGCGGGTAATTCTTGAGCTGTAGGTCCAGATAATGCCAGCTGGCCAAGAAGTCCAAACGAAAACTGGAGACAGGAAGGCTGGCAATTAATTCTGCCAACGTCTTAGCAATATAGAGGGGAAATGTTGCCAGTCTATCTGGGATTATCTCTGATGCGACATATCTGGAGGACATTTTTTAAAAAGGTTTTAAAGGTATACCTTTTTAAATTTAGGTTAAAAACAAAAAAAAAGACGACGGAAACAGTTTTTTTGTATGCAGTTTGACAGATATTTCGATGTCGCATTGGACATTCATCTCTATAGCTTGAGATATATGTACACATATATTAAAGTATCGGCCCTCAAAATTAAAGGATTTTTAAGGTATATGCCAAGTTCCAAAATACAAATAAGTATGATTACAATGTACTAATGGTGTTTTACCATAGAATAATGATAAAAAATATTTTTTTCCTCTGGCTGATTTACAGCATTATTGTGCTGTGCACATATTTGGATTTTGGACCGTAGCACGTGCTTAACGTCGTCATTCTTTAATGTACTTACCAAACCATGTGCTTTGTGCACATATTCGGAATGTTGAACCGCAGCACGTACCTAACCATGTGCTGCATTGTTAAGGATTTAAATAAAAAACTGTTAAAACCTTATAAATACGTGTATATTATTATAAAATAATGAGGTCTAAAAGTGTATTTCACTTATTATGGCTTATTTGATAATGTTCACTTAAATACACAAAGGTATTTTAACTAAGGGCCAGTAACTGAATCCTTCCTTTGGCATTTCTCAACTTAAATATATTTGTATAAAAACGCAGCTATTCATGTGAATTAATGTCACTAAGGAACGAATCAGTTACCGGCCATAAGTAACAAAATAATTCTAAGTGCGTGTTCACGTAGACTCGCGGGCGCGGTTACGAAATCGCACCATTAGTTAAAAGGGCATGATATGCAAAAGTTTTTTTTGGGCATTTGCGTTTAAATATTCTGGTGAGAACACAAATACAGTTACCAACTCATTATTGTCCTTTCTCTCTCTTTGTCAGCGCTAAATAGTAGATAATTCCCTCTTGTTCCCTTAGACTTTAAAATCACACTATACAAAATAATTGACTTCAGCCCCTATATTATTATGAGTACGAAATATCAAACATAATTATTTATTTTAACTGGTCCGTTTTTTTTAAAGACATTTAGCATAATATAACGCTCACTTCGCACATTTTGCAATCCGAACTGCTTGGGGCGTGGAGAGGTGTCAGCTGCAAAGCAAATATCAATTTGTCGTAACCAATGGTTTTAACGGTAAAAGCGTATTTATTTTCCTAAGCCGAAATACATAATATTTAAGAATTTATAAAATATAACAATTCAAACATTGAAAAAAGAAAAACATCACAAACAAATCCCGAAGTTCTTCGCACTATTTGTCCAATGACTGATGTATTGTCCTTTAAAAAAAAATAAGAAAAATACCCGTGACGACCGACCGTCACAGTCAAGAGCCACGGCCCATGCGACTTGTACGAAAAGTATAAAAACTATTATATCCATACACTTGTTATTTTGGTATCATAATTTAGTCTATTTAAAATATTTATGTTGTAATATACTGCGTGATTTTGTATGCTGTTACTATCAACTAATATGTTATTCTATTGATAGAAACAAAATTATATTCCTAAAAAGCATATGTCAGAAATGACAACTTTTTTTGGGCTTCTCCACACAAATTGTTTTAAAGATTTTATATATTTTAGTTTAGCGTACTTAGTTTTTTTTATTTTTATTATTTGGTGACCGCAGCCGCGAGTCAACGTGAACATGCACTAAACATAATTGGCACTTATATATAACATAACATTATGATGCTTCTTCTATGCATAATATACATATATGTATATTTATTTCTATAATACAGATATTGACCAGAAACAACCATTTGTACTATCAGTTTCGTTTGATATGAATTATTTATTAACCTATACTTTTTAGATGAACAATTTTGTTATAACATGAAAATGTTAAGCGATTTTTTAAAGTAAACTGATCACAATCAGTACAAATCGAAATAATAACTCCCTAAAAAAAAAAACTTCTCATCTACTGTAAATCCATAACTAGGCAGTCAAAATTAATTAGCTTATTCAGTTTAAGATTTAAAAATTTCTTGTAATAACTATTATTGATAAGAACCTTTGATTATATATATATAATCAAAGATAAGAACAAGACTTTATTAATTTATTTGATAACATTGTTTACAATAACTGAAATTAAACTGGAATTGATAGTTTTTTTTATAGATTTATGATTGACTTTTGATTAACCCGGCGTTGCCCGTGCAATATAGTCATTTAATTTAAAGTAAAATTTAGTAAAAGCGCGCTTTGCTTACCATGTGAACACAGAACTTGTGTTTGACCTGTAGCTTTAAGAGCTTTTATTCGCTTTCAATGTCGTTCGACTTGTCGTTTGTCTATGGTTTTCATACAAAATTCGGTGAAAAAAGCAAGCTTTGCTTTATACGCTTTCGAAGTCGAACATAGCAAGCATGTTTACTGGATCACGCATATATAGCCAAAACGCTAACCCTGGGTTTCTGAAAGGATGAATGAAATAACAAAATGTTTTTATTTTATAGATGATTCTCTATCAGATAATTTATAGTGGGCTATAGTAATCAAAATGTTTAACATTAAAAAAATATTTATTCTTTGAAAATCTGGGGTCAAGTTAAAATTTTAATTTAGTTGTTTCTAAAAATAATTTAATGCTTAAATATTGTACAAAATACCTCCCTTACACTCATAAGTCTAAATCAGTCTGAAATATTATAAAATTTTCACAATTTGCTTAAATTAAAACAATTACATATTATGCTAGGATTAAAAACAAAATATTACACCAATAACCTTAAGAGGGTTGATACACTTTGGATCTTTCTCGTTTGCACACTACAACATTACAAAGATTTTGATCAATAAAAGTTTTTTAGGAAATAAAATTCCTGACATTTCAGAGACAAAAGTTTGGGAAGGGAGAGGAGCTGAATGTCTGCCTGAGCGTATTGTTGCATAATAAAAAAGGAGCCCTTCTTTGTAAACCAGTCTATAGTTGGTAACAAGCCCGAGACAGCATTCTTGTTTTCCCTCTTTCCCACACACAATGGACCCAGCACTCGCAAGGTGAATCCATGGAATCCTTAGAAATTTATTATAATTAAATAGAGAAAAATTCCTGCTTTTGCTATTTTTCCCAGTCACTAAAGCAGGGTTTCACAGTGGGGTTTGCATATCCTAGGGGTTCGCCATTCAACGGGTGGGTTTGCGACAAGATTTCGTAATAGCAGGCACATGCGGCACACATGGTTTACTATACTCTTTAATGGTCTCAAAGTCGTCTCAAACCCCGCGCCGCCCGATGATAGAAACGAAATACACAAATTGATATGATACCAAATCAGAATTAAGGTTAAAATTATTCGTAAAATTGTTTCAATTTGCAACAAGAAACAATCGTCACATTAATATTAAAAATATATTTATTTTAGCACCATATTTCATTGAAATAAAAACCTCATTATCTTCAATTCATTTTCTTCGGGATGTAATTAGTTAAGGGGTTGCTGTCATCTGCAAACTTTAATAGAGGTTTGTGGAGCCAAAAGTTCAAGAAACCTTGCACTAATGACAATAATTTTATTTCCTTAAAAGCTGATCAGCTTTTATTAAAGGTACATTCAGACTTGATGCAATGCGTAACATACCCTCTGAATAGGTAATAAACTTAAATATCAACAAACTTTAAATAATTAATATCATCAGTGCTTGAAATAAAGAATTGGTATTAATAATTTAAATAGAAAGATAAAATACTTGGTTTCATTAATCACAACCTTGGTGTACCTATAATAAGTGCAATAAATGCACTCTTAAATACTGCTTGATATATTTAATCCAAACAACCACAATGTTCCATTTGTCACAGCACCTAGAACACTCCTACTGCTGGACATGGGCCTTCAAAAACATATTTCTGGAGAATTTGGCTCACATTCACAACACTGGCCAGATAGTCTGATGTCAATATTAACAATTAAACACTTCTCTCGACATTTCAGTCGACCACAGCCAATGCAACTTGGCTGAAATGTCAGGAGAAATATGTCTCTTAAGATAAATCACATAAATACCCGTTAAAATTATAAAAACAAGTTGAACCAGTATCAACAGCTTAATGTGATTCCAGAGGCTCAGGAACAGTGGTGTTCAACTCATATTTTTTGCTGTATTAATGATGCACATACTCAATAGCAATAATAAAATTTTTGCTTAATATAAAGACAGGTCCCATTTTTGTGTATATAAAAATTATTACCTAAACAGTAGCAACTTCAATCATATCATACTTTCTATCCTTCTTGCATAAAATAGGATAACACATTGAGAAATAGTAAACACCAACACCAGCGAAAATCATGCCCAATATCACCATTATAATTCCCCAAGCAGAAATACCTAGACCTCGCTTAGATTTTTTTGGAATAGTATCAGACATTATGTGCTTAGAATTCCTAGGATTCTTATAAACTCGTACTTCGCTGCTCTTCTCATCGCTAGCCTCTCCATGATAGCGAAGCGCTGCCGCCGGCGTTAATAATTGATTAAAAACTATAATAAGAAAAAACAATATTTTTATAACATTATTTACATAAATAAATAAACCCTTCATTTGATTTAGTCCAACAACTTACCCAATAAAGCTAGGCTGACCCGAATCAATAGGCTGATCATCTTCAATTAGGACTTCCCGTACACCACAACAGTAGCGTGGAATTTATTTAATTTAAAAGGAAATTAACAATTCTGTCAAGCTACAATCAGTAACGAACGAAAAATATCCCACCTTTAATTTATACTATGGAGGAATAAATAATATTACAATAAAAAACGATTTATATAAATGTACACATGACATCGAAAAAGTGCGGCACTTTAGAAAACTTGGGAGACGTCCGGACACCAAACAAAACAAAATCTTACTGAACGAACGAGACTAACTAAAGTCGCGCAGAACTTGAAGAACGAAAGTAAGTAGATACGGTAGTGTAAATAAAAACTATGATTCTTATTCCTTTGTAATAAGGCTGAATTTTGAACTCCATAATTATTGACATATAGACAAGTAAGAGTGAACGATATGCTGTTATAAATGAAATTACTCAATTTTGTCAAGTGGTAACATTTTATCGATTGCAAGAAGAGATTGTCTATACTTTGTTGATGACGTGGGTTTCCGTCGGCGTTTTTGTGAGGAGTTGTCAAAAAGTTTTGCCGGCGATGGCTGCGATTAAGTTATCTTTATTATTTCTGGTTTACATAGTTACAACATGCCAAAGTTCCTATGCCGAGGTATTTGGTGAACTCAAAATTAAAAATGTAGAAAGAACAATAGATTTAAAATCACAACTTGTGAAGATAACATCAAAAGTGACTATCGAAAATGTTGGCAAAGCACCTGTTAAATACTTCTTCGTGCCCCTGGAGGTATCTCCGGATAAGATAGCCTACGTCGGAGTTAAAGACAGTAACGTCAAGGAGTTGCGGATGTCAGAGAGCAAGATACCAGGTTATAATAGTGTTTCATTTTACCGTGCAGATCTCAAAACTCCTTTGAACGCCGGCTCGACAACTATCCTCTTGTGTGAAGTCGTTTTAACTCAATCGTTGGAGCCATTCCCGACTGCTATCACGCAGTCGGAGGATCAGTATGTTAGATATTATGGTAATTTGTATTTCTACACACCATACCATGTAGCTACACAAAAAACTAGTCTTGTTATGAATACTAAGAGTGTGGAATCGTTTACCAAAGTGAAGCCTTTTACACAAAATGACAACTCGATTACATATGGGCCTTACAGCAGCGTTGAGCCATTTAGTATAAAGGAAATTGCTGTGCATTACCTTAATAATGCTCCATTCTTGACTGTATCTCGTGTGGAGAGGCTGATAGAGGTGTCCCATTGGGGTAATGTGGCAATAGAGGAGGTTATAGAAGTGCATCATTCAGGTGCTAAGCTCAAGGGGCCCTTTTCTCGTTATGACTACCAACAAGACCACTACAGCGGCCCCAACAGTGTCAGATCATACAAGACATCCTTACCAGCTTCGGCATCTGATGTTTACTACCGTGATAGTAATGGTAATATCTCGACATCAAACATGAAGGTGAAGAAAGACTCAGTAGAGTTGGAGTTAAGACCGCGCTACCCACTGTTTGGAGGCTGGAAGAGTCACTACACTTTGGGATACAATGTACCCAGTTATGAGTATCTTTACCAATCTGGTAATGAGTATTTGCTGAAGATGAGAGCCGTGGACCATATTGTGGATGATATGTATGTCAGTGAGCTGGTTACGAAGATTATCCTACCTGAAGGAACGGCTAATATCAAGCTGAATATTCCTTATTCAGTAACCCGTCTGCCTGATTCTTTACACTTCACATATTTGGATACTAAAGGTCGTCCAGTAATTACATTTACTAAGCAAAATGTAGTGGAAAATCATATTCAAGATTTTCAAATCCGTTACACATTCCCAAGAATCTTGATGTTGCAGGAACCACTGCTAGTAGTAGGGTTCTTGTTTGCACTATTCTTGTGTGTTATTGTCTATGTTAGATTAGATTTCTCTATCCACAAGTCTGAATCCAAGGAGCACAAGGAATAATTTATTTAAATTTAGTTATAGAACTTTATTCAACTACCAGTTTCTCAAAGCAGGAACAAGATATCAGATGTTGTATCTTTTTGATTATAAGTAGGGTTGCCGACTGTCAAGCTATGACTGGTTTTCACGGCTCAAGTAATGTGTCTCACAATACATGTCTATGAGACAGAGATCTTGGTTAGACAGAAACACCATTAAAATGAATTTAGAGTATGTGCAATAAGCATGTGTAGGGTGGTGAAACACAACAGCGGTCGCTCTCTCTCATACATCCCAGAACAACCTCAATCCCCTCCCCAGCTCTGATTGGGTATACACAAAGCACTTATTTGCTGAACTATCTCAATTCTTTCTTTGCAAATAGTATATTTTGTCAATTTAATTTTGAGTTTTAATACATTTCTGTACATTTGTAGCTTTTATCCCAAGTCCCACATATTAATTTATAGTCTCCAATATCCATGAATAAGAGTTGGCAACTGTAAATTTAAGGATTGTGATTACATCAACTAATAAAGCCAACCTGAAGGAGATAAATTTAGCATTCTATGAATTCACTTTGCGGGTGCCGGGTCACTGTGTGGGAGAGAGAGAAGAAGAATTGTGTCTTGCTCTTGCGACTATTAGCTGGTGTAAAAAGGAGGCCTCGTCTTTTCATTGCACAATAAGACGCTCTCACCATTCTGCTCCCATCCCTACCCAACCAAATACTGTATGCTTCCCAATGCCGTCTTAGAAGCTTGTTCCTTGTGTCAAATGTAAACTGGCCCTAAAACATGTAATAAAGTTGTTTTTATAAAATACCAAACTTGTTTTAATGAAACTACAATTACACCAATAGTTATATTTAATTGCTAAATATTTTTACAACAAATTAAACTTTAATAAACAGAAATTGAACACAAACGAAGTTGTATCTTAGTTTAAGATATTTCGCTTTGAAAGTCATTCGACTTGGCGTTTGTCTATGGTTTTCATACAAAATTCGGTAAAACAAGCAAGCTTTGCGTTATACGCTTTCAAGTCGAACATAGCATTCATATTATGAACTAAAATATAGCTTGTTAACAGGGTTTAACCGTTTTGCATTCCTCTCGTTCGCACAATCCAATATTTTCAAAGATTTTGTAAGTCAGTACTTACTAGGGAATACAATGTCCATATTTTGGAGATATATGTATCATATAGTTGTTTAAGAAAAATAAAGGATAATCGTTATGTTTTACTAATATTCTCTGACTAAAATTAGGTACCTATATGAAAGTGAATTTGAAATGAAATTGAATAGTTGAAAGTCTTTCTTACGACTTGAAAAATCTTTGAAAGTGTTGGATTATGCGAATGAAAGGTATGTAAATACATTAAACTCTCTTAAAGGATGGATAGACTTTTCGATTATACATACATAAAGGGCACGCATGTACCCAGGGAGGGAGGCAAAGAAATCATAAAATTGAAATTACCGTTATTTTATTGACGATAAAATTATCGTACACAGACAGTGGGGTCGTCGAGGCCCGGATGTCTAATGGGCCTGGGATGGGGACATTACCCTGTTCTCCCCGGCAGGAAGCGGGTAATTGCCGTTACTGGTATAACAGCGTCCTCTCACGAACCCTTCGACTACTTTAGCTCTCCTCCTCCAGGAGGAGACTACTCTAGGAAGTGGTCTCCTGTTGGGGGGCCGAGCTCCAGACGGAGAGATATTCTGGAGATGCTTGAAGTGTCCGTTGTCGGCCAGATAGAACATATGTCTAGTCAGGCCGACGACAAACTCCTCAATAGTAGGCATCTCGAGCTATGACGAAATTACGCATGAGCGATATGTTCTGCTGACTTTGAAACTTGTCCCTATTGGTCTTGGCCTGAAGGTGGTCTTGCAACTCAGTGATCTAGAGACACCTAACGACTGGTAGAGGAATCTATGTCAGCCAGTTAGTGGGATTCAAAGACAGAGTTCTCTCTACACCCTGTGTTTAACTTTGCTTTAGGCGCTTTTTTTCGCTTTCAAAGTCGTTCCCATTGAGACAGACTTGACATTTTAAGAGCAAGATTCTGTAAGCGAGCTTTGCTTTCAAGTCGAACGTAGCACTACAGGGTCTTCGCCGTCCCCTTCGGTCTAGTGAGTTCCGCATCACTATTGCTGCGTTAGACTTGTCGCTTTAAGCGCTTTATTTCGCTTTAAAAGGGGTTCGACTTGGCGTTTCTCTATTGTTTTCACACATTTTAACGTAAAATCGGTAAGAAAAAAAAAATAGCTTTGCCTTGGAGTCCTTCGCTAAATATAGTCAAAAGTGGTTAGTTATAGTTAATTTGTTGAATAATTGTGCTACAATGAAAAAAACGACTACAATGAGAAATTATGGAAAACGATAAATTGTACTTTAAATATCGGGCACAAGTCGCAGTTTATTTTTTGCGGTTTTCCCGCGCTGTGAACTCCCATATTATACCCGACGTGTTTGGGCTATAATGCCGCGAGTGACTCCAAGAAAAGCATCAAATTCTGCAACATCTGAAGTTTGATGATAACCTCATTAACGCATAAAAAAGAAAGATATATTATATTATTGGCTGTATGGGCTAGACTCTTGGCCTTCCCTATCACCTCATTCATCATCCATCGGGAGAAGAGAACTCAACAAAAATAGCTTTGCTTTGCTTTCAAGACGAACATAGCATATATTATAGACGCGCCATAACAAAATTATATTTTTTTTACTTAAGTTAATAATTGTAATAACTAAAACAATCTATAAATATGGTTTCTGTCGCATTTATCGCGATAAAATGTTACAACCTGAAGTTTTGAACCTGGGTACGCCCTTGAAGGGATGTGATTGGCTCAAGCCAACTGCCAATCACCTCATACGAGTATAACAAAAAAGATGTTAGAAATCTTATCGATCCTTTACAAAAATCTGATAAGGAAAGTTTCAGATACATAAACTATATCTACAAATAGTAATAAACCTATATAAAACTTGTGTCCAGCACAACTTAGTAAAAAATACTTGCTTTATGCAACATTTAAAACATAACAAAAACTCACCTATAATAAATTTTATAAGTTAGAAAAATATACAAAATGGAAACGTGAGATACTTCAATATTTTGTAAAATTTGGGTCAGTAACTGAATCTTGTTTTTTTATTATTACTTAAATACTTTATTGCACTTTACTTTTAAAGTACCTATGTACAAAGGCGAATTAAAGCCAATTCGGCTTTTTCTACCAGCTAACCTTTGGAAGAAAAAGTAAAAGAAAAGTATCATCACGACCGTTTCCCTTTTGGGGTGGTCAGAAACCAAGCTTATAAATAAGCGGCTTCACATTTAGCCAACTTTACTATAGGCCAATCATGACAAGTGGCAAGCTCGTCGATGTCTCCAGCGTACCAAACTCGAGATATATCACAAATAAATTATATATTAATTAAATGTATTTATCTACTCTCATATCGTAAAATGCGAATTACAAACTTTAAAACGAATTTATATCGACATACTATATAAACATACTGCTGAAATTTAAAAATAGAATCACATTATAACACTTTTTCTCTAACAAAATAATGTTGTATTTCATTAAAAAAATAGAATCATACATATTATATAACACTTATTTTTTTGAAGGCAAAGGTTCCATTACAAAAAAGTTATGATTCCAATTTTTACTTGTCTATGGCAGCGCCCGCCATAGCGCTTGCGCGGTCATAAGCTAGGTTTTGGCGCTATTTCATTGTTTAGGACTTATGTATTCTGTACCATCGTCATTTAAAAAAATAAAAATTGGCGTCATTCAATACATTTTGTTGTATAGCATTTCGTATGATTTTTTTATTTAGTAAGTTCAATCCCAATGTATGAGAGTAGTAGATAAATTAGTGTATGAAACTGCATATTCTCGTTTCATAAACTACTATTATTTATTATAGTATATATTTACATTAATAAATATTTTTGTGTCCCGAGCAGGAATCGAACCCGGTACCCAATATGTAGATAAGGATATAAAGGACGACAGGAAGTCATAGGAGATGTGTTACAAATAGCACGAATGCATTGTTTTTGTCCAATAAAGATTATATTTATTTCCACTGCATCGCCCCACAATAATATCCCGTAAGTTATATCTGTGGTGTCAAGGAAAAAGGGGATAAGTACAAACTTTAACTTTTCACTAGAGGCAAATTAAAAAAACAACTCATTTTTATAATTAGAAAATTGTAATTTACGTAATGTCAATTTCATTAGTCGTATACTTTAGGTACGAGTCCACTCATCTCACTATGCATAACTGAATTATTGGCGGTAAAAGCGCGATACTGAAATAACTCGATTGAACTCTTTTTACTTATTTATACATTTTAATGTTTCGACTAGCCCCTTTATGTACGTAGGGGTGTAAAATAAACTGTACAGTTTATAAAGTCATCTCCTTATTGCATTTACGCTTATGAATGTTTTGAACCGATAGGTGCAAAAATCTAATTTTTAAATTTTTCGACTCATCTCCTTTTTCCTTGACATCACACTTAATTAATAGCCTATTTATTTACTAGATAATAAAATTACGGACATTCTAGAGATATGGATACTAATAATAATTTCGTTATGATCGTAATCCCAGTGTTGGATTTAAAAAAATCTGATTTTATATAAGTATAGTTTTATATTGTTTGTAGTCTGTAATTTATAGTGCAAATGTTAGAAAGGGCTGCAAAATGAAATCTAGAAGGTTTGCACTTATTATGAGACTAGTACCTATTAACTTAAAAAAGAAGTGACAAAAAACAGTTATTTAACTTTGAATGGCCGTCATGAAAATTTGAAATATAGCAGATCTGTCACTGTTCTACGATCATGACGATTGTTTTAGAAAATCGTTTTAAATAGGTATTTTTGCAACTTTTTATCTGACAACATTTTGACATTTGGTATATGAAAGTGTAAATAAGTCCGTAATTTTAATTCCTACAAAGTTGATATATTACATTTATCCAAAGTGAAAATGTTGATGTAATGTTGAGAGGGATGCGAATGGACTATAGGCTGGTTTTTTTTCTGTCAAAAATAGCTCTAAAACCCATATTCCGAAAGCATAAACCTGAGTACAACTGGAGCACTGCTGCAAGGCAGTATAGCCAGGTCTGTAACCACGGCAGTCACCAGACTGGGCGGAGTCACGTCATACATTAGGTTTAGTAAAGTGAGGTTAGGGTTAGTTCGCCAGTCCTTCAGCGGACAGTTGTCGTTTGATTTGTCAATCAACTCATCAGGGTCACCTGGAAACAAAATCATCATGATACTAACATCAGATCATATTTTTTTAAGAATAATACAGAAAAATAAAAAAGTAAAGTATCATCACGACCGTTTCGCTTTCGGGGTGGTCAGAAACCACGATTATAAATAAACGGATTTACATTCAAACTACCTCCGTGGTGTAGCGGTTAAGTCCGTGAATTTAGACTCGGAGGTGCCGGGTTCGATTCCTGGTCGGGATACAAAAATGTTTATTAATGTAAATAAATACATTTAATTTATTTGTGATATTTCTCGAGTTTGGTACGCTGGAGACATCGACGAGTTTGCCACTTGTCATGATTGGCCTATAGTGAAGTTGGCTAAATGTGAATCCGCTTATTTATAAGCGTGGTTTCTGACCACACCGAAAGGGAAACGGTCGTGATGATACTTTACTTTACGGATTCACATTTAGCCAACTTTACTATAGGCCAATCATGACAAGTGGCAAGCTCGTCGATGTCTCCAGCGTACCAAACTCGAGAAATATCACAAATAAATTAAATATATTTATTTGCATTAATAAATATTTTTCTGTCCCGACCAGGAATCGAACCCGGTACCTCCGAGTCTAAATCCACGGACTTAACGGCTAGCCAACGGAGGCAATTTACAGAAAAATAAACACAGAAGAATCCGTATATATAGCATTGTTAAAGAAAGTGGTATTTCTTAACAAAAACGTCATTTCACTCTGGTTTATGAAGTTGCTACGAAATGCTATAAAACTAACGCGGCCTTAATTTTTGCTGTTACTGTTTATACATATGACTTGTCACTTAGTTCATTATGCACGAAATCCAACCTGTTACTTTTTGTAACTGTTAATTGTCGCTGTTACCGTTTATACATATGACTTGACACTTAGTTTATTATGCACGAAATCCAACCTGTTACTTTTTGTAACTGTTAATTGTCGCTGTTACCGTTTATACATATGACTAGACACTTAGTTCATTATGCACGAAATCCAACCTGTTACTTTTTGTAACTGTTAATTGTCGCTGTTACCGTTTATACATATGACTTGTGACTTAGTTCATTGTGCACGAAATCCAACCTGTTATTTTTTGTAACTGTTAATTTTCGTTGTTACTGTTTATACATATTACTTGTCACTTAGTTCATTATGCACGAAATCCAACCTGTTACTTTTTGTAACTGTTAATTGTCGCTGTTACCGTTTATTCGTATGACTTGTCACTTAGTTCATTATGCACGAAATCCAACCTGTTACTTTTTGTAACTGTTAATTGTCGCTGTTACCGTTTATTCGTATGACTTGTCACTTAGTTCATTATGCACGAAATCCAACCTGTTACTTTTTGTAACTGTTAATTGTTGCTGTTAGCGTTTATACATATGACTTGTCATTTAGTTCATTATGCACGAAATCCAACCTGTTACTTTTTGTAACTGTTAATTGTTGCTGTTAGCGTTTATACATATGACTTGTCACTTAGTTCATTATGCACGAAATCCAACCTGTTACTTTTTGTAACTGTTAATTGTTGCTGTTAGCGTTTATACATATGACTTGTCATTTAGTTCATTATGCACGAAATCCAACCTGTTACTTTTTGTAACTGTTAATTGTTGCTGTTAGCGTTTATACATATGACTTGTCATTTAGTTCATTATGCACGAAATCCAACCTGTTACTTTTTGTAACTGTTAATTGGTGCTGTTAGCGTTTATACATATGACTTGTCACTTAGTTCATTATGCACGAAATCCAACCTGTTACTTTTCGCTGTTACTATTAATACCTATCACCTAGTATCTTACCTAGTTCATTATATACGAAGGCATCAGTTTGCACCCTCTCACTGAACTTGTGCCTCTCGCAGCACACCAGTACGGGCACACAGTGCGCACGCGCAGACAAACATATGAGGGCAGTCCCCGCCACACCCATCACCCATCCATTTACAAGTAACGCACTGGCGCCTAATATTACTTTGTTTATCTGCAACAAAGAGTAAAAAGACCAAAGTAATAAAAAAAAATGTGGTGAGAGGGAAAGAACAGAGTTAGAAGAGGAACGAATGGTTTTTAAATGATGCGAGCTCAGATAACTAAATATTTTCTTAAGATACTTACAGCAGGTTTCTCGACGCTCTACTTAATTATTTCCTAACTAAGGAATTATTATCTTTAAGTTTTTCTTAAGTCAAGTCGCAAACAAATTTCACAAAACTTAAATTTATCTTAGTTCATATTTTACTTAAGATTTATGAAATGATTAAAACTACTTAAAAGTAAATAATTAAATAAATATATACTAAACCTAATAATAAAAAAAACTATAAATGACCTCTAGAGACGACCCTTTAGGGATAGTCCCAAAGAAGACTGGTAACATTTTCCCTCTGTAGCGAGGCTAATACGTTGGTAGAAATAATTGCCAGCTTTCCTGTCTCCGGACTTTTCCGTTAGCCGTTTGGACAACTCCTTGGCCAGACGCTTGGCTGAGTGGCCCATCGTAGATTTATGACATTCCGTTTTTGGTCACAAAAAAGTGTTAAGTAAAAAATACACATTTCATCCATATTTTATTATTATTAAATTTAATTTTAAATAGTCTTAATCACTCATTTTTATAATGGCCTTGAAATCTCAAACAATTAATATTATTACAACGTAATATTTGCGCAGTAATTCGGTTCTTGTATCTTTGGTGAGCCAATTTCAACTGGTCGCGTTATATTCATTTAGAGTATTTAAAGAAACGGACTAAACGAATGACTGTCGATGGTATTATTGATTATTTTTTACTGTGAAAATAAATAAAACACCCGTGCTTATGTTCAAATTCTCGTAGCTATGTAGGTAATAAGAAATAATTAAAACCACTTAAGAAAACGGTTGTCAAAATTTACTTAATTATTTGTGAAACGCAAAATTGACAACTTTCCATACATTTGTGTAAATGACAGTTGCCTTCTTAAGTATTTCTTAAGATATGTTTGTAAAACGCATTTCTAGCAAAACCTGTTAATTTTTGCTTAAGTACCAAAAATACTTTCGAGATACTGGCTTTTAGGTGTATCTGGTTTGTTAAGAAGACTGTATAACGAGCACAAAACCCTGCGATTTCATTCGACAACTATTATTTTGGATTTATTTTCAGTATAATCCAATAAATCCAATCCCACACTTCCAGCAGATATTCAGATTCATTTGCTGTATCGTCTGCTCGTCAGTGGAACAAGTTTCCACTGACCATCAGACAAGCTCCTTCATTCACATCTTTATAAAACAACTTAATACTTTCTTAAAAAGAAATAAACAAGCAGATCAATTTTAAATTTTCTTCTTCCTAATATTATATTATCTTCATATATATCGACTATATGTTAATAAGTATTTAAGCAGTCTCAAATTAAAAATAAGTTTAAATTTGCACCCCACATATTATACCGTCTCACTCTCCCAAAGGTTAGCTGGTAGAATTATCCGAAATGGCTTTAAGTTCTTAATGGCTTAAGTTTAATAATACTATACTCACGTCCTTCATGACAGTGTCGAGTGCAGTAAGGTGGAGGTACGTGGCAGGTATCCCGTGTGCCACCAGTCTCCGTAACATTTCCCTTCCCCGCTGTCCGGCCCCCCGTTCTGTCCCGACCACGACGGCCCTGAATGTGACTCCGGCATCCCAAGCCTCTTTCAATGTCCTTTCTATTAACGATGAGCTAAAAATACATACAAAGTTATGTTAGATTCTAGCTAAATCGCAACGTCAAATTAAAATGTGAATTCTTTAGACCGCCTCCGTGGTCTAGTGGTAACAAACGTTGCCGTGAACTCGGGAGGTCGTGGGTTTGATTCCCACCGGGGGCAAGTTGTACATTGTATAATTTGTCTCGGTCTGGGTGTTTATATGTATAATATGGATATATTTACAAAAAAAAAAAGTATAATATGTAGTTTATCAACCATCTAGTTTCCGTAACACAAGCCTCGTAGCTTACCACGGAAACTAGATGGCGCTGTGTGACCTGTCTGGAAATATATTTATTTATTATATTTATGTATTATTTTAAGCTATATAAATGTAATTTTGTTTCTAATTCATTTGTAGTTGTTGCCACAAATTTATTTAAATAGATTATTCCAATCTATCACAAAATATACGACAAGCATCTACTAGATACGAAATGTGTTAGAAGTGGCGGCAGACGGCTACATAGCGCACCTGTATTATTTAAATTAATATCAGATGTTTTTATTTTTTATAAAAGTCAGGCAAAGCTTTTTGTAGATGTCGCTAGCGGCAATGGTACCTTATTTTACACCTATATAGCACATATTTTTAATGTTTTCGTATTTTTATATGTTTATAACAGAAAAGTGTATTTTAAATTAACGTTAACTACCTTAAAAGACGAATTAAGAAATCGCACACCGTCTTTAAAAAGAAAAAAAGGTTTTATTATTTTAAGATTACCATATGTTTGATTTCGCTTCAAAATCTCGATTTGTACACTTAAAAGCTGCTTACTTCGGCATAATATATAATAATTTTAATTAATAATAAATTTCGTAATTTTTTTTTTTTTGTTCTTTTCTCCCGATGGATGATGAATGAGAAGATAGGGAAGGCAAAGGGTCTAGCCCATACAGCCAAGTCTGACGTAATATATCTTTCTTTTTAATGAGCTAATGAGGTCATCATCAAATTCCAGATGCTGCAGAATTTGATGCTATTCTGGAGTCACTCGCGGCACCATAGCTCAAACACGTCGGGTAAAATATGGGAGTCGACAGCGCGGGAAAACCGCAAAAAATAAACTGCAACTTGTGCCTCATATTTAAAGTCCAATTTATCGTTTTCCATAATTATTCACATTGTAGCACATTATTAAACAAAACAACACCAATTTTGACCAATAATATCCACAGTAAATTAATTTACAAAACAAAAACTTGCACTTGACATGTTCACGCAAAATGGCGCGAGGAACTCTATTTCGTAATAAAAATACACGTTTTCTATGCAACTTACAGTTATGTTAGGTACCATCTATCATGCGCCATCTATCGTGATAAAAAGTTAGTGATATACCCTATTACAGACGTAACGCGATTTTCAATAGAGCAAGTGAGTTCTTTAACGACCTGAGCATTGATGTTGATATGTTTAATGACAGTACCATATCTATTAGACGTGCAATGACAAATGAGCACTTCAGGTAGGGAAGTGTGTGCAGCTTGTCCGTGTAGTACTATTGATTTATTTAACATTGTTAGTTAAATTTTATTATCTTAATTTTTATATTTTTTTTATATATGTAATTTTGTTTACCTATAAGTGAAAACTTGTCATTAGCTTAATTGTGTTTAATGTTTAATTTTATATAGGTATGTATAGTAGCTGTATGTTATCCTAACATAAATAATAATTATATATACATACATATATGTATATTAATAATATACTTCCAACCGTTGAGGTGGTGTTATATTTTGGGGAAATTCGACAGACAAATTAAGAGCATTTATAGCCCAAAAACGATGTGTTAGAGCAATATTTAAATTAAAACGGATGGATTCATGCCGTCCATACTTTAAAAGATATAATATATTAACGTTTCCATCACTATATATTTATGAAAGTGCAATATTTGTAAAAAATAATATAAGAATGTTCTCGTACCGTACTCGCGCACGACACAATCACCTATTGTGTACAAAAGTATCTAAAACGAATTTTTTTAGCAAGAATGTTATAAGTATGGTGACACAAATTTACAATAAAGTTCCCAAATCCATCCGTGAAGTTGAAAACATGACAGTTTTTAAGTCAAAGCTTCAAAGCTTTCTGTCTGAAAGATGCTACTACAGCGTAGCAGACTATCTTTCCGAAACATGAGAGGAACAATTAGCATGCCCCTTACCATCACCCATCAACAACATTGTAAAACCTTTTGTAATGTTTAAATAATTATTGTATGTCCAATGGACGGGACATAGCGACCATTATAACAGCATGTACAATACCTATACTAAAAACCTATGATTCACAATAAAAAATATTTTGATTTTGATTTTGAGATAAGAATACACCATTCTTTTGAATGCTAATCTAGTAGCTTGTCTTATATTTTGTGGTAGATTATTTCACAAATTTGTGGAAACAACTACGAATGAATTTGAAACAAAACTTCATTTATTTACGTCGACTACGGATTTTGTCGGATTTCAGGTTGCACATGGGCAAGTAATTCTGACATACCTGGTGGGGTACCACTGTACCAACTGTGAATTTGAAAGATATTTATTTATTATTGTTGTGTAATTCTGTATTTGTTTCATTTGTAAATCTGATATAGCTGAGTTTTCCTTGCAGATTCCTTTCTCAGTCAGATTAAACATTAATAGGTTACTAGAATTTGCTAAGCTTGGACCACTTCGCTCCTTAGTCTTCCACTAACAGGAGTAGAATCATTTAAAATAATTTAAATTATGACGTGTCACAAATGACTGTAATAGGTTTACGTTAATAAAGATATTTTGACTTTGACCAATCAAATGCTAGCAATAATTCACCAATCAGATGCATGCAATGAATTCACCAATAAGATGGAAGCGCCTGACCAATCAGGTGAAAGCACTGAATTGACCAACCAAATTCCGTTTTAACTCACCAATCATAAGTAAGAATATTGTCTCCACTAGAAATCTTCTTTCTGACGGACAAACTAATGGCTTGTCCTGCCATATCTATCTGCTCTCTGATATACGTGTCTATAGCTTCTTGTAATGTACTCTTGGCCTAAAAATACAATAAAACAATATAGTATAAATAAACATATTTATTTAAAGGAATATAATTAAAACTACTTAAAGAGTAAAAAAATAATATAAACTAAACCTAATAAAAAATAAACATAAGTAAAAAATGTCCTCTAGAGACGACCCTTCAGGGATGGTCCCAAGGAGGCTGGCAACATTTCCCCTCTGTATAGCAAGACTAATACGTTGGCAGAAATAATATGACAATTTATTATTATTAAATTATAGATATGAATAATATTGTCATTTATATTTTTTATTGTATCTCAATTTTGTTTACGAGTATGTACCTATTAAAATTAAATGCTATCCACAATAGTAATAATATTATCATATGTATTATTAGTATTTAATATATCATAGTTATTAGTATGTATTTTAGTAATATAATTGTATTTATATGTATATAGACTTATTTATTATTATTATTATATATAAATATTTGCACCTACCTTACATTTGAAATGGTCCACATTGTACCTAAGGTTGGCTGTCAGATAATGTCTAGCGGCATTAAGTCCGCCCCTTGTATATGGTGCAATAAAGTTTTAAATAAATACATAAATAAATATTTGTACGCCCTATGGGCAGAGCACTGGTGCACCTTTATAACCTATATCTGTTGTTTATAATATTAATCTTTGTCTAAAAAATTTTTTTTTTGTTAATTTACAGTCTCTGCACCATAAGCGCTGATGACCAGTGTAATCTAGCAGTTTTAAATCTACTTACGTCATATTCGTTAACATTATTGGGTAGTTGAGTGAGTTGGTATCTGAAGTATTTGACAGCGTTGGTTTGTGATGAGGACGGCTTCCTCATGGACCAGAGGAAGTCGAGGCATGGAGCCAGATACGATTCCAAGCCACGGGAGTATTCCGTTTTGGCTGGCAAACTGTAGTCCTTTAATACCTAAGAAAATAAAAAAAACTATTCTAAGTAAATAGTAATAATAATATTAATAAATATTTCCAGACAGGTCACACAGCGCCATCTAGTTTCCGTGGTAAGCTACGAGGCTTGTGTTACGGAAACTAGATGGTTGATAAACTACACATTATATTTTTTGTATATATATAAACACCCAGACCGAGACAAATTATACAATGTACAACTTGATCCCGGTGGGAATCGAACCCACGACCTCCCGAGTTCACGGCAACGTTTGTTACCACTAGACCACGGAGAAATATTGCAATTATTTTTATCACACTTTTATCACAATTTAACTTAACAAATTCTGGTCTGTTAAGAAAACTTACCCGTTTCAGTGCATTCAATAAAGCGACACATCTTGCGTTGGAGCCGCGAATGGTATGAGAAGCTAACTGGACACCTAACTTCACTATGGCTGGGTGTAAGCTGGAAATAGGACATGAATTGTTTGAATTGTCCTTAATTCAAGATTTCACACAAATAAAATGGACCAGAATCGAGGATTCTACTTGAAAATTCTAATATGAGCGCTATCGCTATAATGTGATCATTTATTTTGACATACACAATTTTGTACTTTTTTTTTTCTTTTATTAAATAATAATTATTTTATTATATAATTTTAATATAGTTTATTTTCTAGATTTTAAGTGACAACGCCCTTGTACAGCAGCATCTATGTAGGTATTGATTGTTTGTAGTGTTAAGTGGTAATGACGATGGCTGTTCTTTGCTATTAATGGCATTCTTCTGCTATCCTGCCATGATTTGTAAACAATAATATGTATAACTGACAAAACCGAGTGTACTTAATGTATCTTATGGTTCATAAATGAATTGAATATCACCGGAACTACATTGAGAGCATCACCAAAAACAGTTCACAAAAGCTCGGAATACTGAACAAGGTGAAGCGGTTTTTTCCGCCTTCAATTAGACTGTTGCTGTACAAAGCACAGATCAGTGTGCTTAGTGTAAAATGCAAGTTTCGGAAAACGTAACTGCTGTAGTTACGTTTTTTTGTTTTACATTGCGTGTTATTGCAAGTTTGGCTATAATAACAATTCAGTAAAAAAATCCTACTACTATAATTGCGTTTACGAAACTTCACTGTCACACTAGGCATACAGATCATGTATAGAATACTGTTTTCACATTTGGGATGGTTCCGCCAAGTACCTCACAGATGCTCTCAATGTCCTACTGAGGCGAGCTGTTCGAATTGAGGACGATGCCACTATATCTGGAACTCTCGAATCCCTGCAGCTGCGCCGAGATGTGGCCTCTCTGAGCGTGTTCTACCGGATATACTATGGTGAGTGCTCCGAAGAACTCTTATAAACTAATCCCTTCCTCACCATTCCGCAACCGAACCACACGCACAGGTCAGAATATTCACCCACATACTGTAGTCACTATCCCTTCGCGTACCTATAAATTTGGAGACTCTTACATCTGTCGCACGCTGAAGATGTGGAATGCTCTCCCAGCCAGTGTGTTTATCCATTCCTATAACCTTGAGTCCTTCAAACGAAGTGTGAAAAAGCATCTTTATAGGCCGGCATAGTGGTAGGGACTGATGTCGGACGTCTGAGGCTGGCGTCAGTTGCTCCCATTCTTGGACCTCGCGTACCGCTTACCATCAGGTGGGGGCGGTGTGACATGCCGTGCTCAGTTTTAAAAAAAAAAAGAATAACTGCAAAGAACAGCCTATATATATATATATATATATATATAGAACGCCGTTTTATATATATGTGTGTATATATATGGAGAAACATGTTAATTTTAGTTTAGTAGTAGACAATATTATTTTGTTTTACATTATTATACTATATTATTATTTACATTGAACGCATTTACCTTTTACAGCAGCATCTATTGTATATATCTAGTGTAGGTAGTACCTACTTATCTGGTAACGACGAAGGCTGTTATTTATTAACAATTATATATATATATAAAAGGAAATTAGCGGTAACTTTAATACCTAAACTTAAGCTAACATAACAAATACCTACTCGTGCATAAATATGATATTCGTATGTCATTTAAAAGATTATTATATACAATACATCCAAAGGATATCTCTTGTTTTTATACCCTTTTCTTTAAAACACTACATACTTACTTAGAATTATTGATACCAATGATTTTTTGCGACGCATCCTCTCTCTCAACATACAAATGTTGGAACCATATCTCTCTTTCACTCTGCGGTTTAGACTTTACTAACGTTTTCTCAGGAGTTCTTGATTTCGACTTTTCCTAAAATATGTTTACACATTATTAACAATTTCTTTTTTAAACTACCTCCGTGGTCTAGCGGTTAAGTCCGTGGATTTAAGCTCGAAGGTACCGGGTTCGATTCCTGGTCGGGACAGAAAAATATTTATTAATATAAATAAATATATTTAATTAATTTGTGATATTTCTCGAACTTGCCACTTGTCATGATTGGCCTATAGTAAAGTTGGTTAAATGTGAATTCGCTTATTTATAAGCGTGGTTTCTGACCACCCTGAAAGGGAAACGGTCGTGATGATACTTCACTCTGTTTTAAAAATAAATTATGTATTGTGATGATAAAGGAAAGAATTAGCTGGAGCAAAACAAAAATGAAGAAGTCCTAAAATAATAACTAATAATAATAAAATAATCTAAACTATTCCATATCGTAAGTGAATAACACGTGTGTGGTTGTTTGTCAGTTTGTGCGTTAATGTGTGTTATAATATAAGACATAATTGTGTTATATCTGATATAATGGCGGCTACTTCATCGACAGCTCTTAAATCTAATAAAATGTAACTGGGGTCTGGTGCTCCAAACTTACCACTCTAGGTTTAGTATCTCCCTTGGGTTCTAGCTTGGCTTTTACAGGTTTTTCCTTAGCTACTTGTGCTGCCTTGGCTGCTCGCTGAGCCTCTTGCTTGGCCCGACGCTCAGCTTTTAAGTCAGCCTTGCTTTTTGTTGAATCATTCTAAAACATATTGATAGTTTAATCAAGGGTCTATATTTCACTAATGTGGTTGTATCATAATATCCGAGAAGTCTATAAACCAAAAAAGCCAAGAAGGCTATATACTTTCATGCTTGGCTGGAACTGGTTGGTAGATAGTCAGATGGGCAATTAGGTATCTCATTAGCAACTAATTATCACACATTTCTGGGTATTTTTATAACCCTATTCTAAAAAAAAAATAGTAATGGCATATTAATCCTAAGAATCATGCAATATGCAAAGAATTTTAATAAACCCTAGTCTGTGTTCCTGCAGTCCACACTTTTGCTTACAATGTCAAATCTGCAGTGCAATTGATTTTCTTATCTAAGTTTTAAATATAAAGTGTACATAATTTAATTAGAATTAAAAACTTAATAAAGCTAGATATTAAAAGATACCTTTTTGTCATCAACATTGTCTATATTAATAGCATCTATTTTGGCCGCGAGTTCTTTAACTTCTTTTGCAGCATCTGCAATTTTATCCAAAGTTTCAGATACAGATTTATTTGTAATTTCTTTAAAACTTAGATTAGTATTAGCACCTTCGTTTTTATCACTTTTCTTAATTTGTTTCTTGAAAACTGGTTCTTTAATATCTTCACTGACTTTTATTATTTTGCTAATATTAGCTGGTAATGCTCTGTCTACCTCATCTTTATCTTTAATAGGGCTTAGTTTATTATGTGCCACTTCCTTGCTAAGTTTAGTATCTTCTTTTTTACTCTGTGGTTCTTTAGTCACATTTGGATCAGCAATTTTGTTCTTAGCCTTTTGCTTGGCCAGTTTCTTAGCCTCGCGAGCTGCTTTCACATCTTCCCTGGATTTATTAGGCTCTTTAGAAGACATGGCGTTTTGTGCTTTACTATTCACTATTTCAATATCTAACTTTTTATTTATAATACATGAATTATCTATTCGTTTAATAATAAATTCATCTACGTTTGTTTTCTTATTAGTGCTTATTTTAAGAGGTTTATCAGGTTGAAGTTCGGTTGTATTTGGTAGATTTTCTAAATGATTACGAGCTTTAGCTTTTTTCTTTCTTATCCTTCGTTTTTTAGCCACAGAACCACTATTTGAGTTCTCACCATCAACCTGGAAATTATAATACATATTCATTTTATGGTTTAGAAAATAAGAACAAAATTATCTATTAAATCTGACAAAATTATCTTAAATCATGCATTTAATATATAATAAAATATCAGTGACACACATTTTAAAGATAATCTAATTATCAAACACCTACACAGCACTAAAACTGTGTTTTTACTAACTTGCCATAGATGTTGTGAAACCCAATTTATCCAAATAATATCTTGAATTATGAAATTTTCTTTTTTTAGTTAAAATAGTATGGAGATGCAGGAAGAGTGTAATGTGGGTTTTGAACGGATGCGTGGAAATACTTAAAATAGTAAAGCGAAGAAAGTTACATTACTTAGGACACATCATGCACAATAAAAAGGATGGCTTGCTGCAGCTCGTCATGCAAAAAAGGGTAGTATTTTGTAAAGTAAAGTATCATCATGACTGTATCCCTTTAGGGGTGGTCAGAAACCACGCTTATAAAGAAGCGGATTCACATTTAGCCAACTTTACTATAGGCCCACATGACAAATGGCAAGCTCGTCAATGTCTCTAGCGTACCAAACTCGAGAAATTCGAGTATCACAAATAAATTCAATATTAATTAAATTTATTTATTTACATTAATAAATATTATTGTGTCCCAACCAGGAATTAAACATGGACTTAACCGCTAGACCACGGAGGCAGTTAAAAGTGCAATAATGTATTTAATAAATAAATAACAATTCAACTTAACATAATTGTGTAACTGTGTGTAATTACAAGTGATAAATAAGCTGACACATAAATGTTATGCAATTACCATTGCAACAAATAAATTATTTTTGACATCATTATAAAAGACCTAAATAATATTTTTTACTAACAATAGAAGTTTATAAAAATCTTTATTAGATATTATGTGTAAATGAGGTACACAATAGCTTTTAGCTATAGTAGGTTTTATCAACACATCACCTATATAATCTGTGCATTTGACAGTTCGAAGGAATAATTGTTCTGAACAGAATAAAAAGTTCTTGAATAACATTCATAAGTTGTGTAGCACAATTTGTCAATTCCGCCTTGCCCTCAACTTTAAAAAAAAAATGAGTACGACATAAGGCGTGTGAAATTATACTTGTAACAGATATTGAATGACTCTCTGCAAGACCGCTTTCATTACATAGTGTCAACTAGCTGTCCCCTATAAGACCAGGGCAACCTTAGTATAGGGGACAGAAGTCGTCTATTAAATTAATCATGTACAACAATGTAATTTTTATTTTTTTGTTCAATATGTATATTTTGTGTCAATAAACTATTATTATTAATTGAGTGGAGGAGCCGTTGCTAATCTTAGAATACAGGTGTCAGACTTGAAATTTCTTTGAAAATGTTTTATGTGATAAAGAGCAAAACATTAAACCTTTATAAGATGTCCATGTAAAATAAGCAACAAAATAATGTTTCAAAAGCATTGCAAGGTTCATTATTATATACAGTACCTTTGTTAATACCATAGTGGATCCTGGTTAGCCACAAAACAAAAAATCATCAGTATGTTAGAATAAACCATTTTATTTTTGTAATAAATAAATAACCTGCATACCTTTTGTAATTATATTCTCAATACAATTCAGCACTATCAGACGAGATGTAACGTTTTATTGCTGTAAAAGATAAAGAACAAAAATATATAATTTTATATTATTTTAGGTTATGTTTTTCTGACATTAACATCTATATATTTTTTTTAGCTATTTTATATACTTACTTTAGTTTAGCACTTTTTAGATTAACAAAACATACCTATTGTAAATATCAGTAATTAGAGGAAAATATCAAAAAATATAAAACCTTTCAAGTGTCAAGTCGACAATTTGGCTTTTTAAACCTTTGTATAAGTTTGTTTAACGTCCCTTAGAATTACTAGAATCGGTCGATAAATTATAGCGACTGGGATTTCGACTGGATTGTGCGATTGTCGTAATAAGTGTCTCGAGCGAGAAGTCGATACAGAGCGATTATATTGATGAAACCAGATGAAAGGGAAAGATGCATAGCTCTTAACTAATTCTGAATTGCATCAACATTAAGTCTCTGTAATTGTAACGATTAAAGTTAAAAATGGCGGCGAATGTAGGTATCAGATTTATTTTGAAGGATAGCCGTCTGCTGGTACAATCGACGACATCATAAAACTTTAATCGTTACAATTACAGATACCATTTTGTGGTACAAACCAGCCCAAAGAAAAAAATAGGTAAGACTTAAATTCGGTATCGCGTTTAGACTGAACGATCAATTTGGTCCTTAGTCCTACTTACATTACATGCACAGACTCTAAAGAGATTACATGTAGTATGTATTTGTTACTTTAACCGGCTCCAATTAATATACATAGAAGGAAAAACGTTTTTTTCTCTAACTACGCTAAATCCAGTTAGATTAAAAATTTGCAATGTTAGGGTAGAGAACAAAGGTTGGTTAAAGTAGATATCATATTAACACTTTTATTTACTTTTTTTTTCAATACAACGTAACTTTTATTCGATTTAATTTATATACATTAAATATAAATTTAAAGCTAGGTAGATAATAATAAAATTAAAAATAAACTAAACTAAACAGGGTTGTGTGCTTTCTCCTAGATTATTCACTCTATATCTCGACAAATGCCTAAAAAGAGTGAGAGAGAGTGACTGTGGGATAAAGATGAGTGATCTAGTGGTGAACTGCCTGCTTTATGCAGATGATGCTGTTCTTATGGCATCGTCCGAACAACAACTGCAATCACTAGTCACAAGAATGAAGGAGGGATGTGCAGAAAAAGGACTCCGTTTGAATGCGAGAAAAACCAAGGTACTAGTGTTTGAAAGAAGAAGGATGACAACCGTGACGATAAAGATTGATGATGAAACTCTAGAACAAGTAAATGAAATTATATATCTGGGCAGTGTTTTCACTGCGGATGGGAAGTACGATAGGGACGTTGAAAGAAGAGTGAACGCGGGAAATAGTGTTAACGGTGCCCTGGGGTCACTGATCGGCAGTCGAAATGTCAGTGACAAAGCTCGGCTCGCCATACACAATGCCATGTTGGTACCAACACTGATGTATGGAAGCGAGACGTGGATACGTCAGAATACACATGAGAGTAGGGTTAATGCAGTAGAAATGCGGTCGTTGCGGCGGATATGTGGCGTCACTTTGGCGGACCGCATACGTAACGTCGAAATACGGAAAAGGGTTGGTATGAAGGAAAGCATAGGGACAAAAATAAGGAAAGGCATGCTACGATGGTTCGGGCATGTTGAAAGGATGAGCGATGAAAGATTGACGAACCAGATATATAATGCGAAAGTTGTGGGTAAAAGAGGCCCTGGCAGACCGAGACTCACATATCACGATCAAATAAATAAAACACTGACTGAAGGTGCATTAAAAAGTCTTCGTAACCAAAGGGCATGTATGAAGAGGTTAATGAATGTTGACGAAGCGAAAGAAGTATGTCGTGATCGTGTCAAATGGCGCTCAATTGTCTCTGCCTACCCCGCAAGGGATCTGGCGTGAAGATATGTATGTATGTATGTGTATAAATAAAAAATGTCCTCTAGAGGCGTCCCATCCGAGATAGACCTAAGGAGACTGGCAACATTTCCTCTCTGTATAGCGAGGCTAATACGCTGGCTGAAATAATTCCCAGCCTTCCCGTCTCCAGACCTTTCCGTCAGCCGGATTGACAACTGCTTGGCCAGGCGCCTTGCTAAAGGTCCCCATGAACCCATTGTCCCGACCCCAAACGGAGCAAATTCGTAACCAGTACCAAGGTTGGCGTATTTACGAGGATTTTGAGGTTCTTAGCACAAGACGCCGCACTTCCCGCGCCTGACGAGGTCGCCTGGCAGAGACCTGCCAAGTTTCCACGATTCCAACAGTCATTTCGTCGGGTCTCTTGCCATTGCTCCGCACAATCCCAGAAGGTTCTAAGATTGCCGGTACACCAGCAGAGGAGACAAGAGCCCTTCGGATGATGTCGTTGAGAGCCGCGTGACGAGGAATATTATTTTACTAATTTAGTTATAAATTATATGTTATTATAGATATACAATAACTTATAAGTACATACAATATAGATAAATATAATCTTAACTATTACCCGTACTTACCTACCAATTTTGACAAAATCAACATCAATATTTTTTATGACAAAATAATTATATTACTTTTATTTTGGGTGAAATGAAAATAGGTAAAATAAAACAGCAAAATAAATCTATTTTAAGATTTTTTTAGGCGCTTATCTTATATTTATTTAGTTTTTGAGTTTATTCATTACTATTGTGTAGGTAGGTTTACCCCTACTTGGAACAAAATAAATAAGCTTATTTACATCTACACTAATATTATAAAGAGAAAATATTTTTTGTGTGTGTATGTTTGTAATGAATAAACTCATAAACTACTGTGCCGACTTCAAAATTTCTTTCACCATTAGAAAGTACTATAGGCTATATTTATTGCTAGAAAATATTAGGGAAGGTGTAAAAAAATGCCATAATACGCTCTCGTCGCATGCGCTGCAGAAACTATTGATGATAGAATAAAAGAATGTTCTACAATATGAAAGAACATCTACAAAAAACTTTGCGATATCATATGTACAACTATTATCGTTATGTCACAATAACCACTTTTTACATTTTAAAAGTTAATAGAAATACCGACCAAAATTAGACCATGTTACTCATACTACTCTGTCAAAATCCTTATCCAAATAAATCATATTGTTTTCAAGACTGTTTCAATTCTTGTAGATTACTTTTTGAATTGTTCAAATCAGCTATTCCATTCAATAGATATTACGAATTTAACAAGTCATAAAAATAGAAAAAATAATAATTTAATAAAAAGAAATATAAGACTTTAAAATCAAAATATGACATGCCTATGGGGTACCTGAAGGTTTTTTTACGCCGGCTCAAACAGCTAGTATATCTATAAAGTCCAGTATGTATGTAATTTATCGAAATTGTCACGACTTATGTTTAAGCCTAGGCGCACATTACCTATCCTATTTTTTTGTGAGAAAGATTCTGATGCGCACTGGATCTGATCGTTGTTGCGAATTTCTGATAGGTTTACGGTCTTGTACAAAATACACATATAGAGAGCGCGCCCTCCGACGAAGAAAAATATTCTGATGAGTGTTTAAGAACCAAACTATCGTAGTGTGGAATCCACAGGCAGTGGCCATATATTTACATTTTATTAGAAATTATTTGTATTATTTGAATAAATAACAGCGCCGTCATTTGGCGTGGTAGAAAATACGTATCTCTTTGAAGTACTAAAATCTATATTACAATGTTCTTTATAAAAGTCTTTTTGCAGTTTTTCTATGTACTCTTCAACTTTATGACGAGGGCAGAGAGCAACAGCACATCCTCCCCAGCCTGCTCCAGTCAGACGACAGTGTATATTCATATCTTTCGAAATATCAACCAATCGATCCAAATTTTCATGTGAACATTCATATAACTTTTTAAGACTGTAATGACTCTGTGACATTAGATTCCCAAGGGTGTCAAGTATGTCAACATGATTTGAATTACCATTCACTTTTGTTCCATTCATCCCGTTTGTAGTTTTTGTAGTAGAAACGTGTTGTGCACACACTTGACGGAACATTTCCACTCTCATAGCTTCTTCATAAACGTGGATTGCACGTTGCTGTAGTTTAAATTCTGTGAGATGTTTCGTATTTTCAGTTAAAAATAGGTCACTCAATTGGTCATCGGTTATTTTTAGAATGGCACAAATTTCTTCTCTTGAGTATAAAGCCTGTGGTAGATACTTTAACACCAGTAGAATCATGTCTTCGAGACTATTACCAAGGTTTTTTTGTACTTGACTAAGTGTAATGATTTTAAAGTCGGATGATACTCCAGAAATAGAAGCAAGTATTTTTGCCGACAATCTGCACTCTATTACCCGGCGATTAAAGTCGTTAGTAGCAGCCTTGTTTGCTTCAGCTAGACTATGAGCAACTACAAAAGCTGCATTATCTGGTAACGTCACTGGAGTAGCCTTCAACGGATTCCATGTTATATATTGGGCGCAATATTTTTCTCCCAGGAATGCTATGGCTTGGTCCATTCCCCCTCCTTGCGTTCCTATGTATCTCTCACTATTCGCACATAGAGATGCAATTTTAGATTTATCCATTGTAATGCCTTGTGCATATAGAAATGATAAACACGACGCACTTACTAAGGCAGACGAACTTGAAAGACCAGATGCTGGTGGGATATTTCCATCTACCATTAACTCTAAACCTTTGCAGTTGTTTTCTTTTGAATATTCCAAAGCACCTTTTATCCCGCATAGGACGTAGTTGTACCAAAATGGTCTACCACTACCGTCTGGTTTTATCTCAATATTTTCGATTCTGATTTCATAGCTTTGGTACTTATTGTTTACATTTCTCACTCTCAATTCAGGTTCATTGATTACCCCGACGGCCATGAGAATATCTTGCTCCAGTGCCATTGGCAATACCGGATACCCACAATAATCGATATGTTCACCAATCAAGTTTACTCTTCCCGGCACTCGGACAAAGAAACATGGTTTGTGGCCAAAATCTTCCTCAAATAAGGTATTCACACATGAAATTCTCTGATCAGACGGAATAGTTTTCACAGGCACTGGATCTACCTTGGGAACGTCCATGTCGTAAACAAAGACAACCGTTAACAAGAAATGCGAACGTGTGACTAGGTGATAAGCGACTACAATACAAGTTTTATTTAAGTGTTTTAAATCGCATTAAATTGTATGTTTAACACAACGCACGATAAGAAATGATAACGTATTGTATGAACTAGGTACTCGTAGAATAAAGCCAAGTTTTGCGAACCGGCACCAATATAAACAAATCACCTAATTGTTTTTTCGTCACTACAATGAAGTTATTGTTCAATAATTATTTTCAAACTTCGTAGCGTCTTCACAGTATTTACATCATTGTTACTTTAATACGTGTAAGCCCCAACAAACAAATGTGTTATGATTTTGCCACTTCACGTATCATACAGTATGCCGTCATTCAAGCGACAACGCACACAGAGATCCGCTAACAACTGATCGGCTTCATGTACATATCTTTACAGTTCTTTTCTTATTATACTTTTTCTGTGGTTAGCTTACTTAACTGGTTTTGAAAACAACATTGCTAGCACTTTAATGTTGTAATGCTGGATTCAAAAACAGATGTGAGCTACTTATTTAAGATTGTTTAGTTTTGACATACCTACCTACTACATTTCAGAATACGTTAATTATTGAAGGTATATATTTATGTATAAAAAATAGTACAAAATATTTATGACAGATAATAAAATGTTTATAATCTATACCAACTAAAATATCATGATTTAACGTACCAAGTACCTACACACATAGCTTTTTTTGTTTTAAACATTTTTTTTTATACATACTATCTCCAGAAATTCTACCATTTTTTTTCCAGTTCCTCAACACAAAGTAAGTGACGTAAGTTATTCATTAATATATGATAGGTAATGTAAAACCGATCGTTATCTCTAAATAGGTCATATTAACTAATTGTATACTTATAGGTATAGGTTATTATACTTCAAGACAGACAACCACAGCTAGGAATCCCAATTTAATATTTTTTTAAATTTTATCTTCATAATTTTTAATATAATTGTGTTTTCTTATAAGTGAAATCGTGTCATTAGCTTAATTGTATATAATGTTTTATTTTATGTATAGTATAGTACTTGTAAATTTTTCTATTATAAATAAATAAAAACCTTATTAATAATGCCGGTACATAATCGTATAATAAGTTTTGTTTTATAGGTATTTTATGTGGGAGAGTATAAAACATATATTCGTTGTTTATTAGCATGCGCTGCGCTGGTCGCTAGCGCACAAGTCACAGGGTAATGACCTCATTATGTTGCAGATAAACGCTGCCCGGAAAATAAAATGTTTATAGAGGACATCGTTGTTCTTTTTTTATATTAAATTAAATAAAAATAATGGTATTATTAATTGATATTAACTTTTTATCAGATTACGGTTGGCATCTATTGACCTAAATTAAAAGTAACGCAAACATCATAAGGATTAACGGACTTACAGATAAGAGTTGAGAAGAGGTGCTTCAGTTAATATAATTATTAACATGATATTACTACTCAATATTTTATCTTGACATACATTTTAAACAATTACTGGTACAGTCAAACCAAAAGTCTAGACAGATAATTAAAAATAAAAGGTATATTATTACGGGCATATATTGTACTGCAGCCCTATACTGATACTTAAGCGCAAACGTTATATAATGGAATCCGTTAACTATATACATATATATATATATATATATATCGCTAATAAAGTTGATATTTGCACGGCCGCTCTCAAGGTCGAGCGTTTATAAAGTTGATAATTAAATAATATTTTGTAATTAAATAAAATCTGTCTATACCTATATATTATGTATGGACTTATCATCAGGGTGTAGTAGGGTCACATGTCGTGCTAGTATATAAAAAAGACAAAGCTGTCTACTGATCCTGTAAAGCGAGTTAAATTCTATAGCAGTTCTAGGGCTGTTAAGCCGAAATATTGTTAATTGCATTGAACAATGCCTACCAGCCAGTTTCTCGAATATTTATTGTATTATATATATATATATATTACTTATAGTATTATATTATAGTATTTTTGGTACTTAATTATTACTTATACTACTTATATAAGTTTTTGTTCCGATTTATGATAATAACACATCACACGACAGCTAACATCACTCGCCCGGGGCGGCGCGGGGCGGCGGCGCGCAGCAGACCGAATGGTCTAATGCAGTAAATAAATATAAAAATAGCTCAACAGCGTAGGTACTTAATAAAATAAAAATACTTTACTTTTGTCATATACTGTGCATAATTACTGTTTTAAATAAGATATTATTTTAAGTATGTGACAATAAATTTTAGATTTAAGGAGAGCAGCCCTTTGCAATAAGAAATATCTAAGTAAAAATAAGGGATATAAAAAATTTACACCACAAACAGCTCTATTTTTTTCCTTCAGCTGTCTGCGATAGATCTAATCTTAAGCTGGTTTAAACCAAACAGAAGAAGTGTATGTAACTGTAACGATTATACCTAGTCGAAAATGGCTTCGACTGTACCAACTGTTGGCTGGCCAAAATCGATACGTTAGACACCATTTTTAACTTTAAACGATAAATTATTTACTTCTTTGGTTACATTTACAGAGTCTTCATTTTGTTGCAACTTAGCCCTAGATTGTCTTCGTTGACGAAATCGATTTGTGCTCATTTTTATTGTCCTAAAGATGGCAACTCTGATGTCTACCCCGCACGGGAACTAGTGTGAAGATATGTATGCACCTAACAATGTGGTTTGGTAGCTATAGTAACCCTTTATCTGCGTACTTTTTCATTTTGTAATACGAATTAAATAAAAACATCCTGTTATTTATCGTGTGTTGCAAGGATGGATCCTATTATGCTATTAGATTCTTCTTCTTCTTCTTTTTTTGGGAACTAGTATAACTAGTAATGGCAATCGCCACTAAGGCATTTGTGCCAACATCACGTTTGTATAGATTAATTTAAAAAAAAAAATTGTAATAGTTTATTTTTCTTTAGAGATTTTAGCTTTTATCTGGATGCGATGAATCAAACACTAAAACAGAAAACGGTTTAGTTAGTATAATACGTCACAACACAGCACATTGAGGTATTAGTAAACGGCACAGTATACAGACATTGTGAGTCGATAGGCGAAACATGTAATGGCTCTTAGGACCATAGCCCTGGCCACCGGGTCGAGGCCATCACCCTAGCGCCACCCCTCCGGACCTAGACCGCTCCGCCTCCCATTATGTATGACGAGAAAAAAAAAAATATTTTTTTTTTCCGTATACATGGCGAAGAGGGAGGAGCCGAGATCCCGAGGCCTGGAACCAGGGCATCCTGCCCCACCCGGTAGACACCACCATGACCCTGGTTTTTTTTTTTTTTTTTTTTTTTTTTTTTTTTTTTTTTTTAATATATATTTTTTTTAATTACAGTTTGATATTGTTGAGGTTGAGGAACTTAGTGAGAATTATATACACAGTAGGGTTGGCAGAGGAGAGGAGAGAGGCAATAGAAGTTGGAAAGGGGACAATTTTGTAGAGGGAGGATAATAGGTTGGAACGATTGTAGAGAGTACAGGAGAAAAAAATGTGATTGACATCTCCCTCGTCCAGCCCACATTCGCATATTGATGTATCCCTAATCCTGAGTTTTGCTAGGAATGCGGGGGAGCAACAGTGACCAAGTCTAAGACGGCAGATAATAGTTGTGTCTTTCTTATTTAATTTAATTTGAGTGAACCATGGTTTGGTAGGGATAGTGGGCTGGATTTGGGAGTAGTAAAACCCCTTCTTTTTGCTGCTTTTAGGCCATTGAGCAGTCCAAGATTCATACAGATAGTATTTGGGTTGTAAGATTAAGTCATGGGGGTAAAGTTGGTATGGGAAAATATCCCCACATTCAACGGCTTCTTTAGCAACCTGGTCCACTTTTTCATTGCCTTGAATGCCGCAGTGGCCGGGGATCCAGGCCAGTACCACTGACATGCCTTGAATGGAGCATTTGCGGAGCTGTTCTTTTGTATGAAAGAGGATAGGGTTTAGCGAGTTTTTAGAAAAGGGATTGGATATTATGGATTGGAGGGAGCTAAGGGAGTCAGAAAATATTATGGATTTGGGTAACTTAAATAAGAGGGCATATTTGATTCCTTCCAGGATCCCAATATATTCCCCTGTAAAGATTGTTGTTTCTGGGGGGTACTTAATTTTCCTTACTATGTTGTAGTTGAGGTGGTAAACTCCCACGCCAACACATCCGTCCTGGGAGAATTTTGACGCATCTGTGAAGATGGAGTTCCACCCTTCCCATTTGGTGATCATGGTTGTGTGGAATTTTAGGTCAGCTTGTGGGTCATCTTTCTCAATACCAAAGTCCAAGATGACCTCTGGAGAGTAGGTGATTACCTCGTAAGGGTGGGAAAATATTGGAAGGTTAATTGAACGGAAGATGTTAACGTCAATTTCTCTAAGTTTAAGGAGGCTGTTAACTAGTCGAGGAGGGTGTTTATGGAACCAGTATTTAGATGAGGTAGTCAGGATAGAGAGTTGGTCTAATATGGGACGAAGCGAATGTTGGGGAAATTGTGAAGAGCGAAAAAGAAATCTATCTGCCAGGAATTGTCTTCTGCATGGAAGGGGAGGGTCAGAGCACTCCACCTGTAGTGCGTTGGTTGGACTGGACCTCATGGCACCTGTGATGATACGAAGTGCCTTAGACTGAATAAGGTCAAGTTTTCTGATTCCAGCTTTGTTAGCTGGATCCATCAAGAAAGATCCGTAGTCTAAGACACTTCTTACTATGGCATTATACAAAAGTCTGAGTGAGTAAGGATGGGCACCCCACCAGACGCCAGCCAGGCAGCGCAGGATGTTGAGGTTTTTCTCGCATTTCGCGGCTATGGCTTCGCAATGAGGTTTCCATGTTAGATGTTTGTCCATGGTCATTCCTAGGAATTTTGTATGGGATTTTATTGGAATAATGCTGTTTTGGACAGATATCTGTATTGGGGGAATTTTATGTCTCCTGGTAAAAATCACTACTGTGCTCTTAGGGGCTGATAGGTTCAGTCCGTTATAATTTAACCAATTTGAAAGGGAGTCGAGTGATGCATTGATTGAAGAGGAAGCCTCTTTGATGTTCGAGTCAGAGCAGTAGATAAGTAAATCATCAGCATATTGCAATATTTGGCATTTATCATTAATGGATGATTCTAAGTCATATGTATAGATGTTATAGAGAAGGGGACTTAGAACCGATCCTTGAGGCAGACCTTTATAGCTTAACCGGGGGGGGGACGTGTGAGTTTCATACCGAAATAGAGCCAGTCTTTGGGAAAAGAGATTAAAAATAAGGTTAGTCCATTTCTCCGGGACACTCAGCTGTTGAAGCTTTTTCCTGAGTACCGGGAGCTGGACATTATCGTAGGCAGCAGAAATATCTAAGAATGCTCCTATGACGTATTTGTTATTTGAGAACGCAAGGCGAATCTGCGAAGTAAATATGCTGAGATTGTCCATAGTACTTCTTCCCCTTCTGAATCCATATTGGCTGGCTGCCAATCTGGCTTCATGTTCAATGAACCACTCGAGTCGATTTTTAATGAGATGCTCGGTAATTTTACAGAGTACGGAAGACAGGGCTATAGGGCGGTAGGAATCTGGGTCTTCAGGATTTTTGTTAGGTTTAAGAATGGGGATTATTAGTTGGGATTTCCATGAGGGGGGAATACGACCGGTGTTGACAATTGTATTGATCAACTCAAGAAAGTAAGATAGAGTGATGTCTTTGGAGTTGGCGAGAAATGAGTAGGGGATTCCATCCAGACCAGGGGAGGAGTCCTTGACCTTGTCTAGGACGAATTTTAACTCTTTATGGGAGAATGGGGCTTCTATGGGGTTATCTGATGGAGGTATAGTGTAGGTGAATGGGAGTTGTTCAAGAGAGGGGACTGATGGGGGAACAATTCTATCCTTGAATCTCTCCAAAAGGTCTATGTAAAGGTTAGATGCTCTGGGGGGGGAGAAGGCTGACCGGAATCTCCTGATTTGCTTCCATACCAAGGTAGAGGGGGTGTCTGGAGAGATGGATGAGCAAAATCTCTCCCAGCTTTGCCGCTTTTTGGCACTGAACGTCTTTTTGCATTTCGCCTTTAACATATTTAAGTAGATGTAATTTTCCAGTGTTAAGCTCTGTTTGTATCTCTGTTCAGCTTCTTTACGTGTTTTAATAAGGCTAGTGCAGTCTCGGTCCCACCATGGTGGGGATGAGGGTTTTATTATGCAGTTTTTTTTTTTTGGGAAGACTGTATCTGCCGTTTCTAATAATGCTTGGATTAGAGATTCTGAGCAGGAATTTGTGGATTCTGATGAAATTGGAGGAAGGTTTATGGTTTTGCTTTCAAGTGTTTGTGCATAGAGTGCCCAATCAGCATCTTCTAATTTATATTTTAATAAGGGATCGGGGTTGCGGTGAGGACGGGATTCGAAGGGAAGCGTTAGTATTATGGGAAAATGTCTGCTGCCATGTGTGGAGGATGATATGGACCAGGTAATTTGAGATGCCAGTTCTGGAGAGCAGAATGTCAGGTCTAATGCACTAGACATCTCGGTAGGTCGGTTGCGACATGTGGGAGTTCCATCATTTAGAAGGCACAAATTCATATCATCAAGTATTTCGAGTAGGAGGTCTCCGCATAGGTTGTTTTGTTTGTTCTGCAATAGGTAACTAAAATAATCGGTCTGGAGAATAAATATAGTCTGGACCATGATATAAAAATCAGCTTGTATATTTCGTTACCTAATCGGAAATTTTATTCAGTGATCAAAACCTAATCAAATTCTAAGAACTAAGATTGTTTTTGACAATTGATAATCCACGGGACGGTAACATATATTCAGAAAAAAATGTGACAAATATTTTACGAAAATTAATTAAATTCTATTAATTATTAGCATGAAATAGCAAAAAAAAAATGTAAAAAATGGATCCAATGCTTGACGAAAACATAAACCAGTTTTTGGAGAAAGATTTGAACTTCGAAAAAGTATGCAGGGCGTGTTTATCGTCTGAAAATCAAATGAAGAATTTGTTTGAAAATTGTTCGCCTGATGTATTTAAATATTGCACTGCTGTTGAGGTATGTTAAATTTTTTTTCATTTTCAAATTATCTGTACTGCGATACCTGCAAAACTAGATTATCGTTTACGTTAATATTTTACAAATATAACCTATAAACCAATCTTAGGGGTAATATAGGGAAAATTATCAAAATTAATAAAAATAATAGTATGTTTTTTTTTTAAGGTATCAAACATCGATGATTTCCCAAAACAAATCTGCATACAGTGTCTGGAATTGTTAAACAAACTGTATTACTTCAAGCAACTTGTAAATAGATCAAATTCTGTACTGAAACAATATCCTACATATCAGGTAATTATGTTTTCTTTCATCACAGCCCCTAGAACACAGAGTCTTCCCACCCATATTCTATGATGGCTCCTCCACTCAACATTTCCTTCCTGCTGTCAAACAAAAATAAAGTCTATAAGAGTTCTTCGCTCCATTTTGTGAGAACATGTCAAGTGCAAGTTTTTTTGTTGTAAATTAATTTACTGTGGAAATTATTGGTCAAAAGTGGTGTTGTTTTGTTTAATAATGTGCTACAATGTAAATAATTATGGAAAATGTTAAATTGGACTTTAATATGGGTGGTGGCTCGGTTGAAAGAATGCGTTCCTTAAATCCTACAAAGGTCGGTTCAAACCCCCCCGGCATGTACCAATGAGAAATACACTTTTCTTAAGTACATTTGTCATAGATTTACAACACCACCGTTCCCGTGCCTCGGAGAGCACGTTAAGCCGTCGGTCCCGGTTCCACTAATACCAACTTGTGGAATCGTTAATAAATTGTCATAAAAATTGACATCAAATCCTCGCCAAGCCGTCTGGCCAGCGTGGCGAGTGTAGGCCAAGTTCTCCAGATATATGTTCTGAAAGGCCCATCTCCAGCAGTGGAGATCTAGGACGCTGTGTTCTAGGGGCTGTAATGATGATGGGGCACAAGTTACAGTTTATTTTATTTTACCCGACGTGTTTGAGCTATAATGCCGCGAGTGACTCCAAGAAAAGCATCAAATTCTGCAGCATCTGGAATTTGATGATGACCTCATTAACTCATAAAAAAGAAAGATATATTATGTCAGACTTGGCTGTATGGGCTGGACTCTTTGCCATCCCATCACCTCATTTATCATCCATCGGGAGAAGAGAACAAAAAAAATGTCTGTAATTGTTATGATTAAAATTAAAAATGTAGCCAAATGTACCAGTTTATATTGAAGGTCAGCTAAGCTAACATTAAAAGCTATTTTTAATTACTGATTTTTTCTTACAGATAGAGTTTGTTGTAAGTAGTCTAATTCCATAATCAAAGTTGTGAGGAAACACTTTGTTTTGAAATTATATTTTTTTTGTATTCAACAATTTTGCACCAAAATTTGTTGCTAAGCCTAACTAAATTTAAAAAAAAAAGGGTTTTGAGTTTATTTCACTGTGGACATTTATGAACTTTTAAACTCAAGGTTTATCGTCTATTTGTAAATGTAATTAGTGTCTAGCTCTTAATACAACATTATTCTACTACCATTTACTTTTTATATATTATTTACCTTATTACTTAATTAAATTTATTAATTTTTGCAACTGGCCATAAGTATGTCAATGGAGAAAGTAATAGGTATGCAAAATTGTTTAAAACTTTGTCTGTGAGCCCTGTTGACTTGTATGTATACAAATACACTAGTTTTTGTTGTTTAAAAAAAAAAAAGTATATGACGTCACAATCGTCAATCATGCGTAAATCACTTATTTTAAAATTCTATAATTGGAAAAATAATTGTTGTATAAAAAGTTTTTGTCAAACAGACAAGTGGTTAGTGACAATACAACTATGGTGATAACTGTTCATTTTATAAACTTTACACCAGTTCTTGGTATATCATATCAGCAATGTGCTGCCTGCTTAATCAATAATAATAATAACCTGCAGCCCTATTCTGTTACTTAAGTGCAAACGTTATATAATGGAATCTGTTAAATATATGTATATCACAATATTAAAGTTCATGACAAGGCCGCTGTCAAGGTTGAGTGCTTACAGAGTTGAGAATTGTATAATAGTATGTAATTATGAAGCAATCTCTGACGTAAATAACGAAATCTACTAATAATGTTTGCGACTAAGTAACAGGTGTAAGTAACATCAGTGTTGGTCATCAACGACCTGCAAGTCCAAGACACTTGTCTCCTCTTTTCCCCACACACAATGTGCTATGCATCTTTAAATATACCTTTGCAGTTAAAAATCGAGCTTGGCATCAATGATGACATTACTCCTGACATAGATCGTGAACAATTAGATACATTTGAACTTATAGAACAAGAGCAACATGAGTAAGTAAAATTTATTTACAACCAGCCGTTTGACCTGGTGTTAACTATGTAATATAGTGTTTAGCGGAAAAATACCTTCATGAAGTCATTGTCCGCCTTTGGGTGATGAGAATCATTAAATTTAATCAAATGGGCTCCTTTAAATTGAGGTCTGGTTTACTAGATTGTACAACTTTCGGCTTTTAATGGGACTCAATTGTTAAAGCCACTATGTTTTGTTTTATGTGTGTTTCAATCATAAAACTATTTCAAGGTTGTAGTTTAGCGGTTCTCATACTTTTATGGCGACGGAACTCTTGGACTTGGACTTTCAAATAAAAACATCAACAGTAAAGTAAAGTATCATCACGACCATATCCCTTGCAGGGTGGTCAGAAACCACGCTTAAATAAAAGTGGATTCATATTTAGCCAACTTTACTATAGACCAATCATGACAAGTGGCAAGCTTGTCGATGTCTCTAGCGTACTCGAGAAATATCACAAATAAATATTAATCAAATTTATTTCTTTTTATATTATTATATCGTGTACTGACCAGGACCTCCGAGTCTAAATCGACGGACTTAACCACTAGGCCACAGAGGCAGTTAAGAACAAAACATTTTTTTTTTTTAAATAAGTTATATAACTTTATACTTAAATAAATTCTCCTGGCTTTCCTGGAGGAGAGAGGATGGCTCCGCTGATGGGGTAATGGTCACGCACTGTGGTCCAATAGAAACTAAGTATGAAAAAGCTACCATAATCACAATCACACATATACTTAAAAAAATATATATACAGGTGTCAAATGGTTAATTTTATAATTGCCATACAGCAATAATTCTTATTTAAATTGTAATATTTTTCAGGGATTGCAAGGAAGTTAAAAAGAAAGTCAAAAGACAGTACAAAGATAGATTGAAATGTATAAAATGTGACCGAGGGTTCCATAAGTACGAGAACTTGGAGGCGCATATGAGGACACATTTTGGTAAAGAGGTAGAGCTTATTTAGCTTATTAAGAGTTTAATTCAAGTTTTTATATAATTTTCAATTGTTGGTAAGAAGGCAGACGAGACAAATTTCTAAGCATTGTGCAGGTGCAGGGACCATTGGGTAAGAGATGAGAAGAATGGTGTCTCGGAATTGCAACCGACAATAGGCTGGACAAGACGCTCACCATCCACAATTCTACTCCTCGCCTTTCCCAACCAAATACTATATGATTCCGTCAATGCCAACTTAGAAGCTCTTTCCGTAAACATATTGAAAGCCGACCTGCTTAGGTCTTCTTTCAGTAAGCGGTGCAAAAATTTTATTGGAATTCCTCGGGCACCAACTTTCACTGCATAAAGCTGAGTCTTGAATCCATCTAATCATTTCTTCTGTGAAATGATCCCATAATGAATTGTAAATTATTAAAAGTAAGAGCTAGTAAATGTATTGAAAATAAATAAAGGATTTTTTGCTTAGTGTGTTTAATATTTTAGCCCGACATAAAATGTATAGAATGCCACAAGAAATTCGGCAACACTCGAAATCTTCAAAGCCACATGCGGGTCCATAGTGGTGACCGGAAGTACCAGTGTTTGACTTGCGGAAAGAAATTTGCCTATCTCAATGTTTTGAAAAATCACGAATGGATGCACGCCGGAGTCAAAAAACACATCTGCCACATCTGTGATGCTAAATTTGTCCAGGATTATAATCTAAAGGTTCAATTATTCTTTAAATTTATTAAATTATTATTTATATAGCATTCTTCATAGCCGTATTCTATTATTTAACCTAGTCAACTAAATTATATCCCTTCCCATCATACAAACTTTGTTTCTGAATCTGTCAGACAAGCACTCAGCAGACCAATATTCAAGAAAAGAGTGTACAGTCATTTTTATAAGTCCCTAGCTTAACTTTTACTGACTTTAATCTATTATAGGTAGTTATTATTAATATTAAGGTATGTAATATGATATAGTTTTATTTTATTCTATTATATTAATATTATATAAAAATTCCAGACGCATTTAAAAATGCATAAAGGCGAGAAGTTGTATGGTTGCAATGAATGCGGAAAGAAATTTATTCAGTCCGGGAACCTCAAGACACACATGATCAGACACACTGGGGTGAAAAATGTGGCCTGCCAACTGTGTGACATGAAGTTCTATGTCAAGGTCAGTACATCCATTATTTTAGGGAACATGTTCATCCTGTCCACAAACACACCGTTTATCCAATACAGGAACAAGTTTATCCTGTCCACAAACACACTGTTTATCCAGTATGTTTACAAGTTCATCCAGTACATTTACAAGTTCATCCTGCCCACGAACACACTATTTATCAAATACAGGACCAAGTTCATCCCGCCTACGAATGAGCCGATTATTATACAGGAACAAGTTCATCCTGTCTATGAACACACCGTTTATCCATTACAGGTACAAGTTCATCCTGTCCACGAACACACCGTTTATCCAATACAGGACCAAGTTCATCCTGTGCACGAACACACCGTTTATCCAATACAGGACCAAGTTCATCCTGTCCACTAACAATCTGAATATCATACAGGAACAAGTTCATCCTGTCTATGAACACACAGTTTATCCAGTACAGGTACAAGTTCATCCTATCCACGAACACACCGTTTATCTAATACAGGACCAAGTTCATCCTGTCCACTAACAATCTGATTATCATACAGGAACAAGTTCATCCTGTCCACTAACAATCTGATTATCATACAGGAACAAGTTCATCCTGTCCACTAACAATCTAATTATCATACAGGAACAAGTTCATCCTGTCCACTAACAATCTGATTATCATACATGTACAAGTTCATACAACCCGGGAACAACTTCACTTAATAAATACAGCCTCTAGAACACGGAGTCCTAGACCTCTACTATAGGATAAAAGCCTTCCAGAAAATATATCTGAATTTGGCCTACACTCGCTCGCTAGTGAAGATCTAATGACAATTTATTAATGACTCCACATGTTGGTATTAGTGGAATTGGGACCCAACAGCTTAACATGTTCTCCAAGGCACAAGAACAATGGTGTTGTAAGTCTATGACAAATGTACATAAGAAAAGTGAATCTGCCAGCCAATGAAACATGCTGGGGTTCGAACTGAAACCTTTTGTGGATTTCAAAGAAACTGTTCCTACAACAGAGCCACATTCGGGGATTGAAATAATTCATAGTTTTTTATAATTATTTCAGGGTGACCTGGAGAAGCACATGAAGTCGCATTCCAACGAGAAACCCTTTCTCTGTCAGATATGTCACAAGACATTTAAAAACAAAAGTTTTCTCTCCGTACATATGAGAAGTCATACAGGTAAATAATAATCATTAACACAATTCATAATTTGCTCGCAGCTGTATGGACTCAACAATTAAAAGTGCAATTAAAAAAAAACATACTTGTCTATTGTATAGGAATTAAAGAAGAAAAAAAGAGGTGTTCTTCGCGCCATTTTGCGTGGACATGTCAAGTGCAAGTTCTTGTTTTGTAAATTAATTTACTGTGGATATTATTGGTCAAAAGTGGTGTTGTTTTGTTTAATAATGTGCTACAATGTAAATAATTATGGAAAACGATAAATTGGACTTTAAATATGGGGCACAAGTTGCAGTTTATTTTTTGCGGTTTTCCCGCGCTGTCAACTCCCATATTTTACCCGACGTGTTTGAGCTATGGTGTCGCGAGTGACTTCAAGATCAATGACATCAAATTCTGTAGCATCTGAAATTTGGTGATGACCTCCTTAACTTATAAAAAAGAAAGATATATTACGTCAGACTTGGCTGTATGGGCTAGACCTTTTGCCTTCCCAATCACCTCATTCGTCATCCATCGGGAGAAGGTCTCTTCTCCCGAAAAAAAAAAAGAAAACAAAAACGCATCAAATACTGAAGATCTTTGTAACCTTATCATAATAATAAGATAAGAGAAGTGGGGAAGATTAAGTTGTCTGCATGTATATTTATTAAGTAAAATATCATTAAAAAAGTGAATTTTCTCATTAAATTTCCTTTAAAATTGAGTTTTATTGTAAAAAAAGTAAGTATCATCACGACCGTTTCCCTTTCGGGGTGGTTGAAAACCACTTTTATAAAGACGCGGATTCACATTTAGCCAACGTTATTGTCAATCAATCATCACTCTTTGAACTTTGAACTCGTTGAAGTCTCCAGCGTACCAAACTCGAGAAATATCATTAATAAATTAAATATTAATTATACTGGGTTCGATTCCTGGTCGGGACACAAAAATATTTATTAATGTCAATAAATACATTTAATATATTTGTGATATTTCTCGATTTTGGTACGCTGGAGACATCGACGAGCTTGCCACTTGTCGTGATTTGCCTATAGTAAAGTTGGGTAAATGTGAATCCGCTTATTTATAAGCGTGGTTTCTGACCACCCCGAAAGGGAAACGGTCGTGATGATACTTTTACTTTTTTAAATTTATTTAGAAGTAGATCTATGACGATTTAGACCCATAAAAATTTAAAGTATTTTTCCAGGAATCCGTAAGTAATATAAACAAATAAAAACACATAAAAAAAAATGACAATAAGCTTAAGATAGAAGTCTAATTGCGTTTTTTGTTTTTAGGTGAACGTCCCTACGCGTGCGACCTATGTCCGATGAAGTTTATGTCTGGAAAAGACTTGAAAAACCACAGAATGACCCACACGGGGGAGAAACCGCACAAATGTAGACTGTGTAACGTCGCCTTTATTCAAAAATGTGCTCTAAACAGACATATGAAGTCGCATCTCAAACAACAAGACTCAATAGATGAGATTAAAATTGCCTACACTGATTGGCAACATATTAACTAACTTCAGCGAACGAAAAACACCAAACTGCCTCCGTAAGGCAATGGCAACAAAGATATTTAATAAGCTTCCAGTTACTATATATATAGAGCCCATTGTGTAGAGAATCCATGGCGGAGGAGGAGAGACTCCAGACAATGACTCTTCCGGAGGTCTGCAGGAATGTAACGGGTTTCCTGGCCTTCCTGGAGGAGATCGGATGGCTCCACTGACGGAGTGAAGGTCCGCACAATGGTCCAATGGAGACTAAGTGCAGAAAAGCCACCGTAATCACAATCACATACTATAAGGAAGCTGCCACTAAAACTGTTCAAATTAAGAGTCAAACAAATGCTGGTTAATAAATGTTTTTATTCGACAAAAGAATACCCAGACACTAAGCTCGACAAAGTTATGTGACTAAATAAATATTTATATGCTAGAAATAGCGAAGCATGTGATGTAATTACATATAATAATTTACATCTCTGTACCTACCATGTTTCTGACAAATAAATTATTTCATTTCGTAGTCTAGCGGTTAAGTCCGTGGATTTAGACTCGGAGGTACTTGATTTGATTCCTGGTCGGGGCACAAAAATATTTATAAATGTAACTTTTATTTTTCATTAAAAGATAATAATATATAAGGCTAAATGTGAATCCGCTTCTTTATAAGTGTGGTTTCTGACCACCCCGAAAGGGAAACGGTCGTGATGGTACTTTCCTTTTTTTTTTACTTTGAAATCAATATTTAAATAATTATAAAATAAATTGCGTACCTATACGCAATTTATTAATCAATACAAACGTGATGTTGGCACAAATGCCTTAGTGGCGATTGCCATTACTAGTTTCACTAGTTAAAAAAAAAGAAGAACCTCTTCATATATGCCCTTTTGTTTCGATGGCTTTTTAATGCACCTACAGCTATTGTTTTATTTATCTGATCGTGATAGGTGAGTCTTGGTCTGCCAGGGCTTGGATCGTTGTTTTGTTAATAAACAAGGCCAAGAGACATGTGTCTGCGATTCGGTTTCTTTGCATTATCCGACCAGCGCTCTTTTTGTAATATACATATTTGCTTGTAATATACATATTTGCTTGTAATATACATATTTTAAGGATTACTTTGTTTTATATCTAGTTGCACCCAATATTATTAAATTATTTTTTAAACTGCCTCCGTGGTCTAGCGGTTAAGTCCGTGGATTTAGACTCGGAGGTATCGGGCTCGATTCCTGGTATAATATTTAATTTGTGATATTTCTCGAGTTTGGTACGCTGGAGACATCGACGAGCTTGCCACTTGTCATGATTGGCCTATAGTAAAGTTGGCTAAATGTAAATCCGCTTATTTATAAGTGTGGTTTCTGACCACCCCGGAAGGGAAACGGTTGTTATGATATTTTACTACTGATATTTATTTTTTAAATGTCATAAACATAGTCTTCGGAGGAAAAGAGTTCCATCATCACACCAAGTCTTTGAACTCGAAAATTAGAGAATTTGGCCTACACTCGTGGACGGGTTAGCAAGGTTTTTGAATTGAATTTTGAAGGGACCGACGGCTTAACGTGCTCTTAATAAATGCGTGTTGTTAATAAATGAAAAATGTATGTAAGAGTGTATTTCTCATTGATCCATGCCGGGGTTCGAACTGACTAATTTAGGTTTTTATTTCCGTTCTTACTACCGAGCCACCACTGCTCTTAAAAGAGTTGCTTTTAGGAAACAAAATTACGGACATTTTTGACATATTTACAGTAGAAATGATCAGGGACGGGTTCAAGACTCAGCTTTACGCAGTGGAAGTTGGTGCGAGAGGAGTTCCAGCAAAATCTTTGAACCACTTACTGAAATAATTGGACCTAAACAGGTCTGCAGGAGGTACATTTATTGAAAGAGTTCTCAAGACGGCATTAACGGAATCATACAGTATTTGGTTGGGTAGGAAGAGGAGCAAAATGGTGGATGGTGAGAGTATTGTTGCGCCTGCCTTTTTCAAACCAGCCTATTGTCGCTCGCAAGCCCGAGACACCATTCTTCTTATCTCTTACCCACGATGGACTTGGCACCCGCATGGTGAATCCATGAAATGCTTATAAATGAGAATGGCCATTGAATGAAATGGGCCCAATCAAATGTTCTCGTGCCATGAATACTTTTTTATTACAAATAAATTAAATCTTTATTCGAAGTACAAAACAACAACCAGTATAAAAGAATTTCCATATAAAAGCTACCTAAATAATAAAATTAAAAACAAACTAAACTATAAATAAAAAATGTCCTCTAGAGACGTCCCATCCGAGATGTCCCAAGGAGACTGGCAACATTTCCCCTCTGTATAGCGAGGCTAATACGTTGGCAGAAATAATTGCCAGCATTCCTGTCTCCAGACCTTTCTGTCAGTCTGTTTTGACAACTCCTTGGCCAAGCGCCTCGCTGACGGTCCCCATGGGCCCATCGTCTCGACCCCAAACGGCGCAAACTCGTAACCGGAACCAAGGTTGGCATATTTGCGCAATTTGAGATTCTCCGCAGAAAAAGCCGCTCTCCTCTTTTTTATTTGATAGTTAATATATTGTGTTTTCATAATCTGTAATTAATTTTATTTATTTTACCCTAGCATAACGATAATTGACAAAAACTTTTTTTACATTAATAAATTATATAGTTTCGATCCCGCCAATTTAATTGGAAACTTATGAACACTTTTAAATCCAGTGTTTTTATCTATAATAAAGTACATTACCAAAACAAGTTAATAATATTAAACTTTACACATATAAAGATGAACAAACCGATTTGTTAGTATTCATACTCCTCATACTCAAAGATGTGGAATCCGCATTTTATCTTCCATGCACTTAAAAAAAAAAACTAACATTTTACGAATGAAAATGTGATTTAGACCGTTCCGAATTGATCACGGCATCCAAATCGCGATATTTGATTCGGAACGACGACGGTCAGTGTCATAATCGTTCTAAGCGCTCTGAGCGCGATTCGGAATAGGGGGTTAATATCATACTTTATCATCAATCGTTTTCTGTCTTAGGATTTGTGCATCCAGTTAAAAGTCAAAACAATTTCACAAGATTAAAACATTTTTTTATTAATCTGTACAAACGTGATGTTGTCACAAATGCCTTAATGGCGATTGCCATTACTAGTTTTAAAAGTACAAAAAAAAACAAATAAAAATAATTTTTTTCCTTTATATTTATTTATTAAATAATTTAACTATAATCTAGCTAGACTGAGGTTAATTTACTATGTAGTGACCACAGGATTATTTTCATGTATTCTCATGTGCCTTTTGAGCGTACCTCGTTGTGTAAAGGCTAAGATACACACTCCACACTTGTGCGGCCGCTGTCCCGTGTGCGTTAGGAAGTGGTCTCTCAGCCGTTTCTTAGAAATGAAATCCCTTTTACACAGAGTACAGGAAAATGGTTTCTCGCCAGAATGTATTCGTTTATGTTCAACTAAAGAACTTTGAGTAGAATATTGCTTTTGACAAATTTCACATTTATATGGTTTTATTCCTTGGTGTATGAAGAGATGTTTTGCTAAGTTGTATTTGGTGGTGAATGGGTAACTGCAGACGTGGCAGATGTACCGCCTGCCCGCGTGACGTCGGGACATGTGACTCCGCAGACTGGAGTTAGTATAAAACTTCTTTCCACAATGTTCGCAGGAGAACTCCCGCTTCCGATTTGTGTCGTGTCTTTCTAAATGCGCCTGAAAAATAGAATACATCAATGAAGTCTTGACCATTTTTGAAAAAAACTAAAAAAGTAGCTTTTACATATTTTGACGATTTTTTTTTTAAAGTGGTTTTAAAGGACATTGTACAGAATACATCATCCCTAAACACGTAATTTATTTACATAATATATGTTCATAACAGAGTTCGTAACCGAGTTGGGGATAATCAAATTCCAAGTGTTGCAGAATTTGATGCTTTTCATGGAGTAATTCACGTCAATATCGCCCAAACACGAAGGTTCACAGCGCGGCAAAAAATAAAGTTCAACTTCTGCCCTATATACTCGTATAGAGTCAAATTTATCGTTTTCCGTAATTATTCACAACGTAGCACATTATTAAACAAAATAACACCACTTTTGACTAACAATATCCACAGTAAACTAATTTACAAAACGAAAAACTTGGGACTTGACATGCCCGTGCAAAATGGCGCGAAGAACTCCCCGATTAAATTATTCTTAAGAGCCCTGTGTTTGACTTGTCACTTTAAGCGCTCTTTTTCACTTTATCTAGCTTTGGAAGTCGTTCGACTTGGCGTTTGTCTATGGTTTTCATACAAAATTCGGCAAATAAAGCAAGCTTTGCCTGAGTTCTTCGCGCCATTTTGCGTGGACATGTCAAGTGCAAGTTTTTGTTTTGAAAATTAATTTACTGTGGATATTATTGGTCAAAAGTGGTGTTGTTTTGTTTAATAATGTGCTACAATGTGAATAATTATGGAAAACGATAAATTGGACTTTAAATATGGGGCACAAGTTGCAGTTTATTTTTTGCGGTTTTCCCGCGCTGTCAACTCTAAATGCTTATAAATGAGAATGGCCATTGAATGAAATGGGCCCAATCAAATGTTCTCGTGCCATGAATACTTTTTTATTACAAATAAATTAAATCTTTATTCGAAGTACAAAACAACAACCAGTATAAAAGAATTTCCATATAAAAGCTACCTAAATAATAAAATTAAAAACAAACTAAACTATAAATAAAAAATGTCCTCTAGAGACGTCCCATCCGAGATGTCCCAAGGAGACTGGCAACATTTCCCCTCTGTATAGCGAGGCTAATACGTTGGCAGAAATAATTGCCAGCATTCCTGTCTCCAGACCTTTCTGTCAGTCTGTTTTGACAACTCCTTGGCCAAGCGCCTCGCTGACGGTCCCCATGGGCCCATCGTCTCGACCCCAAACGGCGCAAACTCGTAACCGGAACCAAGGTTGCGTTGATTAGCGCAATTTGAGATTCTCCGCAGAAAAAGCCGCTCTCCTCTTTTTTATTTGATAGTTAATATATTGTGTTTTCATAATCTGTAATTAATTTTATTTATTTTACCCTAGCATAACGATAATTGACAAAAACTTTTTTTACATTAATAAATTATATAGTTTCGATCCCGCCAATTTAATTGGAAACTTATGAACACTTTTAAATCCAGTGTTTTTATCTATAATAAAGTACATTACCAAAACAAGTTAATAATATTAAACTTTACACATATAAAGATGAACAAACCGATTTGTTAGTATTCATACTCCTCATACTCAAAGATGTGGAATCCGCATTTTATCTTCCATGCACTTAAAAAAAAAAACTAACATTTTACGAATGAAAATGTGATTTAGACCGTTCCGAATTGATCACGGCATCCAAATCGCGATATTTGATTCGGAACGACGACGGTCAGTGTCATAATCGTTCTAAGCGCTCTGAGCGCGATTCGGAATAGGGGGTTAATATCATACTTTATCATCAATCGTTTTCTGTCTTAGGATTTGTGCATCCAGTTAAAAGTCAAAACAATTTCACAAGATTAAAACATTTTTTTATTAATCTGTACAAACGTGATGTTGTCACAAATGCCTTAATGGCGATTGCCATTACTAGTTTTAAAAGTACAAAAAAAAACAAATAAAAATAATTTTTTTCCTTTATATTTATTTATTAAATAATTTAACTATAATCTAGCTAGACTGAGGTTAATTTACTATGTAGTGACCACAGGATTATTTTCATGTATTCTCATGTGCCTTTTGAGCGTACCTCGTTGTGTAAAGGCTAAGATACACACTCCACACTTGTGCGGCCGCTCTCCCGTGTGCGTTAGGAAGTGGTCTCTCAGCCGTTTCTTAGAAATGAAATCCCTTTTACACAGAGTACAGGAAAATGGTTTCTCGCCAGAATGTATTCGTTTATGTTCAACTAAAGAACTTTGAGTAGAATATTGCTTTTGACAAATTTCACATTTATATGGTTTTATTCCTTGGTGTATGAAGAGATGTTTTGCTAAGTTGTATTTGGTGGTGAATGGGTAACTGCAGACGTGGCAGATGTACCGCCTGCCCGCGTGACGTCGGGACATGTGACTCCGCAGACTGGAGTTAGTATAAAACTTCTTTCCACAATGTTCGCAGGAGAACTCCCGCTTCCGATTTGTGTCGTGTCTTTCTAAATGCGCCTGAAAAATAGAATACATCAATGAAGTCTTGACCATTTTTGAAAAAAACTAAAAAAGTAGCTTTTACATATTTTGACGATTTTTTTTTTAAAGTGGTTTTAAAGGACATTGTACAGAATACATCATCCCTAAACACGTAATTTATTTACATAATATATGTTCATAACAGAGTTCGTAACCGAGTTGGGGATAATCAAATTCCAAGTGTTGCAGAATTTGATGCTTTTCATGGAGTAATTCACGTCAATATCGCCCAAACACGAAGGTTCACAGCGCGGCAAAAAATAAAGTTCAACTTCTGCCCTATATACTCGTATAGAGTCAAATTTATCGTTTTCCGTAATTATTCACAACGTAGCACATTATTAAACAAAATAACACCACTTTTGACTAACAATATCCACAGTAAACTAATTTACAAAACGAAAAACTTGGGACTTGACATGCCCGTGCAAAATGGCGCGAAGAACTCCCCGATTAAATTATTCTTAAGAGCCCTGTGTTTGACTTGTCACTTTAAGCGCTCTTTTTCACTTTATCTAGCTTTGGAAGTCGTTCGACTTGGCGTTTGTCTATGGTTTTCATACAAAATTCGGCAAATAAAGCAAGCTTTGCCTGAGTTCTTCGCGCCATTTTGCGTGGACATGTCAAGTGCAAGTTTTTGTTTTGAAAATTAATTTACTGTGGATATTATTGGTCAAAAGTGGTGTTGTTTTGTTTAATAATGTGCTACAATGTGAATAATTATGGAAAACGATAAATTGGACTTTAAATATGGGGCACAAGTTGCAGTTTATTTTTTGCGGTTTTCCCGCGCTGTCAACTCCCATATTTTACCCGACGTGTTTGAGCTATGGTGCCGCGAGTGACTCCAAGAAAAGCATCAAATTCTGCAGCATCTGGAATTTGATGATGACCTCATTAACTCATTAAAAAGTAAGATATACTACGTCAGACTTGGCTGTATGGGCTAGACCCTTTGCCTTCCCTATCATCTCATTCATCATCCATCGGGAGAAGAGAACCAAAAAAAAAAGAAAAAAAGCAAGCTTTGCCTTATTTGCTTACAAATCGAACATAACAGAGATGTCAAACTCTTCGTCATCTTCTTCTTTGTTTAAAAACTAGTAATGGCAATCGCCAATAAGGCATTTGTGCCAACATCACGTTTGTTAGATTAATAAACAAAATTATTTTAATAGTTAATTTTAACTGGAAAAGGTGGATGTTCCTAATCATTAATTTTTTGAGAAATTCCTTGTTTACATACGTAAAGTATCATCACGACCGTTTCCCTTTTGGGGTCGTCAGAAACCACGTTTATAAAGAAGCGGATTCACATTTAGCCAACAAGACTATAGGCCAATCATGACAAGTGGCAAGCTCGTCGATGTCTCCAGCGTACCAAACTCGAGAAATATCACAAATAAATTAAATATTAATTAAATTTATTTTTTTACATTAATAAATATTTTTGTGTCCCGACCAGGAATCGACCCACGGAGGCAGTTTATTTATAATTAATTGTATATTATTATTAAATTTAACTTTTTTTAAATTAGTTTTTTTGCTATTCACACTCAAAATAAGTCTGAGTGACGTCACTATTTAATTGCAAGTGTCTAGTTGGCTTGGTCGGGAAGTAACGCACGATAAACGAAAAAGAGAAACTATCTAAAAAAGACTTACTTTCATAACAGTAGACCTCATGCTAACTCCACAAATATCGCACACGAGTAGTTTCTTGTCTGTGTGTGTGTACATGTGTGTTTTGAGAGTGGAAAGGTTTTTGTACAGTTTATTACAAGTAAGGCACTTAAGTTCTTCTCCGCCGATTGAGTGCGAGCCTTCCTTGTGCTTCTTCAAACCACTCCAAGTCAAAAACGTCTTATTACAAGAACCGCAACTAATTGATACCTAAAATACAGAATGATAACATAAATAATAAATTTAAAAAATGAATTTATAAAGAGGCTCAATTTGTTTAGTCACAATAGTGTCTAAATTACTGAACAATGAATTTAAAAAGGGGCTCAGTTAGGTTACAATAGTGTCTATATTATTAAACGATAAATTCAAAAAGCCCAGTTTGTTCTGTCACCATAGTGGTTATTATTCTCTTCTCTCCCGTCCCACATAAGATGGATTACCAGCATGATGTTTCCATAGATTGCTTAAAAATTATTTTTTTCATCGGAAAAAATATATGTTATTTAATGTTTTCTTACATTCTTTCCTTCATGCTCCAGCTTGTGCGATTCAAATCTTTCCAATACCCTAAACTTTTTGTTACATAAAGTACAGGCATAAATTAATGGTCTCTTGGTAAGGTACTGTCTGGGCTTGCTTTTTGTTTCCGAGGATTCCTTTTTAATACCATTTGAACTGTAAGAAATAGAGCATTAATAAGTTGTTCCTATGTTTATCCACGGACATAATTGCAATTTATTGTGTCCCGACCAGGAACCCGGTACCTCCTCATCTAAAGCCACGGACTTAACCGCTAGACTACGGAAGCAGTAAAATTACGATACAAGAGGAGTGGAATGGTGGATGGTGAGTGTATTATCGCTCAATAAAATAAAAAAGGAGGCCTCCTTTTCAAACCAGCCTACTGTCATCTCACCCACACACGATGGACCGGGTACCCGCACGGTAAATCCATGTAATGCTTAGAATTTTGTCTTCTCTCTCTCCTCTCTTTTACTCTATATATGGAAGTTGCAGTTAATAATTTGCAGTTTTCATGCACGAGTATGACACCCAAGCTATGAATATCATGTTGAGGACTTACATATGTGTACCAAGTACTAAAATAAAAAACATCTAGAACCAACCATGGTTCACAAAAATAGGCAAAAATTATTAAGAATAAACTATTTGTTCGAGAATTTCTAGTTTGTGTAAGAACTATAGTTTATTTATCAATAGTCAAGTGTGGGGTTACAATTACTTGGCGTACTTTGGATGAGAGCAGTCACAGAGCTCAAGCTATATTTTATGAACTATTGGATTATGTGTTTAATTTTAAAATATCTACCATTTCTTTATGTCTATTTCTTCATAGTCATCACATGCATCAATTGAATCATTATCTGAAAAATAAAAGGTATTGTATCACAGCAGCTGTTAGTTTGAGTGGACCTGGGCTAATACTACTTAAAGGCTACTGCGTAAAATTAATCAACTAATTGCCATTTAGACAAAAATCTGTTTTCTAGGTACATGTATAGGACAAAAAAAAGGGTAAAATAGATTTATAAGTGGTTATCGTATTAAAACTAATCATTACTCTAATTCCTTCCTCTTCATTCTGCAACTGAACCACACGCACATGTCAGAATATGCACCCACATAGCGTTGTCACCAACCCTTCGCGTACATATAAATCTGGGGACACATACATGCTCTTCCAGCCTATGTTTTCACTTTCCTATAAGTCTTTCAAGCGAAGTGTGAAAAGGCATCTAGTCAAGCCGGCATAGTGTTTGGGACTGATGTTAGTCATGAGTGTCTGATTCCAGTTGCTAATATTCATGGATCTTGCGCACCACTTACCATCAGGAAGCAAGCTTACATGTCGTGCTAGTATAAAAAAAAGAAACAGCAGCAGGTACCTCATTGATTTTAGAGTTGCCAACCTTATGATAGTAATTTTAGTATTTTTTAATTAACAAATTAACATTCATACAACAATATTGCAATGGGGGCTGGGTAACTCAATATCTAAACTAAATATCCATAACTTGTATTATAATATTTGGCACGCAATATGTTTATTTGTGTATATGTATGCATATGTTCATAATACTTGCATGTAGTTTATGTAATTGCTTGGTATGTAGTGTATTTATAAATTAGACTATTATTATTAGATTGTTGCACCCTGCCCATAATCTCTCACCATCCCAAAGGTTAGTTGTCAGAGAATGCCTAACCATTAAACTCTCCTATGTACCTAATTTTTAAGTTTTGGTGCAATAAAGAATTTAAAATAAATAAATAAATTCTAATTCACGGAAAACTTAAATAAAAGTTGATTTATGCGTTTTGAATGTAAACCTGAGTTTTTGTGTGCGTTTTGTTTGTATCACTTCTTTTGTTTTTTCAATTCATTGTGATTCTCATTAATCAATGGCACAAAAACTGTCATAATCAAAGAAAAATCCCAAGAGCTGTTACCATGATGATTGAACCTTGACAAATATTTTTATATATTTTTTTGTATAAGGCCTTACCATTATTATATTCTTCTTTGACAGTATCTGCTGTTGTGTTAAGAGTAATACAAAGGTCTGTCGGCTCATTTTTTATATCATTACAGTTTGATAGTAAGGTCTGGCTCTTCATACATGTGTGTTTGAATTCAAAGAACTTTACCAGAAGTTCATAACATACTGTGCATACAGTCTTTGGCAAACCATCTTCCTTAGATATCTGAAATGTGAGTTTTAAATATTGTTGGTATAAAAACAGCTAAAACTTAAACTAGTATAAAAATTTTGAGACTAATACATTTGTCACATGCTTAAGTGTACCACCAGTATGCGTGTTCCTTATCAATGTATGTAGATACTATTCAATACAACACAAGTCAAAATACATGCAGCTTGCTATGTCAGGTACATATTATTAGAGGCAAAGTATGAATTAACCAATCAGGTGGACAACTGATAACAAAAAAATATAAAAAATCAAGAGCTCCCGGTACAGAACCGTCAGTCAGCAGCAACAGGGATAAGGATCTGTCCCATGGCATACCAAAGGTTAAATGAAGTGATAAAAGGAATTAGTCGTCAGTGGCTGGCGCCAGTTAGTTAATCACATTCTTCGACCTTGCTTACCACTTACCATCAGGTGGGCATGTGGTTACTTCATGCTTAGTGTAAAGATAAGACATGACATGGATATAGGACGTAGAAAGTCGCTGATAGGTGTTGTAAGAGGTTGGCAAGAGATCACGTGCACAGCGAGGCTTGGTGAAGGCCTCCATCCAGCAGTGACACAGGCTGATGATGACTCATATGTATGCTTAAGAATTAAACTAATAATACCATAAATATAAATTGCATTACCTCAATAGAAGTGCAAAACGAAAACATCTCCGAATCGACATTATCGAATAAATTGTAATTAAATGACTCCTTTGTGGTTAAGCAAGCTCGGCATATTTTATGGTTACTTTCCATAATTATTGCATTACTTTGTGATTTACTTTTAATAGAGCAATAATCCTTAAAAAAAAAGGGAAAAGCAAAAAGTAAATAAACAAGCTCGACACCCGTCAAGAACACTTTTTTAATTGTGGCAATGGTAAGGCAAAAGAGCTTAGCAAGCCATAACTTTTTTTTTTAAATTTTAGGTTAACATTCTAAAATTATAAATATTATTTCTGAAAAATGAAAAATATTTATCCTTAGTAAGTGACAGACCAATAGCTATCAAAGTAGCTAGGGCGAGTAGTAATGCTGTCAGGATGAATATTGGAACACTTAGACATAACGGAAAGGCAAAGGAGGTAAGGAATACAAGCCTTTAAAAAATAGTATTATAGATCGAATTTTCTCAATCAAGAATCAACGTCTCCTCCACTCAACTTAACTCAAACCTCTCATTCCGAATCGCGCTCAGAGCGCTTAGAACGAATATGACACTCACCGTCGTTCCGAATCAAATATCGCGATTTGGATGCTCAGAGCGTGATATCAATTCGGAACGGTCTAAATCACATTTTCATTCCAAATGTTAGTTTTTTTTTTAAATGTATGGAAGATAAATTGCGGATTCCATATCTTTGAGTATGAATACTAACAAATATACATCTCTCGGTTTATTCATCTTTATATGTGTAAAGTTTAAATATTATTAGCTTATTTTGGTCTTTTAAAATTACTTTCCGTGTTACAGACATTTTTTTTGCACTTCCTACTTAAATATTAATTATAGATATATTTTAGAAGTAACAGTATAAACGAATTACAATATTAAATAATTTAAAAGAAAACTTAATTTAAATAAACTTGAAAATGGCGCGCGACATAATGACAAAAAACTGACAGCGCTCAGAGCGATCTACCTCGATATCGTGAGCAGTCTAAGCGCGAGAAATAAATGTGTGCTTAGTGTAAAGTGCAAGTTTCGGAAAACGTAACTGCTGTAGTTACGTTTTTTTATTTTACATTGCGTGTTATTGCAAGTTTGGCTATAATAACAGGCAATGAACATCGAAAAATGTGCTAACGCCGCGCCGCTCAATAGAACTAAACAGAAGGACTCAAATGCTGGAAAACATGTTAGGGAAATTATGACGGATTATTTTAACAGTGCTGGAAGGATTAATTTTCAAGACAGTATGTTGGAAATAGTAACTACTTGACAATTATTGACCATTTTTTAATACTAGCACGACTTGTGACCTTGCGCTGGCTTGACTGGACATGACGGCAATTCGAGCCTGATCCCGAAACGTATGCACTTTACTGGGTTTATCGGCACGAACGGTGGATACTTCGCCGCCTCGGTAGACTGGGCAAATTACCATCAACAGTCCGCCTACCACCTATTTGTTGTTCTTATAAGTATGTACCATTTGCAATGATGTCAAATGCCAATTTTTACTTTTTACGTAGAACTAATATTGTAAGTTTGTTATTGACATTTCTTTAATAGCTCCTCCACTCAACATTTCCTTCCAGCTGTCAAATGATAATTGAGGGCGCCTTCGTTTTAAGAAATGTTAGCATGAAAATAACACTTTTTTTAGGACAAGTCGTTCGTTTAATGAAAATTCTGACATTTGATGCTAATTTCGTATGTCAGTACCGTGTTGAAAGGAGGGTTATTGATGTTACTTTTTGACGGATGCCATTATAAGAAATGGTTTGTTTACATTACATTGTTGTATACTTTATATTATATTTGTTTAAAATGCATTTTAAACGTTTTATGTAATAAATTCTCCTTGCCAAGCCGTCTGGCCAGCGTGGCGAGTGTAGGCCAAATTCTCCAGATATATGTTCTGGAAGGCCCATCTCCAGCAGTGGAGGTCTAGGACGCTGTGTTCTAGGGGCTGTAATGATGATGTAATAAATTCAAAGATACATTGTCAATTGATTTGTTATTATTTGTTACTTGTCAAAAATTAGTCAAACCGCTAATTTTTTTACGATATTTCACGCTGGTTTATGAAGTTGCTACGAAATGTTGGAAATGCTATAAAACGAACGCGAACTGAGACGATTAAAATAAAAAAATGGCGTCTAATATACCAGCTTACGGACTGACCTTCAAAATAAAACTGTCGCCTCGGCTCTATTTTTAATTTTAATAGTAACTATTACAGAAACTTCTGTTTCGTTTAACAGCTGGAAGGAAATGTTAAGCAGACGTTGTTACACTTACCTCTTATAGTATTAGGGGTTTGACTAAAAAAAATATGGATTTTACGAAAAATACACTCAAATAAATTGTAAATAATCATTTATTGTATAAATCACATACATTAGGAATCTCAATAAAATCTCCGTACAAAATAATGGGAATGTATGGTCACCACCACCATTTAAAAAATAAAATTGTATAAACAATCACCAACAAGATACAACAAGTAAATTCATAATTTTATTGCCCATTATCACATTACTTATAAATTAATAAACCACATATAACATTAACAAAATTTGAGCAGTTTTTAAAATATATTTTTTATAAACTATATAGACCAAGATCCCAGTCACCCCAAACTTACTTCGTTTAAGAAAAGATGTTTTTTTTCGGATCGGTAGTATAGCATAAACTTAGAGAATGGATACTCGCTAAGGCCGCGTTCGTTTTAAGAAATGTTAGCATGAAAATACCACTTTTTTAGCACAAGTCGTTCGTTTAATGAAAATTCTAATATTTGATGTTAATTTCGTATGTCAGTACCGTGTTGAAAGGAGGGTTATTGATGTTACTTTTTGACAGATGTCATTAACATATAAAATGGTTTGTTTACCATTTTTATATACTTTATAGTTTTCTATTATATTTGTTAAAAAGGTATTTTAAACGATTTTATGTAATAAATTCAAAGACCATAATAATAACATGTGTATAAATAATGCAATTATGCCATGGTATGATAAAACATGAACGAAAATACTTGTCAAAAAGTAGCTTCATCGCTCGTTTTATTTAAGAAATGTTAGCTAGCATTGTTGGGCCGTTTTACAGGTAGCAGGTATCAAAGATAGAAAAAAAATCCAACTTACGTCAAAGAAAACGTCAGAGTGCATCTCACTTGTACTTACGCGTTTGAATAACGCTCTAATTCTCTCGCGCTTCCTCGCACAGCGGAACTTTTAACGAGTCTGGTAGGATGTTTGGCCCGACAGATTTGTCTGGCTCATTGGAAAATATTTTACTTAATAGTAAAAGTAAAGTATCATCACGACCCTTTCGGGGTGGTCAGAAACCACGCTTATAAATAAGCGGATTCACATTTAGCCAACTTTACTATAGGCCAATCATGACAAGGTTGGCAAGCTCGTCGATGTCTCCAGCGCGGCGTACCAAACTCGAGAATTATCACAAATAAATTAAATATTATTTAAATGTATTTATTTACATTAATAAATATTTTTGTGTCTCGACCAGGAATCGAACCCGGTACCTCCGAGTCTAAATCTACGGACTTAACCGCTAGACCACGGAGGCAGTTTTTTACGACTTTTTAAGTGTCTGTCAACAGTTATGGCCCACAGGAAGTGTCTGCCAACTGTATATGTTTATAACAATATCCTATATAACATATTTAAAAACCAGCCTTCCTAATTTAACGTAAGGCATGGTTTTGTTCCACCTTTGATACTGCTACCTGTAAAACGGTCCGCTTTTAGCTTAGCGAGTATCCATTATATATATTCTAAGTTTATGTTATAACCGTTCCTAAAAATTCCATCTTTTCTAAAATGACGTAAGACTGGGGTTACTGGGTATCTCAGTCTAATAGCGTAAATTTGGCGTAGAATAGACGACGTAATTAAAAAAAATAGACAATTTTTACCCAAATATAAAAATTCTATGCCAGGGGTTCCCAAAGTGTGCGCCGTACAGAGAGGGCGCCGTGAGACGCTCTTGTTTACGCCAAACGAAATTTAAGTATTAGTGGCTACAAAATAATCAATTTTAATCCCGCTGCATACGTCGCTTCCTAACTGATAGGTATGGTCAAGGAATTTAATTCCCTACCTATTTCGTTGAAATGTCCTAAGCCATTTGCAAAGCATTAAATAAATAAATAAATAAATAAATATTTCCAGACAGGTCACACATCGCCATCTAATTTCCGTGGTAAGCTACGAGGCTTGTGTTACGGAAACTAGATGGTTGATAAACTACATATTATACTTTTTTTTTTTTTTAAATATATAAGTACATATTATACATATAAACACCCAGACCGAGACAAATTATACAATGTACAACTTGCCCCCGGTGGGAATCGAACCCACGACCTCCCGAGTTCACGGCAACGTTTGTTACCACTAGACCACGGAGGCGGTCGTTAATTCTATGGCCGCGTTCGTTTTAAGAAATGTTAGCATGAAAATACCACTTTTTTTAGCACAAGTCGTTCGTTTCATGAAAATTCTAACATTTGATGCTAATTTCGTATGTCAGTACCGTGTTGAAAGGAACCCTATTGATGTTACTTTTTGACAGATGTCAAATGGTTTGTTTACCATTTTTATATACTTTATAGTTTTCTATTATATTTGTTAAAAAGGTATTTTAAACGATTTTATGTCATAAATTCAAAGACCATAATAATATCACATGTATTGGATGCCATGGTATGATAAAACATAAACGAAAACACTTGTCAAAAAGTAGCATCACCGCTCGTTTTATTTAAGAAATGTTAGCATTGTCAAAAAAAGTGGTATTTCTTAACAAAAACGACATTTCGCGCTGGTTTATGAAGTTGCTACGAAATGTTGGAAATGCTATAAAACGAACGCGGCATATGTGTGTATGCGATATGTCAAAGTAACGTCGTGCTCTAGCTAGCTCTTATGGTGACAGTTTTCTATACGATATTGAACCTCAGATGGGTTGGAAATTAAATTCCTTGACTGTACTTACGCTCGGTAATAGTCGAAAACTTTTGTGCCTATATCTATCCATTATATTATCCTTGTGCCTTTTTTCGTGTACTAAAAACTACGGGGCGCCGAGACAAAATATTAAAGACGCGAACTGAAAAAGTTTGGGAACCCCAGCCTTATGCTATTATTTATCGATTACATTGATATCGGATTACACTATTATTGTAAATTGCATCTAGAAATGAAAATGATGTATATATTTTTTTAATCTACCACGACTTGGCTTGCAAGCAAATTACCAGTCCGTCTACCACCTATTTTAAAATCTAATTTTACGACATAACATAACTTTTATCTCAAGTTTACATATCTCTCTAAAAATATAGTATCTCTTATACTAACATATATATATATAAATAAAAAAGGTACAGATTGGCACTAAATCTCGTATTTGATATTACACAATATCATTTAAGAGGTAGTTGATTCCGTTGCATTTGAAAAACAAATTGCATTACTTTACAATTGAATTTAATTCACAGTATTATTGTAGTTTTTTTATAAAATCATTATAAATTACACTACCTATGATACGTCTTAATCATTCTATGGTTTGTAAAAATCTTTTTTTGGATGGGGTGTATCAGGCAAAGCTTTTTGTAGATGTCGCTAGCGGCAATGGTACCTTATTTTGCACCTATATCGCATCATTATTTAAATGTATTTGTAGTTTTAATTTTTATAACAGAATAATGTATTTTAAATTAATTTTACCTACCTTAAAAAACGAATTAAGAAAGCGCACACCGTTTTTTTTTAAAAAAAAAGCTTTTATTAGTAGAACGGCAATTTTGAGATCACCATATGTTTGATTTTGCTTAGAAATCTCGATTTGTACACTTAAAAGCTGCTCACTTCGGCATAATATCCAGAAAATAATAAATTTCGTAAAAAAAAGTTTTCTATACAACTGACAGTTATATTAGGTACCATCTCACATGCGCCATCTACCGTGTACCAAAGAAATCAAATATAATGAACTTCGTTCGTAGCGTTCCTTTTTTGTGACACCGCGTAAAGTTCTGACGTCATGAGTGTAAGTTACTCGACACTGACGTTTACGAACGATTTTGTGTTGCGAAACGTCAAACCATGTTGTTGTCATATGTTTTTTTTTTGTTGTAAATTGTTACTTTTTATTGTAGCTTTAATAAATTATAACAATAATGGATAGTCAACACAGCCGCCGACGACGTGATATGATTATATTGACTGTTAAACACCAATAGAACAATATACTCGTATACGAATTACCACTGAGCTTGCCACTTGTCATGATTGGCCTATAGTAAAGTTGGCTAAACGTGAATCCGCCCTTTTTTTTTGATCACCCCGAAAGGGAAACGGTCGTGATGATACTGATACTGACCACTGAACAAACAATACATATAATTCGACTACTAATATTTCCTAATGTAATTTCGTGAACTCGGGAGGTCGTGGGTTCGATTCCCACCGGGGCAAAGTTGTACATTGTATAATTTGTCTCGGTCTGGGTGTTTATATGTATATATTTACAAAAAAAAAAGTATAATATGTAGTTTATCAACCATCTAGTTTCCGTAACACAAGCCTCGTAGCTTACCACGGAAACTAGATGGCGCTGTGTGACCTGTCTGGAAATATTTATTATTATTATAATCTCCACTATATATTTCCAAAATTATTCTACGTCACTTTGACATTGACACGAATTCTGTTTGGAGTTGATGTTAGTAGAGTTAACACCGGTGTCGCGACACAATGTAATGGGTGTATCAGGCAAAGCTTTTTGTAGATGTCGCTAGCGGCACTGGTACCTTGTTTACGCCTATTTTCGCCATTTCACAGATAAGTAGGTGGCACTATACATACAATTAATGTGTCATCAGTAATTACAGTTTTCCTTGCATGAATGGTTTGAGGTATTTGTGGAAGCTCTGGTTGACAGGTTCGGCGTTGAGAGGACTCTTCATGGCCTCCTCCATCAGTCTCTCGTACACGCGACCGTCGTACGAGCCCAGGGTTGAATGGAGAATCTAGTTTGAAAATATTATTAAAAAATATGTACCATGTGACCTTGCCCACCTGATGGTAAATAGCGCGCAAGATCCATGAATGTTTGCAACTGGAAGACACGACTAATATCAGTCCCTAACACTATGCCGGCTTGACTGGGCATGACGGCATTTCAAGCTAAACATGTGGATACACTTTAGTGGGTTTATCGGTATGAACGAACGGAAGTACTTACACCCGTCTCTTTATATTTTTGAAGTTGCTAATTTCGTAAAAATATATTTATTCACATCTCAACAACCATTGCAGCAGCACGCCTAATTAAGAAAACTAGGACTATTTTATTTTTAAACTACTTTGTAAACATTATTTATTTATTTTTAAAATTAGCCATAATTTTATGTATATTTTGACAGCGCTTTTGTTAAGCGCTAGATTGGAGTTGTAACTGGGAATGTGTAAATTAAATATGTACAGCATTATTTGCGTAGTATAAATATCCCTACAGATATTTACGAATTAATATTAATTAAATTAAATTAAGTACTAGGTATTGTTATTATTATTATTATTATTTTTGCTGTTTGTTTTTGACTTTTTAATTAATGTGTATAACTACTAACATAGTTCTAAGTTGGAATGTTACTAATAATTATGGAATTAATTCTGAAATAAATATTTTATTATTATTATTATTATATTATTTATATGAAGGACAAGTTTTTTTTTATTTTTTTATTTTATTCTTTATTGTATAGATTGCTTATTCTAATTACAGTTGTGTGTAAATGTCATGATGATGCAATCTGCCCATATTGTGGGCATACAATATGCTTATGTCAATAGATATTTATTTACAATATTTATTTGTATATAGTTTATATTTAATATTGTTCTTGTCAATTTATTGGAATACAATGTTAATGTCAAAATTATGAGGGATCAGCTGAAAATCAGCGCTGTGACCGAGTGTTGCAGCTTATTGCTGAGCTGATTCCCTATTTGTCACCACACTATCTTGTTTGTTGTATTATCATTATTATTTTTTACTGCTTGTGTTCTTTTTTGTGACAAAAAAACTTTTTTCTTTCTTTCTTTCTAAAATCTTATCTAGAACTTTTTCCACTGAGCAAAGATAAACGTAATAGTACTAAGATATGGACATAAATTATGCCCTCCAAGATCACGTACGGCGTTAATGTATAAAAGTATAACCTGTACGGGACCAAAAATATTTAATATTATTAACGACGACATTAAACTTTTACGGCATAGTCTGTTTAAAAAGACGTTGTGTTCGCGCCGATCGCGATAATTCGACAATTCGAATTTTGGATGGTTAGGCGTTATTGTGATTCGTCGGTGCATAAACAGACGTCCTAATTTGTTACTCCTATACCCTTGTCCTGTCTCTTTCGCGCCGCTTCCTTTCTATATTACCCATCCTGCTCACTAGTCCAAAGGCCGGCGCTTGCGCACTGAAGTTGAGGCAGTGCCTATATAACTGGCCGCGCCGCATGGTGGTCGTAATCGTCGAATCGAAACATAGTCGTCGTGGTCGCGCAGTCGTTGTCCTACAGTCGTCATAGAAGACGCTGAAGAAATCGCCGCGATCGTTGTTTTCGCCCGCATTCGCTAAACCCGCAAAATCAGTGTAAGAACAATTTATAAGTGCTGGTGCCGAGGACATCAGGTGAGTTCCTTTGCCAGTTTCCTTTCTAGTTTGTTTATTGCACCGATTATCATAGTATCGTCTATGTATCTAATTTGAAGATTATCGCAAACCCCGCACCTAGATACAGTCCACTAAACCCGCGCCACCACGTTGACTAAACTTCTAATTGAAAAATCACATTATTCTGTGCAAGAATTTTTAAATGACCCAAATTGACATCTAAATATTAATTTTAATTTGACCACAACCAGAATTAGATACATTTTTTTTTACTGTGAATTAACATTTTATTTTATTTTTTTGTGTTGTGTAGTAATATAGTTACATGTAGGTATCTTTACAATATACATATATATACAATATATGTACGCCTCATTGCAGAACACGGCTGCACTTTTATAAACTAGGTCAATATATTAACTTGATTACCTGTGTTGAAACAAATAAATGATTTGATTGGAAGACACTTTTTTTTTGTCACCATGCATCGAACCCGGTACCTATGCGTCTAAATCTGCGTAAACACACCCTATTAGTATATACATACCTCGTCTCTAATGTCGAAGGAGTCCACCAGTCCCACAGCATTAGGTCGGATAGAACTCAGTAACTCTTCATACCATTCCTGTAACTGCTCTATATCTCGTTCGGAAATGGATGTGTACTGAAAAAAAAAATATAGGGAGTCCTTCGCGCCATTTTGCGCGTACATGTCAAATGCAAGTTTTTGTTTTGTAATTGAATTAACTGTGAATATTGTTGGTCAAAAGTGGTGTTGTTTTGTTTAATAATGTTCTACAATGTGAATAGTTATGGAAAAATATATGGTTTCTGACCACCCTTATAAATAAGCGGATTCACATTTAGCCAAGTTTACTATAAGCCAATCATGACAAGTGGCAAGCTCGTCGATGTTCCCAGCGTACCAAACTCGAGAAATATCACAAATAAATTGAATATTATTTAAATGTATTTATTTACATTCATAAATATTTTTGTGTCCCGGCCAGGAGGCAGTTTGTTTCTTATCACAAATTAATTACGATAGACACATCGACGAGTTTGCCACTTGTCATGATGGGCCTATAGTAAAGTTGACTAAACGTGAATACGCTTCTTTAAAAAAAATAGCTCCTGTAGTTCAGTTTTTTTTTTTTTTTTAAATGTCGGAAAAAATAAATAAATAATAATATTTACACGTAGAAGATCTCCGACTCTCTCCAAAGCCCAGTACACAGTATAGAGCTCCACTAAATGAGTCAGCACCTCCCTCAGAGCTGGTGACGAAGTTTGCACCTGTTTCATGGTCTCAGAATAGTATGTCTCCAATACGATTGCTCTACAATGGGCCTAAAAAGTAAAAATATCAAGTCAAACTTTAAATGAATCAAATGTGATAATAACCTGAGCTACGCTGATGATATGGTTCTGTTGAGTCCCTCGGTCAAGGCGCTTAGGAGGCTTGTCGGCATCTGTGAGTCATATGCTGGTAATCACGGTCTAAGTTATGATTTTTAAATATGACAAAGGGCCAGACATAATAATAATAATATTTCCAGACAGGTCACACAGCGCCATCTAGTTTCCGTGGTAAGCTACGAAGCTTGTGTTACGAAAACTAGATGGTTGATAAACTACATATTATACATTTTTTTTTGTAAAATACGTAATTATTATAATTTGTAATATCTTGCTCAAGACAAGTTAATATCACTCTGTTGAATACTGCCAGGCGTTCTACACCAGTCATCTCTGGAGATGTACGTGTACAATATAAAAATGCATTCTAAAGTTGCCCTGGAGGTGTAGTGCGTCTGGTATGTTTGCTGAGAACAGAGTCGATTGTGGACCGACTGAGACAATCACAATTAAAGCTATTTTTGACATAAGGTCGTTTGACCTTGTTAATTAAAAAAATATTTAGATTATAGTAAAATTAGAATTATTGTTATAAAGTAAATATGGGTTTCTAGATGCCCGAAATAAAATATATTTAATTTAATTTTAAAACATACGAAGATACTGGTACTGTACGTAGACATGACGCGTGGAACTGGCAAACTACGTCTAACTGTTTAAAATGAATCCGTAGGGCTTAATACAATAAAAAAATCTGTATGAGAAATATAGTATACCGACTTACTAGGAAATAAAATCATTAACATCACAGATGGGCCTTCCAGAACATATATCTGGAGAATTTGGCCTACACTCGCCAGACGGCTTGGCGAGGATATGATGTCAATTTTTTAAGACAATTTATTAACGATTCCACAAGTTGGTATTAGTGAAACCAGGACCGACGGCTTAACGTGCTCTCCGAGGCACGGGAACGGCGGTGTTGTAAATCTATGACAAATGTACGTAAGAAAAGTGTATTTCTCATTGGTACATGTCGCCACCACCGCATCAGATACATTGAAGAGGTATACATATAAATCAGATTTGTTTTAGTAAAATCGAGCCTGATCCCAAAACTTGTGGATACACTTTAACAGGGTTTATCGGTACGAACGGTGGATACTTCCCCGCCACGGCAGACTGGGAAAATTACCACCATCAATGTGCGTCGGTTCGCCTACCATCACTTTGCGTAAAGTTGTCTTATCGGTTCCGCATTTTGTAGTGAATAATATAGCGCGTGCCGTAATTTCTCCTTTTCCTTTAATCATGGGTCGTTACCCATTTCTTTCTTTTTTCTTTTTCATCATCATCATCAGCCTGTGCCTCTCCACTACTAGATGTAGGCCTCCTCAACTTCACACGATCTTCTGCCACCCTCATCCATCCCCCACCAGCGACCTTCCTCAGGCCATCTGTCCATCTGGCGGGGGGTCGTCCCACTCTACGTCTTTCCGTACGTGGTCTCCACTCCAGAACCCGTCTACTCCATCGTTCATCGGTTCTGCGGCATATGTGTGCTTTTCTTTTTACAACTATTTATTTCACAAAACAGTTTTATTAGGTAAATATACTATAAAACAAAAGTGACAAAACATATGTCGCCTAGTTTAGACCGAAGAAAGTTTAGCGATACGATAATAATAATATTTTGTATTACTGACATTGAATCTATAATTTTATTAGCTACTATTTGACTTAACCTATTTGGAGCTGATTTAACGAAACTGCAAATTCAAGATGGCGGGCGACTTAAAGCTCAATTTTTTAAAGAATATATTATCACAACGATTTCTACTTCAGAGTTTTTACTACAAACTAAATTGTTTTTTTTATTATTTTGAGGGTAGATTAATATTACCTCCGCAGCAGCAGCCAATTGCACTGACGTCATGTTCCAGGCGTCTTCTGCACATAATCCACTTTGGACTCGCTTTTCTATGTTACTCACACAGAGACCTATTTTACTGAAAAAAATATTACAGTATTATTGCAGATATACATATACATATATGTATATCTGCAATATGTATATCCACATATGTACGTAACGTCGAAATACGAAAAATGGTAGGTATAAAAGAAAGCATAGGCACAAAAATAAAGCATGATACGATAGTTATTATTATTATGTTGAAAGGATGAGCGAAGAAAGATTGACGAAACAGGTATATAATGCGAAAGTTATGGATAAAAGAGGCCCTGGCAGACCAAGACACATATCTTAAATGATAGAAAAGAAAATCATGTACCTGACTATTAATTACGCAATACAATTGACATCTAGAATAATTATTTAATGAATTATATTTGACATTGAAACCTATTGGACCAATAATTATTATTTATGATTTATAAGACTGTGCCAATGCTTCTTAATTTGTAATTTATTTTTTATAATAGCTATATAAAATGTTACATGCCGTCACTGGCGAAACATGTGAGTTGTCTATAAAACTGAGACCATACTCGAATCTGTAACCATGTGTTTTTTAGCAAATAAAATATTTCATTTCATTTCATATCACGATCAAATAAATAAAACACTAGCTGAAGGAGAATTAAAAAGCCTTCGTAACAAGAGGGCATGTATGAAGAGGTTGGTGAATGTCGATGAAGCGAAAGAGGTATGTCATGATCGTGTCAAGTGGCGCTCAATTGTCTCTGCCTACCCCGTAGAAGATATGTGTATGTATGTACAGATATATATTATAAGACTGGGATAAGTATTGTATTGGTTTTGCTAATTATTTGACATGTCATGTTTCAATAGATAAATAAAGTAACTTACCCAGTAGCAACTCTTTGGAAAGCCTTAATGATGCCTGTGACAGTCCCGTCCCAGGGCGGGGACCTGCGACCAGAGAGGGAGGTCCCCAGGTACGATACTGTCGGAGTCAGACTGTTCCCGGCCACAGCTTGCTGCCAAGCCTTTACAAGGTATCTAATGTACCAAAACATATTTTTTTATTAATTTCTCATCCGCACAACGAACTCGACAGATTTTGCTGACACAACTGTTATCCGCGCATAAAAAATAAAAAAATAAAAAAAACGAAATGTTAAATAGTACATTTTCTGGATCCCTCTTTAAGTTTAGTTAAACAAATAATAATAATAAATAAATATTTCCAGACAGGTCACACAGCGCCATCTAGTTTCCGTGGTAAGCTACGAGGCTTGTGTTACGGAAACTAGATGGTTAATAAACTACATTATATACTTTTTTTTTGTAAATATATACATATAAACACCTAGACCGAGATAAATTATACAATGTACAACTTGCCCCCGGTGGGAATCGAACCCACGACCTCCCGAGTTCACGGCAACGTTTGTTACCACTAGAAGCGGTCAAATTAATTAGACCTGTATTGGGGGACTCGCTTAAAGTTAAACATAATAATATTGTACAAGATTGTGTTATTTTAATTTAATATATATATATATATATATATATGATATGTATATGTGTTATAAGGGTTATTTAATAAATATTTTTGTGTCCCGACCAGGAATCGAACCCGGTACCTTCGAGTCTTCCACGGACTTAACCGCTAGACCACGGAGGCATTCTATTCCAGCGCAATTTTCTGGCCGCATCTTTACGCTATATTTGACCTAAGCCTAAAATAAATACACAAAAGCGCTTACCTAGCAGTCTGGAGCAGAAGTACGGTATTTTCCCCTTCATAAGTGCAAGCTGCCGTAACATGGCCGTAAGTTAATGGCAAATTGGAAGACAACATGTATCCATGGCCACCACACGCGAGGCGACACCGTTCCACACACTGTGCCGCGTCAGATGTGCTCACTGCCTTTAGACAGCAAGCTAGAGCGTGTAGCTACAAAGAATATCACATTGTAAGAATTGTCACTTGACAAATTTCTAAGCATTCCATGGATTAACCGTGCGGGTGCCGGGTCCTTCGTGTGTCGGTAAGAGATGAGAAGAATGGTATCTCAGGCTTGCGACCGACAATAGGACAATGGTTTAAGAAAAGGAGGCCTCCCTTTTTTATTTTATTGCGCGATAATACGCTCACCATCCACCATTCTACCTTACACCTCTTGCTACTCCGTAAAATAACTTTTAGAAGACAATCCCTTTTCCTCATTTTTTATTTTATTGCGCGATAATACACTCAACATTCTACCTTATACCTCCTACTACTTCGTAAAATAACTTTTAGAAAAAGACAAATTTCTAAGCATTCCATAGATTCATCGGGTCGGGTCGGGTTCATTGTGCGTGGGCAAGAGATGAGAAGAATGGTGTCTCTAGCTTGTGACGGACAATAAGCAGGTATACAACATCCCTTTTCCTCATTTTTTTATTTTATTGCGAAACAAGACGCTTACAATCCACCATTCTGGTGCTCTCCTTTTCCAAAAAATACTGTATGATTCCGTTAATGCCGTCTTGGATGCTTGTTCCATAAATGTATTGATGGCAGACATGGTTAGGCCCAATTTCAGTAATTGGTGCTGGAATTCCTCTCGCACAGACGTCCACTGCGTAAAGCTAAGCTAAGATCGCTATAATATGCCACAGACTATAGCCCTAATATGCCACAGACTATAGTCCTAATATGCCACAGACTATAGCTATAATATGCCACAGACTATAGCTATAATATGCCACAGACTATGGCCCTAATATGCCACAGACTATTTTTACCAAAATATCTTTATTCACGTAGACCTATTACAGGCATTTATGAAACGTCATTAATTAAATTATTTTGAATTATTCTACTCCTGTTAACAGAAGACCAGCGGCTTAAGATTCAAGTGACCTGTTAATTTTTAATCTGACTGAGAAAGGAATCTGCAAGGAAAATTAGTAAACTAGTTAAACAAAACAATTTTCAACGTACCTCTGGCAGTCTGTCCATGTCGCCTGATTCCAATTCAGCGGTAACATTATTGTACATATCCCATATCCAGTTAGCATTTAGTCTGTAAGCGTATACTGTGGCGATACCAATGAACAACTTGTGTTGCTGAGTTAGATAATCTAGGATTTGTGGCTCAGGTTCACTGAAAATCAACAAATTATTATTTGTACAATAAATTTACGTATTTTACTATAATTTTCGATTTCGCAATTTGTCAATTTTACTGACTGATGAACTTAAAATCTAAAAAAAGTCGGTTCGAACCCCACCATGTATCAATGAGAAATGGACTTTTCTTACGTACATTTGTCAGTTTTTTTTACACTGAGCACGATATGCGACATCGGCACGTTAAGGCGGTCCCTGTTCCACTAATATCAACTTGTGGAATCGTTAATAGACATTAAAATTTGTCATTAGATCCTCGCCAGATTTCTGGAAGGCCCCCCTCCAGCACTGGAGGTCTTGGAGTCGGTTTCAAATCTGGGGCGACGATATCGTGGCTTAAATTCCAACATCGCGTCTCAAAATTTGGCGTGATCTTATTATTGAGGTGCTTAAAGAAAAACATTCCATCTAGATGCTGTCGCCTCCTTTGGAGCAAGATCAGTTTTAGCGTTTCAAAGCATTAAAATTTAGTTTTTCAAAAAATATGAAAATGTTGGAATGTTAGAGCGAGAGGGATACAAAGCTTAACTTTGTTGTCGAAGAACAACGTGTTTTACATTTCCGTAGCATGCAGGTCGCGCAAACAACAAAATCAATTTAAAAGTGCACGTTGAAACTAGAACAAGCAATTGTCAATTTTCGGTTCTCATAGAAAGTGGCGCCTCCTAGTAGACGGTAGGAGGTACTAAATTTAATGTCTATGGTTTGAACATAGAGTCGTCATTCATTCATTAATCCAATCATTTGATTAAAATAATTTTACATGTCGGCGATTGATGTCAACAAGCGAACTATAAAAAGTAAAGTGAAGTATCATCACGTTTCCCTTTCGGAGTGGTCAGAAACCACGCTTATAAATAAGCCGATTCACATTTAGCCAACTTTACTATAGGCCAATCATGACAAGTGGCAAGCTCGTCGATGTCTCCAGCGTACCAAACCCAAGAAATATCACAAAATATTTTTGTGTCCCGACCACGAATCGAACCCGGTACCTCCGAGTCTAAATCCACGGATTTAACCGCTAGACCACGGAGGCAATTCAAATGTATTGTGCAACTTTTAGTATCGTAAAATACACAATATTTTTAAATTTTCGTGCGCTGTTAATTGGTTATGCGGAATCAAAAATCGAATTTCGTATATAAAAGTTTTTGTATATAATAGGTATGTGTATGTCGCTTTAAGACTCCTACCATCCACCTGGCTGCGCTAGTTTTTAGGTGATCGAGAGTTTTTTGGGTGAGTTGCCAATCTTTTCCCAATTAGTTACTATACTCTTTGGTTCTATTTTGCATGAGGGGTAGATAGATACCAAAAAACGCCACTCCAGGATTAACAATTTTAATCCTTCAAGTCAAATTATCATTATTCACGTAAACCTATTACAAGCATTTATGAAACGTCATTAATTTAATTCTATTGAATGATTTAACTCCTGCTAGTAGAAGACTAAGCAGCAAAGTGGTCCAATAAGTAAGCTGTTAGCAGAAGACCAGCAGCTTAGCAGATTACTTACTTTGGTTTGGGTTGTGACTGGTGTCGAACGGCGGAATACCTAGTGGCTATGGTAACTGCTTTTGCCATATAACTGCACATGTCCTGGACTATAACCACGCGGACAAACATCATTGTGCCATATGTCAACTTTGAACTTGGCGACTTTACGTATGTACCATCCTGTATAAAATAAATATATATATATATATATATACGATATAACTTAACCGTTATGGTTAAGTTAACTTTTTGAGATATTCTGAATTGCATTCACAGATTTTAGAAAAAATACTTCTACTACTAACTGGCCTTCTCACACCCCTCGCTATGACACAGATTACCTCACACCCGCAGGTAATCTATGTCAAGGTATTTGCCTTAAATAAATAAATAAATAAGTAGGTAGATTAATATTATTGTGTATTGTTGAGGATGTTGCTGCAATTGAGGCTAGAAAGGAAGAGTTTGTAAACCATATTTTTGAAGATGGCTCGATTTGGAGCTTGCCTTATACCCAAATCATTCCAAAGATTTGTAGCAAACGAATTAAAGACCAAAGAGGTGTGATGGGAAGGGAAGGAAGGAAGGGATTATATAACTGTTAAGTTTTAAAGTGCATTAAGCCTCAGTAAGTCTTGTTTCAAGCGGTGTTATTTTTATCACCATGGCAAGCAATTAGTTCTCCTTGAAAGTAAAAATTGGCATTTGACATCATTGCATTGCAAATGGCACATACTTTCAACGACAACAACAAAAAGGTGGACAGACTGATGGTGGTAATTTGTCTAGTCTGCTGGGGCGGGAAAGTATCAGTAAAGTATCCACACATTACGGGATCAGGCTCGCATCGCCGTCATGTCCAGTCAAGCCGGCATAGTGTTAGGGACTGATGTCAGTCATGAGTGTCTGATTCCAGTTGTTAACATTCAAAGAATCTCGCTCCCCACTTACCATCAGGTGGGCGCAAGGTCTAGTATAAAAAAAAAAAAACTTTTATTTTTAGATTAATAAATTTTATGCTTTATCTTATAAGTAATTATTGTTTCCACTCTGTATATCTCTATGAAATTGTTATTTGTATAGTTTAATCAGCAATGCATTAACCTAATTTAATCAATGATTGATGGGATGACCCTTTGTAATCATAATTAAATCGTTGTTATGGAATTCGTTTTCTAACAAATTATTGTTGCTTGTTATCTGAAAATTTGATAACGGTAACTACATTTGAGGACATAACAAAATACATACATATACTGGATAATTTTGTATGGTCTTCATCATCATCATTCATCATGACAGCGTCCTAGACCTCCACTGCTGGAGATGGCCCTTCCAGAACATATATCTGGAGAATTTGGCCTACGCTAAGCCAGACGGCTTGGCGAGGATATGATGTCAACTTATTAACGATTGCACAAGTTGGTATTAGTGAAACCGGGTCCGACGGCTTAACGTGTTGTCCGAGGCACGGGAAAGGTGATGTTGTAAATCTATGACAAATGTACGTGAGAAAAGTGTATTTCTCATTGGTACATGCCGGGTGGGTTTGAACCGACCTTTGTAGGATTTAAGGAACGCGTTCTTACAACCGAGCCACCACCGCACTCGTGTATGGTCTTACGTTAGACTAGTATGTGATTCTATTGACAGAAAAAACAACTTTTTCAAGAAACCATGTCAGAATTTTTTTTTTTTACAAATTGGCTATTAATTAGTTTCTTAGGAAAAATTGTTTGTTTCTATCAATAGAAAAACATATTCTAACGGAAGTCCATATATATGTAAACGAAGGTTTGTCTGTGTGTGTTGTATGTATGCAAGATACATTACCTCTAGAACTTTGGAATTCTTCATAAGCATATTTTCTCGCGGTATTCTGACTTTTTCAAAGCCAAGGAAACCGTTGTTGGTGCCATTCATGCCGAGTTTGGCGCCAATTTCTCCAATTTTTATTCCTGGCATAGGCATATGCGTCTCTTCATCCCGAAGTTGGACAATGAATGGATGAATACCATGACATTGGCCTTTTGTATGCAACTGAGCCACAACGACGCAATAATTCGCTGTGTGTGCCACTAAAAAAAGTTAGTTTTTTTTTTTATATTCAGGAGGCCAATTCAGACATAAAATATTATTATAATGCGATCATAGCCGCATATTTTTATAAATATTGCATTAGACATTATCACTATTGCGTGAGAATCGGGGCACTCGGTATACGAGCATGCTCGTACTCTCATCATCTTCATGACAGACCTTTGGTTATTTCAGCCAATGACATGTCATAGGTATAGATACGTAAACATGACAAAAGATTAATCAGCCTTTCCGCAACCGTCCGACAGACTTAAAGATGTCAAAATTGCTAGAGCGTATAGGAATTCTGACAAAATGAATATTCGACTTGGCGCTATATGCGTTTTTTTTGTTACTGAGTTTCGTTTTGACAAGCGTTTAAGTAGCGTTTTTATTCACTTTTAAGTAAAATTCTGTACTACGCGAACACGGAAACTCATCAATGTTGCCAGAAAAAACTTATTTTAACATAAATATTTAAAATAAAATTGTTACAATAAGCCTCAACTCAACAACATCCACTCAAGATCCCTCACACTTCCAGCAGATATTCAGATTCTTTCATAGTGAGTGGAACAAACTCTGGTCATCGCGCCGTCAATAAATATATTTTAAAATCTCCTCATTGCCCATTTCTTAAATAAACAAAATAACCCGACTACCTGATATCTATTTCTGTCACTTGAATATTTGTTGTGTAAATTAAACGTATTTTTTTCCTTCATTTTATGTATTCTTACATAAATTTAGTTAATTGTATATATTATTATTATATATTTTTATTGGTATTTGTGTAGTATGTAAATTATTATTATGTATGTTTAAGTATTTGTTTTTATTTCTAGTGCACCCGCTGTAGACGACCACACTTCCAAAGCTTAGCTAGTATAAAATGCCGAGAGGCATTAGGTTCGCCCTTGTACTCAACTGTTAAGTTTTTAAGTGTAATAATGATTTTATAGATTAATCCTTTCGAGGCTTGGAGAGTTTATAATTAACCCCGTGTTCACGTAGAAGGCAAACTTCGCTTTTTTTTACTGAAATAAAGTGGATAATAGCACTACTTAAATGCTCAAAGTCAGCCAAAGTCGAACACAGATTTAGAATATGACCCCCAGCCAATTTATGATGTTAATTTTGACTAGTTTGTTGTTCATAAAACAGTATGAACTTTGGAATTGAACATAATAAATTATCTTATCAGAAAGTATTAAATAAACCATTGTTGTTATTTACATAATTATAAAATAAATTATGAGCGGTGGTTCGTTTGTAAAAACGCTTTTTTTTTAATCCAGTCTGGCCAGCAGCGTGGCGAGTGTAGTGTAGGTTCTTCAGAAAATTCTAGAAGGCCCATCTCCAACAGTGGCTGTGATGATGATGTTCTGAAGCGGTATCTCATTGTCAAATATGAATATAGATTCACAGAACACTATTTTTTTGCTATATCTTTTAAACTCGTCATTTCTATCAATGATGAATGATACGGACATTATAAAACCTCGATCACGTTCCATCAGGTGAACACGAGTACACATGTCATGCTGTTGTTAAACATTTTAAAAAAACATACTTACATCCCCCAGGCCACCATTTATAAGAAGTTAATGTGGGACTATTAAGTACAAATTCCTTAGTTTTGGCATCATATGTGGCTGTTGTTTCTAAACCTCGGATAAATGTTCCGTGACCAAGTTCAGTCTAAAAAAAATTTTAAACTTAAAATTATAAACTTTTTGGCGGACCGCATCCGTAACGTCGAAATACGGAAAAGGGTTGGTATGAAGGAAAGCATAGGGACAAAAATAAGGAAAGGCATGCTACGATGGTTTGGGCATGTTGAAAGGATGAGCGATGAAAGATTGACGAACCAGATATATAATGCGAAAGTTGTGGGTGAAAGAGGCCCTGGCAGACCGACTCACATATCACGATCAAATAAATAAAACACTGACTGAAGGTGCATTAAAAAGTATTCGTAACCAAAGGGCATGTATGAAGAGGTTAATTAATGTCGACGAAGCGAAAGAAGTATGTCGTGATCGTGTCAAATGGCGCTCAATTGTCTCTGCCTACCCCGCAAGACTTAAAACTACTTGTGCCTAATTCTGGCGCTTTCGACTGACGTGTCAGTTCGAAATATTCGAATAAAAAGCGACAGATCTCAATAGAAAACTATCAGTGTGCTTAGTGTGACATGCAAGTTTCGGAAAACGTAACTGCTGTAGTTACGTTTTTTTATTTTACATTGCGTGTTATTGCAAGTTTGGCTATATTAACAGGCAATGAACAACGAAAATTCAGTAAAAAACTCTACTACTATAGTTGCGTTTACGAAATTTCACTGTCACACTAGGCATACAGTTGACATGCATGTCGAAAGCGCGATAATCGGGGCCCTGCCTCCATTAGCTCGAATGAAACTGACAGATATTGACAGATTCTATGGAGATCGGTCGCGTTTAACAATAATATTTATTTAAATAAATAAAATTTAATTTATTTGTGATATTTCTCGAGTTTGGTACGAATAGAGACATCAACGAGCTTGCCACTTGTCATGATTTTCATATAGTAAAGTTGGTTAAATGTGAATATGCTTATTTATAAGCGTGGTTTTTGACCACCCCGAAAGGGAAACGGTCGTGATGATACTTTTACCTTAACTAAATTATTCCTTCCAGCTCTCAAAGCACGTCTAAAAAAATCATTTACCCAACTTTACTATAGGCCAAGGACAAGCTCGTCGATGTCTCTGGCGTACCAAATCCGAAAAATATGAATAATAAATTATTGTGTCCCGGCCTGGAATCTCGCACTCTTTATAGTCTATGGTCCTAATCCACTTGACGACTAAACCACGGAGGCAGTGTTGTTATGATATTAATTCATAAAAAAATAAAGACGTAAAAAAATTGGTATATACCAGAATTATGAGGTTTTATTTAAATCAAAGACCTCGCCAACCCGTCTGGCCAGCCGTGGCGAGTGTAGGCCAAATTCTTCAGAATTTTCTGGAATGCCCATCTCCAACAGTGGAGGATTAGGACTTTGATGATGCAAATCAAAGATGTTTATGTATAATTTTGTATAGTTATTAGTATTTAGTATATTGATAGTATTAAGTAGGTTTATTATCTAAATATATTAAAAAAATAGTATAAGCGGCAATCATTTAAAAACAATTGACCAAAAATGATCAAACAGTTTTTTTTATTCAAATTCCTAACTTAATGTAATTCTAACACTGACATTGCACCTAACACAGTACTGTTTTTTTAGGTATAAAAATAGACATTTACAATTTAAATTGAGTAAATTATGTAATTGATGTTTCCTTAAACAAGTTTTGGACATTTTTTTTCTTTGGAGTACAAGAGGATAGTTAAGCTTAGCAACCCTTTTTTTTTTTTTTTTTCGGTCTATGGATAAATCATCAATGATACGCCCCCAGCCTGAAGGGCCACCGCGGGAGGACGCATTCCCGTCTAACCGTGAGGCCTCCTAAGGAGACCCCAAGGCGCCTACGGACTAAAACTCTATAAACCGTCTCTCTCTCACTGTTAACAGCTAAGTCTGAGTCGTGGCTACGGAGTGAAGGCACTCGTTCGCCGCATAGTTTTGGAGTACAAGAGGATAGTTAAGCTCAGCACCTCTCTCGCTCACACACTCCAACACATAAAATATTTTTCTAGGCCGAGTGTACTTTTGAGAAATATTGTCAATCTTACTAGGAAGTAAAATGTTATTTTAGACATATTTTATAAATGTATGAAAGAAAATTAACGTATCATCACGACCGTTTCCCTTTCGGGGTGGTCAGAAACCACGCTTATAAATAAGCGGATTCACATTTAGCCAACTTTACTATAGGCCATTTAATCATGACAAGTGGCAAGCTCGTCGATGTCTCCAGCGTATCAAACTCGAGAAATATCACAAATAAATTAAATATTAATTAAATCCAGCAGTGGAGGTCTGGGACGCTGTGTTCTAAAGGATGTAATGATGATTGTTATATGGCCTTATTTTACAACTTTAATAAACTTTTTTATTATTTATATAATTATTTAAATTTTAAGATGATCTTACCTGAGCATAAGTTCCGATGATGCTACAAGTCCAGGCCCGTCCAATCCAATAGGCCTGCTGCTCCACGGTGCCTTGGCCCATGATGGTCGGGATAAACATGACATAATGAAGAGTTACAGGAGAACCATCCTGCAATATTGCCGAGCCCAGAAAACCTCCCAGTACTTCCCTGGTGAGAGATAAGAAAATATATATATTTTATTCAATTTATTTGTGTTATATCTCGCGCGTTTGGTACGCTGAAGACATCGACAAGCTTGCCACTTGTCATGATTGGCCTATAGTAAAGTTCACATTTTTCAATTCAGGTGTATTGAAAAAAAATTAACTAAGATGATAGACTGGATGTTCACTTTTACCACCATGTTCCGGTGTGAACAATTGTATGCCACTTATTACCAAAAACTTGACTGCTGTCTACTTGGTTAAGAATGTAGGTATAATAATACATACCTATAGTTTTCCATGCCGGTGTTTTCTTCCTCCTGCATATGTCTGATGAGTTTAAACAGATTGCAAGCCTTCTCGATGGCCAGCTCATATTTCTCTTTATGGCTTAAATATTCCTGTGGAACCTTTTCTACATGCAATCGTGCACTTAACACCTGTTCCTCTACAAAGAGTCAATAAATATTTTTATTTAATAATATATAAAAAAACATATCAACTTGCGATAACCAATATATATTATATATAAATAATAGGATGGTTTAAAAAGAAGGTCTCATTTTTTATTTTACCGTGGAAAAAAAAATCCTAAAAGGCCCAATTCTTTCAGTAAGTGGTGCAAAGATTTTGCTGGAACTCCTCTTGTTCCAACTTCCACTGCGTAAAGCTGAGTTTTGAACCTATTCCTAATCTTTTTTTCTGTAAGATCATAATATTTATTCAACTTCATGTTGCGGTCTTTTGATTGGTAGTTGATAAATATTTAATGTCAAAAACATAATTATAGCCAGAAACTAGGATTGGGAAGTAGTAGGTCAGACCAGTGTGGTATCCCCACTACTTCCCAGGTCGTTCAACTTAGCCCACACAATAGTGGGTCGGTCCCCTATGGTACCCCCACCACATTGTCATCAAACCCGTGACCCTTGTGGTGAAGGTACTGTTATATGTGCTGCCACAGTATATTTAATTTCCACAGAACTGTAATTATACATTTCCATAATTCTTCCTTACTACATCAGGTGCCTATTCCACCCTCTGTTCTGGTACCTAAACTAAAGTCCTTTGCATCATTAAAATCACCAGTGATTGGTCATACTCTTGTGTGTTGGAAAAATGTTGCTTGGTAATTATTATCTTTACTGCATTGTTCATTCAATAAATAGGTATTTACAAAATAAATATACAAAAAATATATATATTAACACTGTATTGCTAATATTTTAAGCTAAAAAACCTGTTTTGTGTGTATCCAACTAGGAGGCAAGTGGACCTTTGCCCTCCATTGTCCCATTAGTGTAAGATAATGAGCAATTACCTCTCTTACGCCGTTCCAAACTCTTCACTTCACCACCATCGTTTAAATGGGTCAGCTCTGACGTGTTAAATGTACATTTTTTCCTTTCTTTTAGAAGGTCTGCATTCACTTTCACTGACGCGCTTTTCATCGTAAGTTATTAAAAATATCACAAAAATAAGAGAGCACAAACAAGACTTCCCCTGCACGATAAACAAGGCCAACTGATTAAATTATGTTGTCTGAAGTAATCAGAGAAAAAACTTTTTAATGTCGAGCAATATATAAACACTTTGTATAAAGGGAGATTAGTGGTTATGATAACTAATTAGTAAGGTCAGTCTCTCAGCTTATTTGGTTAAAAATTAAACTATTTGTAAGTTTGTATTGAAATAAAATAAGAAAATAATGTACAATTATGCGATTTTGCAATAACAACCAAATTAATTAATGACAGATCCTAAAACTCTTGACACATGTTTATAATCCGACAAAATAAAATATCTGCTACTTGTACAAATTACTGTTCATAATAAACGGGACTATCATTGGCAGTATAAACTTTTTTTTATAAGCTACTTTAAATGTCAAAAGAAGTGTTACTTTTGACAAATAAGCATGTGCAAAAAAATATTCAATTGAATTATAGCAAAAAAAATATTAAAAAGTAAAAAGAATGAGACATGAAAGTTACTATTTACTGACGATTGCACGCGCTAGCGCGGCTTGCCAAAGCCTATGGTTACTGCTGGCAACAACCCGCCCCGGTTTCTATTTTTATCCCGTACTGTACTGGGTGGTGAGGGTGGCCAATAGTCCTATTTTTTACCAATAGTTATTTACATCAGAGGTTGAGTCGTAATTCGAAAATATTATGCAATTCTCAACTCTATAAGCGCTCGACCTTGACAGCGGCCGTGCAAATATCAACTTTAATAGAGTGATATACATATATTTATAGTTAACGGATTCCTTTATATTTATAACGTTTGCGCTTAAGTTACAGAATGGGGCTGCAGGGAAGTGGTGTGGCCCCTCGTGAAGCAGTGTGTTGTGTGATAACGGCGTGGGCTACGCCTCGGTCCCCAGGAGTTCCCGGAGCAGGCGGCGGCCAACCCGTGGCCGTACGTGGAGAGACGCGATTTCCTGAAGATGGTCGAAGCGGCTGTGGTCGGCACGATCGAACATGGACTTCGAGAGCCTGGCCACAAACTGCTCAATAGTCTCTATCTTCAGGTCGTCGTGAAGGACGGTGTTGCGCACGAACCAGGGAGCCTCAACGGTCGCGCATAAGGAGATGTTCTGCCTGACCTTCATGTTTGGAGGCAGCAAGTGATGCCCGGAGTGGTAGCGTCCACCTGCACGAAAAATCGTATTCACTCCAGGAACGATGACAGTACCGTGACTGCCATCGATGCTAGCGTCGAACGCCTTCTCCATTTCAGAAGCAGTCTCTCGAACTTCGCAGGGTGCCGGGTCGGCCTGGCGGAAGACGACCGTCCTTTTTAGGTTTGGTGATGACCTTTCCAAGCTTTCAGGCGCTGGGGATGTGGCTGGTGCGGAGAATCCTGTTGGAGAGCTTTGTCCAAGTCGACGACTTTCTAAGTGAAATAAAGCAAAAAAAGCGCTTAAAGCGACAAGTCAAACATAGGGCATATAACTACGAAACATAAGTTTAAAAAGTGTATCGATTACTTTAATCGATAAGCTAATTGAACTATTATACGCACATCACTATGGTTTTCGTCCGCCATATTTCTTTCTTGTGTGCGTTGGATCTCATCGTGTCAGGATGAGGTTAGTTTTATTTAAAAAACCTTTTACTTCGTTATTATTTTCATGACCGATGATATAAAATGATAGAATTATCCGTTTACCATGTGCGGATATAAAATTAATGGGTTTTGGGTATTTTTTCGGAGCGTATTGATTTGGTATCGGCATTACACGCCATGTGGTTTTCATATGTCGCTTCTCCGTTTTCAGTTCCTTAAAGCTGCAGAAGAGGCTTGCAGCCTCTGTTATGAGATGCGGAAAAAAGAAAGTATGGCTTGATCCAAACGAAATCAATGACATCGCCAACACAAATTCCCGTGAGTATGGTTTCTTAAAATCGATTCCTTACCTCATTATTTCCAGGTCTATATATATTATCAAATTTACTTATTTTTATTTATTTATTAACAAATACAAAAAAAAACTATTATGGGTTAATATTTGTATTAGGTTTAAATATTTGTGACTTTTTGGCTCTGGTAGGCCCCAGACAGGACTTTAGAATGGTTTAGTTTCTGTTCTACTGCTTTAAATTTAAATGTTAGTAGAAAACTTTTAATAGCCAATAGATTTCACTTTTGAAATATTCAAAATATAAAATAAAATTATTACTATGAATGTAAGTCCTGTCAGCGTGAAATGGTGGCAAGAATGCTGGCTGCATTTCCTCTCTGAATTGCAGTACTTTGGGCAAAGAAAAAACCACTTGTCACCAGAGGAGAAGACATGGTATTATGTCTTTTAAAATTTTCTTGGTGCTTGGACTCCATGTGCCCAGCGTTTCTACAGCAAACTGCACAAATATGTAATCTTTTAATATTTACATACGCCGCTTGCAGGACTGCATTATTCCCCTGTGTTATTGTAATGCTATTTTAGATGTTTATTTCATATAGCCTTTTTTTGTTGGAATTGATCTTGCACATCTAATTACCAATTAGTTTCTTTGTATAATTATATAATTTTTGAAGTGTATTTGAAACAGTTTTTTATTGTAGGCCAGAACATCCGTAAGATGATCAAGGATGGTCTGGTGATCAAGAAGCCGGTGGCCGTGCACTCTCGGGCACGTGTCCGTAAGAACACAGAGGCGAGAAGAAAGGGACGTCACTGCGGGTTTGGTAAAAGAAGAGGTACTGCTAATGCCAGAATGCCACAGAAGGTAAGAAAACATAGGATATTACAGTTTTCTCTTTACAGCTGTATGTAGGCCTTATTTCACTGGATCTTTTTTATCAACTTTACACCAGTGCTTGATATAGGCATATAATAATAATAATAATACTGACATCAATACAGATAGCAATATCAAACTATGCCTATGAGGAACATTGGCTGATATAACTAAAGTGATTATATACTATAGCTAACTAACTACATATTAACTGAGGTATATAATAAATAAATAAATAAATATTTCCAGTCAGGTCACACAGCGCCATCTAGTTTTCGTAGTAAACTATGCTTGTGTTACGGAAACTAGATGGTTGACTTTTTTTTTTTTAAATATATACACATAAACACCCAGACCGAGACAAATTATACAATGTACAACTTGCCCCCGGTGGGAATTGAACCCACGACCTCCTGAGTTCACAGCAACGTTTGTTACCACTAGACCACGGAGGCGGTCATTACACACATATCAAACATTTATTTATTTATTATTAGTATAGGGTATTTATAATAGATTTCACTTGTCTAATCTGTATTGTATGCTATCAATTCATGAATTGAAGGTATCTGTAAATTTATTACAATAACTACAGAAAATAAGTTTTTTTTATCTCTAATGCAGGCCTTTTAAGAGCTTTTAACGATTGTGCTTCCCTCACGCTCATGATTAAAGTTGTGAGTGTACTTTTGAGAAATGTAGTCTATTAACTTTCTAGAAAATAACCACTACATGAAGTAAAGTATCATCACAACCATTTCCCTTATGGGGTGGTCACAAACCATGCTTATAAGCGGATTCACATTTGGTCAACTTTACTATATTCCGATCATGACAAGTTGCAAGCTTATTGATTTCTACAGCGTACCAAACTCGAGAAATATCACAAATAAATTAAATATTAACGAAATGCATTTATTTACATTAATATATATTTTTGTGTCCAGACCAGGTATCAAGCCCGGTACCTCTGAGTCTAAATCCACGGACCTAACCACTAGACTATGGAGGCAGAGTTACCACTATATGAAATACCTAATTTTAGACAGAGAAAAATAGCATATACATTTATTTATATATATAGTACACACAGCAGTACATATATTATCACACACATAACATAGTATAATAATAACTTATCTAATATATGTACCAATTAGGTGTCACAGCATTCACCAATATAAAAAGAAGAAGAAATTAAAAACTTATTACTGTTAAAACAAAAAAAATATATATATAGCGTTTACTCCATTTTACTAAAAACAAATCTATGATGTCTGTAATTTTATTCCCTTGAAAGTTAGTAGACATATTTCTGAAAATCAATCAAGTCATAATCTTAAAAAAATGCTGTATGTGTGACCAAGACAGATGCAAAAGTGTTAAAGCACTCTTAAATAATTGAATGTAATTTGTAGGAACTATGGGTCCAAAGGCAGAGAGTATTGCGTAAGTTGCTGCTAAAATACAGAAGTGCTAAGAAAATCGATAGACATCTGTACCACGCCTTGTACATGAAGGCGAAGGGAAATGTGTTCAAGAACAAGAGAGTACTGATGGAGTACATCCACAGAAAGAAGGCAGAGAAGGCCAGGACTAAGATGCTTAGGTAAGTTTCTTTATTTAAAATGAAAAATGTATATATGAAATATATGTCTTATAAATGACAAAGATCTTAACAATCAAACAACTTCAAAGTTATTATTTTTAATTAAAAGAGCAAGTTTAAATGAAATTATAATTTTTAACAAGGCTAAATTGTTGTGACAATTAATTAACCTAACATTAAAAAATAAGTCTCAATTTAGGGGCGATTCTCAGGCAAAAAAGATAATATTGCATCCAATATTTTTCGAAAATACATTTATACATACATATCTTCACGCCAGATCCCTTGCGGGGTAGGCAGAGATAATTGAGCGCTATTTGACACGATCACGACATACCTTCGCTTTGTCGACATTCATTAACCTCTTCATACATGCCCTTTGGTTACGAAGACTTTTTAATGCACCTTCAGTCAGTGTTTTATTTATTTGATCGTGATATGTGAGTCTCGGTCTGCCAGGGCCTCTTTCACCCACAACTTTCGCATTATATATCTGGTTTGTCAATCTTTCTTTGCTCATCCTTTCAACATGCCTGAACCATCGTAGCATGCCTTTCCTTATTTTTGTCCCTATGCTTTCCAACCCTTTTGAAAATACTTAAACCAAAAAAACTAGTTTTACTTGATGTATTATTTCGTACTTAATCATGTTGTTGGTGGTTGTAAAAAAGTAAACATTTTTTCTTTTCTAATGAAAGAGTTTTGTAGATATTATAAAACAACTCTTTTCTTGACCGCCTATAGATTTACTGTCCAGGTGCCGACTACATCAAGCGAATAAATAATAAATAAATAAATATTTCCAGACAGGTCACACAGCGCCATCTAGTTTCCGTGGTAAGCTACGAGGCTTGTGTTACGAAACTAGATGGTTGACAAACTACATATTATTCTTTTTTTTTTGTAAATATATACATTATACATATAAACACCCAGACCGAGACAAATTATACAATGTACAACTTGCCCCCAGTGGGAATCGAACCCACGACCTCCCGAGTTCACTGCAACGTTTGTTACCACTAAACCACGCAGGCGGTCTATATGGCGGTATATAAAAATAACACCATTTGAAACAAAACTTACCTAATGTATTTCTCAATAGTACTCATACATGCCAGAAGTGTCAGAACCAACCTTTTTTTGGATTATTAGTTCTGAACAATTCTGGAGCATTTGGCCTTCAATTGCCACTATTGGCCAGGTTTATATCCATTATTATTTATATTATATGATATGAAAGTGAAGCTAAATGTGTGTGTTTTTTCCAGTGACCAAGCCGAGGCTCGCCGTAACAAGGTGAAGGAAGCCCGCAAGCGCCGCGAAGAAAGAATCGCCGCCAAGAAGGAGGAACTCCTCCAGAGCTTTGCCAGGGAAGACGAGGCTGCAGTCACGGCCAAGAAGTGAACACACAATATATTTATAACTACTTAAACACTGTGTTTTATTGGCAAAATAACTCCCCAACTCCTAACTTTAGGCGTGAATTACACAAGCGACGTATGATTCGGATTTGATGCGGATGTGTATTGGATTTTATGTGGACATCATTTATTAAGGGGATTTGGGATAAATTGTATTCACAGATTAAGTAAAAAAAAACCTTTATATAGTTCAGAAGAGCAAAATGTTTAAAATATCATAATGACTTCTTCTGTTTAGTAGAGCGCTTAGAATGAATATGATACTAACGTCGTTCCGAATCAAAAATCACGATTTGGATGCTCAGAGCGTGATATTAATTCGGAACGGTCTAAATATAGGTTAAGTTCGCGGATTTAGACTCGGAGGTACCGGGTTCAATTCCTGGTCGGGACACAAAAATAATTATTAATGTAAATAAATACATTTGTAATATTTCTCGAGTTTGGTACGCTGGAGACATCGACGAGCTTGCCACTTGACATGATTGGCCTATAGTAAAGTTGGCTAAATGTGAATCCGCTTATTTATAAGCGTGGTTTCTGACCACCCCGAAAGGGAAACGGTCGTGATGATACTTTACGTTTTACTTTACTAAATTTTACTTTTATTTTATGTGTCGCAAGTGACAATTTTTTTTGGCTTTTACAACTGTTAAATTTTAAATACCTACCATCCAATTTGTATGGAGAAGCCAAAAAGTTTTGCCACTTCCGACGTATGGTTTATTAGGAAAAGTTGTTATCAATAGAATAACATATTAGATTAGAGTAAGGCCATACAAAATCACGTGTCGCCATCTTAATGTTCCTTACGCTGCGATTTTAGTTTTATTTCTTTTGTTATTGGAATATTTCATAGGACTAGTATGTGTAGATTGTCAAGCCTGCAGATATAAAACGCTAGGTACGTAACTTGTAGCTTTGTATAAACTTCAGCTAACATCCACTGCAACACACTACAGACAAATTCGTTGGATTTCATACGATTGCTATGTTCGAGTTGAAAGCAAATAAAGAAAGGTTTTTTACCGAATTTTGTATTAAAAACATAGAGAAACACTAAGTCAAACGACTTGCAAATTTCCCTTTAAGTATTGTATAAATTCAATGAAAAGAGCTATGCTTGGTATATCTCTAATGGATATATTCGTCAGAGAACGAAAGTTACTGACATAGCTTTTAAAATTAGCAAGCTGAAGTGGCAATGGGCCGGACACATCTGCTGCAGAACCGACGATCGATGGAGCAAACGGGTTCTAGAGTGGAGACCACGTACGGGAAGACGCAGAGTGGGACGACCCTCCGCCAGATGGACAGATGACCTAAAGAAGGTCGCTGGTGGGGGTTGGATGAGGGTAGCAAAAGATTGCGTTAAGTGGCGATCCTTAGGGGAGGCCTACATCCAGCAGTGGAGAGATACAGGCTGATGATGATTGTATAAGTAAAGAAAAGCATGCTAAGTCTACGTGCGCAGCGCGCGTGCTGTGCATTGTGAGCAATAGATGGAATAGCCAGGAATATCGTCAACTGGTTTCTGTAAACAACCTTGATAGTGGCATTCTTAATTTTAGTCTTATTGCTAAAACTGTAGGTTTAATTTTCGATGTAACCGGCTTATACCTAACACGTTTTCCTAACTTATCAAAGAGTAATTAATATATTTTTTACAGTCGTCATTTTTTCGACAGCTTCGATTACAAAAAACTGTCTCGAAAGAAAGTTGGTAAAATAGAAAGTCATTCCTTTCGGGGTAGACAGAACCCACGATTTTTAAAGCGGGTTCACATTAGCCTTTTTTACTATAGGCCCATTATAACATGTGGCAATCTCGAGAAATGTCACAAATAAATTAAATATTAATTAAATGTATTTATATACATTAATAAATATTTTGTGTCCCGACCAGGAATCGAACCCGGTACCTCCCTCCGAGTCTAAATCCACGGACTTAACCGCTAGACCAGTGAGGTTGATAAAATAGCCTTCATGAAAACATAGTATAATACAGAGAAAAGGGATAGGTAGGTAGGTAGTTACCTACCTACTTTGTATTCCTAAAAAAACAGTGTAATTGAGAACCTCCTCCTTTTTTGAAATCGGTTAAAAAAATGAATTAAATTTTAAATATACATAATTTTAAAATGTCCTTAAGAGACTTCCCACACAGATAGCCGCAAGGAGACAGGCAACATCGACAGAAATAATTGCTAGCGAAAACTACATAGGTATTATTTTTTCCAAATATATTATTGCACAGTAATATATAATAAAGTAATAAATAATAAATCCTCGCCAAGCCCTCTGGCCAGGCGTAGCGAGTGTAGGCTAAATTCTCCAGATATATGTTTTGGAAGGCCTATCTCCAGCAGTGGAGGTCTAGGACGCTGTGGTCTAGGTTCTGTAATTAATGAAAAAATTAAAATGAATATAATAAAAATATCATTAATGTTATCAATAAAAGTATTAAGTACTTTTTTATCAATGTACGCAGCACAAGTAGTACATAAAAAGGCCAAAATGCTGGCTTCAAAAATGTTTAAAATTTTCATATAATGGTTCTTCTGAAATTCTTTACTCTATGCTTGCATTAATTTAGATTAAGGTTAATATCACGGGAATAACGGCCTTACAGCTTAAAGCGTGCGGCTTAAATTCCTTTAATAACTTAATTATACCTACGTCTGTTTGATATTATTTATTAGATAATGCTTGGGCGACTGTACACAGTCGATTACTAACAAGAATTCGTAAAGTTGTGTTTGTAATACAAAAAATGTTGCCGGCTAAAGTGAACGAAGATTTACAAATGGAAAGAGATAGGTGTAGTTTTGATATCCACGAGCTTACAAATATTATGGATGGTGGACCAGAAAAAACTTTGGATCGCAGAAAAGAAGGTACGAGTATAGACAAATATTTGTCTTCAATTGAATTTTGATATTGTAAATTCAAGTCGGTTCAAACCAATGAGGAATACACTTTTCTTACGTACATTTGTCATAAATTTACGACACCACTGTTGTCGTGTCGATCCCGGTTCCACTAATACCAAATTGTGGAATAGTAAAATGTCATTAAAAATTGTCATCATATCCTTGTCAACCCGTGTAGCCAGCGTGGAAAAAGAACAGTGAAAGAAAAATAAATAAACAACAAAGGAAGTTAAAGGGAAAAGAAAATAAAGAAAAATAAAAACAAAATAAAAAAATATATATTTTAAAAGCTAGCTTACATTGAATTTAATGTATTTATATATCATTAATTTATTAGAGCCCCTAGAATACAGCGTCCTGGAACCTCTACTGTTGGAGATGGGCCTACACTCGCCACGCCAGCCAAAGGTTGGCAATGTTAATGACAATTTATTAACGATTGCACAGGTTGGTATTCCGTATTAGTGGAATCAGAACTGACTTCGAATTCGTTGGATAAAGATAAAAAAGAACGTATGCAATGGCGAGCCTTGATAGAGGCCTATGTTGAGCAGGCAGTTCAGTTTAGAAGCCATACAGCCAGAACTTTGATAAGAAATAATGAATATTTATGTTTTGTCAAAGTCAAAGTCCTTGCATATTAAACGTGTGATAAGCATAAGGTTAGCGACCCTTCTTCAAACTTAACATATTTCAATTAGTCTCAACTACCGGTACTCGTAATTTAATTATTTATAGAGTCTGGCTAATGAAAGTAGATAACGAAAAAGCTCGGGAAATTAAAAAAAATATTAATATGGTGTCACTCAAAATTTCCTATCAAACAATTGATAATATACATATGTTCGGGTTACATTTGTTAACTTAACGGCAAAAAAATAAAAACAAAAGTGAAATGCTTTTACTGAGAAGATTGCTTGTTGGTAGTATCAAAATAATAAATCATACTAACCTAAGAAATACAACACAACACGTAAACAATCTTGTTTTTGGTTGAATTCAGCTTCTTTTTTTTCTTGGAATTTGGACAACAAACAATATCTTTCGGATTCCACTTTTAATAGTTTTATTTATATTTTACGACGCAAACGAGGAACTAACAACAATTCAAAGCAAATGTTTGACAACAGCCAATTAAAAAAAATTACACTTTCACAATAGTGTTGCCATTTGAAAGTTTACAAATAATTCGATTATTAAATTTCATTAGACAGACTGTTTAGTGACCAAACGTTCTAATTTAGGGTTATGATAATGATGAATTAATACCAACACCCGTATTCTAAGACGTTTTCTTACTGGCTCAACCATTCGTTCCAGCTGTCAAATGGATTACCTCAAGGGATCTTCGGAATTGGTAGTTGTAAACCTCAATAGAGATAAATTTAAAATGTTATCGGTGGTTTTTTTTTTCAGGCAACTTTAAAGTTTTATATTTATATAGCAGTGTTTATTTGTATTTATTTTACATATATGTTTTTGCAGTTTTTAGACATGGCATTCTAACGCGTTCTTACGTTGGCGAAGTTGAAACGTGGGAAATATGTATTAGCACACGATTATTTTGTGTCTACTGGTATTTTGCTGGGGTACCCGCAATCTTAGAACCATCTGGGATTGTGCGGAGCGATGGCAAGAGACCCGACGGAATGACTGTTGGGCCGTGGAAACTTGGCAGGTCTCTGGTGTGGGATGCGACGTGTGTAGATACATTAGCTCCATCTTACATCCAGGCGACCTCGTCAGGAGCGGGAAGTGCGGCGTCTTCTGCGGATAACCTCAAATTGCGCAAATACGCCAACCTTGGTGTCGGTTACGAATTTGCGCCGTTTGGGGTCGAGACGATGGGCCCATGGGGACCGTCAGCGAGGCGCTTGGCCAAGGAGTTGTCAAAGCGGCTGACAGAAAGGTCTGGAGACAGGAAGGCTGGCAATTATTTCTGCCAACGTATTAGCTATACAGAGGGGAAATGTTGCCAGTCTCCTTGGGACTATTCGGATGGGACGTCTCTAGAGGACATTTTTTATTTATAGTTCAGTTTATTTTTAATTTTATTATTTAGGTAGCTTTTAATTTATATTTAATGTACTATATTTATTAATATACTATTGTCTACTATATAATATTTATATAATCTAGTTGATTCTTAATCGATGAATATGGCTGTAAAGTTTAACTTTAGCATGTATCTCTGTGTTCTTTAATTATATTTTTTCAGAGGAGCTTCTTCTGGGCGATGGTATGTTTGAAGGCTTTCCTGAAGCTCACCTCAGCCATCAAGAAGTCTACAAGTATGGCACCAAGAAGACCATCAAACTGCTAACTACATTACTGCGAGATAAGAACTCAGTTCACTATAAGTATGATCCGGATTTAGACGTTTCCAATATCCAAACCCTAATATCTATTTAACGTTTTTTTTTTTCCACATAATGGTAAGTGGCGCGCGAGGTCCATTAATGTTAGCAACTGGAATCAGACACTTATGACGGATATCAGTCTCTGAGCCTGATCCTGAAACATGGATACACTGGGTTTATCGGCACAAACAGTGGAACTTCCCCGCCACCATCAATCCGCCTACCACCTATTTTAAATTTAACAGGTTGTATAGCGAAGCCCAATATTTTTGTCACGGAAGTGGTGTTTTCTTTACAAAAGTTGTTTGTAAAGAAAAGTAAGACAACATCATAAAATACAAAAGCAATGGTAGTGGGTTGCCTAACAATCGAAATACATAAGGTAAAGGCTATTTAAAAAAAAAAAAAAAAAATGTATTTTGTATTATTTCACTAGCTAACTGCCTCCATGGTCTAGCGGTTAAGTCCGTGGATTTAGACTCGGAGGTACCGGGTTCGATTCCTGGTCGGGACACAAAACTATTTATTAATGTAATTAAATACATTTATTTAATATTTAATTTATTTGTGATATTTCTCGAGTTTGGTACGCTGGAGACATCGACGAGCTTGCCACTTGTCATGATTGGCCTGTAGTAAAGTTGGCTAAATGTGAATCCGCTTATTTATAAGCGTTGTTTCTGACCACCTTTAAAGGGAAACGGTCGTGATGATACTTTACTTTTTTACTTTTTATTTCACTAGCTGATAGTGTCGCCGCTTATAAGCTTTATATAATAATTTTATATATAATATAATAATTTTTAATAATATAATAATTATATATAATAATTTTTTTAGCTAATATTATAAGTTTTTTTGTTTTTTTTTGTTCTCTTCTGATGGATGATGAATGAGATGATAGGGAAGGCAAAGGGTCTAGCCCATACAGCCAAGTCTGACGTAATATATCTTTCTTTTTCATGAGTTAATGAGGTCATCATCAAATTCCAGATGCTGCAGAATTTGATGCTTTTCTTGGAGTCACTCGCGGAACCATCCACTGCTCAAACACGTCGGGTAAAATATGGGAGGTGACAGCGCGGGAAAACCGCAAAAAATAAACTGCAACTTGTGCCCCATATTTAAAGTCCAATTTATCGTTTTCCATAATTATTCACATTGTAGCACATTATTAAACAAAACAACACCACTTTTGGCCAATAATATCCACAGAAAATTAATTTACAAAACAAAAACTTGCACTTGACATGTCCACGCAAAATGGCGCGAAGAACTCCCTATTGGGAATCAAAGTCAAACGTCGAACTTATGGAAACTGAAGGAATCGAACCCTATTACCAAAAATAAAAAAAAGTTTTATTCTTTAACAAAATCAGCCCGTACACATTCCTTTCAGCAGTTTAGACAGCCATCAACGTATCTTGTACTAAATATAAGCAAAACATTTAATATCAATGAATCATTAAAAAAAATATTTTTAAGCATTTTGCAATTTTTATAACTTAAAACAGTTAGTCTTACAAGATAGACGGGTTCACCTCCTTTACAGAAATAGTTAGGTAGGTTGCTATTGCTCAGAGAACGAATGATAATGCATAGCTTTTAAAATTAGCAAGCTATAGTGGCAGTGGGCTGTACACATTTGTGCAGAACCGATGAACGATGAGGAAAACTGGTTCTGGAGTCCATGGGAAGACGTAGAATGGAACGACTCCTCGCCAGATGGACGGATGACCTGAAGAAGGTCACTGGTAGGGTTAGATGAGGGTCGCGTTATGTGGCGAGCTTTACGATAGGCCTACATTCAGCAGTGAAGAGATACAGGCTGATAAAGATAGTAAAAGTTGCAATACTTATTTATTTATTTAATTAAGCAAGTCAACAACATGTTTACAAAATCTTATACAATATACAATCTAGAAGGTATCTTAATAGTTTAGTAAACATGTTACTTACAGACCAGCATTGCATTCAAAAGGTAGGTAACATCGTTTACTAAAACACAAAAACTAAGTAGTACAATTTAAAAATATAGGCATGACAAAAACAGTAAGCTACAGAAAACAACAAAAATGAATATCGCAAGTACTTACAAATGGAAACAGTATAACCTAAACAAAAATAATTGAATTATATGTACAAGTCAACACAGCGATACCACAGTCACCAGCAGTGCACAATAACAACAAAAAAAAACAAAACTTAGACCGAGAGTCGGCGACCCAAAATCACCTTTCGTGCAAGCTCTTAGCCAAAACCGCATCACTAAGCGACAACTATCAATCCTAACCCTCAGTTAGCTCCTAAACACCGCCCGGCAAGATAGCAGGAGACCTTTCTCCTTAGTGACGCTTTAGCCTTTTAACTTTCCATTGACGAATGTGTTTCAGAGAAGTGTTGTTCCTGTTGTACCGTTCGATCTTATCACAAGACGGATCGCCGATGGGCGTTCATTACATAATGTTTATTCCCGCCATTATCGGACAATGCACGCCGGAGCAACAAGCTGAGTGGCTGCCACGCGCTTGGAACTGCGGGATCATAGGGACTTATGCACAGGTACGAGTATTGAATTTAAATAATATCTCATGGTTTTATAGGTCGCAGAGTAGATGAAATTGGGTTTACTACTGCTGATCGCAGATATCATGGATTACAACAGAGCCGCATCATGAGTCTTGTAGGTATACTGTGCAACGAAAATTGAGGCTTTGGGCACAAACGGATTATTGCGCTCTAAAAGATCCCGACATCATAACAGACAGAATAACTTACCATAACTTTCTACTATGTAGTTAGATATGTATTTATTATTTATGTATATATTTAATTAATATGTAGGATATGTATATTTAATTAGTATGTATTTATCACAATAGTATTTCTGCACCCGCTTATTTATTTATTAAGGAAAACTATTGACATTTAATTCACAAGTATAGATACAAAAATAGAAACAGAAAGGCTTTACAAAGGTTAGTTGGTAGAAAATGCATTTATAGCATTAAGCTCGCCGTTGTACCCACACTATTTTTGGTTCTGTACAATGAAGAATTTATTATTAATATTATCATATGTATCGCTGTTGCTCAAGGACATTTCATTCCAAAATGTTCCGAACACATACGGGGCCAATAGTGACTTTGTCCCTGCTATCGACAAGCTCTTCTTCTTCCTATTGGGATGACACCGGATTCGTCTGCGGTCAGAGGATCTTAAAATATTTCTTAACAGGGAATTCTGTCCGCTCGGTGTTGTGTACCGCGATTTGCTCCACGTCGTTGTTCTCGGGCTGAGCGCAGGATGGACGACGGTGCCGTCCACTGAAGTATCTCGTACTTCTCAAAAGGTGGTTTTAATGAGAGTCTGGATACGTGCTTGAACTTACTGAACATGCACACACGTGGACAATATCATTTTTGTAAGCTCTACTGAGATTTATGACCATATTCTGAGATTAGTGACGACCTAACCGTCTTTAGTATGGGTATCCTTCTCTAACATATCACAGCCTCCATTAGTCAAAGTGAACAAATATAAAATTTTGCTGCTATTTTGGCCTTACTTCTATTACTTGTACTTTATTCTAAGGTGTGAGCTCTTTTAGAGTAGGTAACTATAGAGACGTGACTGCACTGACCGACCACACGTTAGTACTTAAGGGTTAGACAAATATTAATTTCGATTGAATTCCAGACAGAGCTGGGTCACGGCACATTTATCCGTGGTCTAGAAACTACTGCCACTTACGACGCGACAACTAAGGAATTTATTCTTAACACTCCAACATTGACTTCTTACAAATGGTGGCCTGGCGGACGTAAGTACATAAACCCATTCTAATTAAATACAATAGTTTATTTGTGATATTCCTGACTCTGGTAGAGATATCGATGAGCTTGCCACTTTTCACGCCTATAGTATTGTTATATAGTATCTTCTTTAAAAAAAGCGGTTCTGGTGGTGAACGGATTCATCCGTTTCCGACTCACCTATGCTGGCGCAGGCACCGCTTTCTGCCCAATATATAGGGACAAAATCAAAAGTCTCCCGAGCACCATATTTCGTGCGTAATTCGGTCATAGCTCAAGATCTGAAGATGCTTTGAGGAATTTGTCGTAGACCTGACTAGACGTATGTTCTATGGGGCCGACGACGGACACTTTAAGCATCTCTAGAATATCGCTCCGCCTGCGCCCAGGCCTACAATAGGATTCCACTAGAGTGCTCTTGAAGGAGAGCTGAAGTAGTCTAGCTTAGACCCCTGGGTTCGTGAGCCGCACGCGCTGTTATACCAGCAGCAGCTGAGATCCTGCCGGGAAAAATGGGGGAATGTCCACAACCCTAGGCTCATTAGTCAACCGAGCCGGTACGACCTCACTGTCTGTCTTAATGATGTGATTTAAAATCCTTTTTTCAGTGGGTCAAACAGCAAACTATTGCATAGTTGTGGCCCAACTGTACACCCAAGGACAATGCCACGGGGTTCACCCTTTCATGGTGCAAGTGAGAGATGAAGACACGCACACCCCTCTAAAGGGCATTAAAATTGGAGACATTGGGGCTAAATTTGGTTACACCTCCGTCAACAACGGGTTTTTAGGATTGGACAATGTCAGAATACCAAGGACTAATATGCTGATGAAACATGCTCAGGTTCTTGAGGTTAGTTTATCTGTGCATCTCTTTTTTGTAAGTCAAATTTGAGTGAAACAAGCTCATCTTCGGCAGCGAACTTGCACGAGCATAAGGGTTCTAACACAAGTAGCATTTAAGACCATTGCTCGACGTATTTTACCATCATTGCGAAAAATCCCAGATGGTTCGAAAACCGATGGGATAACGGCAGAAACCAAAGCCCGGCGGATTACATTGTTGAATAAATAAATACATGATTTTATTATACATTAAATATGAATAAATAATATAATTAAAAATTAAATTAATAAATTAATTTGGGGTTGAAACAATGGGGGTATATTCTCTTGATACCCACAAATTCATAAAAGAGCTGGGTAAACGAATTTTCCAAGAGTGTGGCGATCCCAAATGCCATAACTACCTAAAACAGAATATTTCAATTATAATTCAACGAGGAAATGCGGCGAGCGCTTTAGGTACCCTCCCTGGTGGTAAGCCCTTAGTTTATTTTGTAGAATAGTTTTAATTTCATAGGTATTTTTAGTTTAGTATTATTTATAATTGGTTTTTTATTCTATTTTATTTTAATATTTTTGTATCCACTTCGAATAAATATATTGTTAATATGTGGAACATTAAAAAGAAACTACACTGAATAAAAATGTTCTCTAGAGACGTCTCATCCTAGATAGTTCCAAGGAGATTGGCAACATTTCCCCTCTGTATAGCGAGGCTAATACGATGGCAGAAATAATTGCCAGCCTTCCTGTCTTCAGACATTTCCGTCAGCCGCTTTGGCAACTCTTGGCGCTTTGCTGACGTTTGTACCAAGGTTGGCGTACTTGTGCAACTTGAGGTTCTAGCAGAAAAAGCCAAACTTCGTGCGCCTGACGAGGTCGCCTGGATGTGAGATGGAGCTAATGTGTCTACACACGTCGCATCCCACACCAGAGACCTGCCAAGTTTCCACGGCCCAACAGTCATTTCGTCGTGTCTTTTGCCATCACTCCGCACAATCCCATAATGGGTTCTAAGATTGCGGGTACTCCAGCAGTGACAAGAGATCTCGTGATGACGTTGAGTGCCGCATGAAGAGAAATACAAATACATATATTATTAACTAATATAATCCAAATCTAGTTAACAAATTATATCACAATCTTCTTATAGAGTGGTCATTCATTTCAGGACGGTACCTACGTAAAATCTCCTAGTTCTAAGCTGACATATGGAACCATGGTCTTTGTCAGGGTGGTCATAGTGACTGACATGAGCATCCAACTTGCCAAGGCAGCTACAATAGCCACCAGGTACTCCGCAGTCAGAAGACAATGCCAGATCAAGGAAACGTAAGTATGCTGTCATCATAGCCCCCATAAAACAGATACCCAGGTCTCTACTGCTGAAGATGGGACATCTAGAACATGTTTCATGTAGGTAATAAAAAATATAAAATTATTTCAATGGTGTAGTTAAGCGGTTATCAAACTTTTTGGTGACGGATCCCTTGGGCTTGTTTTTTTATTGTTAGTTTTTAATTCCAGATATTTTTTTACGCAGTCGGGTTTTTTTATTAATAAATATTAAATGTTTATTGAATAAGAAAATATTTTAGTGAAGGCGAGGTTCAGATCTTGGATTACTTGACGCAGCAGCATAAGTTGTTTATCGCTATAGCAGCCAGTCATGCACAAAGGTTGACTGCCAACCGTCTTTGGAGCTTGTACAATAAAGTTGCAAAGAAAATGGAAGGGGGCGACTTGGATACATTACCAGAGGTGAGAAGTTGGAGATTGTCATAAGGACATTAAAAAACCATATAACAAATATTTCGGAAAATAGGCAAACACAATACACACCCACCTTGAGTCTCATAAGACATAAGCTCAGATATTTTTTCCTAATTTTGCCTTATTTATTAAATAAATACAAATTACACATTACAAGTTTGCGGACGACGCTAGAATCTAACTAGTTTTCATACTCCGACGTCCGGTCAAGTTGCATTGGCCGTGGCCACGGGTCTACTATCTCTAAGGTCAGGCGTTAATGTTCACTCTTAAAAAATTTAAACTGTTAAAAAAAAATAGAGCAAGCAACACCAAGATGAATGGTGAAAGATCAAATGCAGCCCTATTCTATTACTTAAGCGCAAACATAATTAGTGTATTTTGTTATTAACGTTAGAGGTTGCATCATAATTACAAAATATTATTCAATTCTCAACTCTATAAGCGCTCGACCTTGACAGCGGCCGTGCAAATATCAACTTTAATAGCGTAATATATATGTAGTTAACGATTCCATTATATAACGTTTGCGCTTAAGTAACAGAATAGGGCAGGGCTCGAACGGATAACCTTATTTTTGGATTGGAAAGCGATCTTACATCCCGAGCCACCACTCAGTGTCATGTAGTCTATATATTGCCCGTTTGCGCGATGCAAAGAAGGGTTGTATTTATCAGTCTATGTACCTATGTATGTTTATTCCTTTGTGGCACACTGGAGACCAAACGCGTGTGCTGTATTTAACGATTCGCACTTCAATAGATTTGTCTTAATCACGTGAGTGTCACTGAAGATACGACATAAAATTTCAGTAAGGCGACAACCAGACGCCATATTGTGATAAAGACAAAAAAAAGTCGACAAACCATATCGAATGGGGTATCATCGAATAGGTATCAATCATATTGAGATTTCTTTTATCACTTTTCATTTCGAGTTACCATTGAGGATCTATAGCGCGTCAAAGTTGGTTAGCAACCATTCTCATTTAATTTTTTTATGAAAGTCCTACCTACCTATAATAAATATCATATAATCGCATAATAGCCTTCGTGGTCTAGCGGTTAAGTTCGATTCCTGGTCGGGACACAATAATTTATTTCGTTTTGTGGTTGTCACGTTGCCGTTTGCATCACTCTATCCTCTATGCCCAAGTGGGCGCGCTCCACATGCCTTGGTTGGCAATTCCTGCTCTAATATGTATTGTTATTCCAGCTTCACGCCTTAGCTTGTTGCCTAAAAGCAGTAGTAACATCAGATACGGCTAGCTATGTAGAGAGGTGTCGTCTTGCGTGCGGCGGCCATGGATACATGATGTCGTCCAGCCTGCCTACTGCATATGCGCAGGTCACCGCAGCCTGCACCTACGAGGGGGAAAACACAGTGCTTCTATTACAGACTGCTAGGTAAATAAAGGATGTTCTATCTTTATTATTAGGTACTAGAACCATATGTTTGTGCCATGCTTTCAACAATTTATAAATTTAAAATCCTAGTCTCGCCTATGCTCATTGCGACCGCGTGTTGAAATTGTGACTAAACAAGAATTAAAATAATGTCTGTCTTGCGTGTTAAAAATATGTTAAAATCAATCAACTGCGCGCTGTCATCAAGTCATCAAAAGTCTCGCCTATACTGAACATTAAACTGTGGTTAAAATATTTAGAATGTATTAAATTAATAAATAAATAAGTTACGACTAGAGTTGCGCATAGTAGTTCCTGGCCAAGAGCGCTCAGTTCGCCATTCCTTAGGGAACTAGTTCGTCTTTTAGTTCCTTAGCTCCGAGCCCTTGTATCGAACCAGAGAAAGGGAGCAGTTCCAGGGTTCTGTAATTAAAGGCAGTCTTTCTCGCTCGCTTTTGAATTGTATTTTGTATGATATAATGTACAGAATTGATGATAAAAATAATAATCATGCAATAATAAATAATCAAAATAAACCTGTTTTTGGTTCTCCTGAACATTTTGGTAATATAACGAAGCTGTTAGATAGCTTAGTTCAATCGAACGAGATGCTAGTAAGTGATAATGTGACGTGACAAGCACTGTTATTCACTGCTCCCGTTTGGAGCGGGAGACTGGTTCCGGGAGTTGTGGGAGCGCTATATAGGACTAGTTCGTTCGCCAACTACAAACAAGCCTAGTTGCGAAACATTTATTGTTTATAATAATTTATTTGTGATATTTCTCGAATTTGGTACGCTAGAGACATCGACGAGCTTGCCACTTGTCATGTTGGGCCTATGTTAAAGTTGCCTAAATGTCAATCCGCTTATAAAAGCGTGGTTTCTGACCACCAGTCACCACAGAAGAGATAGAGTCGTGATGAAAAATTACTCTATTTTCTAACGCTCGCTTATTTGTAACAACATGGATTCCTGCTATTTCTTCATTCCAAATAACACCGAATGAATAGATAATTTTTTTAGACAATATTTTGTACTCTTCCCAGATATCTAACTAAGGCATGGCAACAGATGGAAGACACGGGAAAGGCCACGCCTACTATGAGTTATTTAAAGGAATTCAAATCTGGCTCCATTCCTGACTGGAATAATTCTGTCGAAGGGATTATCAATGGCTTCGAAGTTGTCGCAGCAAGGTATTTTTTTTTGTTTTTCTATAAATAGTTATCTATTTGTTTTATTTAAATCTTTATTGCACAAAGAAAATGGCGGGCTTATAATGCCACTAGACGTGTTCTACAAGATATACCACGGCAAGTGTTCTGAGGAGCTCCATAACCTTATCCCTTCTTCTCTATTCCGCAACCGATCTACTCGCACAGGCCAAAATATGCATCCACATACCTTACCCACTATCTACTTACGCGAACTCATAAATTTGGAGACTCTTACATCTGTCGCACGCTGAAGATGTGGAATGCTCTCCCAGCCAGTGTGTTTCCCCACTCTTATAACCTGGAGTCCTTCAAGCGAAGTGTGAAAAAGCATCTTGTTAGGCCGGCATAGTGGTAGAGACTGATGTCGGTGGTGGTGACCGGCATCAGTTGCTCCCATTCTTGGACCTCGCGTACTGCTTACCATCAGGTGGGCGCGATGTCATATGACGAGTTCAGTAAAAAAAAAAAAAAACTAGATATACCGTAGCCACTATCGCTATGTGTACATATAAATTTAGAGAGTCTAACATCTGTCGTATGCTGAAGATGTGGAATGCTCTCCCAGATAGTTCGTTTTCCCATTCCTATAACCTGGAGTCCTTCAAGCGAAGTGTGAAAAATTATCTTGATATGCCGGCATAGGTTTGGGACTAAAGTTTCTACTATCCATTGACCTTACCGCTTACCATCAGTTGGGCGCGATGTCACATGTCGTGCTCAGTATACTGCGTGATTTTGTATGGCCTTCTTTAGACTAATATATATATAGTTATTCTATTGATAGAAACAATCAACTTTTCCTTTCCGACATGGTTTGGTGGTGACAAAACATTTTGGCTTCTAAACTGGCTATTTTAAATTTAACAGGAATAAAAAAATATATATTTCAGGAGAATATCATCAAGTGTGGAGAGTATGAAGAAGAGAATGGATTCAGGTCTTTGTCAAGAAGATGCCTGGAACCTCACATCAGTTCAGCTGGTCACTGCTGCAGAGGTGAAGTTTCATTTGATTTTCTATATTCACTGAAACATTGTCACAATTAGTTTATCATTTCATTACATCATTACAGTCCCTAGACCTCCACTGCTGGAGATGGGCCTTCCAGAACTGGTGAATTTGGCCTACACTCGCCACGCTGGCCAGACGGTTTCGCGAGGATCTGATGTAATTTTTTTTATGACAATTAATTAACAATTCCACAAGTTGGTATTAGTTGAACCGGGACCGACGGCTTAACGTGCTCTCTGAGGCACGGGAACGGTGGTTTTGTAAATCTATGACAAATGTACGTAAGAAAAGTGTATTTCTCTTTGGTACATGCCGGGTGGGTTTGAACCGACCTTTGTAGGATTTAAGGTACGCGTTCTTACAACCGAGCCTTATATAAAACATACCTATATCTATAAAAATCTTTGTAAATATTAGATTGTGCGAGTGAGAGGTATGCGAAAGCGTTAAACATGCAATTAAGAATAGTATTTTTTTTTCAGTCGCACTGCAGGGTAGTTATAATTTCAAGTTTCCACGAGGAGGTATTGAGTATGTGCCCCAGAGTATCTCCAAAACTGGCTACAGTATTGGAGCAGTTGGACCAGCTGTATGCCGTGCACTGGGCCATGGAGAAGAGAGGAGATCTGTTTGCTGTGAGTAATAATAACACTGGTTAACTAAACTAAAGGTTTTCCCGCGCTGTCAATTCCCTTTTTATACTCGACGTGTTTGGGCGATAATGCCGCGAGGGACTCCAAGAAAAGCCAATTCTGCAACATATGGAATTTGTTGCAGAATTGGCCTCATAACTCATTAAAATAAAGATATACGAGTATATTAAATCAGGCTTGGCTGTATGGGCTAGACCCTTTGCCTTACCAATCGTCTCAATGGGAGAATGAAACAAAAAATAAAGAGTTCTTCGCGCCATTTTGCGTGGACATGTCAAGTGCAAGTTTTTGTTTTGTAAATTAATTTACTGTGAATATTATTGGTCAAAAGTGGTGTTGCTTGGTTTAATAATGTGCTACAATGTGAATAATTATGGAAAACGATAAATTAGACTTTGAATATGGGGCACAAGTTGCAGTTTATTTTTTGCGGTTTTCCCGCGCTGTCAACTCCCATATTTTCCCCGACGTGTTTAAGCTATGGTGCCGCGAGTGACTCCAAGAAAAGCATCAAATTCTGCAGCATCTGGAATTTGATGTAGACCTCATTAACTCAATGAAAATAAAGATATATTACGTCAGACTTGGCTGTATGGGCTAGACCCTTTGCCTTCCCTATCATCTCATTTATCATCCATCAGAAGAGAACAAAAAAAAAACAAAAAAACTTATAATATTCACTTACAATAATGTGAAATTAATAAGGCTGGGTTGGTACACCAAAACAAAGGTTTATTTTTTTATTTTGAAAGACAATCTTACAGCTAATACATTAAAATTACTCAGATTAAAAGTATACATGTAAAATGCTTAAACAGATTTTCAGATATAAACAAAGTACATAAATAAATAATAAATAAATATTTCCAGACAGGTCACACAGCGCCATCTAGTTTCCGTGGTAAGCTACGAGGCTTGTGTTACGGAAACTAGATGGTTGATAAACTACATATTATACTTTTTTTTTTTGTAAATATATACATACTTATTATACATATAAACACCCAGACCGAGACAAATTATACAATGTACAACTTGCCCCCGGTGGAAATCGAACCCACGACCTCCCGAGTTCACGGCAACGTTTGTTACCACTAGACCACGGAGGCGGTCAAATATAAATTAACACAATTATAAAAGTATCTGTAATTGTAGCAATAAAGGTAGAACGTCAATACAATCGAGGAGTAGGTGAACAAAAAAAATATAGGGATTGAAATAGATATTACATTAGATGCCCTAAGTTAAAACAATTATTTCAGTATACAAAATTTTCATCCTCCGATGCAGACCAACTGCAGTTGTGGTACGAGAATTTGTTGACCAAGTTAAGACCAAATGCTGTGGGATTGGTTGACGCCTTTGACATCAGAGACGAGGTAAGACAAACTTATCTGTTAAGGCAGACAAATAGAGAAAATTAAAATAATCGTCAGCTAGTAGAAGTATTAGTTTTATTTGTTTCCTTTGCCTTTCCGAAATAAAAAATATGTTTGTCAATAACCAAATTAAATTAACTTAAACTAATGTACTGGTAATACGAAACTAACTAGCAATTACAATTAGTCGGATTATATTTTAGCGATATCAAGCGCTGACATTCAATGTTTCGACCACAGATTATATAGTAAGATGGTTTCGACTCATACTTAGGGTTTTAGTCCGTAGGCGCCTTGGGGTCTCCTTATGGGGCTTCACGGTGAGTCGGGCATGAGACCTGAAGTGGCCCTTCAGGCTAGGGTCGTTCATTGATGATTTGCGATATCCGGCTTTAAAAAAAAGTATTGTGGTACAGGAACTCGTCCGACTCATCGAATGTTAACATTTAAATCAAAAATTTTTTTTTCTTTAGTTTTTTTCTTACTGTTTATTGTTTATTGACAATGTTTGTAAGAAAACTTATTATAGAACTTTGGTGCCATTTCATAACGCTCTTGTCAAATAATGCAGTCTTGTATACCATGGGATATGTCTTGTACACCAATTAATTGAAAATGTTGCTATTTAAATAATACCCTTTCCTCTTTCAGATACTTAATTCAACCCTGGGTTCGTACGACGGTCGCGTGTACGAGAGACTGATGGAGGAGGCCATGAAGAGTCCTCTCAACGCCGAACCTGTCAACCAGAGCTTCCACAAATACCTGAAACCATTCATGCAGGGAAAACTGTGATATCATATTTAAGTAGCATGTAAGCCTGGTGTTAGTAACAATCGATGACGAAAATCACAATTTTGATTAATTCAGAAAAACTATTCAATAAAAAATATTCAAACTTTTATTTTTAGTTCAAGTCTAAGGTGTTCTGTTAAATAATCGCAAACGTTATTTGTGGATTTCATTATTTACGTCAGAGGTTGCGTCATAATTACAAAATAATCGCTCGACATTGACAGTAGCCGTGCAAATATCAACTTTATTAGCGTGATAAAGCGTATATAGTTAAAGATTCCTTTATATAACGTTTGCGCTTAAGTAACAGAATAGGGCTGCAGGGTCGTTAACGACTGTTATACTATAATGCAATAAGATAATTTGTTTTTATTTTTTAAACCAAAATTGCACATGCTGGATTGATATTTAAATAAATAAATTATAAATAAATGGAGTTTTATTTCGGGTATCACACCTAGAGAATACAATCCTGGCCGTTTTCTGACCCGGAAAATTCCAGGCTGATCTCGGGCTTTTCGGGATTGCCACAAACTGGTAGAACCAGGGTAGGACCTGAGCGAGCGTTTTTAGCTGCTGCTTATAAGCAGGTTTGAAGTCGATAATGAATTTGATATTTCTGTAATTGTTTATTTGTGTTGTCTTTTTGATTTTTGGCAAAAGTATAGTTTGTTTTGTTATGTCTTCTTTCTTTAATACATAGTGGCTTTATTTATTTATTTATAAACTCTTTATTAAACAAAATAACTTAAAAAGTGTACAAGGGTGAACTGAATGCCTTCCGGCATTTTATAACAGCTAACCTTTGGGAGTGTGGCAGAGGATTGCGGGTGCATTAAGATAAATACATTTACTTAAGAATAATTAAATAAGTACTATTACAATAATACTTACATGATATATAATTATAATTATATATATAACAAACATAAATATATATTATTAAATGCGGTCGTTGCGGCGGATATGTGGCGTCACTTTGGCGGACCGCATACGTAACGTCGAAATACGGAAAAGGGTTGGTATGAAGGAAAGTATAGGGACAAAAATAAGGAAAGGCATGCTCCGATAGTTCGGGTATATATAATGCGAAAGTTGTGGGTGAAAGAGGCCCTGGCAGACCGAGACTCACATATCACGATCAAATAAATAAAACACTGACTGAAGGTGCATTAAAAAGTCTTCGTAACCAAAGGGTATGTATGAAGAGGTTAATGAATGTCGACGAAGCGAAAGAGGTATGTCGTGATCGTGTCAAGTGGCGCTCAATTGTCTCTGCCTACCCCGCAAGGAATCTGGCGTGAAGATATGTATGTATGTATGTATAAATATATATTATGTATGAATATATAAACGCAACTAATAGATAGGTACTCGTATTACGAGTATATTACATAGGTACAATCATTTACGATAAAATATTGGGAATTATTAGTCGGGACCCATTAAAACTGAGAATCTTTCCAACAATGGGTTCTGACAGTTAAAGTCGCTATGTAATAAAATATATAAAATTATTACAATAATGCAGTTAAGTGGTTATCAAAATATGTATTTATTTATTTCTTTTCTGTTTTTAATTAAAGTTATTTTTTTACGAAGTAGGGTTGTTTTTTTTTTCGTTAGTGACTGTACTTAAGTTCAAATTGGGAACAAAAAATAATAGATAATTAATTCTCACTATCCAACCCGAGGCAGATTGGGAGACTGCACTGTAAAATCCCAAATATCCAACCTGGCTAGGTTGGAAGAAAATATCACTTTTGCCGGACCCCTTTCAGTAGCAGTTATTTAATAATGTCATAAGCCTCCTCAAGCCTTCCTCGCCAAGCCGTCTGGCCAGCATGGCGAGTGTAGGCCAAATTCTCCAGATATACATTCTGGAAGGTCCATCTCTAGTAGTGGAGGTCTAGGACGCTGTGTTCTAGGGGCTGTAATGAATGTAATGAAACTTCATAAGATGTGCAATTCCTTATAGTGTCGTGTGTATATAGATTTTACGCTGTAGTTCGATAGCTTTTATATTTTTTGTAGCGAATATTCGTATAATAATATGATAATAACTAAAAAATACAGAAAACTAAATATATAAAATCATCTAACATTCATTCACATTTAATCATTCATTCGCTCCTTCAAACTACCTGCTCCATCCTCACATACCATCCATCTCACTCGCTTTTTTGTTCCTCTGATCCTTAAGCTTATAGCCCTTATTACAGAAATTTGTATTTTAATTTTTAGCCAGCCTGCAACTTGTGAGAATGGCTTCTGCCATTTTTCAGAAAGCCGTGAAGCGGTCTTTTTGACAAAAGCCGCGTACTCAGCACCCAATGAGCCATCACACGAGATAACCAACGGCGTAAATGAAGCTCTGAGATCTTCTGCTGCCCTGTCGTATTTACGGCGTTTCTCGTGTCAATGGGTTTGGGAGATGCTTCCCCAGGTACGGGTTCCGTACGAAGTTGCGTCAGCATTAACATCAAAAAACGCTTTCCTCGCTGGTTCCCATACTCCGTGAAGCATTAAGTCTCCCCCACAAGTGCGGGCTGATTAAAAGTTGCATCTCGCATAATTGGCTCAATTGTTCCAATTCCCCAAGCAATATCCGCTCAACCCTTGCAATCGTCACGATTATAGCTTTTTTATAATTTTATATGATTGTAAAATTATACATATGGAATTGGGTTTAGTGATTTGCCGCGAGCAATGAATAAATTATCAGAAATTGAATTGTGTCAAACGAGGGTCAGCAACACAATAAGGCAGTTTATACACTCTGTGAATGACAAAAGGTATAATACTTTCATGTTACGTACCACCAAAGACAAATAATACCAAGACGGGGCAAGAACGGAAACGTTGTCATAATTAAAGCTAGAACAATCGTCTCAGAATTAATTAGTCTATTTATGGTCGTGTTCGATGTGCATAGTTTTACTGACAATATGCCGGCTTGCATCCTACGGAATAGTAAACAGGTTCTTTATTGTCAATAAAAAAATTGTTTTTGCAATACAACATGCACTACTAGATTACGGCGATGTGTGTTGTGTGGACCTTTCACAAGATTTACTCAACAAAATGGAACGTTTGCACAACACATGCATTAGATTTATCTTTGGTCTACGCAAGTATGATCATATTTCGTCTTTTCGGGATAAACTCAAATGGCTCCCTATTCGTAAGAGGCGAAATTGTAGAGTTCTCTGCTCACTGTATAGTATCCTGAATGAACCCGGCACGCCGCAGTATCTTAAAGACAGCTTCACATTTCTTGGCTCTATTCACGATCGAACCCTTCGATCTAGTTTCAACTCCACACTCTCCATTCCTTCTCATCACACCTCTTTTGTCTCCCATTCGTTTGCTGTTGTTGTTGCAAATCTCTGGAACGACATACCATTAAATATAAGACAAGCTTCAAATCGAGCTATCTTCAAAAAATTAGTATATAGGTACTTCTTATCAACCTAACTGTTTCAACTTCTCTATTTTTTAATATAGTTTTTTTCCTTTTTCATTTGCAGCAACTACATCATTATTTCTATATTACTTCCCTCATCGTTTAAGTGGTTTATTTGTATATTTATTATGTGTATATAGTATATTTATATATATATTTATATATAATATAGAAATAATTATGAAATATATATATATATATATACACGTCAATAAATAAATTATATATATATATATATATATATATATATAATTTATTTATTTACGTGTTATGTAATAGTAAGTAAATATTGGTATGTATATATTGATATATATGGACTTACTTAATATTGCACCTACCATCTATACTGTCTAAATGTCCTAAAGGTTTGGCTGTCTGAGAATGCCTAGCGGCATTAAGTCCGCCTTTGTACATAGTGCAATAAAGTTTTTAAATAAATAAAAAATAAAAAATGCACATAATTCAGCGGTTCCTTCGGGGACGATAGACAAAACCAACTGGTCCCGGTTCCACTAATACCAACTTGTGGAATCGTTAATAAGTTATCATAAAAATTGACATCTGACCCTCGCCAACCCGTCTGACCTGCTTGGAGAGAGTAGGCTGAATTCTCCAGAACTAGTTCTGAAAGGCCCATCTCCAACAGTGGAGGTCTAGGACTCTGTTCTGGGAGCTGTGAAGATGATATTTATCTTATATTTTATGTTCGCGAACGGTTTGAAAACAAATTTTGTTTAAGATTGCTACATGCATAGAAGACTTAAAAAAATATTTTTCTAGTAGTGTATTTCTAGCCTTGCTATAGATCGATCAAACATTCCCGCAGTGGAACTTTAAAAAAAGTAAAAAAATAGTTTTTAAATATTAATTGGTATCTTTCTAAGTGATTATTTATTTAAAACAATATTATATTGGTTACTAGAATTCTAGTGAAACATATATTTTTTTTAATGTTAAGAATGGAGCTCGAAGAAGAAGACATTCCGTAAGTAAAATATAAATTGAACATCATAAGGGCATAGTTCATAACGCCATTATAAACACAAAATGCATTATTTTTTTATGGATGATTGCTGTCAATAGGAAATATGCAAAAATGTTTGTCTTTAATATATGACATTATACCTAGAAAGAAATCTGTTTAAAGTTTAAAAAATATAAATGCTTTATAAGTTTCCACTTATAAATTTATAATTGTGGGATCATGGACACATGGCTTCGTACGTACAGGCCTATCGTTAAAAAACGGCACACACGCAGTCTTGTAAGAAATAAGAACGCTTTTTTTTAAATCCAAAAAATATTATTTCTTATATTTTTTTTAATAACAGCTTATTATATTAAACATATAAACAAAGTAGCAATAGTTGAACACAAGCCACAGGGATTTTATATTATTTAGACAATACAATTAAAACAGAAATAACAGTAAAATATAGTAAAAAGATATAAATAAATGGTGATAATTGAACAGTGACTAGCAAAAGTAAAAGAAAAAGTAATAACAATAAATAGGTGAAAACCAATAGGTTAATTGTATATTAATTGTATATTGTGATTGTATACATAAAAATTAAATGAATGAACGAGAGGCAGGACCAAGTATACAATTATATATATACATAGTAGTATTAATTTAAATAGTTATTTATTTCTCTTATTATCTTTATGATTGCACCTACTATGATCAAATTTGTCCCCAAGGTTTGGCTGTCAGAGAATGTCTTCGGGCATTAAGTCCGCCTTTGTACTTTGTGCAATAAAGTTTATAAATAAATAAATATTCGTATATTAGCCAGGGAAGTGAATTTGCACAATCAGTCAGTGATAAGAGTTCTCTTGATACTGCCTCCGGTGATCAATTAGATGCATACATTTGTCATACAATTACAACACTGCCGCTTCCGTGCCTCGCACATTAAACCGTTAATCCAGGTTTCACTAATGCCAACTTGGGTATTGTTAATAAATCTTAATTTAAAATTAACGTCAGATCCTTGCCAACCCGTATGGCAAGGGTAGCGAGTGTAGGCCAAATTCTCCAAAAAAATATGTTCTGGAAAACCGATCTCCAGCATGCATCACTGATCCTAGGACTCTGTTCTAAGATCAGTGATGATGATGATCTCTATTTTTAGCATCACCATTTAGCCGTCACCGTAGCCGCCTTATAAGAACACTTTCCTAAAAATCCTTCAAAGTTCGGTTCAAACCCCCAGCATGCACCAATGATGAATTCACTTTTCTTACGTACACTTGTTATTCACAACTCCACCGTTCCCGTACCTCGGAGAGCACGTTCAGCCGTTCTGGTTACACTAATACAAACTTGTATCAACATGTCAACCCGTCTGGCCAGCGTGACGAGCGTAGGCTAAATACTCCTGAAAATTCTGGGCCATCTCCAGCAATGTAGATCTAGGACTTGGTGTTCTAGGGAATGTAATGCCTCCTCTGCAGTATTTTTTTTTTATTACCAGTGCCGCTTTAAATCAATAAATCTATACACGTCCTCTATCGATTTATGCTGTCCTATTTAATCTGGTGACATACGAGTATGATAGATAAATTGGTTAAAAAATATATTATTTAGAATAAAATAAAAAAAACGTCCCATTAGACATAGTCCCATGAAGGCTGGCAACATTTACCTTCTGTATAGCAAGGCTAATACGTTGGCAGAAATAATTGTCAGTTTTACATTCACCGTTTCTCCTTGGCCCATCGCTTGACTCAGGGTCCCCAAGGTCCCATCGTCGCGATCCCAAACGGCGTAAACCTATGTGTTGTGCAGCTTCAGGTTCTCAACAGAAACCGCCGCGATCCCCACGGTTGCCTAAATGTGAGATGGGGTTAATTTTGTCTGCATATGTCGCATTGCTCACAAGTTTCCACGGCCTAACAATCAACGGCAATCCCAGAGCGTTCTTGGATCGGGGGTATTCCAGCAGTGACCTGTCATGTAATAATATAACCATGCGTGTAATCGTTCCGGGCTGCAACACCAACTATAGACGCAATGATGTTTAACTAGCTGAGCATTAATCTCGATGCCGCCATTGCAATGGTTAGACGAGTGATGACGAATGGGCACTTCAAGTTTGTAGATTGACCTATTATTTTTATTTGTTATTTTTGTCTTCTTTTTGCAGTTGTTTTATTTATCATGTATTTTTATAATTTTTTCTTTATTTTTATCTTATAGCTGTTTCTGTATTTGTACTGAACTTTTCAAGAGTTTTTCTTGCATCCTTTCTATTGTATCTATCTGTGATTTTTTGTTATCTATTATTCTTCCTATATTTGTATTTTCAAGCCGGCATAGTGTTAGGGACTGATGTCAGTCATGAGTGTCTGACTTCAGTTGCTAACATTCATGGACCTTGCGCGACACTTACCATCAGGTGAGCCCAAGGTCACATGTCGTTCTGGTATAAAAAATAATAAAAAATAGCTGTCATTTATATTATAAAAATATTAATTATTAAGTACTTAAGTATTGAATTACCGTCCCTTAGAACTATTGCAGTTCACAACTTTAATTTAAAGTGACTTTTATATATTTCGTATGATGATTTGTGGATGGCGTACATTTTGTATGAAAATAACAACCAAATTTTATCTCTATGGCACCAGGCCTAAGAGTGTTTATTTGTTGTCAGTAAAAAAACCAAAATACTTTCTTGTTGCAATTTTTGCGTGTGAATGAAACCTTTGTTCTAAGCACCTACATTAAGGTAAGAACTGTTCCAATTATCACCTGATCGGTTGAATATAGGGTTGACCTGCTTGGAGAGAGTAGGCTGAATTCTCCAGAACTAGTTCTGAAAGGCCCATCTCCAACAGTGGAGGTCTAGGACTCTGTTCTGGGAGCTGTGAAGATGATATTTATCTTATATTTTATGTTCGCGAACGGTTTGAAAACAAATTTTGTTTAAGATTGCTACATGCATAGAAGACTTAAAAAAATATTTTTCTAGTAGTGTATTTCTAGCCTTGCTATAGATCGATCAAACATTCCCGCAGTGGAACTTTAAAAAAAGTAAAAAAATAGTTTTTAAATATTAATTGGTATCTTTCTAAGTGATTATTTATATAAAACAATATTATATTGGTTACTAGAATTCTAGTGAAACATATATTTTTTTTAATGTTAAGAATGGAGCTCGAAGAAGAAGACATTCCGTAAGTAAAATATAAATTGAACATCATAAGGGCATAGTTCACAACGCCATTATAAACACAAAATGCATTATTTTTTTATGGATGATTGCTGTCAATAGGAAATATGCAAAAATGTTTGTCTTTAATATATGACATTATACCTAGAAAGAAATCTGTTTAAAGTTTAAAAAATATAAATGCTTTATAAGTTTCCACTTATAAATTTATAATTGTGGGATCATGGACACATGGCTTCGTACGTACAGGCCTATCGTTAAAAAACGGCACACACGCAGTCTTGTAAGAAATAAGAACGCTTTTTTTTAAATCCAAAAAATATTATTTCTTATATTTTTTTTAATAACAGCTTATTATATTAAACATATAAACAAAGTAGCAATAGTTGAACACAAGCCACAGGGATTTTATATTATTTAGACAATACAATTAAAACAGAAATAACAGTAAAATATAGTAAAAAGATATAAATAAATGGTGATAATTGAACAGTGACTAGCAAAAGTAAAAGAAAAAGTAATAACAATAAATAGGTGAAAACCAATAGGTTAATTGTATATTAATTGTATATTGTGATTGTATACATAAAAATTAAATGAATAAACGAGAGGCAGGACCAAGTATACAATTATATATATACATAGTAGTATTAATTTAAATAGTTATTTATTTCTCTTATTATCTTTATGATTGCACCTACTATGATCAAATTTGTCCCCAAGGTTTGGCTGTCAGAGTATGTCTTCGGGCATTAAATCCGCCTTTGTACTTTGTGCAATAAAGTTTATAAATAAATAAATATTCGTATATTAGCCAGGGACGTGAATTTGCACAATCAGTCAGTGATAAGAGTTCTCTTGATACTGCCTCCGGTGATCAATTAGATGCATACATTTGTCATACAATTACAGCACTGCCGCTTCCGTGCCTCGCACATTAAACCGTTAATCCAGGTTTCACTAATGCCAACTTGGGTATTGTTAATAAATCTTAATTTAAAATTAACGTCAGATCCTTGCCAACCCGTATGGCAAGGGTAGCGAGTGTAGGCCAAATTCTCCAAAAAAATATGTTCTGGAAAACCGATCTCCAGCATGCATCACTGATCCTAGGACTCTGTTCTAAGATCAGTGATGATGACGATCTCTATTTTTAGCATCACCATTTAGCCGTCCCCGTAGCCGCCTTATAAGAACGCTTTCCTTAAAATCCTTCAAAGTTCGGTTCAAACCCCCAGCATGCACCAATGATGAATTCACTTTTCTTACGTACACTTGTTATTCACAACTCCACCGTTCCCGTACCTCGGAGAGCACGTTCAGCCGTTCTGGTTCCACTAATACAAACTTGTATCAACATGTCAACCCGTCTGGCCAGCGTGACGAGGGTAGGCTAAATTCTCCTGAAAATTCTGGGCCATCTCCAGCAATGTAGATCTAGGACTTGGTGTTCTAGGGAATGTAATGCCTCCTCTGCAGTATATTTTTTTTATTACCAGTGCCGCTTTAAATCAATAAATCTATACACGTCCTCTATCGATTTATGCTGTCCTATTTAATCTGGTGACATACGAGTATTATAGATAAATTGATTTAAAAATATATTATTTAGAATAAAATAAAAAAAAGGCTGGCAACATTTACCTTCTGTATAGCAAGGCAGAAATAATTGTCAGTTCCTGTCTCCAGATTTTTACATTAGCCGTTTCTCCTTGGCCCAGCGCTTGTACCCAAGGTCCCATCGTCGCGACCCCAAACGGTGCAAACTCGTAATCTATGTGTTGTGCAGCTTCAGGTTCTCAACAAAAACCGTCACGATTCCCACGCTGGACGAGGTTGCCTGATGTGAGATGAGGTTTTGTCTGCATATGTCGCATGTAACACCAGAGACCTCACAAGTTTTCACCGCCTAACAATCAACGGCAATCCCAGAGGGTTCTAGGATCGGGGGTATTCCAGCAGTGACAAGAGCCCTTTTGATGATGTCATTGAGAGCTGCTTGACGAGGAATGCGGAAGGCACTTTTAGCATGAGAAAACCTGTCATGTAATAATATAACCATGCGAGTGCCCACAAGAACCGTGAGGAATCCCGCACTCTTAATCGTTCCGGGCTGCAACACCAACTATAGCTAACTAAGCTTTAACTAGCTCAGCATCAATCTCGATGCCGCCATTGCAATGGTTAGACGAGTGATGACGAATGGGTACTTCAAGTTTGTAGACTGACCTATTATTTTTATTTGTTATTTTTGTCTTCTTTTTACAGTTGTAGGTATTTATTTATCATGTATTTTTATTATTATTTTTTTCTTTATTTTTATTTTAATGCTGTTCCTGTATTTGTACTGAACTTTTCAAGAGTTTTTCTTGCATCCTTTCTATTGTATCTATCTGTGAATTTTTCTTATGTATTATTATTCCTATATTTGTATTTTAGCTGTAATTTTTTCAAAATAAATAAATGAAGAAAAATCATTTTAGCAATATTAATTATTAGGTACTTAAGTATTGAATTACCGTCCCTTAGAACTATTGCAGTTCACAACTTTAATTTAATGTGATTTTTATAGATTTCGTAATAGATTTGTGGATGGCGTACATTTTAAATGAAAATAACAACCAAAGCGTACCTTATATTTGATCTCTATGGCATCATATTTGACCGCCTACGTGGTCTAGTGGTAACAAACGTTGAGTTGACTCGGGAGGTCGTGGGTTCGATTCCCACCGGGGGCAATTGTACATTGTATAATTTGTCTCGGTCTGGGTGTTTATATGTATAATATGTATATATTTACAAAAAAAAAAGTATAATATGTAGTTTATCAACCATCTAGTTTACGTAACACAAGCCTCGTAGCTTAGCACGGAAATTAGATGGCGCTGTGTGACCTGTCTGGAAATATTTATTATTTATTTATATCAGGCCTAAGGAGTCTTTATTTGTTGTCAGTAAAAAAATCCGAATTTCTACTTTCTTGTTGCAATTTTTGCGTATGAATGAAACCTTTGTTCTAAGCACCTACATTAAGGTAAGAACTGTACCAATTATCACCTGATCGGTTGAATATAGGGTTGACACGTTTTTTAATGAACAATCTTCTCAGCGATGAAAATAAGAGAACGCGGAAACTTATATATAATTATTCTATTCTTCCGTTAATTGAATCCTTCCAGTTTATTGCAGTTTTGACTTGCTTATGTGGAATAATTAACAAATTATAAAAAAAATAGACACCAAACCCTCGCTAACCGCAGTACAGTACAGTAGCACAAGTAGTGTAGTGTTGGTTTATGATTTTGACGCATCTAAAATGTCCGCTCGCCGAACCACTTTTTTTTTTTAAAGACGGTGAATCGATAAATCATCAATGATACGCCCCCTGCCTGAAGGGCCAACGCGGGTGGGGGTCGCATGCCCGACTCACCGTGAGGCCTCCTAAGGAGTCCCCAGGGCGCCTACGGACTAAAACCCTATAAACCGTCTCTCTCATTGTTGTCCCTGCGTGCCTTAAAGGCTAAGTCTGTGTCGTGGCTACGGAGTAAAGGCATTCGTTCGCCGCAACACTATTGCTAAGCCACTTCTGGTCAGCATGGAACGTGATAAGCATCTACTAGATTATATTAAATATAAAAATTAAACGAATGTTTTATTCCTAGGACCAAGTTTTATATTTTCATTTCTTATCTCAACGGTTGTTAGTATATTGTTATGTATGTATAATTATTGTTTATGTATTATTATTAGGTATATTATATATTTATATGTAGTTAGACTGCCACGGAGGTACCGGGTTCGATTCCGGGACACAATAAATTATTTAATTTATTTGTAATATTTCTCGAGTTTGGTACGCTAGAGACATCGACGGGCTTCCCACTTGTCATGATGGGCCTATACTAAAGTTGGCTAAATGGGCTTATTTATAAGCGTGGTTTCTGACTGCCCCGAAGGGAAACGGTTGTGATGATACTTTACTTTTTTCTTTTTATGTGTAAAATATTCCTCTTAATTTTAATTTTATTATTTCTACACCTTCACTTCAGTTCAGGGTTTATGTGGCTATGATAAAATGTATTGCGGCATTAAAGCCTATGTTCTGGAAGTTCAATCCTCAGCAGTGGTGTTCTAGGGGCTGTTTTACTGACCGCTACCGTATATATATTTTCTTACATTGTTTAAATAAAATAAATAAATATACTGCGTGCGGGTGGCAAGTGTCAGCCCTGGGCAGAGCATCGACCCAGCTATCTGACCATCAGTCGCGCGATGTCTGTCGGCTAGGGTCGATCCTGTCCTCGCTGATTATTAAAGATATATCTAAGATATAATATCTAAGGATTTGTGAAAAGTGCGTTAAGTACTAATGATTGACTTTGTTTTTCGACAAATGTGAATAGACTCTTCATTATTGTTAGGTTGGTATTCACTTTTATTTTGTGGATGTATTTATACAAAATATTTATATATTTAAAATAGCAGTGATTATGTATTTATTACTTTTATAGATTAAAATCTACTTAGAATGTATAAATAGAAACTTTTTTTTTTCAAAATTATAACTTTGTGGCATTTGGGGTTGAAACAATGGGGGTATATTCTCTTGATACCCACAAATTCATAAAATAGCTGGGTAAACGAATTTTTCAAGTATGGCGACCCCAAATGCCATAACTACGCAAAACAGAATATTTCCATTATAATTCAACAAGTAAATGCGGCGAGCGTTTTAGGTATCCTCCCTGGTGGTAAGCCCTTAGTTTATTTTGTAGAATGGTTTTAATTTCATAGGTATTTTTAGTTTAGTGTTTAGCACTAATGTATACTGTACAATGTGTCCTTTAAATAACTAACTGTAGGTAACATGTACAAAATACGGATGTCCTATAAATAGGTAGTTCAAATAAAATTCTAATTACAATTTCGTTTACAAAGAAAATAAAAATACGTAGGTAATAACGTACGCATTTTGTGACGTCTTTAAGGCCGGTAATTCAACACCTCTTTAAGATTTACTTACTTAAATACATAAAGGAACTAAGGAATTGGTGAACTACCGGCTCTTCGTTTGCCGAACTAACATTTAATAGCGAATAAATTAGGGGAAATTATTCAGTATTTTTTAATTTCAAACTCAAGGTTAGGTTTAATCGTACTAGCATACTCGCATATAGCTAGTGCCACTAGATATCTGCGAAACGGAAAGTTACTACGGCCGCTACATGCTATAGTAAATATTACCCAATATAATAATTTGCGCTTAAACGTACCTAATAGTATAAATATTTTAAAAAACGACTTTTCAAATTGGTCGGGTTTTCTTGGCAGAAAACTTTTGGCAGCTAACTTCACACCGGTATTTTTAATTAAGTTCACTTGATATTTTATATATACAAAGTTTACGAAATACACGTTTTTTTTTTTTTTTTTTTTTAACTGAATATTTTTTTATACGTCATTTGACACCGCGCCCACCTGATGGTAAGCGGTACGCGAGGTCCAAGAATGGGAGCAACTTATCTTATAACTTATTAATTTTATCGTAAAATATAAGTGCGAAAATTGTTGCCCCTTGTTTTTTTTTGTTAATCATGTTCGCATTTCCATTAGATTGTAATTTAATTTATTTATTATGTAATGATTTTGATTTATTAAATGTGAAATCGATTTTTACTAATTTTATTTTTTATTTCAATTTGACGGACCGCATACGTAACGTCGAAATACGGAAAATGGTGGGTATAAAAGAAAGCATAGAGACAAAAATAAGGAAAGGCATGCTACGATGGTTCGGGCATGTTGAAAGGATGAGCGAAGAAAGATTGAGGAACTAGATATATAATGCGAAAGTTGTGGGTGAAAGAGGCCCTGGCAGACCGAGACTCACATATCACGATCAAATAAATAAAACACTGGCTGAAGGTACATTAAAAAGCTTTCGTACCAAAAGGGCATGTATGAAGAGGTTGATGAATTTCGACGAAGCGAAAGAGGTATGTGTGTCAAGTGGCGCTCTATGATCTCTGCCTACCCCGCAAGGGATCTGGCTTGAAGATATACATACATATGTTATTTTTTATTCTGTATTATATTTATCCAAGGAATAAAATAAAATTACTAACCAATATAAATCATAAAAAATATAATTAAATATCTTTGCCTAGTATATTTAAAAAAAAATGGTCGCGGTGTGTTCTGTTAGCTTTACAAATTTTCACAATCTATAGCCTAAAAAATTCATCGACAAAAATCCGTAACTTTCTAAATAAATAACATATACCTAACCTTATTCTATGTAAAGATTTACTATAAATATGTACATATGATACTAAAAACTCTCAAACCATTAATTTTTATTATATCATTCCAAAAATAAAATGAATATAATTATAAGTAAGATACACAAATACAAACAATAAATATAAATTAATGCTACCTAAACAATAAAGTTAAAAATAAACTAAACAAAACCTTAAATTAAATAAACTAAAAGATAAACCTAATTAATATAAAAACTAAATACTTACAAATATCTTGATTATAATCTACATGTCATCGAATCCAGGAGAAGATGAACCCAATGTTCCGAGGACTCCGGCGACGTTGCCTCGTTGGATGGCAACACTGATCCTTTGAATAAGATATTCCCTACTCAAAGGATCACCTGTTGACGCTCGGATGGCAACGCTTATGTCGCGTATTAACGATTTAGCGTCCTCAGACCAAGGGCCCATCGTCTCTACGGCAAACGGCACAAAATAGTAACGATTTGCCAACTCTATGTACTTATTGCGTTTGCCGTTTGCAGCCAATTCAGCCGCTGCACCTGCTCGTTTTCGTGTCGCACCAACACGACTAGCACAAAGGGTGTCAGTACACGTCGCATCCCAAACCAAAGACTTACCTTGTTTATAAGGCACGAGGGTTAGCCCATCTGGTCTTTTCCCATCGCTGCGAAATATACCAGTTGGCTCTAATGTTGATGGGTAATTTGCAGAAGATAGTGCCTTTTGAATGATTAAATTTAGGGATCTATGGCGGGTGAAACGGCCTGCACTTTTTGAGCATGATAAGCCATGGTGACCAAACGGATCAGCTAATTCGCCGCAAACGCACTTATGGGCTTCATATAGTTGGCAACCTAGTCTGAGTGAAACAGCGATGCGAAGTGAGGTGGGATCAAGTTGCGTGCCCGTGTTGGGTGAAATTAAATAGGAAACTAAAAAAATAAACAAAAATATAAAGGATAAAAATAATAATATTTAAATAAAAAACTTGCTCCAAATCCTACCACTGGCCAAAGGGCTAAGGATACATACAGGTAGCATTGCTGCGTTGAATGGCAATCCTGATCCTTATGGCCCAACCAAATATTGTCCAGTCCTCTTGTCTCCTGATTTTTACTAATGAATTACATTAATTGTGAATTTTCCCGATATTTTTGCATTATAATTAATAACACTAAACTGACGGTAGCGACGCCCGTCAGTTCACAGATATGTTGGTGGGACTATTGGGAAGGGTCTAAAGTTTTTTATGGCCATTTATTGCCTATATTATAGTCCAAAGGCCAAAAAGATTATTATTGTATACAGGTAATAGAATGATTTGGCCGACTAAAGTTCAAGGTCGTGCGTATACGCATGTAGCTATGATCAAACTAGTCAAACAAAATTTACGCTATATCGTTATAGACCGCTTTCCGATTAATTCCCAATATTAAATTGATTTATCCTTATACCTAGTACAAATATATATATTTTTACATTGCTATACATATATATTGCTTTATATAGGCGTCCCCTAAGGCTCACCACTGCACACGTTCTTTTGCAACTCTCATCTAGCCCCCACCAGCGACCTACTGTAGGTCGTCCGCCTACTACTCTCTACGCCTCTACTCTGGAACGCGTTTGATCGGTTCTGCAATAGATGTCCAGCTGATTGCCTGAGCTGATTGAAAGATCAACTATATATTTTCATTACAGCCCCCAGAACACAGCGTCCTAGACCTTCACTGCTGGAGATGTGCCTTCCAGAACATATATCTGGAGAATTTGGCCTACACTCGCCACGCTGGCCAGGCGGCTTGGCTAGGATATGATGTCAATTTTTTATGACAATATATAAGCAATTCCACAAGTTGGTATTAGTGAAACCAGGACCGTGATCGAAGTCGGTTCCGGCATGTCCCAATGAGAACTACACTTTTCTTACGTACCTACATTTGTCATACACCGGCCATGTGAGATCGCCTCTGAGAGAGATAAGTCTTGTTCTTTTATGGGGTTATTTGAAAACCCTGGTCAATCAATCCGATGTCATTTCCAAGTCTGTATAAAAAAAAATGGGATATTGTATTCTAAAATAAAATAAAAATTAAAACAATAACTGAGGTACTTTTGTTTTTAATGACCTTTCAAATAAGTAAGTTTCTCTGGCGCACCCTGTATGTACATAGATTTACAACACTACCGTCACCGTGCGTTGGTCCCGGTTCCACTAATACCTTATTGTTGAATCGTTAATAGATTGTAAATAAAAAAGAAAAAAATGACATATGACCCTCGTCCATCGCAGATGATGAACATTCATCAGCCTGTATCATCATACTAAACATTTGCTCACTAACCACTTTTACAAAAAGCAAGACGAGTCTACATACCTTGACTAAATCGGTATATTATTGTATGTATATATATAAATATAGTATGTAACCAGTATATGTATGTGTTATCTATGTATTGTATGTATTTATATTATAGATTTAATATTGTTCTTTTTTTGGTTATAAGTTTTTAACTCAATAAATCTATTTAACTCAAATATTAGCGGTCATGTACCTTACAATCCCTGCTCACATCTCCCAAATGTTAGCTGTTATAAATACTCGTAGATTTAAGACATTAAGCTAGGCGAGCTGTACTTGTACTGTAAAATGTATTATTTTCTGTGCAATAAAGAATTTATGTATCTATCTATCTATCATAGCCGGGTGTAGTAGCTGTCTTTTTATTTTGGCCAAAGATAAATATTAATCATTATTTTTACAAGGTCAAAGACAACTAAACTAAACTTTAAATACATTCATTTAGAAAAAGCCCGCTAGCTGAATTAGTGGCATTCGTTCAGTTACCTACCTACTATCAAAGATGGCACAATTTAAACGCTGATTCCTACAAGTTCAAATTTTTGTCTTCTATGTTTTTTATTTATCGTGTGATATTATGCAAGCAAATAATCTTATTCGACGATTAATTATTCAATTATCCGTTAATATAATCTTAAGTGATCACGGAACTTCGACCGTTGATATTAGTTGATAATAAAGAAATTTACGTCATACAATATTATAGTCCTACCGTATTAAATTATTTTTACCGATGCCGCACGCCTGCCAGGCCACGTGCTTGACAACTACGTGCCTCGTACCACGATACTCAAACCGCGCGGTGTTGAGCGACGCCCGTCATACTGTTTGCGATAATTAAGCGACAGTCGCTATTTGAGACGTTATCATAATTATTTATTTACTAACGGCGAACACCAGGTCATGGAGAAAATTTGAAATTTGACCACCGCCTGATAATTACTCTATCCAATCAAGCAAGTAGCTATTATCAAAACACAAATTAAAATTGTCCAAACGGCTAACAGAAAAGTCTGGAGACGGGAGGAAAGCTGGCATGGCATTTATTTCTGCCAACGTTTAGCATTTACATTAACCTGGCTATACATAATGGAAATATTGCCACTATACTATGGCCAGGTTTTCGACTATTATATTGTTTTCTAGTATTGTTTCTTTCTTTCCTTTTTTTTTTTTGGTTTTTTCATTGTTCTGCAATTAATGTAAATTAGGACGTAACCAAGTGCTCCGTTAGGTTAGGTTAGGTTAATAATAATAATAATATCCATCCCTGAACAGTGGTCTAGAGGTGTTTTTTTATTTATTCCAGTATATTTTTTATTAGATTTAGTTTATATTTAATTAAAATGTTACTTTTTAAGTAGTTTTAATTTATATAAATAAATAGGTATTGTTTTATGGCACGATAAATACTGAATATGTTTGCAAAGTTTGTAAAGAAATTGGTTGTTGTTTGTTGAAGTCAAATCTTTCGCCATTGATCGTTACAATTATAGAGACTTCATTTTGTTGCAACTCAGCCTAAAATGGCGTCGAATGTCAAAGTTTCATTTAGAAGTTCGTCAGCTGGTACAAACGACGCCATTTTTAACTTTAATAGTTACAATTACATAGAATTTGTTTTGCTACAACCCAGGCTCAAGATGTGTTCAACTGGAAAGTCCACAATGTTGATCACAATTTATTAATGACAACTTAAACCGGTCAGCCTATGTTTGCTATCAAATAGTTTTCAAGTGTTTTATGTAAAGCCAGACGGAATTACAAAGTACAAGTAGATAAAAAGCTTCAAAATATACTCGATGATGAAGCATATAGTATAGGATCCGGGTCATTGACAATTCATTTATGATATAGTATCAAGCGCTGGTTTAGGTGGTGGCTCGGTTGTAAGAACGCGCTCATTAAATCCTACAAAGGTCGGTTCAAACCCACCCGGCATGTACCAATGAGAAATACACTTTTCTTACGTACATTTGACATAGATTTACAACACCTCGGAGAGCACGTTAAGCCGTCGGTCCCGGTTTCACTAATACCAACTTATGGAATCGTTAATAAATTGTCATTAAAAATTGTCATCATATCCTCGGTAAGCCAGCGTGGCGAGTGTAGGCCAAATTCTCCAGATATATGTTCTGGAAGGTCCATCTCCAGCAGTGGAGGTCTAGGACGCTGTGTTCTAGGGACTGTAATGATGATGGTGGTGAATCAATAACAAACTTGTATTGGTTCATGCCAGGGTTCAACCGCGATATTTTTGGAATTTAGGCATGGCGTTCTTACAACAGTACGACCACCGTTCATGAGCTGTTATATCTGAAAAATCTGAACTAAGGATTATGCCAATTAGCGAATTGATAATATGCATTGTTCCTCGTAATTTGAGTATACGCGCACCAGAACAGAGCAGCTTATCTCAAGATACCTAAATTGATAAACCTGTTGACAGGTTATTAATTAGAACTTTTGAAAATCATTAACGTTTATTTAACAAGAAAATTTTGCTAAGAGCAGTCGTGTTGATAAAAAATCCTTCCTTTTTAAATTTTGGATTTTGATGAAAGTATCGGATAAATTCGACATGGCTCCGGGAGAAATAAATGCTGACCTTGTAAGGGAAAGATCTCGAGCAAGCTTTGAGGTCACTGAACTTACAAATCTTATTGATGGAGGAAAGGAACGGACGGAGAAAAGAAAATCAATTGGTATGTAAATTATTATTTTTATTTAAGTACGACCAGTGATCGGTGTATTAACTTAAAGACTTAAAACAAGTTCTTAGATGCTCTAGCTATATCTTTAGGTAGCCACAACATGAATAAAAACAAATTATTACAATAAATAGATCTACAAAATAGCAAGTACTCATACATACATGACACACATATTTGGATGTACTACCTTCGTGGTCTAGCGGTTAAGTCCTTGGATTTTAGACTCAGAGGATTTATTTAGAATTTAATTGTTATTTAATTTATTTATGACATTTCTCGAGTTTGGTACGTTAAAGACATCGACGAGCTTGCCACTTGGCCTATAGTAAACTTAGCTAAATGTGGATCCGCTTATAGGCTTATGAATAAGCGGATATTATGTGGTTTCTGACCACCCCGGAAGGGTTTCCCTCGTGATGATTCTTTTTATATAGGGACGTAGTTGCAGAAATGAAAATTGCTATTCTAGCAGTTTTGTTCGAGGTAGTTATGGCATTTATAATTATACCATATTTTCAGAGGATATAATGTTGAATATTAAAGAACTAAAAGACGAAATTCCAGAAGAATTCCTCAGTCCCAAAGAAAAATACGAAAGTGCAATCAAGAAGTCTTGTATTGTATCTAAATTAATTATGGAGAAATTTGCTGCAGACTTCTTTGGAGAAGAGTAAGTAATCCTAAATTATTTTTTAAAATATTATTCAACAAAGAAGTGATTTTACAACTGGCACGCAAGCCTTCGCCACTCCTCTCGTACAGCAGTTTTACTTTGTATTTTTGCACATGAATGCGCATGTAGGGGATGATCTATTGCTACTTTGATCAGGTCAGACCAATAATAAAATACGTGATTGTACAATTAATGAAAGGCGCTGTTGATTCCCAGTTCCTTCAGAATGTACTTGTTGGATCTGAACTCTGTCTATGATATGCCTAACATTTTCCACCACCACCATATCTATAGAACAGTAATCCATTTTAGCTTTGCGTAGGGTCCACGTCTCTGCAGCATACATGAAAATAAGGAACACAAAACCAGCCGCATTTTAGTAGCTTTCGTAATGTTCCAATTCCTCCATATTGTTTTCATTTGTCCATAGCAGATCTTGACATAAAAATATATATATACGAGTATGCCATTTTCATCCGAGAGTAACATGTACATATATATAGTACATACAATAATAAAAATAAATAAATAATAATAAACTACAATTTAAAAGTACCTACTATAATAATGAAGTACAAAAAATATCTAAAAACTATAAACAATAAAATAAAAATACCTTTGTGTATAAATTACTATTGTGGGGTAAACAGGTTCTATAGTGGAGTCCACGTAAGGTCTGATGCAATTTCAATTTCAGCGCAAGATTCTTATTTCAAACTGTTCATGCTTATATGAAGGATATGTCGCCATTCATGCTGCATTTGGGCATGTTTGTGCCGACGATCATGGGCCAGGGTACGCAGGAGCAGCAAGACTATTGGCTGCCCAGGATGCTTAGCATGAATATAATTGGGACTTATGCTCAGGTAATTTTGAAAAGACAAGACTGACTACTTTAAACGTTAGCTTAGATACTTAATCATTATTATAATTGCTAATTGTTAATCAGTCATCAATATAATTGTTAAGTTTTAAAAGAAAGACATGTTATGTTATATACATACATCTTAATAAGACAAGACTGACTACTTTAAACATTATCTTTAATTCTTAATCATTAACTTCGATCTATTTGTAAAGTTTTAAAAGAAATACATGTTATATATACATTCTAATAAGACAAGACTGACTAATTTAAACATTATCTTAAATTATTAATCATTAACTTCGATGTATTTGTAAAGTTTTTAAAGAAAAAAAATTAATTTTGTTGCAAGACTGACTACTTTAAACATTGTCTTAGCTTCTTAATCATTAACATTGATCTGTTTGTGAAGTTTTGAAAGAAAGACCACTCAAATTACTAATTTATTAACTAAGAATAGAGATCCTTTAATAACATATATAATTTTTACTATATAAAGCGTCTGAGATGACTTTTCAGCGGCAATAAATCACGTCTGCTTAGTATAGTGATTGTTGCTTCAACTACAAGAGGCCCACTCAGCAATAGGTCTGCATATTACTTATGACCTAGTCAGACCTACTATTCCTACATGCTCTGACTATAATTTTCTACGTACACGTAGTTATCACTTCTTTTAAAAATCAATTCTTTACTCTTATTTGTTATCTACTCAAAATAACTGACGATCACTTATGTGTTAAAATTGATCCTTGTTTTTAGTCTCGTTGCAACTTTCACTCTAATATCTTTAGTATGTGTTTTATTTTATTTATTTATTTTATGAATCCTGTACTCGTATATATTAAATTATATGTATTGTATTGTATATGCAGTATTAGTATGTATTGTTTATTTAATATTTACTTGGCACTCTGCCTGTCGCATGTTTTCAAAACTCTCAAAGGTTACCTGGTGGATAATGCCTCAAGGCATAAAGCTCACCTGTGTACATTATTTTTAAGTTATTTTAGTTTTTGTGCAATAAAGCATTTTTATTATTATTATTATCACTAGTATGTTGTTGTAATCCAGCTTTATCAAACATATTTGCAGTCTATTGTAATCCAATAATGTCGCTTATTCTTTCAGACAGAACTTGGTCACGGTACATTCCTCAGAGGACTGGAAACGACAGCCACATATGATACTGAAAAGCAACAGTTTGTTCTGCACAGTCCAACTTTATCTTCGTACAAATGGTGGCCAGGTGGATGTAAGTCGAAGAAAAAAATACATTAAGAGAGTTTGACGATTAGCATTGTAGATGGAATTTAATTTTAATACAGACTCGTAAACAAAAATAAGAAAAAAATAATAATATATTGTTCATTACTAGAATTTAACAAAAATATTTTTTATTTATAGTTTAGTTTATTTTTAATTTTATTATTTAGGTAGCTTTTAATTTATATTTAATGTACTATAATAAACTTCGAATACAATAATAATAATAAATTACAAGTGAAATTAAATGTCATGTACTTATATTTTGTCCGTAAAAAAGTCATTGATTGAGTAGTATGTCTTGTCAATTAGCATATATGTATTTATAGGAGGAACTCAATACACTTCTGGTCCTCCGTGGTCTAGCGGTTAAGTCCGTGGATTTAGACTCGGAAGTACCGGGTTCGATTCCTGGTCGAGACACAAAAATATTTATTAATTTAAATTATTAAAAGTCAATTAATATTTAATTCATTTGTGATATTTCTCGAGTTTGGTACGCTAGAGACATCGACGAGCTTGGCACTTGTCATGATTGGCCTATAGTAAAGTTGGCTAAATGTGAATCCGATTCTATATAAGCGTGGTTTCTGACCACCCCGTAAGGGAAACGGTCGTGATGTTTTTATTATTATACTGAACACGACATGTGACATCGCTCCCACCTGATGGTAAGCGGTACGCGAGGTGCAAGAATAGGAGCAACTGACGCCAGTCACTAACGACCAGCATCAGTCTCTACCACTATGCCGATCTAATAAGATGCTTTTTCACACTTCGCTTGAAAGACCCCAGGTTATAGGAGTGAGGAAACACTGGCTGGAAGAGCATTCCACATCTTCAGCGTGCGACAGATGTAAGAGTCATCAAATTTATGAGTACGCGTAGGGATAGTGGGTATGGTATGGATGCATAGGTATAGCTTGTAGAACACGACACTTTACTTCTTTTATAATCTTGAGAAGTGGCAACCTATCGATATTTTAAGATTCTTCACTTAAATTATTAATAGTTATATTCTATTTCCAGTGGGTCACACAGCCAACTACTGCGTTGTTTTGGCACAACTGTACACCAAAGGCCAATGTTACGGGATCCATCCCTTCATCATCCAGATTCGAGATGAGGAAACCCACATCCCATTGCCAGGAATCAAAGTCGGTGATATTGGACCCAAAATGGGGTTCAATACAGTGAACAATGGATTTCTTGGGTTCGACAACTTTAGGATATCCAGAGACGCTATGCTGATGAAAAATTCTCAGGTTTTGCCTGTAAGTAAAAATCCAGCAATGATTTTATTTTTATCACTCACTTAAGATCACTTTTATCGCTCACCATCATCCCTGTGGAACATCCTACCTGTTACTATTATAAGGAATCAGGGAGGTGAAGAATAAGAGGCGACTGCAATGTATTACTCAAATTACTATTTTAATTATGATCTTTACAAAATACGGTACAAGTTTAATGTAGAATTCGTAGCCGAGGAAAAAAGAGATCGCACCGTTTTTATCGCACTTTTTAAACCCCACTACTCAATGTTCGCTGATTGGCCGGCTGTCAGCCAATCAGCGATGACACTAGGTAAAACATCGTTTGTATTTTCTTATTATAGTGTTTGTTAGAAAATAACAACATTTAACAAGTACTGGATATTAGAAATTACTTATTTTAAAGTATCTGTCAATTTGTGGAATAATTGTTTAGCTAAATTACTCTTTAATGTTCTAAAATCTTAGAATCATACGCTTTGCTAACAACATCGTTACATTTAAATTTATTACTTCAAGCCGCATTCCAATGAGTCTTATCAGATAAATATTCGCATTACTACTCGCTTTGGTACTTTTGATCACCATAAGTGTGTCTCTTTCTTGGACAGAATATTTATCTAACAAGATAACATTTCTTAAAATTTAGAACGCGATCTTAGTAACCTATAAATGGCAATAAAATATTCTATATAAATTTATAACATTTAACAAGCATGGTTACGAAAATAATACTTTCTTTATAATAACCTAACCTAACCTTTATTAATACATACATTAACTATCAAATTCTAACACTATCCGACAAGCACCGAGCAAAGCCACCTTTAGAAAACTAGTTTTTACACATCTTATGAAGTCGCATCGAACCTGCTTTACTATTTTCTTTTTTGTTTATTTTATTTATTTATTAGTTACACACAACAGAAATGGGTACAATACATTTTTTAAATTTCAAATGTTTACAATACAGTTCCAGTACCATCTCCAAAAGCATGTGCACACAGCATGCAATTATAAAACATTTACATATATTTAAAAATTAAAATAACAATACAATGAGTATAGTTCATAAATATAAATTTAGTTTTAGTTTGCTCGCCGTCCACAGCAAATTACTCCTTCCCAAAGGCCAGAAATAATCCACTATAGAAAGCGAACACCTATTTAGGATAATTCATTTTTTTTATTTTTTTTTATTCCTAATATCTTGCACAAGTTTTATGGTTATGTGTAGTTAGTTCATTTTAAATATGTGTTATTGTTTCTACTGTGTAGTAGTTATTTAGTTGCGCGGTGGTGGCTCGGTTGTAAGAACTCGTACTTTAAATTCTACAGAGGTCGGTTCAAACCCCCCCGGCATGTACCAATGAGAAATGCACTTTTATTACGTACATTTGTCATAGATTTACAACACCACAGTTCCCGTGCCTCGGAGAGCACGTTAAGCCGTCGGTCCCGGTTTTACTAATGCCAACTTGTGAAATCGTTAATAAATTGTCATAAAAAAAAATACATCATATCCTCGCCAAGCAGCTAGCAGGCCAGGCAGCTTGGCGAGTGTAGGCCAAATTCTCCAGCTCTAGAAGGCCCATCTCCTGCATCAGACCCTCAAATTCTCCAGAAATTTCTAGAAGGGTCATCTCCAACACTAGGGGCTGTGATAATGATATTTTAGTTTCTAAGTATCATCATCAAGACGACCGTTTCCCTATCGGGGTGGTCAGAAACCACGCTTATAAATAAGCGGATTCACATTTAGCCAACTTTACTATAGGTCAATCATGACAAGTGTCAAGCTAGTCGATGTCTCAAGGGTCCTAAACTCGAGAAATATCACAAATAAATTATTGTGGCCCGACCAGAAATCTAATCCGGTACATATCGTTTGGCTTGCACCATATTTAATATCATTAGCACACTAAAATGTGCAATTATAGCGTATAAATGCAGTTAGGTAAATGCAAGGGCCTCCGTTATGTGCAGTTGTTACGCAAACTAAATGAGGCTAAGTACGATGTTATGCCTTGATAAATGTGCAACAGAAAGTTGTTAGGAACGTGTTAGTATAATTTTAATTTTATTAACCTTTAAAACGTTAACGGTGATGTGGTAAATCAATTACAAATACCACATGTGATATTTCTTGATTTTACGCTAGAGACATTGACTAGCTTGCCACTTGTCATGATGGACCTACTAGTAAAATTGGCTAAATGTGAACTCGCTCCTTATAAAAGCGTGGTTTCTGACCACCCCGTAAAGAATACGGTAAAAGTATCATCACGACCGTTTCCCTTTCGGGGTGGTCAGAAACCACGCTTATAAATAAGCGGATTCACATTTAGCCAACTTTACTATAAGCCAATCATGACAAGTGGCCAGCTCGTCGATGTCTCCAGCGTACCAAACTCGAGAAATATCACAAATAAATTAAATATTATGTAAATAAATACATTTACATAAATAAATATTTTTTTGTTTCCCGACCAGGAATCGAACTCGGTACCGCCGAGTCTAAATCCACGGACTTAACCGCTAGACCACGGAGAATACGGTCGTCATGATATTTACCAAAAAATAAAATAGTTTGCTACCCATTTTAGGATGGAACTTATGTTAAATCAGCCAACGATAAGTTGACATATGGCACCATGGTGTTAATCAGAGTGAACCTAGTCAAGGATTCTTGCTTCCATTTAGCGAGAGCAGCAACCATCGCCACTCGGTACTCTGCCGTTAGACATCAGTCACAACCTAAACCTGGGTAAGTGGCTTATATTTAGTTGTAAACTCGAAAGAAACAATTTATCACCAGTTTGTTTGATATAGACATTGCCATCATACAACTAACAGCTACCTTCTTACGTCAGATCGTTCAGTCTTCGACATATAAATAAATTTGATCCATTAATTTACATTCTTACATATTTTCCAGAGAGCCGGAGCCTCAGATCTTGGATTACATGACGCAACAGCACAAACTCTTTATAAACATTGCCACATGTTTTGCGTTTTCAACAGTTGGAGATTATTTGATTAATAAACACAAAGAGGTCGAAACTGATATAAAGCGAGGTAACACCGACAAACTTCCCGAGGTAAGGAATTATTAATTTATGTTTAATTATATTTTATATTTGCGTTTGTAAACGCCTTCCTCAACATCGTAAAGAGGTGGGTTTAAACCCCGGCATGTACCAATGAGAAATACACTTTTCTTACGTACATTTGTTACAACTTACTTAATATAAGCATCATCACATTGTTAATTTTATCACTCTCCTTATCATGTAAGTAGTTTTGTTTATGTTATATTTGTATCTTAAAAGATTACATATTTATGCCGTTTGCTGTAATAACTCTGGGCCCATGGAGTCCAAGTGCAAAAAAGTTTTTAAAAGACATAACACCGCGTCTTGTCGTCTCCTCCGGTGACAAGAGGGCTGGCTCTTTCTTCGCCCAGAGAATCAGTATTGCAATTCAGCGGGGAAATGCAGCCAGCGTTTTTGCCACCATTCCACGCGGACGGGACTTATATCCCTATCCTTAGTATTAATATTAATTTGTATATCTATAGTATGACTTATTTATGTATTAGTATGTAAATTGTATGTAGATATTAGTATGTATATAAGTATTTATATTATAATTATATTTCTGTTTTATTTAAATTTCACCTAATTTTTAATTGCACCTACCACCTATCTCATGTCTAAATGTCCTAAAGGTTTGGCTGTCAGAGAATGCCTAGCGGCATAAAGTCCGCCTTTGTACAAGTGCGATAAAGTTTTAAAATAAAATAAATAAATTTGTCATAGATTTGCCTCGGAGAGCACGTTAAGCCGTTGGTCCCGGTTCAACTAATACCAAGTGGTGGAATCGTTAATAAATTGTCATTATAAAACAAATGATATCAGACTCGCCAACCCGTCTAGCCAGCGTGGCAAATGTAGGCCAAATTGTCCAGAAATTTCTGGAAGGCCCATCTCCAACAGTTGAGATCTAGGACTCTATTATCTAGGGGCTGTGATGTGTAATTATTTTGTACTATTTTTTAATAAAAAATATATTATGCATTTTCAAGGCGATATTATCAAAATTATGCTGTATGTATGTATACTATACACAAAGAGCGGTAATCATAAAGGAGCCCCTTAATCCATATTTTTGATCACAATCTTGTATAATAATAATAATAAATTATTTATTGTACAGAATCAAAAATAGTGTGGGTACAAAGGCGAGCTTAATGCTATAAATGCATTTTCTACCAACTAACCTTTGTGAATGGGGAGCCATTATAAGCGGGTGCAGAAATACTATTGTGATCAACAATAATGAAATATAAATAAATACTAATTAATTATACATATCCTACATATTAAATAAATATATACATAAATAATAAATACATATCTATGTGCATAGTAGAAAGTTATGGTAAGTTATTCTGTTTATGGTGTAAAAATTTGTATAACTTGTCTTTAAATATTTTGAGAGATGGAGCTTGTCTGATTACCGAACTTACTTCTCTTCCACTATATCCTAAGATCCTAACATTGCCAAGAATTTCGATCATTTTTCCACATAGTTTTAAATTATATTTCAGCTCCATGCACTGGCCAGTTGTTTAAAGGCAGTGAGTACGTCTGATGTCGCAGCTGGTGTAGAGAAATGCAGATTAGCTTGCGGAGGTCACGGTTATATGCTCTCATCAAACCTTCCCATGATCTATGCCTTATCCACAGCCATGAGCACCTATGAGGGCGAACATACTGTCATGTTACTTCAGACCGCCAGGTATACTCATCTCAACCACACAATTTTTACTTTATTTTTCTTTTTGTGTACATTTTGTTTCTTTTATTGTTTTGTAATTAAAAATAATAATATATTTAAAAGGGTGTCTGGGCGTTGACTACCGACGGACAGACCTATACATATAGGCTTAGTTCGGCTGCAAATGTCTGTTTTTCTGTGCATGCATAGATTAGATAGATATAGATAATACATTAAGTCATAAAGGTCATATAGAAAAAATCTGTAAAAAACTAGCATCTGCGAATTATGCCTTAAGTAAGCTAAAACATTTGGTTGATTTTGTCACCTTAAAAGCAGCCTACTACGCCTTTGTTCATTCGATAATTGCTTACGTTATAACCATATAGGGTAACGCGGCAGATATTCGAAAAGTGTTCATACAACAAAAGAGATCAATTAGAATATTGTTTAATTTAAAAGCCAGAACCACAGTACGAAATTATTTTGTTGATGCCAAGATTATGTCAGTCACGTCTCTGTATGTATATACTCGTAGTTGCTCACAGGAGGTTCATAGGAAAGCTAATGAACTTCCAAAAATATAGTTTGACTAAGTATAACCTAAGAAACAAGAATGAAATCTATATAAGGCAAACCAGGTTAAGAAAAACGTTTAAACAAGGTTTGCAGTTGAAAATTACATTATACAATAAACTACCTGAGATTATAACTAGACTACAACCAAGTGAATTTAAAACAAAATTGAAAATCTTTTTCCAAAATAATGCTTTTTATAACCTGTCAGAATTTATTGACATGCCTTCGACGGAAAATTCTTTTAAATAGTTGTATAATTTTTGTGGTCTTATGCCTTCTACTGTATTGTGTTCCTATGCTCCTTTGTCTACGATGCATGGTGTTAATAGCATTACTGTTACTATTTTAATATTTGTTAACTGACATACCAAAATATAACATAACGATTGTTATATAGGTGAAATATACAAATATACATAATGAAATATGTTATTAAAAAAAAAAAAAAAAAAAACTTTATTCGAAGTCAAAGAGTTCAAGTTTACATTTTATAAGTAAGTAGGTATAAAACAAATATTTAACGCAGATCATAGAGTGACGTAAACTATCCTCCAGTATTTGTAAAACCCTGCAACCCGAACTAAGAGTACCTGTGTTCCGGGAAGCAGTATTCATTGAGTGCGGAATGAGTAGGATTCGATATAATTATGTATTTATACACCTAAGAAACTATGATGGAATAAATAGATATTAAATGAACTTTAAGCAATGATAATAATATTTTTATTTTTTTATTGAATAGATAAAATATAGTATTTATATAAGTAAATAAAATAAGATACATATACCTAAGTAAGATAAAAATATATTAAAAATAGATTAGATAGTATATTGTTTTCATATCTTGTAACTTTTTTACTGAATAAAGATATTATATTATATTATTTATACTATTTTAGTTCCAAGCATTACTCTTCTTAGTTACACTTATTTAAACGTTAGTGGCACGCTTAACAAGCCATCGCCATTCCCCTCTGTACATTTACTTGTCAACTTCTGCAGTCTTTATTTATTTATGTATATATTTATTTATTTAAAAAAAAATCACAGTTTATGATATTAAACATATAAACAAAATAGCCAACACAACACAAGCCAAAGAGATTTTATATTATTTAGACAATACAATTAAAACAGAAATAAGAGTAAAATATCATCATCATCATCAGCCTGTATCTCTCCACTGCTGGATGTAGGCCTCCCCTAAGGCTCGCCACTTAACGCGATCTTTCGCTACCCTCATCCAACCCCCACCAGCGACCTTCTTTAGGTCATCTGTCCATCTGGCAGGGAGTCGTTCCACTCTGCGTCTTCCCGTACGTGGTCTCCACTCTAGAACCCGTTTGCTCCATCGATCGTCGGTTCTGCGGCAGATGTGTCCGGCCCATTGCCACTTCAGCTTGCTAATTTTAAAAGCTATGTCAGTAACTTTCGTTCTCTGACGAATATCAACGTTTCGAATTCTATCCATCAGAGATACACCAAGCATAGCTCTCTCCATGGCTCGCTGAGCGATCTTGAATTTAAAATATGTATTTTAGAGTAAAATATAGTAATTAGATTTAAATTAATAGTGCAATTGAACTGTGACTAGCAAAAGTAAAAGAAAAATAACAATAATAACAAATAAGTGAAAACCAATAGGTCAATGATTATTTACCTAAAACAAAATTAATGAATGAGAGGCAGAAGCAAAATTATACTATATAGACGAGTATAGCAGTATTCGTATATTAGCTTCTGTAGTCTTACTACGCAACATCTTGCCATCGGCTTTCTCCGGGGCTATCAGGCGCTCCACATCCACACTGAGAAAAATGGATATTTTATGTAATGGAAAATCATCGGGTAACTAGTAAACTCATGTCATTTGTCATAATATCATAGTAGGATTACTCGGATTTGGTATATCTAGCCGGTCTCAAAGGGTTTATAGACCTATAGTGTAGTGCCATATGACCGCATCAACTACCGTCAAAACTCATTTTTAGCGAGAGCATCAAAAGAACTCAACCGCCTAGCTGAGGTCATGGATATTGACATGTTCTGTACATCGCCTAAATTAGTTGGTCGGGCGATGTCTAGAGCATTTTTTACAGTATAATACACATTATATTATTTATATTTTTTTTTTTTGTAAATTATTGTGGTTTAAAATTATCATTTATATGTTTCTTCTATTTATAAGTTTTTTAGTTGTATAAGATTCTTGTGGAAACTTGTAATTGGCATCTAGTTTTTTATATAAGTAATTATTTGTTAGAAGCTGTAAGTTTTCCTTAAAGATAAATAAATAAATCATGTTACTAAAAGGTGCTGGCGGTGTGGTATGATGGGTAGTGATTGTTAGTAAGAAAAGATAATGGATAAATTATTGGTAATGAGGAGTTGTGGTGTTTTCTCACTATCAGGTCCAACCCTACAGTCGGCCACATTCAAAATTTTTTTTTCATCTAGGGTAGCGATTCTCAAGTACGATTAACAGAGATGAAAGACGCAATTACTATTAAAAAATATGTTTCAATTAATGTCGAGAATTACCCCCTTATTGTACAAATACCATCTTAATAGCCAAAAAATAGAGAAATTGTATTCAATTTTCAGATATTTAATAAAAGTATGGGATCATGTAGAATTAAGAAACTGGAAAGCTCTGACTCCAACTGTGGCATACCTAGCTGAAGCTTACAAGAATGGAAAAACCAAATGGGAGAATACTCCAGAAGGAATTGTTAGAGGATTTCAAGCTGTTGCAGCTGGGTAAGTTATATATAAAAAAACGCTATAGATTATAATAAAAATATAATCCTTAAGTTAAAGTAAAAATCATGTAAGCAAGAGATACAGAACTCCTCAAACCATTATGTTGTATCTTGGGGCAGCAATATCCGATACATTTTAGTTCATACTAAAATAATCTGTGCGTTTAATAGCTTAGGTATATATATCCTACATCAAACTGGGTGGAGATAGAAATAAGCTGAAATCAGGCAAAAAAAAAGTAGTTTCCACATGCTAAGAACTTCAATTATACCCCCTTGCCTTCACAGAGTGTGGTATATAGGTACCTAATATTGGCATTAGTTCCTGCATTTTACCTTTACAATTCCTAACCTAATAACATAAATACTCACTTACTCAGATTTGCCATAAAACAACGCTGTCTGTCACAAAAAATAGTAACTTGCAAATGAAAAAAAAAACTACATAATTAAACCATACGATTACATAAATTTACAAGTGATTTAAAATATCATCAATAGAGAGAAAAAGAAAGAGAAGAATTTCTAAGCATTCCTTGGATTCACCGTGCGGATGCCGGGTCCATCGTGTGTGGGTAAGAGATGAGAAGAATGGTGCCTCGGGCTTGCGACCGACAATAGGCTGGTTTAAGAAAAGAAGGCCTTCCTTTTTTATTTTAATGCGCGATAATACGCTCACCATCCACCATTCTACTTCTATCCCTACCCTACCAAATACTGTATAATTCCGATAATGCCGTCTTGGAAGCTCGTTCCATAAATGTATTGCCGGCAGACCTGCTTAGGTCCAATTCTTTCAGTAAGTGATGCAAAGATTTAGCTGGAATTCCTCTCGCACCAAAACGTAAAGCTGAGTCTTGAACCCGTTCCTGATCATTTCTTCTGTGAGATCATATTATTATATATTATATATATATATATATATATATATCTACAAACGTAAGTCAAGAAAGATTGACGAACGCAAACATTAAGCCCTTACAGAAGATGATATTGAAAAATCACATAAAAATAAGAAAAATAAACACAAATACACAGTTTTAGACGTGGCTGTACCTCATTGAATTTACATACTAGTATTTATTTACAGTAAATTAGCAGCATGTGCAGCTAGTATAAAAGATCACGTTAAAACTGGTATAAGTTATGAAGATGCATGGGCACAGACTACAGTACAACTTGTTGGAGCTGCTGAGGTATTTTGATCTATATTATATGATAAAATGAAAAATGTGACAACATACTCGTATACTGACAATCTATTTATTTTTTTGTGGATCATAGGTTTTTAATAAGGTACATCTTATTGTAATGGTCGCTATGTCCCGTCCATTGGACATACAATAATTATACCGGTTGTAATTATCAAAACAGCAAATATTTTTTTAGGCTTCAGGTGTCATTGGTAGATCCCTTTTTTTGAAATAAAAATGCTTGCTTTATAAATTAAAAAAAAAAAAAAAATACGAAAAACAAAACATTAATAATTGATCTCGCTCACAGTCGAAAGTCGAAATAGAGAGAGAAACAATTACAAAGTCAACGTTCGCGCGATCATCGACCTCTCGTACCTACTTGTTTAGGGTCGGTATGTGTGGCGATATTTTTAGGAAAACTTCTCTGCGCCGTAAAGAAAGATTTTATTGCTGAATAAATAAAATAAAAAATACGTAGTTCTTTAATTTTATTCTATTTTATAATAATAATACATAGAAAATAAAAATTAAATACTACCAAAAAAAAAGCTCCTTCAAATCGCTGTCTTGTGGCATGGTGCCCAATACCCTAGCAGCATTTCCCCTTTGAATTATGATACTAAATTTTTGGGAGAAAAAACTGCCAGCCCTATTGTCACCAGAGATGTCAATGAGCCTTGGAACAATTTCTTTATAAAAGGCTTTAAGTTCCGATCCCCACGGGCCCATCGTTTCTACAGCAAATGTCGAAAAAAGTAAATATTGCAAATCGTTTCATATTTTCGACGCTTGCTGATCTGCGCTTGTTCCGCTGCAACACCAGCTCTAACAAAAGTTCCTTGAAGGTGGGAAGCGGCTAGGGAATGCCATGATGACTGTTCCTCTCATGTTTCGGCTACGCTGTAGTAGCATCTTCAGAAAGCCTTGAAGCTTTGACTTAAAGACTCTCATATTTTCTACTTCAAATCCATCCGGGATATTATGGGAACTTTTTATTTTATTTTTTTTATACTAGCACGACAGGTGAACTTGAGCCCACCTGATAATAAGTGGCATGTTAGCAACTAGAATCAGACACTGCCATGACAGCAATTCGAATCTGATCCCATCTCCAGCAGTGGAGGTCTACGACTGTTTTCTAGGGGCTGTAATGAATGAAAAAAAAAGGTGGAAAGTTGTATTAAATTCTACTGTTTAAATATATTATTATACACATATGTATATGTATATATATATTTATAGTTTTTTTTATTATTATTTATTTAAATACTTTATTGCACTATGTACAAGAGGCGGGCTTAATGCCGCTAGGCATTCTCTGGCAACCAACCTTTGGGACAATGCGATTTGTGTTGTGAGGTAGGTGCAACCATTAAATAGATTAAAAGGTAATTCAAGTTAAATCTAAGTATTATATTAACATCATTGATTATATCTATATAGACAGATACATACTAATATGTACACAATACTACATATTATATATGTTAATTACAACTTTGCACCTTTTTTTTTCATTCATTACAGCCGGCAGCCCCTAGAACACAGCGTCCTAGACCTCCACTGCACACATATATATATATGTACCACATATACCTATACATATTATTTATTTGTCTGTAGAATTTCCCTAAAATATAACACCATATCTAAGGATTGGAATCAACGTAGGACAAGAAGCAGTTTATACCGCGGATTGATTGACAACTTTTGAAAGTTTATATACTATCTCTTTTGGTGGGGTATTGCTTCATATGGAAACTGGCATTGTTATTTTTATTATACAGACCCTGGATAGGGTGTAGGTCTGTCTTATTAGCGTCGAGAGTCTAGGCGAAATTCTGCAGAAATATGTTTTGGAAGGCCCAACTCCAGCAGTGGAGGTCTAGGACTTGTTTTTAGGGAGTATGATGATGATGTGGTGTCCTTACAACTGGACCACCACCGCTCTTGTTACAAATTAATTGATTCCATTTTCAGGCACACTGTAGAGCATTTATAATGAGAAGTTACTGGTCAGAAACAAAACGGGTCGCAACAACAATTTCACCCAATCTACGAACAGTACTTAACGAACTGGCTGAATTATATCTCATCTACTGGACTATTGAAAAAACTGGAGATTTGCTTCTGGTAAGAAACCCGAAATAAATAACTGCTTATTTTGATTTTTCAGGCTATCCATTTTAGCCATCATCCGCAAAAAGGCAGCGTCGATACTGCATAGAGTAAGAGGTAGTGACAACGGCATTCTGAAGATGATATCGTCGCGTTTTGACAGCGCTTTTGTTAAGCGCTGGATTGGAGTTGTAACTGGGAACCTGTAAATCTGTACACCGTTTGCGTTACCCAATGTTATGGGGCTGTGACTTAAAACAATAATTTTTATATTTACATTGTTTTAATTTTTGATTAATGTGTATTTTTACTAACATAGTTCTAAGTTAAATTGTTACTAACATATATGGATTGAATCCGAAATAAATGAATTATTATTATTATAATGTCAAAAATCTACCTACCTATACATTAGTAAAAGTCATAACGAACGTAAGCAGATGGAAGCTGATCCACATTTAGCTAACTTGACTAATGGGCCGGCTTGACGGTGGCTAGCTCGTCTATGTCTCTAATATCATATACTAAAGAAAAAAAAATTGGAATATTTTTTGCGTCCCGACCCAAATAGATCGTAATACACACATCAAAAGTGTCTAGGGATCAACATATATTTTTGCAATAACTTTTCTCCTGATTGATATTCATTAAAATTTTCTTTAAGGATTGATCAAATAAAATGTTTTCGTTTGTCTACAGTAACGATAAACCAAGTCACCTTTGCATTAGTAAAAAAAATTGCCATTTTCCTAATAAAGGGATTTTTGACATTTGAACCACTAACATTAAAGTTCGAAAAAAAGACTGAAATAACAGTTTTTTTTTAAATTTTATTGGGTAACTTAAACAATTAATAATCCGTGTTTCTACCGCGAACACTAACAACACAAGAACATCGGTTTGGCATACTCAAAATGAGTTCATCCAAATCACGCTGTGGAATGGCCGCCCATGTTCGTTGCAACAACAAAAAAAGGTCTTCTTGCGACTGGATACCCTCCATATTCGGCAGAGCTCTTCTCTGAAGAATATCCCATGCATGCTCAATCGGGTTCAAGTCTGGCGACTGAGCAGGCCAGGGCAGGACATTGATGTTAGCTGCGGCGAGAGTCTGTCTTACAACTCTTGCGGTGTGCGGTCGTGCATTATCATGCATTAACTGAAATAAGGGACCGATATGCACTTGTAGAGGAACGATGACGTCTGATACAACCGTCTCAGCATAAATTTGAGCGTTGAGGTTGCCTCTGATCCAAATCAACTCAGTTCTTCCGCCGATCGAAATACCCGCCCATACCATGATGGTTCCACCACTATAAGGATGGACTTCCTGGCAGGATTTTAATCGCTGTTGGCGTCCAGGGGTTCTCCAGTGTCGTATACGTCTTGTATCCGGCCTCATACCAAAACGAGACTCATCAGAAAAGCACACGAAACGCCATTGTTCTTCTGTCCAATTTCTGTGTTCAAGAGCCCATTGATATCGAGTCCTACGATTGTGCATTGCTATAGGTGGTACCCGTAGCGGTCTTCGGGAATGAAGGTTCACTTCATGCAAGCGGTTTCTGACTGTTTGGTCGCTAATTAAGTTCCCTGAAGAGCGATGAAGGCTCACGGCTAACATCATGGCGGTTATTGTTGGAGTTCTTCGAGCTGTGATTTGAATGTATCGGTCTTGTCTCCGTGTGGTGCAGCGATACCGTCCTCCATGGCGCTCAGCCACGGTACCAGTGGTTCGGTAACGTGTCCAAAGTCGACTGATAACACTCTGACTTGTATTCAGAGCTAAAGCCACAGTACGTTGCCGGGAACCAGCTTCTATCATTCCCACGGCTCTGATCATTTCTTCCCTGCTTAAATGACGTCGCCGCTCCATAATAACGTTGGTTTTAATCAGTAGTAGGGAAACAGTAGCACTAATAATGTCTTCAATGCGTCTTATGTTTTTATAGGGAAAATATTGACAGCTGATTTTCATCTTTTACTCGAATTTGATTGACAGTTCCTGTTTTAAATTATGAAATGCACCAAAAAGGATCCATATAAATTTATAAAATCATAAATTTATTACAAAGCCACATCTCAATCACAAGAAATCCGCATAAACATGCTTGATCCCTAGACTTTTTTGATGTGTGTATTTGTGTACTTACAACAGAGCCACCACCGCTTTTTTTATTCCTTAAAATCCTACAAAGGTCAGTCAAACCCCCCCGGCATGTACCAATGAGAAATCAAATTTTCTTACGTACATTTGTCGTAGATTTACAACACCACTAATACCAACTTGTGGAATCGTTAATTTATTTATTTAAAACTTTATTGCACTATGTACGAAAGGCGGGCTTAATGCCGCTAGGCATTCTCTAGCAGCCAACCTTTGGGACAATACAGAGCATTAACGTTGGAAGGTAGGTGCAACTGGCTATATGAAACATTTACATAATAAATTAAATCGTTCTTATATATACAATATATATATATAACTACAAATACACATACATTCAAATATTAAATAAAAATACATATACTACAAACTATATACATACATAGATATACACTACATACAACATTTACTTACATACGCTATAAGGAGCTCTTTGAGAAATGAGAGTAAACCATCTTTTTAAATAGTGTTTTGTTGGGAGCTTGGCGAATTTCAACTGGCAAGTCGTTCCACAAATTTGCTGCCACTACTGCGAATGAGTTAATAAATTGTCATTAAAAGTTGACATCAGAACCTCGCCTACTACCTAGCGTGGCGGGTGTAGGCCAAAATCTTCAGATATATGTTCAGGAAGGCCCATCTCCAGCAGTGGAGGTCTAGGACGCTCTGTTCTAGGGGCTGTAATGAATTGTGTACTGTGTTCTAATTTGTTACTGTATTCTATATTTCAGTTCTCATCTCTCTCTGGTAAAGATGTCTCAACGTTACAGAAGAGGTATGAACAACTATTAACTCTGATCAGACCAAACGCTGTGGCCATCGTTGACGCATTTGATTTTAGGGATGAGGTAACTGTATTTATTTTATTAGTTATAAAGAAGCTAACGCACACAACCTCAACTAAATGTGCATCATTTTTATATAAAAAAAAAAAAAGGCTCGCGAACAATAGACAAAAAAACTTGCTAAACCATGATAGGTATACATAAATACATTCAATTAATATTTAATTCATTTGCGATATTTCTCGAGTTTGGTACGGCTGGAGACATCGACGAGCTTGCCACTTGTCATAATTGGACTATAGTAAAGTTGGCTAAATGTAAATCCGTTTATTTATAAGCGTGGTTTCTGACCACTCCGAAACGAAAACGAAACGGTCGTGATGATACTTTTTACTACTTTTCTCAAAAGTATACTCATACATAGAGTATTCAATCTTTAAAAGTGCTGTATTGTGCGACCGAGAAATCCTAAGACGCCTAAAATTTTATCATTATTTTTTTTATTATGCATGAGGAAGAGTGGAGCGGTTGAGGTCAGCTAGAAGTACGAGTATATTGATCAAGTCAAGTGCAAGTTTTTGATTTGTAAATTAATTTACTGTGGATATTATTGGTCAGAAGTGGTGTTGTTTTATTTATTAATGTGCTTCAATGTGAATAATTATGGAAAACGATAAATTGGACTTTAAATATGGGGCACAAGTTGCAGTTTATTTTTTGCGGTTTTCCCGCGCTGTCAACTCCCATATTTTACCCGACGCTTTTGAGCTATGGTGCCGCGAGTGACGCCAAGAAAAGCATCAAATTCTGCAGCATCTGGAATTTGATGATGACCTCATTAACTCATTAAAAAGAAAGATATATTACGTCAGACATGGCTGTATGGGCTAGACCCTTTGCCTTCCCTATCATCTCATTCATCATCCATCGGGAGAAAAGAACCAAAAATAAAAAAGAAGAAGAAATATTATTAAACTATATGACAATTTTGTTACAGTTAATAAGTTCGACGCTAGGTTCGTACGACGGCCGCGTGTACGAGAGACTGATGGAGGAGGCCATGAAGAGTCCTCTCAACGCCGAACCTGTCAACCAGAGCTTCCACAAATACCTCAAACCATTCATGCAAGGAAAACTCTGATCTATAAATAATAAAATGGCGGCCAGACTGAGTTAAGTTTTAAAATAGGCTATAGATACTCGCATATCAGAGCAACAGCGACGTGACATAATTATTGATAAGTTTTAGTTACAAGTAATTGGATAGATAACCTTTAATTTCATATCTTTGATTTTTTTCATGCAAAATGGCGCAAAGAACTCCACTCCTTCATTAATGTTTATGTTTATTTAGTATTCGAATAAAAATTGTTTTTTTTTTGTTAAAACAAAATAATAATTGAATAGAAGTAAGTTAATAATAAAGTTCGAATTCGAGTACTATTTTGGTATCGATTTTGTATTCGTACTTGAATGAATTTAAGGTTATCTGTCATTTTCTCGCAACTAAAACTTATCAATGCTGTTGTGCCTGTATTATTTAGAAGTAAATATGTGTAAATACTCGTATTATTACAAATAAAATAAGTTATTTTATTTATCTATGTATTTTAATTGACTCCGTAACATTCACCTTGATCGATTCTCATTTACCCCGATAAAAAAATATATATGAAAAATATTTATTTGTTATTATTTTATTTTATTTTATTAGGAAAACTTATGGTTACAGAATTTTAATTAGACATAAATATAAACACTTAAACCACTAAAAAGTTTCCACAGATAGAAACAACAGACACGGCACTAAAGTATTTTCTTTAAGAAACAGTCTTTAGTATAGAAACACATTTTCAAAAATATTATAATACAATAAACAGAACAATAAAGCAATTATTCACAGTCGTGTAGTTACAGCAAAATGATAATAACAGAAAGTCAAGGTAGCGACATATTAAAGTACTTTGTACTGAGTGCTCGCCTAGCCGCCTTATAGCTTGTACAAAATAGGTCAAAATCGAATCACGCAAAAGCTCATCAAATCGACTGCAGGTCCTCCAGATGAATGAATTCCGACGATAGCTCGTATCAGCGTGTGGTAGTAAGCCGAATGTCGTGTTGAGACGCAACGTTCTTTCTGGTATATATATATAACTTTTGTAACAACTGCGGACTATCAATGGTACGATTGGCTATGTTAAAAAGATACACTAGGTCGGCAATCTCGCCATGTGTTGTCTTACAATATTTGCAGCCGAGGTTGACAATTTATTTATTTATTTTATAACATTATTGCACTATGTACAAAGGCGGACTTAATGCCGCTAGGCATTCTCTGACAGCCAAACCTTTAGGACATTTAGACAGATTACAGGTGCAAACAATTTGTTGTTGAAGATTGTGACGTCCCGTCCTCCGATGGTGACTTGGTTATAAGAACGCTTTCCCTAACATCCTAAAAAGTCGAACCCACCTTGTACCAATGAGAAATACACTTTTCTTACGTACATTTGTCATAGATTTACAACACCACCGTTCACGTGCCTCGGAGAGCACGTTAAGCCAGCGTGGCGAGTATAGGCCAAAATCTCCAGAAATTTTATCTCCAATTGTGCAATTAGTAGATATTAGTAGTAAATCTCAAAACCAAGCCTCCGTGGCCTAGTGGTTAAGTCTATGGAATTAGACACAGAAATAGCAGTTTCGATTACTTGTCGGAACACAATAATTTATTTATGATTTACGAAAAAGACATCGAGTAGTCACTTCATGATGGGCCTATAGTAAAATTGGCTAAAATCGAATCCGCTTCTTTAAAAGCGTGGTTCCTAACCAGTAAGGGATACGGTCGTGATACTTTACTTAAATAAAAATACAAATATTGGTTTTGGCCGGCATTGAGATCTCCATGCTTTGGAATTTGGGTATGCTTTCAAAGTAAAATCCAACACGAGGCGTCAAGAGAAACACCATCAGGTTTTAGTCGGTGCGAGCCCGACATAACCTCACCCCTGTGCCCCGCCTAGGGCTCGACGATCTAATCTTATTCTATTTATTAATATACTATTGTTTTTTCTTGACTTTGACTTATATTATTTATTTATATTATTCTCATTTGTTAAATATAGTAAAAAAGTATCCTTCCCATTTAGTAAATGGTACTGTACATCTCTGCGACCCGTGACTCACCCAACATAAGGCATCAGCTAAAAATCAGCGCGTATGTATGTTTCGGTATATAGAATAGGCTTACATTTATACATTTAGATTTATTCCTTGCATATATATTTTTTTGTAACCATTGTAATTGTTGCGATAAATAAAGTATTTTCTTTCTTTCTTTCTTTAAAAAAGGTCGACGGCGAAGTCGGTGATGAGTCTAGCGATGGCGATTTCGTAGATTCCTGGGTTAAGCAGTGGAAGGAACAACACGTAGAGATGAAGATTTATCTGCTTGTAATTTTTCTGTCTGTAAATATGTAATATTCCAATTCTAACCACGGTGTAATATTGTAATATATTTAGTGGTGTGTGTACACCTTTGCAGGTAGGTTCAGGTAGTACTAATCCGTAGTATTTACAACTGCAAACTTGTATACCCAAATTCTTTACACGAATATTTAATTTCAAATTTTTTCAGCATAACAGATGTGGCATTATCAGTAAACAAAAGGATATGTAGATTTCATCAAGCTAATCATAATGGTCGCAATAATCCATTCCAGTCTGATTGCGTCACAGATTTCAATTTCCTGTTTTAACAAATCACATTAAATTTTATCTGATTACTGCGGATATTATGATAAAATTTAACGTGTTTAATGATAAACTGCACATCGGTCAAAGTCAATTTAAATCAGATTGCTTGTAAGGGAAATGGAGAGATAAGTTATGTTGAATAAAATTCACGTTAAAAATAAACTAATTTTAGTAGATAATTAGGTAAGTACTAAACGTACTGAATACTGCCTCCGTCCTCTAGCGGTTAAGTCCATGGATCTAGGCGCGGAAGTATCGGTTCTGGTCAAGACACAATAATTTATTTGTGATATACGGACCTATAGTAAAGTTGGCTACATGTAAATCCGCTTTTTCGAAAAGCCTGGTTTCAGTCTTTCCCGAATAGGATACGCTTGTGTTGATACAAAGATAAAACTGACAGTAATTAAAGGAAATTTGTCAGTTTAACGGTTCAACATCATTTTCATCAATACGGCTCCTAAAACACAGATGTGGCTGTTAGGTATGGCCTTCTAGAACATATATCTGGTTAATTTGGCCTACACTTGCCACGCTGTTTAGACGGGTAGGCGAAGATCTGATGTCAATTTTTAATGAAAATTGCACAAATATTTTAACGATTGCACAAGTTGGTATTAGCTGAACCGGGACCGACGGCTTAACAGCTCTCCGAGGCGCGTGAACTGTGGTGTTGTAAATCTATCTAATCTACAACCGTGTCACCACCGCTTTTAGGGTTAAATAAACATTATACTTGATTATAAATAAATATCAATAAATATATTAACACAGCGGTGCTGGCTCGGTTGTAAGAACGCGTTCCTTAAATCCTACAAAGGTCGGTTCAAACCCACCCGGCATGTACCAATGAGAATTATTACAACACCGCCGTTCCTGTGCCTCGGAGAGCACGTTAAGCTTTCGTTCCCGGTTCCACTAATACCAACTTGTGGAATCGTTAATAAATTGTCATTACAAATTCATGCGAGAATATGAATCCTCGCCAAGCCGTCTAGCCAGCGTGACGTGTGTAGTCCAAATTCTCCAGATATATGTTCTGGAAGGCCCATCTCCAACAGTAGAGGGCTAGGACGCTGTGGTCTAGGGGCTGTAATGATGAATAATGATGAAATATTAACCAAACATTTTTTTATTAGAAAGGTAGGTAGTTAAAAACCTATAAAATAAATACTAATTAAATATGGATTAGTAGGCTGCAAATGGCACACGTTTGCACAACTGTGTGCGCGATGACAATCACTTCATTATCTAACCTGCAGCAGATACGGAGTTTATTAATATTTGCTATGAATATTATCGTAGATTAAAAGTAATATAAATCAAAATCATATCTACATTGTCTTGTTCATTCAATCTTAGGCTTTGGGATACGCGGTTGTTGAAATTAGTTAATGATTTTCATAGTAAAGGAATAACAGTTGTATTTGAATATAAAATGGCTCCAGGTGAAGTGAACGATGATCTCGCAAGGGAAAGAGCAAATTGTAATTTTGATATTCAAGAGTTTACGTACTTGATAGACGGTGGTAAAGAAGAAACAGAGAAGAGGAAGAAAATCGGTAGGTAAAAGATTTCCCAAATATTTCCAAAATAAATTAGGTATTGAAAGCTACTACACTATCCTAAAGTTTACTTCACGCTAAAATAAATGTTTATACATACGAAAGCGAGCAAACAAGTACGGTTGTGACTTATGGGAAGAGTTTGAAATTGTCGAATTACACAACACAAAATAAGTTAAAATATCTGTACCAGGGATTACCGTAACATGATGCACTTTTATCAGTGATATACACCTAAAACTATATATGATCAATCAAATGATTAATTATTTCAAATATCTTTGATATTAATAACCTTTATAATTGCTTTAGGGTATTATAATATCAAGGCGTCTGGCCAGCGTGGCGAGTGTAGGCCAAATTCTCCAGATATATTTTTTAAAAGTAAATATATAATTAAATAAGGAAAGGTATGCTCCGATGGTTCGGGCATGTTGAAAGGACAAGACAGCTATATAATGCGAAAGTTGTGGGTAAATTAGATCCTGGCAGACCAAGACTCACCCACCTATCACGATCAGCTAAATAAAACAATAGCTGAAGGTGCATTAAAGAGCCATCGACACAAAAGGGTATGTATGATGAGGTTGATGAATGTTGAAGAAGCGAAAGAGGTATGTCGTGATCGTGACAAGTGGCGCTCAATTGTCTCTGCCTACCCCGCAAGGGATTTGGCGTGAAGATATGTATGTATGTATATAAAGGGATAATATGTGCCACGTAAATTTGATTGTTTATTTTTTTGATAAATTTCGCTGTGACATCTGCTATTTAAGGAGCACAGTTTTAAATGGTTATTATATATAAATCTCATACACACCGTCTCACACACACTCACACATATATCACGAACACATAGAGAGGACATACATCATTTATTGTTGTAACATTATAACACGGAAGAGCACCGATATCCCGCACTACAGGGCAACCTCGTGTAGGTATCACAAACACATCACCCTATATTGTTCACCTATTTTACATCTGTATACTTTTTGTGACACTAAATGATTTTATTATTATTATTATTTAAAGTATTCATTTCATTTGCAGAAGATATTTTATTGAGTGACGATGAAATGCGGGATAAGATCCCAGAAGAATATTTGAGTCACAAAGATAAATATGAAAATTCCATCAGAAAAACGTGTTTGTTATCTAATATTATAAGGAATAAACTGGACAATACGTATGACGATGATAGGTAAGTTATTTATTATACTGACATCCTAGGACACAAGTTATCTTGGTTAGGAGTCAGGGACCATTTTAAAATTGCCTATCCTGTGGCTTGCATTCAATCAAATGTATTTGCTTATAATGTGTAACAATAAGAAAACGTTATTATTATTATTATGGTTTATATTTTAAACTCTCGGTTTTTAGGCCGGATTTTAATAATGCTCACGGGCCTTAACCAAGGGAGCATTATTTATGAAAGTGAGTGAATAATTTTAATGATGATCTGGTTCTGTTTGTAGGGATTTCCTGACGATTCTGCATGTGTTTAATATTGTGGCTTCTGTAATGAGATGTATGTGTGTGGGGATAAATCTAGTAATTGAAGTGATTGCTGTAGGTTTGTAGGGATGACAGGACTATTGGTACTATTGTGACGTTATTATTATTATTATCTTAAACCTTAATGCACATATACAAAGGCGGACCTAATGCCGCTAGACATTCTATTCTGGTCAAACCTTTGGGACAACTAAAGCAGTTACAAGATAAGGCAGGTGCGATCAAAACTAATAGATAATTTGAGACATCAATATAATATTGTTTTTTTTAATAAAGTTATATTTGGACTTTGACGTATGTATGTCTACCGGTAACTGATTCCAAAAGTGTAAAGCTAACAACAGCAAACGAGTTAGAAATGAATTACATAAGTTATTGTTAAGGATTTAACATGTTTTTTGAAAAAAAAAAATGTATATAGTTATGAGAACGCTGTCTTTCTATCCAGAGGACACCTTTATCATAGATTTACATCGCCACCGTTCTCGTGCCTTTTCGAGCTCATCACTCCGCTCGACTCGATTCCATAACGACTTGTAGAATTGTTAAGATAGAAATAAGAAAACTTTTTCAACTGTCTAGCCAATGCGAGCGTAGTCCGGCCTAATACTACAGAAATATGTTCCGGTAGGCAACTTAGGTTAGTCTTAAACCAAAATCTTGTTTTTATGCCGTTGTAATTTAAGAAAATATATATAACTAATTATTTATTACAAGAATGAAATCTATATAAGGCAAACCAGGTTGAGAAAAACGTTTAAACAAGGTTTGCCATTGAAAATTACATTATACAATAAACTACCTGAGATTATAACTGGACTACAAGCAAGTGAATTTAAAACAAAATTGAAACTCTTTTTCCAAAATAATGCTTTTTATAACCTGTCAGAATTTGTTGACATGCCTTTGACGGAAAATTCTTTTAAATAGTTGTATAATTTTGTGGTCTTATGCCTTCTACTGTATTGTGTTCCTATGCTCCTTTGTCTACGATGCATGGTGTTAATGGCATTACTGTTATTATTTTAAAATTTGTTAACTGACATACCAAAATATAACGATTGTTATATAGGTGAAATATACAAATATACAAATACAAATATTAATTGTTTTAAAGGTAAATATGCAAACTTAGCAGCATTTTATTTGCTTGCAAAATTACTAAAAATTGATGTTCTTTCATTTTTTTTCAGGTCAAAATACATAGATCCAACATCACTAGCAATTGTTAAAGACATGTCTCCAATATTGCTACATAAGTTATTTATTGGAACTATTAAGGGCCAAGCGTCACAGGAACAACAAAATCATTGGTTACCGAGAGCTCTTAATTCATCTATCTTTGGCACTTATGCTCAGGTAAGATTGACAAATTGCATACCTACACCAAATAGTTTTGTGTTTTATTTTATTTAGTAACAATGCCAGTCCTTTATCCAACATTACTCGGGTAATAATTACATTAATAGGAATTATTTATTTGAATAGAGAATAACGAGGTTTTGTTAAAATAATTTTATTTATTTATTTATGTATAATAGGGTGGCCAACATTGCTAACATGACACACTCATTTGTACTTAACACTAAATCAGAAGTTAGATGTTGCACCTATTATAGGCGACCACACATTACCACAGTAGTCTTTATTGCCTATAAAAAATAACAAAATTCCAAAATTTTCAATAAGTATACAAAAACTAAATATTATTCGAAAAACTAAAGCTGAAACAATTTTAAAAAATATGTATATAATAAACATACAATTCCTTTTAGAATTAAAAATAAAAAAGTAACTAAAATAACTAAAATATTACTTATTTATTTTACTTTATTACTTGAAGTAATAAAATTTAAAATATTTTAATAAAAAAAAAACACATACATACACATAATAAAAATAAATAAAATTTAAAATATTTTAATAAAAAAAAAACACATACATAAAATTGACTAAATAATAATCAAAAAAGTCAATACTACACATCTCTCGTACACATGATAGATCTACAAACATGGTCAATCCATAGATTGTTAAGACAGTCTGCTATAAACGTCGACAAACATAACAATTTGAATCAGGTACAAGTAAAATCGTTTAATTTGCAGACTGAAATGGGGCACGGGACATTTCTTCGTGGATTGGAAACAAAAGCTACTTATGATCCTGAAAGTGAACAGTTTATTCTACACAGCCCAACGCTGACTTCGTTCAAGTGGTGGCCTGGAGCATGTAAGAGTGCTTATTTTCACAATCCTTACAGCTCCTAAAACACAAAGTTAATTTGTCTACTCTGATATTTGAGAAATACAAGAAAGAACAAACGAACGAAGACTTCTCTTCTTTCTTAGAGTAACGAGTACCTACGACTCGACGTGACTTCACATTATGAGCGGTAAACACAATAATACGTGTGGTATTGTAAGGGAATGGGCAAATTCAATTTAATGAATTTATTCACCATAATATACATGACGTACCTACTTTGTTTTGTCAGTTATACAATTAACTGTTTACAAATCATTGCAGCCAGAACAGCCATCGTCATTACTACCTAAATAAACATGTTGCTGTAAAAGTGGAGAGACACAGGTTGATGATGATGAGCTTCGCTTAAAGAATCAGTATTGCAATTCAGCGGGGAAATGCTACCAGCGTTCTTGCCACCATTCCACGCGGATGAGACTTACATCCGTATCCGTAATAATAATGTTATTTTATAATTTGTATTTGTTTTTAATAAAAGATAATATTTAACATAACAATAAAAATAAGGAAAGGCATGCTCGATGGTTCGGGCATGTTGATAGAATGAGCGAAGCAAGATTGACGAACCAGATATATAATGCGAAAGTAGTGGGTGAAAGAGGCCCTGGCAGACCGAGACTCACATATCACGATCAAATAAATAAAACACTGACTGAAGGTGCATTAAAAAACCTTCGTAATAAAAGGGCATGCATGAAGAGGTTAATGAATGTCGACGAAGCTAAAGGGGTAAATCGTGATCGTATAAGGTGGCGCTCAATCATCTCTGCCTACACCGCAAGGCATCTGGCGTGAAGATATGTATTTAACAAAACAAATTTCTAAATATATTTTAAACAAAATATATTTACTTTCAGTGGGACAAACAGCCAATCACTGTGTAGTTTTAGCACAACTATACACAAAAGGAAAATGCCATGGAATACATTTCTTCATCATCAAAATTCGTGACGAAGAAACTCATATGCCGCTGCCAGGAATAAAGCTTGGCGATATTGGTCCAAAAATGGGTTTTAATTCAACTAACAATGGATTTATGGGATTCGACAATGTCCGTGTACCTAGAGATGCCTTGCTTAGTAAATATTCACAAGTCTTAAAAGTAAGTACTTACCGTTATAGCTAATATGACAAGCACCTGTATTCTAAGACATTTCCTCAACTCAAAGGAGCCTTCACTCAACTATTCCTTCCAGCTGCCAAACGGGTTCCCATGGGATCAAAATCGGTTCATCATCATCATCATTACAGCCCCTAGAACACAGCGTCCTAGACCTCCACTGCTGGAGATGGGCCTTCCAGAACTTATATCTGGAGAATTCGGCCTACACTCACCACGCTGGCCAGACGGCTTGGCGGGGATATGATGTCAATTTTGAATAACAATTTATTAACGATTCCACAAGTTGGTATTAGATGAACCGGGACCGAAGGCTTAACGTGCTCTCTGAGGCACGGGAACGGTGGTGTTGTAAATCTAAGACAAATGTACGTAATAAAAGTGTATTTCTCATTGGTACATGCCGGGGGGGTTTGAACCGACCTTTGTAGGATTTAAGGTACGCGTTCTTACAACCGAGCTACTATTGCGCCAAATCGGTTATCTTAGTTCTAAACTCTCCAAACCTCGAACGACATAAATGTTACTATTTTAAATATTTCCAGTAAGATTTATTTTTTCCGGTAACATTGAAGATTGCGTACCCATATTCTAAATAATACAAGTTTATAGTTAGTTGGTAGGAAATGCGGGATTAATTTATTTATTTGTTATTTGAAAAATTTAATATAAATAATTGTTTATTATTATAATTTAATGAAACGTCTGTATGTTAATAGGTAGATAGTATAGTTGTAGCGATAACTTAACTAGACAAATATATTTTCCAGGATGGAACATACGTGAAAGGTGCTAATGACAAACTAGTATATGGTGCCATGGTTGTAGTAAGAGTGGGTCTAGTAAGAGACGCGGCACATCTCTTATCCAAAGCAGTTACCATTGCTACAAGATATTCTGCAGTTCGACACCAATCACAACCTAAACCAGGGTAAATATGACTACTTACGTTTGAAGGAGAATCATTACAATCCCTAGAACACAATGATATAATCTTCATGGCCTTTCAGAACATCATCACAACCCCCTAGAATATAATGTCCTGATCTTCATAACCTTTTAGAACATCATCATTTCAGACCATAGAACATAAAGTCTTAGACCTCGACTGTTGAAGATAGGCGTTTCAGATAATATAACTGGGGAATTCGGCCTACATTCGCAGCGTTGGCCAGACGGTTTGGCGAGTGTCAGATGTCAATATTAATGCAAATTTATTAACAAGTTGATATTAGTGGAACCAGAATCGATGGCTTAATGTGCTCTCCGGTGCTGACATGACAAATGTACGTAAGAAAAGTACTTCTCATCGGTTCGAACCGCGAACCTTTTTGCATTGGAAAAGTTCTTACAACGCAGCCAGCACCGCTTAACCGAACATATTTCTGTAGAATTTGGCCTACTCTCAGCACACTGGCCAGAAGCAACCCATGAGCCGAGAGTACAGTCATTTTGACCAATGAATATTATGCCTATCAATGATAATAATAATATAATATAAATTGTGTTTTAGCGAACCAGAAGCACAGATATTGGATTACATGACGCAACAACACAAACTGTTTATCAACATTGCCACAACTTTAGCATATAGAGCCGTTGGAAATTGGCTATCGAACAAATTTAAGGAAGTTGACAATGAAATAAACAATGGCATCACAGATAAATTACCTGAAGTAAGTTCAACACGCAATAAAGCAGCCCTTGTGGCAGATTTCTATGTTTAATAATATTAGTTATTTGACATATTTTAGTGTTGTATACAATATATATATATTTATATTAGATTATAGTAGTACCTTGTAGTACTTGACAATTTTATTTTAACATAGTTTCACATTATTAGTATTTAAATTTTATTTTCTGTAATTGATTATTTAGCATTCAATATGGCTCTTCCATAATTGTAGTGATAGTTTGGGCTGTTTCTGGTCTTCGTCGCGTTGTTTCGTATTAAGCTTAGTTACTAGTTATTAGTTACCTACAGTAAGCGAGATAACACAATCATGGTCAGACAGCTTAATACGAAACAACGCGACGAAGACCAGAAACAGCCCAAACTATCACTACAACACTACACTGTAGGTAACTAATATTAGTTACCTACAGTAAGCGAGATAAGTTACAGAGTATTATAAATTGACTTAACCAAGTGTTCCAGACGGTCCCTACGGTGATAAATAAATGAAATGAGAAATGAAATGAAAAGACTTTTAAAATATTCTTTTAAAATTATTTTTATCTAACTTTAGTGACATAAGGCTTCTTTGTGTTATTTTTCAAAGTCAAAGTAAAATATCTTTATTCACGTAAACCTATTACAGGTATTCATGAAACGTCATTAATTTAATTATTTTAAATGAATCTACTCCTGCTAGTGGAAGACTAAGCAGCAAAGTGGTCCAATAAATAAGCTGTTAGCAGAAGACCAGCAGCTTAGCAGATTCCAGTGACCTGTTAATGTTTAATCTGACTGAGAAAGGAATCTGTAAGGAAAACTCAGCTATATCAAATTTACAAAATAAAACAGATACAGAACTACACCACAACGATCAATTTAAACGAACTATTAAATTTAGATTACAATACCTATGAGATTACAATACCTGATTATCTTCTCCCGGTGAATGATGAATGAGGTGATAGGGACAAATCGCCCGATGTCGCCGAGGGTATAATGAGTCGCGATTCCTAAAAAAAAATAAACTGAAATGTGGGTAGGTTTACTTACCGTCCATTATATACTAGGACACCACGCACTTCCAGTCAACACGTGAACTTGGCCAAAACGTCGGGAAAAGTATGCCTCTATAAGATGAATCGCGTAAAGACCAATGAAAATTAAAAACGACGCAAAAGTTTAATAACTTAAAGTTTAAATATATAAAAATATTATTTAATATAATGTTTTCTACTTATAAGCCTTTTACAATATTCTACTGGTATTTTGATTTTTCTTATGTCATATGTATGTACATATCTTCATCATGCTACATCAGCATATAAGGAATGGTAAATATTATAAAATTCAAATTTCTTTATTGTATAGATTGTTTATTCCAATGTACATGTCATGATGATGCAATCTGCCCATATTATGGGCATACCAATATGCTTATGTCAATATCAAGATATTTATTTACAATATTTATTTAATTCTTGTCAATTTATTGGAATACAATGTTAATGTATATATGTATGTCGGGACGATGGGCCCATGGGGACCGTCAGCGAGGCGCTTGGCCCAGGAGTTGTCAAAGCGGCTGGCTGAAAGTCTGGAGACAGGAATGCTGGCAATTATTTCTGCCAACGTATTAGCCTTGCTATACAGAGGGGAAATGTTGCCAGTCTCCTTGGGACTATCTCGGATGGGACGTCTCTAGAGGACATTTTTTATTTATAGTTTAGTTTATTTTTAATTTTATTATTTAGGTAGCTTTTAATTTATATTTAATGTACTAATTAACTTCGAATAAATTATACAGGATGTTAATGTCAAAATTTGCATGCTAAAAATTCTTTTATTGAGTAAAAACAGTTGTCAATAAGAATTTTCCTTAACTCAATAGTAAAACGTTTTATATGTAGGTAAGTCTCGTATTGAGGAACTGGGGATCAGTCAGCGCCTTTTCTCGACTGTACAATTACGCATTCTCACTTTCTTCGGACACGAGTCACGGCGTGGAGAAACATCAATCGAGCGCTTGGTAGTCCAGGGGAAAGTCGATGGCAAGAGGATGCGTGGTACGTCTCCGATGAGATGAACCGATCAGGTGAAGGTTGCAATGGATCACCCCCTACATGAGTGCACTAGGAAAGCCGAGGTTCGAGAGGAGTGGCGACGGCTTGTTAAGCGTGCCACTAGCACTCCAATGGCGACCACGACCACTCTGCCAAGAGTGTAGCGACTAAGAAGAAGAAGAACTCTCGTATTACTCTAGGAATTTTATTATAGACGAGTACTCTAATGATTTTACGTCAAATTAAACTTATTTATTTCAGCTTCACGCTGTGTCATGTTGTTTAAAATCAATATGCACGAACGACGCCGCTTTAGGTGTGGAACAATGTAGATTATCATGCGGTGGTCATGGTTATATGCTATCGTCTAATCTACCTACTACTTATGGTATAGCAACTGCTATGAGGACTTATGAAGGAGAAAATACTGTAATGCTTCTACAAACTGCCAGGTATATATTATTTATTTATATTATTGGAAAATTTACAGCATTTACACAATAATGTATAATCAAATTAAAGCCATCGCAAAAATTTACATATATACAACTAGCAGATACACCTTTCGTTCCGAATCATGCTCATTAGAATGAATTTCAACACAGTCATCAAATATCACGATTTGGATGGTCAGAGTTTGTTATCAATTTGGAACAGACTAAATTAGATTTTTTTTGCTATACCATGGCATGACGGCAATTCGAGCCTGATCCCGAAACGTGTGGATACACTCTACAGGGTTTATCGGCACGAACGGTGGCAACTTCCCCGCCCCGGCAGACTGGGCAAATTACCACCATCAGTCCGCCTACCACCAAATGTCAAATGCCAATTTTTACTTTCAAAGAGAACTAATGTTGTATAACTAATACTTACTGAAATTAAGATTAAAATTATTTACAGATTTTTAGTCAAAACCTGGAACCAAGTGGAATCAAATGAAATAACAAGGTTAACTCCTACAGTGACATATTTAGCTGATGCATTAAATAATGACAATAGACGATGGGAAAGTACACCTGAAGGAATTATTAGGGCATTCAAAACTGTAGCGGCAGGGTATGTAAAGTCACTGATATACTTTATATCACTTTATTGACGAATTATTATTATTATATTAAAAATATTAACAACATATAAAATAAAATTAATATAAATACTAAGGATAGGGATATAAGTCCCGTCCGCGTGGAATGGTGGCAAGAACGCTGGCTGTATTTCCCCGCTGAATTGCAAAACTGATGGCACAAATATGTAAGTATGTAAGTATATTAAAAGATTACATATTTGTGCCGTTTGCTGTAGAAACTCTGGGCCCAAGCGCAAAAAAGTTTTTAAAAGACATAACACCGCGTCTTATCGTCTCCTCCGATGACAAGAGGGCTGGCTCTTTCTTCGCCCAGAGAATCAGTTTTGCAATTCAGCGGGGAAATACAGCCAGCGTTCTTGCCACCATTCCACGCGGACGGGACTTATATCCCTATCTTTAATATTAATATTAATTTTATTTTATATGTTAAAAAAATTTTTTTCGAATAAATGTATTTCTGGAGAATTTGGCCTACACTCGCCACGCTGGTCAGACGGGTTGGCGAGGGTCTGATATCAATTTTAATGATAATATAGTAATAAATATTTTTCATCCTAACATTCTGCACCCGCTTATTACATATCTCAGTCACAAGCCAGCCACTTATTACTCGTACAGACATATCTTAGTTATTAGATAATACAATTGCATTAAGCTCGCCTATGTTCCTGCACTTGTTTTGGCTTTGTAGAATTAAGAATTTGTTATTATTATTTGTTTATGCTTCGCCGAGATGTGGCGTCTCTGAGCGTGTTCTACCGGCTATACTATGGTGAGTGCTCCCAAGAACTCTGTAACCTAATCCCTCCCTCTCCATTCCGCAACCGAATCACACGCACAGGTCAGAATATACACCCACATACCGTAGTCACCATCCCTTCGCCTACGTATCAATTTGGGGACTCATACATTTGTCGCACGATAAAGATGTGGAATGCTCTTACAGCGTCTGTGTTTCCACTTTCCTATAACTTGGAGTCCTTCAAGCAAAGTGTGAAAAAGCATCTAGTCAAGCCGGCATAGTGTTAGGGACTGATGTCAGTCATGAGTGTCTGACTTCAGTTGCTAACATTCATGGACCTTGCGCGCCACTTACCATCAGGTGGACCCAAGGTCAAGTATAAAAAAATATATATAAAAAAACCATTTATTTAAACTCAAAAGTACTAATTTTGTTTACTAATCTTGACTATTTTTTTTTAGTAAAATATCTGCAAGTGTTGCTAGCATGAAAGGTCATATGGCGGCTGGAAAGTCACTGGAAGATGCTTGGGGTTTGACCACAGTACAACTTGTGTCTGCTGCTGAGGTACTAATTACTGTTGCTATTAATTCTTCTTCTTTAGGTGCCATCTCCTATCGGAGGTCGGCTATCATTAAGGCGATTTAGATTTTGTTGGCCGCTGTCCGGAACAAGGATCGGGTGCTTATCCCGAACCACTCCTTGAGGTCCTTGAGCCAGGAAGTGCGTCTTTTCCCCGGTCTTCTGGAGCCTTGTATCTTGCCTTGCATGACGAGCTGCAGCAAGCTATACTTTTTATTGCGCATGATGTGTCCCAAGTACTCTAACTTCCTTCGCTTTACCATTTTCAGTAGTGCAACGCCTTTGTTCATCTTCTGCAAGACAGTTTCGTTTCTTACTCTGTCCTTCCATGATATCTTTAATATTCTCCTGTATATCCACATTTCAAAAGCTTCTAACTTCTTCGACATTGTGTTTATCAGGGTCCATGATTCGACACCATACAGGAGAATGGAAAATATGTAGCATCGGACGAGTGATATTAATTAGTTTAGTTAATTAAGAAAAAATATATAATGTAGTGATGCTTGTACTATATAAATTATCTTCGCGAGTATTGAAAATATCAACAAAAGGCATGTCAACAGTATGGTAAGGTGTGATGATTATAAAATTTTCAGGCGCATTGCCGTGTTGTGCTAGCTGAGAGCTACTGGCTGGACACTCAACGTTTATCATCTGCAGCATCTCCCAATGTGCGCGTTGTTCTTTGTCAACTCGCTGAGCTATATCTAGTTTATTGGGTCCTAGAAAAAACTGGAGACCACTTTTTGGTAAGTTCTTATCATCACATACATATATATCGGCCGAATTCAAAAAGCACATAAAATATAACAGCATTAAACTATAATAGTATATAACTTTGTGGCATTTGGGGTTGAAACAATGTATTATTATTTAAATACTTTATTGCACTTAAACTTAAAAGTATGTACAAACTTGAAGCCATTTCGGCTTTTTCTACCAGCTAACCTTTGGGAGAGTGAGACAGTATAATATGTGGAGTGCAATTTTAACCTTATTTTAAATTTGAATATACCTACTACATAAATAGTATATATACATAGACTACTTAAATACTTATTAACATATACTCGTACATAGTATATAAAGATAATATAATATTAATAAAAAGAAAATTTTAAATTTAAAATATTCTGTTCTGGTTGTTTAAAAAGAAAGTATTACGTTGTTTTTTAAAGATGTGAAGTGAAGGAGCTTGTCTGATGGTCAGTGGAAGCTTGTTCCACTGACGAGCAGCCGATACAGTAAATGGATCTGAATATTTGCTGGAAGTGTGGGATTGGATTGTTGTTATTTTGTTGGTTGGTTGAGTATATTCTCTTAATACCCACAAATTCATAAAAGTGCAGGGTAAACAAATTTTTCAAGAGTGTGGCGACCCCAAATGCCATAACTACCTAAAACAGAATATTTCCCTTATAATTCAACGAAGAAATGTGGCGAGCGTTTTAGGTACCCTCCCTGGTGATAAGCCCTTAGTTTATTTTAGAATAGTTTTAATTTTAGTTTAGTTTTATGTATAATTCGTTTTTTTAATCTATTTCATTTTAAAAAAATTGTATCGACTTCCAATAAATCCTCACATACATAGTCTTAGGTGGAAGATTATAAGCTATCCCGTTAAAGTCAAAATTTTACTGCATTACTTTTCACGTAGCCGGACCTGGTCTTGTAAACGTTTTTTTTTCTAGTAGTACTACACTTCTGAGTAATGTAGTTAATAGCTTTCTAGGAAATGAAATTACGGGCATTGTAGACATATTTTATTATATAATTTTAGACACAGAATAATAGCATTTATTTAAGGTTGTTTTAAGCGATATTATTTTTACATATTAGTTCTCCTTGAAAGTAAAAATTGGCATTTGACATCATTGCAAATGGCAAATACTTTCAAAAACAACAAATAGGTGATAGGCGGACTGATGGTAATAATTTGCCTAGTCTGCCGGGGCGGGGTAGTATACACCGTTCGTGCCGATAAATCCAGTATGTGTATCCACAGTTCCACGCGTTTCGGGATCAAGCCGGCATGGTTGCTAACATTCATGGACCTCGCGCGCCACTTACCATCAGGTGGGCGCAAGGTCAAATGTCGTGCTAGTATAAAATAAAATAAAACTTTTCTCTAGACCTATATAAGATACATAGTTCCGCCATACATTTGTTATATCTTAAAGGGTTTTCGTTAAAAGCTCCCAGACGGCTTATTTTTTTCTGTCACCTCCAACAAATATCGTTAATGTATACAAAACTCAACAAATTATATAACGTTCCCCGAGAACCACTCTATCCATTAGTGAAAACAGCAATCATATGCAGTCGTTTTTGAGTTTATCGTAAACAGACAGACACGGCGGAGGATTTTTTAAATAATATGTAGTGATAGTAATTATATGAAATCAGTGCAATGCTGTTTGTTAGCACGAATAAAAAAAAAAAAACATTTCAGTATACTTCGTTATCTGGTCAAGATGTAGGAGTGTTGCAGAAAAGATACGAGGAGCTTCTGACTCTGATTCGGCCGAATGCTGTGGGAATTGTCGACGGTTTTGATTTAAGAGATGAGGTAAATATATTTATCTTCTTCTTCTTCTTCTTCTTTTATTTAATGGCGTCAGATGTCGTATATGTTTAGTAGTGCAATCTGAAAAAAGCAAAATAAACACACACGTCACACAATTGCTAATGGTTAGTCTACTAATGAAAGCATGTTATTACCTAAACTAAAACCTTATATTATTGCGAGTTAAAAATTTGCAGAAAAGATCGATGATATTAGAGTTAGAACATGTTAAGATGAAAGTGGATTTATTAGGGAGAGGAATGTTGCGAGGGAGAATACTGTATAAAGGAAATTGGAAGTTAGGACAATAAAAAAATAATAAAAAAATATATTTATATTTAAATATTTTTACCATCTTGTAATAGATAACCACAGACCAAAAAGATAATTAGACAATACACCGCGGTGGTGATTGAAGACACTAGTTGATTAAGCACTGTGTTACACTTCCCATGTTCGACTAGTCGCTGTAAGCGCTTCTTTTACTTTATTTCGCTTTAAAATTAGTTCGACTTGCGTTTTCATTCACTTTAAGCAAAGTAAGTATCATCACGACCGTTTCCCTTCCGGGGTGGTCAGAAACCCACGCTTATAAAGAAGCGGATTCACATTTAGCCAACTTTACTACAGGCCAATCATGTCAAGTGGCAAGCTCGTCGATGTCTCCAGCGTACCAAACTCGAGAAATATCACAAATAAATTTAATATTAATTTATAAGTTTTTATTCATTTAAATTAATAAATATTTTTGTGTTCCGACCAGGAATCGAAATTAACCGCTAGACCACGGATGCATATTAAGCAAAATTCATTAAAAAAGCGCACTTTGTTTTGCCTTTAAGTCGAACACCGCAATTATAGGGCATTACATGCTGCAATAACGTGACCATTGCACACGAACCAAATAAATCAAATATAAGGGCATCGGTTGGTATTTTCATTCAAAATGTTTGTTAATTTATTTTTTACTCCATCTATTTTGTTCTTCTTCTCTTTTTGAAGAAGAACGTGCTTTACATTTCCGTAGCATGCAGGTCGGCATTGAAAAAAAATATGAATATAAGTGTACAGGTCGAACAGGACCGTAACCGGCAATGCACTGCCTTACAGCCGGTTTCTCAAAGCTCTACTTAATTATTCCTTAGCTAATGAATCAGATTAAGATTTTCTTAAGTTTAATTGGGTTTCACAAACAAATTGCAAAATACTTAAGTTTTAAAAATAAATCAATATAAGTACAGGTCGAACAGGACCGTAACCGGCAATGCACTGCCTTACAGCTGGTTTCTCGAAGCTCTACTTAATTATTCCTTAGCTAATGAATCAGATTAAGATTTCTTAAGTTAAATTGCGTTTCACAAACAAATTCCACAATACTTAAGTTTATCTTAATTAATATTTTACTTAAGATTTATGACGTTTGGTGACAAAAATGATAATATATGTATATTAGGTAAAAAATACACATATTACATATTATTTTCAGTGCAATAAAGTATTGATCTATCTATCTATATCAATTCAGCAACTATATCAATTGCAACAGGATCATAAGTTTCAGACCAAGTGAGAATTGCAACACCCTAACAAATGACATCTAAGTTGGACTGTACTAAGATAAACTGTTGTTATATTCTGCTGTTTGAATATGCAAACCACTCTTCGTGCTGATCTTGGACTTGTATTTTCATTACCTACGTATCATTATGCTTGCTCAATTCATATTTATGATAATGCTATGAGTGCTGTGACATTAGTGATTGTATTCCGTGCGCTGGTCGACCATATATACCATGTCATTCGTATGCTGGACTGCTTTAATATTTATCTTATAAGTAACTTCTTTTGCCATTATGTTTTATATATATTTTACTTATCTATTTATTCTATTGACCTACGTTCTATCACAATTGTTAGGTATTTGTCTTGTAAGATATTGTGTATTGGTAGTTTAATTAAATTATATAGTATTAGTTCTATCAGTTGCTTAGTCTATCATTGTCTAAATTTTATTATTCATCAACCTATGACATGGTTACTGTGTTGTTTAAATGTTATCTATTACTCTTTGGTATTTAATGAAGGATAAAGTCAGCTCTCTTAACATATATTACCAGAATGTCCGCGGACTTCGTACTAAAACAAACGAATTTCGAAGAAGTGTTGCTTTGTCAAATTTTGATCTGATTGCTGTAACTGAAACTTGGCTGCTTGAAGGTATTGCTGACTCAGAACTTGTTGACGAGCGATACTCTATTTGGCGTCGTGATCGACCCTATGAGTTAACTAATCAAACTTTGGGTGGCGGTGTCTTATTAGCGACACGAACTAATCTGAATGTAACTCCTCGCCATGAATGGAGTACTACAGCTGAAGACTTATGGATATCAATAGCCCTTAATAAAGTCAACTCGAATACAAACTATATACACGTGGGAATTATATACCTGTGTGAACAAAAGAATGGTAACTCTTTTTCACAGCAACTGTCAAACTTTTTGGAAAGCATGAACAATATAGTTTTGTCTCATCCTACAGATAAAATTTTGATTTTGGGAGATTTTAATTTGAGTAGTATTGTATGGCTACCTAGTGGTTCCTACCAGTTATCCCCTAGCCATGGCAAGACAAATGACGAATTGTTGCTAATTGATGAACTCAGTGTATGTAATTTACATCAATACAGTAACGTGAAGAATGTGCAGGACAAACTGTTGGACCTGGTCTTTGCCAGTGAAGATGTTGTTGTTGGTGAATGCTGCTTCCCGTTTGTACCAATAGATTTATATCACAAACCTTTATCAATATTTATGGATGTTACGTGTTTAGAATTGCTGAAACCTGCTCCTCGTCTAAAATACAACTATTTTAAAGCTAACTTCGAGAAGATCAGAAAGGGTCTTCTTGATGTTTCATGGTCCGAAGAATTTTCTTGCAGATCATGCGAAGAAGCAGTCACTTATTTCTATAATACCCTTAATTCCTTGCGGGAAAAATATACTCCAAAAAAGTTAATACGAGGAAAAAACTTTCCCCGTTGGTACTCAGTGGCTCTGAAGAAGACCCTAAAAGAGAGGTACAAATACTTGCAGAGGTATAAGAAGTACGGTATGAAATCGGATGAGTTATCAATCAGGTTCCTTAATAAACGTGTCAGGTTGTTGGAGAGGGAAAGTTATAGTGGATTTATTACAGAGACTGAGGAAAGCATTAAAGATAACCCTAAATATTTCTGGACATTTATTAAGAGCCTGTCTAATTCCAACAGTTTACCTACTAATATGACCTATGGCAATATTACCGCTAATTCTGGTGTTGAAATTTGTAACATATTCTCTGACTATTTCAATTCTACCTTCCTTTCAGCGTCTAATGGTGGTAACTCCCATGCTAGCAACACATACTTTGAGGTACCGAATTCAGCAGATATACAGAATATTGTTATCACTGATGCATTGGTTCTTAAACGACTACAAAACTTAGACACAGCAAAATCAGCTGGCCCGGATAATATTCCCGCTATATATCTTAAGAACTGTGCGGATGTATTAGTTTTACCTTTGCGACTGTTGTTTCAGAAGTCGTTATCGACCGGTACAATGCCATCTTTATGGAAATGTGCGTATATATCGCCTATTCACAAGAAAGGGTCTAAAACATCTGTAGATAATTATAGACCTATCTCAAAATTATGCATAGTAGCCAAGGTTTTTGAAAAGATAGTACATGACCAGGTATATAATGCATTGAGGCTCTCTTTTTCTAGTTCGCAACATGGCTTTCTTAAGAACAGATCTACTGTAACTAACCTTATTCTTTTTAACGATCAGCTTACCGATGATATGGATAGGGGATTGCAAACTGATGTAATCTATACCGACTATAGCAAGGCTTTTGATAGAGTCGATCATGATATCTTAATGTTCAAATTGAAGCAGTCCGGCATTAGGGGTGATTTACTTCGGTGGTTTGAATCCTATATTAGAAACAGGTCCCAAGCAGTGGTAATTAGTAACTATATATCAGGGTGGACGGAGGTTCCGAGTGGAGTTCCACAGGGATCCCTTTTGGGTCCTCTGTTATTTATAATATTTATATCTGACATAGACAGTTGCTTCCAGAACTCTCAAGTACTATGCTTTGCCGATGATATGAAAATTTTCAAACCTATTGCGTCCACGGCTGATGCAGTTGCTCTACAACAAGATCTTTATCGCCTAGACAACTATTGCTCTGAGAATAAACTAGACTTAAATGTCGCCAAATGTCACTATATCTCATTTACTAGGAAATACACACATCAAAAGTGTCTAGGGATCAACATATATTTTTGCAATAACTTTTCTCCTGATTGATATTCATTAAAATTTTCTTTAAGGATTGATCAAATAAAATGTTTTCGTTTGTCTACAGTAACGATAAACCAAGTCACCTTTGCATTAGTAAAAAAAATTGCCATTTTCCAAATAAAGGGATTTTTGACATTTGAACCACTAACATTAAAGTTCGAAAAAAAGACTGAAATAACAGTTTTTTTTTTTAATTTTATTGGGTAACTTAAACAATTAATAATCCGTGTTTCTACCGCGAACACTAACAACACAAGAACATCGGTTTGGCATACTCAAAATGAGTTCATCCAAATCACGCTGTGGAATGGCCGCCCATGTTCGTTGCAACAACAAAAAAAGGTCTTCTTGCGACTGGATACCCTCCATATTCGGCAGAGCTCTTCTCTGAAGAATATCCCATGCATGCTCAATCGGGTTCAAGTCTGGCGACTGAGCAGGCCAGGGCAGGACATTGATGTTAGCTGCGGCGAGAGTCTGTCTTACAACTCTTGCGGTGTGCGGTCGTGCATTATCATGCATTAACTGAAATAAGGGACCGATATGCACTTGTAGAGGAACGATGACGTCTGATACAACCGTCTCAGCATAAATTTGAGCGTTGAGGTTGCCTCTGATCCAAATCAACTCAGTTCTTCCGCCGATCGAAATACCCGCCCATACCATGATGGTTCCACCACTATAAGGATGGACTTCCTGGCAGGATTTTAATCGCTGTTGGCGTCCAGGGGTTCTCCAGTGTCGTATACGTCTTGTATCCGGCCTCATACCAAAACGAGACTCATCAGAAAAGCACACGAAACGCCATTGTTCTTCTGTCCAATTTCTGTGTTCAAGAGCCCATTGATATCGAGTCCTACGATTGTGCATTGCTATAGGTGGTACCCGTAGCGGTCTTCGGGAATGAAGGTTCACTTCATGCAAGCGGTTTCTGACTGTTTGGTCGCTAATTAAGTTCCCTGAAGAGCGATGAAGGCTCACGGCTAACATCATGGCGGTTATTGTTGGAGTTCTTCGAGCTGTGATTTGAATGTATCGGTCTTGTCTCCGTGTGGTGCAGCGATACCGTCCTCCATGGCGCTCAGCCACGGTACCAGTGGTTCGGTAACGTGTCCAAAGTCGACTGATAACACTCTGACTTGTATTCAGAGCTAAAGCCACAGTACGTTGCCGGGAACCAGCTTCTATCATTCCCACGGCTCTGATCATTTCTTCCCTGCTTAAATGACGTCGCCGCTCCATAATAACGTTGGTTTTAATCAGTAGTAGGGAAACAGTAGCACTAATAATGTCTTCAATGCGTCTTATGTTTTTATAGGGAAAATATTGACAGCTGATTTTCATCTTTTACTCGAATTTGATTGACAGTTCCTGTTTTAAATTATGAAATGCACCAAAAAGGATCCATATAAATTTATAAAATCATAAATTTATTACAAAGCCACATCTCAATCACAAGAAATCCGCATAAACATGCTTGATCCCTAGACTTTTTTGATGTGTGTATCATAAGATTACATATCCTTACACACTGAAAAACAGAGTTCTGGAATCAGCTGTGGATGTCAGGGATTTAGGCGTACTCCATGACAGTAAACTGATCTTTGACCAGCACGTTGAAGGCATAGTCAAGAAGGCATCCAAGGCCCTAGGCTTTATTATGAGGTCCTCAAAGGATTTTAGGAACATAAAAACAATTAAAATACTTTATTGCGCTTATGTCCGTAGTCATCTTGACTATGCCTCCCAGGTGTGGAACCCACAATACAAGGTTTACACTGAGCGCATTGAAAGAATACAACGACGTTTTATTAGGTTTCTTAATTTTAAAGCTAAAACTAGATTCGCTGATTATGCTGCTTCCTGTCGTCACTTCCACCTATTACCTCTAAACCATCGTCGCTATATAGCAGATATAACATTTCTATTTAAAATACTAAATAATCAAATTGATTGTCCTGAATTACTGGCCAAAATAAGGCTTGCAGTCCCTGCGCGCATCTCTAGGTTTAAACCCACGTTCCGTATTCCAGCGTCCAGCACCCTATACAGACGTAATTCATACCTAATCAGAGCATGCAACACATTCAATGAGCTTATAATTAAGTATGACACCGATATTTTCTTTTCAAGTATTAAGATGGTGAGGCATGTGCTAAGCAATCGTTTTTTTACTGAAAATGATTTTGATTAATTCTCAACTACTTATTGTTGTTTAATTGTATTTGTTTGTGGATGCAAGTATTCATTAGTAGTACGTTGTGTAGTGTTTATGTGTTACTTTGTATGTTTCAGTATGTTTTTTTAAATCTTTGTCATCTCATAGGCTTTTTGTTTTTTGTGTTTTTTACATTGTTAATATGTTTCTATTTGTGAAAACTTATAAATGACACTCTGTTGCTAACGTTTAGTTCTATTTGTTGTTGGATATTGTCAATAGTTTTCCTTAAATAAATAAATAAATAAATAAATAAATAAATATTATTGCAGATGTTATTATCGACCCTGGGTTCGTACGACGGTCGCGTGTACGAGAGACTGATGGAGGAGGCCATGAAGAGTCCTCTCAACGCCGAACCTGTCAACCAGAGCTTCCACAAATACCTCAAACCGTTCATGCAGGGAAAACTATAGATTTTTACAAACATGAAATAAATTGCTTGTGATATAAACTGATATTACTACAACTGACACCGCGAATCAGAAGTTGCAGAGTCTTGCAAAAGGCTTTGGGCAAAACTAGCCGCGAGTGACTCCAAGAAAAGCATCAAATTCTGCAACATCTGGAATTTAATGATAACCTCATTAACTCATAAAAAATAATTATATATTAGTCTTGGCTGTATGGGCTAGACCCTTTTTTGCCTTCCCTATCACCTCATTAATCTACATCGGGAGAAGATAACACAAAACAAATTGTCAAACTCATTCAAATCAGATTTTGTTACAAAACTATAAATAGTTTCCGTGACACATGAATATTCGTAATATGAAAGAGACAGGCTTATGGATGTGAAAAGTGCTAGAGAGCAACGCCAAGTCGAATGTCTTTCAAAGAGAAATAAAGTAAAAAATAACGCTTGAAGCCACAAGTCAAACACAGGGTATGTAAGTACATACATAATTGTAGTCTTTGATGATGGTTTTTTTTTTATTAGAAATCAAATTTGAGCTATAAAATGTTAAATAAAGTGTTATAAAAATTTAAAATATATTTTTTATTTCATTCTTTCAGGTCCTACTACTTTAGTAGGTACACTACTTAAATAATATAAATAAACTTATTTAAGTAAAGGATAAATAATTTAGGCACAATAGTTGTAAAAAGTAGAATTCTTATTTTTTTCCTATTACAATATGTTTATGATCAATGAGGTCTAATACCTATAAAATACAGAGCGGGAATTGGTGCTGTTTTCATACAAAATGTGTGTTTACATATTTTACGACACCTAACATCCACTAGCTAAACTTTTAACTATTATAAATAGATACAAATTTAAATAAACATTTAGATGGAGCCAATGTCAACGTTAAAGACTATAATTGTGTTAACTTAGCGATAGATACATAACTTCTTTTAAGAGCTCCACAGACAGACAGTGGGGTCGTCCAGACCCAGATGCTTAATGCCTGGGTTGGCGATGAGGACATTCCCCCGTTTTTCCCGGCAGGATCTTAGCGGGTAACCACCCGCCGGTAAATCATGCACTTTTAGTGTTGGAGCCGTTACTAGTATAACAGGGCCCATGTGGCTCACGAACTCAGGGGGCTAGCTTAATGTCTAGGCATATTCATAATAGCGCCATCTATAATCGAGTAGTGGAACTTTTTCTAAAAAAAAATTATTTAAAGATAGTATAATCTTCTATAATGTTCGGTGTAATTTAATTGTTAACTTTTGACATATTATTTTAATCAACATTTCTTACGAAAAGTTACGAAAACATTTTTACGAAGTTCTCTCGTCGAAGAAGAACTTGTCTACTTCCGTAGCACGCAGTCAATATTGTCCGTGAAACAACAAAATAATCATCCACCACCGCAGCAAGTTAAATTAAAGTTTCATTCAAGTAGTTTCTGTAAATGTTACGATTAAAGTTAAAAATGGCATTGAATGTACCAACGGAATTTTGACTTTCAAAATAAATCTCGTACATTTAATTTTTTACTTTAATCGTAACAATTACAGTGATTTCATTTTGGTGCAAACCAGGTTAATTCATTCTGTACCGATTAGTCTAGCTTTTTAATTCTCATAACGTTTGGTTTCTTGAATATCAAATATATTCAAATTTAAATAATGTATTATTATTTTTTATTATGTTAAAAATTCTAATTATATTGTCTAAATTTTTACCTATTATTTTATTAATTTTTATATGAAATTCAGCATTGACATTCAATGCCCATTGGTAGCGATATGGAGCATTTTTTTTTTTTGTAGTATTTTTAATTATTAATAATATTTATAGTTTAGTTTTTAGTTTATTTAATAATTTAGTTATTTTGAAATAATTGCACCTTGCTTCGTTTTGTGCAATTCAAATGTATGTTTAAATAACGCGCCAACATTTCATATAATTATAATTGTATATGACGTCAATACTTGTTTTGTAATAATATAGTTGAAGAACAGACATTAAAAATGGAATATTAAATCGCTTGCAGCAATAATGAGTTCAAGTTAGTTCACCACGCTTCGACGGCCGAGTAGAAATCTGTGTGTGCAGTTTATTTGCAATGTTTATTTTGTTCAAAAATGACAGATAAGATTACAAGTTTATCGTGGATTTAAAGGGTATTAATTAAGGTAAAATTAAACCTTTGGACTCTGTTTAAAGTACATTTGATGATTTGCACAATAAGATTACAACTGTTTCTTATCAAAATGAAACAATAAAGGACTTTAGTTGAAGAACGGACATTGAAAAGGAAGTATTGTATTAAGTTAATATGGCTGCAAAAATAAATGAAGATTTACAAAGAGATAGAAATAGATGTAGTTTTAATATTGAAGAATTGACACACTTTTTGGACGGCGGGGTCAAGAATACTAACGAACGAAGGAGAGTAGGTGAGATGATTTTTTGGTTATGTTTAACTTTGGGCGTTCTATTTTGTCTGGTAGCCGTTCTTGCTTGAACTCGAGTTGTGTAATTTCATTGTACACTGCGTGTTTATTTGTGGCATGTTTATGATTAGTTAGACGATAACACGCGATGTATTATAAAATAATATACTATACACTGGGTAGTGATGATTGAGAACGCGGATCGGATAGCTCGCCTCCGGCGGACTCGTTTGATGACTTGTATCGCTGATAAGAGAAAATATATATGTAGTTAATAAAACGATAACTAAAAACATATAATGTTTTATTATTTATCTACTTAGGTACCTTTAATGCCAATGATATTACTTTTAATTGCATAAACATTTAAATTTTATGTATATGTATGTTAATAATGACGCTGTTTAACAATCGTAATTTTTAAAATAATGACTTGACATTTGAAACGATATAATTGTTTCTAAAAGTAGTGAGACTTTAGGTTCTGTCCGCAAACTAGTATTTCAAGAACTAATGGTCTGATTTACTTAAACTTACCGGCATTAACGGAATCATACAGTATTTGGTTGGGTAGGGAGAGAAGTAGAATGGTGGATGGTGAGCGTATTATCGCGCAATAAAAAAAAGGAGGCCTCCTTTTCTTAAACCAGCCTATTGTCGGTCGCAAGCCCGAGACACCATTCTTCTCATCTCCTACCCACACACGATGGACCCGGCACCCGCACGGTGAATCCATGGAATGCTTAGAAATTTGTCTTCTCTCTCTATATATGTATCCAAAATGTATACAGAGGTTGTAACAAAAAGTCTGTAACTATAACGCTAAAATAATATTTACTTATTAAAACGTAAACCTTTGTCAGCGCAAAAAAAAAACCCTTAAAAAGACAGAAACGAAACAGTTGCCAATTGAAAAAAAAAAAAAAAGTAATGCCTAAGTAAAAGTAATAACTAAGCAGCTAAGTGATTCAAAGAGTGAGCTGTTAGCAGAAGACCAGCAGCTTACTTCACATTTTAATCATTCATCATAATTACAGCCCTTAGAACACAGCGTCCTAGACCTCCACTGCTGGAGATGGGCCTTCCAGAACATATATCTGGAGAATTTGGCCTACACTCGCCACGCTGGCTAGACTGCTTGGCGAGGATATGATGTCATTTTTTATGACAATTTATTAACGATTTCACAAGTTGGTATTAGCGGAACCGGGACCGACGGCTTAACGCGCTCTCCGAGGCACGGGAACATTTTAATGCTTAATTATAATATTTTTTTTATCAATTAAGTAGTTGTTAAATTTGAATATCTTGATATTTTTTTTTATAATTGTATTATAGAAAACCTGGTAAAAAGTTGTAAAGAATTAACCGAAGGGACACCAGAGGAATACCTAAGTCACACCGAGAAGTATGAGGCAGCAATTAAAAAGGCTGTCTATTACCAAAGAACAGTATATCCTCAAGGAGAAGATGTCATCTTTAATTTGGAGAAAATCAGGTAATAGTTCTAATCCTAGTAGTTATTCGTAGATAATAGTAAAAAATAAGAACTATTTGAAATTTCAAAAGCTTGATATCCGATATCGGAGCAGACACTTTGGAAGACAGGTGCATTTTACAGTAAAATTTGTTACATTAAAAAAAAAACAGCCTACGTAAGAAGGTACCTAGGTATAGTATATAAATAAATTAAAACCATTGAAATATTTTCACATATGAATAGAATTAAATTACAAAATTCGAGTATCAACGTATATAGAAAAGTAGCTAATAATAATAATAATAATGCACCTTCTATCACATTTTTTTATAACTTGGTCTTCAGTCACTTTTTTTAAAAGCAAAATGTCCTAAATTCTCCATGACATAGTAATGATAATATGTCATGTACTCCTATGTATACTATATATACATATATTTATTTATTAATTCATTTCCACAGCACATTACAGAACATAAAGGTTAGTATTTATTTATTTTATACATTGGCCAAATTAGGAAACATACTTTATTACTGATACTTAGGTGTCAAAGAAAAGGAGAAAAAACAAGAAATACAACCAAAAGATATAGAAATTCAATTAAACAAAAAACAATAACACAAATAAAATTGCAGATATCCAATATTGAATTAAATTAAATTAAAAAAGAAAAAAAAAATAAGGATTAAATTAATAATTAAATTAAAAAAGATTTCTAAATTAAATAATTAAATAATTCTTGGCTGCCCTAACTACAGGAAAGTGTACCCTAACAGTGAGTGAGATGTGATGTAGCCCTGTAGAATTGACAGCAGCACCGCGGACAGCATTAACAACCGGGATCTGCATTCGAAGTACAGATTAATACTAATACTTTTATATATATTTGTCTATTTTCTTTATTCAGGAGACATACAGATCCCATCCCAACCGTCTGCATGTTTCTATTATTATCATCATAATTCATTTATCTTATATGGCACCGATCCAGAGTACAGATCCCGATCGCCAACAAAGCCAATGCGGCGCTAACGATTCCACAGGGGCGTAGTGTAGGATGTGTGTGAGTGGTGTGGTGTTCATCAGCACAATATTAGTTACTTTATTGTTGTCTTTGCAGCCAAGTCACGAATTGCAGTGACTTTGGCTGTATTTTTTGAGGTGCAGAAAATATCCACATCTGCAAAGTTAGTATTATAGTTTTTTTGTATTCTATATATGACAGAATTTTCGCCGTGCCTCGTACGTGTAACAGGTGGACAAAGAAGAGGAGGAGTGCGCCTTTGCCGCCTTTTAGGGGCCGTCAACTTTATACAGTGTAAACTCCATGTAACGTCACTAGATTTAACGACAAACTCCCTAAAGCGTCGAAATCAATTGGCTTTGGTTGGTTTAGCTTGTCTAAAGAAATATGACACAAAGGGAAAAGTATTTTTTTTTTTCAGACAGGTCACACAGCGCCATCTAATTTCCGTGGCAATCTACGAGGCTTGTGTTACGGAAACTAGATGGTTGATAAACTACATATTATACTTTTTTTTTTGTAAATATATACATATTATACATATACACACCCAGACCGAGACAAATTATACAATGTACAACTTGCCCCCGGTGGGAGTCGAACCCACGACCTCCCGAGTTCACGGCAACGTTTGTTACCACTAGACCACGGAGGCAGTCAAATTATATATTGTAATTACATAATGTTCTGCCTCCGTTAAGTCCTAGCGGTTAAGTCCGTGGATTTATACTCGGAGGTACCGGGTTCGATTTCTGGTTCCTCAATTTTTTTTTATGTGTAATTTCTCGAGTTTGGTACGCTAGAGATTTCGACGAGCTTTCCACTTGTCAGTAGTAAAGTTGGCTAAATGTGAATCCGCTTCTTTATAAGCGTGGTTTCCGACCACCCCGAAAGGGAAACGGTCGTGATGATACATAATGTAGTTTGTTTTTAATTCTCTAAAGAGAACAGTGGCTGGAATCTTATAATTAGTTTTTTATCAGAGGAATTTTATTTATCATGTACCTACGTCTAATCTAGCCATATTGCAGGTAATTCTGCATTATTATCTGTTTATCTTTAAAAAACATTACAATTGATAAATATTTTTTGTTTATAAAGAAAGATTATTGTAAAATAAGTAATCGTAATTTTTTTCTGCTTTCTGTCAACTTCTTAAGGGTTCAACGCTCTTGCATTCCTCTCTCTCGCACAATCCAATATTAACAAAGATTTTTCGAGTCTGAGTTTACTTTATTAAATGTAGTTTATCAATCTTACAATAGGGCTGGCATAGACACTACTATGTCCAAAGCCCTGATAAAAAAAAAGAAAAAAAAAACTTACTAAGAAATAAAATTTGACACCTCACAATAGTATTGGGTATTGGGTTCATGGTAATCTATACAAATACGAATTCGTCTCGACTGCGCCACCAAATTAAACCAGCTTGTAATCGGCGGACTGGCTTCCCTTGAGCCCCGCGGACCCTAGGTGGAGGTGCAGAACGAATCAACCAATCGGTTGGAGGCGCGGTGTCAATCTACTTTTGCGATTTAGATTAATCTGTCGTATATATATTTCGATGATTATTTCATATTATACATATGCCTGTAAACCCCGCAAGCCGCTCATGGTGGGGCAATATATTAATATTTCTGTTTCATTTTCTAGGGCTGGGTTTAGAAGTCTGGCTCATCATATAGCCTTTAAAGACTTTACCCCAACTTCATTGCACTTTTCTATGTTCGTACCAGCTATCATAGGACACGGGACAGATGAGCAAAAGGAGTATTGGCTCAAACGTGCTATGAAACTACAAATTTTGGGAACTTATGCTCAGGTATATTGTTGTTTTGTTGGTCATAATGAAGTACTATCGCCTGTAGACGAAAAAACACCGAATAATACTACTAGTGATCACTTAAATGATATATAGGATCAGTCCAGAAATAGGACTATAAAAAATCTTGAACACATAAAAATTTACAATAAACATCTTCTTAAAATTAATTTTGATGTGTTATGTTTTGTTTAAATACAAACCTGAACATGTTCTGACAACAAAACAACGTAAGTTTTATGTTACAGACGGAGATGGGACACGGAACATTTCTACGAGGATTAGAAACAACAGCCACATATGATCCCAAAACTGAAGAATTCATTTTGCATAGCCCTACTCTTTCATCTTACAAATGGTGGCCTGGAAACTGTAAGTGCGAAATCGTGATTGATGTCAACACATTTGAATTATGGAAAATAGCAAAAAAAATAGCGATTTAGCAAAGAGAGAGTACTCGAATACTATATTGTAACCAACAATTTATGACTAAGCTTCATCAAAAAACATATTTTATTAACACTCAACTAAGATCCCATACAATCCTGATTCTAGACGATCACGACAAAAAAGGTGGAATAATTCTTCAAATGTTATTTAGTACATTCTAAATTATTTTAAAACTTATAAATTATTTAATTCACTATGTTCAACTGAACCATTTTTTATTTCAGTGGGGAATACATCCAATTACAGTATAGTTATGGCCCAATTATATACGAACGGGAAACATTGTGGTGTCCAACCATTCATAGTGCAACTGAGGGACGAAGAAACACATATGCCTCTTCCTGGAATAAAGATAGGAGATATAGGAGCTAAGTTAGGATTTAATGCAGGAAATAATGGATTCCTAGGATTTGATCAACATAGAATACCCAGGAATGGAATGCTGATGAAGAATACACAGGTTCTAAAAGTAAGTTCAAGATTTCTTGTTGCAAATGTCAACTCATAACTGAGTGAGATATTTACAATATTAGAGGGAGGTTTATTTTTATTTATTTAGGTTTAAACAACAGTAACACACATATATATATAATAACATTTAAATAAACAAATTGTTCAGTATTTTACCAACGACGTAAACCACAGATTATATAAATAGGTAACGTCAGATAGTGAAGTTAAACAAGATTTAGTAAAAAAAGAAATTTATGAGAAAAGAAGAAGAAAAAAATAAGTAAACAACAATAATGATAGGTATCAATAACACATTAATATAATAACATCTACGATTTTTATTAATTGCTGTTAATGTTTCTTAAAAATATATTGAGCACAAGTGGCTTAGCGCGGATGTTATGCTAAGTGGGATGCGAAGTCAATTAATGGGTGTTCCTAAAACTAGTAGCACTTTTCCGATTGATCAGATTCCGGTTACAGAAAGGGAAACCAGAAGAGCATTTCAAATCTTCATTATGTAAAAGACTCTACTTCAAAGTTTTTGGAACGCGTAGGTGTTAGGTTTTATGTAGTGTTAAACTTAATATACAATCCAGTTGATTGTATATTTTAACCTAAGTTTATCCTTGTGTTTTATCTTTGTCTTCCAGGATGGTAGTTTCATAGCATCACCGAACAGCAAATTAACATACGCCACCATGCTCTTGATTCGAGTGACTATCGTGATATCTTCAGCAAACCTTCTGGCAAAGGCTGCCACTATTGCTGTCAGATATTCTTCGGTACGACGACAATCCAAATTGAAACCCAAGTAAGTTTCAAAATCATTCATTACTATTGTCTTGTTGAAGATTTTGTTTACCCAGTATTATATTTTTGTTTACACAATATTAAATACAGGTTTGTCAAACAAAAACAACAGCTGATATTATACCTTTTGTCACGGTACTGTGTTGTCTATTGTAACATGATATAAAAATCCTTCCACTGTTCTTTTCAATAATGATTTAAGTGATCAATACATGTTTTATTAGCACCTGAACAATGTATTTATTGTTTTAACTTCCTATACTTCTGGTACGTTTAAGTCATCGATGAGCTTGCCATTTGTTATGATTGTTTCTTTAAGTACTTCTTCATCAGTTTGGTTTCTCACATCGCAACATTACAATTCACATAATTATTATCCAAGGTTGTGTTGTTTTTGTCATTTTATTCGTCTTTTTTTTCAGTGAACCAGAAGCCCAGATAATCGACTATTTAACGCAGCAGCACAAGCTATACATTTCAATAGCAACGTGTCACGCGTTCACTCTCGTTGCTGATTGGCTGTGGGAGAAGTATGTTGGATTCTCTGAAGCACTGGACGCTGGGCAGTTAGATACTTTACCAGAAGTAAGTACAGAATACTGAACCAGTCATAAGATTCTGTTGGAATATCTGTAATCTTTTATAATCCACCATTGTAATGATATGTTTTGTCAGCTTTGTAAGCCAAGTAACAAGTTAGATAAAATCCTAATTGTCTAGGTGTTTTCCCCCTATGAGCAGTTGCGAACTAGGATCCCGTCTAACCACCATTTTTTTGTATTGTATATTATAGCTTCACATGCTGGCATGCGGGTTGAAGGCAGTGTCATCATCAGATGCGGCCATCAATGTTGAGCGCTGCAGACTGTCGTGCGGTGGTCACGGCTATATGCATTCTTCTAACCTGCCATACACGTATGGGTTGGCCACTGCTGCTTGTACCTACGAGGGAGAAAACACCGTGATGATGCTGCAGACGGCCAGGTCAGTTAATCTTTATTTTATTATTTGGAAGTGCACTGAATTCGTCGTGAAACCGACTACCGTTGAAATAGTCGGGTTCTAGAGTGAAGACATTAGTTTACAAGTCAAATGATAATTAAAATTAGGATTAAAGTTAAAATTGTAGCCCACATATTATATGATCTATATCTCACTCTCCCAAAAGTTAGCTGGTAGAAAAAGCAGATATGGCTTTAAGTTTGCTTCTGTACATACTTTTAAGTAAAGTGCAATAAAATATTTAATGATTTAATGTAGCCTATGTCCGTCCCTCGTTTCCAAGAAACTGTCCTGCGACACCGAAATACCTCAAGAGCAAATTTGCTTTTCTCTTTTCTCTTCATGACAGGTCGTTGCGATCATCGCATAACTCTACCCTTGCTATTCCCTCTCATCACACTAGTTTTATGTCTGACTCCTTCGCAGTTGTTGCCGCAAATCTGTGGAACAACCTACCCTTAGATATCCGACAGGCGCCAAATAGAACATTGTTTAAAAGGATGGTTTTCACACACTTTCTAAATGGATCCCAACAACTGTAAGTATGTATATATTGTATTTATGTATATATTAAGTATTATAAGTATATTAGTGTTTAGTATATTAATATTATTTACTAGTAAGTAGTTTAGTTTTAGTAGTATTTTAATTTCTCCCCTATATTATGTTCTATAATTTGCGCGAACCTTCCACATACAATGTTCGTAATGTCCCTAAGGTTGACCGAGTAAGAATGTCTAGCGGCATTAGGTCCGCCTTTGTACATAGTGCAAAAAGTTTTAAATAAATAAATAAATAAAACATTTCTGCCAAATTTTATCAAAGTCGGTTTCAAAATCACCTCCTTTTCTCATACTTATATGTATAATTACTGCAATGTGATTAAGAAACCACCTCCTTACCTTACCATTGCAATGGTTGTAAAAATGGCAAATTTTTGAGATGAAGTCCAGATCTTAGTTGTTTGTATCTGTTTATATTTTGGTATGACTGTATCTTATTATGAGCATCTTATAAATAAATAAACAAAATCGTTCCAGTTTTATAGGCATGAAAGACGTACAAACGGCCATAGATACAAAGCTTAAAAAAAGATACACCAGCGACTTATCACTAAACATAAATAAAAAAATAAATGTTGCAAAAGTACGTGCAGCCCTGTTACTTAAGCGCAAACGTTATATAATGGAACCCGTTAACTATATATATACATATATCACGCTAATAAAGTTGATACTTGCACGGCCGCTGTCAATGTCGAGCGCTTAAAGAGTTGAGAATTAAATAATATTTTGGAATTATGACGCAAACTTTGACGTAAATAACAAAATCCACTAATAACGTTTGCGACTAACAAAATAGGGCTGCAGGTGTACTTCCAAATGATACTTTATTACATATGTATACAGCACTCAAAATAGAAGAAATATGATTTAAATTTTAACTAATTAGTAATAAAAAAAAGGAAAATACAAAACTTTATATCAGCTTAAAAATTAAAGACAAGAGATTAATTAAATTTAATAAAGAGAATTTAAAAATATTGGATATACAAGTACATTATTTATTAAATAGATTCGTAAGATTAATTTAGCGAGAAGTAAAAGTAAAGTATCATCACGACCTTTCGGAGTGGTTAGAAACCACGCTTTTAAAGAAGCGGAATCACATTTAGCCAACTTTACTATAGGCCCATCATGACAAGTGGCAAGCTCGTCGATGTCTCTAGCGTACCATACCTTAGAAATAACACAAATAAATTATTGTGTCCCTCGTCTGGCCAGCGTGGCGAGTGTAGGCCAAATTCTCTGGAAGGCCCATCTCCAACAGTGGAACTCTAGGACTGTGTTCTAGGGGCTGTAATGATTGTGTTTGGGGAATTGAAACTGTCTAAATCCACTGTCGGAGAACCAAATTTACTGATATAGCCTTCAAAATTAGTAAGCTGAAGTGGCAATGGGCTGGACATGTCTGTAGACGAGTTCTAAAGTGGAGACCACGTACGGGAAGACGCAGAGTGGGTCGACCCCCGCTAGATGAACGGATGACCTGAGGAAGGTCGCTGGTGGGGATTGGATGAGGGTGGCAGGAGATCGTGTGAAGTGGCGAGCCTATATCCAGCAGTGGAGAGACACAGGCTGATGATGATGATGATGATGAAATCCATTGAACTAATCGCTAGACCACGGAGGCAGTAAAAGTATTATCTAGCAATAATTCATCTCATATAAGAGTATTTCGTTTATTTTAGGTCCTTAGTAAAGGCGTGGCACCACTCCAAGACAAACAAATTGCCAAGTTCAACGTTGTCTTACTTTAACGAGAAACCGAGCACCAAACCATGGACTAATACCGTAGACGCCATCTTAAAAGGTTTCCAGCAAGTTACTATCGGGTAAGCAAGGCTAGAGAGACTAACCCATAAGTCTATAAGATATCCTTCTATCTGTTCCCTCACATCATACCGCATTTGTTTCTATCTCTTTCGTAGTAGTTGCTACTAATTTATGGAACGATCTTCCTGTCATTATACGGCAAGCAACTACCAGGTCATCTTTTAAAAAACTGGTGTATTCACACTTTTCAAATAGCTCCTGACAGCGTTAGGAAGTAGTATATATGTATGTTTATGTATAATAATGTGTATTATTAGTATTAATCCTATTAAATTAACTTTTATAATTATAGTATTATTATTATTTCTATGATTGCACCTATAATTGTTCAAATTTGTCCCTAAGGTTTTGCTGTCAGAAAATGTCTACGGGCATTAAGTCCGCCTTTTGTACTTTGTGCATTATAGTTTTGAAATAAATAAAATAAATAAATTATATAAGTTATATAAGTAAGCCTTATAATTTATTAATTTAGCTGTTTTTTTGGCAGAAAGATAGAGTCTTGTGCTGTAAATATAAAGAAGTTAACAAAATCGGGGCTGGCGTATGAAGATGCTTGGAATCTAACGTCAGTGCAACTGGTTGATGCGGCAGAGGTAATAGATATTCTGATTATGTTTTCAATAAGGTACCAATGTATGTAAACAAAACAACTAACAAGCATTTTCCTTATACTGTCCCGTATTGATGAATAAAACATAATGTAAGTGTTGTGAGCGTGCGTGGGATTCGGTAGCGGAATGGGCAGAAAGGGATAAGGTTTTAGAGACATATCAAACTCGAGAATATTCACAATTAAATTAAGTTCTGTCCGTCTGGCAAGCGTGGCGAGTGTAGGCCGAATTCTCCAGATATATGTTCTGGAAGGCCCATCTCCAGCAGTGTAGGTCTAGGACGCTGTGTTCTCGGGGCTGTAATGATGAAATTAAGTTACTTATCCAAATTACGAACTTAACCGCTAGAACATGGCGACAATACCACACTGTTTAGATTTTAATTTCCTTTGTTAACGTTCTAGCGGTTAAGTCCGTGGATTTAGACTCGGAGGTGCCGGGTTCGATTCCTGGTCGGGACACAAAAATATTTATTAATGTAAATAAATACATTTAATTAATATTTAATTTATTTGTGATATTTCACGAGTTTGGTACCTAGGTACTTAGGCACCAAGGTCAATCCATCGGGTCTTTTACCGTCACTGCGAGAGATCCCAGACGGTTCGAGAACCGATGGGATTCCGGCAGTAACCAAAGCCCGATGGATCACATTGTTAACAGAACCTGGAAACGATTTTTTTATTGTATTGTCGATAGTTCTCCATAGAATAAATAAAAAATAAATAAATATAAATCACAGACTTAACCAAGACAACGGCGGCAGTACCACAGCGTTCAGGTTATTGTTTTTTTTATTTTGTTAACAGATGTACACTCGTACTACGATTATATCCATTTACAAGCAGCAAGTGGAGGCAGCGAAGTTGTCCACCCCCGTCAGGACTGTAGTGCAGATGCTCATGGAACTATACGTCGTCTACTGGGCTTTAGAAAAACTCGGAGATCTGCTGCTGGTATGGTATTTTAAGTAACAACGGCTCTTTACAGCTGCTATCAAATTATTAATTTAATTTAATTAGGTACACTAAGAAAAATATTTTCAGGTTTTTTTTTCATTAATTTAGCGGCCACTAGACGTTGTGTTGCTCTATTGCAAGACCAATACCTAGACTATAGTTAGTCTTGGTCTTTTTGCTAAAAAATATTATATTTTTTGTGATAACTACTAAAAAAAAAAAAAAACTAAAAAATTATAATATGAATCCTTATAGTAGATGAGTTAAAATATCTCCAAAACTACTTCTGTATACATTTTTTGATAAATTTTGGTTACTATATGTATACTTTAACTATTCTAAAATTTAATTCTAGTAAGTATGTATGTTTATGTGTTTAGGTATAATGTGTAGTATATTAGAATTAGTTAAGTAACTTATTAACCGTATCATTAAAATTTCTTATTTTTTCATACTGCCTATCACCTTACTCGATCCCCAAGGTTACCTGGTAAAGAATGCCTACTGGCATTATAGCTCGCCTCTGTACTATTTTTAAGTGCATTAAAGAATTTAAATAAATAAATAAATGAGACCAGTAGTACTCAAGATACTAGTTTTCGGACAGACACTAAAGTTTCACAAGGTTTTCTTATAACAATTGGAAACAAATATATATTTTTAGTCAGACTAAGAGACTTGCGAGACTCTTGCGCAAGAACAAGAACAAGACCGAGACCAGCTGTTATGAAGACCAACTTGGTTAGTCTTGGTCTTGCTTTGGGCAACACTATCTAAGCGGCAGAACTAAAAAATCATCCGTATTTTGGTAATGAAGAGTTGTGATATTTTCTTACTGTTTAACGGCATTGTAGGTATTCGTAAAGACCAAAGAGATCGAAAGATAGAGCGGGCATTTTGTTGTTAAACAAAATGCTTGTTACTTTTTTTACGCTTCTACTCTTAGTTTTTATAATTTCTACGGGTCTTTACGCTATTTACCCTAGATCATTGATGAAATGAAATATTTATTTTTATTTATTTATTTATTTAAAAACTTTATTGCACTATGTACAAAGGCGGACTTAATGCCGCTAGGCATTCTCTGACAGCCAAACCTTTAGGACATTTAGACAGTATAGATGGTAGGTGCAATCATTAATTAAGTTATTCTTAACAGTATACTTCTGTATCTTAATACATACATAACAATATTACATACTAATACATATACAAATACATAATATATACATATATATAAACATAAATTACATCATAAATAAACAATAATATAAAAATAAAACTACTTACATGATGAGGGAATTGAAATATGATGATTTATTTGCAGGAAACATGGTAACAAACAATATTAGGTCTTATTAATATTAAATGGGTCACATACTTCGCCATAAGCATGCAAAAATTTATAACAACTGTTATAGAAGTAAAGTTACTAAAAACTCAGTGTTGCTTCTTTAGTAACTTTACTTCTCTAGTCTGACTTTATGTAGTCGTATATAGATAAACCCTCACTGATATAAAAACGTTCCCGCAAAATCAATCGAGCTCATGTAGCTGCACCAACAGTCGCGAGCTAGGAAGCGTCAAGAGCGCTTAATATTATTATTAATATCCAGTGAAACCAGTATTTTTTTTTTGCATTGAGACAGAATTTTCGATAAATCGTATGTGTCGTATATTATCATTGCTTGAGAATTGGCTCCCAAAGTTCGTACACGGGACAAGCAGCACTTTTGTAATGAATACGCCTATATAACATCGATGCCTCGTACATAATGGGCGGTAGATGTAAACCTAACCACCTATTCTTTAAAAGTTTTAAGAAATTGCGACACACGTCACTCACAATATTCTTGGCGACACAGGGCGATTTATCCCGGCGTCGAAACCGATTAATTACTGGATTCCACGATGAAGATAGCTTATACTTCTATTCTTGAAGTGTTTACTCCCGTAGCATGCAGGTCGCCATATTATCAGTGAAACAACAAAATCAATTTGAAAGTCCACGTCGAACACGATCATAACCGGCAATGCACTGTCATAGACTAATTAATTCTGAGACGGTTATCCTAGCTTAAATTCTCATACTGTTTGGCTTCTTACCCCGTCTTGTAATCTAAAATTCAATTTGGTGCTCTAAGCTAGCATTTTTTTTACTGTATTTTGCTTTTATAGGCGTTCATTTACTAGATTGTAAGCTGACACGGCCATTTTACAGCCACGAATCTATATTTATGGTCATAAATATTATTATTACTAGATTGTAAGCAGACACGGCCATTTTACAGCCACGAATTTATGTTTAAGGACATAAATGTTATTAGATTATAAGCTGACACGGCCTTTTTACAGCCACGAGTTAAATTTTAAGTATCTAGTTATAAATAAGTACAAAATCCTCGCTTATGGCAACAATGTTTTATTTATGGATTATATTAATTATATTAATTTATTATAAATTGTATTGCTGTTAGATTCGGTCCAATACTTGCAATATAAAAATATATGTATTGACAATATCCAAGTGTTATGTACAGGAAATAAATGATTTGATTTGATTCAAGTAGCGTTTTCATTCACTTTAAAGCAAAAAACACTAAAAATGTTGCGATTTGCTGAGTACGTGAATAACGTGGTTGATAGAAAAGATAATTCACTATGTAACTTCACCTAAACATAGCGTCGTCGGTAGAAATTGCTCCAAAGTGATTTGCGTAACGGGTCTTATTTATAAATATAAATGTGATTCACCCCGCTAATACACAGTTTTAGACCAAAAAGATAACGACCAATAACTTGTAGGTATAATTATAGCGGGTCCTTGAACGTGGGCGATTGAATGTCCATTTAATGTTGGGTCAATGGTGACATAAATTGCTCACGCCCAATAAATTTATTAGATCCAAGAAAAATAATAAATAACACTGAACCAGTTACTTAAACTGGTCTATACATTTTGGTAATAAACTTGATCCATAAAGGAACTATAAAATTTGGTACTTATTCCTTTAAAGCAGGGTTGCCATTTCCAAATTGTTGTAATCAGGTTTTAAAGATAGAAATACGAGGTCATTTCAGTTTTAAATCAGAAATCATTATAGAGCATTATTTCAATCTACTGAAAACAGGGCTAAAGAAACTCTACTATAGCAATCACCGCGAACGAGTGCCCTTACTCCGTAGTCACGACACAGACTTAGATGTTAAGGCAGACAGGGCCAACAGTGAAAGAGAGACGGTTTATGGAGTTTTAGTTCGTAGGCGCCTTGGTGTTAGAAGGCCTTACGGTGATTCGGGCATGCGACCTTCCGCGGTGGCCCTTCCGGCTGTCAGGCGATTTTACAAGTTTCCGTTAAAAAAAAAAAGGGGCAATGAACCTCTACTGTAGCAATCACCGTTTCTAATAGTGTTTTTATTCGAAGTTCAATAAATAAAAATAATAAAGATTAAAATTATAAATAAAACTAAACTATAAATAAACATATGCAGCTTTAACCAGCCGCTTAGACAGTTCTTTAAAGAACTCCTTAGCACGGACCCATTTCCTTTACACCCAATGGCACAAACACGTAGGTCATTGCTAACAGACTTGTATTTGCGACTTTTGGCATTTTAAGCCGAGTCCGCTGCAGCTCCAGCACTGATAAATGTGCCCTGGAGATGAGACCGATCAAGGGTTTCAACACATGTAGACACCCATGCTCGACCCGTGGACCACGGCACCAAAGTTGATCCATCGGGTCTTTTACCATGACTGCGTGAGATCTCGGACGGTTCAAGAACCGATGGGATCCCGGCTGTGAATCATATTAGGAGGAAGGAAAAGAGGAATATATTAGGTGACATTCTTTCATATTTTTTATTTATTATTATTATTATTTTAATTATGACATTTAGGTTACTTTGATAACAAACATAAGTTTTTTTTTTTTTTTTAGTTTTTAGTTTTTAAGTGACAACGCCCATTTACAGCTGCTTATCTTACATAGTGTAATATTTATTAATATATTTTGTGACATTTACTGACATCTAATTTAATAACGTAGGTTTAAGTAGTATAGTAACTGACAACGCTCTTTTACAGCAGCATCTATATTTAGGGAGTGTATAATTTACATAGTTTTAATTTGGTAATGAGGATGGCTGTTGAATGATGGCTTTGCACTAATGGTCAATCTTTTGCAATCCTGGAAGGATATGTAAACTGTTGATTGTATAACTGACAAAACCAAGTGTACGTCATGTATCTTATGGTGAATAAATGAATTGATTTGAATTGTGGACACAACCTTGGCGGAAACGACGATCGGTACTTTTATGTCAAGACAATTCGTGGTGTTTCAAAATAATTGACTTACGACCATCAGTTATTTGACTGAACGACGCGACGATATGAATATCCTTAGATAATGACATCATAAAGCATGTCCCAGACTGACAAACAGACAAACCTTCTTTCACATTTTTAATTTTGGTTTTTAATTGATGTACGTAAAACAGAAAAGAAGTACATGACGGGGGTTTGAACCTAACAACTGGACCATCGCCGCATACCGGTAAACTTAAAACCTGGTAAAAATTCAAGAATTTTTGGTCCACTCCGGATTTTTATACGAACGTATTTAAATGATCATTAATAATGTATTTAGTAGATTTTAGTGTAAACTAAAATGTTGAAGAACCACAGTTATTTATGGTACTTGCCTCTCGTTTCGAGGTCAAACCGTCCGATAACAAAAACCTTTGCAAAAACTAATAGACAGACCATCACGTTCATACGAGTATGTCAATAAAGTTTAAAATAATCTGATTCTTGTTTCAAATGATATTGTTATTTACTATTCAAATTTAAAACATTTGAAGTTATGAAAAATATTACTACAAGACACTAATGATGTTACGTAAGCAAATTCTATAGAGAAAGTTATTTAAGGACCACCAGTGGTTGGTTAAATTATTACTTGCTGAAAAACTAAGACATTGAATCGACGATAAATGTACCTTTAGGCACCTTTTTGATCTAAAACTGTGTTTTAGCGGGGTGAATCACATTTATATTTATAAATAAGACCCGTTACGTGAATCACCTTGGAGCAATTTCTACCGACGACGACGCGACGTTCCATAGTGAATTATTTCTATCAACCACGTATTCACGTACTCAGCACATCGCAACATTTTTAGTGTTTTTTTGCTTTGAAGTGAATGAAAACGCTACTTGAACGCCTATAAATACAGTAAAAAAAATGCTTGCTTAGAGCACCAAATTGAATTTAAGATTACAAGACGGGGTAAGAAGCCAAACAGTATGAGAATTTAAGCTAGAAAAATCGTCTCAGAATTAATTAGTCTATGACAGTGCAACATATTTTTTTATTTTTTTTATACACGAGATATAATAAATAAATAATAAAAGTCTAATTTAATATTAATTATTATTATATTATTAAATTTATATGCGGATCATTAAACATTTTTCTTGAACAGTCTCTTTATATAATTTTGATAATTTATTTATTTATTTATTTATTCGTGGGAAAATTTACAGCCTTTGCAATATTATGTATACAAAAAATATCTAATCTCAAAGCCTTACAAATTTTCACTGTTAGCTATAATGAAAAATATTAAAAATAAGAACCAACAAAATCAGTACAATAACAATGAGATATGAAATAACAATTGCATTAATCATAATCTGAATATCTTCTTCTTACGGTGCCATCTCCTATCGGAGGTCGGCTATCATTAAGGCGATTTTGATTTTGTTGGCTGCTGTCCGGAACAAGGATCTGGTGCTCATCCCGAACCACTCCCTGAGATTCTTGAGCCAGGAAGTGCGTCTTCTCCCCGGTCTTCTGGAGCCTTGTATCTTGCCTTTCATGACGAGCTGCAGCAAGCTATACTTTTTATTGCGCATGATGTGTCCCAAATACTCCAACTTCCTTCGCTTTACCATTTTCAATAGTTCATCTTTCAATCTGAATATAGGAGAGCTTAATTTAAGATAAGTTCTGGTTTGAGGTGGGCGTAGGACATCGCAGTAGTCGGTTTGGAACCCGGCTGATCATAATGAAAACAAAAGTTATTGACATACTAGTAGCTCTTAAAATTTACTAGCTAAAGTGGCAATGGGTCAGACACATCTGCTGCATAAAGATGTTGTATACGTACTGGACATCCCCCGCAAAGGAACATAATACTAAAGTCCCCGCCATATGGACAGATGATCCAAAGAAGGTGGATGAGGGTAGCAGTGGCGTGCCATGAGGGAGGTCTACCTACACCCATCAGAGGTAGAGATAATGATGAACAGCATTTGCTTAAGTTTTAACCAGGCCGCATACGCAAAAATAATATATTCAATTTAATAGATAATTACAACCCATTTATGTTAGTATACCTATCACTATGTTAGTAACAATGGCTTACATTAAAGTTAGTAAACTAAAATTTTATGTTAGTGCCTTATTTATATTTATCTGTACACGTGTCAATTTGTCGGTTATAGTGAATCTTAATAAAGTGACACTCTATTGGACAGTCCACTTTATCCGATATGATCTTAAGCAAATTGTTGGTGCTGCTTCTAATTCTATTGACTAGAGATACAGTGCGTTTACGCATGATAGCAGAAAAACTATCAACACGATTCTCTGCAAATATTCCGGACGCACTGCAATAACGTGGCAGCCCCAACAATACCCTGAAACCATTATTATACTGGACTCGTAGGGCGCTGTATGCTCGCTGCGTATAGTTGACCCACAGACTGCAGGAGTAGAAGAATTGGCAATATGCCCTAAATAATGTCAAAAAATGCAATGTGCAAATATGCAAATGCTTATTTGGCTCGGCGTAGTTTGCATGCTAATACATTGAAGCGAAAAATGTAGCGCGTTGCAAATGTGTTGCATCAAATTGTCATAACACAAATGTCTCGTGCTGATTCGAATGCAAGAAAGCTATGAAAATGTAGGTTATCGTACTGATCAAGAATAAGGTTGTAAAAGTTTTTGTATTGACCCACTCTTCAGATAAGAAGTACTATAGTAGTAGAGCCACTTTACAATTAAGATACAAGCTCATTAGATTCTGTTGTTTAAAGTTGGTAAGTACCGTAAAGTACCCATTAATAACACTTTAAGGGTATAATAATACATAATTATTTCAATCTGAAGTTATCACCGAAAATATGTTTATGTTTTTGGCATGTTACATTAGATATTAGTAAATGTTGCCAGCTTACTTAAATGATCTTCAAACGGCATTTCATTCAACACTTTATTTTAGCTTATTTAAATAATACGCTATTTACCAAATTATTGACACCACATAATTTACGAGTATCCAGCATGGTATTAAAAACATTAAATCAAAACATACCAACTTTTATTTTTCTCTTAGCAACACTGCATTGATTTTCGTATTCTTATGAAAAAAGAATGTAGTGTCAATTACTGGTGGGGTGTCAAAAATTGGGTATGTTACCCTGCTAAACGTATTAATTTTACTAAAAAGCGAAGCGCCAGGCAGACGTATGGTCGTGCAGGGGAATCTCTGACAGACCATCACCAGTGTACGCCACGTAAATACACACACACATGTACACATTCGGTGTGTTTAACTTTATCAAGCTTTTATAGGTTATACTAGGCACGATACATCAGACCTTGACCTCACTTGATGATAAACGGAACGCAAGCATTAATAATAATAATTTAAAAATGACAATATTAGACTTTACTGGGACAGAACAATTACAACAGTACATTACAACCAACCTGACGTTACATACATAAACAAAGAAAACAAAAAAGAATATTTAATAGACATAGCCGTACCTAATACTCATAACTTAATAAGTACACATACAAAAAAAAACGAAATACAGAGAGATCTTACAATAGAGCTTAAATCCGAAGTCAAATTAGAAAAAGTAACAACTGTACAAATATTAGTATCTACGACCGGAAAAATACTATCAAACAGTAATACTATCAAACAGTAATACTATCAAACAGTAATACTATCAAACAGTAATACTATCAAACAGTAATACTATCAAACAGTAATACTATCAACGTAGACCAGTACATACTCGTATACAGACAATTGCAAAAACCTACAAACCTAAATACTTGCCCTAAATTATAAATGTAAAAATAAATGCTCACTTAGCCGAGGCCCGTGAACATCATTAGGTTAACCGGCTAAATGCAGAGATTCTTCAAATTAACAATAATAATAACAAAGACGAATGGAATCAACTGGCAGCTGAGTTCGTAAACCTAGCGTTAAAAACCCATACTAATATTAGCTATTAGGCTAAAGCTATATCTGTGTGTCTGTATGCACGTATATTATGGCCACAAATTCTCCAGAATGACCATCTTTAACAGTAGAGTTCTAGGACTCTTATGTTTTAGGGGCTATGTCATGATGATGAGATAATTAATGGAATTATTTTCTTAGTACTCAAACATCAAGAAATCTGACGTGGAAGAGCTGCGGACCCTGTACGAGCAACTGTTACTCAAGATACGACCAAATGCCATCGGTTTGGTCGACGCTTTCGATTATCCCGACGAGGTATGTTATTGTTAATATGGCACTGAGCCAGGTTATTGTTATAATCTTGTGTATTTAGGAAGACCCTTACTTAAGTAAAATACCATGCAGTTGACGATTTCACTGTTTTTGTAGAAGTGTGTTTCACTTTGCATCCGGACAGAATTCTTCGTTCTTCCTTCTACAATACTTTTGCTATCCCCTCTCACCACACCGCTTTTATGTGCAAGTCGTTTGCAGTTGCTGCTGGACTTTGAAATAATCTACTGACAGAGGTTAATGATGCTCCAAACAGAGCCATATTTAAAAGATTAGTTTACATAAACTTTTTGGGTTCATATTATTTCCCCAGCTGCGGCCCGGCGTAGCTTGACTGAAGAATATTTTTGTAAACTACAGGTTTTAGATTCGGTAATACTGCTCTGGTTTACCGCATGCTCTGTGTCTTCTACTACGAGTATGTGCATTATTAATCGAAACTTAATAAATAAAGTTTTATATAATAAAATAGTTGATTTTATTATTATGTATAGGTGCTGAATTCGACCTTGGGTTCGTACGACGGTCGCGTGTACGAGAGACTGATGGAGGAGGCCATGAAGAGTCCTCTCAACGCCGAACCTGTCAACCAGAGCTTTCACAAATACCTCAAACCGTTCATGCAGGGAAAACTATAGAAATACTACATAATTATTGCAGTGTTTATTGAATAACTCTTTATAAAATTATATTCCGTAATAATTATTTAAATAAAGTAAGATTGTAAATTATATAATAATAAAATATTTTAATTTTAACTTATCTCTTTTTATTATATATTCTTAAAATCCTACAAAGGTCGGTTCAAACCCCCCCGGCATGTACCAATGAGAAATACACTTTTCCTACGTACATTTGTCATAGATTTACAACTCCACTGTTCCCGTGCCTCGGAGAGCACGTTAAGCCGTCCCGGTTCTACTAATACCAACTTAATAATTGACATAGTATCCCCGCCAACCCGTCTGGCCAGTGTGGCGAGTGTAGGCCAAATTCCCGTGTACGTCGAATAAAAAGATATATGTTTTGGAACGCCCATCCCCAACAGTGGAAGTCTAGGACGCTGTGTTCTAGGGACATACATAACCTAGGTAGTGTTTAATCGTTAACCCATAAATCCATTTTTGTAATATTTTTAAATGACATCATCAATTTTGGGCTTTTTTTGTACCACTTGTGCTGTGTGTTTTCGTATCAATCAAGTCCTTAGTACTTACTAGAGTGACAGCTAATGGTATTTTAAACATTTAGCACGCCTAAACTTCATAAAATAGTTCTACTTATATCGTAATCTTGTTAAAATAAATTATCTAACAATGCATATATAACTGTGAAAACAATTTCGCCAAAAAATCCATACAGAATGATTTCCTTTTAAAACCATTAATTATTATTTAGGCCGCGTATTTGTATTGTATTTTGACAAGTATGACAAGTAACAAATAATAACAAATCAATTGACAATGTATTATGGTCTTTGAATTTATTACATACATTAAAAACATTTTAAACAAATATAATATAAACTATAAAGTATAGAACAATCTAAACAAACTATTTCTTATGTAAAATGACATCTGTCAAAAAGTAACATCAATAACCCTCCTTTCAACACGGTACTGACATGCGAAATTAGCATCAAATGTTAGAATTTTCATTAAACGAACGACTTGTGCTAAAAAAGTAGAATTTTCATGTTAACATTTCTTAAAACGAACGCGGCCTTAATTATCGATCCATTGCCAACTATGCATTTATGGGTTAAAGATATAATTAAATAAAACATAATTAAATATATAAATTATTTTTATTCCTTTAAATAATTAATAAATACTTAACAACTATATCAGCCTTGCAAATACATCAAGACAAGATACTTTTATGTTTATATCGTCTTGACATGGTTGCTTTAACGTATTTAGACACGTCCATTTAATTTATTAATTGACTAGAGCATTGGCTTGAGCGTTACCAAATCCTGAACTATTAGCTGTTGATTTGGCATAACCAGCATTTAGACCTTCGCTGTTGGCAGAGCCATATGCAGAGCCGAACCCTGTAGTACTAGCATCTGACTTGACAGATCCATATGTAAAAGCTCCTTGAGTTCTGGCAGGAGACAAAACGGAGCCATATCCTTGAGCATTCGCTGAAGATTCAGCAGATCCATAGCCTGAAGTATTAGCAGTAGATTTTGCGGATCCTGAGTTTGTGTTTGCAACAGATTCTGCAGAACCATGTCTGTGGGTACTAGCGGCCGATTTAACATATCCAAGTCCGAATCCATGAGTGTTAGCAGCGGATACGGCTGAACCTAATCCATTGGTGTTAGCGGCAGATTTTGCTGCTCCATATCCAGAACCATGAGTATTTGCAGCGGAGTTAGCTGATCCGGATCCTTGGGTGCTGGCAGAAGCAATGGCGTTTCCTAAACCGGCACTGTTTGTATTAGCAGCAGATTTAGCTTCTCCGTATCCAGAATCATATGTATTTGCTGCAGAGTTAGCTGATCCAAATCCTTGTGTGTTGGCAGAGGCTATGGCGTTTCCCAAACCACCTCCATTTGTGTTAGCGGAAGATTTTGCCGCCCCATAATAAGAGCCGTGGATGTTTGCTGCAGAGTTAGCTGATCCATATCCTTGTGTGCTCGCAGAAGAAACAGCGTTTCCTAAGCCGGCTCCGTTTGTATTTGCCGTAGACTTTGCTGCACCATAACCTTGTGTGTTAGCAGAGGAAATTGCATTTTCAAAACCAGCTTCATTCGTTTTTGCTGCAGAGTTAGCTGAACCAAATCCTTGTGCATGAGCAGAGGATATGGCGTTTCCCAAACCAGCACCATTCACGTTAGCGCCAGATTTTGCTGCTCCATAACCTTGTGTGTTGGCAGAGGAAATAGCGTTTCCTAAACCAACTCCATGTGTGTTTGCTGCAGAGTTAGCTGATCCCAATCCTTGTGTGTTGGCAAAAGAGATGACGTTTCCTAAACCGGCATCATTTGTGTTTGCTGTAGATTTTGCTGCGCCATAACCTTGTGTGTTGGCAGAGGAAATGACATTTCTTAAACCAGCTCCATGTGCGTTTGCAGCAGAGTTAGCTGATCCATATCCTTGTGTGCTTGCAGAAGAAACAGCGTTTCCTAAGCCGGCTCCGTTTGTATTTGCCGTAGACTTTGCTGCTCCATAACCTTGTGTGTTAGCAGTGGAAATTGCATTTTCAAAACCAGCTCCATTCGTTTTTGCTGCAGAGTTAGCTGAACCAAATCCTTGTGCATGAGCAGAGGATATGGCGTTTCCCAAACCAGCACCATTCACGTTAGCGCCAGATTTTGCTGCTCCATAACCTTGTGTGTTGGCAGAGGAAATAGCGTTTCCTAAACCAACTCCATGTGTGTTTGCTGCAGAGTTAGCTGATCCCAATCCTTGTGTGTTGGCAAAAGAGATGACGTTTCCTAAACCGGCATCATTTGTGTTTGCTGTAGATTTTGCTGCGCCATAACCTTGTGTGTTGGCAGAGGAAATTACATTTCTTAAACCAGCTCCATGTGCGTTTGCAGCAGAGTTAGCTGAACCAAATCCTTGTGTATTAGCAGTGGATATAGCGTTTTCCAAACCAGCTCCATGTGTGTTTGCTGCAGAGTTAGCTGAGCCCAAACCTTGTGTGTTGGTAAAAGAAATAACGTTTGCTAAGTCGGCTTCATTTGTGTTTGCTGTAGATTTTGCTGCGCCATAACTTTGTGTGTTGGCAGAGGAAATAGCGTTTCCTAAACCAGCTCCGAGGTTTGCTGCAGAGTTAGCTGAACCGACTCCTTGTGTGTTGGCAGAGGAAATAGCGTTTCCAAAACCAACTCCGAGGTTTGCTGCAGAGTTAGCTAAACCGACTCCTTGTGTATTGGCAGAAGAAATAGCGTTTCCCAAACCAGCACCATTAACGTTAGCCCCCGATTTTCCTGCTCCATAACCTTGTGTGTTGGCAGAGGAAATGACATTTTCTAAACCAGCTCCATGTGCGTTTGCAGCAGAGTTGGCTGATCCGAATCCTTGTGTATCGGCAGAAGACAAAGAATTACCGAAGCCAGCTCCGTTGGCGTTAGCGACAGATTTAGCCCCTCCAAATCCTGATCCTTGGGTATTTGCTGATGTGATGGCAGATCCATAACCGAGGGTGTTGGCAGCAGAGTTAGCTAAGCCATATCCTTGTGAGTCAGCAGAAGAAAGAGTGTTAAGATAACCGGCTCCATTAATATTTGCGCCAGATTTTGCTGACCCGAATCCTGAACCCTGGGTATTAGCGACAGTGTTAACCACACCATATCCAAAATCGTTAGCATTTGCCGAAGAAGCCGCAGAGTTAAACGGGATCGGTGCCACAAAATTGGGTTCGTATGACATAAATGTGCCGATATGTTCTCCAGGGGAGCGGATAATGAAGTAATCTGGCTGACGTAATGCAGCTGCGGATCCGTAAACTTGAGCTACTTCCTGGGCGGGTACGGGGAAGCCTTGATTTCCAGCAAAGCCGTAAGCATTTGCTTGGCCACCATTGGTAGAGCTAAAGCCTTCGGCTCGGCTAAGTCCTCCAATACCGCTGCTAATTCCATGAGCCTGACTAAAGCTTCGTTCGTTTCTTAAATATATTCCTAAAACACCCCCAAAACATTGTTATTAATGATTTTAAGTTCTAAACAAATATATGATTAAATAAAAATTTAATGTCTTCTTACCATTATTATGCAATGGTGAAGCATGGCTCATAACCAGCAATGTACTTAATGTTACTGCAATTTTCGATGCCATATTATTATTTCTTGTATATCATTCGATTGTGAAGTCCTCGACTGGATGGATAGAGAGCATTTCTTCATGTTTATATAGTAAAAGTTAAGCCCCTCTCGCCGTGACCCACTCCATGCGATTAATGACTAATGATCACAATCAGTCATTGTTTCACATTAAGCTTTAAGTGACATCATTATTATTGTTATTAAAATACTTTATTGCACTTAACTTAAAAGGCGAACTTAACTTTAAACTTATTCGAGATTTAAATAATGTGGTCTAAACAAAAATGTTTAATCGTACATAATTAGTTTTTTTATTCATAGCTCATATGTAAATGAGAAACTACATTAATGTAAAGTTTACATGGGTTGGTTTAGATGGGTTGGCGAGGATCTTATGTCATTTTTTTTTTTGACAATTTATTAACGATTCCACAAGTTGATACTAGTGGAACTAGGACCGCCGGCTTAACGTGCTGTCCGAGGAACGGGAACGGTGGTGTTGTAAATCTATAACAAATATACTTAAGAAAAGTGTATTTCTCATTAGTACATGCTGTTATTTAAGATGTTAAGGAAAGCGTTCTTACAACCGAGCCACCACCGCTAAATTTAAAGTGACTTAAATAATCACTAATTTATGGAATGTGGAAAGGTGGATATTTCAAGCTTGAAAAATAAAGTAACTATAAAGAAAGTATTTGAACTTTGAATTCGCCAAAATATGGGCTATTCGAAAACGAAACCACAACTTTCAATTGGTGGCTGACGTAGCGTGATAAATTGACTTCCATTACTGGTACCTGATATCAAGATAAAGTAATTCATTAGGCATTTTTTTGCTGTAAACTTCGTCTAGACTAGATACTAGATGGAATATTCGTGTTTGGTGAAATGTATTATCAATAGGTATTATTTTAATTCACGAATGCATAAACTTGTTCCAGAAAGAAAGTTCGTAGGAATCATATTATATAGGAGATTACCTACTCGTATTTTTACATACCTTAAGTATTACGTATATTATTTGTATATTACTTCTTAAACAAATCTATAATTAATATTTAAGTAGGAAGTAAATAAAAAATATTAATTAAAAGCTACCTAAATAATAAAATTAAAAATAAACTAAACAAAACCCTAAATTAAATAAACTAAAAGATAAACCTAATTAATATAAAATCTAAATACTTACAAATATCTTTGATTATAATCTACATGTCATCGAATCCAGGAGAAGTTACCTCGTTGGATAGCAACACTGATCCTCTGAATAAGATATTCCCTACTCAAAGGATCACTTGTTGACGCTCGGATGGCAACGCTTATGTCGCGTATATTTATTTATTTAGTAAAACTTATAGCTAAAATACATGTATAGGAAAGGAATATAATATTATAAAACCGATAACAAGAATTCATAGATATATACAATTGAAAGCATGCAAGAATAAATTTTGGCCAGATTAAGACAAACAAGAACAATGATTAAAAAAAACAATAGATAATATTAAGTATAGATAATACGTGATAAAAAATAGATACTGCCATACAAAAATGGAAATATAAATAACAAGAAAAACAATAGCGACAATACACAAATATACACAAACTCGAAGTGGTCATTCGTCATCTCTATACCTTCCTGTTCATACAATGGCAATGGTTTTGCAACTGGTCAACATTGGTAAAGCAGTAGTCTTAAGAATAAAAGTATTCTGTATATATACTTAAAAATGTATCTTGCTTATCTTATGAGTATATTATTATAACCAAATAATTGTATGGTCCAAGTCCCCAACACTTTATCAATAGGCTCTTCTGTCGAGAGTTTTAGCTATCAGCAACAATACGCCAACAAATAATTTGCTATCTTCATCATATCTGTGTTAACCTTGAAATTATTTTTAAATTGACATGAGAATCGATGGGCAGACTTCTTTTTGCTGATTTGCGATTGACCTTGGCTTTTTTATTATAGTTTGCTAATAAGTAATGTTCAAGTCCCTCATCAACTTGTCTGGTTTAAGAAATATAATAAAAATCATTTTTACTGACACTATTTAACAGATGTTTATTACACTTTAAATTTAAATTGGATGTACTATTATGATTGTGCACAAAAGTTTAAACAATTCAAAATTTTGATCGAAATACACTGACCATGGCGGTGTGCCTTCGTCTCGGAGCCCGGACTGTCCACCCGCACCAGTGTCGATGCGGAGAACCAGTCGATCATCTCGGACACCACGGGCTTTCTTGTGCTAGAAGTGCTGGCCGCATTCCTCGTCACGCGGCTCTCAACGACATCATCCGAAGGGCTCTTGTCACTGCTGGAGTACCCGCAATATTAGAACCATCTGGGATTGTGCGGAGCGATGGCAAGAGACCCGACGGAATGACTGTTGGGCCGTGGAAACTTGGCAGGTCTCTGGTGTGGGATGCGACGTGTGTAGATACATTAGCTCCATCTCACATACAGGCGACCTCGTCAGGCGCGGGAAGTGCGGCTTTTTCTGCGGAGAACCTCAAATTGCGCAAATACGCTAACCTTGGTATCGGTTACGAATTTGCGCCGTTTGGGGTCGAGACGATGGGCCCATGGGGACCGTCAGCGAGGCGCTTGGCCAAGGAGTTGTCAAAGCGGCTGACAGAAAGGTCTGGAGACAGGAAGGCTGGCAATTATTTCTGCCAACGTATTAGCCTCGCTATACAGAGGGGAAATGTTGCCAGTCTCCTTGGGACTATCTCGGATGGGACGTCTCTAGAGGACATTTTTTATTTATAGTTTAGTTTATTTTAAATTTTATTATTTAGGTAGCTTTTAATTTATATTTAATGTACTATAATTAAATTCAAAATTGTATGTGCATCCTTATAAAAGAGCCATTTTTGTGTTTATGTTTCATGATTGTGACTATCCATAAATATTCCTATATCCGTAGTAAATACAATGTGATACTCGTAAATATTTATTTTGGAAATTAAATCTTGAGTAGTAGTAGTAGGAAGTCAGGATATTAGCACTACTCAAGATGTTAAGAGCCTGGACACACTGACTGTTGTTTTATATCTATACTTTGATGTGACGGTGTAAGCCGTCGTACTGTGTTGTAATGCACGAAATACGATTTTAGCAAAATCGTTTCACTTACTGAAATAATTCGGCTCAAGTACATTGTTGGAACGAGTTTCCAAGACGGCATCAGCAAAACACAGTATTCATTTCGTAGAGGACGGTGCTAAGAATGTATGGGGTGATATTGCGCTATTAAAAGTGTTCTCTAAACCCAGCTAGTTCGGTCACAAGACTATTCATCTCCTCTGATGAATACAGCAACCATACAGTGAAAAAAAATGTCTTCCACCGGTTGTCACAATTATCGTCAAGTTGTGTTCCAATGTCACCAGGATTGCATTCGGTGTGCCCAGTCATTTATTTATTTATTAATCATTGCAAACAATATAAAATGTAACCTATGCTATTGTTAATGTAGAAACATTGTGTTTGGTGTAAAGTTAGGATGTCTATTGTAAGAGCATTTCTTGTAACTCTTTTGGTATTTATTGTTTTCGGTTCGTCGATTTCATATCCTTTAGCTGTTCGTGATACAGATTTAGGTGGTAAGTGTTTTATTATTAGCTTTAAATAAAGCTCCTGCCACGTTTTTTTAATTCCTAAAGCTTCTTACTCATTTTATTCATATTAATTTAATCAGTAAACTTAAATCTGTTTCTAAAACAAAACTCTATTTTAATTTGATTGAGAGTGTGCTTCAATTTTTGCCGCTATTTTATGAGTCGTAGATACCTACCAAATCACAATAAACGTCGCATTCACTGTCAAACGTAAAAAAGGAAATATCGCAATCCTAGAAACATCTTGTACTTTGGTACGGAATCGATTTTAAATATGCATTTTTTACGTATTGTCAAAACGAGCCGTAATAACAGAATAATAATCACCGTCAAAAAGTATTTAAATATATTTAATAATAATAGATATCTTGAACAAAACACTTTTGAGTTAGCGATCTATGGAGGTTTTGTTTAGAAATTAATTTAGTTTACTTATGTATTGTTGTTTTTTTTGTAGATATCTATACTACTGATACTAAAACTTCTCACGGCAAGTTTAGGAGATCTCTGTATAGCGACGAAGACGAGAATGCTGACGGTTTCATCCAGGAAAGATCGTTCTCAGGAAGGGGTAGAAGAATCAAGTTTCTCCCTGCATTTATAGGCGGCTGAAGTGGCTAAAATTTAAACAAAAATAAAGATTTCTCTGCATTTTACATGGTTTTTTGCTAAACTCCCAGATGATACTTAAAATATAATGCACGAATTTAAAAAAATATTATTGGATCATGTATGAATCTTTCCTGGTTATTTATCATAGCAAAAAAGTAAAGTACTTAGCGTACACGATTCTTTGTATTATTGACCTCAGTTAGCTATCTTTTGCTGAATACTCGAGTCCACGATAATATTTGACATTATTAATAGCAATAACAACAGATATAAAACCACAAATAAAGATAGATTTAAAAAAGTCGAAATTAAGAAGTACAAAAGTAAAGCTAAAACAAGTACAATTGATTTGACAAAAATATTATTTTATCCATTATTTCTCGATATAATGATAGTTTTATAAGTGCCCGTTGTAATTGCTCCTAAAATGTGTGAGTAATATTACTCCAGTAATATTTAAGCAATGCCTATAGGTAACAGGTGTTTTAAAAGGTCAATAATAAAAACAGATCAATTAACAGAAACTACTTTTAATAAATAAATAAATACTTAAAATAATTAATCAGCCTTGCAAATACATCAAGACAAGTTTTCGGATTCAAACGGAAGTCGTCTTGACATTATTGCTTTAACGCGATTTATTCACGTCCATTAATTTACTAGGGCGTTGGCATTAGCCGAACCGTATCCAGAGCTGTTGGCTGTGGATTTAGCGGAGCCAGAGTGAGCTCCGTGCGAGTTGGCTGACCCGTGGGCAGACCCATATCCGGAACTGTGGGCATCAGACTTCAGTGAACCATATCCGTAACCAGCACCCTGGGTCCTAGCAGCAGTCAAGGACGAACCATATCCTTGCACATTGGCAGAAGAGTCAGCAGATCCGTAACCAGAGGTGTTAGCGGCAGATTTAGCAGATCCCAATCCAGAGTTGGTGTTGGCGGAAGAGTCAGCTGAACCGTATCCGTGCGTGTTGGCGGCAGAATTGGCGGAACCGTAACCTCCATTGGTGTTGGCAGCAGACTTAGCATGACCAAGACTAGATCCATGAGTGTTGGCAGAGGAAATAGCAGAACCGTATCCAGAGCCTTGTGTGTTTGCAGAGGACTTGGCTAAACCGTGCCCTGCTCCGTGAACGTTAGCAGAAGAGATGGCATTTCCATAACCGGCACCATGGGTGTTAGCAGTAGACTTGGCAGATCCATATCCAGAGCCTTGGGTATTCGCAGCAGAGTTGGCATACCCGGATCCAATAGTGTTGGCGGTCGATTTAGCTAATCCGTATCCAGATTCTTGAGCGTTAGCGGAGGAGCTGGCAGATCCGTATCCAGCATCTTGGACATTTGCGCTGGTCTTAGCTGACCCGAATCCTGATGAGATAGCGCTACCATAAGCCTGCTCTTGTGCCACAGCTTGGGGTGCAGAATAGGTGTTGACTGGTTTAGCGTAAGATCCACCATATGTGTTACCATCAGTGTATGCAGTTCCAAATCGCCAGTGGATACCATGTTTCTTGGTTGTCAGAGCAGAGGGTTCGGGAACGTAGGTTTTAGCAACAGTAACAACTGGTACAACTGCTGCGGGGACTGGTGCAGATCCGTAGTTGCTGTAGCCGCCGTTGGTCTGAGCAGAAGACGCTGCGGAACCGAGACCTTGAGTACGAGCAGATGAAATCGCAGATTCGGAATCGCCATTCAAAGTAGCCGAAGATTCAGCTGATTGGAAAGCAGGGTAGGCAGGTACATCAAAAGTTTGTTCGTATGAAACAATGGTTTGTTCCTCGGGTGTTCGGACTTCGTAGTATTCAGCAACTGGCAATTGGGCTTCTGCAGCAGCTTTGGCGGATCCATAGCCTGCAGGTGCGTTGTATGCTTCAGCTTGGGCTTGAGCTTCTTGGCCGGGGTACACCGCACCAAATCCATCATTTCGGAAGTACTGCTGGCCTCCTGAAGAACTGCTGCCATAAGCTTTAGCCATGCCGCCGTCGCTGTAAGCGGACCCTTCAGCCTTGTTTATGCCTCCGATGTTGCTGCTGTAACCGGAGGCCTTACTGAAGCCACGTCCATTTCTCACATATCCTCCTGCAAAAAAAATAATTATAAAAACTATTGTTTCAGGAATAATGGTTAAAATTATAGGTTAAAATAATGCTGACCATTGATGTAATGAGGAGAGGCATGACTCATCACGAGAACTGCGCCCAAGGTAAGTACGATTTTGGCAGCCATGGTTATGCTTTGACTCCGAACTCCTCGACTGGATGCAGTGAGAGCATTTCTCTAGGTTTATATAGTGAGAGAAATGCCACCTCCCTTGTCCGCGGCGCGAGCGGGTCTCGCTCTGATCTTCACCTACATACGTCGTTCTGATGACGAGTGCTAATAAATAATTTGATAGGTTACGGTAGATTAATGAATGACGTGGTTCAATGTTTTCGCGAGTGATAAAAAGGTTGGTGCGGATAACCAGCGGGCGGCGGATGACTTGTAATTTGGATTAAGTGCAGTGACCGTTGGTCTATTATGCATTGTGCTAACAATTAGTACTTGTTTTCTAGTTTCTACTATTTAATATATTCTGTTGATTTTATTGCCGATATAAAATATACAGGATATTAATTTTCCTTATTAATTAAAAGATTTATTAGACTTTTTAATGATTCTTGATTTCTTGCCAATTAACTAGCGATCTAGAACGATCTATTTTTTATTATTCCAAATAAATTAAGCATTAATATTATTGTAGTTTATTGACACCTTTTTTATCTATAGTTTGAACCCCAGCATGTATCAATGAGAAAAATGTACTCATAGATTTACAACTCCGTTCCCGTTTCGGAGAACGTTAAGGCGTCAGTCCCGGTTCCACTAATACCAACTTGAATCGTTAATAAACTGTTATAAAATAATGACATCGGACAATCGCCAACCCGTCTTGGCCAGCGTGGAATTAGCTAAAAATTCCTGGAAGGCCTATCATCAACAGTGGAGAATGGGACTATGAAGATCCAAAAAAAAACCCATACCCCATTTTTGTGTATTCTTTATATTTTATGATGCAATTATGACTTCTAAATCGTTCGAAGCGTGAATTGTGGTTAATATATTTTTGTAACTGTATCTCCATATTATGTTAGCATTTCATTTGTTTTTAAACTGGCCAAATATTGAGATGACTAAATATAGAAATTGAGATTACCACAGTTACAATAGATCTCTGCCCACGATTCGCCTAATAAAAGAGACTTAGCTGTTTGACCTGTCTGCGCCCGTGCAAATATAATCGTCAACACAGGCACTCACTCAGTGCTCAAGACCTCCACTTAAAAAACATTATCATCATCAGCCTGTGTCTCTTCTCTGCTGGATGTACGCCTCCTCCTTTTTTTGCAACTCTCATTCAACCTCTGCCTGTCTTAGGTCATCTGTCTATCTAGCAGGGGATTGTCTCACTCTACGTCATCATATATGTTGTCTCCAAAAACACATTTCTGGAGATTTGGCCCTATCTCGCCATGCTGGGCAGACGGGTTGACATTTATATTTTGGCTAAATATGTTTGATTCCACAAGTTAGTATTAGTTGAACTCTGAGACATCTTTGCGTGTTCTGCATAGGAAATAAAACCTTAAGCTGATAGAGTCACATACCTCAAGACAAATCAAACAGTTGGTTACACATGTCATAGATATCCCTGGTATCCAAGCAACATCTCAGGATAGGACAGGACGGGTCATGGTGGGGTCACATGTGGTAATATATAATTGCCATATTGACATAATTAGTTCCGTGATATACCTACGCGTGATGTCCAAACAAACATACATTCTCACAAACAAAGCTTTTTTCGCATTTATAATAATAGTATGAATCGTTGAAAGATGTATTGGCTATATTTTTTAGCGATTATTTGTTAAATAATTTAACACCTCGGCGTCGATTTGCTATCTGTTGAACAATAGATGTAGGTGAAGCGATTGTATGAAGAAGTTATTGGAAGAAAAAAAAACGGCCGTTAGCAATCAAATGTTACTTTTACAAAACTTTTTGGATTATAAAATCTAGAATAGAGAAAGTTAATGCAGTTTGTAAATTAAACATTTTGTATATATGAATTCTGATGTCATCATGTCTGAATCATAGTTATTATCAGTGGAAATGATTATCTGATATTTATTAGGCAGGCGGGTTAGGCAGAAACAATTGAACACCACTGTTTGCCGTCAAACCCAATATCCTATGGCTGGGTTGCACCAAAACGATGTCTTTGTAAAAAAGCGTCGAATGTTGAACGAGCTGACGACTGACCTTCAAAATAAATCTGATACATACGACTATATTGACTATCTATTCCCGGAATATTATAAGATTTAGAAAATATACTGCCTTCGTGGTCTACCGGTTAAGTCCGTGGATTTAGACTCAGTGGTACTGCGTTCGAATCCTGGTCGGGACACAATAATATTTAATTAAAATTTAATTTCAAATCACAATATTTAACTCTAGTTTGGTACGCTAGAGACATCGACGAGCTTGCCGCTTGTCATGATTGGCCTATAGTAAAGTTGGCTAAATGTAAATCCGCTTCCTTATAACCGTGGTTTCTGACCGCCCTGAAAGGGAAACGGTCGTGATGATACTACTACTACTACATACATATAGACAGACAAACTTCTTTCACGTATATAATACTAGTATGGATATAGTAATGAAATAAGTATCGTAGAATCGAAATAATATTCGTCAGGACAAATTAAATTGACACCATTTGGAATCTTGTAGTAATAAATATTTAATCATTTACATTTTATAGTTCATTAGAGAAATTATAGATTTTATTAAATTAAGACTCGCATGTATAGAGCGCGTTTACGCTTTGTAAATATTTAATAATAAAACCAGTATAAAAGAATTACAATATAAAAGCTACCTAAATAAAAAAAAATAAAAATAAACTAAACTATAAATAAAAAATGTCCTCTAGAGACGTCCCATCCGAGATAGTCCCAAGGAGACTGGCAACATTTCCCCTCTGTATAGCGAGGCTAATACGTTGGCAGAAATAATTGCCAGCCTTCCTGTCTCCAGACCTTTCTGTCAGCCGCTTTGACAACTTCTTGGCCAAGCGCCTCGCTGACGGTCCCCATGGGCCCATTGTCTCGACCCCAAACGGCGCAAACTCGTAACCGGAACCAAGGTTGGCATATTTGCGCAATTTGAGGTTCTCCGCAGAAAAAGCCGCTCTCCCCGCACCTGACGAGGTCGCCTGGATGTGAGATGGAGCTAATGTGTCTACACACGTCGCATCCCACACCAGAGATCTGCCAAGTTTCCACGGCCCAACAGTCATTCCGTCGGGTCTCTTGCCATCGCTCCGCACAATCCCAGATGGTTCTAAGATTGCGGGTACACCAGCAGTGACAAGAGCCCTTCGGATGATGTCGTTGAGAGCCGCGTGACGAGGAATGCGGCCAGCACTTCTAGCACAAGAAAGCCCGTGGTGTCCGAGATGATCGACTGGTTCTCCGCATCGACACTGGTGCGGGTGGACAGTCCGGGCTCCGAGACGAAGGCACACCGCCATGGTCAGTGTATGTCGGTCAAGGAGTGTGCCAACCGATGCTGAGGGAAAAGCCTGCAACCAAAGACCTGACTCCCTAGTGGAAACGGCCATAATAAATATATACCAAACCCGTCTGGCCAGCGTAGCGAGTGTAGGCCAAATTCTCCAGATACTCGTATACGTCCTGGAAGTCCCATCTGCAACAGTTGAGTCTAGATATCTGTGTTCTAGGGGATGTGATGATGATGATATACTTCTGCTAGTGGAAGTCCAGTAAAGCGGTCCAAAGAGTAAGCTGTTAGCAGAAGACCAGCAGCATAAAAGATTCCAGTGATTAGGGACCAGTAAACTCAGTTATATCAGATTTTTTAAATAAAAGCAAATAAAACAGAACATATATATCAAAAAGCTGTATATATTAAGATCTTATACCTACTATTAGGTTTTATGCTAACTGTAAAGTATATGACAGATGCATTATATTTCGCATTTTGACCCTGAAAAGTGTTACGATGACTGCACTAGACGTCTCTTGATAAAATAACAGATAAATTATGAGGTCATTGACACGAAAAGCTTTTCTGTCGTCGTATGGTGAAACGCACAAGGTCAATTCAATTTAATTTTATTTTGTAGGTACATATTAGGTAAACTTTTGTAAACTAAGATTTTGGTATTTGAACTACCAATCACTTGACGTAAGTATAACAAAAAAATCCAGATATATTATGTTCTGGAAGTCCGATCTCGAAGTGTAGCTCTAGGACGCTATGTTCTGATATAGAAATGAAGGGGTGTCGCACATAAACACAAAAGTCGAGACGTTGATTAACCGCAGCTCCGTATCTAGGTTTTCATTGGCATTACATGGCAATGGGCTGATCTAATGTAAGTTGCGAAGAGTCTAGGGGGTACCTGATGTAACCGCGCTGCAACACTCCACTATATTGTCATTTCGTTTTAGGTGTAGCTGCGGACTGAAATCAGTTGAAGCCTCGATTCTATACAAACCAAGACCGTACCGATATGAATCCGCTTAAATAAGAGTGGTTTCAGACCACCTCGAAAGGGAAACGGTCGTTATGATACTTTACTATAATTATAAATACTTACATAATATACTTTTATATATGCCATCATCACAGCCCTAGAACATAAGTCCTAGACCTCCACTGTTGGAAATGGGCCTTCCAGAAATTTGTGGAGAATTTGGCCTAGACCTTATTGTCAACGTACTTAATATAAATACATACACAAATTATTAACAATGTTAATAAGTCTATATACTTGTATACATTATATAATTGTAGTTACGAGTATTTAAAAGGAATTAATATAAAAGGAGTATTAATTATGATATAAAAAATAAACTAAAATAAAAAAAACCTACTTACAAAACCTAATTTATGGGTGGCGGCATGGTGGCAAGAACGCTGGCCGCATTTCCTCGCTGAATCGCTATGCTTATTCTCTGGGCGAGGAAAGAACCAGCCCTCTTGTCCCCAGAGTAGACAATTAGACGAGGGTCACCACCAAAAAACGTTTTATCGCTTGGACCCACGGGCCTAAATTTAGAAGGTGTAAAGTAGATAGTTTTTTTAACGAATATCGGGTAGACGTTTGTCTTATGTTAACAGGGAGATAAATTTCTTCTGATAATCAATACATTGTTAAAAAAAATACAAAAAGAAGTAATGGTTTAGTTTAGTTTGGTTTGGTTTGGTTTGGTTTGGTTTGGTTTAGTTTAGTTTAGTTTAGTTTAGTTTTAACACCATACATTCCTACTGGAATTCGGTTAAGTCATACTCTTAATTTTCAATATATATATATATATTTTGCACATTTATCACTATAGATAGGTACATGACAAGTAACAGAACTGGAGGTTTAAACATTTACAAAAAACACTTAAATAAATAGATTTATTGCGGCTGTAAAGAGGCTTTATCAATAACTTATAGGTACCTAATAAATAAATGATTAAAAATATGTCAATGTACTTAACTAAATAATACTAATCATTAAGAGTAATAATAAATTTGTCAATTTAATTAAATTAAAAATAGTTATAATATAATAAATTATGCGAATATGTCCAATCTTTATGTCATAATTTTATTAGTATATGTCACTGATATACACTATATACACTATCCTATGTCATCATCCCTTAGCGCTTCATCTACAGTGTAATATTATTTTATTAATACAGATTTATTTTTTTTCTTGAAGTCATTATGTTCTAGGCATTTCATTTCTTTTTCCAGATTATTATACAGTTTCACACAGTTACAGATGAAACTTTTGGAAAACTTACTCAATCTGTGTTTAGGAACAGCTAACGATTCTTTTTGTCGTGAGGTACTTCTCATGGCTCTAATGTGATATAAATCTATGTTTTCCCTAATATACACTAAACATTGCATTACGTATGTGCTCGCCAAAGTCAAAATATTTAATTCCTTAAAGGCTTCTCTGCAAGTGTCTCTTGGTCTTATTCCTTCTTATTGTTATATAAGCACTTTAGCACTTAAATAGCCACACCGCGTTTTGCTTTTTAACTACAGTTTTGATATCTTGGTCTATTGATGCACCATCAGTGCTAATCATCTAATAAATAAAATCGGACAAAAGAAACGCCCTCCTTTGATTTACCGAAATTATCGACTTCATTTTAGAATAACCTAACCACAAAATACCTTTTTGATGTCAAGATACTTGAAAATATTAGTAGTTCTTCGCGCCATTTTTCACCGAAATGTTAAGTTGTTTTGTAAATTACTTTTCTGTGGATATTATTAGTCAAAAGTGGTGTTGTTTAGGCTGATAATGTGCTGCAAAGTGAATAATTATGGATAACGATTTTGATTTTAAATATAGGGCACAAGATGCACATTATTTTTTGCGGTTTTGCCGCGCTGTGAACTCCCATATTATACCCGACATGTTTGGGCTATAATGCCGCGAGTGACTCCAAGAAAAGCATCAAATTCGGCAGCATCTGTAATTTGATGATGACCTCATTTACTCATAAAAAAGAAAGATATATTACGTCAGACTTGGCTGTATGGGCTAGACCGTTTGCGCCTTTATCACCTCATTCATCATCCATTGATAGAAGAAAACAAACAAAAAAAAATGTAAATATGATACATTGATTAACGGCCGGAGACTGAATCCTTCCTTACTGCATTTGTTCACAACAAAAATGTATGGTCATTTAAGGAAACGAATACTACTAAGGGAGAAAACAAGAAATTAATTATCTAAGTTGGTCACCGTCTTGGAAGCTCCTTCCATAAATGCATTGACAGCAGACCTGCCATTCTTTCAGTAAGTGGTGCTAAGATTCTGCTGGAAAATTTAAAATATTGTTTAAAAAAATGACTAAAATTTTATGTATCATTAAAGTAGATAACTTGTTTTTAGCTTAGAAACTTATTTAAACAAACTTTCGATTCTCTAGAGAAATTAATCTTTAGTCATAATAAAAGGACTTTGATTTATTATTTTGAACTTGACTTTCCCTTTTCACTTAACTGATTAGGACGTTGACGAAACTTTTTCTTTCATTCAATAGCAAAAAATATGTCAACCGGTTAGGTGACCGGTGGTGGCTATTGTTTATAAAGAGTGCGGTCCGACCACATATAAAAATATATCAGTGATTCAATCAGAAATATTTCTTTAGAAACTAAACCTTATAATAAATATAATCTAAATAAAAAATGTCAGAAATAATTGCCAGCCTTTCCTGTCTCCAGACTTTACCGTCAGCCGTTTGTACAACTCCTTGGCCAGGCGCTTGGCTGAGGGTCTCCATGGGCCCATCGTCTCGACCCTAAACGACGCAAATTTGTAACCTATACCTACCGAGGTTGGCGCATTTGCAGCTTCAGATTCCAAGGAGAAACCGCCGCACTTCCCGCGCTTGACGAGGTCGCTTGAATAAGATGGGGCTAACGTGTTTACACAATTAATGTTTTTTTAATGTTTTGTTTGTGTACACAACTTAAATAGCGGGTTGTTCAAACTAAGGAAATTCCTTAGGTTGGAACAAATGGGAAGATACGATACGAAGACGCGTTCCAGTTATACGCCGAGCTAACATCATAAAGCAGCGGCGCCACCAACCATTGTGTTACTTTTTTTAGCTCCGTTAGCTTTGATAAATAGAACTTTTGGTTATTTTTTTGACATCGACAAGTAAAAATGCAAAACAAGCAAACTGCGTAGTTTATATTTGGCGATAGTCAATCTGTCAAAAAGTAAACCACCAAACAAAAAAATTAATTTTTTGTTGTTAATATTTTCGTTTTTTTAATGGAGCGCTAAGGATTTTATGCTATGGTTGCCGGTAATTAAATATAAAAGGAACGCCGAGAATATAGCAAACTACTTCTAACTGACGCACTTAAATCAGTAGTAAGCTAGCTATCAAGCCGAGCTCTTCTATGTATTCTATCTCGCTCGCGTCTCACTGTGACAAATCTATCTATCTCATGCGCGTTTGCAGTAAACACTATTGCGCGTGCCGTATTTTCTCCTTTTGTTATATCTTTAAAGAATTGATGACGAATAAGACTTCGAATTGCAATCATTTTAAATTTCGAATGCTCACCGATTTCATTAGCGAATCAGCGCTAAGAATCTTAATTAATTAGACACATACAAACCGCTTTATAGCTTAAACTTCCTTGCAAAGTGACATAGATTAATGGCTATACTACACTCGGCGTTCGCTATCGAACCTGCTGTTGCCGGTGAAGTAGACGTTAATTAAGAGACGCACGGGTTACACAATACCAACTGGCCCTAAAAAAGCATATACGAATAACATATATTATCAAGAAAATGAATTTTGGTGTTGTAGAAGAAATAGGTTTTTCCTAAATGCTATATTAAATTAAACTAAAAAAATAACTTATTTAAAATTTAAAAATAACTACTTTAAAAAATAATTGATCCTCCAAATCGCTGTCCTGTGGCATGGTGCCCGATTGCACTGGCAGCATTTTCCTTCTGAATCAAAATACTTAAAAGATAGATTCTATATAGGTATATTTAAATCTTAGACGTCTTCATGACACATTGTCATTGATTCAAATGTGTACAGACCTACACAACTGTTTTTATCATTATATATTATATTAAATAAAATTATGGAGAAACTATTAGCTGAAAGAACTGTGATAAGGAGATGTTTGACAAGATTAGCAAATTAATTGGCAGAGCTTTTTGGATTTGGATCTGAGTTACGTTCTTTGCAACCCAAGTTTAGATGTTTAATGGATACTCCAGATAAAGTATTACAATTGGATACATCTATTAACGCTTAACTTATAAGCAATTTTAGTCAGCGCGAGCGCCATGAGGTGCCACGTAACGAAACTTCAAATTGGCAACTTGGATGTATAAACAGGTCGGAAGTTAAGTTAGAAAACTTTATGTAACAGAGTTTTTACGCGCTAGAGCTACAGAGTAGATTGACGTCTCAATTTGAGAGCGTGTGCATCTTAGAATAATGGTATGCACGGTGCAGCGGTGTGAGCAATTTACTTTGGTCCTAAACTAGTCAGTGAATATATATTGTTCGTCCAGTCACTTATATTATGTCTTTGCCGGATCTAATTTATTGTGAGGACTACATAAAGTTGTTCGTTTAGTTTATTAGAATATTTTTTGCTCTGTTTTAGAAATACGAAAGTGATAGATCGTATAGCAAATAAAAAATTATAATACATAATAAAAATAAAGTACGTAGAATACAATTGCCTGCCTCCGTGGTCTAACGGTTAAGGATTTACACTCGGAGGTACTGGGTTCGATTCCTGGTCGGGACACAAAAATATTTAATAATGTAACTAAATACATTTAAATAATATTTAATTTATTTGTGATATTTCTCGAGTTTGGTACGCCGGAGACATCGACGAGCTTGCCACTTGTCATGATTGGCCTATAGTAAAGTTTGGCTAAATGTGAATCCGCCTCTTTATAAGCGTGGTTTCTGACCACCCCGAAAGGGAAACGGTCGTGATGATACCTTACTGTTTTTACCTACGTCATCAGCATAGTAGTAGGATTAGTTTCTTATCATCAAGTGGACGCGAGATCACATGTCGTGATTTGGTGTAGAAAAACTTATTGAGAACACTCGAGATCATCAGGCCAAGGTTTAAAAAGTCCAATACCTCGGAAGTAGATCACGAGGTGAAGTTCAATCTCATTGCTTTAACGTTCCAATAGATTGCCAAATCAACGGGCCTATAGCGTACGCTAATGGTTATCGACGATTGTAAACGAGATACGGAATGGGGTGTATCACTAACTTTTTATTACAATAGATGGCGCATGATAGATGGTACCCAATAAAACTGTCAGTTATATAGAATATAGAAAACTTGTATTTTAATACGAGCTTTATATTGTACAAATCGAGATTTCCAAGCAACATCAAAGATATGGTGATCTCAATATTGCCGTTCTATTAATTAATATTTTTTTCTTTTTAAAGACGCTGTTCGATTTCCTAATTTGTCTTTGTAGGTAACGTTAAGTTAAAATACCTTTTTTGTTATAAAAATAAAAAACTACAGAAACATTTAAAAATGATGCGTCATAGGTGTAAACAAGGTACCAAGCTTTTTGTAGATGTCGCTAGCGGCAATGGTACCTTATTTTAAACCTATGCCGCATTTTTTTTAAATGTTTTTGTAGTTTTAATTTTTATAACAGAATAATGTATTTTAAATTAACGTCACCCACCTTAAAAGACAAATTAAGAAAGCGCACACCGTCTTTAAAAAGAAATAAAGGTTTTATTAATAGAACGGCAATTTTGAGATCACCATATCTTTGATTACCCTTAGAAATCTCGATTTGTACACTTAAAAGCTGCTCACTTCGGCATAATATCCAGAAAATAATAAATTTCGTAATAAAAATATAAGATTTCTATGCAATTGACAGATCTGTTAGGTACCATCTATCATGCGGCATCTATCGTGATTAAAAGTTAGTGATACACCCCATTACGTTTTTATTTCTTAAATAACTAAAATGACTAAAAGACTTACTATTTAGTCTAGAATTTCATATAAAAGATATGATATGATGATTTAGTAATAAAAGTTTTTTTTTAAGGCTCGAAGAGCACTCATACATAGAATTAGTTAAAATAATAAATTGATTAGTTGAATACCCCATTAGTTACTATACATTTTGGTTTGACTGTCATAGAATGCCTTGCGGCATTAATCCGCCTTTGCACAAGAAAGATATAAATAAATAAGGACGTTATCGCCCACTTTGAGAAAGACTGGCTTAAATCATAAAAAAAAACAGTTTGTCAAAATTTAATTTACAGGTTTCGCATATTATTAACGCAAAGAAAGAAATTTATGTTCATAACAATGCCATAAATAAGAATTGAAATTAAGCAATCAATAATAATGTGCGTTAATTGAATATTTTAGGACATCGCTCTCGTTAATCATATTAAATTAAATGCGCCAAATCGAATCGACATTAGTTAGATGAAAGTCTACATTTTAAATTCTACTTTATTATACTAGTAAGGTTAAAGCGTGTTCATAATTCGCGCGGCGAATAAACCGCGTGGAAACTACACGTTTTTATATAAAAAAAAAAAAGTCAAAATATCTTTATTCATGTAAACCTATTACAGGCATTTATGAAACGTCATTAATTTAATTATTTTGAATGATTCTACTCCTGCTAGTAGAAGACTAAGCAGCAAAGTGGTCCAATAAGTAAGCTGTTAGCAGAAGACCAGCAGCTTAGCAAATTCCAGTGACCTGTTAACAAAAAGCCTGCCACTTTTCATGATGGGTCTATATCAAAGTTGGCTAAATTCGAATTACATTTAAACCGTGGTTTCTGACCACCCTGAAAGGGATACGGTCGTGATGATACTTTACTAGATAAAATGCTTATCTTCGTCGACGAGTGAAAGTATATCCCTTTTTTTTCTTTCAACATATGATTATTTTTTATATACTACTAGTTACATAAGCTCATATCGCCTAATTGAAACCCATCCATTTTTTTTAAAGGGAAAATAAAACAAGAGAAATCGAAAACACGATGTTCTAATTACACTGCTAGTGTATTGGGCACCATGCCACAAGACAGCGATTTGGAGGAGCTATTTTTTTATTTTGATTTTTTTGGATTTAATTTTTATTTTCTATGTATTATTAATATTCTTTTAGGTTAAATTTAGATTTTGTTGTAATAAAGTTTATTTAATATTGTAATTCTTTTATATTGTTTGTATATTACTTCGAATAAAGATAACTAATTCCTCCTTGAAAATTTTGTTTTAGATACGAGGTTTTTACTCGTCGCCGACTTAATGCGAATGCGATAACCGCACGGTATAAACAAGCATTTATGTGTCAGTTCTTTCAATCAGCTTTCTTACAGCTTTTTCTGTGACAGCTCGATCTAACACAATCCTTGTTTAGCTACTGTTAATTTATTTATTTTTCGAAAAAAGAAAAACTTTCTCCTTAATTTCTAAAGTTAGAAGTTTGAAATTTAAAAAGTGTTTTACTTAAATACTTGACTTGCGAAGTGGACGTGAGATACTGCTAAGGCATTCTCTATCTTTGGGACAATTCAGAGCATTTAAGCGGAGAACCTACAAAAATATGAAACTTAATAACAATATTAAATTGATATTACAGTACCTACTTATATATAAAAGTACATATATTATGTAAGTACTCGTATATATAATTATTTATTTATTTATGTTAGGAAAACTTAGTAGTATATATATATATATAATAAGTATTACTTCTGGACTACAGAGGTTAGTTTCCTTACAAATTATAGTAGCTTTAAATCGTTATAGATCCTAAATGGTCATCAAAAAAAACTTGTTGAAATTCGTCGACTTAAATTTTTTTCTTTTGTCTGAAATTAGATTTATGTCATATCTTTAGTAACACTCACGATGAAGACGAATCGATTGACGTGAATCATCTAAATCGGCCCGCGCGTTTGTCTCCAATGTGCCACAAAGGAACAAACATACATAGTAGAAGAGTCTTCTCACACCCCCCGCAGGGGGGAGTGGGGAATCTGTGTCAAGGTATTTGCCTTCTAACAGAGGTTGCGTTCGCTTTCCGTAACTACGGACAGGGCATGGGGTAACCATTAAAGGTTGAAGTATACGAGCCAGGCGGCGGAGCCGCGATCACGACTCCGTGATTGGTAGCAGGTGACGAGCGTAGCATTGTCTGGCGTCCGGCGGACGGGCGTGCAGAGGGGCCAGGTTTCTCTCAAGTGTTTCTGTCGCCTCTGCGCGCGCGAACATGCCAGCCGCCAGACGACGCACGAATTCGTCCAGTGTTTCCATCCGCATATCCCTATGGATTACATCGTTCCTCACGTACCGCGAGGCGCCGACAATGGTACGAAGCGTTAAATTTTGTAAACGTGCTCTCAGCGCAGCTGAGGTGAGAGCGTACCAGGCCGGCGCGGCGTACGTGAGTCGGCTGCGGACTTGTACGTTGTTGCGTCGCTCAGTCGAGTAAATAAACTCAATAACCCGCGCAGTAGGGTAAAAAATACCAAACTTGTTGATATTAAAGCACATGCTGTTGCCTTGTGGTACAAGATGAGTCCCGCGGTAGGGAGACAGTAAGTTTTCACGTGTGAGAGCGATGCAGCCTTGGCCTGAGATGAGAACCCCGGAAAAATATACATATTCCATTCGAAAAATGGACGCCATAAATCAAAATAAGGAAGTGCCTAATTAATTCAAAAACAGCCAGTTTTAACTTTTTGGAAGTGGAAAGTAATAAAAATTAGAAATTTATGTCTATTGCGGTTTTGAAGTTAACGAAGTTCGATGAACTTTATGATTTAGATGGTTAAACGTGTGTTAATTTAGTCATAATTTTGGAAACTGACAGTTATTTTTTCTACCTAAATTCGGTTACAGTGTTACGGACGTACGCGCATTTTCGTAGACAACTATTTATGTCGAAAATAAAGTACGTACGATACTATTAAAAGGGCTCTAACCACCATTCCAGTTCCAGTTCTTCTGGAACCTGCTGGAGTAATCCGAGATGATGGCAAGAGACCGATGGTATAATGTCCCCGCGTCGATACACTCTACAAATAATGCAGTCTGATTAAAATATTACATATTTTTGCCGTTTGCTATAGAAACTCTGGACCGATTGAGTCCAAGCGCAAAAAGGGTTTTAGGCTGCGTCTAGTCGTCTCCTCCGCTGGCTCTTCGCCCATAGAACCCAGCCTTAGATTTAAAGGCCAAAAAAACATAGGTACCTAAATAAACTTTTTGGATCCTCATAAAAATTCAAATATCTAAAATATAGATGTATTTTTTTTTTCGAACATGATATTTTATACACTTTCATTTACTGTAGTACAATTATTTACAAAAATTAACCATTATTTAATAGCTAGCAATGTTTTGATTTGTTATTAATTTGACTAATTATAATATAACTACCGTAAAATCCCATCTTTAAAACTTTTTTCGTTTTTTTTTGTACGTTATATGATGCGAATTAGTTTACTTAAGCATTGTATTTACATCTAAAATTTCACAACGTTTCGACACAGGCAGCGTGGCCGAGTGGTCTAAGGCGCTGGTTTTAGGCACCAGTCCGAAAGGGCGTGGGTTCGAATCCCACCGCTGTCAGATAACTTTTTGTTTTTTTATTTCTCTATTTATTATTAGTAACTCATAATTATTTTTTGAGTTGTTCTAGCTTATTTAATTTATTACAACTGGTTCTTTTTTATATACTTTAGTACATTCTAACATAATATGTGTAGTTTCTCATAGTACCAATAGATGGCGCTGCAGAAATATTAGCCATACGTGCGACGCGGACGCTTCCGGCACCAAAATGACATGAATTAAAAGCTGGGATTGTGCAAGGGAAAACGTAGCCTCAGTCCCATTAGCCATCCGGGCCTGGACGACCCCCACTGTCTGTCTACCTAATTCCGTTATAGCTTGAGATCTAGAGATCCCCACAATTGAGGAGTTTGATGAACGCCTGCAGCACTAAAAGTGCATTGAATTATCAGCGGGTTGTTACTGTATGTATAACCTAGCTAGGCCCATTAGCCATCCGACTCCACTGTATGTGAACGAGGCGGGCGGCGCAATTGTTTAGTTTAATTTCGTACTAATAGATGGCGCCACAAAATATTTCTATTTTTTTTTTTGTAAATGTTATTAACGTCTCCTGGCTATTATTCTTTTAAAGATATTAGAATTGTACTTTCACTTTGGCACCAGTGAAAAAAATATAAAAGTTCTTCGGTTCTACGGTTCTTGAAAGCAAAGGGCGCTAGAATCTTACTGAATTTTGCTTAAAGTAAATGATAACTTAAATGAAAACGCTACTTAAACAACTTTCAAAGTGAAATAAAGCAAGCTTTGCTTTCAAGTAATTTTATTAATAAATAAGTATTATAATTAATAAATAAGTAATATTTTATAGACTTATATTTTTAATATATTTAATTTTAATTGATGTATTGCACTTACCTCACATAAATGTTCTCGTTGTCCCGAAGGTCTGACAGGCAGAGAATGTCAAGCGACATTGTCACGCCTTTGTATATTATGTGCAATAAAGTTTTAAATAAATAAAAATACTATTACGTAACGTCATCTGAGCGAAAATTCAAACTTCAAACGAATTAGCGAATTAGACTCCATAAAAATCTAAAGTATTTTTTCAGGAATCCGTAAGTAAAAATTTCAAGTAGCCTATTGTAACGATTGAAGTTAAAAATAGCGTCAAGACTTCGCTTTGGTACAATCCCATACAAATGTGTCTATGTTCCAGACAGTGTTAGTAAGAGTGTGCTTAGTGTAAAATGCAAGTTTCGGGAAACGTAACTGCTGTAGTTACTTTTTTTTATATTACATTGCGTGTCATTGCAAGTTTGGCTATAATAACAGGCAATGAACATCGAAAATTCAGAAAAAAAACTCTACTGCTATAGTTGCGTTTACGAAACTTCACTGTCACACTAGGCATACAGATAATAGGGTTGAAATAAAACAATGACTGTTTATAATTACCTGTATATTTAAGTGTAAAGGAGCATTATTTACACGGCGTACATTACAGTTATGTCGACCTAAATCTAACGGATATTTATGACTAACTTATACTAGTAATTCTCTACAGTACTGTACCTATTCTTAAAATTAAAAATTATATTTCTAAAGAACAATGGCGAGATATTACCAGATAAAAATTCAAATGTTTTCAAAATGGGGTGTATCAGGCAAAACTTTTTGTAGATGTCGCTAGCGGCAATGGTACCTTATTTTACACCTATATCGCATCATTTTTTAAATGTTTTTGTAGTTTTATATGTTTATAACAAAAAAGTGTATTTTAAATTAACGTTACCTACCTTAAAAACGAATTAAAAAGCGCACACGAAAGAAAAAATATTTTATTAATTAAACGGCAATTTTAAGATCACCATGTCTTTGATTTCGGTTAGAAATCTCGATTTGTACACTTAGAAGCTGCTCACTTTGTCTAATATCCAGAAAATAATTAATTTCGTAATAAAAATACAAGTTTTCTATGCAACTGACAGTTATATTAGGTACCATCTATCATGCGCTATCTATCGTGATAAAAAGTTAGTGATACACCCTATTGACTTAACTAAAAACTTGTTTAATAAATCATTTAGATTTGTCATAATATATTATATTATATATTATCTCAAAAGACCCCGAAAGAATTTATTCTTTTATTAGTAGTGTAAAGAAAAACTTCAAATTTTAGCTGCATGGACCGTCATACCCTGTCAAAATCAAACGACTCGTCGTACATACCTACGTAATTCCGTTATAGTTCGACATATAGAGATGCCCACAATTGTTTGTTTAATTCTGTTAATTATTTAGGTTTAAATTTTGCTAACTCATCGCAATCAATGTACAAATTTATATGTTCTTAGTGAGTACTTTTTATGGTATCTAGGTCACATGACCGCCTCCGTGGTCTAGTGGTAACAAACGTTGCCGTGAACTCGGGAGGTCGTGGGTTCGATTCGACCGGGGGCAAGTTGTACATTGTATAATTTGTCTCGGTCTGGCTGCTTATATGCATAATATGTATATATTAAAAAAAAAAATATGTAGTTTATCAACCATCTAGTTTCCGTAACACAAGCCTCGTAGCTTACCACGGAAACTAGATGGCGCTGTGTGACATGTCTGAAAAAAAAAAAAAAAAAAAAAAAGATAATATCTGTTAAATGCTTACTTTAGTCATGATCTCCGTTTGTATTCCGAATGTTAAATAAATAAATACCTACATCTTGAATTATGTTCCTCACCCACAATTGTGGAGTTTGATGACGGCCTGCAGCACTTACAGTGCATTGAATTATCAGCGGGTTGTTACCGGTTGAGAGCCACTGTATATATGAGCTAGGCCTTGATGCTTTAGGCGTTTTTTTTTCACTTATTTCGCTATTGTATAATTCGCGCTTAGGGCTGGGTTGTATTAAAACGTAGTTTCAGTAAATGATTAAAGTTAAAAATGGCATTTTGGTGCAACTCAAGCTAAGAGTGTTACACTTACTATGTATCTTTTTATCAAAATTATTGTTATTATTTTAAATTGTAAATATTATAAAAAAAGATTTAAGTTTTTATTTTAGACTTCACGAATGATATAATACGTTAATTGTGAAATTCCAAATAAATAACTGTAGAATACTAGGGTAGCTAGTGCAGCTGGAGCCCAAGACACAAGACGAAAATTCCTGGTTTGGGCTCCAATGTGCAATACAATTGGAAATATGTAGCGACAATTTTGTTATATTTATATATATAAATATTTTATTATTGTAACTAATTTCTACTGTATAAATAAAGAATTATTATATTATATCTACAATATATGTTTTAATAATCATGACAGCACCTAGAACACCGAGTCCTAGAACTCCACTGTTGGAGATGGGCATTCCAGGAATTTATGGAGAATTTAGCCTACACTCGCAACGCTGGCGGGACGGGTTGGCGAGGGTCCATTGAATGGAATGGACAAGTGAAATATTTTATTAATAGATATCTAAAAATTTTAATTTTATTTTAATTTTAAGAATAGGGCCTGATAGTATCTAATGAAATGATAGTATCTGATAGTATCTCATTGACGTCTCTGGCTGGCAGTTATTTCTCCCAAAAATTAAGTATCATCATTCAAAGGGGAAATGCTGCTAGTGTATTGGGCACCATGCCACAAGACAGCGATTTGGAGGAGCTATTTTTTTTTTGTAAGTATGTATTTTTATTTTCTATGTATTATTATTATTTTTTAGGTTATATTTAGATTTTGTTTAGTATAGTTTATTTAATCTAATGAATATTTACCATATATGTAGTATATATTTATAAACTTTACCAGTGGAAATTTGTAATTGGCTTATGGAATCCTACTTATATTGTATATTTAATTGCAATGGCTGTAAATTTTCCAAATAATAAATCAATAAATATAATACTAAGGTTCTGTATATTTACGTTTTAATGGAAAAGTAACTTAAAATACCTTTTACGTACTCGTATGTCAAACTGTCAAGTTATAAGATGTTATTTTATTATTAATAGAAGTAAAGTATCATCACGACCGTTTCCTTAGCGGAGTGGTCAGAAACCACGCTTATGAAGAAGAGGACTCACATTTAGCCAAATTTACTATAGGCCAATCATGACAAGTGGCAAGCTCGTCGATGTCTCTAGCGTACCAAACTCGGGAAATATTTCACATAAATTAAATATTTAGTTTATTTATTTATTTAAGTTAATAAATATTACTGTTTCCCGACCGGGAATCGAACTCCGAGTCTAAATAATAAGAATCTAAATATATTAGGTTTTATACAATAAAACAGAAGACAGTCTGACTTCAAACGAGTCGGAACCTAAAACAGTTAAAATTTTAATAAAATTATGGCGTGTATTAAGGAATAATATATCGTGTATAATAAGAATTGACATTAAATAAAAAAAAATAACTAAAAAAATCCAACATTATTAATTTGTGTCAATAAAAACCTTTTACTTTGAAATTGATAAACCAATTTGACCTTCAATGACCGCCTCCGTGGTCTAGTGGTAACAAACGTTGCCGTGAACTCAGGAGGTCGTGGGTTCGATTCCCACCAGGGGCAAGTTGTACATGGTATAATTTGTCTCGGTCTGGGTGTTTATATGTATATATTTACAAAAAAAAAGTATAATATGTAGTTTATCAACCATCTAGTTTCCGTAACACAAGCCTCGTAGCTTACCACGGAAACTAGATGGCGCTGTGTGACCTGTCTGGAAATATTCATTAAAAATATTTTATTATTATTTAAAAAATAATAATGACCTTATTTAGAAGTATCATCACGATACCTGTCGGGGTGGTAAGAAATCAATTATTATTAATTTTAAAATTATTGTCATTATTTTAACTTTAATTTTTATTCCCTCAACATTAATTAGTAGATTTAATTAAAATTGCTTCATCGGTGGTACCTGTCAAGATTGTAGCGTCAAATAACAAATCTAACTTCAGGTTTTAAATTATTTTATTGTGATATTTACGATTTAATGGAGATGTTCTATATAAAAACTATAACAAACTATCCACACAAGCAAGAATAACTACTGAATGATTTTACTGTTCGATGGCAAAAATAAACTTTAATTATTTTTTTCGTAACTATGTCTTAAGGCACAAAGAAAAAAAATTGGTGCGAGAGTAATTCCAACAAAATCTTTACACCACTTATTGAAAGCATACAGTATTTGGTTGGGTTGGGAGCAAAATGGTAGATGACCTATTGTCGGTCGCAAGCCCGAGACACCGTTCTTCTCATCTCTCTTTCCCACACACAAAGGACCCGTCACCCGTAAATCCATGGAATAAGTATCATCACGACCGTATCCCTTTCGGGGTGGTCGAAAACCACGCTAATAAAGTAGCGGATTCACATTTAGCCAACTTTACTACAGGCCAGTCGGTCCCGATTCCACTAATACCAACTTGTGGAATCGTTAATAAATTGTCATAAAAAATGACATCATATCCTCGCCAAGCCGTCTGGCCAGCGTGGCGAGTGTAGGCAAATTCTCCAGATGTATGTTCTGGAAGGCCCATCTCCAGCAGTGGAGGTCTAGGACGCTGTGTTCTAGGGGCTGTAATGATGATGAATGACTACAGGCCAATCATGACAAGTGGCAAGCTCGTCGATGTTCGAGCTTACCAAACTCGAAAAATATCACAATACATTTTAAATATTAATAAAATTTATTCATCGAACCCGGTACCTTCGAGTCTAAATCGAATCCATGGAATGCTTAGAAATTTGTCTTCCCTCTCAAATTGAGTAAAAAAATGAAAATTTCAGATATCCAATTTGTAGTGCCGTTACGTCGCAGCTTACGGCGGTGTCTAAAATCCCATAATTTCTTTAGATGACTTAAAGTATGGGTTTGAGCGTGCCAGACAGAGATATAATTTAAATTGTATGTTAAAAAGATAAATAAATTTATTATTGAACGTTAAGTTTTGTTATCGAACAGCAAATGGTCTGGCTGAATGTGTACTGAGATTCTTTACCATTATCCTATGTACCTATAAGTTAATTGCGACATCTAATAGAATTTACAATTTACACTGGACCTTATTAAACTAACACACGCCACGTATACAATACTTTTGCGACCTTTACATATCATATCATATATATATATATGTCGCCACGGTGACCAGACGGGTTGGCCAGGGTCTAATGTCAATCTAAATGATAATAATAGATATATTTATCATACATATATATCAAAAGTAAAGTATCATCACGACCGTTTCCCTTTCGGGGTGGTCAGAAACCACGCTTATAAATAAGCGAATTCACATTTAGCCAACTTTACTATAGGCCAATCATGACAAGTGGCAAGCTCGTCGATGTCTCCAAACTCGAGAAATTTCACAATTAAATTAAATATTAATCAAATGTATTTATTTACATTAATAAATATTTTTGTGTCCCGACCAGGAATCGAACCCTTACCTCCGAGTCCATGGACTTAACCGCTAGACCACGGAGGCAGTTCATATATATCAAATTTACTATTATTATCATTTCGATTGACATCAGACCCTGGCCAACCCGTCTGGCCAGCGTGGCGATTGTAGGCCAAATTCTCTAGATGTTCAGCAGCCCTATTCTGTTATTTAAGCGCAAACGTTATTAGTGGATTTCGTTAATTACGTCAGAGCTTGCGTCATAATTAAGAAATATTATTCAATTCTCAACTCTATAAGCGCTCGACCTTGACAGCGGCCGTGCAAATATTAACTTTAATAGCGTGTTATATATAGTTAACTGATTACATTATATAACGTTTGCGCTTGAGAATAGAATAGGGCTTATGGGCTGTGATAAGGATTATGAAAAAAGTAAAGTATCATCACGACCGTATGGTCCGAATCCGGGTGGTCAGAATCCAGGCTCTTTTTTTTTATAAAAGCGGATTTACATATAGCCAACTTTACTATAGCCCCATGGCAAGTGGCAATGATCGTCGATGTCTCTAGCGTATCAAACTCGATAAATATCACAACTAAATTATTGTGACCAGGAATGGAAATCGGTACCTCCGAGTCAAAATCCACGGACTTAACCGCTAGACTATGGAGGCAGTTTATGAAAAATACACGCAAAGTTAACAAGTGTAGTGTATACGCGGGTTTACAAGCATACGTAATTTTACAATTTAGGAATGTGTCCAGAATATTGAAAAAAAAAAAATCGTAATGCGACCTTAGCCGCAAACGTTATTAGTGGATTTTGTTATTTACTCCAGAGATTGCGTCAAGCGCTCGACCTTGACGTCGTCCGTGCAAATATGAACTTTAACAGCGTGATATATATATAGTTAACGGATTCCATTATATAACGTTTGCGCTTAAGTAAAAAAATAGGGCTGCTGAGCTGCGTAACTCTTAAAACAATTTTGAGTTTAGGATATCACACACTAAAACATAATATAATGGTAGGTACGTATATATTTTAAATATTATATTATTATTTATGCTGAACACCACAACATGTGACATCATTCCCACCTGGTGGTAAGCGGTACTCGAGGTCCAAGAATGAGAGCAACTGACGCCAGTCACTGGCGGCCTACAGCAGTACCTACCACTATGCCGGCCTAAAAATATATAATTATAGCTAGCGAGTAATATAGTAAAATACAGAGTGGATTTTTGAGACGAGACCTTAACCGTTAACCATAACTTTTACAGATATATATTTTTATTTTTTATACCAGTACGAAATGTGATCTTGTGCCCACCTGATGGCGCTGATGAATGTTAGAAACTGGAATGAGACACTCATGAGTGACATCAGTTACTAACACTATGCCGGCAATTCGAGCCTGATTTAGTGTAAGCTAGCCATCGTGATATTTACACCGCTAGGAACATTTTCATGTACCTATGGTGTTATGGTACCCGCCCTTACTGTCCCGGCTCTCAAATCCACCTTCTATATAAATTAATTTATTATTATTATAGTATATCTAAAGTGTGTGACATATTTTATAAATGCGTGAATGTTAAATAATTTAAAAAATATTCCGAATATATTTTAAATGCGGTGTATACCACACCATTTAAATAAAGTAAACATTTTTGAATTTACGAACACACTGATTGATATTTTATAGTGGTCACACTATTAACTTTAAAGAACAATGGCGAGATATTTTTGCAAAAGTCTTAAACCGAGATTTAAGAAAAAAACTTATTTTGATAATCGGTTCGATCAATATATATTATATCAAAGGGCTACTGGGCAAATTACTGCCATCAGTCCTACCACCAATAATAAATGAAACTCGCAATACCACGTAAAATAACAATGCTTTATATTGTAATAATTTACATAGAAGATTTAAAAGAATCACTAAGAATAAGTTTTAATTTATAGTACGTGTAGGAAGAAAAAATATAACTATATATGATCTAAAGACGTTGCAAATTTAGATAAGGTAAATCATGTATAGGTGCTCGCCATTGTTCTTTTTTATTGTTACGCAACTTTGTCATAACCTGCTACTACTTAAAATAACTGTTATAAATTAATTGACTAATTTAAAATTTAGTTTAAGATACTTAACATAAGATATAAATTATCACTGAATATGATCAACATAAAAACTATAGATACGATTAAATAATATCAAATCAAAACAATTTTTATTTTAGATTTTGTACAAATATTCGAGTATCTATAGTTTTTGGATTGTAATAGAATTTAAAAAAAAGTTCAGAAGTAGCGAAATGGCACAATTAGTAAAAAATTAAATTATTAAAATTATATCTTAAAACAAGATATTGTAGGCCGTATTAATGTTATTGTTCTTCTTATTTCGTTTGTTTGATGGCGAGTAAAAAAAAGAAGACTCTAGAATGATACGACAATGCCTACAACAAATAATATTCGTTGCACAACCTAGTTACACAATCATAAAACATTATTTAGCTAAAATAATGATTACACCTTTTTATTTTTGTAAAATTGTTATTTAATTACTTTTGGCGCGTTCCAATTATTAGCGGCGCTACCGTCACATGCTAACATCATAAGCCAGCACCACCAACAGTTTCATTTAGGCTGTGTTACTTTTTTGAGCCACGTTAGCTTCGATAAAAGGAACGATTTTAGTTATTTTTTGATATTGACAAGTTAAAATCCCAAAATAACCTGACTGCGCAGTTTAGATATGACATTTAAAAAGCAAACCACATTTGTAAATATATATTTTTTATATTTAACAGTTTTTTCGAAATGAAACGCTCACGGCCCGTTGTAGAAAGTAGTAAAAATAGTCTCTGTCTTGTCACTTTGGTTATTTAAGTGCCTCAACAGCATACGTTAAATGTCTTTCTGCAACTGGCCATTAATGTTAACATCAAATATCATTTTTTTTTTGGTAATGGAACATATCACATTTAAAAAAAATGCATTTTATTTTAGCGCCGCTATAAACGGAACGCGATATTTAAAGATTAATGTGTAACCAGTAATAAAACAACAGAATAAAAAATAATATAAAAAGGAATGAAATAGTCAATTCCTTCCACAATTCATAGCCCAAATTGACGAAATGTCAAAAAAAAACCTTAATAAATTTAATTTACATTACAGTCCCAATTAATTAAAAATGTCAATTAGTAACTAACAGTAAAAAATAGTGATAAATTGATACCTAATTAATAAAAATAATTATTTAATTTAATTTAAATTTATTACACTCAATTTATACACCTTATAAAGACAACATGGAGTTTCCATTAAATAATTACTATATAGTTTTTCTAGTGAACAGTACATTTACTTATAATATAATGAGCCCCGCTTAAACTTTCGGGGCAAAATAGGGTTACTACAGTAACCACTGAAAAACTAAACAGGAGCCGCTAATAGATCAACACACCTATTTGATTTTACGTTAAAATAATTTAATCGAAGTTTCCTATGAAAATTATTTGCAGATAGTATTTGATGGCCCGAACGAAATAGGCCCATTATTATCTATAAATTTAGCAAAATTCAAGATAGACCTTTTTTAATCTTTTGGCGACTAGTGATGCCGATCAATCAAGTCCACTATCGATAGTAGGATTATCGATACCACAAAATGGGAATGCTATTGATGACTTATAAAGTGCGGGCAAATTTTTCCGCCACGGCTCCCTTAACGATACTATTAAAAGGGCTCTAGCCACTATCCAGCTCCAGCTCTTCTAGAGCCTGTTGGAGTTATTCGTCGCCGCGCCGCATCTTAGGGGGGGACAGCGCATAAAGCGGGAGCCGCGGCGGAAAATGCGGAGTCCAGCAAGCGGCGTAAGCATGTAAGTATATTAAAAGATTACATATTTGTGCCGTTTGCTGTAGAAACTCTGGACCCATGGAGTCTAAGCGCAAAAATGTTTTTATTAGACAAAACACCGCGTCTTGTCGTCTCCTCCGGTGACAAGAGGGCTGGCTCTTTCTTCGCCCAGAGAATCAGTATTGCAATTCAGCGGGGAAATGCAGCCAGCGTTCTTGCCACCATTCCACGCGGACGGGACTTATATCCCTATCCTTAGTATTAATATTCATTTTATTGTATATTTTGTAAATTACGAAAATAATTGGGTATACTTATGGATGACTTGCAAATAGTATAAGTAGTTAGTGTCGATAGTATTTTTAATAGTAATATTTAGAAATTGTTAGTAAATGAATAGTTACCTTGTCAGGAACGACTAAATTATCGATAGTATCAATAGCACAGCCTTAATACTATAGGTAGTTAATTATCGATAGTATCAATAGCATAGCCTTAATACTATAGGTAGTTAATTATCGATAGTATCAATAGCATAGCCTTAATACTATAGGTAGTTAATTATCGATAGTATCAATAGCACAGCCTTAATACTATAGGTAGTTAATTTTCGATAGTGTCGATAGTATTGTTTAGAAATTACCATGACAGTTATCATGTCAGGAACAATAGCATATCCTAATTAAGTAGTATCTATACTATTGCAAGTCACCAATAGTATACATGTGACGGACACATCTTTTTATAATTAAATAATAATGTCACTTTTTGATAGATAGTAAATTAAATTGCGTGAATAACATAGTATTTGATAACACGGTAATTATTTTTTTATTTACAGTCCATTATCACCCACAATACATATTGCGTTCGATATCGTTTTTGAGGTCCATTATTAATGCTCGGCATCACTATTGGCGACCATGCGAAATGTACAGAGAGTTATGAGCAATTAGCAAGGGACATTAACAAAAGTTCATTTTGATTAAAACAACTATATTTGTTAACCTATTTTCCCTTATATTAATACAATTAGGCTGTCGTGCATTTAGGGGTCAAAATATCATATCAAAATAACTTTGGTTTAGCCCCTGATGGCACATTCAAGATTAAATAGATTTATATGCATTGCCTGTACTAGAGTAACATCCAACCCTAACATACTCGTACGTATTGCAAGACACATAATATAAAAATTGTTATTATTAAAAAATGATCTTTTTTTTTCATTAACAAAAAATTGTCGTTAATGACTATTATTTATATATTATAAAAGAAGTCTAAATAACACATAATTAAAACAATTTAAAATATGGGCTGGATTTATGGTATTCGTATATAAGTTTATTTTGGTGTCGCACACAACAAACATACTATAATAATAATATTTTTTAATTTTTTATTTAATTTTATTGGTAACTTTATCTCTTTATAAAGTAAAAGTAAAGTATCATCACGACCGTTTCCCTTTCGGCGTGGTCAGAAACCACGATTATAAAGAAGCAGTTTCACATTAGCCAACTTTACTTTAAGCCAATCATGACAAGTGACAAGCTCGTCGATGTCTTCAGCGTACCAAACTCGAGAAATATCACAAATAAATTAAATATTAATTCAATGTATTTATTTACATTTAATACATATTTTTTGTGTCTCGACCAGGAATCGAACCCGGTACATCCGAGTCTTAATCCACGGACTTAACCGCTAGACCGCAGAGGTAGTTTTTTCTTTTTTATTATTTATGTTTTTTTTTTTATTTCTTTAAAATTTAAATTATATGGCGCGAGACAATAGTGTACATTGTATATAAAATAATTAATATTATATCATACAAATATTATAGTATAATTGTAGTGTGTAACAACTTTAATATCACTTTAAGAATAAAGCCCAATAAGTGATTCTATTGATAGACACAAACAATCAAGAAACTTAATGTCGGAAATAACGAAAAAATTGTCATCTTCACACAAACTGTTCATTTTAAAATAGCCAATTTGTATGGAGAAGCAAAAAAAAAATGTCATTCCCAACATAGGAAAAGTTAGTTGTCTATCAATAGAATCACATATTAGTTCACACATAGATTAATAGAAAACACGTGTACATACAAGTAGTTAGGTTTTTTTTTTTTATTTTTTTATTTTAGGTATTTATTTTTTCCATAAGAACCTAAAATAAATAATTACTCGTATATAAACGTGAAAAATTGTTAGCAATTATCTAGATTATTTATATATTATTTATATTCAGTATACAATACATAATTATAATTGAAAAAAAAAAAACAGGGTAATTTATTATTATTTTCAAATTTTATATCCTTTTGACAAAGACAATAGGTCCCTTAAACTTTTTGACTAACCATTTCTTCTAAATTTAGTGCAAATTTTCTTGATTTCCCTCCAAAATCAACACCGAACATAATTATCGTCATTCTTTCATTTTAAGAAAGAAGCGACTGCCAAAGAAATATGATCCTCTATCAGATTTCAATGGCAGTAAACATTGCCATTGGTATTATTTAAAAATTTACATGGCACATTTTTTTTTCTACTATTTAAATATTTTGTATTAAAAGAAAAACTATGCAAAATATGTAAAGAATCACCCACTTTTTGCGAGAAAACTAGAAACATTTAATTTCTATTTATTTAATTAAAGCCAATTCGTAAAGTTTTTTTAAATATTATATAATAGTATTATCACGAACGAGTGGTCAGAAACCACGCTTTTTTAAGCTTACGTTTAGCCAAGTTTTTTTTTTTTTTTTTTTTTCCATAGGCTCATCATGAAAAGTGGCATGCTCGTCGATGTCTTTGGCATGCTAGAATCGAGAAATTCGAACAGGAATCGAACGTTTAAATCTACGGCCGTAACCGCTAGACTACAGAAGCATTTATTTAATGTTTTGTAAGCACGTCTGTGCTAAATAGTAACCCCTTTTGTTTTAAAGCCCGATCTCACTAATTATATCTGCGGTGTCAAGGAAAAAGGGGATAAGTACAATACTTGAACTTTTCACTAGAGCCAAATTAAAAAAACAACTCATTTTTATAATTAGAAAATTGTAATTTACATAATGTTCAATTTCATTAGTCGTATACTTTAGGTACGAGTCCACTCATCTCACTATGCATAACTGAATTATTGGCGGTAAAAGCGCGATACTGAAATAACTCGATTGAACTCTTTTTACTTATTTATACATTTTAATGTTACGACTATCCCCTTTATGTACTTAGGGGTGTAAAATAAATTATAGACTCATCCCCTTATTGCATTGACGCATATGAATGTTTTGAACCAATACATGCAAAATTTAATTTTTAAATTTTTCAACTCATCTCCTTTTTCCTTGACACCACAGATATATAACTAAAAAATTTAATAGGTGGTAGGTGGTAGGCGGACTGATGGTGGTAACTTGCCCAGTCTGCCGGGGCGGGGAAGTATCCACCGTTCTTGCGGATAAACCCAGTAAAGTGTATCCACACGTTTCGGGATCAGGCTCGAATTGCCGTCATGCCCAGTCAAGCCGACATAGTGTTAGGGACTGATGTCAGTCATGAGTCTCTGATTCCAGTTGGTAACATTCATGGATCTCGCACGCCAGTTACCATCAGGTAGGCGCAAGGTCACATGTCGTGCTAGTATATTAAAAAAAATGTCTAAATTGCGGATATCGACTGATAGTATCAATATGATTTTAAGTAGAGATGCTTCCAAGTTCAATTCGATATACAGTCGAGAGATTTGAGAATTGGCCCCCTGGCTGTCGACTGACTTACACCTGTATTTTAGGACGTTTCTTAACGGCTCCCCCATTCAACCATTCCTTCCAGCTGTAAACGGGAAACCAGCTATCATTTTTTTTTTTTGGAAAAATTAAATAATGCGTGTTCCCGTATCCTCTAATTATCCATAAGTCTGTCTCTTTCATATTATGTCAACATTAGCCCTAAACACGTAGGTAATTTATTTACATAGGTAATATATGTTCATAACAGAGTTCATAACCGAGTTGGGGATCATCAAATTTCAAGTGTTGCAGAATTTGATGCTTTTGAAGGAGTAATTCACGTCAATATCGCCCAAACACGTAGGGTATACGGGAGTTCACAGCGCGGGAAAACCGCAAAAAATAAAGTGTAACTTCTGCCCCATATATCCGTATAGAGTCAAATTTATCGTTTTCTATAATTATTCACAACGTAACACATTATTAAGCAAAATAACACCACTTTGACTAACAATATACACAGTAAACTAATTTACAAAACGAAAAACTTGGACGTGACATGTCCGCGCAAAATGGCGCGAAGAACTCCGACAGTTCTATTCCTCGTGCATAGTGACGTGCCGAGGCGTCATTCCGTTTGACAGCTGAAAGGAAGGAGGAATCGTCTAGGAATACTTGTGTGAAAAGTTAGCAGAACGTTTACGTATGGAGCTATAAGAAAACGCGGGAAAAGTGGGCGAAAAAAATGGCGCGTAAATTTTAAATTTTAACCCAATTGTTAGTATACTCGGGGCAATGTTTGTTCGGCTTCGTCTCACGCATAGAACTCCCGGTTGTTGTGGCCTTTGCCGTACGACGCTGCGGCAGGACTGCGCTTCGGTTCATCCAAAGCGTATGACCCTTCGTCCTTCTTCCGCATCCGGTATACGATGAACATCACCACAAGGATAGCACATAGAAGACCCACCACTGCTCCTCCGATAACAGCTGAAATTAAAAGAAACAAAATATGTTATAATTGTGTTTACAAAAAAAATGAGTTACTGCCTCCATGGTCTAGCAGTTAAGTCCGTGGATTTAGACTCAAAGGCACCGGGTTCGATTTCCTATTTCTTGAGGTTGGTACGTTAGAGACATCGACGAGGTTACCAGTTATTATGATAGGCCTATAGTAAAGTTGGAATGCGAATCGTGTGAAAAAAAACTTGATTTCTGACTCTGAAGGAATCCGTGATGATATTAACTTAACTTACAAGAACGAGATTAAATAAGCTAGAGCGGGAATTATTTGCTATTTTCACATATACATACACAGATTGTGGGGACAATTATTTTACCCGGATGGTTAATAGGCCTGGGACATTCCGCCGGTAATTCATGCACTTATTTCTCTAGGAAATGGTTTCCTGTTGAGGTGCTGTGAGCAAGACTGAACTATATTCTGGGAATGCTTGAAGTGTCCGTTGTCGGCCCGATAGAACATACGTTTAGTCTGGCCGACGACAAACTCCTCAGTAGTAGGCATCTCGAGATGTCAAGCTATAACAGAACCACGCACGAACCACGGCGCTCGGGAGACCATTTCAAAATGATTTTACTTGCGTTGTAAACACGACCCAAACGAACAGCATTGCGATTTGTTCAGTCGGTGGTTGGTTTTAAAAACACTAATGTATCTACTCTCATACATTGGGATTGAACCTACTAAATAAAAGATAAAAGAGTAAGAATTTTACGCAAGAATAAAAAAATCACACGAAATGCTATACAACAAAACGTATTGAATGGCGCCAATTTTTAGTTTTTTTTTTTTAAATGACCATGGTACAGAATACATAAGTCCTAAACAATGAAATGGCGCCAAAACCTAGCTTATGACCGCGCACGCGCTATGGCGGGCGCTGCCATAGACAAGTCAAAATTGGAATCAAAACTTTTATTGTAATGGAACCTTTGCCTTAAAAAATATAAGTGTTATATAAATATGTATGATTCTATTTTAAAAATGAAATATAACATTATTTTGTTAGAGAAAAAGTGTTATAATGTGATTCTATTTTTAAATTTAAGCAGAATGTTTACAAAGTAAGTCAATATAAATTCGTTTTGAAGTTTGTAATTCGCATTTTACGATATGAGAGTAGATAAAATATATTTGTTCACATCTCAACAATCATTGCAGCAGCACGCCTAATCAAGAAAACTAGGTTATAATACTATGTGAACATTATTTATTTATTTAAAAATATAGCCAAATTATATAGCCAAAGGTTTATGTATATTAATTATTTACAAATACATTAACAAGTTTTTATTAATATTGCTTCTTTTTAAATTTTCAGGTTATTAGTTTGCGTTGATACAATAATAATTATTATATTCCTTTTAGAATATTTTTGGTAGTTTTATATTTATTTATTATGTTTTAAATTTAGGTATATCATTGTGAGGGATCAGCTGAAAATCAGCGCTGTGACCGAGTGTTGCAGCTTATTGCTGAGCTGATTCCCTATTTGTCACTACACTATCTTGTTTTGTGGTATTATTATTATTTTACTGCTTGTGTTTTTTGTGACAAATAAACTTTTTTTTTCTTTCATTTTGCACTTTTTACCCAGCCAAGTCGACAGGTTTATTTTGAAGGTCTGCCGTACATTAGACGCCATTTTTATTTTGAATCCAGTTTGACAGCTGGAAGGAAATGTCGAGTGAAGGAGCCTTGAGGAAACGTTTTGTAATACACTGTTACAATACAGATATCAATTTAACAGATTCCGACTTAATCCCGAATTTAGTCAACTAACTACGAGAACGTAAGAAAATCAAACGTAATAGTTAAAAGTTTCATACCAGCGAGAATGCCAGGCTGCGCAAAGAAGCTGGTCGCCCGGTCCTCTGGCTTGGTATTCATGATGAATACCACGTTATCTGATGGCCGCGACTCCTGACCCACACCTGTTCCTGACAGATCCTGATCCTGAAACATTATACGTCATTTATTAGTTAATTGTACAATAAGGTATTTAAGCTCCTCCCTAGGGAGTGACTTTAACTCCTGAAGATGCTTGTGAGATCCATTTTGAGCCTGGTAAAACATACGTTTAGCTAGGCTGACAAGAATCGCCTCGATAGTAGGCATCTCCAGTTCCCTTGCAATTATAGGATTTTGAACGAATCACGGCGCCCCGTGAACGATATGTTCTGCTGACTCTGAATATTGTCCCAGTTGGTTTTGGGCCAAAAGGTGATGCCAGGCAGATGGACCATAAGTAAGTCGGAAACGAAGATTCGCACCGTTAACCTAAACAGCTAGCTGGAATTAGTTACAGGACATTGCTCGGGCCGCCTTCGCCTGATTAATGGCATGACATATCTACGTTCATCACTAAACCACACAATAGGACCACTATCAGCACCGCAACAAAAGCTTAGTAATTAATTGTATTACCGATCCTGGGATGATATCTTCTCCGGAAATGTTGATGTCTGTCTGTTCTTGGCGCACGTCTTCCCCCGCGCCCCGGGGATCTTGGTCCGCTCCACTCACTTGGACAACGCCCTCGTTGCGACGAGCTGAAAACCATACCAACAAATGTATTAGACAACTAGGTATTTAAAATAAAGTTCGCTCAATTTATCAAACGACAAAGATGTCAAGATAGGGACACTTTTCTTTGTTTTTAGATAATTACGCTTTGCACAGTCATACCATATGCTTTTTCTGATACGATTAATATTTGATTCCAGGTAAAAATACCTTTTTACTGAACTGAACAAGGATAAGTTATATTTATAGCTGAATTTGAATTACAATTGATTTTGTTTTGCTGTTTGAGGAAAAGGAAGGAGTAATGAATTGATTTCTAAATACAGAATAATGAGGTATGTAACTATTCGAACGATCATGACTAAATAATGTTTGGATTTGACTGGCAGCTTACATGGATTTAATAGCCATAGAACATAGTTTTATAATTGGTTACCGCTGAACTATATTAGGCCTTATTTCACCAGGTCAACAATTGTCAAGCGACAGCTGACATATGATAATTTTGAATATTATTTTCAATTAATTATTGAATATTAGAATTATTTATTCTATAAACATAACAGAATTTTGTTACAATTGTTTGTGTCTAAAGTTAATGACAAATATTTTTCAAATCAAGAATTTTTTTCATAGTCGGTAAATCTTGACATGTGATTCAAGCTGTGTCATGGTTAAGTTACAATTTGTAGTGTTTCGTGGTTAACCTCGTATTTTCAAAATGACTCTCCGTGAAAGTAGTATAGTTAGTAAGAGTGATTTTGTTTCTTGACAATTGTCGCACCTGTCGGCATGGTGAAAGAGGGCTCTGAGGGTCTTAAGCCTATGATTTGACTCGAAACAAACTGGCTGATCAATCAATCCTGACAACATTTATTTTCAAATTAATGCTTTAGTTTTAGCCACATTAATAGCTAGCTTCCACCTAATGAAGCGTCGTAAACCAATCATAAACCTATGATTTAGAACATGCTTATAAACAAGTAGAGACGATAATGTAGTCGGAAAATCTAATGGAAGAAATTAATTGAGCAATTATTTCCATGGCTCTAAGCATGAACACATGCAATACCGATGACAATAAAAAAAAACAAAATATATAATAACAGCACCCAATCGACCCCATTAAACGTTTGTTATGTCAAACGAATGTCAAAAATTTGATGTGTCGTGTGACATGGAAACCTATTACCAAGGTATTTACAAATATACCTACGTATTTTTTTTTTATTAGTTAAAGATTATTATTATATTTAAGGCCTTTTTATAATTTGTAATTAATGATGCCTATTTATTAACGGTACCGTGAGAGGTTATTACGTTGCAAGTACGAATGGGGTGTATCACTGCCATTTTATGACGATAGATGGCGCATGATAGATGGTAATAATCTAACACTTAATAATTTAGGTTAGGTATTTAGTATTGAATGAATATGATTTTAATTAAAATTGATTGAGGACTCTATATTCATCAAACGCATCTTCATCGCTCAGCCACCGCATTCGCTCCCTGTGACTTTTTCCTGTTTTCAAAACTCAAGAATCCGCTTTGGAGAACGCATGGCGCGTTCTTTCCACACGGTATATTGTATGCCTATAATGTGAGAAGATTGCATGACCACGAGGATATTGTTTGATACTACGTCTACATACAACGATTTTATTAAAATAAGCAATCTATAAGTACAGTTCATAATTTTAAATATTCATTTTAAAAAAATACCTCAGCAATAAGTTCCATTCATTTTAGGGGGTCGATAATTGGAGCCAGTTATGTTTCTTTAAACAAATATAAATAAATCAGACGACATAAATAAAAAACTTACCAAATATTGTCCTTGATCGACTTAATGATAATTTAACAGAGATTTTAATCAATATATAAATTTTATATGAAATAAAAAAAAGTTATATTATCGACTGCCTCCTTGAAGAGGAAATCGTACAATGGGCAATTACACAACATTATGAATAATAACAGCACTTGAGACATACTTATTAAGTATCATTCCGTTTTGGCCCGGGCGAAAATTCAATACCTACAAGAATTCCGTTTATGCAGTTCATAATTGTTTTTAGGTAGTAAGATAATTAGTTAGCGAGCGGTGTGGCTCGGTTATAAGAACGCCATGAAAATAGAAAAAAAAGAGTCGGTTCGAACCCCGGCGTGTACACTTTTCTTTCGTACATTTGTCAAAGAATTACAACACCACCGGCTTCCGAGAGTTCCACCAATACCAAATTGTGAAATCGTTAATACATTGTCATTAAAATTGCCATGAGACCCTCGCCAACCCGTCTGATCAGTGTGGCGAGTATAGGGCAAATCCTCCAGGTGTTCTGGAAGGCCCATTTTCAACATGTGGGCTAGGGCGCTGTAATAATGAAAAATAAATGATATACACATACATCTCTTCATGTTTTTTTCAATTTATTTCTTACGTTTTATAATTGAAAATAGATTTTGTAGTTGATTGTACCTAATCACATAACGATTCCTTTTTTAAAATAAAACGGGCTAAACCGGAAAGAAAATATTGCAATCGGGCGAAAATCTGTAATCCAAAACGGAATAATTCCTTAATAACATAATACTTAATGACGACTATTGTTTTAAATAATTGCTAATGCTGTTTTAATATTGGAGATTTCTAATAATTATTGTAGTTATTTTATATTAATATGCGTTGACAAAATTATAGATAGCTATACATAATTAAATATTTTAAGAATTTTGAAGCCTTTAATTTTTGTTACTATTTTAAATTATGATGGTAAATAATATAAGGAAGTTATTTTTTTTTGCATATATTTATGATTGGTTATCGTTACCGTGGTCTAGCTAGGAGGCACCGGGTTTCTATTCATTGGTCACAATAATTTATTCGTGACATTTCTCGAGTGTAGTACGCTAGTCTCAAGTCGGGATTATAGTAAAGTTGGCTAAATATGAAAGCGTATATTTCTGACCACCCCGAAAGAGATACGGTCGTAATAATAAATACTTTTACTATACTAAATATCGCTGCGCTTTAAGTGGATGCCTGTAAGTTTAAAAAAAAATGTAATTACTTCACAAAAGTACTCGTAATTTGCTCTAGTCTTGCTTATTACGAGTACACCTAGCAACGTTCACATCACATGAAGAGATTTTAGTTTTACATTTGAAATGTATTTATTTTAATTTATTTATTTTTAAGAAACATCACAGACTTTATTATTAAACATATAATACAATGTTAGTAGAACATAGGTCACGAAGTTTTTATATTATTTCATTATGCAGAGGTACCGCGTTCGATTCCTGGTCGGGGCACAATAGTTTATTTGTGATATTCTCGAGTTTGGTACGCTAAAGACATCGACGGGCTTGTCATGATGGGCCTATAGTGAAGTCGGCTAAATGTGAATCCGTTTCTTGATAAAAAAAGTGTGGTTTTTGACCAGCCCGAAAGGGATACGGTTGTGATGATGCTTTTTTTTCTTAATCATCATCAGCCCGTTTCTGGATATAGGCTCGTCACTTCACACGATCTTCTGCCACCCTTATCGAGCCCCCACCAGCGACCTTTTTAGGTCAACCGTCCATCTGGCGGGGAGACGTCCCACTCTGCGTCTTCCCGTACGTGGTCTCCACTTCAGAACCCTATGAACATCGGTTCTGCGACTGACATGTCCGGTCTATTGCCATTTCAGATTACTTGAAGGCTATGCTGGTAACTTTGGTTCTCTGACGGATGTGCAACGTTTAGGACTTTATCCATCAATGAAATAACGTTAAACTTGTGGACCAAACCCACTGTCAGTGTCCAAGTCTTTGTTCCGTACGACAATACTAAAAGAACGCATTGGTTGAAAATTGTGTAGGTACATTTGGTGGCTCCATTTAGTGACGCGTCACGAATCAATCATAAATATATGGCTTTTTGAGAACATCCAAAATAAACGCATAAGATTCTAGTTAAAGTCCCAACCACACTGAATGTTCACATGTAGACGTTGTTACACAGAATTATGTTACGAGTATATTGATGACACTCTTGAATCGTTTACGCTTATACTTCCCTCTCGCTCGCACAATCAAGCATTTTTAAAGATTATTCAAGTCTGAGTAAACTGTAAAATGTAGTCTATTAACTCTCTAGGAAATAAAATTATGGATAATTTAGACTTATTTCCACTTTACTTCTGTGGGAAGTAAACGTACGTCTACAATAGGTGACGCATTTAGTGTGCGCTTGGGCTTAAAACAACAAAGCAAAAAGCAAAATAAAAAGGCATGCTCCAGCCACTACTCACGAATGGATTCTAAGTCGAAGTTCCTGTCTACAGGCTCTAGGAGAGGGGGTTCGGTGGCGATATCAGGGGCGACTGTGGTCTGAGGGGAAAATCTTATGCGTTGGGTTGTGAAGTAGTCTTCATCGTCTTCGGGAGCTTCACCTGAGCCAGCCCGGGCGTCCTCGTCGTCGACTCCAGGGCCCCAGCCGGAGCCCGAGCTTTCGTCAGGCTCTAGGCCCGAGCCATCGTCGTCGATAAATAGGTCGCGGTCAGACGAGAGGAGACCGTCGCTCTGGATGGGCACGATCGGGATCTGGGCTCCTGGAGATATTGTACTTCCACCGTCCTGAAAATTTAGAATAATATTTCATTAATATTAAATCGGAAAACTAATAGCTGGTAACTGAATTGTTTTTTTTATTTAATTTTTTATTAGTAAGATATGTGACCCTGCTCCCACATAATGGTAAGTAGCGCGTAAGGTCCATGAATATTAGCAACTGGAAGACACTCAAGACTGACATCAATCCCTAACACTATGCCGGCTTGACTGGGCATGACGGCAATTCGAGCCTGATCCCGAAACGTGTGGATACACTTTACTGTGTTTACATTTATGGAACAAGCTTCCAAGACGGCATTAACGGAATCATACAGTATTTGGTTGGGTAGGGAGAGAAGTAGAATGGTGGATGGTGAGCGTATTATCACACAATAAAATAAAAAAGGGAGGCCTCCTTTTTTTAAACCAGCCTATTGTCGGTGGCAAGCCCGAGACACCATTCTTTTCATTTCTTACCCACAAACGATCTTGGCACGAACGGTGGATACTTTTCCCACCCCGGCAGACTGGGAAAATTACCACTATCAGTCCGCCTACAAACTATTTGCTGTTCTCGTTGAAAGTATGTGCCATTTGCAATTTTTACTTTCAAGGAGAACTAATATTGTAAGCTTGCCATGGTGATATTTATATAAAAAAAACATTGCTTGAAACAAGACCTACACTAATCATTACAAATTTATGTGAACAAATTCCACTAAGGAAACAATCAGTTACCGGCTCTAAGATCCCTTATCTAATAATAATATTAATAATAAATATTTCCAGACAGGTCACGCAGCGCCATCTAGTTTCCGTGGTAAGGTACGAGGCTTGTGTTACGGAAATTAGATGGTTGTAAAACTACATATTATACTTTTTTTTTGTAAATATATACATATTATACATATAAACACCCAGACCGAGACAAATTATACAATGTACAACTTGCCCCCGGTGGGAATCGAACCCACGACCTCCCGAGTTCACGGCAACGTTTGTTACCACTAGACCACGGAGGCGGTCGTCTCTATCTAATAGAGAAGACAAATTTCTAAGCATTCCATGGATTCACCGTGCGGGTGCCGGGTCCATCGTGTGTGGGTAGGAGATGAGAAGAATCGTCTCTGTAATCTCCGTAATCACGCCTTTTGATTTAAGTATGCAGAATATTAGTGAATAGTCAAAGTCAATTCTAATTCACTAACGGAACAACACAAATTTTGGTCTAATTAAAAAAAAATGATATATTATTCAATTTTTCTTTTATCACTAAAACTTCAAACTTCAATTACTCAAAACAGTATAGTTTAAAATGTTTAATTACTGTTTTCGACCGACGATATTATTGCTTACCAGACACACAATGGGGTGTATCACTAACTTTTTATTACGAGAGATGGCGCATGATAGACGGTACCTAATATAACTGTCAGTTGCATAGAAATGTTGTATTTTTATTACGAAATTTATTATTTTCTGGATATTATGCAGAAGTGATCAGCTTTTAGGTGTACAAATCGCGATTTCCAAGCGAAAGCAAAGATATGATGATCTCAAAATTGCCGTTCTAATAATTCAACCTTTTTTTATTGTAAAATTTGCTTACTTAATTCGTCTTTTAAGTTAAGTTAAAATACATTTTTCTGTTATAAAATTAAAAAACTACAAAAACATTTAAAAAATGATCCGTCATAGGTGTAAACAAGGTACCAGTGCCGCTAGCGCCATCTACAAAAAGCTTTGCCTGATACACCCCCACAAAGTTTTTTAAAAAGTATTATAAACTAAAATCTAAAGTACGTACGTTTTATTGTAATAATTTATGCATATATGTAAATACACTTCTTTATCGTTATAGAAAAGCAGGCTTATACATTGCCTATATTATTATAATGACGGATGTCATTATGACATCGACGAGCTTGCCACTTGTCATGATTGGCCTATAGTAAAGTTGGCTAAATGTGAATCCACTTATTGATAAGCGTGGCTTCTGACCACCCCGAAAGGGAAACGGTCGTGAAGATACTTTACTTTTTATTTAATAATCAGATTTTTTAAAATAAATATATTTTTTTGCAATTACACATGTAATATTATTTAAAAAAATACAACTACACGAGAAAAATTAATTAACCAGATCTGAAAGTATCACGATATATATTAGTAAATAAATTATCACGATAAGATATAAATAATAATGTATGTTTATTGTAGAGGATCTGCTCCAATTACGCATTTACAATGAAGCTGCGATGCAGTAAATCTAGGTCCCACAGTTGAATGGATGAATCTTTAACGTTGACCTAATTACGCAGCATAGAGAATGCTTCATGAAATTGCATTAAAATTTCACAACTTGGAAGAAATTGCGCAAAATGTAAAGATTATATGAATGAATAAAGAGAAAAATCCCAATAAATAGAAGATTAAATATTGCTAAATACATAAATAACTAATTTTGCAAAAACGACCTATGTATATAACTCATCTGGTTAAACCTGTATCACACTATATTTAATGTGTTTCAAGTAAGTAAATATGTTTTTATAGAACAATAAAGCTGTGATGCAGTGAATCCTACACTTCATAGAATGAATCTTTAACGTTGACCTAATTACGCAGAGTACAGAAAATTCTGCATGACAGTGCATTAAATTTGAACAACACGAAATTGAACAAATAAGAAATCACACAATGTGAAGATTGAACAATAAATGGAGAGGAAAATTCCAAGAAAGTAAATAATAAAGACTGGCAAATATATAATTAATCAAGTTTGCAAAAACGCCTATATCACTCACCTGTTTAAGTAAAGTTTATCTGCTTCAATTCACACTACAAGAACCACTTTAGTCAATGTGAAATTGGTATATAATATGATTTTAAAGGAATATTTTGATGGAAATTGCGAATTGACGGAAAACGGCGGTCCGGAGGCTCGGGAGGTCGATCGATAGGCTGAATGAACGGAAAGAGGGGAGGAGGGCAAGAGAGGGTGGGGAAGAAAGGAACATTCGCGATTTTTAGTCCAAAAGCTCGCCGATAGATGTCGTACTCGAAACGGTTGGGAAAGAAGCTGTTGATGAATTTCAGCCTTCTGCCGCTAGATTTCTCTGTTAAAGCGGGCGCTGGAATAATTATTGTATTTATCATTTTAAGTTCTTTTATTTCTAATAATGTAGGTAGATTTAAGTTATTTATTAACATATTTCACAGCTGTCTCTTATAAATTAATATTTTCATTCAAACTTAATACTACTTGCTTAATTTATATTTATTGATGTGTAATTTTAATGTAACGCACTTCCTGGCTCAAGAACCTCAGGGAGCGGTTCGGAATGAGCACCAGATCCTTGTTCCGGACAGCGGCCAACAAAATCAAAATTGCCTTAATGATAGCCGACCTCCGTAAGAAGAAGAAGAATTTTAATGTAGTTTTTTTTTAAATAGTATATATATTTATTCTGTTTCCAATAAATTTTATAGTATTTCTGTATTTTGTAATGTAATATGAGAACTTAATACTTACCTAGCCAATCACGGAATAATTTTATTATAACTAAACGTATTAAAAATAATTGACCGCCTCCGTGGTCTAGTGGTAACAAACGTTGCCGTGAACTCGGGAGGTCGTGGGTTCGATTCCCACCGGGGACAAGTTGTACATTGTATAATTTGTCTCGGTCTGGGTGTTTATATGTATAATATGTATATATTTACAAAAAAAAAAAAGTATAATATGTAGTTTATCAACCATCTAGTTTCCGTAACACAAGCCTCGTAGCTTACCACGGAAACTAGATGGCGCTGTGTGACCTGTCTGGAAATATTTATATTTATACTTAATTAAACTATGCAGAAAAGCTACTTGCTACTAAAAAATAAAACAACATATCCACGCATCATTATGTACTCGTATGTATGTGAATGTGTATTAACAATGTAGGTGTGTAATGTGTAAGTGTGAGTCAAAAAGTATATATTTCATTGCATTGTACATATCTAAAAGTAAAAAAAGTAAAATATCATCACGACCGTTTCCCTTTCGGGGTGGTCAGAAACCACGCTTATATATAAGCGGATTCACATTTAGCCAACTTTACTATACGCCAATCAAGATAAGTAGCAAGCTCGTCGATGTCTCCAGCGTACCAAACTCGAGAAATATCACAAATAAATTAAATATTAATTAAATTTACATTAATAAATATGTTTGTGTTCGGGATCGAATCCGGTACCTCCGAGTCTAAATCCACGGACTTAACCGCTAGACCACGGAGGCAGTTACATATCTAATGTATCATTTACATACACTACACCTCTGTCTTCCTCAGAATCCTTCTTCTCAATTGTTGTTTTGACAGACGGAAGGGGTAAATAATTTATTGTATTTATTAGTTATTCTGTTTTCAACTCAATTGATGCGTAATTAGTTCTAAAGAGATTATTTTGAACCTTGGGGATTTTTTTGCATAAAACATATGTGGCCGTTTTGTGAATATGTTTCCCTATACCCTAAGGTTTAATAAGGGTCATTTATTAAGCGCTTCCTATCTTTAAATTTAAATAAAACAAAATGTGTGTGAGAGAATAATCGAAATTATTTATTCGTTTGGAAGACCTATTGATGTCATTATGTGTGGAATATAACACCACTCAAATGCCGCCACAGCTTCTCTGGATGGAGCGCATCCAAAATGTCCAAATTTCCATGACTCTGGCGCTTTAATCAGGCTAAATTTGACTGATGGCATAGGTTCTGTTGACTTTAAGGACCGCTGTAGTTTGTGACTTATTCGAATTTCACGAGAATTAAGAATACATTTGATAATTTGTTTTGTTTATGAATATTAGGAATGTGGTTTTAAAGTAATTATTAAAGTATCATCACGACCATTTCGATTTCGGGGTGGTCAGAAACCACGCTTATAAATAAGCGGATTCACATTCAGCCAACTTTACTATAGGCCAATCTTGACAAGTGGCAAGCTCGTCGATGTCTCCAGCCTACCAAACTCGAGAAATGTCACAAATAAATTAAATATTAATTAAATGTATTTATATACATTAATAAATATTATTGTGTCCCGACCAGGAATCAAACCCGGTACCTCCGAGTCTAAATCCACGGACTTAACCGCTAGACCACGAAGGCAGTTAATTAAAAAAAAAGTAATTATTAATACGAAAATTATAAATATACGTTTAAATAATATACTTAAATATTATTCGAAAATAAACTTGAATGAGAGTATCATTCGTATTCTGACATAATCTCAAAGAGTCAAAGGGCCTTTACCAGACATCTTGCATTCTTTTCACAAGGCATCTCACATAGTAGTTCTTATGCTCAGCGTCTACTTTACTTTAAAATGAATACTTTCCGTAATAGACGCATGTTATCAGATTTACCATTTCTACACAAACTAATTCATGGAAAAATAAACTGCACACAGCTTCTTGAACAAATCAAACTCAGTGTACCAACAAGATACCCCAGACACAAGATTCAAAACATTTTTAACATCACCCTATCACTGCCTTTGTGGTCTAGCGGTTAAGTTCGTGGATTTAGACTAGGAGGTACCGAGTTCGATTCCTGGTTGAGACACAAAAAATAATTATTCATGTATATAAATACATTTAATTAATATTTAATTTATTTGTGATATTTCTCGAGTTTGGTACGCTGGAGACATTGACGAGCTTGCCACTTGTCATGATTGGCCTATAGTAAAGTTGGCAGAATGTGAATCCGCTTATTTATAAGCGTGGTTTCTGACTACCCCGAAAGGAAAACGGTCGTGTTGATACTATACCTATCACAGAACTAACCTAGGTATACATCATCCTCTTTCCGGAATACAATCAAAATACAATGCTCATGCTGCAAAATTTCCTGATATTGACATCTTCGGAGACTCCCAAAGAGTATTTAAACACAAACTGCTAAAACAACTTGCCCAAAATAAGTCATTTTGATGTATGTTTTTTTTTTATAAAAATAATTTATTTTAGGTAATATTTTAGTTATTTTCGTTACTTTTTTTTATTTCTAAAAGGAATTGTATGTTTATTATATTTAAAAAAAAATGTTTCAGCTTTAGTTTTTAGAATAATATTAGGTTTTTGTATACTTATTGAAAATTTTATAATATTGTTATTTTTATAGGCAATAAAGGCTACTGTGGTAATGTGGTGGTCGCCTGTGATGTTAGCACTGTTGGCTACCCTATTATAAATAAATAAATATTCACGTCTCGCTTCCATGGCACCAGCGTGGCATTGTGTATAGCGAGTCGAGCTTTGTCACTGACATTTTGACTGGCGATCAGTGACCCCAGAACACCGTTGGCACTATTTCCCGCGTTCACACTTCTTTCAACATCCCTATCATACTTCCCATCTGCAGTGAAAACACTGCCCAGATATATAATTAAACTTAATCTTATACTATAATTCAACCTTGGTTTTTCTAGCATCTTAAATAATTTTAAATTTTAAAATGGAACAAGTTCGAGAGAGCAATGATATCAGACAAATTTACTTTAGTACCTAGAAAAAAAAAAAAAAAAAACAATATTGATACATTTATTTATTGTAATTTTAACATGTGGCGATGGCAATTTTATCTTATTTATTATTTATTTTATTGTAATTTATTATTTATTTAATATTTTTATTGCTTTTGCATGCATTAACAATAGATTAGAATAGTTTTAGCTTAAAGTTTTATCAAAATTATTATTATTAATTTTAAATGTAATGTTATGTAGAATACTAGGGTAGCTAGTGCAGCTGGAGCCCAAGACACAAGACGAAAATTCTTGGTTTGGGCTCCAACGTGCAATACAATTGGAAATATGTAGCGTCAATATTGTTCACATCGTGTAATTTATTATATAAATATTTCACTATTGTATTTATTATTGTAACTAATTTCTACTGTTTAAATAAAGAATTATTATTATTATTAACTATAGCTATAAAATTGCACAATCTATTTGTAAGCTAACTTTAAACAATAGTCAGTAATTGTCAAAAGTTTCTACTCGTTTCAAAAGGGTGGGCAAGGAAATAGGCAAAGTTTGTATTGAAAATTTGTATGGAACTAATCTATTGTGAATATCCCACGGGACATATTTAGAATATTTGCTAATGAGGATATAATAATTAACATTACTCGTAATTATATTATCATTAATTAGTATTAATTATTAAATTAATAAGAGAAGTGGTGGTCGGGTTATTTGAACGTAGTTTATCAATAAAAAGGACGCGGTTGAATCCTGGCATGTAATGTAATTCACTTTTCTCACATAGGTATTTTTTATAGATATATAAAATCAGAATAAATTATCAGGAATTAACAACAGGTTCAATATTCAGCTTTATGCAGTGAAAGTTGGTGCGAGAGAAATTCCATTAATACCTTTATGAAACGAGCTTTCAAGACAACATTAACGGAATCATACAGTATTTGGTTGGGTAGGGAGAGGAGCAGAATGGTGGATAGACACCTAGACACCGCCTTGCTGCGCAATAAAAAAAACGAGGCCTCCTTTGTTAACCAGCCAATAGTCATTCGTTCTAGTTATAGTCACCATTCTTTTCTTTCCCACTCACGATGGACCCGGCACCTCGCGATGAATCCATGGAATGCTTAGGAATGCTTAAATAAATAAATAAATTTGTTTTCTTATCAACGTTTCGTGCCTCGTAATATCTTTTTAGCAGTCAATAAATGTTTCAATTCCTGAGAGTAAAATTAAACGAATCCCTAAACAATACAAAGCACTTTACTAATTAAAAGGAACAACTCAAAATACTAACAAACAGGAAAAATGACCAAAGGCTCTTCTTCTTTGTTATACACAGTTGCAAAATTAACCGCCCACTTTCTAAGTAATGGTTACTCAAAGTGGGGTTACGAATGACGGTGACGGACTACTTTAGTAACTTTGCTTCTCTGACCGATATAAACGTTTCCAATTCTATACATAAGAGAAATGCTAGGCATAGGTGTGGATCAGTCCCACTGTCCACGTTTGCACTCTGTACGACATAACGGGGAGGACGCACTGGTTAAAGACTTTTATCTTCAATCTTTGGATTGAACAATTGGACGATTGGAGGATATTCCCGAATCTGCCATTTTAACTGAATCCGTCGGTCGGCTTCTTTGCTGAAGCAGGCAGCGCCTAGCTAAATAGGCTGTCCAAGGTGCAGAATGTTACTGTTTTGTTTAATAATAACTTTTACATTATACTCATTCCTATAAACTGGAGCCTTCGAGCGAAGTGTGAAATAAGCCGTCATAGTGGTAGGGACTGGTGTCGGTCGTCAGCGGCTGGCTTCACTTACATTCTTGAACTCTAGAACCATCAGGTGGGCGCAGTTTTGTAAGACAAAACGCCGCGCGCGCCTTCTAGATGTTGGCACATCGCCTTACAATATCGTGCCAGAGAGTTGTCAAACACGACAACTTGTGCGTCAGTCTGCATCGCAAGGCTTAGTGTACGATTGCAAATTATGTATTGAGTATCACCTAGTAAAAAAATTAAGAATGTCTTTGTGTCATGTCATCATGTATTGACTAATAAAAGTATTAGTCACTGACAGTTAATTTTTGTACCATTTGTTTGTACCAATATGTAGTTATACTATATACATTAAGTATTAGAGCTGTCATGATTATATTTTAAACAAATCTACACTATATAAAATAGGGCTACTTAAGCGAACGAGTGCCTTCATTCCGTAGCCACGACTCAGACTTAGCTGTAAAGGCACACAGGGCCAACAGTGAGATAGAGACGGTTTATAGGGTTTTAGTCCGTAGGCGCCCTGGGGCTTCCTTACGAAGCTTCACGGATGAGTCGGGCATGCGACCCCCACCCGCGTTTGCCCTTCAGGCAGGGGGAGTATCATTGATGATTTATCTAATCACCGTCTATAAAAAAATAAAAAAATGTAATATTGTTACGAATTATTTATCTAAATATACATATGTAACTGTGAATACAATTTAGCCCAAATTTAAGTGTATGAAGAGTGCGTTAGGAGGTGACATGTTAGTTTGTTCTAGTCACCACATCTAGTAGAGGCGCGCGCGTCGTCTGTCTAAATATTTGATGATCGGTTATATGTGCTTCCGAGTGTATTTTAGAGATTTTATTTAAGTTAAATAGAAGCTTACTAGACGAACGTTTCCATTTTTCGTGTCGAGTAAAACAAAATTTGAGATGCGGCAGACGTCCCTTAAAGCTCAAAAAGTTCAACAAAGGCCTTTGTGACACCCTTAAATATGCGATGAAGTCTCAAGTGGGCGGCAAAAGGCAACTGTTTAAAATGTACAAAGTTTAATGGAAATCCGGACCGCAGCGGGAATATTAAGCGGATAATGGCGGGGAAACATTAGCGCATTACTTCTTAACTTTGTGTTTGTTTATACTGTAAACATATACCTATGGTATTGACTAACTCTGTGGTCTAGCGGTTTTGATTTTATTGTTTTATTCTTGTTCTAGTTCTAGGCTCAAGAATGGGAGCAATTGACGCAGGAATGTAAATTTATAGGTACAGTGGACTAAGAAAGTGGTCTATCAGTTTTGTCAAATCTTCCTTTGTAATATGGAAGTAATATACAAACAGTATAAAATAATTACAATACAAATTCAAACTACTTAAAAGTAAAAATTAAAATAAATATAAACTAAACCTATTAAAAAATAAACTATAAGTAAATAATGTCCTCTAGAGACGACCCTTCGATAGTGATAGTCCCAAGAAGACTGGCAACATTTCCCCTCTGTATAGCTAAGCTAATACGCTGGCAGAAATAATTGCCAGCTTTTTTCTGTCTCCAGACTTCTCCGTTAGGACAACTCCTTGGCCAGACGCTTGGCTGAGTGTCCCCATGGGCCCATTGTCTCGACCCCAAACGGCGCAAATTCGTAACCTGTACTGAGGTTGGCGTATTTGCGCAGATTTGTAATTAAAATATTGGTAAGGTCGAATGACGTACTATTTTTAAAGGAAGAAACCCATTGTTGGGGAGATTTGAGCCGGTCAGTTTTAATGGTTCCTATAGTGACTATTAAAGTCACTATGTTTCGCATTATTTACAACATTAACGAGTTATAGATCCTAAATGGTCACTCGAAGTGAAAAGTAATAAGAGAAACCTCAACATGATTTTTAAATACCTATTCGACGATACCCAACTCGATATAGTTTGTCGACTTTTATTTTTTCTTTCTCACAATATGGCGTCTGGTTGTCGCCTTACTAAATTTTGATTAACGTCGTATCTTCAGTGACACTCGTGTGATTAAGACGAATCGATTGACGTGCGAATTATTGAATTCGGCACACGTGTTTTGTTTCCAGTGTGCCACAAACGAACAAACAAACATACATACATACATATAACTCTTGTTATGTGTAAAGTACACTCAGACTTAAAAAATCTTTGAAAATATTGTATTGTGCGACCGAAAGAGATGCAAACACGTTATACCCATTCAATCGATTTTAATAAAATTTGCTAGATCTACACTTCGCAAGTAACTGCCTCCGTGGTCTAGTGGATTAAGACTCGGAGGTACCGGGTTCGATTCCTGGTCGGGATAGAAAAATATTTATTAATATAAATAAATACATTTAATTAATATTTAATGACCGCCTCCGTGGTCTAGTGGTAACAAACGTTGCCGAGAACTCGGGAGGTCGTGGGTTCGATTCCCACCGGGGGCAAGTTATACATTGTATAATTTGTCTCGGTCTGGGCGTTTATATGTATAATAGGTATGTATATATTTACAAAAACAAAAAAAAGTTTAATATGTAGTTTATCAACCATCTAGTTTCCGTAACACAAGCCTCGTAGCTTACCACGGAAACTAGATGGCGCTGTGTGACCTGTCTGGAAATATTTATATTTATTTATATGATATTATATAATTTATTTATTATATTTAATAAAAAATAATTTATTTATTATTTATTCCTCGCCAAGCCGTCTGGCCAGCGTGGCGAGTGTAGGCCAAATTCTCCAGATATATGTTCTGGAAGGCCCATCTCCAGCAGTGGAGGTCTAGGACGCTGTGTTCTGGGGCTGTTATGATATGATGATATAATTTATTTGTGATATTTCTCGAGTTTGGTACGCTGGAGACATCGACGAGCTTGCCACTTGTCATGATTGGCCTATAGTAAAGTTCGCTAAATGTGAATCCGCTTATTTATAAGCGTGGTTTCTGACCACCCCGAAAGGGAAACGGTCGTGATGATACCTTACTTTTTTCTTTTTACACTTCGTCAATATCTAAACACGGTGACTAATTTTTTTTCGCTGACCACTTTATTCGGGCAAATTTGTTGGTTTCAGTGAATTAAGGCTTATCGTAAGTCCATAAATAACGGAGTTAACATCATTATTGGTTGCGCGGACAAAATTACCTCACTTTATTTATTATTTGTTTATAATCACTGGCCATATTAACGGGTTAAAACTAGGGTATATGCTAGGTATTTGTGCTGAACTGAAAATTTAAAATAAATAACTGGCATTATTATTTCTATTTTATTATGCATTCCTTAACTAACTGCCTGTTAAGTGAGTTTGAACTCGGAGGTACCGTGTTCGATTCCCGATTATTTATTTGTGATTATTCTCAAGTTTGGTACCCTAGAGACATTGATAAGCTTGCCACTTGTCATTATTATTATTATTAAATACTTTATTGCTATTTACTTTAAAGTATGTACAAAGGCGAACTTAAAGCCATTTTGGCTTTTCCTGATAGTCATATGACTGCCTCCGTGGTCTAGTGGTAACAAACGATGCCGTGAACTCGGGAGGTCGTGGGTTCGATTCCCACCGGGAGCAAGTTGTACATTGTATAATTTTCTAGAGTGTCCCCAATTCCTAAGACGAGAGAAAAGTTAAAAGTGGAAAATTACCGTCCCATAGCCATCATGTCAGCAACTGCCAAGGTCTTTGAATGCGTGTTGCACCGGAAATTAATAAGCCAGATTCGTCCTTACCTTAGTGATTCCCAACATGGGTTTCGTAGTGGTCGCTCTGTCGAGACCAACTTGTTATCTGTCGTTGATATAATATCCAGAAACATGGATCGAGGAAGGCAAGTTGATGTCGTATACTTCGACTTTGCGAAGGCTTTTGACCGGGTAGACAATAGTATCCTGTTGGCGAAACTATGCAACCTGGGATTCTCGCCGAGCCTACTGAGATTGTTCGCAAGTTACATGAGCGACCGTAAGCAGGTCGTTCGTTACGGAAGTTATATGTCCGAACCTTATCATACTAGGTCCGGAGTTAGTCAGGGATCAATACTGGGTCCGCTTCTCTTTATCCTCATGGTCAACGACCTTGAGAGTGTGGTAAAGCATTCAAAGTGCTTTCTATATGCTGACGACCTTAAGCTCGTCCATACCATTGGTGACGCGGAAAATTGTAGGGAGTTGCAGGAGGACGTAGATGCAGTACATAAATGGAGCATTGAAAATAAGCTTTTGTTCAATAAGGCCAAGTGTTGTTCTATGTCATTTACTCGATCGATGCACCCTCTGATTGGCAACTATAGTTTGGGCATCGATCGCATTAATCGGGTTGAAACAGTCAGGGACCTGGGTGTAGTTTTTGATACCAGGCTTACGTTTAATGACCATATAACAGGTTTGGCTAAAGAGTCCTTTCGTAGATTGGGGTTCGTGATTCGCAACGCCAGGAGTTTTCAAGATGTCAGGACCATTAAACTTTTATATACATCCTTGGTGCGGTCTAAGATTGAGACTGCTTCGATGGTTTGGAACCCACATGAAGCTCAATACATACTACTTATTGAAAAGGTGCAAAAAGCGTTTCTCCGCTTTACATACAAGATGCAGTATGGATGTTACCCCTTCATGTATCCTACTAAATTTCTCTTAGGAGCACTGGGCTTTAATTCTCTTGAGACTAGACGAGACTTCGAATCACTTGTATTGATTTGTCGAATGATTCGTGGTGAATGCGACTGTCCTGATTTGTTGTCGCAGGTGTGCCGCCTATTTGTGCCTAACAACTATATGCGAGCGCGTCACCACCAGTTGCTGGCATTGCCATTATTTCGCACAGTGGCGCACGATTCCTCGCCTCTGCCTCGCGCACTCCGCAGCCTAAGGAAGCTTCTCGAGACGACACCACATCTAGATATTTTTGCTGATCATCTGCATATTCTGAGCAAGGCATTCTTTAAATTTTGTGAATAATTAATTAATTATTTATAAGTTAAAATATTTGGATTTATTTATTATTGTTATTCTTATATTAATTTATCATTTTTTTTTTTTTTTTTTTTTTTTTTTTTTTTTACATCAGGAAATCTCTACCGGATACCCCCCCCCGAGTCGGGGGACAGGGGGGAGGTTATGTCGGGCTCGCACCGACTAAAACCTGATGGTATTCCTCGAGACGCCTTGTGTTGATGGCGGACGGCGGGGAGCAATACGCAAACGACCACCGCCCGCCGGCGTCGCCCGCTAGTGTGCGGGCGCCTTCATGGCGAGGAGGGAGAGAGAGAGCGAGTCTCCTCCCTCGCCTTCGGAGAGGCGCGCGGGAACAACCGCGCGCGCCGTCTCGTGAGGCCCTATGTGAGCGATGTCACCCCCCTGACACCGCTCGGGCCCCTTAGGTGGGCAGGAGGGCAGCGTACTGCCGCCTCCTGCGCTGTCTTCTCCTCTGGCGGAAGGGAGGGGCGTTCGGGTCTTCTTCCCGCTCCCGTTCCGCCGCCTCCTTCTGGAGCATGGCGTGCTCACAGAAGGAGGCCACAGCGTCCCAAGACGCTTCGCTCGCTACCATCGATTTGACTACCGATGGTAGCGAGAGATCGCTTCCCACCTGATTGACGAGGACACTGCGGAGCATGCTCATCGCGGAGCAATGCTCTAGGACATGTTGCGCAGTGTCCTCGACGTTATCCCGACATGATAAACATGTGGTGGTCGGCTCTCGTCCGATGCGACACAGATATCTGCCGAAGCAACCATGCCCCGACAGTATCTGCGTCGTTCGGTAGGAGAGCGACCCGTGCCGCCTGTCCACCCAACTTTTAAGGATGGGTCGGACTGCCTCGACAGTCCTGCTTCCAGCCGTGGCATATCTCAGCCTTCTTCTCCACCGCTGCAGCAGGAGCTGTCGGGCGAGGAGCTTCCGCGCGCGCGGCGGATGGTCTGTGCGCCTGTGGTAGGCCTCAGCCCAGACCACCGCCTCTAGGTCCCACGGGGGGGACGCCGCCAGCAGGCAGGCCGCATCATGGGAGATGGTGCGGTAACCTCGTATCACCCTGACGGCCATAATCCGCTGCGGTCTACGCAGCAAAGCGGAATTATGGCGCGCCAGGGTGTCAGCCCATATCGGGGCCCCATAGAGGGCCATGGACTTGACCACTCCCAGATACAGCCTGCGGCATCCCACATCTGGTCCGCGGATGTTGGGCAGCAACCGCCCGAGGGCAAAAGCCGCGCCGACCAGCCTAGGGACCAACTGCTCAAAGTGCGCGCGGAAGTTCCAGCGGCCATCGAGGACGAGTCCCAAGTACTTCATAGAGGACCCGACCTCGATGCGGGCGTCGTCAACCGTGATGCCGGCACCCGAAGGCGGCGCGCGCCGGGGTTCCGTGAAAACACAAAGCCTCCGACTTGTGCAGCGCGACCTTCAGGCCCAGCATCCGTATCCGACCGACCACCATCGTTGTACCAACTGCTGCCAGTAGGGCAGACTCGTTGTAATCCTCCGCCCGGGCCAGGATCAGTGTGTCGTCTGCGTAGCAGGTCACACTGATGCCCGGGAGGAGTGCACCCCGCAGATTTATTTATATACCTACTTACTCACTTTTTATTCTAATTTTATTGTCTTGTATTAACTTTATTATTATTTCATTGATTTTATTAGTGTTGAATTTTGATTTATTTTATTACTATTATTTATTTGTCTTTTCTTTCTTTTTATATTAATTAATATAACTATTGTTAATTTTAAAGCTTCATTAATATTAATATTTGTATATTAAATTTAAAAGATTATAGGTATATTGACAATCCATTTATAATTAAAATGTATGTATGTAATAGAATGACTGCATGGTAAATTGGGCTTTACTGTTAAGCCATGTAATGTTGTATTAATAAATAAATAAATAAATTTGTCTCGGTCTGGGTGTTTATATGTATAATATATATATATTTACAAAAAAAATAAAAAAAGTATAATATGTAGTTTATCAACCATCTAGTTTCCGTAACACAAGCCTCGTAGCTTACCACGGAAACTAGATGGCGCTGTGTGACCTGTCTGGAAATATTTATTTATTTATATAGTAAAGTTGGCTTAGCTTTACACTTAGTCAACTTTATATGTGGTTTCTAACCACCTTAAAGGTATACAGTGTGATAATAAGTATAAGTGTCATGATAAGTTAATCTATAGACAAATACATATTAATATGCTGGAATGCGACACTCTCTCAAAGCAACTTTGTCAGGATCTCTCGCATTTCACATGAGAGCGCAAACGACTTAAAAAAAACGGTTCTCTGAATGCGGGCAATATAACATACTGTACAGAAAACTGAAATATGCATGCGAGCAGTAATTGACTAATAAAACAGTTTGCCGCGTGCGGGCCTTACGGCATGCGGTACAGAAATCTGCAATCCGCATGCGAGCGAGAACGATTAATAAAAACAGTTCTCTGCTTGCGGGGCTTACGGCATGCGGTACAGATATCTGCAATCCGCATGCAAGCGGTTACGACCGATGAAACAGTTCGCTGTATGCGGGCTTTACGGCTGCGGTGCGGAAGTCTGCAAATCGCACGCGGGCAGTAACGACCAATGAATTGACCCTTTACGCCCGCATCCTTAAGACAGTTGGTTTAAAACAATGGCATAAGTTGTGTTAGTTCCCGCACCCCGCATTCTTTATATCTAATGATTTTAAACCGCTACACGAATGCTGTACTGTATATAAACAATCAACTATATAATATCATTAAAAACATATACTTATTTTGGTTTTAAAAGTAATTAACGAATCCATTTAACCTGCGCTACATAACCACGATAAAATGTCATCAAACCTACCATTAAGGTTTTGTACACAAAATAATCCCGACAAAATACAGGAGGTCACTTCCGCAGACGTTCCTATTCTTGATTTTTAATTCGTTATGACGTTTTTTTTTAACCGATAATAAAAAATAATTTATTTGCATAACTAATCGAACGGTATATGCAGATCTTATGGCTAAGCGGTACATAAGTAAGTGAGAGGTATCATATTGAATTTTGCGGAGCTTTTCCTTTGAAATCAGTAAGCCAACCATACTTCGGGAAATGAAACCACATTCCCTTTTTTTTACATACATACCTATGATGTTATAAAAACTTTTTTGGCCTGCTGGATAATATTATTGCTTACACTTTCCCAGACATATATTTTTTTATTTATTCATCTCTATATCCTAACATTTAAATACAACATAAACTATAATATATATATCACCACAGTTTATTTTTATTTTTTTATTAATAATTTGAAATTTAGCAAAAAAACAACGTAAATGAATCATCAATATATAATATAAATATGATATAAAAACTATTTGATATAAAAACGTTCTTACGAAACTAATCTAAATCGCAAAAGTCTATTAGTTCGTAGTCGCATCGTAGCGTGCCTTTGGTCGAATCCTGCTGCACCTTCATGTGATTGGTGCCGTTTTGAACTAAAACAGTCTTCGTTGCGTGAACTATAACTATAACTTATTCAGTCGTACTTGTCGCAACTCTTTCCCGTTCCGTTTGCAAAATAGTTTTTTTTTCACCTCTATAATAAAATGTATTTTGCAAACATAATATTAATTATAAAATAAATATAATTAATTTTTAAATTATACGACTAGAGTAGAGTACTTTTACTATATTTAACAGTTTTATGCATTTTATTTTAAAAAAATCTACGCTTGCAATCTTTTTACTTAATCTAAACGTATATTTTATATCCGTTTCCATCAGTATGTGTTTAGTTTGATAACCTATGTTATTATTACTGGCGCCGCAGCACCATCTGCAACGATAACCGTTTTCAAAACTTTTCGTAATTAGAAAAACGGATGCATTTCGTTGTCAAACAAATCGACAACGACACACCACTAATTTTTATGCCGCTGCATCAAATCATGGCGCAGACATCTGGTTAGCGGTGTCGGATCTAGTAATAAACAAGTCACTGGATATATATATATACATAACTGCTGGACCATCGTCGTTTCGTATACTCGTATTAGGAAGTTTCAAGAATAGATTCCCCGTCGCATTAACCTATAGTAATAAATAATATTTCTCATTTAGCCACCGACAGTATTCTAAATTTATGGCACGGCTCGTGGTTTATCGCGCGATGGTGGTCACCGACTACCTATGCTATAGTTAGTTTGATATTCAGAGAGTTTATAATAAACCTGGATTCTTCGCATCCCTCTCGCTCGCACAAACCAACATTTCCAAAGATGAGTGTACTTTTACTTTTACTCAAACAATAAAATTATTACACTCGGTAAATCCATGGTGAATGCTAATTGATTTTTCTAAGTTATTCTTATTGAACATAACTTCTTCTTTCTTATTTCATATTCTTCTTTCGTCTTCTTTTTCATAGATTTGTTTTTAATCGTTACTATTGTTGTAATTTTTTTGTGTTTATAAAATTAGCTCTAAAAGATACTGAAATGGGGAGGATTATAATTTGTTTTTATTTTATTGCTGAAATTAAATAATTACTCGTATGATTATTTATACATTATATAATTATTGTATGTGCTAGATTTATAATAATAGTGTATTTAAGAAATACGCGGCGCGATGGTGGCTCGGTTGTAAGAACGCGTTCCTTAAATCCTACAAAGGTCGGTTCATGTACCAATGAGAAATACACTTTTCTTACGTACATAGATTTACAACACCACCGTTCCCGTGCCTCGGAGAGCACGTTAAGCCGTCGGTCCCGGTTTCACTAATACCAACTTGTGAAATCGGTAATAAATTGTCATAATAACTGCCTCCGCGGTCTAGCGGTTAAGTCCGTGGATTTAGACTCACAGGTACCGGGTTGGATTCCTGGTCGGGACACAAAAATATTTATTAATGTAAATAAATAATATTTAATTTATTTGTGATAATTATCGAGTTTGATACGGCTGGAGACAGCGACGAGCTTGCCACTTGTCATGATTGGCCTATAGTAAAGTTTGGCTAAATGTAAATCCGCTTATTTATAAGCGTGGTTTCTGACCACCCTGAAAGGGAAACGGTCGTGATGATGATGAATTGTCATAATAAATTAACATCATATTCTCGCCAAGCCGTCTGGCCAGCGTGGCGAGCGTAAGTCAAATTCTCCAGATATATGTTCTGGAAGACCCATCTCCAATAGTGGAGGTCTAGGACGCTGTGTTCTAGGGGCTGTAATGATGAATGATGATTTAAGAAATGGACATGTATACACTTTCTTTGGACACGTGTCGAGGCGTGGAGATACATCCATTGAGCGCCTTGTAGTTCAGGGAAAAGTCGATGGCAAGAGAATTCGTGGTAGGTCTCCGATGAGATGGACTGACCAGGTTAAAGCAGCAATGGAGTGCCACTGACACTCAAGTGACGACCACGACCACTCTCAGAGTGTAGCGACTAAGAAGAATACATATATTTTTACCCGACTTTGCAAGAAGGGATTTGTGTTTAACAGCCTCGAGTATGTACGTGTAAGTGCCTTTGTGGCACACTGGAGATCAAACGCGTTGGTCGATTTTGATGATTATTACGTCAATCGATTAATCTTAATCATGCAAGCGTCAGTGAAGATATGACATTAATAAAATTTACAAAAATCAGACGTCATATTGTGGAAAATAAATAAATGAAAGTCGATGAACAAAATTGAGTGGGGGGGGTATCATAAAAAGTAAACTATCATCACGACCGTCTCCCTTGCGGGGTGGTCAGAAACCACGTTTATAAATAAGCGGATTCACATTTAGCCAACTTTACTATAGGCCAATCATGACAAGTGGCAAGCTCGTCGATGTCTCCAGCGTACCAAACTCGAGAAATATCACAAATAAATTAAATGTATTTATTTACATTAATAAATATTTTTGTGTCCCGACCAAAAATCAAACCCTGTACCTCCGAGTCTAAATTTCTAAGATTGTTTGATTTAATGTTATTAAGAATACTTATTATTACTACTATTATATTATTATTGTTTTTTGGTTTATATAAATATATATAATTTTAGTTATATATAAGATATGTATGGCAAATTGTTATTTTTATGTTTAAAAAAGTATCATCACGACCGTTTCCCTTTCGGGGTGGTCAGAAACCACGCTTATAAATAAGCGGATTCACATTTAGCCAACTTTACTATAGGCCAATCATGACAAGTGGCAAGCTCGTCGATGTCTCCAGCGTACCAAACTCGAAAAATATCACAAATAAATTAAATAATAATTAAATGTATTTATTTACAATAATAATTATTTTTGTGTCCCGACCAGGAATCGAACCCGGTACCTCCGAGTCTAAATCCACGGACTTAACCGCTAGACCACGAAGGCAGTCAATGCACTACATCTGTATCGTCATATTAGTCCTATACCTCCACATATTTCTGGAGAATTTGGCCTACAATCGTCACGCTACTGGCTGGTCAGGCACCCGTCTGGAGGGTTTTGATATCTACTTTATAGACAATTTATTATTATAGTATTACATATTTTGTAAAACATTGTTAAATTGTCATTCTTAGTATTCTAATTCCGAGAAATATATGGGTTTCTATAAACGTGTATTACAGAATTACTTTGATCGTTTGATGTTTAAATTTAGATATAATGTCTTTCTGTATTTCATTCTTGATATTGTTTACTGCAAGCTGTGTACAAATGTAAGGTTGGCAAACTTACTACTTATTTTGTTAAATGTTTTGTCTGTTAACTGTTTTTTGTAGGTACCTTAATAAATAAATAAATAAAAAATAAAGAAATCCACGGACTTAACCGCTAGACCACGGAGGCAGTGGGGTATCATCAAATAGGTATTTGAAAATCATGTTAAGGTTTCTCCTAATGTAAGACACCTCTTAACGCATTGGCCTGTTAGGAGTATTATATAAGTTTTAAATAAATAAAATCCAGAGCGTCGATTTATGTAATTGTATGAGGAAACGAAATTCGTCGACCATGACAAATAGCGCTTCGTTTCTGTTTATGTATTATGTAAATCCTAATAGGTTGCAAAAAAACGATGTAAAGTGATAAAGTTACACGTGTAAAAATAAGGTTATTTGGGAAGAACATCAATTATTGGAACCCTACGGTAATAGACAAGTCACGTCTGACGGTCGGGCAGGTAGACGAAGGGGCGGGCCGCCATGACAGGCGCTTCTCGGCGCCGCCTTCAGCCATCTACTTAATTGATTGTCGATTATAAAGCGAATCATACACATACATACAGTTTACTGGTGATTTTATTCATTACATATATAGTGCATAATGTTTTTTTGTTTCCATTGGGAAAACTTCTCAATCGGAATACGACGGCACCCGAAGTGTCAATAATAAATGAGTGACATTTTCATATCCATTAAAATGTAAAATAAAACATGTTATTGTATAATATAAGGATGTTACACCACCCTCAGACTTTTCCGATAAAACACGATGGAAAAACATCATGCACTACATCTAGTATAAAGTATCATCACGACCGTTTCCCTTTCGGGGTGGTCAGAAAACACGCTTATAAATAAGCGGATTCACATTAAGCCAACTTTACTATAGGCCAATCATGACAAGTGGCAAGCTCGTCGATGTCTCCAGCGTACCAAACTCGAGAAATATCACAAATAAATTAAATGTATTTATTTACATTAATAAATAGTTTCGTGTCCCGACCAGGAATCGAACCCGGTACCTCCGAGTCTTAAATCCACGGACTTAACCGCTAGACCACGGAGGCAGTCAATGCACTACATCTGTATCGTCATATTAGTCCTATACCTCCACATATTTCTGGAGAATTTGGCCTACAATCGTCACGCTACTGGTTGGTCAGGCACCCGTCTGGAGGGTTTTGATATCTACTTTATAGACAATTTATTATTATAGTATTACATATTTTGTCAAAAATTGTTAAATTGTCATTTTTAGTATTCTAATTCCGAGAAATATAAGGGTTTCTATAAACGTGTATTACAGAATTACTTTGATCGTTTATTGATATAGTACGTAACGGCTTTAATATAGTCCCCAGACCTTAAATCTAATTTATAAGCTTATTTTATAATCTAATTTACAAAGAAATTGTTTCAAGGCTCATTAACCCTTCAGGCTGGGGTCGTATCGTTAGGCGATTTTGCGATTCTCTTTAAAAAAAAAACCTTAATTTTATAAAGTTAAGTTAATGAAAACTACATAGTTTGAAGTAAAGTATCATCACGACCGTTTCCCTTCTGGGGTGGTCAGAAACCACGCTTATAAAGAAGCGGATTCACATTTAGCCAACTTTACTATAGACCCATCATGACAAGTGGCAAGCCAATGTCTCTAGCGTACCAGACTCGAGAAATATCAAATTAAATAAATTATTGTGTCCAGGAATCGAACCCGGTATAATATACGATTTTTAATAAACAATTAAATAATAATTTCAATTGCATCGGTCTCTACAGAAAAAGCATAGTACGTGTATAGGATATCGGGCATAGCCTGTCTAAAGGTAGTAGAAGTTCATTTGCATTTAAATACACGTGAATTCCTGAGATATTGGGTTCTATTGTGTGGAAGCGAAGAATGCTGGAACTCGCAGTCCCCAGCCGAAGCCGCCGGGGAAATTATCCTAAACACCCGCTCTCAATATGCGGACTTAGCATATCTACTGCAATATTAACCGCATTGAATAGATATCTGTTATAAAATACATTATGTAGTTATTTTTATTTATTTATTTTTAAACTGCCTCCGTGGTCTAGCGGTTGAGTCCGTGGATTTAGACTAGGAGGTACCGGGTTCGATTCCTGGTCGGGACACAAAAAAAAATATTTAATAATGTAAATAAATACATTTAATTAATATTTCTCGAGTTTGGTACGCTGGAGACATCGACGAGCTTGCCACTTGTCATGATTCAGGCCTATAGTAAAGTTGGCTAAATGTGAATCCGCTTATTTATAAGCGTGGTTTCTGACCACCCCGAAAGGGAAACAGTCGTGATGATACTTTATTTCACTATGTATAGTCGACCAAGAAAGTTGTCTATCAGTTTTGACAAAGATTTCTTTATAATTAAATTTTGCTAAGGTCGAGTATTCGAATGACCGTAATATTTTCAGAGAAATGTGTTTTCAGAGAAGTGGTAGACCACTTTTTAGCAGTCGACCTAAAAAGTGGTCTACCATAAGGCACGGCACACAAGAAAAGAACAAAACAAAAATTTGATTATATAGGTAGGTGCTTAGGTGGCACCATGTCACAAGACAGCGATTTGGAGGAGATAATTTTTTTGTAAGTATTTAATTTTTATTTTCTATGTATAATTATTTTGGGTAAAATAAAAATAATTTAAACTTATTCTATAATACATAATATACATACAAATATGTACGCAATAATATATATACTACACACTATACACATAGTGGGATGTGTATAGTGTGTATATCAGCCAAGCGTCTGGCCAAGGAGTTGTCCAAACGGCTAACGGAAAAGTCTGGAGACAGGAAGGCTGGCAATTATTTCTGCCAACGTATTAGCTTAGCTATACAGAGGGGAAATGTTGCCAGTCTTCTGGGGACTATCACTGAAGGGTCGTCTCTAGAGGACATTTTTTACTTATAGTTTATTTTTTATTAGGTTTAGTTTATATTTATTTTAATTTTTACTTTTAAGTAGTTTTAATTTATATTGTAATTATTTTATACTGTTTGTATATTACTTCAATAAAGCACCTATACACATATATATAAATATATTTATTTATTTAAAAACTTTATTGCACATAAGTACAAAGGGCTAACATAATGTCGTTAGACATTCTCTGCCTGTTAACCTTAAGGACAATAAGAGAGTTTTTAGTGACAGGAGTAGGTGCACAAAATATAAAAAATAAAAATGATTAAATAATGTACATTATTTACAATCTTAATTCTAAGAAATAATATAGACCTACGTAATATACCTATATAAGTATAATAAACATACATATACCTACATACGAATACTATATAATAAATACATACTAATACAACTACACAAATTCGATACAATAAATATAAACAACTACACAATACTGACAAAAAGCAACTTTTAACATTTCATCAAATAAATAAAAGTAAAACAACGTGTTTAATTTTAATACTACATAATAAGATGACGGTATGAAAATTAAAGCTATGACATGCGGTTATGGTGGTGTTCCACGTGTACATTCAAATTGATTTCGTTGTTTCACTGACAATATGCCGATCTGCATGCTACGAAAGTGTAAACTCCGGGGTCTAAGGGTTAAGTCTGTGGATTTAGACTAGGAGGTACCGGGTTCGATTCCTGGTCGGGACACAAAAATATTTATTAATGTAAATAAATACATTTAATTAATATTTAATTTATTTGTTATATTTCTCGAGTTTGGTACGCTGGAGACATCGATGAGCTTGCCACTTGTCTTGATTGGCCTATAGTAAAGTTGGCTAAATGTGAATAATCCGCTTATTTATAAGCGTGGTTTCTGACCACCCCGAAAGGGAAACGGTCAAATGTACGTAAGAAAAGTGTATTTCTCATTGGTACATGCCGGGTGGGTTTAAACCGACCTATGTAGGATTTAAGGTACGCGCTCTTACTCGTACAACCGAGCCACCACCACGCCTTAACTTATATAAAAAAAATACCGCTTAAAACAACTTACTTATATATACATTATATATATTTATATCTCATTATAAGACATATAAACTGCTATATGCATATATATTTTATTACTATTAGTGTGTTTTGTGATAGCGGGAAATAATGATAGTTAAACGATTTCGTTCAAAGAAACAGCTTCCCGCTGCAGACCTTACAAACTTTGAGACAAAGCTTGACATGTATATAAGGAAACTTAAGTTGCGATCTGCTGAAAAGAATAGATAATTTGTAAACGAATATCGTAGAGAAGTGCAAATAACCTTTTTTAGCTTGAGATAAAACCGTTCGCGACGTTTTGGTTCAAAGAGTTCTACAAAATTTCGTCTTTATTTCACTGATCGACAAAACGGATTGTAATCGACCGAAATCGGATTCGAGCATTGACTTAGCATTGGCCAGGCATTAAAGTTGGCATAGAGGAGGGCAAAAAGTTTTTTGAAGTTATATGTCTAAATAATAGATTATACATATTGACTATAACTAAGGTATGTTTCTGAGCAGGCGGAAAAACGGTCAATGACAGTATATTGAAATAAACTGTACATTTCTTTATACATTATTATATTGAATAGTTTCATTCTCTGTCCTCTGAGAAATTACCTACCCACTTAACAATTTTATTATATTATTATATATTTTGTGTTCACATACAATACACACACACACACACTTACATACGTAGGTACATACACACCACACAAGACCGAGTAAGGTTTTTTTATATATATTTTTTTTTATTGACCTGCCTCCGTGCTAGACCACGGACCAAACTTGCAATAACACGCAATGTAAAGCAAAAAAACGTAAGTACAGCAGTTACGTTTTCCAAAACTTGCATTTTACACTAAGCACAATGGTGACCAAAATGGTGAATTACTGCCTTTATAATGTAACTGCCTTCGTGGTCTAGCGGTTAAGTCCGTGGATTTAGACTCGGAGGTACCAGGTTCGATTCCAACAATATTTATTAATGTAAATAAATACATTTAATTAATATTTAATTTATTAAGCGTGATCTGACCATCCCTAAAGGGGAACGGTCAGAAACCACGCTTATAAATAAGCGGATTCACATTTAGCCAACTTTACTATAGGCTAATCATGACAAGTGGTTAGCTCGTCGATGTCTCCAGCGTACCAAACTCGAGAAATATCACAAATAAATTAAATAGTAATTAAATGTATTCATTTACATTAATAAATATTTTTGTGTCCCGACCAGGAATCGAACCCGATACCTCCGAGTCTAAATCCACGGACTTAAAACCGCTAGACCACGGAGGCAGTTACTATTATAAAGGCAGTAATTTACCATTTTGGTCACCAGTGTGCTTAGTGTAAAATGCAAGTTTCGGAAAACGTAACTGCTGTAGTTACGTTTTTTTGTTTTACATTGCGTGTTATTGCAAGTTTGGCTATAATAACAGACATCGAAAATTCAGTAAAAAAAACTCTACTACTATAGTTGCGTTTACGAAACTTCACTGTCACACTTGGCATATAGAAGACCGTTCCTAAACCAACTGCAGCGGCTAAGTTAGACATTTTAATAAATGCCCAGTAATATGTAAGTCAAACAATTTGGTTTTACAAATGACGGTGACATGAAAACGTCGTTGATCATTCGACGGGCGAGCTCCCAATGAAGCGGCAAACTAGATCAAAATGGGTCACCCGCTCGAATAGTGCCTATCTATTTTATAACCCACTCTCGACCCGATAAGGAACACTTCACAACTTAAAGACGAATAAAAAAACGAATGATTTACGCCTTATAATTTATTAATGTCTATTTGTAACGATTGCATTGTGGCAGATGACATATGTATATAATTTCTGTACATCATAATTATTAAGTATTTAGAATGTAAACTGACACGGCCTCTTTACAGCCACGATCTTATTTAAGTTTTTTCTAAGTTAGTTAGTTTTACTTACTTGTAGCAATAATGTTGTGCATAACATACATAAATATGGATTATTGCCTGTTTACGGTCCAATCATTATTAACACTTTGATTAGTACATTATGTTTTGATAATTGTATTGATTTTATTAGTTCTGACTGTATCCAAGTTGTTTTGAGAGAACCAATGGAAATAAATTATTTTGATTTTGATGCGGCCATGGAATAGATATTGTTGGCTGCGATCGACATCCTTTGCCTTGCACGCTACCTTGGGGCACAAAGGTCGTAATAGCCATAAACCCTACTTTACAAGACTAAAAAAAAAAAATTTAAAACAATTTGGCTAATAACTTTTTTGTTCTTATATATTGACCCTATCAAGTGAGATTTGATGAATTTTTGTATTCTTTGCAATGGAACACCTTATTTTATTGTACAAAGATCAATCAATAGAGCGGAAAATTCCGAATAAGATAGCATTCATAACTCATTTTGGGTAAAATGGTTTATACGACTTTTCTACGCAAGGTGTCGAGTCGTATTTAAGACGCCACATGTCAATGTCGATTTTGTCATTCGATACTTTTCAAAAACAGACTGAGTGAATTCCCGCCTTTTGCACTGACATGTCAAGTCCATGGTTTTTTATATTCCTTTACTGTGGATATTGTTAATTATATATGTTTAGGACTGATGTAGTATATATAATAATGTTATTATTCTTTCCTATATTTGTATTTTAGGAGTAAGATTTCCTATTTTTTTTTAAATACAAACTATTTTATTGTTCATAAAAGTACAATTAACAAATTCCATAACACACTGACTCCTAAACTAAGTCAAAATAAATAAAGATATATGATATTCAAATTATTTATTTCCATTTGGTTCACAGGTAACACTCGGATATTCACAATTTTTACAAATAAAATACAATATTATTAAAATTAATTCAAATTAAATTATGAATGGACCGAAATAAGTAAGTGTCATTGCTGCCATAAACAAGTACTGCAGCTTAACCTAAATTTGTGGCTTTATAAAGGCCGTGTTAACTTATAATCTAAATAATGTAATGTCAAATTATAAAAAAATACAATAACAATTTCGTGGCTGTATAAAGGCCGTGTCAACTTATATATAATAAAATATAATAAATAAATAAATATAAATATTTCTAGACAGGTCACACAGCGCCATCTAGTTTCCGTGGTAAGCTACGAGGCTTGTGTTACGGAAACTAGATGGTTGATAAACTACATATTATACTTTTTTTTTGTAAATATATACATATTATACATATAAACACCCAGACCGAGACAAATTATACAATGTACAACTTGCCCCCGGTGGCGATTCCCACGACCTCCCGAGTTCAACGTTTGTTACCACTAGACCACGGAGGCGGTCAATATATGATGAATGATAAAATATTATTAGTAAAAAAACTTATTACTAAATTTATGATTAATGAAAGGGCACTTGTAGTTAACATTTAATTAAAGTCGCGGAACTCGGAAACATGCCTTACAGTACAGTCCACATCGCTGGCTAGAGTTAGGTGTAAATTGAAACTATTCGTTAGATTGTGGAGAACTTTGTAGTGTGTCGGAATTACACAGTTCCTCGTGCAATAGGAAATGAGATAATTTTTAGCGCTTATTCTTCATTATTCGTATTATACTTTCGTGAAAAATGCTTTGCCCGTATGTTTGTATGCATGTTTCTTTGTCTCGCGTTTTAGTTTATTTATTCATTTAAAAATAAAGTACAGAGAGATTAATATCCTTGGTCTTGGTCTGGCAAACAACTAAGACCAACAGCAAGATCACGAATATGTTAGCAAGACCAATACGAAGACGAACCCTGGGGCAGCAGTCTCGACATTTCATAACGATCGCTAACTTTTTATTGACGAGCCAAATTTCAAATTAGATTTCGATCCAAAATAAGAAATATTTTTTGTGAGACATTGCATAAATCATATTATATTTCAGAGACAGACTTATGGACATCGAAAGCGCAAAATAACATCGATTAAAACTATTTTCTCTCTTTATAGTCATCATATAGTAGGTATATTACATTTATGTATATTCATAGAACGTATGTATGTAGTTTTATTTGTATGTATTTATGTATGTATTAGTATGTAAATAAGTATTTATTCACTAGTCTCGACTACAATAATAATCGTTTTTGCTATTTACCTCCGTCTAAAATTAGGTTTTGGGCTCGGAGGTACCGGGTTCGATTCCTGGTCGGGACGCAAAAATATTGATTAATGTAAATAAATACATTGAATTAATATTCAATTTATTTGTGATATTTCTCGAATTTGGTACGCTGGAAACATCGCTTGCCACTTGTCATGATTGGCCTGTAGTAAAGTTGGGTAAATGTGAATCTGCTTATTTATAAGCGTGGTTTCTGACCACCCCGAAAGGGAAACGGTCGTGATGATACTGTACTTTTTTTTAAATATATATTGAAGTCTAATATTTTTCTATTAGTTTTGATAGCACCTGCCTTATCTTGTCGTAACTGCTTTAGTTGTCCCAAAGGTTTGACCAGTATAAAATGTCTAGCGGCATTGGTCCGCCTTTGTACTTTGTGCAATAAAGTTTATAATAAAATAAAACAAGATTTATATATATATATATATCCTTTGTTAATTTAAATATATTCCACCTTACCATTCCAAAATACATATTATTCAATAATAATACCTAATTAGTAATTCAAATTCAGTTTAAACCCTATAAATCCCAAAATCAATTAATATGCGCTGTAAGTCAGGCATAATCACTCAAAATTACCATCCCACTTGTGAGTACGTAGTTGACTTAGTTAATTACCGTCAAGTGTCGTCGAGTACAGATCAGCAGCGATGTTTCAGTCATAGAACAGAAAAAAAAACCGGTAGAAATTGCATTTATACGGATAGCGTACAATATTATCAACCTCTTTAGGTATTGAAAAAATTTGTTATATAAACGAATTACATTGATATAATTGAAATAAATAAATCAAAAATAAATATTTCCAGACAGGTCACACAGCGCCATCTAGTTTCCGTGATAAACAACGAGGCTTATGTTACGGAAACTAGATGGTTGATAAACTACATATTATACTTTTTTTTTTGTAAATATATACATATTATACATATAAACACCCAGACCGAGACAAATTATACAATGTACAACTTGCCCCCGGTGGGAATCGAACCCACGACCTCCCGAGTTCACGGCAACGTTTGTTACCACTAGACCACGGAGGCAGTATAGTTTGACTCCTTAAAAACATGTTTAAAAAAAGTCATCCGTTTTTAATTTTTTTTTAATGATATTTAAAAATCAACAATTTTCGCCACTTTAACCATTTTATTCTCAAAAACTGTCTGTTTAACTATATCGGTAAACGCGGCCCGTAAGTCCGAAAGGGCGCTACTCGTACATAGGAAAGCATTCCACATTATTAGCTTGTGACAGATTTCTCCAAATTATATAAATCATCGCGTAAGTGTAACTACTATTTACTTAAGACTTCTACTAGTTTTGTTTCTGCTCTGTGTTTTCAGTAATGGGAGGCTCTTCCGCCCAAGTGTCGCCCCGCTGAGTGAAGATGCTTTGTGAGCTTTTCCGCCCTTCGCGTCCACTTACGTCAGCCTATAACGGGTGATAAGTAACTAAACAACTATATAGTTAGTAAAGTATCATCACGACCATTTCCCTTTCGGGGTGGTCAGAAACCACGCTTATAAATAAGCGGATTCATATTTAGCCAGCTTTACTAGAGGCCAATCATGACAAGTGGCAAGCTCGTCGATGTCTCTAGCGTACCAAACTCGAGAAAAATCACAAATAAATTTAATGTATTTATAAATATTTTTGTGTCCCGACCGCGAATCGAACCCGAGTCTAAATCCAAGGACTTAACCGCTAGATATGTATGTATGTATAAATACATTACATCCAATAACAAGAGTTCACCGACAGATACACTAGAAAGCTAGCTAGCAAAGAAAACAATAAAAAATAAACATAAATACAATACAATAACAACAAAATAAAAGAATAAAATAATGTATCATCACGTCTTGCAGGGTGGTTAGAAACCAAGTTTTTTATTTATTTATAAATAGTTAACTTTACTATAGGCCCATCTGGCAAGCTAGTCGATATCCTAGCGTACCAAACTTGAGAATTATCACAAATAAATTAAGGTTTATTAGATTAGTTATTATTTACTCATTTTTACCCTTTTTTGTTGTTGCCATGTTACGTTATTAACTACGCTTCAATTACTAATAAGGTACAACAAAAGGCCAATTTCTTGGTAAATTAGGTATTTTCGGTTAAATAGGTTTTGTGCGGGTTATTCCTTAGGGGGTCGTGTGGCAAATGAGGGACTCGCTAAACTAAACCACGATACATTGCTGCTTAATAATGTAGTTAGCCTTCCGTCTGGCCATCGTGGCGAGAGTAGGCCAAATTCTCCAGAAATATACGGCAGTAGTTTTATTCTATAAGCATTTCTCAACAAACGCCAATTGTCATTTTTTTTTTCATAATGGTCATTTTATAAAATTACCTATAACAGTCAGGGTTTTGTGGATTTTTTGGGAATTATTAAAAATAAATTTCATTCATTTTTTCATTATCATTACAGGCCCTATAACACAACGTCCTAAACCTCCACTGTTGGAGATGGGCCTTCCAGAACATATATCTGGAGAATTTGGCTTACACTCGCCACGCTGGCCAGACGGATTAGCAAGGATATGATGTCAATTTTTAATGACAATTTATTAACGATTCCACAAATTGGTATTAGTCGAACCGGGACCGGCAGCTTAACGTGCTCTCAGGAGGCACGGGAACGGTGGTGTTGTAAATGTATGACAAATGTACGTAAGAAAAGTGTATTTCTCATTGGTACATGCTTGGCGGGTTTGAACCTACCTTTATAGGATTTAAGGAACGCGTTCTTACAACCGAGCCACCACCGCACAGAATAAATTTAATATATATTTATTCATAACCGTTAATCTTCTAGGGTCCAATGGTGAAAAGGTAGCAGGTGGCCCCATCATCATCAGGCTGTATCTCTCCACTGCTGGATGTAGGCTCGACCAAGGGTTGCCACTGCACGCGGTCTTTTGCAACCCTCATCCAAGCCCCGCTAGCGACCTTCATCCTTCTTAGGTCATCCTTTCATCTGGGGGTGGAACTCGTCCCACCTTGCGTTGTCGTCCTGTACGTGGTCACTACTGTATAACCCGTTTGCTCCATCATCAGTTATCGGTTCTGCGGCAGCTGTTATGCCCATCACAACTTCAGAGATATACTGAACTGCATTTTGAAAGAAAATGTACTGTCAGCAAGAAAATGTACGGTCAGCAAGAAAATGGCTATTTTACACAAAAATAAACCAAAAACTTTTCATATACATTTCGGTAAGTTAGTCGTACTTTAACGTATCAAAAATCGTCTATATATCAAGGATCGAACACGGTCTATTTTTCACTTTATTTTTTATCACCAGACATTCCTATCGGAATTCAGTTAAGTCGTAGTTTACAATTATACATTTTTATACACATTTATCATTATAGATAGGTACATTGACATTAATTGTCCTGTCTGGGGAGCGTTAGGAAAGACAAATACAAATAAACACCATTCTATAGCTACGACCACTAAACTGCAAGGCTAGGTATTAAAAGAACCACAATTTTATTTTAAATAAACTTTAAATTGTTTGCATACAAATAGTCCAGCATTATTTTGCACGACCACAGTGAAACTTTAATTTGTTTTGTAGAAAAGATATTTTCATAAAATTAAATTTTTATTTGCAATTTCCAATGATCTTGAAATTAAGTAGATGTGGCATAAGCGGGTGAAATGGGTGCTTAGATTGACTGTAAACAATGTGAGCGATAAAAACACTCGTAAAAGCATAGGTGCTGTAAAACTAATACATAAAGTTTATGTATAATTGTGTGTTGTAGAACATAAACATCTGTAGGTGTTTTTTTTTTTTTTATATATAGAGTGCCATTGACGCCAGCCACTGACGAGATACATCAAGATGCTTTTACACTTCGCTTGAAGGACTTCAGGTTATATGAATAGGGAATCGTGTACAGGGGGAGAGCGTTTCATATCTTAAGCGTCCAAATTTATATGTACGCGTACAAGCCGATGGCCTATGTGACATATAATATTACATATTACTTATATATCAATAATCAAACCTATCTGGACCTACGGTATTCCTCTCTCGGGAACAGCCTGCGATTTCTATATCATGCTAATACAAAGAACACAAAATAAAATACTAAAAAGCATTGGAAATACACCATGGTATATAAAAATGTCTGAGCTGCATGAATAAATGACTATAAACACGATAAAGGATGAAATCAAATTATGTTACAACAGATACAAGACTAGGCTGGAGAATCATCCTAACCAGCTAGCTGTTGACCTTACTATCTCTCAAGAAGTCAGGCGTTTAAAAAAACGTAGAGTGTTAGAAACGGACAGCCAGCAAGATTCAAGCTGCTGAGCAAATAAGGAGATATTCCCAATGGGGAATAGGATTTACATGTCACACTACTCAACTCATCTGCTTAAAGTTTATGACTGAGTGATTAACAATGAAAAGAAAAACACATAACTTAAACGTCTTAGACTGCAATATTTATATGTTACGTTCACGTTTAAAATAAAAAAGGGCCACCAGCCCGTCTGGTCGGCGTGGTGAAGTAAACGTATCTATATATATCTATCGTTGAGATTTCCCTAGTTTGACATATTTATATGTAGTGAAACTGACTTCAAGAAGGAGGCAAAGGGAGGATTAAAATCATAGATTTTTATAATTTTAACGGGTCTTTACGCGATTTACCTTAGAGACATATTTCTCGTGACGTTTCAGCCAAGTTGCATTGTCGTGGTCACGGGTCGACTGAAGCTATGCGGTGTAGTTTCGTACATACTGGGCGGCAGATGTAAACATACCCACTTATCACTTTTAAATAAGTTTTTTACAATAGTAGTTATATATCTATAATGTAGATATATAACTTTGTATGTGCGAGATTTTTTATTGTTTAATTAAGAATGATGATGATTTTCTTTAGTTTAGATATTATATATGTAGTATATTTTTAAGAAGAATCCTAACGCATTGGCCTAGGCTAATGTTAGGAGTATGTAACTTTATAAATAAATAAATAGGTAAAGACCAAATTCATAAATATGTCCTGGAAGGTCTGTCATATTAGTAATAGAAGTCTAAGAGCTGCGACAATTACGAGTCAAAGAACCCAATTTTGTAAAATGCTTGATGCGGTATCTATAGTAGATAGTCTTTGGCAATTTCAGCAAGAAAATAAAAATGGCCCTCAAGATAAACATGTAGGAATATTTTTCTTAACTTCATGAATAACATAAAGTGATAAAAGAGGATAAGAGATGTAAAGTAAGAGTTATTCGTTTGAAACAACAAATTTTTCTAACAATTTTTTGTCTGACAAAGTTTTTGTTCTAATAATAAATTAAAGCCTATAATAAAAAAAAAACCTTCCTGCTTTAGCAACCGTAGATGTATACGTGGAGAATGACGCAGAGAGGAACACCCCCAACAGCGACCTTCTTAAGGTATTGCAACCATTTCCGAAATCTCACAGTAAACTAAAATAATTTTAAATTTAAATAAATACATAGGTAAGCATTGTAATGTGTCTGGAAAGTCCAAAATTTATTTAAGTTCAAATATATATATATTTTGATAGTAATAATATTTTTAATTTAAATTGTAAATATATAGTTATAAGTTTATTAGCTGAAATTTGTTCGCTTGTTTTTTTATTATTTGCTTTCTTATTGACACTTAAGTCGAATAATACAAGTTGACAATTGCTGTGCTCAACTGTTGAAAGTTTATGTACTAGATAAGTTTTTAAGAATTGTATAATAATCTAATGTTATGTATATATACTGTTGTTTGAGTCTTAATAAATTAATAAATAAAGGTCATCCGTCCATGTAGCGTGTGGTTGTCCCACTCTGCGTCGTCCCGTACAAGGTCTCCACTCTAGAACCCATTTCGACGGTCCCTACGTAATTTATGGAAACTAAAAATCTAGGTACATCTTAGTCGTACATCATTCGTTTCCGCGTAAGATCTCGAAAGGTAACTTTAGTTCCATCACGACGGATGTGTATTACAATAATAATATATCGTTTCAAAGTCTGTTTGGTGCAATAAAAAAATATGCAAATTTTCAGTTTCAATACTAACTGTCGATTTATTCGTCGGTTCTACGGCAGATGTGTCCAGTTCTTTGCCACTTGAGCTTGCTAACTTTGAGAGATATCAGTAACTTTGGTTCTCTGGAATATCAACGTTTTCAATTCGAGTAACGATTATTAAGTGCTTATCATCGATGTATGTAGCTAAGCCTATTCAATACAAAACGCACTCTTAAAAACGTGCCGCTTGCTTTGTGTACCTACCAACTTTGGGGGGCAATTCTCAAGCAAGGATAATGCCACATGCTTTATTCATCGGAAATTATATCACAGTGCATACAAAAAGTCTAGTTTTACTCGATATAAATATTAATATTAGGCGCTCTCGACGCTTGCTATCTCGCGACTGTTGGTGCAGCTACATGACTTCGATTGGTTTTACGGCAACATTTTTATATCAGTGAGGGCCTATCTATATACATCGATGGTGCTTATTAAGCACGCTTTATCGATTTCAGCCCAAGTTTTAACAGTTTAATACCAACTTGTCAAATCGTTAATAAATTGTCATAAAAGATGACATCAGACCTTCGCCAACCCGTCTCCAACAGTGAAGGTCTAGAACGCTAGGGGTTGTAAAAAAAAAGGATAACTTTTAAGATTTCTTCCATGTAGGCACTGTATCTATAACTAAACAAATTACCGTAAATAAGCGGCATTAAACTTGCATACAACAAAGCATTATAAAAAGCAAATGATGCGATGTTGATGGCAGACATCGAAGCGTTTTGCACCAACACAGGCGTAGACAAAATATAGACGGACCTGTTTAAATAATTGTTTGTAACTATGGTCTGTGATAGAACCAAAATTTTGAATTAGAAAAAGACGTAGATATAGAGACTATGTAAGGGAAAAACTAGGTGTCATTTCGTACAGAGAATTAAGAAGTTAGTTAAAATTAGACAGAAATGGCGGTTATTCCACCGACAAAAGCAAAGCTGATCCTAATTAAATGCGAATAAGCGATCATCGGAGATGTGCGTGATTTTTTTAACGGGAGCTAGCTATCAAGCGTAATGTCAAAAAGGTGTCTTAATCGCCTTTGCGCGATGTTCGCATCGTTAATTCGCGTAAAATTAAGACGACACGAGGCCTCAAGTTCATTGACATTTATGCTATATTACTTTTCACTGTCTGATGATGATAATTCCAAATCTGACTAAGAATTGCCGTCATACAAAGCTTTTAGGGAATCTGGCGAAAACATATTTATTTACAGAAAAAAATATATTCTAAAAGAATAAAACAAGATGTAAAAAACGCAAATATCATACTAATAAGGATTTTTATACAACGCTCATAATAGTTTTTCAAACTGTGTGTACTCAATTTTGGACACCAGGTCTGAAAGGGTTAAGACGACACGAGGCCTCAAGTTTATGATCAACATCTCCATTATAATGCATCTCAACTGCTAACTGACTTCAACCAAGACTTGTCGTCAAGGGAGTTTTTTTATCACCCTCATCCAACGCCGTTAGAAAGAAGTATGTATTTTTGGTTGGGTGTCTTAAAATTCTTATTTTACTACACACTTGGATATACATATATTAAAATTTTACGGCATTTCGCAGTGGTTATTATAAAACCAATTTTAGATACAGTCTTCTAAATTAGTAAGCTGAACGTGGCAATGGGCCGGACACTTTTATCGCAGAACCGATGTACGACGAAGTAGGCGGAACTGGAGTGGAACGATCCCCAGCCAGATGGATGGATGACCTGAAAAAGGTTACCTACTGTTGGGGGTGGGATGAGGGTGGCAGAAGATCGTGTGGAGTGTCGAGTCTTGGGGTAGGCTATATTCATCAGTGGAGAAACACGGCCTGTTGACGATGGCATTATAAGTCTAGCAATTTAAAAGAAACCTTATTCATCTTTCTCTTGGCTGTGATTTGTGTCTGGCTATTAATGTCAGTTATTTTTTTTACTATATCTTGTTCAGATATCGAGTGAAATCACTTTCCATCATGTATATACTCGTGTAATTGAGTATATTTTACTTATTTTTTATTCTCACTATGTATATTTTTTTGGTTGCATTTCTTAGCTGTATCAGGGTCTGTTGTTGGACTGGCATTTTATATTTGTCTGTGGTCACAGCACACTTATGCGGGCATGTTTTGTCGCTGGCACGCTGCGGCATAATACCCCGGCTCGTTAGGCCTTCCTAATTGCACTCGACCGCCAATTAGAGCGCGTAACGTCTTCATAAACGGACGTTTAAAAATCCCCAAATACATTAACAGGAGCCGGTAAGCGCAATCTATGTCATAAGCTTGCCTTTAAAAAACAAATTTGCTTTTTGTATTTAGAATGTTAGGAGTCAGAAATCAATAGTTTATTTCATATATTTTGCTAAACCCGTGCGAGTTAAAACTGTCTGTACTCTGAAAATAAACATAAGACTAGATCTGTTGCTGAGGGTAGGTTGTTGCCACCAACAGCTGTTAACTACTATGCAGAGAGAACATCACAATTTCCATTACTTTACAAATGTTATTAGTGGATTTCATTATTTACGTCAAAGCTTGCGTCAAAATTACAAAATATCATTTAATTCTCAACTCTATAAGCGCTCGACCTTGACAGCGGCCGTGCAAATATCAACTTTAATAGCGAGATATACATATATAGTTAACGGATTCCATTATAAAATGTGTGCGCTTAAGTAACAAAAATAAAAAAATAAAAATAAAAAAAACTGTCAACCAATTCTTTGTTTAAATGCATTGTTTTTTATAAAATAATTTGTTGCAAACGAACCGAGAATTAAATTAGTCTTCGTCTGAACATTTGGTTTCATTTCACAAACCATACACCTAGACCCCAGTCGAGACTTGGTCACAGATAAAGTTTTGATATAGGATATAGAATCTACGCAGCGTATGATAGACTACAGTTAGTGTATATTGTCAACTTAGCGAGGACTTTATGAGTTTTACTTGTCAAACTCACGAAATAGCAGATTTTTAAGAATGAGTTTACTTATTAAAACTATAGTGCTCTTAGGAGTATAAAATGTAAACCTGCAGACTCAACAAGCATGGAGAAAGCTTCGGAAACTGTATTATTATTATAAGAAGAAGCAATTTAATCTAAAAGCAGAATGCTCCTGATAGCTTTTACGAAAGAAACAAAGATACTATGGTAAAGTTGGCAACAGATCAAGCGGTTTATTTTCATAGCAATTTAAGCCTAAATGCATTGTAATAAAGGCTAGAATTTAAATTCCAAAGTTGCAAACAGTAAAATGACTATAAAGTCGTTGTAGCGAAAAGTCGGTCGCGCACAGTCAAGGATTGCCGCCTAATAAGTGCGACGGATATGTTTATTTGAATAACTTTTAGCGCATTGTTTTTGGTTAATAACAATTTACTTTAACAGTTATTTTAATGGCAAAATGCGTTCCTTAAAATCCATAAAGGTCGGATCCTGGCATACCAATGGTACAATTTTCTTACGTACATTTGTCATAGATTTACAACACAAATCCGTGCCTCGGAGATCACGTTAAGCCGTCTCGGTCTGGGTTCCACTAATACCAACTTGTGGAATACCTAAGTAAAGTATAAAATTCTTTATTGCACAATATGTTAATAAGACAATGCCACATCACGTCACATCACGTCGGGGTCACCAATGTAATAACTGTTTGGGGTGATTTCAATGTGATACAAATAACAAGACTTCTGGTGTTACTTATGTTGTTTATTGCGGAATATCCCTGGACGGGAATATTGTACTGAGTTAAGGTGTTGCGACTGTTTGCGAGGTGTGCGCGGAACCGACTGTCGTGCGTGTCGACTAATGCATTTTTACTTTTAGTTTTTATAGGTTTTACTTTTAATTGCATGTTTTATATATTTTATTACTATTAACTTTTATTTTATATTATTACCACTATTTAGTATTATTTAATGTTGTGTAAATTTTTTTTAGGTCGGCAAACCTGACAGGATTGTTTGTCTATGATTTCAATAATTGTTTTGTTTGTTAGCTGTTATTAGGTACTTCGAATAAATAAATATGAAGTTTGTAGCGATCGGACCAACGTCCGAAGCCGAGACAGGTCGCTAGTAACAGATAAAATGGATATAATATATGTGGGTAACTACATAAAGTATGTAAAATCCCTCGAACTGGCTTTTGGGACCAACAATGGTTCATTAAACTTCTCAGTTTTGGTGACGCATATGTTCCTGATTTTTGTCACTCCAAAGGCAACGTAAAATAGGTCAAACTTCATAAAGCTTTGGTGTCGAACGAATATGTATTTGTTGTATATTTATATGTACTTTTTTCAGGTGGTAGGCGGACTGATAATTGATACGTGATAATTTGCCCAGACTGTCGGAGCGAGGAAGTATCCACCGATCGTGACGATTAACCCAGTAAAGTGTATCCACACGTTTCGGGATCAGACTCTAATGTTCAGTCAAACCGGCATAGTGTTACGGACTGATTCCAGTTGCTAACATTCATGGACCACGCGAGACACTTACCATTAGGTGGGCGCAAGGTCACATGACGTGCTAGAATAATAAAAAAAAAACCTAATATATTAATAAAATATAATAATAAATATTACTTATTATTTTAATAACATAAATGTATAAACTTTTGTCCACGCCTATGACATTACGTAACTGTTGCACGGCTGTCAAACTAGATCTATTCTTTATGTAGTATAACGCGTTTTATTAAAAAGTTGGTATAAAGGAAAGTATAGGGGCAAAAATAAGGAAAGTATAGGGGCAAAAATAAGGAAAGGCATGTTACGATGGTTCGGGCATGTTGAAGCATGTCGGGCGAAGAAAGATTGACGAACCAGACCGAGACTCACATATCACGATCAAATAAATAAAATACTGACTGAAGGTGAATTAAAAAGCCTTCGTAACAAAAGGGCATGTATGAAGAGGTTAATGAATGTCGATGAAGCGAAAAAGAAATGTCGTGATCGTGTCAAATGGCGCTCAATTGTCTCTGCCTACCCCGCAAGGGACCTGGCGTGAAGATATGTATGTATTAAAAAAATCTAAACTCATGATTTTTTTTATGCAGCGGTTTAAACCATTAACTAGTAAAATAATTACTTAAAGTATCGTCGAAAGATATATTACGGAAGTCTCCGGAGGTTGCAACCGGAAAAATAATTCAACGCTACAAAAGGAGAGAAAATTAAGAGCGAAAAATTTGACTAAATGCAAGAGCCGTTAATAATTAAAAACCAATAATTTAAATATTGTAAAATAACTGTCAAAATCCACGCTCGACAAAAACGCTATTCTCGAAAAAAGTGCACGACTTAACTCTATCTAAAATAGAAAGATAATTAATTTAATAAAAAAACCCGACTGCATAAAAAAAAATTAAATAAATTCTTAAATATCGAAAAAAAATATATCCGAACAATGAGTACCGACTGTTAAAGTCGGTATGTTTCGCATTAAAATATTATAGTATAATTTATTTTATGGTTTATTGATTTATTTTATTTTAACATTTTAATTAAAGTCCATTTTTATGCGTCGAATTTTTTATTTTATTAATAAAATTTTCTTAATTTATACTTTTTAGTTACCTACCGCTGTCGGTTATAAAATGATAAATTTATTATAGATGTAGGTATGACCTACTCGTAAATTGAAAATTTAATTGAGAATATGTAGTTGCTAAACAACTTTAAATCGTTATAGATCCTTAATGGTTACTCGAAATCAAAAAATATAAAAGAAACCTCAACACGATTTTCAAATACCTATCCGATAATACCCTACTTCAACCAGTGCGTCCTCCCCGTAATGTCGTACGGAGCAGAGACGTGGACACTGACAGTGGGTCTGGTTCACAAATTCAAGGTCGCTCAGCGAGCTATGGAGAGAGCTATGCTTGGTATTTCTCTGATGGATAGAATTCGAAACGTTGAAATTCGTCAGAGAACCAAAGTTACTGACATAGCATTCAAAATTAACAAGCTGAAGTGGCAATGGGCCGGACACATCTGCCGCAGAACCGATGACCGATGGGGCAAACGAGTTCTGTAGTGGAGACCACGTACGGGACGACGCAGAGTGGGACGACCCCCCGCCAGATGGACGGATGACCTAAGGAGGGTCGCTGGTGAGTGTTGGATGAGGGTTGCAAAAGACCGCGTGCAGTGGCGAGCCTTGGGGGAGGCCTATATCCAGCAGTGGAGAGACACAGGCTGATGATGATGATGATGATGAATACCCTACTCAATATAGTTTGTCAGAATTCATTTTTATTTTTTATTTTTTTATACTACCTTGGGCCCCCACCTCATGGTAAGTGGCGCGCGCGCAAGGTCCATGAATGTTAGCAACTGAAGTCAGACACTCATGACTGACATCCTATATATATATATATATATATATAACCTAACACTATGCCGGCTTGACTAGATGCTTTTTCACCCTTCTCATGAAGGACTCCAAGTAATAGGAAAGTGGAAACATAAAGGCTCAAAGAGCATTCCACATCTTTATCGTATTTTCCACAATAAGGCGTCTGGTTATCGCCTTAATAAAATTTTAATAATGTCATATCTTCAGCGAAACTTGCGTGATAAAGACGAATCGATTGACGTGAGAATCATCCAAATCGGCCAACGCGTTTGGTCTTCAATGTGCCACAAAGGAACAAACATACATACATAAGCTGATAAACACAACAAAAGAAAGAAAGAAAAAAAGAAAAAAATATTTGCTTTAGAATTTGTGTAACAATGGTGTTTACAAAATATTATCTCAACCACCATCACCATAGTATGGTGTACAAATTTTATCAAAATATATTTAAACAATAATATACAAAACAAAAAAAAAATATTAAAAAAGAGCAATACAATAGAAAATACATAATATGAATATGTTTTAAACATTTAGGTATTCGTTTATTGTATAAAAGACATGTAGACAGTATAGATAGATAGACAGTATGTAGATAGACAGTAAATAGTCTTTTAGTTTTCGTCTAAATGACAATTCAGGTAAGAATTTCAGTTCATCAGGTAGCTTGTTATAAACTTTAATAATAATAATAATTCTTTATTTAAACAGTAGAAATTAGTTACAATAATAAATACAATAGTGAAATATTTATATAATAAATTACACGATGTGAACAATATTGACGTACATATTTCCAATTGTATTGCACGTTGGAACCCAGACCAGGAATTTTCGTCTTGTGTCTTGGGCTCCAGCTGCACTAGCTACCCTAGTATTCTACATAACATTACATTTAAAATAAATAATAATAATTTTGATAAAACTTTAAGCTAAAACTATTCTAATCTATTGTTAATGCATGCAAAAGCAATAAAAATATTAAATAAATAATAAATTACAATAAAATAAATAATAAATAAGATAAAATTGCCATCGCCACATGTTAAAATTACAATAAATAAATGGTATCAATATTGTGATTTTATTTTTATTTAAGCTTGCCTAAATCATAATATTTAAAATATTTTCAGTTTATAATAGTCCATTGTCAGTAGCCATTCCTTTAATTTACCTTTAAAATTGACTTTGTTCATGTCATGAATAGAGAGAATACCATTGAGCTTATTATATAAGAAGACACCAACGAAACAAAAAAATCTTGATTAGAATGCTGTATTACACATACTTTCTACATTATTACTAATGACCGTCAAATTAGATCTCTGTAGGTAAAGCTCTTTATGATAGCGTACACTTTTGCAACCCATTTGTGCTCATGTTAGAAATAGGTGTGGGTATTTTCGATCAAAAATGCATATTTCCTGAATGTATATACAAGGTAATTGAAGTATGGAAAGGTCTTTAAACAAGGGTTTACACGAGTCCCTAAAACCCGATTTACATATTTTTTTAATAATAATAATAATAATAAATATTTCCAGACAGGTCACACAGCGCCATCTAGTTTCCGTGGTAAGCTACGAGGCTTGTGTTACGGAAACTAGATGGTTGATAAACTACATATTATACTTTTTTTTTTTTGTAAATATATACATATTATACATATAAACACCCAGACCGAGACAATGTACAACTTGCCCCCGGTGGGAATCTAACCCACGACCTCCCGAGTTCACGGCAACGTTTGTTACCGCTAGACCACGGAGGCGGTCAATATAATATAGTCCTAATACATTTATTTTGAGCTTTAAATGCTATGTCAAGGTCAATAGAGTTTCCCCAAATAATAATACCGTATCTAAGAATAGATCCTACAAAGTGTGACAATTAAGTAATGAGACTTAGTATTTGGCCTCTAAAGGGATCGCCGTGTTGCAACAACCGCCTTATTCGCCCGATATATCACCCTGTGACTTTTTTTTGTTCCCTAGAACAAAATCGGTGGTCAAAGGAACCCATTTTGAGGATATCCAGGCGGCCGTGACGAGGGTACTCGCGGACATCCCAGTCGAAGCGTTCCAGAAATGTTACGAAGCATGGAAAACGCGCTGGAATCGTTGTATAGCTGGGACTACTTTGAAGGGGATGGCAGAGTTGTAGAATAATTTTGAAATATACGGTTTTTATGGAATCAGTCTCATTACTTAATTGTCGCACCTCGTACATGCCCATGGTATGCACTAATTGCTGCATCCTTTAATGAATGCTATTTGTTGTATTCTTTTGAGGGCAAAAACAAAATTATCTACCCTCTTACATACTGTTTCTATATGAGCCTTCCATTTTAGATATTTGTCAATTGTTATTCCTAAAAATATTTCAGAATCCCATTTGTTGCGGATAAAAATATTTATTATTATTTTCCAATAAAAAATAACCAGACTTTAACTGTAGGTAAGTCACGACGAGAAATATTTATTTTTCTTATTATCTCGTTTTATTCGTTCTTTTTGTCGCATCTTACACCTAGGTTCGATTTGCAACTGGAGAAATAAAAAGAAATGATAATACAATTGTTGATTTGTGTTGCCTAAAAACTGGTAACCTTTTTTAAAGACATGGTTTTAAATGTACAAGTTAGTATGCGACGTATGTATGTAAAATGAAAAAAAAAAACTAACTAAATTAGCACTACTAACGATTCACCTTCAATTCACATTCGTGGTGATATTTTCTTGCAAATGTTACCAAAAGACAATCCTATTTACCAGAAAAATGTATTTATTTCAAATCATTAAAGATAAGACGGCAAAAAAAATATTTCTTTCCGAACATATTTTCTTGTACCTTGCTCCTGGCTGCTTTCGTGTGATCGTCCAGTGATCTTGAAATTTAATAGATATAGCATAACTATGAAAGTAATCAATAAAAAATGCTTTTACGCATAGTATATGTATAGTTTAACTATACACAGACATTATACTTTCGTTTATGACTTTTACAAATAAATCACTAAGCTTTTTTTGGCCTAAACCAGAACCAATTTTGTTCCATTAAGTATATTTCGTAAGGAGCAAAGAAGTCTCTAATTTCGTCTTAATGCATAAGTAATTAAGTAATTAATGGTGCAGTAAATATTTATAGTCATTCTCTGTATACACGTATTGTTGTTTTTCCCACTCATGTGTGTGAAATGGAAATAGTATAGCTTCCTTTTTATATCTACTGTTTTGTATTAGCTGTAAGTTACACTAATAAAATAAAATAACATGTGATAGATGAAAAATTAAAATAAATGGTTTAAACGTTAATGAAAAGAGCTCTTAATTTAACTCCATAAAATAAAACAAAATATTTATGCGTGTTTAAGGGGAGATTTACATGGGTTGATTTTCACCATGCGTCTGTCGCTGACCAAAGTTCACCTCACAAAGTTCATTGCTACAACATACACAAATTGCTACACAGTTTACAATAGCAAGCGACTAGGTCTTGGTCCTTTGGTTCATTTTCGCGAAAAATACCGACTGCAACCAACCATTAACACGGTCTATTTTAGTCACCAGCCCGCCGGTCATAAAAGTCGGTTGTTACTCTACTTTGAGGCTTGCGACTTTAGTCTCTTGCGGCCTACCCGAATTGTCATTGAGGCGGTGTAAACCCGATATATATATATAAGCGTCGAGTAACAAAGTTTATATTTTTTTTTGTACAAGCGGTATCCATGTTAGTTATATCTTTGGTTACTTCGCTCAAGAAATTCACTCATTTTTTCTCTTTTGTAATGGATTGTTATGTTTCTTGTGAAGAGATTTTATTTACAGTATCCGCTTTTCTATTCACGATAAGAAAGTAAATAAGGAATTAAGATTTTAAGCATAAGGTCGTAAGAACGCTTTTCTTAAAAGCCAAAAAGTTAGCGGTTCGAACCCGACATGAGAAATACACCTTTCTTATCTGTATAGGCTACGTCCATCTTAGAGTTCCAAGGAATAATTCTACTAAATTGCATCAAAATTGCTTTAGTTGTAAAGGCGTGAAGGGGAGACTAACATACAAACACATACAAAGGTTCTTTCACATTTACAATATTACTGTGTACTATTAAGAAATTTAGTTTATCTACTTTCTAGGAAACTGCCTGCCTGCGCGCGGGAGGGGTAAGACGTGTAAACAGTGGCGCCCCGTAAAAATATTTTTAAAAACCGTTTTTAAAATGATTTTAGCACATAAACTAAAATTAAAGTAATATGTGAAAAAGGTGTTTACTATTAAAAAACTAATAATATTGTGAATAAAGTTAAGTGAAGAATTGAAACAAAACGGCGCGGGCGTGTTAAAGTGACTTGCAAATAAAGTTTGCTCGTTCGAGAACCATCTACGTGTGCCCTGCTGCCTACGAGTATAGTCACAATTTACGGAGCTCGCCTGTGAACATCGGTAGCCTGGCGGTTAAGACGGCGGGCGGACCGCGGCTTCCTTGACCGGTTCAAATCTCCCCGGATATTGACTTTATTTTTAATATTAATTTTTGTTTTTTTTTTATTCCATTCGTCATTTATTTATTTTGTAAAGTATTTATAATTTAATTTAATTTTTGTGATAAATTGTATTATTGCATAATGTCATACTTAAACAAACTTGGCTCTAGTTACAATAATAATAATTCAGTCTCAGCCACTGGCCACAGCCTAATTTGTAATGCGGGGTAGGCAGTAGAATGAGCCGAAGCGGCGATGGGGTCCGCAACCCATCACGCATGGCCTAAAAAGCGCGGATTGAGGGCAGATGAGTGCCGTTTTGGCACCTGGAATGTCCGAGGGGGGATGAATGATAAGATGAATGAACTCCTAGATACGATGAATGAAATGAAGTTGGATGTAATTGGCGTGACCGAGACCAAGCGGAGGGGTAGTGAGATGCAGGACTTGCCGGGAGGGGGGATCGCGCTCTGGTCGGGAGTGGGAGATAGCGATCGCGGTAGTCAGGGGGTGGGCATCTTACTATCCGGTCGCTTGGCCGACAGTATGTACGAGTACTGCCTGGAAAGCCCAAGAATACTCTGGGTTCGTCTTAAAATAGGCCTTAAAAAGTTATTTGTGGTCGTGGTGTACGCACCTGTTAGCTCAGCACCACAGCTGGAACTAGAGAATTTTTGGAACCAGGTCAGGACAGTTCTAGATTTGGCAGTTGGGAACGAAAATATAATATTATGTGGCGACTTGAATGGATGGGTGGGGACACGTCGTGCAGATTACGAAACGGTCCTAGGTGATTTTGGAGATAGGAGAGTAAATGATGCAGGTAAGCTTATTCTTGACGTGTGTTTAGAAAAGAATATTTTTGTGTCCAACACAATGTTTGCTCACAAAGATATTCACATGTATACAAGAACGATGAATAGTGAAAAGAGTATGATTGATTTAATAATAGTTGATGAAAGACTGCGAACACAGACTCTGGATACCAGGGCGTATCGTGGGCCAGAATTGGGAACAGACCACTACCTAGTAATCACTAGGATTAGTGGCCTGTTCACAAAATGGCGCCACTGGCGATCAGGTGGCAATATGTCAGCAGTAGAGAGAATAAAGAGTGAAAAGTTACAAGATGATAGTGTGAAAGAGGAGTATATGAAATGCGTCAAAGATAAACTTATCAACTTAAAAGATGTGAGTAAAGATGTAGAAGAGTGTTGGAAGTACCTAAAAAATGGTATGGTAGAATCGGCAAGAGAAGTATGTGGAGTAGCAAAAAAGCGAGCAACCAAGGGTGACGCGTGGTGGGATCAAGAGGTCAAAGATTCGGTAGAAAGAAAGAAGAAAGCTTGGATAGATTACGTTGCTTCGCTGAATATGAATGAAAGTATAAAAAGAGAAAAAAAAGAGTTGTACCATCGCTGCAAGAATGAGACTAAATCTTTGGTTAAGGAAAAGCGTGAAAGATGTAAGGAAATAGGTGAAAATAGGATGACGAGCAACTTTAAGGAGAACTCCAAACTTTTCTGGAGGGAAGTTAGGAAGGCCAAAGGTTGCTTGTCATCTTATCGAATGAACAGAGTGAAATCAAAAAGCGGTAACATTCTTGCAAACACAAATGAGGTGTTGCAGCGATGGAATGAATATTTTAGCGAGATGTATGCTAGTGGTACTCCTAACGACGTCACGACGGGTACTTTACCTCCAGAGCTATCCACAACTATAACGTCCACTTTTAAGGAGGAAATAAGTGTGCAAGAATTGCAATCGGCAATTAGAAGCCTGAAATGTGGCAAAGCAGCGGGAAAAGATCGAGTGCTCGCTGAAATGATCAAATACGGAGGTATACCGGTCTGGAACGCTTTCCACCTACTGTGCAACCTTTGCTGGCAGGAGGGAAGAGTGCCGGAGGACTGGCGGCAATCAGTCATCGTTCCTTTATACAAAGGTAAGGGATCTAGATTGGACTGTGCCAACTACCGAGCGATTAGTTTGATCAGTTTGGCGAGCAAGATGTATGGCAAGATTCTCACGAAACGCTTGCAAGAGAAGACTGAAGGTCTTTTATGGGAGGCACAAGGAGGCTTTAGACCTGGAAGAGGATGCACTGACCAAGTCTTTTCGCTCCGCAATATCACAGAGAAGTTTTTGGCCTTAAACCAGAAGGTTTTCTGTGCTTTTGTGGATTTGGAAAAGGCTTTTGATAGAGTTGTAAGAAAGAAGCTTTGGGACATATTGCCGGAGTATGGAGTGAATGACAAACTGCTACAAGCTATACAGTCCCTGTACAAGGGCTGCAAAGCTTGTGTGCGGGTGGAGGGAGGTATGTCGCCTTGCTTTGAATCCCAAATGGGCGTCAAACAGGGTTGTGTGCTTTCTCCTAGATTATTCACTCTATATCTCGACAAATGCCTAAAAAGAGTAAGAGAGAGTGACTGTGGGATAAAGATGAGTGATCTAGTGGTGAACTGCCTGCTTTATGCAGATGATGCTGTTCTTATGGCATCGTCCGAACAACAACTGCAATCACTAGTCACAAGAATGAAGGAGGGATGTGCAGAAAAAGGACTCCGTTTGAATGCGAGAAAAACCAAGGTACTAGTGTTTGAAAGAAGAAGGATGACAACCGTGACGATAAAGATTGATGATGAAACTCTAGAACAAGTAAATGAAATTATATATCTGGGCAGTGTTTTCACTGCGGATGGGAAGTACGATAGGGACGTTGAAAGAAGAGTGACCGCGGGAAATAGTGTTAACGGTGCCCTGGGGTCACTGATCGGCAGTCGAAATGTCAGTGACAAAGCTCGGCTCGCCATACACAATGCCATGTTGGTACCAACACTGATGTATGGAAGCGAGACGTGGATACGTCAGAATACGCATGAGAGTAGGGTTAATGCAGTAGAAATGCGGTCGTTGCGGCGGATATGTGGCGTCACTTTGGCGGACCGCATACGTAACGTCGAAATACGGAAAAGGGTTGGTATGAAGGAAAGCATAGGGACAAAAATAAGGAAAGGCATGCTACGATGGTTCGGGCATGTTGAAAGGATGAGCGATGAAAGATTGACGAACCAGATATATAATGCGAAAGTTGTGGGTAAAAGAGGCCCTGGCAGACCGAGACTCACATATCACGATCAAATAAATAAAACACTGACTGAAGGTGCATTAAAAAGTCTTCGTAACCAAAGGGCATGTATGAAGAGGTTAATGAATGTCGACGAAGCGAAAGAAGTATGTCGTGATCGTGTCAAATGGCGCTCAATTGTCTCTGCCTACCCCGCAAGGGATCTGGCGTGAAGATATGTATGTATGTACTTTCTAGGAAATAAAAATAAGGACAATTTGGATATATTTTCACTTCTATACACCTACCTTAAGAACATAGAAAAATAGCAAAAACATTTATAAAGATTTTTCTCTATTTTACTAAAAAAAAATATGTCCAAAATGTCCGTAATTGTATTTCCTTGAAAGTTGATAAAGTGTGTATTTAAAGTTTCTTATTCGATGTAAATTAATATAAATTAAAAGCTAACTAAATAATAAAATTAAAAATAAACTAAACTATAAATAAAAAATGACCTCTAGAGACGTCCCATCCGAGCTAGCCCCAAGGAGACTGGCAACATTTCGCCTCTGTATAGCGAGGCTAATACGTTGGCAGAAATAATTGCCAGCGTACCTGTCTCCAGACTTTTACGTCAGCCGCTTTGACAACTCCTTGGCCAGGCGCCTTGCTGAAGGTCCCCATGGGCCCATCGTCTCGACCCCAAACGGCGCAAATTTGTAACCGGTACCAAGGTTGGCGTATTTGCGCAACTTGAGGTTCTCAGCAGAAGACGCCGCAATTGTGAAATGAAGCTAATGTATTTACACACGTCGCATCCCACACCAGATACATGCCAAATTTTCATAGCCTAACAGTCAATCTGTAGGGTCTCTTGCCATCGCTCCGCACAATCCCAGAGGGTTCTAAGATTGAGGGTACACCAGAAGTGGCGAAAAGCCCATGGTGGCCGAGAAGATCGAATGGTTCTCCGCATCAACTCAGGCGCGGGTGGAAAGTCCGGGCTCCGAGACGAAGGCACACCGCCATGGTCAGTGTATTTCGATCAATTCTTAAAAGTACAATCAGAGTTAAAAAAAATTTGAAAATATTGGATTGAGCGATATAATATAAGCGCTAAACCATCTCTTCAATCTTAAGATTAAATGTTTAAAGTTGTCCCAATGGTTGGCTTAGATAGAATGTCTTGCGGCATTGAAGCCTGTGCCTTTGTACAAAAACATCAAGATGGCGCAAAAAAATACAATATTTTGTATGAAAATAATAAATAATACTCGCTCTATCTCACATTTGGTCTTTTTGCTTACAGCCTAATTAATATGATAAGACAGATTAATTAATAACGTATTAAGGCTGAAAAGGCTGACGTTTCTCGTCGTAAATACTTGTCTGTAACTGAAGGGAGAATCGGTTTTTTTTTTGTATAATTTTGCTACGGCTTTTTGGGCGTTTTCAGTGATTTATGGGGCGAATCTTTTAGTCGTAAATCAAAAATGCCTGCTGTGCGCCCTCGCAACCGCGGGCTGCAGGCTTACTCTGAAAGATCGCAACACGAAGCTTCAAAACAATTCTGACATTTGCCATTTTGACATCTGTAACAGCGACATTTCAATAAACTTGTGGAAACTTTCTTCATCACACAATTACTGTCATTATCATCACAACCCCAAGAACTCAAAAGTCCTATACCTTCACTAGTGGAGATGGGCCTTCCAGGATACATTTCTGGAGAATTTGGTCTACACTCGCCACGCTGGCCAGACGGGTTGGCGAGGGTCTGATGTCACTTTTTTATGACGTCTATCAATTACAAAAAATTACGGACATTTTTGAGATATGAAAATATTGGAGATTGGCAGAAATAATTGCCAGCCTTCCTGTCTCCAGAGTTTTGCGTCATCCGTTTGGCGTCAACGGCGCACATAGGTACGTAACCTACACCGTGGTTGACGTCTATACGCCACATTTTTATATGGGCGTTCAACCCTCCTTAAGTTGTTTTTATTTATTAAATTTTAGGATTTTATTTTTATAATAAATCAAATAACAACAAGTTACAAAAATAATAAAATAAAATAGTTTAAAAACTAATTATAAATAAAACTAAACTAATTTTTAGTTAATACTAATGCAGTTAAAACAAATGGCTTAGCACTTAACATATAAAATAAAATTAATATGTCATATAAAATACATTTAAGATTTTTTGGAGTTTAAGAGTAGTGATTCTGCAACTTTGAAACAATCGTACTACGCAGCTTTTGTTCCTCAGCCACTTGATTGTCCCCAATAAAGATTTATTGTTTAGATTTTATTACCTTTTACAAAGAGTTATTCAACTGTGATAAAATGACAGCTAAGAGTTTTGGTTAAGTTCCGATATCAGCAATGTTCGACTAATTTCATTATAAACAGAACAGTGATTGTGGTACTGTCAATTTTTTTTTTTAAATTTATATTGTATTCAATTACTAAAAATAGTGTTGCCCAACCTTAGTCTTGGTCTTGCTTTTTTACAAGACCAAGACCAAGAACAGACCACTGATATGATTGCAAGACTAATACCAGGACTTACCCTAGTCTTGTGTTAGTAAAATATTGTGTCCCGTACAGAAATAGAACCCGGTACCTCCGAGTCTAAATCCACGGCCTTATCCGCCAGACCAATGGAGGCACAGGTATTAACTAAATAAATAACATTTTTTTTTCAAGTAAATCAGTAGTTGTCGAGATAGTAGTTTGCGGGCAGATAGTCACAAGATTTCCTTAGTACAATTAGAAAAATATATGGGCTGGCAGTTTTTTCTCCCAAAAATTAAGTATTATCATTGATAGGGGAAATGCTGCTAGTGTATTGGGCACCATGCCACAAGACAGCGATTTGGAGGAGCAATTTTTTTTGTAAGTATTTAATTTTTATTTTCTATGTATTATTACTTTTTTAGGTTAGATTTTGTTGTAATATAGTTTATTTAATATTGTAATTCTTTTGTATTGTTTGTATATTACTTGGAATAAAAAATATATTGAGTCAGTGCAAGAGTCTTGCGAGACGAGTTAGATTAGGCTCTGTATGAGTGGCGGATTTTTATGAAAACTTCTCTGCACCGTAACTTAAGATTTAAAAAAAGTAAAGTATCATCTCGACCGTTTCCCTTTCGGGGTGGTTAGAAACCACGCTTATAAATAAGCGGATTCACATCCAGCCAACTTTACTATAGGCCAATCATGACAAGTGGCAAGCTCGTCGATGTCTCCAGCGTACCAAACTCGAGAAATATCAAAAATAAATTAAAGGTATTAATTTACATTAATAAATATTTTTGTGTCAAGACCAGGAATCGAACCCGGTACCTCCGAGTCTAAATCCACGGACTTAACCGCTTTATTTTTATTCTAGATTATAATTTAAAAATAATTTATTTTAATTAAATTTAACGAAGTATAATTTTACATATACTTCATATTTTATATATATTTCACAAGTTGGTATTGTGTTGTTGTTGGTACTTCATCGCTTACTTAAGTAGCTTCATTTAAGTACCTAAATATTTATTTTTAACTAAGTTACATATCGACTAGGCTATCCACCATATGCCTTCGTCGGATACTCCAGTACTTCGGACACATTGCCAGAAAAGGAGGGGATAACCTGGAGAAACTTTTTGTTACTGGCAAGGTGGAAGGAAAGAGACCGAGAGACCGTAGTCCGGTACGCTGGTCCGACCAAATCCGCTCCACCACCAACACTGGCGTCCATGATGCTGTGCATGCCGCCGAAGACAGGAACGGGCGGCGTGCTATCATCAAGACGCACACCAATTCATCGGGAGGTCACGACCCTCATCAATGAGGAAACACGACGCAAGGAGTAACCTAGCTACTAAAAAGCATTAAACCACTGGCTCCTAATCCTTCAAAAATACCCACTGTACACTTAAAATAACAGAACCCTGGTTAAATGTAAAAAGAATATAAGAACGAGAAACAGAAGTACAGATTGAAGAATTAAGGAAAAGAAATTCGTTTAAGGCGGGTTCGTGTCTCAACGCCGCGCCGCCCGTCTCAGAGGATTCCGCAGCTTAGACGGTAACATTGACTTTATATAACATACTGGGCGTTCATTTTTATTTATTTATTAAAAACTTTATTGCACTATGTACAATAGTCGGGCTTAATGCTAGGCATTCTCTAGCAACCAACCTTTGGGACACTGAAACCATTAGTGTTATGAGGTAGGTGCAACCACTAAATATATATTTCTTGCACAGTTGGTCTCACGTTTACTCGTTGTAGTAAGGAATTGACAACTATAGTAGCATTTTTTCTGTAGAAAATTATTTATGCAACACCTCCTCGCAATATCTGGCTATTCATGAACTCATCGTAGTAATTACTCATAAATTAATTATACAGAGTCATACGTCAACGTCAAACCGGGAACGGGATACAGGCACTACCTGGACAGTTAAGTTTACCATCAGGTCGTGCTCAGTATAAAAAAACTTTACTGGCATATCAAAGAACAACTGACGCCAGCCACTGACGACCGACATCAATCCCTATCATTATGCCTGCCTATCAAAATGTTTTTCACTTTTCTCACTTCGTCCTATAGGAATGGGGAAACACGCTGGCTAGAAGAGCATTCCACATCTTCAGCGTGCGAGATGTAAGAGTTCACCATCGCTCACCGTAAGCTCATAATTTTAGTCATATACCTTTAAATTGTTATTAATTATTTTTTACCTATAATTTATATATTCTTATTAAATATAATCTAAAAAGTACCAACATGACAAATTTTTTTTAGTAGTTTTTCTCATTGTTATAATATTTGTAACATTTATTTAGGTAATTAGGTAGGTATTAGTTTTATTAATTATAATTTAATTTAATAGATTAAACTGTTAGGTAGGTAAATAATTTGTTTATGTAATGTATAATATCTATTGCATGCCTAGTTTTAAACTTATACTCAATGGTAATTATGAGCAGGCCGTCTTCTCCTTTCATTAAAATCACATTCACTATGTTAATTATGTATGCATGTACTCGGAAATTGAAATATTGTTGATTTTATTGGAGAACTTATAAATAAATAATTAAAATTTATTTTTTTTATTTTCATGATAGTTGTCACTGACTGTATGACGCTGATTTATGAGACACCATGTAATAATTACTTTTTAGTATACGAACCTATAAAAAATCTCACTGAGCATAAAAGCCCACTAGTTAAATGCCCAATCCTTAAAATGTAGGTCAATTAACGGCTCGAATTATGCTTGGGAAAAAACTCGCATTTTATCATTATAATTGAACAACCAAAGAAAAATTAGCCGGAAGGGCTTAAGCTGTACTATGACACTTATGTTCCATTTTAACTCTGATAGACACCGTGCAAGTATATATATACGTATGCGTGCCACTAATGCTGAAATAATGACCACGTCCACTCCGCCAAGAGTTAATGTTCGGAGCTACTTACATCAAGGAAAAGACAAAAACAGTGTTGCGACAAATAGTAATAATCAGCCTATTAAAACAAGTATTAGCATTTATGAAGCTAATACCTTATTTGAGATAGTCACGGACGCTGAGGTAATAGTAAGTATCATCACGACCGTTTCCCTTTCGGGGTGGTCAGAAACCACGCTTATGAATAAGCGCATTCACATTTAGCCAACTTTACTATAGGCCATTCATGACAAGTGGCAAGCTCGTCGATGTTTTCAGCGTACCAAACTCGAGAAATATCACAAATAAATTTAATATTAATTAAATGTATTTTTATTTACATTAATAAATATTTTTGTGTCCCGACCAGGAATCGAACCAGCTACCTCCAAGTCTAAATCCACGGACTTAACCGCTTAGACCACGGAGGGAGTAATGAAAAATAAATTTTATTTAATACAATTTAAATGTACGTATAGTAATTAATACGAACGTCCATGGTAAGATTCCAAGGCAAAACCGGGCGTCTTCTAAAGGGACATGTTGACAAAAATTAACTCACATTGTTGATCCAACCGCCCAATTTGTAATTCTGATGAGCTTTAGCCGCCTACTACATTGTGTACCAAAATCAGAATTTTCATAATTATATTACCTGAAACAAAAAATACAAAAACTTTAATAAAGCTTCTAAAATTATTGTCTTTCAGATTTTTAAAAATACCGAATGCGACATGTGACATCGCGCCCATTTGATGATAAACGGGTACCAAAGGCCAAACATGACGCTGTACAGCGAAAAATGTTGTCAGTCCCCTTGAAACTATTCCTGAAGGGTCGACTCTACAGAACTTTTTTATTTATAGTTTATAATTTTTGCTTTTAAAGTAGTGTTTAATGGCGAGTAATATGAAATATCGGACAATGTGATTAATATTCTAATTAGGACACTAAAATATTAAAATAAAATAGATTTAAAAGTAATTATAAATAAAACTAAACTAAAAATACCTATGAAATTAAAACTATTTTACAAAATATACTAAAACGCTCGCCGCATTTCCTCGATTGAATAATGTTTTTTTTGTTTTAGGTAGTTATGATTAATTATATTATTCAATAAATTTAATTCCTTTATTATAGACTAAAGCTATAAAAAATAACAATGTAAATATAACAGCACCACACAATGTACAGTGCGGTAAAAAAACAATCAGTTTTTTCCGTAATTCGAAAAGTTTAAAATAACCTGTTTCCTTAGAGGACATAAAGTTATGTAAACGACGCTCCAATGGGATATCTGGACATTATATTTAATGAAGTATAAAATTAAAATGATAATTCTCGAGCGGAATGAGCCGTGTACGGTAATGGTAATTCTTTATTCGAAGGGAAATAAGGTACAATGATTTAAAAAAAAAAGCTTAAATTTTAAAACATTAATGACTATTAATAAAAATAAACCAAATTAATAAATAAAAATAAAACTAAAAACTAAAATGAAGAAAAAACAAAATATAAATTATTATAAATAAACAATTTGCTCCAAATCGCTGCCAATGGGCAAAGTGCCACGTTGAATGGCAATGCTGATCCTCTGGCCCAAATATTGCCCAGCCCTTTTGTCTCCCGAGGTGTTGACGAGCTGTTTTGAGAACGCCTTGAAAATTTCATGTGCACTTGGTCCCCACGGCTCGAGTTTTAACTTCAAACGGCGCAAAAACACATCTCCCAATAAGCTGAGTGTATTTCCGCCGCTTAAGTTTCTCTGCTTGTAACAATGGTTATTGCTTGAGACATTAATTGGAGATTAATTTTCCCCAATAGCGGAAGTCAAAACCGAAAGCGCATCTGGCAAAAATCCAAGACTATGTGCTTATATGTGCTGGGTGTTTATATGTATAATATGTAGTTTATCAACCATCTAGTTTCCGTGACACAATCCTCGTAGCTTACCATGGAAATTAGATGGCGCTGTGTGACCTGTTAAAAAAAAAGTTGAGACTATTGCCCCAGGAGTTCAAGTGTTAATACATTTTTAAAAAATATCACCCCACGTCTAATCTTCTGCTTCGGAGACAATAGGGCTGGCTGGTTCTTTCCTCGCTCAGAGAAGTAGCATAGCGATTCAGCGAGCATACCGCACGCACCTACCTAATGTTTTATTTTCTTGTTATATTAAATAAATATAAATATTTCCAGACAGGTCACACAGCGCCATCTAGTTTCCGTGGTAAGCTACGAGGCTTGTGTTACGGAAACTAGATGGTTGATAAACTACATATTATACTTTTTTTTTTTTTGTAAATATATACATAATATACATATAAACACCCAGACTGAGACAAATTATACAATGTACAACTTGCCCCCGGTGGGAATCGAACCCACGACCTCCCGAGTTCACGGCAACGTTTGTTACCATTAGACCACGGAGGCGGTCAAGATAAGACTCTATTATGAATTTTCTTTTTAGCGGTTAGTGGATGTAGACTTGGATGTATCGGGTTCGATTCCTGGTCGGGACGCAATCATATTTGTTAATTAATTAAATTAATTTCTCGAGATTGGCACGCTAGAGTCATCGACGAGCTTGCAACTTCTACAATTGGCCTATAGTAAAGTTGGCTAAGTGTGTATCCGCATCTTTATAAGCGTGGTTTCTGACCACCCCGAAAGGGAAATCTTGATGATACTACGAGTATTTGTAGAAATAATTTAGTTTTTATATGATGAAAAACCCTCGCCAACCCGTAGGACCAGCATGGCGAGTGTAGGCCAAGTTCTCTCAAATATTCTAAAAGGCCCATTTTCAACCAGTCTAGGACTCGTGTGTTCTAGGGCGGCTCGGGTGCCGGGTGGCTCTATTAAACCTTAAGCCTCAAAAATTAATAATGAACATAATCATGTGACACGCGGAGAAGAATATTTTCCGTCCATCACAATAAAATAAAAGTGCCAAAGTAATTTTGTTTACGGCTTGCCTTTAAAACTTTTTTACACTCATTTTTATTGTTTGGGATGTAAGAATAATACGGTGGTGGAGAGGCGTAAGTGAATCTTCTTTGAGGCAATACTACGTTTGAAAGGATTTTTCCTTTCAAACGCCCTTTTGGCCGTGTTTATTCCCATTAAACATTTAATAATTTTATTTATTTACTCTCATATCGTAAAATGCGAATTACAAACTTCAAAACGAATTTATATTGACTTACTTTGTAAACATAAAAAAAAAAAAAAAAAAAAAGTATCATCACGACCGTTTTCCCTTTCGGGGTGGTCAGAAACCACGCTTATGAATAAGCAGATTCACATTTAGCCAACTTTACTGCCGGCCAATCATGACAAGTGGCAAGCTCGTCGATGATAACTTTGTAAACATACTGCTGAAATTTAAAAATAGAATCACATTATAACACATTTTCTCTAAGAAAATAATGTTATAATTAATTTTAAACATAGAATCATACATATTATATACCACTTATTTTTTTTAAGGCAAAGGTTCCATTACAAAAAAGTTTTGATTCCATTTTTACTTGTCTATGGCAGCGCCCGCCATAGCGCGTGCGCGGTCATAAGCTAGGTTTTGGCGCCATTTCATTGTTTAGGACTTATGTATTCTGTACCATGGTCATTTAAAAAAAAAAAAAATTGGCGCCATTCAATACGTTTTGTTGTATAGCATTACGTGTGATTTTTCTTACGCTTTTAACTTTTATCTTTTATTTATTAGGTTCAATCCCAATGTATAAGAGTAGATAAATTAGTGTATGAAACTGCACATAACTAGGTATTAAAACACTCGTGTGATACTATTAAAAACCTTGCCATGCAACAGTTTTATAAACTACTATTATTTACTCATTACAGACCCTACTAGACCTCCACTGATTGCACAAAGTACAAAAGCGGAATCACGTTGCCTCTCTGAGCGTGTTTTACCAGCTATACCATCCCTTTTTCTCTTTTTTGCAACCGAAGCACACGCACAAGCTAAAATACTATCCCTACGCGTACTAAAAAATTTGAAGACTCTTATATCTATCGCACGTTGAAGATGTGGAATTCTCTCCCAGCTAGTGTGTTTAGTCACTCCTACAACCTGGAGTCCTTCAAGCGAAGTGTGAAAAAGTATCACGTTAGACCGGCATAGTGGTAGATACTGATGTCGATCGTTAGTGGCTTCCATTACTACGTATACGCGACACGGTGGGCGCGATGTCACATGTCGTGTTAAGTATTTTAAAAAATGCAGACTTAATGCCGCTAAGCATTCTAAGACCTTCAGGACAACAAAAGCAGTTACAATGTAAGGTAGGTTCAATTAGAGGCTTTAATTAGAAAATATAATATATAACATGGGTATTTATAAAATAATATATAATTTATATATTAGTATTTATATATCTACGTAGGTAGGTACTGATACTTATTCGAATAATAATTACAAACTTATTAAATAAAAGAAATAGAATTAAATATCTACGAGTGTATACTACTAAGGTGGTGTTGTAAGAACGCGTTCCTTAAATCCTACAAAGGTTGGTTCAAACCCACCCGGCATGTACCAATGAGAAATACACTTTTCTTAAGTACATTTGCCATAGATTTATAACACCACCGTTCCCGTGCCTCGGAGAGCACGTTAAGCCGTCGGTCCCGGTTCCACTAATACCTACTTGTGGAATCGTTAATAAATTGTCATAAAAATTCACATCAAATCCTCGCCAAGCCGTCTGGCCAAGCGTGGCGAGTGTTGGCCAAATTCTCCAGATATATGTTCTGGAAGACCCATCTCCAGCAGTGGAGGTCTAGGACGCTGTGTTCTGGGGGCTGTAATCATGAATGATGACGATACTACTAAACCTAATAAACAATAAACTATGTATATACAAATAAATAAATGTCCTCTGGAGACGTAATTAATAGTTTTTTAGTTTCCGTATCGCCGTTGGTCCTCGGTTGGGGGCACCATTATTTATGTTACATAAATGTTCGTATGGAAAGGAGATCGATAGGCAGGAGAGGAGGCAGATATTCCCGCCACGATACTATTAAAAAGGCTCTAGCCACCATCGAGGTTACAGCTCTTCTGGAGCCTCCTGGAGATGATGGCAAGAGACCCGATGGTACCATGGGAACGAGGACTTGCTCTGTTGTGAGACGCCACGTGCGTCGACACCCTCGCCGCGGCGGAAAATGCGAAGTCTGGCAAGCCGCGCAAGGGTGTAAATATTTTTTTAAAAGATTACATATTTGTGCCGTTTGCTGTAGAAACTCTGGGCCCATTGATTCAAAGACATACCACCGCGTCCTGTCGTCTCCTCCGGTGACAAGAGGGCTGGTTATTTCTTCGCCCAAAGAATCAGTATTACAATTCAGCGAGAAAATGCAGCCGGCATTCTTGCCCCATTCCACTCAGACGGGACTTATATCCTTATGCTTAGTATTAATATTAATTTTATTCTACATTTCGTAAAAATATTTTTTAAATAAATAACTTTCCATTATTGGCCCAATTTAAAGTGTACTCTACCCTGATCACCTGTTCTGTCATGCTGTGGATTTTTGTTAAATAAAGAAAAAAAGTTACCTACAGCACTATGTTGAAACAATACAGCCCCCAAATCGGCTGGATTCGATCTGAAGGCGTCAAGGAGGAAGACAGGTGACAACCGGAGTGTTACTCATATGGACCTTTCTTTCCTCTCTCTAAACTGTCTCCGTCAGCCAGTAGGTATTGTTCTCTACAATGTTCTATTACTGTTTTTGACCGATTATAATACGCGTGTAGTAAAATTTACCAGAAATTGAATTCACGTCCAATCCTAAAGTTAAATCCGGAAACAAAAACAGAAAGCAATAAATTAAAGTCTCGAATTTACCTGCATTTGCCAGGGTTGTTAGGAAAGATAATTTGATAGTCGAGTTCCCACTACTTATCGTCTACCCGCAAATCCCTAATTTACGAGCGACCTGCCCGGACTTTCCGGTAATCCCGAGTAATATTTCCCGGGATTACAACCCTAGATGATTTTTTTCCAACTTTTTATGCTGCATGCATTATTTTGTGAATTTTACTACCAACATTTCTTGTTTATTTAAGCATAAAGAATAAACATGACTTTAAATGAAATGTTAAAATGGCAAATTGCATATTTTGTCGGCAGTTTCAAGCAATCTTTTGCTTCTTGCCAAAGAACCACTCGCAACCGAACCACTCGCACAGGCCAAAATATGCATCCACATACCGTAGCCACTATCCCTACGCGTACATACAAATTTGGAGACCTACATCTGTCGCACGCTGAAGATGTGGAATGCTCTCCCAGACAGCGTGTTTCCCCATTCCTATAACCTGGGGTCCTTTAAACGAAGTATGAAAAAGCATCTTTATAGGCCGGCATAGTGGTAAGGACTGATGTCGGTCGTCTCCTCGCGTACCGCTTACCATCGGGTGGGCGCTATGTGTCGTGCTCAGTATAAAAAAAAATAAAAAAAGAAACCTGAGAATGCTTTATTGACGAGCAAGAAGCAATGAATCAGATAAAACTCGTTTGGCTTTATGATATTTACGGACCTATAGTCATCATTTAGACTCCTACATTTTTCCCATGCTAAAATGTAGAATATATTTTTTATAAGTACAAACTTTGCTACACTTGCAAAGCATCTCGTTAAGCCAATAGAAATTCAGCAGGTTTAGACGACGTCAGAGTCACATGTATGTATAAAAATAAAAACAAATAATATTGCAGAAATCTTTTGACATGTTTAACGTATGCCTATAAGGCATATCATCATCATCAGCCTGTGTCTCTCCACTGCTGGATATAGGCCTCCCCCAAGGCTCACCACTTCACACGATCTCCTGCCACACTCATCCAACCCCCTCCAGCGACCTTCCTTAGGTCATCCATCCATCTAGCGGGGGGTCGACCCACTCTGCGTCTTCCCATACGTGGTCTCCACCCCAGAACCCGTTTACTCCATCGATCATCGGTTCTACCACAGACATGTCCAGCTCATTTTCCACTTCGGCTTACAAATTTTTATAAGGTATATATATATCATTGGCTAAAATAATCAAAGTCGCAAGCTAACTACCAAACACGTAGATAATATGTAATTGTTTTATTTTTTATTGTATATTAAAAATATATGTATGTATGTCGTGATCGTGTCAATTGTCTCTGCCTACCCCGCAAAGGATCTGGCGTGAAGATATGTATGTGTGTACTTTGCTGCAAATACTTGATTGCGATCGTTGGAAAAACAAGTTTGCGATTTTGTAAAAATGTCCATGGATTAGACAAATTACTCGTTGTGGTAGAAAAATAGGGAATAATGAAATAGGGATTTAAGAAAATTCGAGAGACATTTTGTAGGTGGCGCTGACAAATTGAGCTATTTCTACTAATGACCGGCTTTCAGGGAAAGAGAAAATAAAGACCTAACTGAAAAAAATCATAAATGTACAAGAAACATTTGCTAATATTACATTTGATAATAATTATCTATTTTTTCGAAAGGATATTTACAAAAAATATAAAATAATAATTACAAACTACCTAAATAAAAATAATCAAATTAAATACCTATAAACAAAACCTAATAAAAAAAAACTAAAAAAAAGTATGTCCTCAACAGACGACCCATCAGAGATAGTCCCAAGAAGACTGGCAACATTTCCCCTCTGTATAGCGGGGCTAATACGTTGCCCAAAGTTATTGCCAGCCTTCCTGTCTCTAGATTTATCCGTCAGCCGCTTCGACAACAACTCCTTGGCCAGACGCTTGGCTGAGGGCCCCCATGGTCCCATCGCCTCAACGAAACGCAAACTGTACCGAAGTTATAATTATTAAGTATTTATGTTTCGGAGAAAGTTAATTCATCTGTTTCTAGAAAACGTGTGGAAATGGGCCATCCAAAATTTATTTTTGGAGAATTTGGCATTCTCTTGAATGTAAGCTGACACAGCCTTATACAGCCAAAACCTAGTATTTAAATTTATTTTCCACATCTAATTTGTCAATTTTTGTTAGTATTACTGTTAGATTCTAAACTGACTCGACCATTATAGCTACGAATTTATACTTAGTTAACACGGCCTCGACGATTTTGGCTGTAACGATCTTATTTAAATAGTTTCTAAGTTAGTTGTACTTGCTTATGCATACATATCTTCACGCCAGATCCCTTGCGGGGTAGGCAGAGACAATTGAGCGCCATTTGACACGATGACGACATACTTCTTTCGCTTCGTCGACATTCATTAACCTCTTCATACATGCCCTTTGGTTACGAAGACTTTTTAATGCACCTTCAGTCAGTGTTTTATTTATTTGATCGTGATATGTCAGTCTCGGTCTGCCGGGGCCTCTTTTACCCACAACTTTCGCATTATATATCTGGTTCGTCAATCTTTCATCGATCATCCTTTCAACATGCCCGAAACATCGTAGCATGCCTTTCCTTATTTTTGTCCCTATGCTTTCCTTCATACCAACCCTTTTCCGTATTTCGACGTTACGTATGCGTACCTACTCTCATGCGTATTCTGACGTATCCACGTCTCGCTTCCATACATCAGTGTTGGTACCAACATGGCATTGTGTATGGCGAGCCGAGCTTTGTCACTGACATTTCGACTGCCGATCAGTGACCCCAGGGCACCGTTAACACTATTTCCTGCGTTCACTCTTCTTTCAACGTCCCTATCGTACTTCCCATCCGCAGTAAAAACACTGCCCAGATATATAATTTCATTTACTTGTTCTAGAGTTTCATCATCAATCTTTATCGACACGGTTGTCATCCTTCTTCTTTCAAACACTAGTACCTTGGTTTTTCTCGCATTCAAACGGAGTCCTTTTTCTGCACATCCTTCCTTCATTCTTGTAATATAATAATAAAGCACTTGCTTATGGCAGTAATATTATGCCTGTCATATCTTTAGGCCAGGTCCCTTGAGGGCAGAGTTGCCAGTTTTTTTTTTGCCAAGTCGGGATTTTGGAACTTTTTGAGTGAAAGCAGCGGGATTCTTTTGTCTAAAGCATATATAATCAGAAGTTTTACTTTCACCCCTCTCTCTCCCGCGCTCTTATCTTCATTACGCGTCGGACGGGCGGTCAGTACACACTTGTTTGTGCCAACCGCCCACGCTTCTCATCACTATTTTTCATATTCCCATAGTCGTTGGATTTTTACAATTATATAAATATTTTTTCCGTCAAAGGCATGTCAATAAAATCTGTCAGTTTTTAATAAGCATTATTTTAAATAAAGAGTTTTAATTTTCTTTTAAATTCACTTTGTAGTTTATTGTTCTAGGTTGTAGTCTAGTTATAATCTCAGATAGTTTATTGTATAAAGTAATTTTGAACAGCAAACCTTGCTTAAACGTTTTCTCAACCTGGTTTACCTTATATACTCGTAGATTTAATTTTTGAAATTAAAAAAATTTCGGAAGCTCATTAGCTTTCGCATGAAACTCCTGTAAGCAACTATATACATATAGAGACACAAAGTCACTGTCATAATCTTGGCAACAACAAAATCATTTTATTAATTTATTTATTATAATTATTTAATTTAAATAAAAGCAAAGAAACCTAAGAAAAGCTAAAAATAATTAATAATATGTTGTCACAGATGCTTCTAATTAGTACGGGGAAGTTGGTTCCGTTGTCAGATGAGTTATTTGTGTCTTATTTTGAATTTAATTAAGCAATTTCAGTATTCACACGAGAAGAAGTTCCATACTGTTGCGGAATATCTTCACTACCTCGCAATTATTAGCTAAGATTTATGAGTACAACACCTTTAGATTTACTTCTTTACGTTTGGTATCCTCCTACTTAATACTAAGGACGGGGAATGTACGAAAACTCAATGCAAGCCCACCTCGATCCTTGACACCGCATTTGGCTGGAAAAATGTCATGGGTTGATTTGAAGATCATTTTAGCATCTCAGATAGACTAGCTGTATCAGCCTATAGACCAGACATTTTAGTGTTTTCTCGGAACTTGAAAAAAGTTATCCTTATTGAACTTACCGCTGCGTAGGAGTCAAATATCCAAAAGACTACACCATGAAATAAATATTATGATCTCACAGAAGAATAATTATAAACAGATTCAATAGAATTTCCGCCGTGAAAGTTGGTGCCAAAGGACTTTCAATAAAACCTTAGCACTTACTGAAAGAATTGGGCCTAAGCAGGTCTGTCGTCAATACATTTGTGGCGTGACCTAACCTTTTGTAATTCTTTACCTTTTTTTTATAAATATATTATTTGTCAAATCTTGTTTATATTATGTCACTCTCAATTTGTAAAGTAAATAAAACGAATGTTATTTTTACAAATGAATTTATTAATTCCTAATGAATATCTAAGAAGCCGCAACGAAAGCAAACAGGCACATTGGTGACCCCGAAATTCCACAAGGATGATACGAAACGCGCCTACTCTGCAAGACACCAATAATATGGATAGTTTTCACGAGTTAAGTCCTCAAACACCACCTTTTTGTAAACACAACCCTGAGCTATGGTTTAATCGATTGGAATCACTGTTTCACCTAGCAAAAATATCCAAAGACTACACCAAATTTCACTATGTCGTAGCTAATGTCGAAACCGAAATTTTAGCTCAAGTCAGCGACATAGTGGCATCTCCACCACACTCCTGCAAGTATGATGCAATCAAAAAACGGATCCTACAAGTTTTCGGTACCACAGAAGACCAACGCATTAAGCAACTAACATCTGCATCTCTCATACTCGGCGACAAACGACCTTCTCAACTTTTAAGGGAGATGCGAGAACTAGCTGGCAACTTACTATCGGAGAACGTACTAAAAATCTTATGGTTACAAAAACTTCCGCCTTTCAGCCAATCTTAATTCCTAATGAATATCTAAGAAGCCGCAACGAAAGCAAACAGGCACACATTTATGGAACGAATTTTCAAGATGGCATTAACGGAATCATACAGAATTTGCTTGGGTAGGAAGAGGAACAGAATGGTGGATGGTGAGCGTATTATCTGAGGCGTGAGGGTTCTTTGTAAACCAGCCTATAGACAGTGGCATTCTTATCCCTTTCGCACATATACGGACACACGCACGGTAAATGCATGGAATGCTGATGACTTCAATGTCCGAATGGATGGATAAATGTTTGTTGCACTACCACGTAAAAACAACTGAACCGATCTTATTGAAACTTCAAAGTAATATAGCTTTTACATCAGAATAACACATAGGCCATCTGAGCCTACGATTTCTTAAAACAAAAAATAATTATATTTGGGTAACTTACGGCTAATATAATACAGTAAAAAGTTACTACACATAACTATATATTTCAAAAGTACGTAGGAAAAATACTAATCAAGTAAAAAGTTTGGTTAACTGTTTGGCAGATACACTACAAAGTCTCTCAAAGTTACGACTAAGTCCAAGCTTCGACAGTCAGCGATATTTCTCCAACATTTTTGTAAAATTTTCATGAAAAGAAATGTGGAAAAGCTACTCTTTATGGCGGTGTAGTGAAGTGTTTTCCCTGCACTCACGGTCCTCGGCACACACAGTCGAATGTTTAATGTAAAAACCTAGTAAGTACAAGTATCTACAAATAAATCCATTTTTTAAATTAAATCAAATCAAATAATCTTTATTTTTAAACAGCTATACATAAGTTTCAATCAGGGGCCTGAACAAAGGTCTCTGGGACTCCTGGATCTCTAGACACCCAGCACTTCCGGTCACAAACAATTTTTATTTTTTTTATTCATTTTGGAAAACCAACAGTTGACAATATTATAGTAAATATTATACAGTAAATTCACTAAGAACTATTAAAGGTTTTCACATATAAATTTAAAGTTAAGTAATAAAGAGCAAGAGAACCATAAGTAAGTTGATAATGAAAAAAAATATTATAAAATTAAAAATATTAAAAATATTAATATTGCAAAGCATTAGGCGCTTGCAAGTAAAAAGACTATTAACTAATTAACTATAAACGTCTGGCCAAGGAGTTGTCCAAACGGAAAAGTCTAGAGACAGGAAAGCTGGAAATTATTTCTGCCAACGTATTAGCTTAGCTATACAGAGGGGAAATGTTTATTTATTTATTTATTCGTGGGAAAATTTACAGCCTTTGCAATATTATGTATACAAAAAATATCTAATCTCAAAGCCTTACAAATTTTCACTGTTAGCTATAATAAAAAATAATAAAAATAAGAACCAACAAAATCAGTACAATAACAATGAGATATGAAATAACAATTGCATTTGTATACTGATCCCGTTGCCAGTCTTCTTGGGACTATCACTGAAGGGTCGCCTCTAGAGGACAGTTTTTACTTAGTCGGGGCACAATATTTTATTGATTTGCGATATTTCTCGAGTTTGGTATGCGAGAGACATCGACGAGCTTGCCACTTCTACTTCTTACTATAATAAAGGTAGCGAATCCGCTTCATTAATAAAAAGCTTGGTTTCTGACTACCCCGGAAGGTATAAAGTCGTGATATTGTTTTACGCATAAAGGATTCAATCCACATTAAGTTAATTTTGAGTTATAGGCTATTGAAGTTGAAACTAAGATTAGTTTAGAATATAACAACAACGGTATTTTTAACTGGATCGTTATTGTTATTAAAAATATTATACTGAATGCAAATTTCGAAAAAAAAATCGATTGGATTATTTTTGCGTAACTGCGTCCAATTATTATTTGAATAAATAAATAATAATAATAAATATTTCCAGACAGGTCACACAGCGCCATCTAGTTTCCGTGGTAAGCTACGAGGCTTGTGTTACGGAAACTAGATGGTTGATAAACTACATATTATACTTTTTTTTTTGTAAATATATACATATTATACATATAAAGACCCAAACCGAGACAAATTCTACAATGTACAACTATAATATATCACTTTATGGAAATAAAAACTAACAATACATGTTTTTTTTTACTATGTCATTTGCTAGGTTTTTAACTTGTACAGCCGAGCTCAAAAGGTCACTTTTCATATCAAACAAACCTTTCTTTTAAATTATGCATTCAACCTTCTCTTGGCCAATATTACAAGTATAGCGTCCATCATCTGCCTGAAATAAAACCCAATTTATTCTGATTTTTTTCGGGTAAAAAAACGCTCGCCTCAAATATGGTAAATTTGAATAAAATAATAGTTTTCGAAATTTCTCTCTTCCGCCATATTGCAAAAGGCATGAAGGGAATCCTAAATAAAAGGGACCGGTCGTTTCAATGACCCTTTGATGTCGACTTATACCTACACCTAATCTAAGAACGGTACCTTTATACAAAGTGTACCGTCCGTCTGGTACATATATATTGGTCTTAATCTTTAATGTAAATAAAATTACCTACTTAATAATTAATCTATTGTTTTCGTCTTGGTCATTTCTAAGTAAAAAATCGTCCCTCAATGTCTCAAATAATAATAAAAAAAAACATTTTTAATTGATCGTCGATCGTATCATCACGACCGTTGCCCTTCCGGGGTGGTCAGAATCCACGCTTATTAAGAAGCGGATTCACATTTGGCCAACTTTACAATAGACCAATCATGACAAGTGGCAAGCTCGTCGATGCATCGATGATCTGTAATTGCACACAAAATATAAAAACATGTACATAGGGGAGCATAATACCTTGAAGGTATTACAGCTAAACTTTGGGAGAGTGACAGAAGAATATTATGTAAAATAAGAAAAAAATATTTTATTGTCACTTCTGACATATGGTTTTAAATGAAAAAGTGGTTTCTATTAATAAAGTCACATGTTGGTCTAAAGCAAAATCATAGTTACACGGTATATAGTTAACGGATTCCATTATAAGAGTATAACGTTTGCGCTTAAGTAATGGAATACGGATGCTCGAAATTGCGCGGCAGTTACCATCTAAAATATTGTTTTAAAAAAATCAGATTTTGTTGAATAATGTATTATTATTATTTTATGTGGGATGTGCAGAAAAATGACTGCGATTAAATGCGAGAAAAACAAAATCTGTATATATATTTATAAAAAGAAGGATGACAAACGCGACGATAAAAATTGATGATGAAACTCTGTGTATGAAAATTAATGAATGTAGTAAATGAAAATATCTGAGCAGTGTTTTTACTGCGAGGTATGATAGATGTTAGATAAACTTGTAGAATTCACTCGAATTCGGGAAATAGTGTTAACTGTGCCCTGGGGTCACTGATCGGCACATGTCCGTGACAAAGCTCGGCTCGCCATCACAATGCCATGTTAGTTAGTACCAACACTGATGTATAGAAGCGAGACGTGGATATGTCAGAATACGCATAAGAGTAGGCTTAACTCAGAAATGAGGTCGTTGCGTCGGATTTGCGACGTCAATTTGGCGGACCGCATACGTAACGACGAAATACGCAAAAGGGTAGGTATAAAAAAAGGCATAGGAACAATAATAAGGAAAAACATGCTACGATAATTCGGGCATGTTTAAAGCGGTGAAAGACTGACCAACCATTATATAGGTACTGCTGCAGCGCCTGAGAAGTAGTCACAGCAGTGTTCTGAAAACCATTGCTGCACGGTTTGACTGTCCCATCCAAGCACACTGGATGGAGACAGTCATCAGTTGTAATAAATAAATAATTATCCATGTAAATAGTTATAAGGTACTAACAATAGTAACATAGTTTAAGTAATACATTTGGTATCGCCTGTATTCAATTGATGTATGAATCGATCCTCTCCCGTCCCTAAATCCATACGCACAATTTCGCGACGTCGAGTGAAGCGGTCGTGTTGCCGCGCACATGCATAAAAGACTAATATTTAACAATTATAAAATTATTTGTATCAGTCACCGGCCGGTGTATTAAAAGCAGTGTTTATGAAGTGAGCATACGGGAAGACGTCACCCCCCCGAAGGACATTTTCCAACTTCTTAGCCTTGTTATTAATGCAACTAGCTTTTTCCTTAGATTCATACAGTCCACTATAAATAACCCCCCTTGCATTTTGTCTAAAATTGTTACTAACTTCTAATGAGCTTTATGTTATTTTATGAACTTTTGTTTGAAATAAACGTTTTTATTATTATTATTATTATATCAACGCGAAAGTTGTGGGTCGAAATCAAAAGAGGCCGTGGCAGACCGAGACTCACATATCACGATCAAATAAATAAAATACTGGCTCAAGGTGCATTACAAAGCTTTCGAAACAAAAGGGCATTAATAAATAGGTTGATTTAATTTCGATGTTTATTCGAAGTAATATACAACCAGTATAAAAGAATTACAATATAAAAGCTACCTAAATAATAAAATTATAAATAAACTAAACTATAAATAAAAAATGTCCTCTAGAGACGTCCCATCCGAGATAGTCCCAAGGAGACCGGCAACATTTCCCCTCTGTATATAGGCTAATACGTTGGCAGAAATAATTGCCAGCCTTCCTGTCTCCAGACCTTTCTGTCAGCCGCTTTGACAACTCCTTGGCCAAGCGCCTCGCTGACGGTCCCCATGGGCCCATCGTCTCGACCCCAAATGGCGCAAACTCGTAACCGGAACCATAATAACCATATTTCGATGTATGTTTGTGTATCGGCCCAGAAGCTAAAGGAAGTTTTGGGGCCAACATTTTCCAAACAAGTCGTTGTCCTAGGTCTTTGCCGTCCGATTTGAAACCTCGTAGGGTCAGCTTTCCTAGATTTCAACGACTTAAGAATCACAATGGATAAATATTTTAGAAGAAACGGCGTTCTACGAAATTGGCAATGGCAAATGTTTTGTCAGCCAAGAAAATGTTGGAATTATTGTTTGTATTCAATCTTCTCGTTTGTGGAAGAGGTTTTCACATCTCCTACAAGTATTTACATTTCCAAATACTAATATTCGATAAAAATATTCATCCATACTATAAATGTGAAAGATGCTTTGTGTGTGTGTTTGTGTGTAATATTAGGACTAAAACCTAAAGTTTGGTGACTGTAACTAGGTTATGCCGGTAGAATTTGGTTAATCTTAGATACATTCTATTTGTTCTTGGCTAGTACTAGGTGTAACCGGTTGCAATGCTCGTAGGCCTAGTCTTCTATATGCTGGCTACAGCTAGTACACGCTTAGTTTTAACCACTTATAACTGGTTATATCTAGTATAACAAGAGAAATGCATATATGCAATTAAAATCATCTGTTAATTGAATTTTATTTTATGCAGATAATATCAGCCGTTAAACTAACGTTAATTACGATGCTAAGAGATGCAATTATTATTATAAGATGACGTCTTTTTTTTTAATTATTTTATTATTATTATTATTATTTGTTTTATTGTTTGTTTTATACATTTATAAATTATCTGACATATGTATATAATTTCTATACATCATAATTATTAAGTATTTAGAATGTAAACTGACACGGCCTCTTTACAGCCACGATCTTAGTTAGTTAGTTTTACTTGCTTGTAGCAATAATGTTGTGCATAGCATACATAAATATGGATTATTGCCTGTTTACGGTCCCACCATTATTACCACTTTGATTAGTACATATGTTTTGAAAATTGTATTGATTTAATTAGTTCTGACTGTAATCCAAGTTGTTTTGAGAGGAACCAATGGTTTTTTTTTTTTTTTTTTTTTTAATTTTTTTGATGTTCGCAGTGATAAAATATCACAACTTTTTATTACAAAAAAGAAACACTGGTGAATATTCGTATAAGTCTAGAGAGCGCTGAATTCATATTAAAGGTCGGGGTATTTTTCTGTGACTTTAGTGTGCGCGTAAGGGACGAGATATACATAAGTGTTAGCAAATGGAAGACACTTATGACTGACATTAGTCCCTAACACTATGCCGGCTTGACTGGGCATCGGCAATTCGAGAATGATCCCGAAACTTTATGGATACACTCTACTCTACATGGTTTATCGGCATAAACAGTGAATACTTTAAAGTGAATAAATTACCACCATCAGTCCGTCATGTCATGTCGTGTCATGTCTAGAGAATTACTATTTCTCCAGACATGTTTTGTATGGCCGTTCTTAAGCAGTGGAGGTCGGGCTTAGATAATAATTTAAAAAATAAATCTCAACATTTTTGCGCATACAAATATGGTGTGTTCAGAAAGTTGGCACACAAACTGCTCATCTCGCCGCGACGATAATTTCTCTCCAAATTTAAATTAAAATCGTTGAGAAATATGAATGTCATTTGTCGTGCACGTGCTCAAATTCAGGTGATATTTAAGCGCCATTAACCTGAGTTTAGAGTGACGTATGATAGCTACGTGTTATGTCGCACTTGCTAACTAAATGTAACCGAGAAATGCTTCCATCCGTATATTAATTCTGCGATTTATATATTTCTTATTTAGAATTAACACCCGTATTCTTAGACGGTTTCTTAACGGAACCTTAGCACTGTGAAGCTCAAGGTACATCGCGACGTACCTTGAAACATCTTTGAAGCGTGTTTATGTTTTATTCGGATAATATTTATATCATTTTCTCATTAATAAATAAGGTTTCGCCGCACCATTTTAAAATCAGTTGCAACGATAACCGTTTCCGCTAATAGTTTTTGTTCTTTGCAAAACGTTTGCGTTTCGTTTTCAATAAGTTCGAAACCGACCTACCATTATTTTTAAGACTCAAGAGGGACAATTTTAGATTTAATTATGTAACTTTTAAGAATGTTTAAAAGACCTGTTAAGATAAGAAACTTAAATAAGAGACCTGTTAACCATATTTAACACTAGTTGAAAAGTTATTAGTTTAGCTAGCAAGGACCCATTTGTCTGATATTGCTATTTTTTGTAAAAGTCATCTCTTGTAGGATTATTTTATTGTGAAACCCTAGTAATATGGTTTTTTTTAATAATGAAAAAAAAAAAAAAATTTTATTGTTGCTTTGTCACAATTTCGGTGCGCGTCCGAATCTTAGGCGAGTTACTATGATTTTGATGCCGCGGCATAAATCCATGGCGCAAACATTTGATTCGCGATGTCGTTTCTAGTAATATCAGTTCACTGCTCTAAAAATTTAATATAAGTCGAAAACTGAATATAATAAAGAGGGTAATACTGTGAAGATATTTTCACTTTTCAGTAAAAAAGACATAAAGGCACTGATGCGAAAACACATTTCGAGAAGTCGCTTGCAACAGCCGACGGTCATTTGGCTCCTTGCAAATACGAATTTCATTGAATAAGGTTTTTGAACTATTGAATCACATATTATCCGGTATAGATTTACTAAGGTAAAAAAAAAGGCCTATAGTAAAGTTGGCTAAATGTGAATCCGATTCATTATAAGCGTGGTTTCTGACCACCCCGGAAGGGGAAAAGGTCGTGATCATCTGTAATGATGTGTTCAGAAAGTTGGCACACAAACTGCTCATCTCGCCGCGACGATAATTTCTCTCCAAATTTAAATTAAAATCGTTGAGAAATATGAATGTCATTTGTCGTGCACGTGCTCAAATTCAGGTGATATTTAAGCGCCATTAACCTGAGTTTAGAGTGACGTATGATAGCTACGTGTTATGTCGCACTTGCTAACTAAATGTAACCGAGAAATGCTTCCATCCGTATATTAATTCTGCGATTTATATATTTCTTATTTAGAATTAACACCCGTATTCTTAGACGGTTTCTTAACGGAACCTTAGCACTGTGAAGCTCAAGGTACATCGCGACGTACCTTGAAACATCTTTGAAGCGTGTTTATGTTTTATTCGGATAATATTTATATCATTTTCTCATTAATAAATAAGGTTTCGCCGCACCATTTTAAAATCAGTTGCAACGATAACCGTTTCCGCTAATAGTTTTTGTTCTTTGCAAAACGTTTGCGTTTCGTTTTCAATAAGTTCGAAACCGACCTACCATTATTTTTAAGACTCAAGAGGGACAATTTTAGATTTAATTATGTAACTTTTAAGAATGTTTAAAAGACCTGTTAAGATAAGAAACTTAAATAAGAGACCTGTTAACCATATTTAACACTAGTTGAAAAGTTATTAGTTTAGCTAGCAAGGACCCATTTGTCTGATATTGCTATTTTTTGTAAAAGTCATCTCTTGTAGGATTATTTTATTGTGAAACCCTAGTAATATGGTTTTTTTTAATAATGAAAAAAAAAAATATATTTTATTGTTGCTTTGTCACAATTTCGGTGTGCGTCCGAATCTTAGGCGAGTTACTATGATTTTGATGCCGCGGCATAAATCCATGGCGCAAACATTTGATTCGCGATGTCGTTTCTAGTAATATCAGTTCACTGCTCTAAAAATTTAATATAAGTCGAAAACTGAATATAATAAAGAGGGTAATACTGTGAAGATATTTTCACTTTTCAGTAAAAAAGACATAAAGGCACTGATGCGAAAACACATTTCGAGAAGTCGCTTGCAACAGCCGACGGTCATTTGGCTCCTTGCAAATACGAATTTCATTGAATAAGGTTTTTGAACTATTGAATCACATATTATCCGGTATAGATTTACTAAGGTAAAAAAAAAGGCCTATAGTAAAGTTGGCTAAATGTGAATCCGATTCATTATAAGCGTGGTTTCTGACCACCCCGGAAGGGGAAAAGGTCGTGATCATCTGTAATGATGAATCAAATAATCCAGAGATCACGATACTGCTAGTGCTGACAGCAGTGCTGCCAGTATGGGTAATTGATTTAGCCAATTATGCCTATCATGGCAAGTAGCGCTAGAGATATCGACGAGCATGCCACTTGTCATGATTGGCCTATAGTAAAGTTGGCTAAATTGAATTATAAGCGTGGTTTCTGACCACCGCGGAAGGGAAACGGTCGTTATGATACTTTTGTGCAATAAAGAATTATCTATCTATACATTATTTAGAAATCCGCCGGAGAACCAAAGTTACCGATATAGCCAAAAAAAAAAAAAAAGGATATGTTCCAAGGCTCATTGACGTCTCTGGTGATAATATGATAATGGGCTGGCAGTTATTTCTCCCAAAAATTAAGTATTGTAATTCTTTTATATTGTTTGTATATTGCTTCGAATAAAAAGACTTCAAAATTAGTAAGCTGAAGTGGCAATGGGCTGGACATGTCTGTCGTAGAACCGATGAATGATGGAGTAGACGGGTTCTAGAGTGGAGACCACGTACAGGAAGACGCAGAGTGGGTCGACCCCCCGCTAGATGGACGGATTACCTAAGGAAGGCCGCTGGTGGGGGTTGAATGAGAGTGGCAGGAGATCGTGTGAAGTGGCGAGCCTTAGGGGAGGCCCTATATCCAGCAGTGGAGAGACACAGGCTGATGATGATGATGATATTATTTGCAACAACACTAAATAAGAAAAAGTAGACAATTCAAACAATTTGAGTCATCAATAAGCTACAATAAGGATAAAAGAGAGATTTTCCAGGATATTATATATGAAAGTGCTGACATGGACAAGCATTCATTTTCTTTTCACCCTGCAGAGTCAATTCTTGATAATTCTATGAACTCGTAATATTAGAACCAAACCTTTAAGTCATTTAGTATAGTGCAATCATCAATTGAATCATTCTTAAAAGTATTATTACATACATAACAATATTATATCATTATCATTACAGCCCCTAGAACACAGCGTCCTAAACCTCCACTGGCCTACACTCGCCACGCTGGCCAGACGGCTTGGCGAGGATATAATGTCAATTTTTTAAGACAATTTATTAACGATTCCACAAGTTGTCATTAGTGGAATCGGGACCGACGGCTTAACGTGCTCTCCGAGGCACGGGAACGGTGGTGTTGTAAATCTATGTACGACAAATGTACGTAAGAAAAGTGTATTTCTTATTGGTACATGCCGGGGGGTTTATACCGACCTTTGTAGGATTTAAGGAACGTGTTCTTACAACCAACCACCAACTAATACAGAAATATAAATAAAATGTTCACAAACTTAAATAAAAGTCATCTGGTTGCTTTTTTCAGCCTAAATTTACGTACCATTGCTTTAACTAATATAAGTTGTTACGCTAACTTTAATGTTGATGGTAAATAAGCATTGCTGTACACCGGGGGAATGCTGCAAGTGTTCTTGGCACTCTGCCACATAAACAAATCATGGATAAAAAAAGTAAAGTATCATCACGACTGTTTCCCTTTCGGGGTGGTCAGAAACCACGCTTATAAAGAAGGGGATTCACATTTAGCCAACTTTACTATAGGCCAATCATGACCCCGGTACCCCCGAGTCTAAATCTACGTATTCAACCGCTAGACCACAGAGGCAGTAATGTAGTTGTATAATATAAGTATTCGTTTTCTGTTTATGTATATATACGTATATAATTTATGTAGTTTATGTATGTATTATTATTTATGTAGTGTATGTATTATTATTACGTGGTTTAAATATAAAAATCATGTATTTATTACGTACAAGTTTAAATTAATTTTAAATTTATTAACTGATTTATTTTTTATGAACTTACCATAATTGATACAATGTCCCCAAGGTTGATGGTAAGAGAATGCCAATCGGCATTACATACGACTTTTGTTATTGAAACAATAAAGCTTTTAAATAAAATAAATAGATTAAATATTTTTAAATCTTACACCCTTATTTCGAGTAAGAATGCTGAAGTGTTGTGCCTAGAAAGTGTAAAAACTTCCAGAATTGTCCCCTTTTCTTTTTTTATTTTTCCCTTTTCTTTAGATATTATCTAACCAGCCCTTATACGACGGCCGCATTATCTTTGGTACCCTATAACGGGGCCCGCTCGGGTTTAATCGCCTTCTTACATTGACCTAAAATACTCAAGTTTACTACCAGGTATAAACAAAAACATTTAGCGCTCGCCAACCCGTTTATTCTAAGATCATAGGCCACATTCATCTGTCACACTCTGGAAGCCCCATTTCCAGTAGTGGATGTCTAGAACTCCGTGTTCTGATGACTGATGATGTCTTGAATCCCTGCAAAATGTGGAAGAAGCTTTGTCGTCTGTATGAATTTATTTTTGCTACTGAACCAATATTAATAAAATTTACCATTTATATCTGTCGTTCTTATCACGAGATTATTGTGTCTACTATATTCTATTTTAAATGAACCTAATACACCAAGATACTTGAAAGATTATTTTTCCTTTCTTTGCTCCCTACACGATAGAACACTTCGCTCCTCATTCAACTCCGCTCTTTCTATACCTTCTCATCACACCAACTATGTCTCTAAATCCTTTGTCGTTACTGCCTCCTCTCTTTGGAACAGCTTGCCTGTCAGCATTAGACAGGCTCCTAACAGAGCTTTATTTAAAAGGAGAGTTTACACTCACTTTATTAAGTCCTTGTAGATTTCTTTCACTGTCACTGTCAAACCTGAAGACCCTGGTAGGTAGTTGGTCTTGTGGTGTTATGTATAATAAATATGATTATCTTAAAACCAGTAGTTATTTTTATGTATAGTATTTATAAATATTTATACATATAATATATATTTTTATTTATTATTTTATTTATTTAATTATTATTTGTAAACACTAATATTTTTAATTGTAATTTATAACCTAGAATAATAGGCTAACTTCCATAACACAAGTAGCTTGGTGTGGAGTTAGAAAGACTACTTTAATACACCCTTTGTACAACTAACAAATAGCCTTAAGTACTGTATTAACAAAGTATATCACTATCAAATTGTTGTACTTATGCAATAAAAATATTATTATTATTATTATTATTATTATTATTATTATTATAATATATGTTTATGTATTAATGTTATCTATATGTTATGTATATGTGTATGTATTGATGTTATGTATATAGTATTTAAGTATATGTATGTTTATATAGAAATTGCTTACTTTTATGATATTTATTGGAATAAAAATAATTTATAAATATAATTTTCACTATCCTCGATCTAACAAAGAAATCTCATTTGTCCCCACGGTCAACGGTCAGAGTATGCCTTACGGCATTATGTTCGCCGATTGTAAATTACAATAAAGATTTTAAATAAAAATAAATAAATAAAATAAATAACTAATTTTAGTTTACAGAAGAATTGATGAGAGTTTCTGGTAGTTAAGATATTCCTTTATGTAATGATTACGGGGAAGAGAGTTCGGCTGTCACATGATTAATTAACCGATTTAGATGATAATTGGCGGATATATAATATAACCCAGGGCTATATAAGATAGTCTATGTGATGTCATCAATCGTAACTACGAGTAGGTATAATCAGGGTTAATTAAAGTGCTCTTTCTTTAGACGTATGTGATTCTATTCATAGAAAACAAAAGTCGGAAGTGACAAACATTTTAGCTTAAAATTAACAGTTTGTATGGAGAAATAATTTCGTCACTTCCGACATAATCTATTTTTTTAGTCTAAAGTCACACGGTACTTAGCCTCTATATAGCGCTAATAGAGTTGATATTTACATGATGTATATTTTCATTCATAACAGCCCCTAGAACACAGCGTCCTAGACCTACTTTTAGACATGGGCCTTCCAGAATATATATCTGGAGAATTTGGCCTACACTCGCCACGCCAGATTTTTAATGAAAATTAATTAACTACTTCACAAGTTGATATTTGTGACACGGGAACGGTGGTGTTGTAAATCTATTACAAATGTACGTAAGAAAAGTGTATTACTCATTAGTATATGCCGTAGGGGGTTGAACCGCCTTTTGTAGGATTTTTAAGGAAAGTGTTCCTACAACCGAGCTACGACTGCGCCTGTTATGTATATAATATAACAGAATACACTAAAAAAGTTGGGAGCCGGGCCTTACAGCTAATACATATATAGTCAATGACACCGCTGACCTAAGGGGAGCGTATATTTATAGACCTAACTAAAATTATATTATGCTTGTATAGCATATATACTCGTAGTGTTAAGTTGCTGTTATATGAACTCCGGTGGTGGCTCGGTTGTAAGAACGCGTTCCCTAAATCCTTCAAAGGTCGGTTCAAACCCACCCGGCATGTACCAATGAGAAATACACTTTTCTTGCGAACATTTGTCATAGATTTACAACACCACTGTTCCCGTGCCTCAGAGAGCACGTTAAGCCGTCGGTCCCGGTTCCACTAATACAAACTTGTGGAAAAGTTAATAAATTGTCATTTTTTATTTTTTTTAAACAGACAGACAGTGGGGTCGTCCAGGCCCGGATGCGTAATGGGCGTGGGTTGGGGATGGGGACAGTCCCCCGTTTTCCCCGGCAGGATCTCAGCGGGTAACCACCCGCCGGTAATTCATGCACGTTTAGTGCTGGGCGCCGTTACTAGTATAACAGCGCCCGTGTGGCTCACGAACCCAGGGGGCTAAGTTCGACTGCTTCAGCTCTCCTCCAGGAGTACTTCTCTAGGAAGTGGTCTCCCGTTGGGGGGCCGCGCACAAGACGGAGCGATGTTCTGGAGATGCTTGAAGTGTCCGTTGTCGGCCCGAGAGAACGTACGTTTAGTCAGGCCAACGACAAACTCCTCAATAGTATAATAGGCATCTCCAAATCTCGAGCTAAGACGGAATTACGCACGAACCATGGCGCTCGGGAAACCACTCTGAGCGATATGTTCTGCTGACTTTGGATCTTGTCCCTGTTTTTTTTTTTTTTATATATTTTCAGACATTTCACACAGCGCCATCTAATTTCCGTGGTAAGCTACGAGGCTTGTGTTACGGAAACTAGATGGTTGATAAACTTACATATTATACTTTTTTTTAAAAATATATATACATATTATACATATAAACACCCAGACCGAGACAAATTATATAATGTACAACTTGCCCCCGGTGGGAATCGAACCCACGACCTCCCGAGTTCACGGCAACGTTTGTTACCACTAGACCACGGAGGCGGTCAACATTAAAAATCGACATCAGATCCTCGCCAACCCGTCTGGCCATATATTCTGGAAGGCCCATCTCCAACAGTGGAAATCCAGGACGCTGTGTTCTAGGGGCGGTAATAAATAAATAAATAAATCAGCATATTTATTGGTTCAATTTGTATAAGTGAGGTTTAAACATTATGTATGGGTACAGTAAAATCTATACTAGATGTTTTCCGTTAGGTAACGTTGGTTTACAAAGCATAAGAGCACATTCGTATTAGCTGACATTGGAATTGGATTCGACACACTCTTTGTGTTATTAGCTTTAATTTAAAATCCACACGCAACTGAGAATTTTTGTATCAAGAGTAATATGAAATTAACATATCAAAGCTTATAATAGGTATTCCTGGTTCAGATTTACATTTCAAAAAGGATTCGAGGTGATTTAGGGAATTTGAATTCCCGGAAGGTGTTTCCTCTGCAAGATAAGGGTTGGGACATCGACGTGTATTTATACAAACCGACCGAAGAATTAAAAATATTTGACGCAGTGGTCCTAAAATGCGAAATTAGGATAAAAGTCAAATCACTTATCCAAACTTTGTTATAACAGAAAATTCTCCGACGAGAATAATAATAATCCAATAAAACGTTAACTTTATTACACAATAACTCAAAAAAAAAAAAGGCAGCATGTAATTGAATACCGATATGTAGATAATCAAATGACATAACCAGATTTAAAATATTAATAACGCGAATGAATTTTAAACTCTTCAATTGATTTCAATAAAAACCGTTGTTTACAGTATGGTGTATTTTCTATGGGGGTGTGAAGGAGTGAGCAAAGAGGTACCTTCGATCTGTCAGGTCAGCGCGATGCAGCAGCTTCTTCCAGAGATCATTGATGGTCACTAGGCCTTCACAATACACAATGTCTAAAGCGGTAGCGGTTGAGAGAATTGCTTAAAACGCGAATTACAGTGGACACAAGACTGTTCGTGCGGCGTGCGGTGGATCCAATTAATATTTTTATTTATATGATTAATCCAATATCTAAACTCTTCTGAACCAAATGTTACCAGCACTTGGCGACAAAAATGTGTCTGCAGAGCGATTTTGTTGTTTGCTGGCTTTATTCAAACTTAAGCTTTCTAAATTAAAAATAAATATCTCCAACTGTGGGTTTTATACCCGAGCTTATGTGGCATCACTGATGGTACAGAAGGTCCATGAATAGGAGCAACTGACGACTGACGACCGACATCAGTCCTTACCAATACGCCGGCCAATTAAGATGCCTTTTTATACTTCGCTTGAAGGACTCCAGGTTATATGAATGGGGAAACACACTGGCTGTGAGAGCATTCCACATTAAGCAATCATTTACTTGTGATTATGCAAATAGTAGGTTAATATTGTATATATGTTTCGTGTATTATTTTATTTATTTATAGTTGTAGTAATTAAATTTAGAAAAGAAATATGTAATAAAAAAATGTAAGTTTGGGTTATCTGTCAGCAATACGTTTCTCTTAATTTAGACTACATAACTAAATGTATGCTACTTTTGTGAACCTGTAAGGGCAAACTGTTACCATTTTGTTAATGATTATGTTAAGTGGTGTATGGTTTAGCTAATAAAATAAAAATAATAAAAATCGTTGGCGTGCGACAGATGTCTGTAAATTGATATACGCGTAGGGAGAGTGGCAGGTATTAGGTATGATGGTGCATATTTTTGTTTGTTACAAAATTTACAACTTTATGTGACACTTAACAACTTAGCCAATATCCCATGCATTTAGGGCCAATAAATTGTTATGTGTTTTCTTTTACTATGTCTAGGGTAGTAAAATATTTGAGAACAGTCTTTTGTAGGCCCAAATGTAATAGGAGCAGTATTATAAGTAATTTGTTTCAAAATAAATAAGCTTTAAACCCAAAGTATAAGTTATTTTATTGATTTAGCTAATATACCACCAATAATTATGTATCACTATAATCAATTTACTATCACTGCATATTTTACAAAACAAAGTCCTCCGCCGCGTCTGTCTGTCTGTTGGCAATAAACTCAAAAACTACTGCACCAATTGTCATGCTGTTTTCACCAATGGATAGAGTGGTTCTTAGGTTAGGATTTGGTATATGATTTGTTAAGTTTTTTTATACTTTAACGATTTGATTGGATTGGTTGGAGGTGTCGGAAAAAATAAGCCATCTGGGAGCTTTCATCGAAAACGCTGCCTAAACCCTGTGAGATATAATAAAATAATGTATGGTGGAATTGTGTATCTTATATAGTTCTACAGAAAAGTCTACGATGGCATATGTCTATCTCTTAAGGATAACATACTATATCAATTTTAATAAAAGCTATTTACACAAATACGGTATTAATCCTTACTTACAGTTCCGTGGGAATCAAATATTCCAAAAGACCACAACATGAAGTCGAATAAATATTATGATCTCACAGAAGAAATGATCAGGAACAAGACACAGCTTTACGCAGCTTACTTGGAAGTTGGTGCGAGAGGAGTTCCAGCAAAATCTTTGCATCATTTACTGAAAGAATTGGGCCTAAGCAGGTCTGCCGTCAATACATTTATGAAACAAGCTTCCAAGACGGCATTAACGGAATCATATAGTATTTGGTTGGGTAGGGAGAGAAGTAGAATGGTGGATGGTGAGCGTATTATCGGGCAATAAAATAAAAAAGGGAGGCCTCCTTTTCTTAAACCAGCCTATTGTCGGTCGCAAGCCCGAGACACCATTCTTCTCATCTCTTACCCACACACGATGGACCCGGCATGGAATGCTTAGAAATTTGTCTTGTCTTCTTCATTTTAAATACGTTTAATTAGCTTGAGCATTTCATGAAAATTATTGTCTACCCTTTACACCATGTAAATCAAATGAATACTTTAGGAAATATATCAAAATCAAAATAATGTGCAACGATGTTAATTTCGTAGAACAGTCTAGGCACTTGTTCTGAAATATCACAAATAAATTATTGTGTCCCGCCGAAAAATCAAACCTGGTACCTCAGCGTCTAAATCTCGGGTCGTAGTCACTAGACTACGGGGGCAGTCTGACAACGTATTTTCACAGACGAGTTCTCCGAAAAGAGGTTACACAAACATTTATTTACGTAGGTTAAATTATAATAAATTTTAAACGTAATTTTTACGAGTAAATAACGAAAATAAATACCTAAAATTGATTTTAGATTAATTTACCTATCTACCATTTTTTATTATTAGTATCAAATCCTTATCAAAATCTATTCTTAGTCGAAGAGCGACCTTCACCGAACTTATCAAAATGATTTTTTTTTTATACTAGCACGACATGTGACCTTGGGCCCACCTGATGGTAAGTGGCGCGCAAGGTCCATGAATGTTAGCAACTGAAGTCAGATACTCATGACTGACATCAGTCCCTAACACTATGCCGGCTTGACTAGATGCTTTGTCACACTTCGCTTGGAGGACTCCAATTTACAGGAAAGTGGAAACACAGAGGCTGGAAGAGCATTCCACATCTTTATCGTGCGACAGATGTATGAGTCCCCAAATTTATACGTACGCGAAGGGATGGTGACTACGGTATGTGGGTGCATATTACTGTCTATATAATAAAATACGCTCACAAAAGCGGCAGTCATGGGTTGTTAAGTGTGTTCAAGGCGTAGAAAGAGTTTTTTTTTATAGTTCAAGGCTATGTTTTTTTTTCAAGTGGGCTTGGATGGCTACTGTACGAGAAATGTCAAAATATGCCGAATTTTGTCTTTGGGACGATTTTGATAAAGAATAATCCTCTGCAACACATTATAAAAAAACTATTATGCTAGCCGGACAGTTTCCTAAGTTTGACGTTTGTCATTACTTCCTAAATTTTATTCTTATCAGCTGGTGTAATAATACACGAAAACATCGTGTATTTGATCAAAAAAAAAAGTTTACGCTAGAATATATTTTGTTAGGCAACCAATCACCGTTGCTTTTGTTAGTGTATTCAATTATTTAAAAATATGGATTTCATTTGTATAACCTATCGATGAAGGTCGCTCTTGGACTATATATTTTTTATGCAAAATAACAATTTAATTTAATTATTTCGGGCGTGAATTTATTCGTTAGATAAATACCGATAAGGCGATAGTAATTATCAAGTAAAAAGGGTCTTGGGATTCCTTCTGCTTGATGACGTCATCAGTCAGCCCTTAGAGATCTCCATTTACGAAACGCTTAACGCAATTTAGCCCAAAAACCTATTTTCACCGAAAGATATAAATTAAGGTATTTGCAACCGGTTTAACCCTTACGGTATATATATTTTTAACATTGTTAATTTATAAAAATATAGAACAGTAAAACTGTAGATCGGAACCGAATGAAATTAATATTTATGTAATAAAATAATGTATCATCACCACCGTTTCCCTTTCGGAGTGGTCAGAAACCAGAAATAAATAAGCAGATTGATTGTTCTTGTCAATTTATTGGAATACAATGTTAATGTCAAAATTTGCATATTAAAAAATATTTTATTGAGTAAAAACAGTTGTCAATAAGAATTTTCTTTAACTCAATAGTAAAACGTTTATTTAATTTTGTGTTAATTTAGCGCTTTAAGTATCCTACCATCCACCTGGCTACCTAGTGTTCGGGTGAACGAGTGTTTTTTGCGTGAGTAGCCAATCTTTTCCCAATCAGTAGCTATACTCTTTGGATGGGTCTTTCAGAACTCATACATATGTGGAGAATTACTGTGGAGATGAAGCCAAAGGAATATACGAGAACTTTGTATTAATATCTCGTCTCCTGGCTTAAGATTGCAATAAATTTTATATAGCTACGATCGACGGCATACAAAATATGAATAAAATATCAATACTGTTGTTTATATGTATTGATAAATACAAGACAAACTGTATTGCCTTCGGGATATATTTACGAATGGAATTTAAGGCAGCTGCCACTCGGTCTGTTTTCATTATACCTGCAAATAAAAGAAAAAACATATTATTATTTCATTTTCAAGGTACTTCCGGTAGAGCTGGTGCTGCGGCGAAACAAGCGCAGATCAGCAAGCGTTGAAAATATGAAACAATTTGCAATACAGAGGACCCTCGGTAATAAGGCCCTTGTCTAATCAGAAACCCCCGGTAATAACATGTCTAGTATTATTGAATAATTTTAATAGGTGGTAGGCGGATTGGTAGTGGTAAATTGCCCAGTCTGCCTAGGCGGGAAAGTATCCATCGATCGTGCCGATGAACCCAGTAAAGTGTATCTACACGTTTCGGGATCAGGCTTGAATTGCAGTCATACCCAGTCAAGCCGGATTTGTGTTAGGGTCAAATTCTTAGCATTCCATGGATTCACTGTGGCACCCGGTCCATTGTGAGTAGAATGGTATGGCGGGCTGGCGCTGCTGGTTTATAAAGGAACTCTTTTTATTGCGCAATAAGACGCTAACTAATTACCATTCTTCTCCTGTCCCTACTTAACCAAATATGAATATGATTGCGTTATTGCCGTCTTGGAAGCTCCTATTCTACTACAAATCCGACCAAAAGGCCGCTGGCGGATATGACGGCACGATTTCTGACTGACAATGGACACACGCACTTTGCGTCCGCCCAAGATTTTTACGTTCAACACTACGGATATTTCTTCGCAAATCTTTGTTACTATAATGGAAAACAAACAGCTTCGGCTTAGCCTACAACCTATATTTTATTTTTAGAAAATGCAAATATAAAAGTATGATTTGTTTTACAGAAGTATCTTGAACTCGCTATAGACGATAAGGTAAAAAAGTTAATAATAATAAATAATAATAAATTCTTTATTGTACAAAACCAAAACAACAGGCACATAAGCCTGCCATATGACCGCCTCCGTGGTCTAGTGGTAACAAACGTTGCCGTGAACTAGGGAGGTCGTGGGTTCGATTCCCACCGGGGGCAAGTTCTACATTGTATAATTTGTCTCGGTCTGGGTGTTTATATGTATAATATGTATATATTTACAAAAAAAAAATATAATATGTAGTTTATCAACAAGTATAATATCTAGTTTCCGTAACACAAGCCTCGTACCTTACCACGGAAATTAGATGGCGCTGTGTGACCTGTCTGAAAATATTTATTATTTATTTATATTTATAGGCGAGCTTAATGTCGTAAATGCATTTTCTACCAACTAACCTTTGTGACTGAGAGCTGTAATAAGCAGGTGCAGAAGGTTACGAAGAAAATAGATAGTTGAAATTATTTTATTATCAAGTTGGTGAGAATGGTATGACATCGGCGGCAGACCCAATAATTGATTTTGCAAATTTATTTTTTACTATTTGAATTAAGAGGTTTAAGAGGCTTTTGCTTCCCTCTCGCTCGCACAATCCAATATTTAGATTTTTTAAGTCTGAGTGTACTTTTGAGAAATGTAGTCTATCAACTTTCTAGGAAATAAAATTTACTGAATTGATTATAATTAAGAAGAAGAGAAATTTCTAACATTAACCATGCGGGTCCATCGTGTGTGGGTCAGAGTTGAGAAGAATGGTGTCTCGGGCTTGCGACCGAAAATAGGCTGGTTTGAAAAGGAGACCTTCTTTTTATTTTTATTAAGCGATAATACGATCACTATCCACCATGCTACTTCTCTTCCTACCCAACCAAATACTGTATGATTCCGTTAATGCCGTCTTGGAAGCTCGTTCCACAAATGTATTGACGGCAGACCTGCTTAGGCCCAATTCTTTCAGTAAGTGATGCAAAGATTTTGCTCGGTAAAGTAATGTTATTTTCTAGAAAGCAGATCGGCCTATACCTAAATGTACACTTAATTTTTTTTTTATATCTGAATGTATAACGATGCAAAGCGTAACAACCCTCTTAATTATTATAATTATTAATTCTATATTAATTCTATTTGTTGTTGGATATTGTCAATAGTTTTCCTTAAATAATAATAAGATTTTAACATTGTAAATAATGTTTAACAAAATTTGTGTGCCAGAAATGGCTGAATGTACAGAACTAACTTACTATTAGTAGTAGTATCATCACGACCGTTTTCCCTTTCGGGGTGGTCAGAAACCACGCTTATCAATAAGCGGATTCACATTTAGCCAACTTTACTATGGGCCAATCATGACAAGTGGCAAGCTCGTCGATGATTTTATTTTTATATTATTGTTTATTTATTATGTAATTTATGTTTATATATATATATATTTATATATTACGTATTTATGTATTTGTATATGTATTAGTATGTAATATTGTTATGTATGTATTAATACTGTTAAGAATAACTTAATTAATGATTGCACCTACCATCTATACTGTCTAAAACTTACTATTAATATTTACTATTACCATTTTCTATGCAAATAAATATTTTCATTTCATTTTAAATAAATAAATAAGAAAATTTTATTTTGTTTTTAAATTTAAGTAAACAGTATCGAGTTGACAGACGAACCAGTTCCAAAAGGTGGCTAATCTAAAATATTCCAAAGATATTTCATCGAATTTCCTCTTATTTTTTCTATCGTAATTTTTTCTTTGTTAAGGAAATTGAATTTGAATTCATCGCGTTATGGAGGCATTCCTGCTTTTATTTCGTTATTTTATTCAGTACCCATAGACATATATATAAAGCTATTTATTTAACTTTATGTTAAAATTTGACGATACCTTAAATAATCGAAATTAAATGATATAGGTCGCTCGCAGAAACGCAATACAAATCACTGTATAAAAACGTTCCGCTTACCACAATGGAGGCGGAGTACGAAACGAATAATCAGGTAGGGGTTCAGCACGAAACAACCAATCAGGTCAGGAGTTATTGCTATTTTTCTCTGTCCAAAATTAGGTACCTATATGAAAGTGAAAATATTTCTAAAAATTTGTAATTTAATTTCCTTAAAAGTAACACTCTTCTTGGATAGTTCCTAACAACTGTAATATTGTATATATTTATTTATGTATTATTATTTATTTATATTTATATATATATATATATATATTTATAGTAATTTTTGTTTTATATTACTATATCACTCTATATCTCGACAAATGCCTAAAAAGAGTGAGAGAGAGTGACTGTGGGATAAAGATGAGTGATCTAGTGGTGAACTGCCTGCTTTATGCAGATGATGCTGTTCTTTTGGCATCGTCCGAACAACAACTGCAATCACTAGTCACAAGAATGAAGGAGGGATGTGCAGAAAAAGGACTCCGTTTGAATGCGAGAAAAACCAAGGTACTAGTGTTTGAAAGAAGAAGGATGACAACCGTGACGATAAAGATTGATGATGAAACTCTAGAACAAGTAAATGAAATTATATATCTGGGCAGTGTTTTCACTGCGGATGGGAAGTACGATAGGGACGTTGAAAGAAGAGTGAACACGGGAAATAGTGTTAACGGTGCCCTGGGGTCACTGATCGGCAGTCGAAATGTCAGTGACAAAGCTCGGCTCGCCATACACAATGCCATGTTGGTACCAACACTGATGTATGGAAGCGAAACGTGGATATGTCAGAATACGCATGAGAGTAGGGTTAATGCAGTAGAAATGCGGTCGTTGCGGCGGATATGTGGCGTTACTTTGGCGGACCGCATACGTAACGTCGAAATACGGAAAAGGGTTGGTATGAAGGAAAGCATAGGGACAAAAATAAGGAAAAGCATGCTACGATGGTTCGGGCATGTTGAAAGGATGAGCGATGAAAGATTGACGAGCCAGATATATAATGCGAAAGTTGTGGGTAAAAGAGGCCCTGGCAGACCGAGACTCACATATCACGATCAAATAAATAAAACACTGACTGAAGGTGCATTAAAAAGTCTTCGTAACCAAAGGGCATGTATGAAGAGGTTAATGAATGTCGACGAAGCGAAAGAGGTATGTCGTGATCGTGTCAAATGGCGCTCAATTGTCTCTGCCTACCCCGCAAGGGATCTGGCGTGAAGATATGTATGTATATTACGAGTAGTACCTATTAGATTATAGGAAGAATAAAAAACATAATATAAAATTCAACACTAAATTATAAATAAATAAAATACACTACAAATAAAACTAAAATTATAGTAGGTACATATTTAGTTGTAGTTTAGTTGATGGAGTAAGAATGTCTAGCGGCACTGTATATAGTGTAGAAAGTTTTAAATTAATAAATAAATAATATTTGTATTTATTTAAATTAAAAACTATCTACTTAAAAAAATATATTAAATTAAATATAAAATAAAAGTAAAAAATATAAATAAAAAATGCTTTCTAGGAACAGACCCTTCCTTCAGGGATAGTACCAAGAAGACTGGCAACATTTTCCATCTGTATAGCTAGTACGTTGGCAGACATAATTGCCAGCTTTCCTATCTCCAGACTTTTCCTTTAGCTGTTTGGATAGCCTCCATGGGCCCATCGTCTCGACCCCAAACGGCACAAATTCGTAACCTGTACCGAGGTTGGCCTATTTGCGCAGCTTGAGTACTCAGCAGAAACCGCAATGTGAGATGAGGCTAATGTATCTACACATTATACATCCTTCATAGTTTTTCTCAGATATACACTTTTTTTTATATATTGGATTGTACAAGGGATGCCAAAGCGTTAAAGCCGCTTAAAGGATTTTTTTATTATAACGGTTCCGGATTAATGTTTTGAATCCGACTTCTGGTCTGTTAAATAGATGTCTACGCATTCCTGCTTTTATTTCGTTATTTTATTCAGTACCCCTTTGTTATCGAAATTTTCAGTTGAATTCCGTAATTGGAAGTAGTAATTTAACTTTTTTTCCCTCTTATTCATACCTTTCCTTGTGTTTGCCCTTTTGTATAGCATTTATATAACTTGGAAATAATTTTGAAATATTAACGATTCTTCCCGAATGCTTTGTTTGGGTATTTTTTACCTGACGAGTTACGTAACCAAAAACGGAAAGCGTGGAGGATGAAAAATCGACGATTTCAATGATAAATTTTAGATAAGATCAGCCTTTACGAATACAATGCCGTTAAACCAAATCATGTTATTAATAATAATATCACGATACCTCGAGATGCTTTGTAGCAGGCTGGGCAATGATTACACTGGTCATCTGTTGTTTTAAAATATTCATTTAGTACCTGTAGTTTTCGAGATTTTACTTTTAAAGTATTTATTACTATATTATGTACATAAAAACTTTTTTTTTTGGGACTTTATTAGTAGATACAAAACTACACGTAGGAAATATATATTTAGTGTGTGCCAATGCACACCTAATGCAAAACCACTAACGATATCTCGGTACCTTTTTTAATTCATTCTGTTGACCTGTGTTACCAAGAAAGGACTGAAAGGCGACAAATAGATAACAAACATACAGTCAAGGCTTCTTTTAAATTTATAATATAAGTATGGACATATGCGATATACTATTAAAAACATTTACGTCGTAAAGCGAGTGGCGACGCGACGTAATTACGATTGATCATACGAAAGTAATGCAACATGGAGATTTTTTGTCATAAAACAATGGTTTGGAATTAGATTAATGTATTCGTGTACATGTGCGATATGATCTGCAGGTTTATTCTCATTTCGTATACAATTTGATTTTTTTATTCCTAAACTTACAAAACCGTTTTATATCGCTCTGAGAAAGTTATTGTTACAACCTTTGTTTACATTTTTGAATACATGTATGTAAACAAGATCTATAACTATACTAGTCTCACAAGGTACAATTTGAAACATATTTTTTTTCAGGCACACTAATACCAAGAACAAGATTATTAGTTCAAGACCGAGATAAAGACTGACCAACTTGGTCTTGGTCTTGCTATTGGGCGATACTGCTCAAAAATTACATTTCTACACAAGTACTATTTTTTCTTTTAAAAAATTTCAAATCGTAGATTTCCTGAGTAAGAATTTTATCCCGCTGTCAGTTCGCGTGATGATGGCATGGCGGCATTGTTTATATGAAATATTCATGTAATTCCTTTTTTATATTCCACCAAGTCCGTAACAAACATAGTCATACATATATTATAGAAATATAGACTAACATCAGTATTTTTAGACGTTTTCTGAACTCCACTCAATTATACCTTTAAGCTGTCACACTGTCACTACGCTCTGCACTCAAGGAATTGAAATGTCAAACTCAAGATACATCGCGACGTACCTTAAATCTTGTTTAAAGCGTGTTTATATTGTTTTTGGCTAATATTTATCAATAAAATTTTAAGTAAGAAAAATATATATTAATGAGTGTTTAAAAATATATATAATTATTTTTTTACTATCTCTTAGCGGCTTCGCTGTAATAGCTACAGTATATAAAAGTAAAGTATTATCACGGGGTGGTAGTAACCACACTTTTAAAGAAGCGGGTTCATATTTAGCCAACTTTACTATTTCCATTCATGACAAGTGCCAATATCACAAGTAAATAAAATAAATTATTGATGAACAGGAATCGATGTCTATATCCACGGTCTTAACCGCTAGACCACAGAGATAGTTAGTACACTAAATAATATCATCTCTCGTCACTGGAACAAGCTTCCACCATCAGACAAGCTCGTTCAAAAACATCTTTAATAAACTACTTAATCTTTTTAAACAAGAAGAACAACATATTTTACATTTGAAATTTTTACTTAATCCAATGGCCAATCATGACAAGTGGTAAGCTCGTCGATGTCTCCACGTACCAAACTTGAGAAATATCACAAATAAATTAAATATTAATTAAATGTATTTATTTACATTAATAAATATTTTTGTGTCCCGACCAGGAATCGAACCCGGTACCTCCGAGTCTAAATCTACAGACTTAACCGTTAGACCACGGAGGCAGTTTAAGTTAAGTGCAATAAAGTAGTTTAATAATAATAATAAATCATCATAAAGAGTTTAAACAACCTACGTAAAACCGATGCATCGTAAAAAAAATATCGTCTATTAGGGCCAGCGCTTTGGCCTTGTCTACGGTGCATATATGTTCACGGTAACAAGTAACAAAAGATAATACTTTGATGTAACAATGAACAATATACGCAGATTTTTCAAATTACACAAATAGGTTTATATTGTACCATTTTATTTAGCGTTGTTGTACTCTGGTTAGAAATTTAGATATTACAGCTCTTAAGTACCGTAAAAAGACAATAAAACTGGATAATAAAGAAAAACAAAACAATGTTCTGATAAATTAAATCTAAAAAAAGAATTTTTTTTTGTATGTTTCATTTCATCATCATCATCATCATCGCAGCCCTTAGAACACAGCATCCTAGACCTCCACTGTTGGCAATGGGCCTTCCAGAACATATATCTGGAGAATTTGGCCTACACACGCTGGCCAGGCGGGTTGGCGAGGATGTTTCATTTATTAGCTTATAAAGAAGAGACATTTATAAGTATTCCATGGCTTCACCGTGCGGGTGCCAGGTCCATCGTGTGTGGGTAAGAGATGAGAATGGTGTTTTGGGGCAGCGACCGAGGCCTTATTTTTTATTTTCATTGCGCAATAAGACGCTCACCATCTACCATTCTACTCCTCTCCCTACCCAACCAAATACTGTATGATTCCGTTAATAGAAAGCTTTTTCCATAAATGTATTGACGGCTGAGGTCTGTTTTTCTTAGGCCCAATTCTTTCAGTAAGTGGTGCATAGATTTTGCTGGAACTCCTCTCGCACCAACTTCCACTGCGTAAAGCTGAGTCTTGAACCCGTTCCTGATCATTTGTACGATTTCATAATGTGGTCTTTTGGAATATTTGATTCCCTCGAAACGGTAAGTTTTAAAAGAATAACGCTTTTCGTTGCGATAAAACACTAAGGTATCTGGCCTCTAGGCTGATACAGCTAGTCCATGTGGGGTCCTATAATGATGTTCAAATGTATCCATAAGAATTTGCCAGTCTGATGCGGCGCTACGGATTGAGGTGGACTTGTATTTAGTTTACGTACTTTGCCCTCTACAAATGTGGTCAATGTTTTATTTGTAGTCTCTTTCTGGCTTTTACAATAGAAAGCTGAAAATTTACTGCTTCATGTCGGTGCGAGTAATAGCTAGTAGGTAATAATAGAAAAAAAAACAATTAAAACAATTATTGAAATACCTTGTTTTATGTATCTCACGATTGTTTTGATCGCTATACTTCTCTCGGATTTATAATGGTACACCTACCGTAAAAAAAATGTATCTGGCAATACTGGTGGAGAGGACAGACAGACAGTGGGATCGTCCAGGCCCGGATGCCTAATAGGCCTGGGTTGGAGATGGGGACATTCCCTCGTTTTCCCCGGCAAAATTTCATCGGGTAACCATCCGCCGGTTATTCATGCACGTTTAGTGCTGGGCGCCGTTACCAGTATAACAGCGCCCGTGTGGCTCACGAACCCAGGGGGCTAGGTTCGACTGCTTCAGCTCTCCTCCAGGAGTACTTCTCTAGGAAATGGTCTCCCGTTGGGGGGCCGAGCACAAGACGGAGCGATATTCTGGAGATGCTTGAAGTGTCCGTTGTCGGCCCGATAGAACATACGTCTAGTCAGGCCAACGACAAACTCCTCAATAGTAGGCATCTCCAATCTCGAGCTAAGACGGATTACGCACAAACCATGGCGCTCAGGAAACCACTCTGAGCGATATGTTCTGCTGACTTTGGATCTTGTCCCTTTTGGTCTTGACCAGAAGACGAGAACGAATGAACATCTTGTAGATACAGACCTTCAACCCAAGCGGCAAGCTGGAATTGCGATGTTCCGAAGATGGTCAGTGCGCCTGCAGTCGGCTGAATTGAACACTAATCGTTAACTTTAATGGTTTATTTGTTAACAAGCAAGTTGATTACAAAGCCGCCATATAAACGTGTGCTAAATTCGGGTGTCAGTATTGACAGAACAATTCCGTTAGATACGTCGTTCGGGAGTAAACATGCATCTTGTAGTTGTATCTAGTATAGGGGCAGGGCTACAGATAAACCACCTTAAGAGGGTTTGCATCTCACTTGCTCGCAGTCCATTATTTTAAAAAAAACTTTATAGTACTTTTTTTTTTTGCATTTACGTTTTTTTTTTTATTAGTTTATTTTTAGTTTTTTTTTTCCTAGTTAAAATCGTAAACAAAAATTATAGTTTTTATTAAAGTTATTAAAACAGAACATGACATGACAAAAATACGCGAAATTTTAGATGTTATATATTATGTAATGTTTTAAAATATAAAATCCTATCTCTCTTCCTATGACAAATCTCTTCGCTCTTCTCACAACTCCCTTCTATCTGTTCCCTCACATTACACTGTATTTGTCTCTAACTCTTTCGTAGTAGTTGCTACTAATTTATGAAAAGATCTACCTGTCAACATACGGCAAGCAACTATTTTTTATTTATTATTATTTAAAACTTTATTGCACTATGTACAAGGGGCGGGCTTAGTGCCGCTAGACATTCTCTGACAGCCAACCTTTGGGACTACTAGCTACCAGGTAATTAAAAAAAACTGGTGTATTCACTCTTCTTAAATTGCTCATGACAGCGTTAGTATATATGTATGTTTATGTAATATAATATATATTATTATTATTTAGTATATTTTAGTATATTAATAAGTATATATTAATTATATTAAATTACCTTTTATAATTATAGTATATTATTATTATTTCTATGATTTCACCTATAATTGTTCAAATTTGTCCCTAAGGTTTGGCTGTCAGAGAATGTCTTCGGGCATTAAGTCCGCCTTTGTACTGTGTGCATTAAAGTATTTTTAAACTAACTAGGCCACCATGCCTTATGCTGCTAAAAAGTGCCGGATGTCGAGACATCATGCAATCAATGACATGCTGTCAAGGGCGCTTACATCTGCTAATATCCCCTGCATCCTCGAACCATCGGGGATAGTTAGGTCTGATGGTAAGCGTCCGGATGGGATGTCGTTGATTCCATATAAACGAGGCCGTGCATGTGACATCCGGCCATAAGAAACCCGGGGCCGCTGCAGAGTCAGCCGCGCGCCTTAAACGCAACAAATACGCGGAGATCATCATTAATCACTACTTCATCCCATTTGCAACGATGGGTCCGTGGTCAGAGGACGCTCTGGCGTTCTCTCGTGAGCTTGGCGACGGGTGAGCCTTTAAGTAGAGAAACTTTGCTCAAAGGATCAGCCTCGCCTTCCATAGAATCATAAATTTAGTTCAGCTATCAAGTAACACGACATTTATTGACTGTGGTACACATGCATGCGGTACGAAGTTCGCTGAGTCAGCTAGTATTTAAATAAATTCCTGTCCAAAGGAATGTGTCGATAATTTATTGTAATACTCGTATAATAACGCAAACTTCAAACAGATTTAACGTTCATCATTTTAATGACTCCATTCCCAAAATATCTGTATTTGATGTCAAAATATAAACGGGAGGTATTTTGTGTAATGTGGAACGCGTCGGCAAACATCAAACACAACAAAGGTTAGCGCGCGGGAAATCGCGGAAATCGATCAAAGGCACCGCCGCCTTCCTAACGAAATAAAGTCGGCGATTTGGAAACAACAATGTCGAAACAAAAAGTTACACATAGTTCACTCATTTTCAAACAAATACAATAATGGTAACTCAATTATTTAAAAATTTGTTGTTTTTGTTTTATATTGTTTAATTGCACGTTTATTATTTTATTTATTTTAAAAGCAAGTACATGATTACATAATAAATAAATATAAAATACAGTATTTGGTTGGGTAGGGAGAGGAGTACTAGAATGATGGATGGAGAGCGTATTATCCCGCAATAAAAAAAAAGGAAGGCCTCCTTTTCTTAAACCAGCCTATTGTCGGTCGCAAGGCCGAGACACCATTATTCTCATCTCTTACCCACACACAATGGACCCGGCGCCCGCACGGTGAATACATGGAATGCTTAGAAAATTTGTCTTCTGTTAGGCAGTACTAAGTTTGCCGGGTCAGCTAGTAAAAAATAAAGATGAGTCAATTTGTCATATTATGGAATTAGGTAAACCATATTCAAAGTTAAATGAAGTTTTAATGTCAGTATTGTGTGAAAGCAAAACAGATTCCTTTGTTCGGGTATTTCTAAAAAAGTTAACAAAGCGTACGCTCAGTGTCACCCTTTGTTAGTTTTTTTTTCATATTCTCCGGCTTTGAGAGCATTTTTCACTTCAAATGCAAACAAGATCTAAGAGCTGCTTTCGGGTGTTAGCGACTTGCGAATGCGACATTAAATTTGCAGTGAAAAAACAATGGGCAATTTTATATGGCCCTTGTCACTGCTGGAGTACCCTCTGGGATTGAGCGAAGCGATGGCAAAAGAACCGACGGCATGACCGCGGAAACTTGGCAGATCTGGTTTGGGATGCTACATCTCACACATCCAGGTAACCTCGTCCTGCGCGGGATGTGCGGCGGTTTCTGCTGAAAACCTCAAGCTGCGCAAACACGCCAAACTCGGTACAGGTTACGAGTTCGCGCCGTTTGCGGTCGAGACGATAGGACCATAGGAACCCTCAGCCAAGCGTCTGGCCAAGGAGGATGGCCAAACGGCTGATGGAGAAATCTGGAGACAGATAGGCTGGCAATTATTTCTGCCAACGTCTTCGTTCTTCTCAACTCCAACTCAAAATCCCACCCCACACTTCCAGCAGATATTTAGATTCATTTACCGTATCGTCTGCTCGCCAGTGGAATAAACTTCCACTGGCCATCAGACAAGCTCCTTCCATTCAAATCTTTAAAAAACCACTTAATACTTTATTTTTAAACAAGCAGAACAATATATTTTAACTCCACAAATTTCTACTTCCTAATAATATATTATCTTCATATATGTATATCTACTATAATAAGTATATATTGATGAGTATTTATGTAGTCTATGTATACATACTATTTATTGGTTAGAATTGCACCCCACATATTTATACTGTCTCACTCTCCCAAAGGTTAGCTGGTAGAAAAAGCCGAAATGGCTTTAAGTTCGCCTTTGTACATACTTTTAAGTAAAGTGCAATAAAGTATTTAATAAGTAAATAAATAGCCTCACTATACAAAGGGGAAATGTTGCCAGTCACCTTGGGACTATTCCTGGTGGGACGTCTCTTGAGGACGTTTTTTTAGTTATAGTTTAAGTTTATAGTTATTTAATTTTATTACTTATTGATTAAATAGCATTTATTACCAATGTTTAAATTAATAACTAGACTTCTTTTTTAAAGAAAAAGTTTTTTTAGAAATAATGGCTTTTAGTTATAATAAAGCATCTAGAATCGTACAGTACAGTAATGAGAAGTGTCAAAAGGACGTACATACATACATACATTTTTCGCGCCAAATCACTTGTGGGATATACAGAGACAAATGAGACCCACTTGCCATGATCACGATATACTTCTTTCGCTTTTTCGACATTCATCAACCTCTTTATAAGTATTAAATACATAAATACTTACATGATATATACTTAAAATAATATATGTAATAAACATAAATATGTATTATATTACATACGATAAGCTAAAAAATAATAATGAGCGTATCTCAATCATCATGACCGTATCCCTCGCGGGGTGGTCAAAAACCACGCTTTTCTAATTCAGATTTTAACACAAAATAGTAAAATAAAATAAGTTATGTTTAAAATATATATTTATTCTGATATTTTTGTTAATTTTTACGTGGTCACCAGAATAGAGCCTAGGATAAGAATTTAAATCGTTATTTCGTTTTGTTTACGAGTTGAGGCTTTTTGCGGCAAGAATTGGACCCCATTTATCAAGAATTTACTCTGCTTACTTTGTTGCGGAATGTCTACAGTTTAAGATGGATTACCGCAAATTGCTAGATATATTGCAGAAAGACTCTTTCTGCGTGAAAAAATATAAATTACGGGTTTAAATATATATTTTTAATCTTTTATATTAGCGTGTTTAATTAAGTATACTCTGAGTTACTGGCAGGTAAAAAGAGCGATGGATAGCTGTGTGCGGAGCAAAAACGCGCATCAGTGAGATATATAAAAAATACATTTCATTAATTACAGCCCCCTACTAGATATACAGCGTGTTATAGCTGCTCTATTGGAGATGGGCCTTCCAGAACATATATCTGTTCTAAACATGTACCTGTGTTGTTAAATTGGCCTATAGTCGCAACGCTGGCTAGACGGTTTGGCGATGTAAATTTATTAACGAATCATAATTTGGTATTAGTGGAACCGAGATCCATGGCACGGGAACGGTGGTGTAGTAAATATATGACAAATGGACATAGAAAAAGTGAATTTATCTTTGTTATATTTATATAATAACACGACATGTGTCTCTGCGCCCACCTGATGATAAATGGCGCGCGAGGTCCATGAATGAATGAACTGGAATCAGACACTATGCCGGCTTGACTGCGCATGACGGCAATTCGAGCCTGATCCCGAAACGTGCGGGTACACTTACATACCATCCCGTCTGGGCGGCCGTGACGATTGTAGGCCGAATTCTCCAGAAAAATCTCTGAGGCCCATCTCCAACAGTGGACTCTGTTTTAGGACCTCTGATGATGACATACCATACATGGATAAACATACAATATAAATAAATAGATATCCAAATTGACAAACAACTCAGGCCAAGTCGAGAGAAATAAATTCTGTTTCTCAAGAAAAAATGTGGTTTGAAGGTTTTTTAAATACATTGACGGTGCGTGCCTGATAGCTAGGGGTAATTTGTTCCACTGACGACCAGCAGCAACAGTGAAGGAACCTAAATATCTCAGTATTAGAAGTAACAGTTCCTTCTGTTCCTAACAGATGATGATTATAATTTAACGTGATGTTTATCATTGAGTTTAAATACAATTACTATGCAAATAGCATTTCCAAATGACAAAATATAATCTGGTGCAATTTATCACGACTATCTCGCATGTTGACAGACGCGACAATTCGTGAAATAATATTAATTATACATTTATAGTAATAAGTTATATAGTTAAGCGTGATTACAATTTAAGCGTTGTCCAAACAGACGTAGTTTCGGTGGCGAGCGTACCGCAGCCAATAGTAACCATACCCCTTTTCCCTGCGTCTATTGGAATAGTCGGCTGTATTAGGTCAATCAATATACGAGTATATACTAAATTACCTGTGTTGAAATTAATAATTTGATTTGATTTACTATTTCGGCGACCTCCCTTTTATTTACTCATTTTTATTATTATCTATATTATTATTATTATTTTGTAAATTTATTTTATATCTGAAAGTATATTTTAAAAGTGTAACATTTACGTGTAGCAACAAACAAAGCCGCATTTAATCAACACTCGGCAGCAATTTACTACGCGGATCAATTAGCCGATGCGTCGTAAAATGTTATTATTTTATTGGGAGCAAAATTTTCGTCGACGGAATTTATCGTAAATCGTGTTTTATGAGAAAGCCGAAGCAAAATGGGATTGTTCGCGGATGTACTTACCTTCCATATAGGTACAGTCAGGAAAAGGTAAAATGGAACATCGCATTTTATTGTAACCTCAATTTTTTTACAGTCCGTAGATACCTTAGATAAAGAATTAGAAAAAGAGTCCTTCGCGCCATTTTGCACGGACATTTTTAAGTGCAAAATTTGTTTTTTTGTAAATTACCTTATTGTGGATATTTTTAGTCAAAAGTGGTGTTGATTTGTTTAACAATGTGCTACAATATAAATAATTATATAATCCCACGCTGTCTAATGTATATCGTACCGGACCTGTTTAAGCGATAATGCTGCGAATGATTCAAAAAAAGGAAAGCATCAAATTCTGATTAGCTCATGGAAAACAAAAAAATACGATTACAACAGACATGGCTTCCATTGTTTAATGCCAGAGTAACGCTTTCAAATTGTAGAAATTTACTTAATAAAAAATAAATCTGTTCGCGAAGTTCATAGAGCACTTCGTCCATTTTACGGTCAACATAATCGGCCTAGTGAGCAAGCAATTCGTGCAGTTAATGATCACACTAATTGTACTCTTCTCGATTCAAAAACAAATTATCAAGACAAAGAATCGTGCGTACCAAGGAGAATATTGCTGCTGAGCGCAAAGTGTTGAAGAAGACGCCGAAATGTCGATTCGTCGCAAAGTAGTGAAAAATTGGACATATCTAATGGACTATGTAACTCGTAGCTGCTGCGGACATATGCCGGAAATCATATATAAAAAGTATATGCCATGAAATTATACATCAGATAATAATAATAAAAAACAATATTTTTAAACAAAAGTTCTCAATCTCGAAACACCCTTATAAGTATTTTGTCAAATCAAATCAAATCATTTATTTGTTTCAACACAGGTAATCTAGTTAAATATATTAACCTAGTTTATAAAAGTGCAGCTGTGTTCTGCCATGAGGCGTACAAATATTGTATATATATATATATATTGTAAGATACATATGATTATATAATTACACAACACAAAAAAATAAAATGTTGATTCACAGTAAAAAGTTGTATCTAATTCTGGTTGTGGTCAAATTTAAATTAATATTTAGATGTCAATTTGGGTCATTTAAAAAATCTTGCACAGAATAATGCGATTTTTCAATTAGAACTTTAGTCAACGTCTTTTTAAACAGACTATGCGGTAAAAGTTTAATGTCGTCGTTAATAATATTTATTTTGTGTAAGCAATTTGTTTGACTGTACCTAATATTACCCACACCATTTATGGAGGTATGTTTTGGTAATACGGATTTAACCCTTAATTTGGCGGAGTATGCGTTATAGCTAAAAGAGTTTTAAAAATATTTTGAAACAGAATATATACCTATATATTTTTTCAAGATGCGCTAGCAATTTATTATTTGTGGTTTACATTAGACTTCGACAACCTTCACACTAATTATAATAAAATCCATAAGTACTAATATTATAAGTGTGACACAAGCTTTGTCTGTATGTATGTTGTAAAACACTATTTAAATAACTATATATTTATTTTTATTATAATTGTATGATGTACTAGTATGTATATAGTGTAGGTATATTACAATTATTAAACTATTTTATTAGTTGTATGATTAAAATGTATTATTTTATCATTCTAAGGTCATTTGTCTGTCTGCCTATTTGAATCCCTTAACGCCTAAACTACTAGACCGATTTTGATAAAATTTGGCAGACATATTCCTTAAAACCTTGAACATGAAGTCAAAATGTAAACATGACATACGAACCTACACCCACGTCAAGGTTTCGATCAATACAGCGTATTAAAATTTATGTTTTTTTTTTGTGAATCGGTTGAAGCTCTTCATTCCAAAATCTTCAACAATGGAGGTCTAGGACGCTGTGTTCTAGGGGCTGTAATAATTATGGTGATATTTTTTTGTTCCTTGATTAAGTTTTTAATAATACCTACCTTGCCAATGTTTATGGTCGTAATGAAACTTAGATTTTAATTGAATAAAAGCCATACAAATAAGCTAGAGTTAAATCGTTAATTCCAAGCAATCTCTAGTTGGTCACTGAATTCAGCGTTAATTCCTTAAGAGCCAGTACCATGGAACGTGTTTATTTGTTTAGAAATTAAATTTAAAAATACCATTTTTTTTGACATACCTATCGCCCATCTCTACTAGGCTCCAAAAAACATATCTGCAATTTATATTAAAATCGGTCCAGTCCAAAAAAACGAACAAACAAATAAACATAAATACAAAGCTTATTTCACATTTATAAAATTAAGTATGGATTTCTTAAGAATAAGGCCTTCACGAGAGTGGTGGTGGTTTGGTTGTAAAAACGCTTTCTTTAACATGCCAATTTATATAAAGTAAAGCCATGTATGGCCAATGTGTTACTTATAAGGTATACCTATGTATTTATTTCTGTAATGAGCTGTGGTTTTTGTAATAAATAAATTAAAAGGTGACTTCGAACCCAGCTATGTACCAATTAGAAATACACTTTTCTTACGTACATTTGTTATAGATTTACAACACCACCGTTCCCGTGCCTTGGAGAGCGCGTTAAGCCGTCGGTCCAGGTTCCACTAATACCAACTTATGGATTCGTTAATCATCATTTCATCATCATTACAGCCCCTAAAACACAGCGTCCTAGATATCCACTGTTGGAGATGGGACCTTCCAGAACATATATCTGGAGAATTTGGCCTACACTCGCCACGCTAGTTATTCGTAAATAAATTCAAATTGAAATTGACATCAGACCCTCGCTTTATCACCAAAGGCTGTGATGAAGGCCTTCTTATATAATAAACGATTTTGAATTTCTTTTGCCATGCTCTGGCAGGTTGGCGACGAATTGGGCCCCGATTCTCACTCTTTCGACATGCATCCACTCGATTTATTCAAATGTTTTTTTTTTTTTATAGAGATCTGTCACTTTTCATTCCAATACATTGATTAGATACGTAAGTTGTAAGCGCCTGAATTAGAGCGCAGATGTAAATTCTAGGGGTCGTAGTGTAGAGTGCGAGTGAGAAAGTTGCACGGAAGTGACCTTGTTTAGTTTCAAAAAGAGCCTTTTGTCTCGTATGCATAAGTTAGATAACAAAATAAAAACTTAGTCTCTATTTTAATATTCTTTTAGAACACGCGACAAACTTACAGTAGATAGTTTTCACAACGTTGTTAGAGAACGGATAAAATTAAGTTTTGTTATTTAAAAAAAACCATAACGATACAACTCTAGAACCTAGGGACTGACATAGACTATATGACCACGACATGTGACACTACATTCATTTTGTTTTGTCAGTTTGCCTTGGCTTTACGCTTATACTAGCCTTGCCACTAATTATAATAAATACCATACTAATAGTATCGATGCTTTTGAGATGTTGTGTTGGAGAAAAATGCTGAGGATCTCGTGGACTGAGCGTCGTACTAACGTATCAATTTTAAACCAACTAGACATAGGCTATCTCACTATATGCCTTCGTCGACTCCAGTATTTCGGACACATTGCCAGAAAAGGAGGGGATAACCTGGAGAAACTTTTTGTTACTGGCAAGGTGGAAGGAAAGAGACTGAGAGGACGAAGGCTGGTACGCTGGTCCGACCAAATCCGCTTCACCACCAACACTAGCGTCCATGATGCTGTGCATGCCGCCTAAGACAGGAGCGGGTGGCGTGCTATCATCAAGACGCACACCAATTCATGATGAGGTCACGATCCTCATCAATGAGAAAACACGACGCAAGGAGGAATATTATTAATGAGTAACAAACTTCGTCTATGTGTTTATTTTGCAATCATATAATACTGGACTGATTTATCAGAAATATTCCTTGGAATCCAGTGACGGACATCTGGGCCCCGATTCTCGCACTTTTTACATGCATGTCCGCTCGATTATCTCCAATGAAACGGACAGTTTTCTATGGAGATCTGTCGCTTTTCATTCTAATATTTCGTACCGACACGTAAGTCGAGGCGTTTGACCACACATGTCACTCGGAGGTCATTTGGCTGTTTGTCTATTAGAATCACCTTTACACCTAAACTACTTTACCGATTTTGATAAAATTTTGCTGAATTATTATATTAAGTTGGAGATGACGTCAAAATTTTTAATATGACATGTGATCCAACATCTACCTGTTTTTTTTTTCGCTGATTACTATTTTATTGTGCAACGCCGGGCTCAAACAGTTAGTAAATAATTGTAATATAATTGATTCATAGTACTGGCTGTTAAAAGACGAGGAAATTTCTAGCTGAATAAATTGGAGCCGCTATCCCGGCGCAAAACTACAACCGTTTGTGGGAAACCTGAAGGATTGATACAAGGGTCGGGAGAACTATGCTGGCAATTTAATTATTGTCGTGTTTACACTAAATTTAACACAAACACATTTAATAATAAAAATCAGAGACATTTAATATAGGGAGTGACTTTGTATGCTCTTAGGCTAATATGTTATTCTATTGATAGAAACAAAAAACTTTTCCTAAGAAACCACATGTAAGACATGAAAAAAAAATTGGCTTCTCCATACAAATTGGCAATTTTAGAATTAACAGTTTGTATGGAGAAGCCAAAAAAGATGTCACTTCCGACACATGGTTTCTTAGAAAAAGTTATTTATTTCTATCAATAGAATAATATATTAGTCTGAAGTAAGAGCATATAAAATCTTGCGTTATAAAAACTTTTTTTTTTTTAAACTGGGACACGACATGTGACACCGCGCTCACCTGATGGTAAGCGGTACGCGAGGTGCAGGAATGGGAGCAACTGACGCCAGCCTCAGACGACCGACATCAGTCCCTACCACTATGCCGGCCTATAAAGATGCTTTTTCACACTTCGTTTGAACAACTCAAGGTTATAGGAATGGGGAAACACACTGGTCTCCAGTATCCAAATTTGTATGTACGCGTAGGGATAGTGGCTACGGTATGTGGATGCATATTTTGGCCTGTGCGAGTGGTGCGGAATAGAGAAGAAGGGATAAGGTTGTGGAGCTCTTCAGAACGTTCACCGTAGTATAGCTTGTAGAACACGCTCAGGGAGGCCAAATCTCGGCGAAGCTGCAGCGATTCGAGAGTTTTAGACACTGTAGTATCGTCACGTTCTTCTTCGACAGGAGAAAATACAAAGTAGATTGAAAAAAATATATCAACCAATACCCGCTCTATCTTATATTTGATCTCTATGCTTGATATGCTTTGCTCAGACTTCCCATACAAGGGAAAAAAAATAAGTTCTCTCTCGCTCGCACACTCCAACAGTTTTAAAGATGTCAATCAGCTTATTGTGAATCGATCCCGCAATTTCTTGCCTTATCTTGTTATAACTGCCTCCGTGGTCTAGCGGTTAAATCCGTGGATTTAGACTCGGAGGTAACGGATTCGATTCCTGGTCGGGACACAAAAATATTTATTAATGTAAATAAATATATTTAATTTATTTGTGATATTTCTCGAGTTTGGTACGCCGGAGACATCGACGAGCTTGCCACTTGTCATGATTGGCCTATAGTAAAGTGCCCCGGAGAGCACGTTAAACCGTCGGTCCCGGTTCCACTAATACCAACTTGTGGAATCGTTAATAAATTGTCATAAAAATTGACATCAAGTCCTCGCCAAGCCGTGCCAGCGTGGCGAGTGTAGGCCAAATTCTCCAGATATATGTTCTGGAAGGCCCATCTCCAACAGTGGAGGTCTAGGACGTTGTGTTCTAGGGGCTGTAATGATGAAAAAATGAAAGTTGGCTAAATGAGAATCCGCTTATTTGTAAGCGTGGTTTGTGACCCCGAAAGGAAAACGGTCGTGATGATACTTTTTTTACTTTTATCTTGTTATATATTTAATGTCTTTGATATTAAGAGAGACTATGTCGGCAAGTCTTTAATAACTTGCTCGTAAAGGATAGCTGAACGAGCTTCTCGAGTCATTGGGTAAATTTAATTACTTCTAGCCAACACAGTAGTGATCATATTTTTATTATAAGTTGTACATTTTTTTATCGTCATACTGTAATCTCTAACATAACAATTTAACAATAAACTTTCTCGAACAATCATAATCATGATATTAATCATAATCACGTTAGTAAGTTGTATCTATGTATATATTAGTAGTTAGTACATTGATAATATATTACATATATAAAGCTATATAAGTACGTATATAATATATCTTAAATCATTCTATAATATTTTTACCATTGCTTTCATTGCACCTAATATTTGTTCAAATTTGTCCCTAAGGTTTGTCTGTCAGAGAATGTCTACGCGCATTAAGTCCGCCTTTGTACTTTGTGGAATAAAGTTTTTAAATAAATAAATAAATCATCATCAGGAAAGGAAAGAAAACTAAACGAAACGAGACGAATATGATAATATATTGTAAATAAATATCTATTGACAAAAGCATATTGTATGCCCATAATATGGGCAGATTGCATCATCATGACATGTACATACAACTGTAATTAGAATAAGCAATCTATACAATAAAGAATTTTGAAACGAAATGGAACGAAATAAAACGAAACGAAACGAAGCGAAGCTAAGCAAAATTAAACCGAACTAAATAAATTTTATTTTCAGAAGTCTCTGGATAATTTGTCCTAACCTCGCCACGCCGGTCAGACGGGTTGGCGAGGGTATAATGTAATTTTTTCAAAGATAATTTTTTAACAATTCCACAAGTTGGTATTAGTGCAAGTGGATCGACAGCTTAACGTGGTCTCCTAGCCACAGAAACGGTGGTGTTATAAATTGTAAAAAGTGTATTTATCATTTTATGTCACTGATATAAAAATGAAACTAATCCAAAACTCAAAAGTCAGTGTCGTGCTAGTATATAAAAAAAAAAGATCGTAGTTAATTCGAACCGCGCCTCCATCGATTGGTCGATTCGTACTGCGCCTCCAATGTAGGTAGGTTGCAAGCGGCACGTTATATGTACGTACGTACATGCTTCCATTTTTCATAAAATCTCGCATTTCTCTAAACTGTGGCTACCTACGTAGATAACAGCATCTTAGCCTGAGCACGACGGGCTGTAATAGATAATTTATTCTCATTAACATTCAATAGGTACTTAGTTGTGGGTAGTTCGTAATATCAATAGTATCCGTGGTCCAGTCAAATACAAGAGTATTTGCATAATATTAATTACTGTGATATATTACAGCCACAGATTATACACATATCGTACAAGATAAGAGAAGTTGTAATTTATTTGCACTAGTTTGACTATTCTGTGGGTTTTATCCTGTTAGATATTTCACTAAAAAGCTTTCATTCACAGCTCCAAGAACTGTAGGTATGCTTTAAACATAGCTTTCTAATTGAAACTTCGTTATTTAGTTACATATCAATTTAAAGTTCGTTTAGCGTATTCATATTAATTAACCCGAATATTTGAGTTTCCCACGAAAGGTTCAAATAATTAATTAGAATTTACCGTACGGGTAAACTAGATAATTTGATTTATTAGGTTAATAACTTTGATTAAAACAAAAGGGAAGATACGGTACGAAGACATTTGACGCATGGAACTAGTAAACTACGTCGAACTGACGCACTCAGTAGTCAGTCTTTTCTTATATCTATTTTCTTCGTAACCTTCTGCACCCGCTTATTACAGCTCTCAGACACAAAGGTTGGTTGCATTTACGGCATTAAGCTCGCCTATGTACCTGCACTTTAAAACTTTTTGGTTTTGTATAATAAATAATTTATTATTATTATTAAAAGCAAATTGCGCTAAAGCTAATGATAACCGCTGTCCCACTATGTCAATTTTCATCTCTAATCATACCGACATCAGTAATGCAACTGTGGGTGTGAATTAGCATTTTTTTTAATACTAGCACTACATGTGACCTTGCGCCCACCTGATGTTAAGTGGTGCGCTGTGCCGGCTTGACTGGGCATGACGGCAATTCGAGCCTGATCCCGAAACGTGTGGATACTTTACTGGGTTTATCGGCACGAACGGTGGATACTTCCCCGCCCCGGCAGACTGGGCAAATTACCATCATCAGTCTGCCTACCACCTCTAGATTACCTTAGATATAGATTAGATTAGATGTAGTTGTGTGCAATTTCCACTAAATAATATAGGCACATCCTCTCATCGTCTATACCACAATGTTTAAAGACTAAGGTCTTTAACCAGTGCGTCCTTCCGGTAATGTCGTACGGAGCAGAGACGTGGACACTAACAGTGGGTCTGGTCCATAAATTCAAGGTCGCTCAGCGAGCCATGGAGAGAGCTATGCTTGGTGTATCTCTGATGGATAGAATTCGAAACGTTGATATTCGTCAGAGAACGAAAGTTACAGACATAGCTTTTAAAATTAGCAAGCTGAAGTGGCAATGGGCCGGACACATCTGCCGCAGAACCGACGATCGATGGGGCAAACGGGTTGTAGAGTGGAGACCACGTACGGGAAGACGCAGAGTGGGACGACCCCCCGCCAGATGGACAGATTACCTAAAGAAGGTCGCTGGTGGGGGTTGGATGAGGGTAGCGAAAGATCGCGTTAAGTGGCGAGCCTTAGGGGAGGCCTACATCCAGCAGTGGAGAGATACAGGCTGATGATGATGATGATGATGAATATAGGCGCGGTGGTGGCTCAGTTGTAAGACCGCTTTCCTTAAAATCCTTCAAAGGTCGGTTCAAACCCCCTCGACATGTACAAATGACTAATGAGAAATACACTTTTCTTACGTACATTTATCATAGATTTACAACACCACCGTTCCCGTGCCCCGGAGAGCACGTTAAGCCGTCAGTCCCGGTTCCACTAATACGACTTGTGAAATCGTTAATAAATTGTCATTAAAAATTTACATCAGATCCTCGCCAACCCGTGAGGCTGGGCGAGTGTAGGCCAAATTCTACAGATATTGCACTATGTATAAAGGCGAACTTAATGCCGCTAGAAATTCTCTGACAGCCAAACCTTTAGGATATTTAGACAGGATAGGTGTTCTGGAAGACCCATCTCCAACAGTGGAGGTCTAGGGGCTGTAATGATGAAATGAATACAGCGCGTGCCGTTGTTTATATGGAATTTACTATTTCTTAGATTTCTGACTCCGTGGGTACGTGGTGCGGTTATGACCGCAGTTTTGGAGGGAATTACCGGGATCAACTTCTGGCCTAGTAACACTAAGATCTATCAATTTATTTTATACTATATTTAAGTCTGGTACGCTAGAGGCATCGACGCACTCGCCACTGATCAGAAGACAAATTTCTAAGCATTCCATGGATTCACCGTGCGGGTGCCGGGTCCATCGTGTGTGGGTAAGAGATGAGAAGAATGGTGTCTCGGGCTTGCGACCGACAATTGGCTGGTTTAAGAAAAGGAGGCCTCCTTTTTTTTCTATTGCGCGATAATACGCTCACCATCCACCATTCTACTTCTCTCCCTACCCAACCAAATACTGTATGATTCCGTTAATGCCGTCTTGGAAGCTCGTTCCATAAATGTATTGAGGGCAGACCTGCTTAGGCCCAATTCTTTCAGTAAGTGATGCAAAGATTTTGCTGGAACTCCTCTTGCACCAACTTCCACTGCGTAAAGCTGAGTCTTGAACCCGTTCCTGATCATTTCTTCTGTGAGATCATAATATTTATTCGACTTCATGTTGTGGTCTTTTGGAATATTTGATTCCCACGGAACGGTAAGTTCAATAAGGATAACTTTTTTCAAGTTCCGAGAAAACACTAAGATGTCTGGCCTATAGGCTGATACAGCTAGTTCATCTGGGATCCTATAATGGTGTTCAAATGTATCCATGAGAATTTTCCAGTCTGATGCGGCGCCAAGGATCGAGGTGGGCTTGCATTTAGTTTTCGTGCTTTGCCCTTCCTTTACAAATGTGGTCAAAGTTTTATTTGTAGTCAGTCCCTTTCTGGCTCTTGCAATAGAAAGACTTACTGCTTCACGGATAACACCTAGGACTTTGTCATGTCGGCGTGAGTAATAGCCCTTTTCTAGGAGAGTAACGCACCCTACAAGTGTGTGTCTAGCAGTTCCTATGGCAGCACCACACAATGTACAGTTCTTTTCCGTAGCTTTTCCCCACCTTACCAGATTACTCTGGTCCGGGAGGGACATTTGAAAAGCGTTTAGGTAGAACTTTAGCAACGCCGGAGACCAATCGTACATTAGTGTGCGCCACTTTAGGGCTGGAGGGATGCAAAAATCGCCCAAAGTTAGCCAGTCATTTTGAACTTCTAGAGTCATCGCGTGCACTCTGTATTCATGCTCTTCATCTTTCCTGAGGAAGGATTTTATAACCTCTTTGTCACTTTCTTTTTTCTTCCAGCCAATGCCTCTTTTGTCAGTCTGGGCACCTGTCATGAATTTCTTGAAGAATAGTAGTCTCGGTTCCATATCTGAGACCAGAGGGTCTCTTGGAAGGGATGAAATTGTATTATCCTGGGAGCTGGTTAGAATTTGATATTTGCTTATACGTAGATGTTTGTATAATTCAGATGGTCTTTTCAGATCCATTCCGAAGCTTCTCCGTCCTCTAAAGAATGTTGAGGAGTCAGCACCCTGGGCTAATCCAAGCCAAGACTTCAATGTTCTTATGACGTCCGCGTCCAGACTTGATAGTAGGCTTTTGTTGAAATCATATACTAGGAAAGGCCAAGTGAGGCGAGATGCTAAGTAGTTGTCATATATCCAAGCTTTTTTGACATTGCTTATAGGCTGTTGAGTAACCCTATTCATGTCGTCAGTGAATTGTTTTACAACTACTTCTAGGGATGGTGTTTTTCCCTGAAAATTTATCCTTCTGCCAAGAAATTTAAAGGGCATGGTTTCATTTACCGGAGCTATTCTCTGCCCTGCTATATTCAGTCCAGGATCATAAGACGTAAATGTAGTGTTTCGCCTAGCCAGACATAGGCTGAAGCATTTTGATGGTTTCGTTCTCATTCCCTTTGTCCATGAGCAGAAATCATCCACTATTTTCAGCAAGCCCTGGCATTGCTTGGGATTTCTTGTTATCACCGCCAAGTCGTCTGCAAAAGCTAAGACGGATTCCGTATAGATGTTGTTTTGTTTGAATCTATATCCCCACTTCTTCTCACGAGATTTAAGTTTGTCGATTAGGATATTGATAATTATATTAAAAGCTACAGGTGATAGGCAGCAGCCTTGGAACAGGCCCACATTGTATTTTAGTGTGTCTGTGTAGCCGTCCTTGTTTGTTACGACAAATCTCAAGTTCTTGTAATACTCGTAATTGGCAATTATATCTCTGATTAGTGTTGGAAAGTTATACCATTTTAGCGCAGTTTGCAGCAATTCATGTTGCACCGACCCAAATGCGTTTTCCAAGTCGATCCAACAGACGCTTAGTTGCCGCTCCTGTTTCCTGGCATCCTTCAAACACTCAGCGAGTAAGGTGTTGTGTTCTAAGCAGCCAGAAACTCCCGGCAAAAAACCTTTCTGGTGCTGGCGTGAGAAGTACTCGTTTTTGATCATAAATCGGGACATTCTTGCTTGTACTATGGAGAAGAAGATTTTGGACATTGTATTCGTCAAAGCGATCGGTCTTGCATCTTTGGGATCATTTACCTCAGTTTTCTTTGGTATGAGAACGAAGACTGCCTCGCCAAATGCCTTTGGAACTTGATTAGTAGACCAGATTTTTCGATATATATTATATAAATGCTTACGGGTGTGAGGACATTTTTTATATACAATGTACGGAATGCCATCTGGGCCTGGTGCCGATTTGGAACTTTTTCTTTTGATTTGTTCCTCCATTTCTTCCATGCTTGGTGGTAGGCATCGGAAGTCCTCTAAAGGTCTGACGGGTCGAGGCGAGGGTGGGTCCAGATATTGTTCCTCTTTTTGTATTTCTGTGTATGTCTCTTTGTAATATTTATATATTTGATCTCTGGTCAGCGACAGTACACCACTTTTTTCGCTGAATATCTTTCTGGCATAGACGAAGGGGTTGTTGTCAAAGAGGACTTCGTGTCTGGCTCTATTGTATTGATTGGAGTTATCTTTAATTTGGAGCGATATTCCTTGGATCAATTTGAGAATTGATCTAAGTGCTCTAGCCACTTGATGGCACTGCTGTTTATCTCCAATGTTTTTGGCGCATCTAAGTCTCTTTCTTAGCTCCCTCTTCTTTCGCCTCAATTTCAGCTTAAAAGTGTTTTCCTTATTGGTGTGAGCATGAGTGGTCGTTGGTGGATAGTGCAGTATTTTGAAAGGCACGAACTTGGCTATCAAGATCCTGTTTTGTACCAGGACAATCCAGCATGACAGCCAGATTTCCGTCGTGAACCTTCCAGGTGGTTTCTTTTATGGTCGGGATGCTTAGACGTGTCCTGATGGTCATGGACTCCTGGTTGAATTCACATGGAGGTGTACCATGGGATATGTGAGGGGAAACTCTATCCGCAGTACTAGTCGAAGGTCTTACCATCTGTGCTTCGATCCCTTCATGTGTTTTTAAGTGTTTCTTGAACCAGGCTTGTCTTCTGTATATTTTTCCGCACGTTGGGCATTTCAAGTCCATATTATCGCCAGGGTCGTTGTTATTATCTACCAGTGGACAGTTCATCCTCCCCCCCTCTCGGACTGTCCCAGGGGTATTATTCTTTTTTGACTTTTTAGCGATATAATACGAGGGAATGGCTTGCTGGGCCTTAACCCTCGGCATTCTTTCTTGCTGTCAGCAGTCTCTCCCGCTGTCGGCTGTCTTTCAGCTAGTGTCCCCGTCTATCCGAGGTGTAATGTTTTTTGAAGACAAATTTCTAAGCATTCCATGGATTCACCGTGCGGGTGCCGGGTCCATCGTGTGTGGGTAAGAGATGAGAAGAATGGTGTCTCGGGCTTGCGACCGACAATTGGCTGGTTTAAGAAAAGGAGGCCTCCTTTTTTTTCTATTGCGCGATAATACGCTCACCATCCACCATTCTACTTCTCTCCCTACCCAACCAAATACTGTATGATTCCGTTAATGCCGTCTTGGAAGCTCGTTCCATAAATGTATTGACGGCAGACCTGCTTAGGCCCAATTCTTTCAGTAAGTGATGCAAAGATTTTGCTGGAACTCCTCTTGCACCAACTTCCACTGCGTAAAGCTGAGTCTTGAACCCGTTCCTGATCATTTCTTCTGTGAGATCATAATATTTATTCGACTTCATGTTGTGGTCTTTTGGAATATTTGATTCCCACGGAACGGTAAGTTCAATAAGGATAACTTTTTTCAAGTTCCGAGAAAACACTAAGATGTCTGGCCTATAGGCTGATACAGCTAGTTCATCTGGGATCCTATAATGGTGTTCAAATGTATCCATGAGAATTTTCCAGTCTGATGCGGCGCCAAGGATCGAGGTGGGCTTGCATTTAGTTTTCGTGCTTTGCCCTTCCTTTACAAATGTGGTCAAAGTTTTATTTGTAGTCAGTCCCTTTCTGGCTCTTGCAATAGAAAGACTTACTGCTTCACGGATAACACCTAGGACTTTGTCATGTCGGCGTGAGTAATATACTCGTAGTAAAATTAGGTAAAACCACTAGATTTCTCAAAAGTGACATAAAAATCTTTGAAAATATTGGATTGTGCGAGCGAGATGCAAAAGCGGTCAATCCTCTTAAAACTTGTTAGATAAAGAAATTAGATAAGTGTCAAAATAATGATAATGAATCGTAAAACCTGAACATTAAAAACGAATGAAGGCGGTCTGTCTCACATTTACTGCATAAGTTTTAATCGTTTACCTGTAACCAAAGAAAAGTATAAATTAGATTACAAAAAAAAAATGTAGAAACTCCGGGCCATTGTAGTACAAACGCTAAAAAAGTTTTTAAAAAACATAACCCCGCGTTTTGTCATCTCCTTCGGTGAAAAGAGGGTTCGCTCTTTCTTCGCCAATTTAGCGGCGAAACACAGATAACATTCTTGCCACCATTCTTCTTGGACGAGACTTATATTTGTATTAATTATTATATTATGTTATTTTAGTAAGATTTAATTTATAATTAAAATTTAGACATTATATCTACTAATTAAATTTTAATTAAAAAACTTTATTACACAAAGTACATAGGCGGACTTAATGCCCGTAGACATTCTCTGACAGCGAAACCTTAGGGACAAATTTGAACAATTATACATATATAGGGATAATTAAAGTAACAGTAACAATAATACACAATTATAGGATAATTCAACAAATATTATATACCTATTTATATACCTTTATATATGTATTATAATATCAATATACTAAATACACAATATTGTACATAAACATACACAATACAACTTACTAACGTGGTTTAGAGCTATTTATAAAGTGTGAATAGACCAGTTTTTTAAACAACAATCTGTTAGCAGCCTGTCTTATATTTACCGGAAAATCATTTCATAATTTAGTGGCAGCTACTACGAAGGAATTGGAGACAAATCCAGAATGATGTGGGGGAACAAAAAGAAGAGAGTAGTGAGAAGAACGTAAAGATTTATCGTGGAAATTAATATATTATATACCTATTGTATTTTTTTCTAAATTGTAAAATAATAATATGCAAAATATGTTAGAATGATTACACGAGATGATGTTAAATTCTAGATTTATTTACTAATATTATTGAACACCTTTGTCGCAGAACCGACGAACAAATGATATGACGCAGAGTGGAACTCACAGGTGGATTGTCCTAAATAAGGTCGATGTTAAGGAATGGATGATGGTAGAGGTGGCTGTTATTACAATAACGATGCGTGGCATCGATGCCAGAATAGATACTACAATCAAATTAATTTCATAACTATAAAACAGTAAATTATATAAAAGTAGGTATCACATTAAAATTCCTCAAATTTATTAAAGAAAACCCAACCCAATAAAAACGTCCTAAATCTGGCTTCTATCGCGCATCGCAACAATGGCAACGGATGCCATTTTTCTAGCAACGATGCGCATTGATGTCAAATATATCCAATAACGTCCACCTCTAAATGAGGATGGTGAAAGATTGCATGAGGGTAGCTTGTCTCCAGCACGAGAGGAACAGGCTGATGACGATGATGACGATGAAATAAAAGTCATAGTTGATATAATCTGAAAACAAATATAGGATTCACATTTGTGTTATGACCAACCAAATTAGGCTGATAACAATTTCATCTAAATACAATTATTTCGAGATAAAAACACTACTTGGCTATTTAGCGTCATTAGCGGCTGCAAAAATGGCATACATTTTGGCACACCACAATATAAGGGTGGCAATGTGCGGGCGTAAGATAAGTTGGCAGCGATATCTCGATTGCCTCGCCCCCGTTTATGGAACCTTGGTGCATCATAAACCCTGGCAGATAGGCAATAAGCACTGAATACTGAAATTAACTCATGCGACTTCTTTTAGAGATTAAGATATAAAATAAAGCTTAACCTAATTAACAATAATAATAATAACCTAATTAATAAACAATAAATAATATAGTTGATAATTTAAATATATTCAATAATTTTAAAATAAATTATACTATAAAATATATATATAATGGAATAATGTTGCAAATGTTATTTTATCGGGATTTGAAAGCTGGGAAATATACGGATCAAGTAGATTTGTGATAATCTCGTTGTCATAGAGGCGATAGTCAATTTTGAAGCTTTTGCAAAATATTGTGTATTTTATATATATTAATAATAATAATTAATAATTGGCACATGCGCGAAGTCACAATAGCACCAAAAGTCTTGTCATCTACAATCTATAGTTGGAAACCCTAAAAACCTACAGCAATCACTTCAATTACTAGATTTATCCCCATGCAGAATCGTTAGAAAATTCCTACAAATAGAACCAGATCATCATTAAAACTTATATTTACTCACTTTCATAAATAATGCTCCCTTGAAATATAAACCAAAAATAATAATAATAAAAGCGCAACAAATAAATAGATGTATGATTGAACCCTGATCCCGGCGGTAATGTCTATATTACCAGGATCAGTCCATCCGTACAAGCCAAAGTAATAATTTAAGCGAATAGAAAAAAACAAAGTTAAACATATTAAAAGTTATTTAGCAAAAATATACAAACTTATATATATATATATATATATTGTATTTAAAATTAAACAAAACAATAAAAATAAATAATACAATAACAATATATCTCTAAGGTAAATCGCGTAAAGACCCGTTAAAATTATAAAAACTATTATAAATGTGCGCGAAAGTTTAAAAAGTTCAATAACAATTGGTCTTGAAAAATGTAACCTATAGACAAAATATCTGACACGACAATTTTTGGATAGTGGATCCACCTATACTTACTACCACAAATAATGAAATTAAACCATAGAATCATCGCAAACGCACACATAAATTATAAAATGTTTATTACCGCAGTCATCTAGTGTTATTTCATCCTTTATTTCTCCATAGTGCAGATTATTTCTTGTCAGTTGCGCATTTTCAGACTTGTCTCTACTCAATAAATTGGTAAATGGACAAGCTTTTGGGAGGCAATTAGTGAATCTTGTCGTAGACCGAGGCTGATGTGAAGTGGCTATTGGTGGGGAACAAGTTTTAATGACTCCCTTCCAGATTGCAAGCAAGACTGGCTAACTTTAATGTAACACTCTATTACTACATAATAAATGGATTATCTGGCTATCGGATGTTCAGCTTTTAAGCAATTTATACTAATATTATTACATATCTTCACGCCAGATCCCTTGCGGGGTAGGCAGAGACAATTGAGCGCCACTTGACACGATCACGACATACCTCTTTCGCTTCGTCGACATTCATCAACCTCTTCATACATGTTACGAGGCTTTTTAATGCTCCTTCGGTCAGTGTTTTATTTATTTAATCATGATATGTGAGTCTTGGTCTGCCAGGGCCTCTTTTACCCACAACTTTCGCATTATATACCTGGTTCGTCAATCTCTCTTCGCTCATCCTTTCAACATGCTCGAACCATAGTAGCATGCCTTTCCTTATTTTTGTCCCTATGCGTATAATATTTGTATGAAAAATCAAGATACTGTAGAAGTTTTTGTTTAGTAAAGTGACTTGAGCGCTTAGTTAGAGCTTAGATACATCTTCGAATCTACATGGTATTTGTACCAAAAGTTGCTTCTACCAATTCTGAGCTCTCAAAACTCACCCTACATTCATTAGGGTAACCATAGTCCGTACTTTTATACTAAATAATAATATATACCTACAAAATATTGCATAGAAACTTTGTATGTATGTTGGCTTTGCCTTCACGCTTATACTACTAGGCGTTTTCTTGACAACTGTTGGAATCATCCGTTTGGTACAATATTGGACCTAAAATAAGACATGTGCTTCACACAGCAACAACCTGATTGCAGGCGGGTTAAACCGTTTCATCTTGTTCTATATTCACAGCCTTTTCTGGTGACAACCACGGTCTGAACGTATTTTCACCCTAAGATTATTCTGGACTGTAGTTTTAAACGGTGCCCTTAAATACAATATGAGTTGTCAATGATCTTGATAATAATCCAACCAATTTTGTTTCATTTACTTACTTATTTAATTTTAATATTTTGACATTTACTATTTGTAATGACGAAATTATTGTTAATTATATTTTAATATTGAATTATTGTATGCCTATTAATGGCAGATTGTATCACATCAGAATGAGATACATGTTATATGACGTCATCATTTGACCATGATGTGACCTAGGGCTATTAAAAATAAATACTATATGTATTTATCTTAGTTTTTTTATCATTAAAATCATCTTTACATGCGCATTTTTGTAATTTTACGTAAGAACTCGTCCCAATCTTGTATGCTTGGTCACCCTATTTACTAGTAGGACATGGAACTTAGAGGACCGTTTTGAAGCACAGACTTAGCAAATTGTTAGTATACAGTGCAAATGCAGTTACAAATAGTTCTAATTTAACTCTGCTAAATAAGCATCATCAAATACTACTTTATTTTTATTAGTATAAGTTTATTTATTTTGATTGTTTTCTATTTTATTTAAAAAATCTATGTGTCAGATTAATCCTGAGAAACAGACTGACTTATGATTATCATAAGTGCTAGAGTGAGTAGTAATTCTGACAGTATGAATTTGTATTAATATTTTGTTAGTTGAAACCACATTTTTAGACAAGTTCAGTATTTTAATTTTTCCATTGCACATTTATATAGGCTTGTATTTAGTTTAATCACAGAAAATATAATATATACTGCGTGAATTTATTAAATAGCAAATATTTTTATATTATAATCTATAATAAAAATAAGGAATAACATATTTTTTATTTAATTTTTCAGTAATAAAATCTTAAATTACGGTGCAGAGAAGTTTTCCTAAAAATATCGCCACTCATACTAAGCCTAATCAAGTAGGTACGAGAGGTCGACAATCGCTCGAACGTTAAGTTACGTAATTCTTTCTGTCTCTATTTCGTCTCTCGGCTGTGAGCGAGATCAATTAATAATAACACTCCCCAACCTTTAGGTATTTATCACGATGGATATCGCGATTTTCAGACGCGATCTTATTCATAATGCAGTAGTGTATTTTTTTCGGTTAATGATTTTTATCTTTAAAAAAAAAATGACCCTTTTTATTTCAAATAGGGGTTCTACTAATGACACTTGGAGCATTGTCCTAGCTTTAATTCTCTTACCGTTTGGCTTCATGATCCGTCTTGTTATGTATTTAATGTCTCTTAGTTTAATGCAATGTATATTAAAAATATCAAACCTAGTATCGATTAAAAACACAGGTTAGAGAAAACGTAAAGTATCATCACAACCGTATCCCTTACAGGGTGGTCAGAAACCATGCTTTTAAAAAGCGGTATTACATTTAACCAACTTTACTATAGGCCAATCATGACAAGTGGCAATGTCGTCGATAGCAAACTCGTAAAATACCACAAATAAATTATTGTCTAAATTATCTAAATCCACGCACTTAACCGCTAGACCACGGAGGCAGGGTCATAGAAACACTACTAAATAAGGTCGGCACGCGTGACATTCTTCATTTCATTGATTTACGTGTTTGAGTTATTTTTTATGATCGGACGCCACATGGTCGTGATATATTGCCACCGGGAATCTAACAGAATGACAAATGTGTTAGTTGCTCCCATTTATTAGAGAGTTGCAAATGGAGTGGATTATACAATACTAAGTTAATACGTGACATAAATTGACTTCGAGGTGCCAAGCTATCTGGCCAGCTCGGTGAGAGCAGCCCACCTGGTATTTCTACTATATACCTACATTAATGATCTACCTGATACTATTTCTTGTGACTGTACACTTTTAGCTGATGATCTACCCGTGATGATAACTGACGATAAAATAAATAACTATAATAAAATAAGAAATTAAACTACGAGTATAAGAGACATTATAAATTGGCGAAATGCCAATATAATCTAAAATTTATTATTAAGAAAACAGCATAAACATATTACTATAAAAATAATGGCAACCAATTACATCAATCCAGTGACATATATTTTTTAGGCATAACAGGTCACCAGACTAGGATGAAATGTGTACTACGTATGCTTAGCAATGGTTCCGCTGAGTTCCTAATGCTCTCAATGTCCTGCAGAGGCGGGCGATTCTGATTTTGGATGACCCTACAGTGCATAAAATTATCGAAAAAATCCTTACTATCGAAAAAGTCCTTCAAGCGTAGGGTGAAAAAGCATCTTTATAGGCTGGCGTCAGTTGCTCCCATTCTCATGTCGTGCCCAGTATATAAAAAATACGGCATTAGTTAAATTAACAAAACACTGATAGCTATAATTGATAAGTCTAAAATACAAAACAAACAGGACATTATAGCCTAACATAGCCTTTCTAGACACGTGTAAAATTTACTCGAATTTAAATACGTTATTCTTCCAAGGAGATATGGATTTTAGCACTCAATAATACCACTAACTATAGAGGAAGTAAATTAGTAATGACTTCACTATAAAATAGTAAATCCGAAGAAATAGAGGAACTCACACCACGGATTAAATGTAGTGTTAATGCCAGCAAACGGAGAGTAAGGCAATAATGATTGTCATCACATCCTCGCGCCGTCAAATGCAATTAACGAAGCACGGCTGCTGTCCGGACTTGTCTTTAATTGAGATACTTTTCATGTGCTACCCTTTCAACTTAAACGGATTAAAATCTTATTTTGAAACTATTTCAAATAGACACATCAAAACTGTCTACGGATATTTTGTATAAAGTTCTTAAACTCAAAAATACTGGCCAGTTTCAAATTATTTTGAAGAAAGATTATTTTGTAAACCTTTTTGAACGATTCTAAGTTTTTGTGTTTCTTTATTTCGATCGCTTTACGTAGGTACGTAATTTTAATTGTATGCTATTGAATATTGTTTTGAACCCAAGTACTTTTTCTTGTGTTACATGGCCAAATAGTTCGTTAGTGGAAGATAAGTAATAATAATTTTGTAACTCAGTGGAACATTGCAGTCTAGATGAAGTAATGATATAAGGGTACAGATTAAAAATTTAAACGCACTAACAGTTTGAAGCAAGTGTAATAATGAAATGGTTTCCATTCAGTGCCGTACAAAAGGAAGATGTAATTTCAGAATTCCAACGTCTGTTTGCGTTTTAATAAAAGACCCGACGTGTCTTGATAAAGAATCTGATCCTGGTTCGAAACGTTTTTAATGAAACTTCTGTATCTCTGTATCTTTTTAAAACATTTCTTCTTCTTCTCAGTGTATAGACTCTTGGTTAAATAATAATGTGTAGTTTGAAATGAGTATATGTTTGAAAATAAGTAAATAGACAAAAGTTTTATTTTAATAATATTATATATAATAATATTATGCATTGATCCTATTTAACTGTTCCAAATGAATATTGTATAGTTTTTAAAAGACAATAATGTTTACTTTTTATTATTATTAAATGGTTGTGGCCGTCATTTCAGCATTAGTAGCTTAACAATTTGTCGCGTCGCCACTCCCTGCGTGGTCAGCTTTTTTGGTGCAATCATGTGAGGATGGTACACTGCAGCCTTGACCTGGTCACATTGTCTTACTATCACTGTCAGTTGAAATGGGTCAATATCCGCTATTTGTATGGTATCCTTGTCACGTTAAGCGGGACATTCAAATAAAACAAAAGGAATTTAAGCAAATGAAGTTAATATATTACAAAAATGAAGTTAACAGAGAGCAATGGGAATCTACAATTATATAAAGGGAGGGTCGTAAGCCAAAACTTAGCCCTATCACTCTTTATGCATCCGTTGACCGTACGTAGGGGTACCTTCCCTCGGAGACCCTGAAGATGGGGACCCGGAGAGCGCTGCCGATCCCAAGCGGACAACGAGGCGTCACGGGGATCCTGGGCAGCGGGGTTATCTTCTCAAGCTGGGCCCCAGCTTTATAGTCCTACTGGAAGAACCCTGGAACGCACGGGGAGCACACGTTACGTTCCATCTCTAGATCCACCACCACTCCAGTCCACACCAAGACAAGATACCATGTAGTTGGTGAGACCGCAGCGGTGGTGCACAAATAAAAATAAATCTACTGCACGTGGTCATGAAGTGACCCGTACTATTTTTAATTCAATACTTACCCAAGCTACGGGGGCGACAATATCCAGTAGGTTTATTAGGTATTTAAAGATAAAGTTTAAAATGATTTTTTAAGAACTATTTATTATAACTTATAAAAAAGCAGCGCATTGCTGAAGTCTGTTTTTGAAAAGTGAGGAATGTCAAAGTCTACACTGACAGGTGACGTCTTAAATAAACGCAAGGCAAAGGATGTCGATTGCAGCCAACAATATTTATTCCTTGGCCGCATGTAATACAATCGTTACATCCTGAACACTCCTCGTGCAACTTCTTACCTCAAAACTAGATTTGAGTTCTTGTGCGATACGCACAACATCCCTCTTCGTTCTGCTTTCAACAATCAACTTAAAATCCCATCCCACTCTTCTAGCATATATTCAGATTTTTTCACTTTGTCTGCAGCCCGCTAATAGAATTAACTACCACTGGCCATTGGCACCATCTAACAAACAATTAGTCACTAACTTGTTTCTTGATAAGCAGGAGCACACTGCATCCAGTGCACATTGAATATTTGGCACGCAATATGTTTAGGCATTAAACTCGCCTATGTACCTAATTTTAGGTTTTGGTGCAATAAAGAACTCAAAAAAATAATATAAAAAAAAAACAATTTTCCCTGAATTACCAGGCGCTCAATGGATGTTTCTCCACGCCGCCGTGACACGTCAAAGAAAGTAAGAATGCGTACAGTTATTTATTTCCAGTTCTTAAAGCAATATCCCGCTGCAAAACATATTTCTGCCTAATTTAGCCTACTCTCGCTAGTTTAAAATGTTAGCGGAGGCACATTAAATCAACGACTGCAAAGTAAATAATGTTATCTACAAGGTAATGATTTTTAGTTGATTGTACAATAACGTTAAAACGTTAAACAAGACTTAACAAATATTTCATGAAGTAACGTTGGCCGCATTGATCGGGGCCGCAGGACTTACCCTGCGCACACACAAAACGTCATTATTAGTCAGTTGACACGTGCGCGCCGCTTCATTACATTTCAAATCTAAATTAGGTTTTGTGTCTAATATCAGTGATATTTCGAGGGTTTATTATATATAGTCTTTATTTGAACTATTAATTACAATCCTTAAAATAAATAACGTTCTTTATTTGGCCAACCGTTGTTGGAACAGTTAGGTAGGACAGGAAATCAAGTTACTATTTAAGTTTTATATAGAACCTTGTATACGGGTTGACTTTATATGGTCTTATGTTAGACTATCATGTGATTCTATTAATAGAAACAATCAACTTTTTCTAAGAAACCTTATGACGGATATTTTTTTTTTTGACTTCATACAAATTAGCTATTTTAAAATTAACACTTTATATGAAGACGCCATTTTTTATTTATTTTCGACTATTGCTTTCTTAGTATTAGTATAGTGTCACACAATACATACAAAGTCACACAGTATACGAGTGCGACCAACTGGCAGGTGACTCAATTAGTATAATACCATGTAGATGCGAACAACTGCAAAATTTCGTAAAATAAGAAGACAATAGCTAAACAGACATCATATATGAATGAGTAAGGTTACAGGTGTATTAATAAAGTTAACTGAAAAAAATATTATTAAAAAAATACACTTTTTGCTCTCCAATAAAGTAGCAATTATGCAGATATGTCTTTTTACTGTACACCCTTCGAATTAATTTATTCCTTCGTTTCCCTTTCGGGGTGGTCAGAAACCACGCTTATAAATAAGCGGATTCACATTTAGCCAACTTTACTATCATGACAAGTGGCAAGCTCGTCGATGTCTCCAGCGTATCAAAATCGAGAAATATCACAAATAAATTAAATATTAATTACATGTATTTATTTACAATAGTAATTAAATTTTTGTGTCCCGACCAGGAATCGAACCCGGTACCTCCGAGTCTAAATCCACGGACTTAACCGCTAGACCACGGAGGCTGTTATATTATTAATAATAAACAAATTCGCTCTGTATTAAAAGATCCGAACATAATGAAATAAATTTAGCCAAATTTTTAAATTTGTGCGTGGAGATTTAACTTTACGAGTCCCCAGTTTTAAAAGCTTTTAAAAAGTTGGGCTTTGAGACAAGTCTCTGGGTCTTCGGGATTATGGAAGTTGCTCTCAACTGATTCGGATCTGTTTATTGTTTCAGTAAAAGTGGATGCTATTTTTCTGAAAGGATAAAGCTAAAGTGGTTGCAGGCGTAGCCTTACCTTGCAGACTACTTTCGTGAAAAATGCATAATATTAGATTGTTTTTATGAAAAATTCGCGATTTGATATTTAAGTAATAATTTATACTAATACATACACAAAATAATATATAATGTATTATATATACATATTTTTTTTAAACCAAATAAATTAATTCTTTATTTGAAGTAGATACAAAAATTTCAAAACAAAATAGATTAAAAAACGGTTGTCTATAACGGAAGAGGCTCGTCTACGAGCATCTTGTGTGAGTGAGGCTGGTGCCTGGCTACTTGCTATACCTTCTCCCTATACAGGCACGCTGCTAGACGCCAGCACATTCCGCATAGCTGTAGCCTTAAGACTGGGCTGCAAGGTATCCGGTCAACATATTTGTTTTTGCGGTGATAATGCAGACGAACTAGGCCGCCATGCCTTATGCTGCCAAAAAAGTGCCGACAGAATCTCAAGACATCATGCTATTAATGACATCCTGTCAAGGGCGCTTACAACTGCTAACATCCCCTGCATCCTCGAACCATCGGGGATAGTAAGAAATGATGGTAGGCGTCCGGACGGGATGTCATTAATTCCATATACTAGAGGCCGCGCACTGGTTTGGGATGCCACATGTGTTGACACACTCTGTCAGTCACATGTGATATCCAGCCATAAGAAACCTGGTGCCGCTGCAAAATCAGCCGCACGCCTTAAGCGCAACAAGTACGCGGAGATCATCATCAATCACCATTTCATTCCATTTGCAGTTGAAACGATGGGCCCGTGGTCCGAGGAGGCTCTTGTGTTCTCCCGCGAGCTTGGTAAGAAACTCCACTTGGCGACGGGTGACCCTTTGAGTAGAGAATATCTTGTTCAAAGGGTCAGCCTCGCTGTTCAGCGGGGGAACGCAGCGAGTGTCCTCGGCACACTACGCCCATCGAATAGTCGTAATTTTATTTATTAATTTTTAGTTTTTATAATTTAGTTCTTAATTTATTTTATTTTTTAATCGTTGTACTTTACTCCGAATTAGATGACAATAAATATATACTGTGTATAAATAATAAATAAAAAAAAGTTAAAAGACTAATTATAAATAAAACTAAACTAAAAATACCTATGAAATTAAAACTATTCTACAAAATAAACTAAGGGCTTACAAGCAAGGTGACATGTTATGTTAGTATAAAAAAAAAGTTTTAACTTAGTAGAAATTAGGTGATGTTCTAAATTTATAGCTTCTCATGGCGGGTTCTATATTAGAGTAATTGCCATAAAAATGCTAATTATATTTTTTGTTTATTGTTTGTAACTTGTGAAATAAAAAAACTACTATTGCAAATGTATGCCTACTTGCCTATATGACAGGCAAAAAATCTAAAGATTTAAATTTTCTAATAATAACTAATTAAGTTATATTTTAAGAATAATTAATTATCTTCTTGATTGAATTTTATCATCTTGAAAATTAACATTTTCATAAAAATATACGATCCAAAATTCATAAGTAAACTTCAGGTAATTTAATTTTAAATAGTAAAGTAAGGTATCAATCAACACGACCGTATGCCTGACGTGGTTGGTCAGATACCAAGCTTTTAAAAAACGTATTCACATTAGCCAACTTTACTAATGCTCTTTATAAAAAGTGTCAATTTCGTCGATATCTCTAACGTACAAGAATCGAATATCACTTTTTTTTTTCTTTTTTTTATTATACTGGCACGTCATGTGACCTTGCGCCCTGATGGTAAGTAGAGAGCGAGATCCATAAATGCTAGCAACTGGAATCAGACACTCATGACTGACATCAGTCCCTAACACTATGCGGGCTTGACTGGACATGACGGCAATTCGAGCCTGATCCCGAAATGTGTGGATACACTTTACTGGGTTTATCGGCACGAAAATAATAAAATAAATTGATGGCGAGAGAAGCATAACTAAACAAACAATTATCTGTGAAGTCATATGTGTGTCTGATGATGACCTAGGTCTGTCACAGGATTCCAAAGAACGTAACTGCCAAATTTCTTCAAAATTAAACTTGGAGTCCTTCAAGCGAAGTATGAAAAAGCATTTAGTCAAGCCGGCGTAGTGTTAGGTACTGATGTCAGTCTTGAGTGCATGATACCAGTTGCTAACATACATGGACCTTACGCGCCACTTACCATCAGGTAAGCTTGCCGCATTACCTCGTTATTACATAATTAAATAAGTATTTTGTTTAAAGTAGTTATGGCACACTTAATAAATTTGATTACCTGGCTCTTTCAAGAATTTGTTATATGTAATATGCTATATGAGCAGTCGAACCGGGTTTTTTGAGGTAGAGGAGATGTGGCAAACGGCAACGGTGGCACAGGTGGCATCCCAGACAAGACACCCTCCCTCACTCCATGGTATTACAGACATACCATCCGGCCTTTTACCATTAAACACTTAGACCTGATGGTTCAAGGACGGACGGGATTTTAGCGGACCATAAGCTTCTCTATATAAAATCATTTAAATCACTAGTTATGAAGACGATGGCTGTTCTTTGCTACTAATGATTATTCTTCTGCTATCCTAGCATAATTGTATAACTGACAAAACCTAGTGTAACTGGTGAATAATATCCTTGTATCCTTGGCACTTTGCCTATTGGCAGCAATTTGGACCATTTTTATTATTTATAATAATTTTATTTTGTTACTTCTTTATTTTAGTTTTTAGTTGTATTTTTATATATTAAGTAGGCTTATTTTTATTAATAGTAATTTATGTTTTGAAATGTAAGGTTTTAGTTTAGTTAATATATATTTTTAAAATGATTGTACCTTCGAATAAACTTCCTAAATATTTTTAAAAAAGTGAATAATTGAATTGAATTAAATTAAATACCGTTTAGCTTATTGTCCCGTATTATTGTTATATATTTAAAATCTTTGTGTTTAAAGCTTGATTTGAGGTGATTTTTGTATACGAAATACAATACAATATACATAGGGTACGAACAGACAGTCAAAGCTTATTTCACATCTATAATATTTGTATAGCTGTTATGAAATATTAAACCGCTCAAACACAAATATTAGTAACTTTGTTGGAAACTCTTTAAGTACAAAGTGGAAGCAAAGTAGGTCTAAAATCAAATAATTTTACGTAAACCAAGTTTTAATAGAAAAAGTTGTCACCGTTCGGTTGCGGACATTGACTTTTCAATCAAGATCAATTTAACGACAAAAAAACGTCAATCAATATACAAGAGCTCAGCTTTTTAAGCTTTTTAAAAGGCAAAAAGTATCATGACGACCGTAACTTTTTTCAGAAGCAAGCTTAATAAATCTCAGCTGTTCAAGAAGCGAATTCACATTTGGCTAAGGTTGGCTATTGACGACCTTGCCACTTGTCATGATTGGCCTATTGTAAAGTGTGGTTTCTGACAAACCGGGAAGGGAAACGGTCGTGATGATACTGATACGCTTTTTCACACAAAAAAAAACAAATTATATTCAAATTTGTAAGTTACTAGGTTTTGATTTTGAACAGCCGACCTCTGACGTAGCATAGGTAAAGTCAAGGAATTTAATTTTCAACCTACCTAAGGTTCAATATCGTATAGCAAACTGTCACCATAAGAGCTAGCTAGAGCACGACGTTACTTTGACATATAATAATAAACATAGAAAAAGGATCATACAGATGGAATATCTGTCAGCGTTGCCACCTGAGATTGAGATAGGATTTTGCTAGGATTTTTTTCTCTGAAAGTAGGGAAATATTATTTCCCCAAAGTAAGGAAATTTTAAAGTATTGGTTTTAAACTAATTAATAATTTTACAAAATGAATTTTAATGTTTATAAAAATAAAACACGGAAATACAACATTTGTATTATAAATATAATATTAAATAAATAAGATTAAACAAAAAATCTAAAATTCTTCCCAAGCCAGCGTTTAAACATTAGGTTTGCAAAACAACAAAAATCATACGAGAGCACAACGCATCGCTCTTTCTCTTTTCTTTACATTACTTTTTTTATCATTTGTCTTTGAATGAATGAGAAGGAGCGATCACTGCGTCTATTACATTCGCTGTTTACGATAATAAGAGACATACAATTTTCGACCTTAATGCATTGCAAATGTTTAACGACATTTCAGCGAAATGGGTAGAGAATTAAGTTCCTTGACCGTATTTAAGAAGTATCACATATAAATTTAATATAAGAGTATTTTTTGTAGGTACGAGGGGCGTTCAAAATATTCTCGGTATGTGGATAAAAACAAACAAGTACGAAAAGTTTGATATTTTTATTTTTCAATATACTCCCCCCCTATGTTCATACACTTATAAGATCGATCGATTATTTTTTTTAATCCCTCATAAAAATATTTTTTATCTTTGGTGTAAAAATGCTCCTCCACGGCCGTCTTCAACGCTTCATCGTCAGAAAATTTATTTCCACGCAGATCCTTTTTAAGATTGGGAAACAAAAAGAAGTCGCTTGGGGCTAAGTCCGGACTATAGGGTGGATGAGTAACAGTTTCAAACCCACATTCAACAATAGCTGCCTTGGCAATATGAGCAGTATGGACAGGGGCGTTGTCATGCAGAAGCAGAACACCTTTGGTTAACTTTCCTCGCCTCTTTTCTTTGATCGCATCTCTTAATTGACGTATAACGTTAGCGTAGTACTGCCCTGTGATATTTACACCTTTTTCTTTATAATCGATAAGCAAAACTCCTTCACAATCCCAAAATATTGTGGCCATGACCTTGCCAGCTGACGGGATTACCTTGAACTTCTTGGGATGAGCTGAACCCTTAATGTGCCACTGCATGGACTCCTGTTTGCTCTCTGGGTCATAATGATGAACCCAGGTTTCATCTCCAGTAACTATTTTTTGCAGCACCTCATCGGGATTTTCACCACACAGGTCGATAAAATCTGAACAGCAAGCCACACGCATATCCTTTTGAAGAAGCGTCAGCATTCGCGGAACCCATCTTGCACTTACTTTTGACATATTAAGATGGTCATGTATAATGTCATGTACGGTACCAATAGAGAGATTGGTTACTTGAGCTATAGATTTTACCTTCACTCGGCCGTCTTCCAATATAAGTTTTTCCACTTTATCAATATTTTCTTGTGAGGTAGCCACTACAGGCCGGCCAGGTCTAGGGTCATCTTCAATACTCTCCCTTCCACGCTTAAATTCGCTTGACCATTTTTTAATAGTAGATAAAGAAGGAGCAGACTCACGGTAAACACAATCCATTTCCTCTTTTATGGTTTTTTGATTTTTACCCTGTTTTGTCAAGAATTTTATGACGGATCGGTGCTCTAATTTCGTTAAAATTGTTAATTCGCTCATGGTGTTCATGTTTGTTCGGCAATTGCAGAAAAACAAAAGAACATCTCGGTTCCAATTTTACTTTTTTTTAATGTCAATGGATGAATCTTAGCGGCCAGTAATAAATATATATATAAAAGAGGTTGTAACGTATCAATACCGAGAATATTTTGAACGCCCCTCGTATTTTTGTTTAGGAATCGAACCCAAACGTGTAAAACTACTGCCGTAAATGCTAGACCACAGAGCGGCAGTCAATTTTGATATACCAAAATTGTTTCGAGTTGTTTTTCTTCTCTTTATTTGTTGATTGTTTTTTTTTTCGCGAAATAATAATGGTAAACAATTAAAAGTAGAAAGAGAAGTATGGAAATTCTGAGAAATACAAGACTCATCAGTTATTACCATTTTTCCATATATTATATTATAAATGGTATACTAATTTTAATTTTTGTTACGATGTATAGATACTTATGTATGTAATAATTCTAAGAATGAGTTTAGCGACTTAAAGGAAGTACTATTTGAAGAATGATGTTTGGTAAATGCTCAATATTGTTGTAAACAAGAATTCATTCCTAAGGTATAGGGCATATACAAACGGTATAAAAGAATTACAATATGAAATGGTTAAAAAGAAATTCGAACATTAAATAAACAAAAAAAAAAAATACACTACAAATAAAACTAAAAATTTTAAAATTATAACCGTCCGATGGGCGTAGTGTGCCGAGGACACTCGCTGCGCTCCACCGTTGAACGGCGAGGCTGACCCTGCTGACCCTTTGAGCAAAATATTCTCAAAAGTAATATATTAAATATATATTAATTTGCTGTTATATTTTAATAGTTATAGGTACTATATTATCATTATTATCTATATGATTGCACCTATATTTGATCCTAAGGTTTGGCTGTCAGAGAATGTCTTCTGGCATTAAGTCCACCTGTGTACTTTGTACAATAAAGTTTTAAAATAATAATAATAATAAGGAATTATAGTTAGGTATTTTTAATTAAAAAAGGGTAGTCAGAAACCATGTAAAGAAGCGTAAAGTCTCTTGCGTACCAAACTCGGGAAATATCACAAATAAGATAAATATTAATTTAAATTTGAACCCATAAAACGGGCTCTTGCCACCATTGAGGTTCCAGCTATTCTGGAACCCAGTGGATTAGTCCGCGATGATGGCAAGAGACCTGATAGTATGACACACCTTAGGGGAACAGCGCTAAAAGCGGGAGCCGCAACCGAAAGCGCAGAGTCTGGTAAGCGACGCAAATACGTATCTATAATCAAAGACTACGTGTTTGTACCGTTTGCCGTAGAGACTTTAGGCCCATGGGGTCCAAGCGCTAAAACATTTTTTAAAAAATGTCCCTCGTCTAATTAATAATAATAATAGTAATAATAATAAAACTTTATTTCAGAATAAATTCCATGTGTTAGTAACAATTTTTAAAGAAATCTTATAATATCTAGTGTTAGTAAAAATACAAAATTATAATACAAAATATATTTTTATATTTATGTATCTGGGGCCCAGATGCTGACATGCAGGCGTATCCAGTGCCCCAAGAACGGAGAGTCCCACCTATCAGCCCACACGGCCAGGATGCTGCTGAGGCTGCCTCTCACGCGGGCGAGGATTGAGGCACAGCGCTTCCTCATGATAGCATGGAATCTATCCACCCGCGCCTCTGCTAGCATCCCAGAGGCACTGCAACGACGGGGCAGCCCCATCAGCACCCTGAACGCGTAATTGCACTGGACACCACGAAATATGCCTTCTGCGTATAATTGACCCACAGGCTGCATGTATAGAAGGTTTGGCAAAAGGCTCTTACCTCCCCCGCACAACGAGCAAACCTGCGCGCCAAAATATTGCATCTGACAGCCAGCGCCCTGCGTTCCCTTTCAACATCCTCCCCATCATTAAGATCTTCGGTGACCTTGTGAATTGTCTTCTCTGGGGACAAGTGTGCTGGTTCTTTCCTCGCCAAGAGAATCAGCATAGCGATTCAGCGAGTAAATGCGTCCATCGTTCTTGCCACTATGCCGCGCGGATACGATTTATATTTAAATTAAGTTTTGTAAGTTTCTTTTTTTTGTTTTAGTTTTTTTTAAATCATATTTAAGTAATATTATGTTTTCTTTTAAATTATTTAATATTGTAATTCGTTTATACTGTTTGTAAATTATACAGTTAATTTAAATTATTTATTTAAATTATTAAATAGTATTGTATTTTTAATGTGGGGTAAATAATGTGAGGCAACTACGGCAGCATTCGATAAACCTTGCTTCACAACTACGAGTACCTACTAATATTACCACATTATTTGCTAAGAGATTCCTTTACTGTACTAACTTATTCAAGTAAGTACGTGGGCGGACATCCATCGACAATAAACATAATAAGCCCATTCTCATTTCGATAATAATCACAAGAAAACTTGTATGAGTAGCCAATAAATACTTTAATGTATTGGAAGTATAGAGGTCGCGGTTTGAACCAATGAGAAATACGCTTTTCTTACGTACATTTGACATAGATATACCAACTGTTAGAATCGTCAATAAATAAAAAATATTCGTTCGACTTTAGCTAAACTGAAAAAAAGCTGTTGTGGGTATATCGCAAATGTACGAGTACGTACTCTTTATTCGGGAATTAGTTTTCGGCCAACGAAAATACTGTGCACCGATTATCTAGCTTTAAAATCCACATGAAGCTAGTAGACAAGATAAAAAAAAGTGGTAAGGACCGTTTTAGCTCAAAAGTAGAACCCCCATCCTATTTATTAAACTGTCCTCCGAAACTTTATATTAATTTAAAAATTAAAGGTTGTCAGAGCCTAATCCTTAAACTTCAAATAATGAGAAACAATTTTCTTCACGTACAAATGTTTTTTTTTATTATAAACTTTATTGCACAAAGTACAATGCCGCTAGACATTCTATACTGGTCAAACCTTTGGGACAACTAAAGCAGTTACGACAAGATAAGACAGGTGCTATCAAAACTAATAGAAAAATATTAGACTTCAATATATACTAGTGAATAAATACTTATTTACATACTAATACATACATAAATACATACAAATAAATATGTTAATACATACGTTCTATGAATATACATAAATATAATATACCTACTATATGATGACTATAATGAGAGAAATAAATATAGCAGAGTGAATTGAAATAGTGCGCATAGACCAGTTTCTTAAATAGTGTTCTATTTGGAGCTTGACGGATGTCCACCGGTAACTGATTCCAAATATGTACAGCCACAACCGCAAACGACTTGAAAGCGAATGCGGTGTGATGTGTGGGGAAGGAAAGCGTGGAGTTGGAAGAAGAACGTAAAACTCTGTCATGAGTGGCACCAAGGAAATTAAATTTATCTTTTAAATATTCCGGTGTATTAGGCTCATTTAATACTGAGTACAACATGCAGAGAATCCTACGCAACGTAAGACATGTACATATATTTCGAACACCACCTTCCCCGTCCCTCGGAGAGCACGTTAAACTGTCTGAAGGCACTCGTTCGCCGCGTTAAGAGTAACGTGCAATATGCAAAGCATAAAGTCTACTCGATGACAGCCATCGAGGGGGAGCTGTCAGATGAAGGCAGCGACAACTGGAGACTTAACGTTAAACCTCGTATTTAATTAACCCTTTACAAAACGACAAACAAAGCTTTCATTTTCGATTTTATTTTACCACTGGAAACAATGAAATAGCAACAAAATCGTGGGTGCAATGGCGCGCACACCGTTTGATATCAAATCGACCGTGGCCAGGTGCCACCACGTATTGGAAACTCGGGGGATATAGCTAAGTTGTAAATACTATGAAGTAAACACAAGCGAGTGTTTTAAAACCATCGATGTATTTTTTCAGAACTATATAAATTAGAAAATCTAACAAAATACCTCAATTACCTAAAACAGTGAAAATTTCCAAATGCGAATAATGTTTATGGTACATCATCTCAGCCCCTAGAACATAGAGTCCTAGACCTTCACTTTTGGAGATGGGCCTTTTAAAGGATGCAGCAATTAGTGCATACCATGGACATATAATAATAAATATCAGGTCACACAGCGCCATCTAGTTTCCGTGGTAAGCTACGAGGCTAGTGTTACGGAAACTACATGGTTGATAAACTACATATTATACTTTTTTTTTTGTAAATATATACATATTATACATATAAACACCCAGACCGAAACAAATTATACAATGTACAACTTGCCCCCGGTGGAAATCGAACCCACGACCTCCCGAGTTCACGGCAACGTTTGTTACCACTAGACCACGGAGGCGGTCACATGTAAGATCTATTCTTAGATACGGTATTATTTTTTATTAAATCATACTATACCATAGATGATGCCTTAAAAGACGAACACATTATGTGAACACTTATTTTTCTTATTGTTTATTTTATTATTATGACTTTCATATTATAAATTAATATGTTAGGGTTGAAGGTTCTTATTTTATAATGACAACGCCCATTTACTACTTTTAGTTATTCTTTGTTATCGTTGTTATTATTTTTGACATTTAATGTGATTTTTTTATTTTGACATACACAATTTTGTACCTTTTTTTTTTCTTTCATTAAAATAATAATTATTTTATTATATAATTTTAATATAGTTTATTTTCTAGATTTTAAGTGACAACGCCCTTGTACAGCAGCATCTATGTAGGTATTGTTTGTAGTGATAAGTGGTAAATGATGATGGCTGTTCTTTGTTATTAATGGCATTCTTCTGCTATCCTGCCATGATTGGTAAACAATAATAATAATAATAATAAATAAATATTTCCAGACAGGTCACACAGCGCCATCTAATTTCCGTGGTAAGCTACGAGGCTTGTGTTACGGAAACTAGATGGTTGATAAACTATAAATAAATAAAATAAATATTTCCAGACAGGTCACACAGCGCCATCTAGTTTCCGTGGTAAGCTACGAGGCTTGTGTTACGGAAACTAGATGGTTGATAAACTACAGATTATACTTTTTTTTTAAATATAAATATATACATATTATACATATAAACACCCAGACCGAGACTAATTATACAATGTACAACTTCCCCCGGTGAGAATCTAACCCACGACCTCCCGAGTTCACGGCAACGTTTGTTACCACTAGACCACGGAGGCGGTCACTTGGCGGCAGTTATTTGTCTTACTTTAAAAAGAGATTATTCCATAATTTGTGGCGACAGCGACAAAAGAATTTGAAGCAATTCCGGAATGATGTTATACGCCTGAGAGAAAAAACCAAATATTATTATTTTTTATTATTTTTAGACCTTGACTACATACCAGTAATCTGTATAGCGGAGATGAGTCCCACGAAAATCGTTACTTGAAGACTTTTTTGTCTGGGTATAGGTTTCCGTTGTACTCAGTTGAACGTAGTTGCTCTACCAACTTAAAGATAAACTTATTGTTAAAATAAGTAGCGCTACTCGCAGTTCAGTCAGGAATGAAATTAGGAAACTTCCGAAATCAATATTCCGAGAATAATTTATTAAAAATTCTTGAAAGTGAGTTAACCTATCGATCCAAGTTTGGCTTCGGAGCTATTTGCATATTCCTTTGTGTGCAGAAATTACTCATGCATACCCTCCTTCATATAGCGACCCTTAACACTTGCAAGTACCTATTAATATTACCATAGTCTTGGATCATCTTGTAGTCTTGATACTACAATTTGGTTAAACCATATCTATCCCTACTTCGCTAATATATGTACCTATATAAAAACATAAACTGAAATGTTAAAATGAGTCAGTGAGTCATCAGTATTTTAATAATAATAATAAAATTCTTTATTGCAAATTAAAATATACAAAATAAAATGAAGTATATAGGCGAGCTTAATTCTAACTGGTAACCTTTGGGAGAACTACATAAGAAATTGTGGGGTGCAGAGTTAGAATAATAATAATAATAAAATTCTTTATTGCACACAAAATATACAATATAAAGTGTTGTACATAGGCGAGCATAATACCATGAAGGTATTCTCTACCAGCTAACCTTTGGGAGAGTGAGAGATTAATATTATGGGTGCAGAGTGTGAAAATGGAAATAATATTAGTAAAAACCAGAATTAAAATATGTAAATAAATACAATAAATACATTTATAATACCTAACAGAAAATATAATACATAATTAAGATAAATACATAAATAATTATATATACATATATAGGTACTAATAATATGTCAGGTGATTAGGATTCGTTTTGCTTTTTAAGGAAATAAGAGAGAAGAAGTTTTTTGAATATACACACATCAAAAAAGTCTAGGGATCAAGCATGTTTATGCGGATTTCTTGTGATTGAGATGTGGCTTTGTAATAAATTTATGATTTTATAAATTTATATGGATCCTTTTTGGTGCATTTCATAATTTAAAACAGGAACTGTCAATCAAATTCGAGTAAAAGATGAAAATCAGCTGTCAATATTTTCCCTATAAAAACATAAGACGCATTGAAGACATTATTAGTGCTACTGTTTCCCTACTACTGATTAAAACCAACATTATTATGGAGCGGCGACGTCATTTAAGCAGGGAAGAAATGATCAGAGCCGTGGGAATGATAGAAGCTGGTTCCCGGCAACGTACTGTGGCTTTAGCTCTGAATACAAGTCAGAGTGTTATCAGTCGACTTTGGACACGTTACCGAACCACTGGTACCGTGGCTGAGCGCCATGGAGGACGGTATCGCTGCACCACACGGAGACAAGACCGATACATTCAAATCACAGCTCGAAGAACTCCAACAATAACCGCCATGATGTTAGCCGTGAGCCTTCATCGCTCTTCAGGGAACTTAATTAGCGACCAAACAGTCAGAAACCGCTTGCATGAAGTGAACCTTCATTCCCGAAGACCGCTACGGGTACCACCTATAGCAATGCACAATCGTAGGACTCGATATCAATGGGCTCTTGAACACAGAAATTGGACAGAAGAACAATGGCGTTTCGTGTGCTTTTCTGATGAGTCTCGTTTTGGTATGAGGCCGGATACAAGACGTATACGACACTGGAGAACCCCTGGACGCCAACAGCGATTAAAATCCTGCCAGGAAGTCCATCCTTATAGTGGTGGAACCATCATGGTATGGGCGGGTATTTCGATCGGCGGAAGAACTGAGTTGATTTGGATCAGAGGCAACCTCAACGCTCAAATTTATGCTGAGACGGTTGTATCAGACGTCATCGTTCCTCTACAAGTGCATATCGGTCCCTTATTTCAGTTAATGCATGATAATGCACGACCGCACACCGCAAGAGTTGTAAGACAGACTCTCGCCGCAGCTAACATCAATGTCCTGCCCTGGCCTGCTCAGTCGCCAGACTTGAACCCGATTGAGCATGCATGGGATATTCTTCAGAGAAGAGCTCTGCCGAATATGGAGGGTATCCAGTCGCAAGAAGACCTTTTTTTGTTGTTGCAACGAACATGGGCGGCCATTCCACAGCGTGATTTGGATGAACTCATTTTGAGTATGCCAAACCGATGTTCTTGTGTTGTTAGTGTTCGCGGTAGAAACACGGATTATTAATTGTTTAAGTTACCCAATAAAATTAAAAAAAAAACTGTTATTTCAGTCTTTTTTTCGAACTTTAATGTTAGTGGTTCAAATGTCAAAAATCCCTTTATTAGGAAAATGGCAATTTTTTTTACTAATGCAAAGGTGACTTGGTTTATCGTTACTGTAGACAAACGAAAACATTTTATTTGATCAATCCTTAAAGAAAATTTTAATGAATATCAATCAGGAGAAAAGTTATTGCAAAAATATATGTTGATCCCTAGACACTTTTGATGTGTGTATTTAAAGACTGTGCCTGTCTGATAAACAATGGTAGCCTGTTCCATTGACGAGCTGCTGACACCGTGAGAGAATCTGAATATCTGCTAGAAGGGGAGAATAAATATTAAACTAAATGCTAAGGTTGCTATTTTTTTTTTTTATAACACGACATGTAACCTTGCCACCTGATGTTAAGTGGTGAGCGAGGTCCATGAATGTTAGCAACTGGAATCAGACACTCATGACTGACATCAGTTCCTAACACTATGCCGGCTTGACTGGGCATGACGGCAATTCGAACCTGATCCCGAAACGTGTGGATACACTTTACTGGGTTTATGGGCACTAACGGTAGATACTTCCCCGCCCCAGCAGACTGGGCAAATTAATACCATCAGTCAGCCTACCATCTCAAAAAAAAAAAAACCTTTCACTGGGTATATCAATGTCATATTAAAAAGTAATAAAAATAAATAAATATATAAATATTATCACGACCGTATCCCTTTTTAAATAAGCGGATTCACATTTAGCAAAAATTTTTCTTAAGACTTGACGAGTGCAGCAAGCTCGTCGATGTCTAGCGTATCAAACTCGAGAAATATCACTAATTAATTAAATAAATTATTGTGTCCCGACCAGGAATCTAACCCGGTACGTCCGATTCTAAATCCACGAAGGCAGTCTGTAATAGGGTTTCCTTACCTTAAAAGGTAAAATAATTTATTTGTCAGAAACATGGTAGGTACAGGGATATAAATTATTATATGTAATTATATCACATGCTTCGCTACTTCTAGCATACAAATATTTATTTAGTCACATGACTTTGACGAGCTTAGTGTCTAGATATTTTTTTGTCGAATAGAAACATTTATTAACCAGCACTTGTTTGACTATTAATTTAAACATTAAACTTCAATTAATTTGACGTGTTTCCATAGCTATTGTTCTGCCTCCGTGGTTAAAACCATGAATTTAGACTCGGAGGTACCAGGTTCGATTCCTGGTCGGGACACAAAAATATTTTTAATGTATATAAATACATTTAATTAATATTTAATTTATTTGTGATATTTCTCGAGTTTGGTACGCTGGAGACATCGACGAGCTTGCCACTTGTCATGATTGGCCTATATTAAAGTTGGCTAAATGTGAATCAGCTTCTTTATAAGCGTGGTTTCTGACGAAAGGGAAACGGTCGTGATGATACTTTACTTTTACTTTTATGGCTATTGTAGGGCTTTAGAAGATAGAATACTTAAGTGTATCTAATATAGACTTCCCAGATGTGTACTCAGCATTACTTTCGACGACTTTTTTCACACACCTCGTGTAACTAAAGTTAGCTTTAAAACTTTTCCTGCACCCTGGCGTATACCACCAATGCTCAGCATATAGCTACTCGATTTAGGTTTAAGTCTAAACTAACAATATATAATCATAGTTCAAGATATGACTGTCTCCATAGTCTAGTGGTTAAGTCCGTGAATTTAGACGCAGAGGTAACGGGTTCGATTCCTGGTCGTGACACAATTATATTTAATAATTAAAATAAATACATTTAATTATTATTTGTGATATTTCTCGAGTTTAGTACGCAGGAGACATCGACGAGCTTGCCACTTGTCATGATAGGTTTTTTTAAGCGTGGTTTCTGATCACCGCAAAAGGGCAAACGGTCGAAATGATACTTTTTAAAATCCAAAAAGAAAAACAAAAAAAAAACTTAAATGTAAAACTTGCTCCAAATCACTACCAATGGGCAAAGAGCCGGAAACTGGCAGCATAAAAAATATTGCCCAGTCCTTTTGTCTCCTAAGGTGTTGACTGTGTTATTGTTATTTATAAGTACCAGCATCATCTTTTAAGAAGTAATGCCGGTGCGAATAACGGTCAGTTGTAAAGAGCGCCAAGTTATTTAAAACATAAAGCATAAATATTCTAAATCGGAGCGTTGAGAGTTGACGCCCGTTTTGTCTGCCTAACTACCAACAACCGACCCTCACTGTTTCGCTCGCCGGTTGAAAAGTTTTTAATTTCACAAACCAAGTCAAAGTTCGCCATATTAGGAATGTGAATATTAAAACAAATATTTAATATTATATTTTAAGCTTTTATCAGGATACTACGAATTACTCTACGAAATGCATTAAATTCTCCAACACTTGAAATTTGATCATCCCCAATTCGGTTATGAATAAATATCGTGTTAAACTCTTATGTATTCTGTAATATATATATATCGTCATGATCGTAGAACAGTGTCGGATTTAAAAAAATACCCATAATTTTGCATATATATTTATATATAGTTTTATATTGTTTGTGGTCTGTAATTTATAGTGCAAATATTAGAAAGGGTTCCAAAATGAAATCTAGAAGGTTTGCACTTATTATGAGACTTAAAAAGTGACAAAAAAACAGTCGAAATGACAGTTGAATGGCCGCCATGAAAATTTTAAATATAGCAGATCCGTCACTGTTCTACGATCATGACGATATGTTCCCTATGCATTTAAAAACTACTTGACCGATCGGGATGAAACTTTGGGAATATGTTGTGTGAACATCGGCAAAGGTTTCTGACATAGTACTACTGTTGTCCGATAGGTGGCGCGCATCAGCGCTGATTTGTGGGGCATACCGACAGAGGGTACCGAGCGGGAGCCTAAAACGACTAACCTAAAACGCTAGGGTAGCGCTCTTATTATATCTATAGTTACTCAGTCGTTGCTCTTGAGACTCCTGCGCAAGCCCACTCTGCGCTTGACTGTCGTCGAATACAGAAATAAAGCCAAGTCAAACCATTAACCGCTCAACGGTTAATCGACCTATCCCAGCATAACCGAGACGCCAATCCTGAAAGAGTGGAGCTGCCGAACCATCACATAGGCCTTCTATGTAGAGTTTATTGAGAAGATCCAATCGGCGATTAGCATTGCGTATAAGCATTTGACATTGTAGATTTCTACGTGCTAACTAAGGTTTACAAACATTCAATGACTGTTAGGCGGCACGAAGTTCGCCGGGTCAGCTAGTAGTATAAACAACTATGTCGCCACGTAAAACTTCTAGGGATATCACGGAAGATGCCGAATACTCGAATATATACATTTTTAACTTTTTAAATTTTCGCTCACATTCATAATAGTTTTTTTTATAATTTTAACGGGTCTTTACGCGATTTACCTTAGAGACATATTGGGACATACAGCTGTGGGAGCTCATATATTGGCCAAACTAAGCGCACAATAGCCGAGAGGGTCAAGGAACATATAGCAGCTGTAAAGAACTGCCAATTAAACAAGTCAGCAATAGCAGAACACCTAATGGATAGTGGCACAAACCATTGGATTGAGCTGCATGACCCAAAGATACTTTCAACCGATCGTCACTATTACCCTAGAATAGTACGTGAAGCGATCGAAATAAAGAAAAAAAAAAATCGAGAGGGGGGTTATAAGCTATCTTCATCGTGAAATCCAGTAATCAATAGGTTTCGACGCCGGGAAAAATCGCCCGGTGTCGCCAAGGATATTGTAAGTGTCGTGATTTCTAAAAACTTTTAAAAGTGATAAGTGGGTAGGTTTACATCTACCGCCCAGTATGTACGCGACTACACCGCATAGCTTCAGTCGACCCGTGACCACGGCCAATGCAACTTGGCTGAAATGTCGGGAAAAATATGTCTCTAAGGTAAATCGCGTAAAGACTCGTTAAAATTATAAAAAAAACTATATATATTTTGTTACTACTCTACTAATAATATGACAAAAGTTTGAGGTAAGTCTTATGTCAAGGGGTGTTTTGTTATAAAAAGATCACCATGGCAAGCTTACTATTTTAGTTCTCCTTGAAGGTCGAAATTGGTATTTGACATCATTGCAAATGGCACATACTTTAAACGAAAACAATAAAGAGATAGTAGGTGGACTGATGGTGGTAATTTTCCCAGTCTACAGGGGCAGGCAAGTATAAACCGTTCGTGTCGATAAACCCAGTAAAGTGTATCCACACGTTTCGGGATCAGGCTCGAATTGCCATCATGCCCAGTCAATCTGGCATAGTGTTAGGGATTGATGTCAGTCATGAGTGTCTGATTCCAGTTGGTAACATTCATGAACCTTACGTGCCACTAACCATCAGGTGGGCGCAAGGTGTCGTCTTAGGATAAAAAAAAAAACATAAGAAAAATTTTCATTGATACGTCATTTCACTAGACTAAAAATTGTGTAGTTTGGGCAAGGTCAGGGATGTAATGCAAAATTAAAAATGTTCATTCATAAAACATAATTTCCAATGTAATTAAAGATGCCGTAAAGCTCTGTCCTGCTTCAGTGAAAAATCATTCATGTACATCTTACGGTGAGGTAAACATAGAAAGCTCATACGAAAAATTACAATTTACCTATTAAATTTAACTTGTAGGCTTATATTTGAGTTGGTGTGACCGCTAAACCAGATCGTCTTCAGAGAATCACGAAACTCAATTGAAGTTGTAATTGATTTTGTTCAACGAATCGAGATATTATGTAAAACAAACACAAATCTCATTAACAATCAAAACTCATGCCAGGTTAGTGCTAAACAAAACTTCACAGACATGTTTCTAGTTAACTTAACTAAGGATCTTATACACGATATAAAAACAGTAGTCCCTATGGAACAAGATCATGACTTGCGCATTTATAGTTTGAATTTTAGAATGATGTTCGAGCTTTCGGCAAAATCTCGACTGTTGGAAATTGAATCAACTTTTTCCAAGTGGCAATTTTCGATCGTCAATAGGTAGCGGTTCTGGCGACAGATTGGTGCAATGGTGTCATGGAGCACCTGGTTTTGTACCCTTGTGTACCCTTCAACGGCCAAGTCACAAAACATTAACTATAATAATAAAGAAATCACAGTAAGGAACCTTAGACTTGGCACGACTTTGTCTAGATTTCTTTACTTTTTAGAGATAAACAAGCAGCTCCATCGAGACTTGTTTCGAGGCTAGTTTTTTACAGAATGTTTTTGGTGGGATTTCATTTACCTGTTCTAGCGTTTCATCATCAATCTTTATCGTCACGGTTGTCATCCTTCTTCTTTCAAACACTAGGTTTTTCTCGCATTCAAACGGAGTCCTTTTTCTGCACATCCCTCTTTCATTTCTGTGACTAGTGATTGCAATTGTTGTTCGAACGATGCCATATAACTGTTTAATATTGAGATAAAATAACAAGCTTTGTATCATTTTCTTAAAAAAAAAACGACTTTTTGTTCTGGAATTTGGCTTGCATTAAATGCGTCATGTACAAAGGCTTTATCGAAGTTAGCTGCCATAGTTTGAACTACTGTTGGCGAGTTGGCGCGCGATCTCAAACGAGTTAAGTTTAATACTCATTAACGAAAGAGCTTTGTCGACGTTATGACTTGGTAATGCGGTTTAATTGTCCGATTCCTTGTAAATCAAACTTGGATGAAATTAAGGCCATACAGATTTATAGACTAGTGGTTTCACCCGGCTTTGCAATGGTCAGCGAAAAAAGCTTAAAGCCAAAATATCTTTATTCATGTAAACCCATTACAGGCATTTGTGACACATCAGTAAATTATTTTAAATGAATCAACTCCTGCTATAGTGGAACCTGTTAATGTTTAATCTGACTGAGACAGGAATCTGAAACTCAGCTATATCAGACTGACAAAATATTTTTTAAAAACATTATTGCACAAAGTACAAAGGCGGACTTAATGCCACTAGACTTTTTATACTGGTCAAACCTTCGGGACAACTAAAGCAGTGATGACAAGATAAATAAATAAATAAATAATTACACATTCAAATACAGAATTACACAAATACAATAATTAAATAACCTTCCAAATTAACCTTTCTTGACCAATATTGGTCTGCTGGGTGCTTGTCTGACTTCAACAGAAAGGTTCCACAGGGATGAAGATGACACAACAAAAGATTTGAAAACATAGTTCGTATAATGGGAAGGGATAGATAGGATATCTATCACACATATAAAAGTGTTATTCATAATATTGTTGTCACAGTATATTAATCCATGTCACTGCAGACAATTTCAGGACATAAGATCATTATGATAAATGTATAGGCTTAACCACCGACATGTATGAAGGGATGCGATCCCTTCCTGTTATGATACTAGGTACAGTCAGCAAACAGAAGATTTTAAAATAAAATATAAAAAATATAAGAGAAACCAAATTTTTTAAATCTATCCGATGATACCACACTCGTATAGTTTGTAGATAGTTTTTCTTAACCTATTTATTTATTCTTATTCACAATATGACGTCTGTTTGTTTGTCGCCTTACTAAAATTTGATTCAAAGTCAAAATATCTTTATTCACATAAACCTATTACAGGCATTTATGAAACGTCATTATTTTAATTATTTTAAATGATTCTACTCCTGTTAGTGAAAGACTAAGCAGAAAAGTGGTACAATAAGTAAGCTGTTAGCAGAAGACCAGCAGCTTAGCAGATTTCAGTGACCTGATAATGTTTAATCTGACTGAGAAAGGAATCTGTAAAGAAAACTCAACTATATCATCCCGCCTCCGTGGTCTAGTGGTAACAAACGTTGCCGTGAATTTGGGAGGTCGTGGGTTCGATTCCCACCGGAGGCAAGTTATACATTGTATAATTTGTCTCGGTCTGGGTGTTTATATGAATAATATGTATATATTTACAAAAAAAGAAAGAAAGTATAATATGTAGTTTATCAACCATCTAGTTTCCATGACACAAGCCTCGTAGCTTACCACGGAAATTAGATGGCGCTGTGTGACCTGTCTGGAAATATTTATTTGTTATTTATTATATAATATAGAACTGCACCACAACGATCAATTAATAACCTTTTAAATTTAGTTATCAGTGCCCATGAGATTACAATACCTGATTAATGTCATATATTCAGTGTCAATTTTATGATTAAGATGAATCGATTGACGTGCGAATCCTACGCGTTTGTTCTCCAGTGTGCCACAAACAAACAAACATACATACATATTAGCTTAAGAGAACATCAAAGAAGGTAAAATATAGAAATGAAAATATTGGCAGTTGTGCTCTTCTTCCAAGTCATGATTCAAATATTGCAGATTCATCCTATTGGTTACTTCACTTTTCACTCGTTAAGAGAATGTAAAAAAATTACCCGCCGTTTGGTACGAATATGACTGGCTGAAAATGAAATATAAAAGAGATATTATGTTATCGGACGTGAAACAGGAAACTCAGTGGCTGATATGAAAGAGGAGGGAGAGAGCTTACACGATTCCAGTAGGTAAAGTACTTCCCGTTCAAGTCCAACATTTTTTGACAAGTTCGTTTTTTTTTGTTTTGAAGAAGTAAACTTTTTTTGTAAATAAAAAAGGCTTGGAATGTACCTAATGATGCCTAATTTCTAAACCAATATGATTATATAAATTTAACCTTTAATAAGGCAAAGGGACATTATTTCCCACCACAATCTGTAAGCAAAAAATGATTTCTTCTATTAAAATTCAATTCAATGAATGAACGAAACCGTAAACCTATTTATAGTAGTATTTAAATTTGTCACCTGGCAACACGGCTTGTTTTATGGCAACACTTGAAGTAAATTATTGATCTTAAAGTGTCAGTAGTCGAATTTTGAGTGACAGAAACAGTCGTTTTTCGACCAAGACAGAAAAAAAGCAAGTTTTTGTTTGAGAAAAAGTAGAATTTAGCTTCATCACGTGATTGTTGATTTCAAATATCAAATACCCTAAAACCACTTCAACTTTTGCATATAAACCCTATTAACTCGTGCCTTATTAAGGGTTAAAAAATAATATTATTCAAATGAATACAAGACTTACGACCGGTTACAGAAACACTTGTTTAATTTATGACATGTTTGATTTATAGCCTATGAGCCACGTCATAATCAAAGTAAACACCTCCTAGACCTCCACTGTTGGCGATGGGCCTTTCAGAATACATATCTACACTACATATACTCGCTACGTTGGCCAGACGGGATGTCGAGGGAATTAACAATGCCAACTTGTATTAGTAGAAACGGGACCGACCGAGGTACGGGAACAGTGGTGTTGGTAATCTATGACAAGTGTACGCAATAAAAGTATTTCTTATTGGTACATGCCGGGATACGAAGCACGGCCATTGTTCTTTTGGATTGAAAAACCGAGCCACCGCAAAAAAATAACATACTAACTCCTATCATGTGGTGAATATCAAATAATAATAAATAAATAATAAATATTTCCAGGTTATCTTTTCAATCTTTTTTTTTTCTTTTATATTAATTTCCTTAATCAGCATCATCACATTGTTAATTTTATCACACTACTCATCATGTAAGTAGTTTTATTTATGTTATATTAGTATATCTATAGTATGACTTATTTATGTATTAGTATTGAAATTGTATGTAGATATTGGTATGTATATATTTATATTATAATTATATATCTGTTTTATTTAAATTTCTTTGGCTGTCAGAGAATGCCTAGCGGCATTAAGTCCGCCTTTGTACATATTGGAATAAAGTTTTAAAATAAATATATTTTTAAAATTGCCATTTGAAAAAAAAATCAGACCAGTTTGTCGAAACAACTAGAAAATTAGAATCTTTTTAAATACATTATATAATGTTTTTTCTTAGTGAGAAATTACTCCCTTATGTATTTTTTAATTTATTGTTTCTACTGGAATACTGTAAGTTCACGTTTAAAATAAAAATCAAGAATACCAGACAGTCAGGCAATTTGAAATTTAATATCGACCTAACTGAATGCTCCATTCAAATCTGAATCATGTCGACTCATGCCGCGGCGATACACATCGTGAATATTGAACGATTCCATTAATTATGTATTTTTATTACATTTTACATACATTGCAATGAATCAAACATTTTAATAACATTTACATACACACGCACAAACAGATAGTGGGCAGAAGACGTATCTACGTTTTACCATTTGTACCAAAAATATTGGTCTGATAATATTTTTTTAGCACTATACGAATGGAGTTTTAAAATAAAATTAACACAGAATGTCATTTGAATGGGTTGTATCACGGTAGATGGCGCATCATAGATGGTACCTAATAGAACTGTCAGTTGCACAGAAAACTTGTATTTTTATTACGAAAATTATTATTTTCTGGATATATTGCGGAAGTGAGCAGCTTTTAAGTGTACAAATCGAGATTTCCAAGCGAAATCAAAGATATGGTGATCTCTAAATTGCCGATCTATTAATTAAACTTTTTTTGTTTTTAAAGACGGTTTTCGCTTTCCCAAATAGTCTTTTAAAGTAGGTAACGTTAAGTTAAAATTATTTTTTCTGTTATAAAAATGAAAAACTACAAAAACATTTAAAAAATGACATGTCATAGGTGTAAACAAGGTACCATTGCCGCTAGCGACATCTACAAAAAGCTTTGCCTGATACACTCCATTGTTAGTTGTGAATAACTGGTGTGGTAAAGGTCAATTAAATTTTCAGTTGTTCGATGATGTCGACGATATTGTGTTTTTTAGTCGCTATTTAAATTGATATAAAGGTTATTTAAACCTTATGTTATTTTATTTACCCTCAATTGGACTGTTCACAGCCTGCCATACGAAGGTGTACCGTACCGGGTATACGAATAGCACCAGCTATTCTTAAACGTAAAACCTAACCTAACTTTATTAATCTTCGAGCCCTTTGTCTCCTTTTTTCTGTCTTGAATGAGCCTGCGACACCGAAATACCTCAAGGACAATTTCGCCTATCTCTCTTCTTTCCATGACAAATCCCTTCGCTCTGCTAACAACTCTCTTCTATCTACCTGTTAACATACGGCAAGCAACTATCAGAACATTATTAAAAAAAATAGTGTTTTCACACTTTCTAAATAGCTCCACACAGTGTTAGTAAGTAGTATATATGTATAATAATATGTATGTATAGTATTTAGTGTATCGATATTATAATATTTATTCCATATATATTGTGAGTAAGAATATATTAAATTGCTGTTAATTTAAATAGTTATTTATTTCTCTTATTATCTTTATGATTGCACCTACATTTGATCAAATTTGTCCCCAAGGTTTGGCTGTTAGAGAATGTCTTCGGGCATTAAGTCCGCCTTTGTACTTTGTGCAATAAAGTTTATAAATAAATTAATTAATATTACTATTTTATTATTTCATATTTCCCATCGAATAAATTGACGATTTACAAACGAAATAATGTATTTATGACGTGCAAACGAATTTCAACTTTGGGGTGACAACCCGCTTTTTTGGCGACTATACAATAAAAGGCAAAAAAATATGAGTAAGGCGAACGAAAATACCATGTAATCCTTCCGAAGGCAAACATGATTTTCGCTACATACAATGGCTTGTTCGAATTTTGTATGAAAATTGGTAGCATCAATACTGTAAACAAGGATTATGCGGAAAATGATAATTTTAAACGATTAACCGATTAACATTTAACGCCATTTAACCGCGTTAATTGACGTTATTATTATAATCTTTTTACTTCTCTCATTTCCATAAACAATTTATAAAGAACTTAGAATTCTTATAGCCCCCAGAACTCAAGAGTCCTAGACCTTATTTTGTAAGAACCTAGAATTCTTATAGCCCCTAGAACTCACGAGTCCTAGACCTCATTTTGTAAGAACCTAGAATTCTTATAGCCCCTAGAACTCGGAGTTCTAGACCTTATTTTGTAAGAACCTAGAATTCTTATAGCCCCTAGAACTCAAGAGTCCTAGACCTTATTTTGTAAGAACCTAGAATTCTTATAGCCCCTAGAACTCCGAGTCCTAGACCTTATTTTGTTGTTGTTCTAAATAGCAGAGGTTTTGCATTTTGCGGCATTCAGGTTGCTCACGAGCTATTATATAATCTATCTAAATTCTGACTTACCCTACTAACATAAAACAAAGCATATCATGGATTCTCCGAGCGGGTGCTGGGTCCATTGTGTGTGGGTAAGAGATGAGAAGAATGGTTACTTTATTTTTATTTATTTATTTATTCGAAGTAAGGTACAAATAACAGCTAACAAACAAAACAATTATTGAAATCATAGACAAATAATCTTGTCGGGTTTGCCAGCCTAAAAAAAATGTACACAACATTGAATAATACAAAAAATGGTAATAATATAAAATAAAAGTTAATAGTAAAAAAATATATAAAAAAGTTAAACCTATAAAAACTAAAAGTAATAACTAATAAGATTATAAAAGTAAACATAATAATAACAAAATGAGATAATAACATGAAACAAAATCACTTTTTCCTTCCTAACCCGTTCCACAATTTATTGTGCATACCTACCGACAAACAATTTAGTGAGGTTAATTTTAAATGAGTGTTTTTTCATATTAAATATATCCATCTCAGGATCTGACACATAAAGTTCGCATAAGCGAACGCGAACTTATTGCGCAATAAGACGCCATCATTCTACTCCACTTCCTAACCATTTAAATACTGTATGATTCCATTAATGCCGTCTCGGAATCTCTTTTTATAATTGACGGCAGACCTTCTGAGGCCCAATTCTTTCAGTAAAAGAGATTTTTTTGAAACTCCTCTCGCACCAACACAAGTAAAGCCGTTCCTGATCATTCTTTGAGATCATGATAGTTGTTCGACTTCATGTTGTGGTCTTTTGGAATATTTGATTCCCACGGAACGGTAAGTTCAATATGTTTGAAATTTAAGTAATTTAATTCTTTAGTAAGTTGATCCTACTTAAAATCCCACCCTACTCTTCCAGCAGATATTCAGATTCCGTCACAGTATCTGCAGCTCGCCAGTGGAACAGACTTCCTTTTAATTATCAGACAGGCACCATCTCTTAAAATATTTAAAGATAAATTATACAAATACTTACTTCACAAACAGAATAAGTCGCCATAACTTACTTATATATATATATACGAGTATTTGTTTATTTAGGATGGTTATCTATGTATATCGTATTGCATATAATAAGTACTATATGTATGTAATTAATTTGTGTTTTATATAGTAATAAATAATTTCAACTATCTATTTTCTTCGTAACCTTCTGCACCCGCTTATTACAGCTCTCAGTCACAAAGGTTAGTTGTTTTGGTTTTGTACAATAAATAATTTATAATTATTATTATTATTGATAGACTACGTTTGTCAGAAGTGCACTCAGGTTTGAAAAACCATTTAAAATGTTGGATTGTGCGAGGGAGAGAGATGCAAAAGCGTTTAACACTTTTAAGTCATTTTTCAAGCCGGCTGGCCAGCGTGGCGAGTGTAGGCCAAATTCTCCAATTCTGGAAGGCCCATCTCCAGTAGTGGAGGTCTAGGACGCTGTGTTCTAGGGGCTGTAATGAATGAATAAAAGTTATTCTTAACCAGTTAACCTTGGAAATCATGAAAGGTGATGCGCATTCATAGGTATGTGGCACAGACATTCTCGTAAAGCTGTCAAATTTTGTTTTTGGTCGCAGAATCTTGCAGCACCCCTAAAAGTGACAATTATGGCGGCTGTCATTACTTACTCGAATCCGTACTCAACATTTTGTTATCAATACTAAAAAGACTAATGAAACTGCCTTCGTGGTCTAGCGGTTAAGTCCGTGGATTAAGTACATAAATTTATTTGTAATATTTCTCGAGTTTGGTACGCTAGAGACATCGACGAGCTTGCCACTTGTCATGATTGGCCTATAGTAAAGTTGGCTAAACGTAAGCGGATTCTTTATTAGCGTGGTTTCTGACCACCCCGAAAGGAAAACGGTCCTGATGATACTTTATCTTTTTACTTTACTTAATACTAAAATGTCACTTTTTAACAATTCAACCGTGTAAAAACAGCTTTTTAATCACAGCTCGTTTAAGAGTGTCTCAAAGGCGGAGCTGAGTCTAATCCCTGCCATGACAAATATTAGGAAAATCACAACAATTCTTGCAAAAAATGTTTAGTTTTATCTGAATTTATTGTTGCCCAACATTATAGGGATCAACTGGCCAAATTTTATTGGCCATTAGTCTTCATAAAGTTCGCCTGTTTTGTGTATATTGCTTTGAGAAGATTACTATCTTACTCTTAATACTCGTACATATAGTATAATCGCTACAGACGGCCTTCGTTGTCTACACTGAGATAAATTACCCAATAGTCGTTGCAGAAGCCATACACCCTTATTCTAAGAAATTTCCTCAATGGCTCCTCCACTCAACCATTCCTTTCAGCTGTTAAACTGGTTTCATTAAGAGATCCTATAATTTATTTATTTATTTTATTTATTTATTATGCTTGGAAAACTTACTGCTATTTTACACTAGTCGACTCAAGATTGGATACAATAAAGCCTAAATAGTTGCACCTTAAACAAAAAATAATAATAAAACATGAGAATTTACATACAAAAAAAAAACATATAAAATAGTACAATTCAATACTGCCATACTACCTAAACAACCTCTATTCGCCTGAAGTGCTCGTCGGTCATCGCGCGTCTATAGACGTAGTAGTAGAATTAAAAAGATCAATATCGATATTAAGATTATTGGACAACTCACCTGCCCTAATAAAGAACGCGTTACGCCTGTAATTTGTGCTGAAACGGGGAATAAGCAGTAGTGGACTTTGCCTGGTGTTTCTAGTGGAATTTGGTATTCTTAAGCCTCGATGATACGAGGCTAGTCTACAAGCTGATAGGCAGCGAATTTAAAAGCTAGAGAGTGAGCGAGTTAGCGAGTGTCGATGACACATAAAACTTTTCACTCGCCCATTAGCGAACTAGCTAGCGAGTTGCAATCACTTGTGTTGTTTTGCTGCTAAATCGCACAGATACTCGCAACTAGCTTACAGCGATGATGACACACGGCTAGTTTATTTATTTATTCGGAGAGAAAGGACAGAGACAGGCAACATAAGAACATAGAAGATAGCAACAGAGTAGAAGCAATTAAAATTATACCTGCCACCAGAATATTTCTCACTGTGAACAATATTGCACTCTTTGTGCGATACCAAATTCGTAAAATATCACCTTACTAGTTACAAGTCAACACTTCAGCGAATTGGTAAAGTGATAAGTGGGTAGGTTTACATCTACCACCCAGTATGTGCGGGCTACACCGTGCAGCTCTACTCGACCCGTGACTACGGCCAATGCAGCTCGGCTGAAACGTCGAAAGAAATATGTCCCTAAAGTAAATCGCGTAAAGACCCGTTTAAATTATAAATAACTAATTAAAAAGTCAAATTGTAAAATCGCCCCTTACGTTTACAAGCTCCTAACTCGCTGGCTTGTAACTTTTAAACTAGCACCGTGTCATCGAGGCTTTAGTTGTAAATATCAAAAGGTATGAATGTTAGAATTTTAAATATTTCCCGGTAAGAGTTTTTTTTCTGGCAATCTCGTGATGTTAAAAAGTGAAGGTGAGGTTTGTTAAAATGACATAAATAAAAGAAAACACCAATAAATAAAAATGAGTCGCACGAAAATGTTTGAGGCAAAGTAACTCGAGTCGAAGGCTATTTTTAAGCAAAATACGTCGAAATCAACGAAGAGCTTCCATTACATAAATTGGTTTAGCTATCATTATTAGCCCAGCCCCTTTCCATCACCACGAACTTCTTACGTCAAGGTGGTAGGACCAAGGACTAAATACAAGACATAATTTTAATAATTATTATTAGAACTAGTTGTTGTATCAATGAGATGATTGGTGATGACAATATTGACATTGATATTTTTGCTATGAAGCCTTTAACAGTAAGGTGTCTACTTTCTTCTCAATTCTTTAACCCTCCGGCTTCTGTACATTTTTAGGATTTGTTCTTTTTGTTTATTTTGTTATTTTTATATTTTTGTCAGTGTATTATTGTATTTGGTTGCTATAGGCGAAAACTTTTAATTGGCTCATTTTTTATTATATTATTCATCTATATTGTTATCTAGCTGTAAGTTTTCCTGTAATAAATAAAAAAAAAAATAACCTTGTCCGTATCCTAAAACATTTACCAGCAGTTTTATTATGTATCTTGCAACAGCAATACGATAGGCGTGATACAATTTAGTAATACGAAAATGATGTTTGACGGCAACCACAATGCAAGGAATACTGTGGATATTGTTAACCACAACTGGTGTCTTGCTTAATAATGTGCCATAATGTACATATATAATTATAGAAAAGGGGCACAATTTATTTATTTATAAACTCTTTATATTTATTATTGCACAAAAAACTTAAAAGTTATGTACACGGGCGATCTTAATGCCTTAAAGGCATTTTATTACAGCTAACCTTTGGGAGTTGCAGATATATTGTTTTGCCGGTTTCCAGCGCTGTCAACTCTCATATTGTACCCGTAATTAATTTAATTACTATAATATATTAATTTAATGTAATTAATTTAATATAATATAATAAAAAATAAATGTAAAGATATTGATGAAAAATTAGCCATGGTCCACCCATGTTGACGGACGCGACCTCTGGCCTTAGGATGGTATCCTTGTGGCCAACACTATCCAATTACTTACGTACACTTTACTTGCAGAATAGAAATGCAAAAATAAATATTTTTCACACATTTAAAAATCATTGAAGATCTGCCTAATTCGAAGTTTTATTACCTGTAACAAAAAACACAACTTTTATATTTTATATTTTAATAACATAACATTATATTTTAAAATGAAAATATTTATTCAATTTCAATTGCGATAATTAAAACTGTTAAAAAAGTAAAAAAAAATAATTAAATATAAATTAAGCCTAAAAAAATTAAACTATATTAGTAAAAAAAATTCCCTTTAGAGACGACCCTTCAGGGATAGTCCAAAGAAGACTGGCAACGTTTCCCCTCTGTATAGCGATGCTAAGGCGTTGACAGAAATAATTGCTAGCTTTTCTGTCACCAGACTTTTCCGTTATTCTATGTCCAGAAAAAAAAAGGATGGCTGTATGAGCTCCCTTCCCATAAAGGGAAAAATGCAGAAAAAAAAAGTATTATATTTTAAAATCATGATAATAACAGCTTAATTATTTAAACAATTAAGTTAAATTAATAATTTATATAGTTGTGATATTTGCTTGCCACTTGTCATGATTGGCCTATAGTAAAGTTGGCTAAATGTGAATCCGCTTCTTTGTTAGCGTGGTTTCTGACTACCCCGAAAGGGAAACGGTCGTGATGATACTTTACTTTTTATAACAGCATAACTTATTTATTAGTAAAAACAAAATTAATTATTTATTGAGTTTAATTATATCCTGTAGGTATGCCCTTACTGACCCGTCTCAAAAAAACATTCTAGGTATATAGTAAATACATTTTGTTTTATCCGACTTTGCCCGCGTAAACGGCGACACGAAATTAATTTCATTGCGCATTATTTTGATTTTACTATATTTCCTAAGGTATTCATTTATTTTGCTTGGTGTAAAGGAAAAAAAAATCTCCATGAAATGAGCAATCCATCTAACGTATTTAAAATGATAAGGATTAATACCGTATTTGTGTAAATAGCTTTCCAAATACCGCTTTGTATGTAATTGCCCATTTTTTTAAGTATTAAAATGGATATAGTATGTTATCCTTAAGAGATAGACATATGCCACCGCGGACTTTTTTGTAGACCTATATAAGATACACAATTCCACCATACATTATTTTGTTATATCTCAAAGGGTTGAGGCAGCGTTTTCTTTAAAAGCTCCCAGATGGCTTATTTTTTTCCGACACTTCCAACAAATATCGTTTATGTATACAAAATCCTAACAAATTATATACTAAAATCCTCGAGAATCACTCTATCCATTGGTGAAATCAACATGAAATTCGGTGCAGTAGTTTTTAAGTTTATCGCGAACAGACAGACGCGGCGGAGGACTTTGTTTTATAATATGTAATAAATAAATAAATATTTCCAGACAGGTCACAAAATCAAAATCGCCTTAATGATAGCCGACCTCCGATAGGAGATGGCACCGTAAGAAGAAGATATAGTCCGGTATTCATTTATTATGTCTATGGCATAATGCTTGTACATTTTAGTAGTGGTATAGGTAGTTTTTTCTTGAAATTATGTGTTTTCATAAGTAACTAATATTTGAGGATAAAACCTGTGTGCTGGAGGCCTTCACGACTCGTCATTGCACACGATTTGCCTCATCCAAACTCTACCAGCGACCTTCATTAGGTCTCTTATCCATCTCACGGGGAGTCGATCCACTAGTGTTACCCAGTCTTGGTCTTAAGCAAGTCCACCGATATGTTGGCAAGAAGACCAATAAATATAAATAAATATTTCCAGACAGGTCACACAGCGCCATCTAATTTCCGTGGTAAGCTACGAGGCTTGTGTTACGGAAACTAGATGGTTGATAAACTTCATATTATACTTTTTTTTTTTGTAAATATTATTATACATATAAACACCCAGACCGAGACAAATTATACAATGTACAACAACCTCCCGAGTTCACGGCAACGTTTGTTACCACTAGACCACGGAGGCGGTTTTTTTTAATTCGAAACCACGTATTCTAACAAACAAAATATGTCATTTCATTAGCCTCTTAGATAGTTTTTTTTCACAAAACTATCGTTTTATGCGCTATTATTCTAAGGTTAAAACTATAAAGTTGACTCTGGGAAATAACTTAACGGACTGGGTGTTACTGGCAGTTTTTTTTTTTTTTTTTTTTTTTTTTTTTTTATACTGGACTCGACATGTGACATCGCGCCCACCTGATGGTAAGCAGTACGCGAGGTCCAAGAATGGGAGCAACTGACGCCGGTCACTATGACCGACATCAGTCTCTACCACTATGCCGGCCTAACAAGATGCTTTTTCACACTTCGCTTGAAGGACTCCAGGTTATAAGAGTGGGGAAATACACTGGCTGGGAGAGCATTCCACATCTTCAGCGTGCGACAGATGTAAGAGTCTCCAAATTTATGAGTACGCGTAGGGATAGTGGGTAAGGTATGTGGATGCATATTTTGGCCTGTGCGTGTAGTTCGGTTGCGGAATAGAGAAGAAGGGATAAGGTTATGGAGCTCCTCAGAACACTCGCCGTGGTATAGCTTGTAGAACACGCTCAGAGAGGCAACGTCACGGCGAAGCTGCAGTGATTCGAGAGTTTTAGAGACTGTGGTGTCGTCCACTATCCGAATTGCCCGCCTCTGCAGGACATTGAGAGCATCTGTAAGATACTTAGCGGAGCCATCCCAGAGGTGAGAACAGTATTCCATGCATGACCTTATCTGAGCTTTATACAGCATAAGTCTTAGAGCAGGCGGGAAAAACCGCTTCACCTTGTTCAGTATCCCAAGTTTTTTCGACGCTGTTTTGGTAATGCTCTCAATGTAGTTTCTGTGGTTTAGATCTGAGCGTATTTCGACTCCGAGTATGTTAAAGCTGGGTTGAAGTTCCAGCACGGTGTTCTGAAGAGTAGGAATAGGAGAGTAGGGAGACTTCTTGACCGTCAACGCGCATGCCTGAGTCTTACTGGCATTAAACTGGACTAGGTTTTGGGCACCCCACGCAGAAATTTTGCGAAGGGTGCCGTCCAGTTCCGTCGTCAGGGAACGGCGCAACTCCTCTACTTTGGCGGCTCCCACAGCTCGCGGACTAAGGTATCGCCCATGAACCGTGCTGTCATCTGCATAGCAATGAATGTTTCCAAGGGTCAACATGTCATTGATATGCAGAAGAAACAGTGTTGGGGACAATACAGAGCCCTGCGGCACACCGGCATTCACTGACATGAGCCCAGACGCATTCCCATCCACAAGGACCCGAATGCTGCGCTCATGTAAGAAGCCGGTTATCCAGCCCACCAGCTGCGGGGGCAGACCATATGCCGGCAACTTGGATAGTAGTGCCTTGTGCCATACCCTATCGAAGGCTTTGGAGATGTCCAGACTGACCGCCAGAGATTCGCCATACTTATCCATTGCCTCACCCCAGACGTGGTAGACGAATGCTAGAAGATCACCCGTTGACCGCTTAGGACGGAAGCCATATTGGCGGTCATGAAGTATGGAGTGATCCTCTAGATATCGAACAAGTTGGACGTTGATAATTCGTTCTAGCACTTTGCACAGAACTGAGGTTACGGCAATAGGGCGGTAGTTAGAAGGGTCCGAACGATCTCCCTTCTTCGGAATGGGCTGGACGTTAGCCACCCTCCAAGTGTCCGGCACAACACCAGAGGAGTACGACAGACGGTATAAGCGCGTGAGGACTGGAGTCAACTCAGGAGCACACCTCTTGAGAACGACAGCTGGGATACCGTCAGGACCATTAGCCTTACGAACATCAAGCGATCGGAGCACTGCCCGCACATCACACTGTCTAATGCGTATTTCGCGCATTGAAGTGCCGCAATTTGGCAGTGTGGGGGGCTGCGCATTCCCGTCGTCGAGTCGAGAGTTGGCCGCAAAGAGTTTGCCCAGGTAGTCGGCTTTCTCTTTAGCGGTATGGGCCAATGATCCATTGGGATATCGTAGAGGTGGCAAAGAAGAGCGACAGAAGTTTGACTCTACAGATTTGGCCAGCTGCCAGAAACTGCGACCTCCAGCAGGTCGCGCGGCTAAGTCGCGGCCAATCTGAGAGATGCGCTGGGACTCTGCCCTGGCAAACACCTTCCTGCAGACCTTGGAAGCCTTGTTATAGGCTGACTTTAAGGAGTTCGTGTTGGGATCGGAACGAGATCGACCCCTTACCCACGCTCGGTAAGCTGCATTTTTTGATGCAACTGCCGAGGCGCAGTAGCTGTTGTACCAGGGTCTGCTTCTGCAGTTACTGATGACCCCAGAGAATGAAATATAATATTCCATCCCCAGTAGTATCTCATCAGCAACTGCAGCTGCAGACCTGGATGGGTCGTGGTCCTTAAAGCAGCGTTGCTTCCATGGGATGGATGCATAGTATTCGCGCAATCCATCCCAATCTGCTGACGAGTAGTGCCACACAATACGCTCGACGGCCTTACGAGGAGGAGGCAGAGCGCGTGGCACTGTCGTAGCCACCAGGCAGTGGTCAGAACCACCAAGCGGTGCTAAAACTGACATCTTATACCCGGTAGCATGGCTCGTCAACAGTAGGTCCAGCAAGGAAGGTGCATGTCCGGCTACATCTGGTACTCTGGTGTTTTGAGTCACCAGTTGAGTCAGACCGTATGTCAGGGCAAAGTCGTGAGCGGTTTTTCCCGCATGGTCAGTTTTGGGAGAGCCCAGCCATTGAGCATGGTGAGCATTAAAGTCTCCCAAAAACACCAATTCCGCGGTCGGGAACCGCTCAGTTAACCCATTTACGAAACATTATGACGTCACCACCACTGTGGCCCATAACAACTAACGACCTCTCCAGACAACATTTATGTTGATTTCTTTCGCTTGATCTTGGATTAATAAACATCTAAGATTCTTATAACTAACGGCCAAACGGATTAATATTCTATACTGGCCTATATTTCTTTGGTTTTAAAGACGAATTTTAACGTTTAGAGAGGAATATTTTTTTTATACTAGTCAAAAATCTAAATCAAAATAATTTATTTCCATTGGTTCTCGCAAAACAACAAAACAGTCAGAACTAATTAAATCAATACAATTTTCAAAACATATGTACTAATCAAAGTGGTAATAATGGTTGGACCGTAAACAGGCAATAATCCATATTTATGTATCCTATGCACAACATTATTGCTACAAGCAAGTAAACTAACTAACTTAGAAAATACTTAAATAAGATCGTGGCTGTAAAGAGGCCGTGTCAATTTCCATTCTAAATACTTAATAATTATGATGTATAGAAATTATATACATATGTCAGATAATTTATAAATGTATAAAACAAATAATAATAATAAAAAAATAAAAATAAATACATGAAATAAAGTACATGTGACCTTGGCCCCACCTGATGGTAATAGGCGCGGTCCATGAATCTTGGCAACTTGACTGACATCAGTCTGTTAACACTATACTAAAAACTAAAAATAAATAGATAAACTAATAAGAAAATAAGAAGTACAGTCTGGTTGTAGCCTTAGAGATGGCGGAAATCCATGATCTAAACAATTACGGGCATATATAGGTTATGGATATGAAAATGTAATTCAAATACCGATGGAAATACATTATGCACTATATATGTACTTGTATTTACGAAGAGACAAATAAACACTTAAGAAAACTTTAGTATTTTATAGCTGGAAACTGGAAGCCATAAAATAAAGCAGTTAATACAGAACACAAATCAAAAGTGTCATAAAATTGGAATCAATTGGAAAAAGGAAAACGTTATCTTTCTCTGATCGAAGACTTGATCGTAAAAGTTTATAAAAAAACAGTTTATGAGTCGTATCGTGTAGTTTGTACCATTAAGGCTTGAATACACTACACGATGAACAATTTAACGCCACATAGTCTGTCTTATCATACAAAAGATGGTGGCGTGATTACAATGATGTTTAGTGTTGCATAATTTTGGTCTTGCGCAAGAGTCTCGCAACACTCTTGCTCAGATGTTTTATTTCTATAAATGTTTACTATTTTTGGGATTAAGATTTTTGTTTTCAATAAATTGTAATTACGTCGTGTCCGTCATTTTTAATATTCCGAAGGTGATAAAATAATAATAATAAAATAAACTCGAGAAATAAACACTAATAAATTAAATAAATGCTTGTGCCCCGACCAGGAATCGTACCCGATACCTCTCAGTCTAAATTCACGGACTTAAGACGACCTAAAAGACGATATTGATATTGAGAGGGAACGCAGAGCGTTGGTGGTGCGGGGGAACATGCTCGCTCGCAGTTTGCTCGATGTTCAGACGGTGTAAAAATCATGCTTTTTAAAGCGTACTGAACGTTTTTTTTACACCAGCAGTCTGTGGGTGAGATACTCTAGTCGGGCTTACAACGCTCTGCGCGTCCAATACAAAAATATCTTCAGAATGCTGATGGGACCTGCCTCGACGCAGCAGTGCATCGGGCATTTTTGCGTAGGCTCGTGTGGATGGATTTCCGGCTATCATCCGCAAAAAGGCAGCATCGATACTGCATAGAGTGAGAGACAGTGACAACAGCATTCTGAGGATGATATCGTCGCGCTTTGACAGCGTTAAGCGCTGGATTGGAGTTGTTACTGGGAGTGTAAATTAAATATGTACAGCATTTGCGTAGTACAACTCGCTGCAAATATTTATGAATTTATATAAATTAAATTAAGTACGTATTATTATTATTATTATTTTTGCTGTTTGTTTTTAACATAGTTCTAAGTTAAAATGGTACTAACAATTATGGAACTAATTCTGTAATAAATAATTTATTATTATTATTAACAGGGGGGCACATTTAATAACTAAATAAATACCTATTTAAAATTTTAAGTAAATCAGACCAGTAGTTGTCGAGATAGTAATAACTCTTTGCATGTTTTTAAGCGCAATACTCGTATATTGACGCTGCAGCGGATCCTAAACTGAACTGCTGTTTAATTAAGTTTTATCCTTGGTTTTGTGTTTCTTGATCGTGGTTGCATCATGTTTTATTGTAATTGTAGCAGCATCTAGTTTAGGTCTTAGTTATAAGTGAAAATCCATGTATGTGTTGTTGCTGTCACTGTTGACGACCCTAATAAATAAATATATGTAAACAAAATATAATAAATAAACTAAAACAATATTACATGATAATAAAATAAGATAAAAATCTAAAATTCTAAATTACGTATTTTATATTGTGTGTGATATTGTTCTATGATACAGTTATTTAATAATTTCTCAGTACATATCGAACAGTTGCGAACTACTCTGGTATTCTAAAGAGTCTTTCATATTTTCAAATTCGATTCAAGCCTCAGTGCAGGTGCAATTGAACTAGCGTATTGAATAGGCGGCATTAATAGCCAATCGAACGTAACCTGAATGTTGAGTAAAATTGACTGGAAGAGCGATACATGGAATATCCGTTGATGCTTTCCCAAAGATCCAACAACCAGGGATAACGCATCAAATACAACTTTGAATTAAAATTCGGTTTCTCACGATACCTAAATCATTACCTTAATAGAGATAATCAAAGATATTTAAACGTGACGCTAAACTTCTTTCATCCTAAACCCAGTAACAATAGTGTTTTTTTTTATACTAACACAACATGTGCCCTTTCGCCCACCTGATGGTAAGTGGAGCGAGGTCCATTAAAGTTAACAACTGGAATCAGACAATCATTACTAAAATCAGTCCCTAACACTATGCCGGCTTGACTAGATGCTTTTTCACACTTCGCTTGAAGGACTCCAGGATATAGGAAAGTGGAAACACAGAGGCTGGAAGAACATTCCACATCTTTATTATTTTTTTAAACTTATTTAATAAATTATTTTGGAAAACCAACAGTTGACAATTTCAATAGGTAAGTAACATTAAACATTCTAAGAACTATTAAAGGTTTTTACATACAGGTTTTAAAAATTGAGTACAATGGCAATAAAATAAGAAAACATCACTGCAACACAATAATAACATACTCGTACAAGATAATACACAAAGTCACTAAATTATAAGAACGTCATTAATACACAAGATAAATAAAACATCAATGAATTACATATTACATTAATGAAGGTTACTGATTGATTCAACATAACGAGGCGTCAACTGACGTCTGATATTTGTTGCTTTGGAGTTGAAAAGATCAATGTCAAACTCCTCCGCAAGGGCATTAAATTCGTTACAAACTCTCAAAAAATAACTATTCCGCCTGTACCTAGTCCTAGCATTCTGGACAAACAAGAGGGAAGGACAGCGCGATTATTTCGCCACAGATGTCCCCAAATTTATATGTATGCGAATGGGTGATGACTACGTTATGTGGGTGCATTTTCTGACCTGTGCGTGTGGCTTAGATGCGGAATGGAGAGGTAAGGATTAGGTTATAGAGATATTCAGAGCACTGACTCTACTATAGCCGGTAGAACACGCTCAGAGAAGCCACATCTCGGCGAAGCTGCAGGGATTCGAGAGTTCCAGATATAGTGGCAGCGTCCACAATTCGATCAGCTCGCCTCTGCAGGACATTGAGAGCATCTGTGAGGTACTTGGCAAAACCATCCCTAAGGTGAGAACAGTCTGATTAAAGGCGGGAAAAACCGCTTCACCTTGTTAAGTATCCCGAGCTTACGTTTGTAACTACCAATGACCTATGGCTAGAAACTGAAAGAGACTAAACAACTGTTATTTATAAATAAGACTTATAGAACAGTAACAGTCTAGGATATGTAGAAGAGGGACCTTCACTGATCAGTTATCCAAATATAAAATGCGGTTGCCTTACGAGATATGGTCAAGGCAATGTTTAAGCAATTATAACTATCCTGTGTTATTAAACTAGCTAATAGTGTCGCTTATAATAGTCAAATTTATGGAAGTAATAAACTTACGGAAACTACAGGAATCAAACCATTTTGTCAAAGTCTTTGGGTCTGATTCCCGGCTAGAACTAAAGCTTTTAAAAAATAATTATTAATGGTATTCTTTAACAAAATCGACCCAGTCACTCTTTTCAGCATTTTACGAGTAGCCATCGACGTCCACTTGAAAAATTTACCCTGGCCATATTTAGTTAGGCAACCATTGAAATGACCATTGCTTTTGTTAGCGAACATTATTATATAAAAAGTTGTTTTATTCTTCTTCTACGTATCTTGTACTATAACATTTTTATCATTAATTGAAGAACGCTCATGTCGCTCGGTGGAGTAACTGCAATTCCTCTCTGTTTTCTGCTAGCTTCTTGATCTTTTGTCAAAATTATATTGGCATGCTTTTATTATTTATCGCACAATTTGACATCCTGCATACTTTGATTAAACTAGAAACTCTGGAAACAATTATTCTATCAAATTGAGTTTAAATTTTATCAGATAATGCTACATCTACCTAGTTTTAAGATCACTTCTGCTGCCACAGTGTCTGGTCTATCGCGGTCGGCCGTGCTCTCTCCATTCTGTATGCAATGGTGAATGTTAATTTAAAAATAGAATGCACGGGGAATTATTTATGGGATGCTGCAATATACATTGGTTTAAGAGCGCCAACACAACGCCACCTGCAACCTAAAGCATATGTATACGAAGCATATACTTGTACCCGACTGTGCGAGACGCTAAGAAGGGTTATGTGTCAGTGTTGTTGTTCCTTTGTGACACTCTGAAGGCCAAACGCGTTGAAAATTTGAGGATTTTAACGTCAATTGATTCGTCTTAATCATGCTAGTGTCACTATATATGATATTAATATCAGTAAGGCGACAACCAGGCATAAAAAATAATAAAAGTCGACGTGGGGTATCATCGAATAGGTATTTGAAAATTATTTGTTTTAAACGTATTAAAGGAATAAATGTTGTCCTTTGTTTGATTTTTATTATTTTTGTGTTAATATTATTTGTTTAATTTATAATTTATATTATATTTATAATTTAGCTGGAAAGATTATGCAAAAATAAATATGCAGTTAATGTGGTGGGTATTGCATGATCTAATGCAATTAACTGCCTCCGTGGTCTAGCGGTTAAGTCCGTGGATTAAGACTCGGAGGTGCCGGGTTCGATTCCTGGTCGGGACACACAAATATGTATTAATGTAAATAAATACATTTAATTATTATTTAATTTATTTGTGATATTTCTCGAGTTTGGTACGCTCATCGTACGTACATCGACGAGTTTGCCACTTGTCATGATTGGCCTAGTAGAGTAAAGTTGGCTAAATGTGAATCCGCTTATTTATAAGCGTGGTTTCTGACCACCCCGGGAGGAAAACGGTCGTGATGATACTTTACTTATTTAATGCAATTAATGTTAATAACTAAAAATCCAATTTAGTATCTACGAGTACATGTTTTAATCTACTTCCGTAACCACAAGCCACATATGCAGACACGATGTACTATTCTTAAAATAGTACCTACTGCTACTAAAATTATTATGCATTGCATAGGATTGGACTTATATATCATGAACTCTCTCATACATTATCTGATTTATTTTATCACTCGCTTGGCCATTGGATTCTTGTAGGGTAAAGTGATAAATAATCAAATTTCGTTTAAATTGAATTACATCCGCCTTTCGGGAACAACACACGAGCAATAATAGAAATTCAACTCTGTGAATTCGATGTTTATGAAATTAAATTATTTTTTTATTTACCCAACAACGATCTACGTTAAGAATCTTATACTAATATACCGCTTTCGCAGATCCGCACATCTTCTCACTTCTCTTTATGGCACACAACACTCGTTTCCAGTTCCTTTAAAGTTCAGTTAAAACCATAGAGTCATTAAAGGCTTTGGAGTTTTATTATTAATTGACCCCGCCCACAGCCGAGAGAGAGAGATAGAATTACATAAGTGAACGGTCTCGCGATTGTTGACCTACTTGATTAGGCTTTGTATGAGAGGATAACTTATCTGCACCGTAACTTAAGATTTTATTACTGAATAATAAATAAATAAAAATGTATTTCTTTATTTTCTATTTATAATATAAAAATATATGTTCTTTAATAAATTCTATGCAGTATATGTAATGTCTTCGTTTATTGAAAAAAATTCGTCTTAGCTTGTAGTATGACAATGCCTCATTACAGCAGCTATCATCCTTGGTGTTTTTATTTTATAATTGTGTATGTCTTAGTTTGTAATATAACAATGCCTATTTACAGCAGCTATAATTTCAAGATTATTAATTATGTATATTTGGGTTGTAATTGACCGCCTCCGTGGTCTAGTGGTAACAAACGTTGCCGTGAACTCGGGAGGTCGTGGGTTCGATTCCCACCGGGGGCAAGTTGTACATTGTATAATTTGTCTCGGCCTGTGTGTTTATATGTATAATATGTATATATTTACAAAAAAAAAGTATACTATGTAGTTTATCAACCATCTGGTTTCCGTAACACAAGCCTCGTAGCTTACCACGGAAAGTAGATGGCGTTGTGTGACCTGTCTGGAAATATTTATTTATTTTATTTATTTAATGTGCTGCTCCAAATACAAACTATTTCCCAGAAAATAAGCTTTTCGTTATATTAATTATTTTTTTGACATGTAAAAGCGCAGAATACATTGTGTTTATCGTCCTATGCCAACTTACATAACAAATAAATTGAATTGAATTGTCTTTGATATGAACAAATTGGAAACATTCATTGCTATGCAGATGACAGCACGGTTCATGGGCGATACCTTAGTCCACGAGCTGTGGGAGCCGCCAAAGTAGAGGAGTTGCGCCGTTCCCTGACGACGGAACTGGACGGCACCCTTCGCAAAATTTCTGCGTGGGGTGCCCAAAACCTAGTCCAGTTTAATGCCAGTAAGACTCAGGCATGCGCGTTGACGGTCAAGAAGTCTCCCTACTCTCCTATTCCTACTCTTCAGAACACCGTGCTGGAACTTCAACCCAGCTTTAACATACTCGGAGTCGAAATACGCTCAGATCTAAACCACAGAAACTACATTGAGAGCATTACCAAAACAGCGTCGAAAAAACTTGGGATACTGAACAAGGTGAAGCGGTTTTTCCCGCCTGCTCTAAGACTTGTGCTGTATAAAGCTCAGATAAGGTCATGCGTGGAATACTGTTCTCACCTCTGGGATGGCTCCGCTAAGTATCTTACAGATGCTCTCAATGTCCTGCAGAGGCGGGCAATTCGGATAGTGGACGACACCACAGTCTCTAAAACTCTCGAATCACTGCAGCTTCGCCGTGACGTTGCCTCTCTGAGCGTGTTCTACAAGCTATACCACGGCGAGTGTTCTGAGGAGCTCCATAACCTTATCCCTTCTTCTCTATTCCGCAACCGAACTACACGCACAGGCCAAAATATGCATCCACATACCTTACCCACTATCCCTACGCGTACTCATAAATTTGGAGACTCTTACATCTGTCGCACGCTGAAGATGTGGAATGCTCTCCCAGCCAGTGTATTTCCCCACTCTTATAACCTGGAGTCCTTCAAGCGAAGTGTGAAAAAGCATCTTGTTAGGCCGGCATAGTGGTAGAGACTGATGTCGGTCATAGTGACCGGCGTCAGTTGCTCCCATTCTTGGACCTCGCGTACTGCTTACCATCAGGTGGGCGCGATGTCACATGTCGAGTCCAGTATAAAAAAAAAAAAAAAAAAAAAAATAATAAAATTAAAACAAAAATAACAATATTATACCCAACTAAGATTTACATAATATTACAATAAAAATCATTCACAACAATGAAGAAAAAATCAATGGTTCTATCCAACTTTAACCCATTCTACGAAACAAAGTTGTGATTCTAATAATGTAAATAACGATAAACTTTATCGAAAAAAACATCGAGTGAGTTACAACAATCTCCCTCGATTCAGGAGACGGGCATTTTATCGTGCATCAAGGGAAAACTTGGGCCATTACTACCAACCGTTACGGACCCAACCCCGAATTATTCTTAAACAGAAATATATCGCCATCTGGAAACGACCAAGTCATTCGAGTTATAGAAGTAGCTTTCGCACATTTGTCGCTCCGTTTTATTGAACATAAGATTCATGTCAAATTAAAAGAGAAATAGGGGAACGATGCAAGAGAACAATAAACAGAAGCAGATCTTTTTATTTTATTTTAAAACTTTATTGCACAAAGTACAAAGGCGGACTTAATTCCCGTACACATTCTTTGACAGTCGAACCTTGGGGACAAATTTAAACAATTATAGGTGCAATCATAATAATAATAATATTATAATCATAAAACATAATTTGATAAAATTAATATATACGTGTATCATGTATGTTTCTGACAAATAAATTATTTCATTTAGTTTTTAATTATGTATATTTTTTGAATAATTGATCGGTTTTTGTATTTAAATTAAAAATCAGATATAGCAATTAATCCTCCAAATACACGTTGTAAATTGAAACGACAACGAAGTTATAAATTTACAAAAAGCACAAATAAATTGTTCCACACGGTTCAGGGGAACGTAACAAAAATAGTCGGAGCATGAAAGCTCATTCCAAATTGAGCTCAATTTTTTCTACCTTTATTGCGGAGCCGTGTCTCTAGCGGTTAATCGAAGTTAAATTGACGTGGGGGAAGGTAGGGCGTTTTATCGAACGGAATTCGCCGCAAATTCTGCAACTAAATAGATTTTGATAGCAACCAATGGCGTCTGAGGTTGACAGAAAGATGCTTTTAACGTTTGCTTCAACCACATTTGAAACAATAACATTTCCAATGATTGCCTCCTCGATTCTTTGATCAATGTAATTTGAAGGAGGAAATTCATTGCACGTTCTAAAGACTTGTTTATTTCCTCCTTTAGCAGAATAAATTATGCAAAAAATACCTTTTTAAGACGAGCAGTAAAGCTATATAACGATCGCTTGTTCACGTGGACATATTTGCTTGCTCGAAGTCAGTGTATGGAGCAGAGTCCGTGATTTATTACTGTTAAGTATTCGATAGAATATAATTAATATCAATTTTTCCTAATGTTTTAGTTAAATAAAATATTAACAAAAAAAAATAGATTAAAAATGTATTGTATTATATAAATATGTATGTATTATTATTTATATGTACCTATGTATTCTATTTATATACGAGTATAATCATAGTATGTAGTCTATTTAGTGTATACCTACTGATTAATATATAGTTTTGTATATAGTATATTAGATTTAGTATTTAAGTTTGATTTATTTTGTTTTTTTGTTTATTTTTTTCACAAATCTTAATGCTCCTATTATATTTTGCACCTGCCTCACATAACAAATGCTCTAAATTGTCCCTAAGGTTGACTAGTAAGAATGCCTAGCGGCATTAAGTCCGTCTGTGTACCTAGTGCATAAAGTTTTTAAAATAAATAAATAAATAAATAAATAAATAAAAATAAAAATAAAAATTAATCACTAGATATTATAAAACAAAGTCATCCGCCGCGTCTGTCTGTTCGCGATAAACTCAGAAACTACTGCACCGATTTTCATGATGTTTCCGCCAATGGATAAAGTGGTTCTCGAGGAAGGTTTTAGTATATCATTTGTTAAGTTTTTGTATACATTAACGATCTTTGTTTCGTTAATTTGTCGGAAAAAAATAAGCCGTCTGGGGGCTTTTAACGAAAACGCTGCCTAAACCCTTTGAGATATAAGAAAATAATGTATGGTGGAATTGTGTAACTTATATAGGTCTACAGAAAAGTCCGCGATGGCATATGTCTATCGCTTAAGGATAACATACTATATCTATTTTAATACTTTAGAAAATAGGCAATTATAAATCGGCATTTGCATGCAAACGCCGTGGTGGCTCGGTTGTAAGAACGCGTTCCTTAAATCCTACAAAGGTCGGTTCAAAACCACCCGGCATGTACCAATGAGAAATACAACACCATCGTTGCCGTGCCTCGAAGAGCACGTTAAGCCATCCCGGTTCCACTAATACCAACTTGTGGAATCGTTAATAAATTGTCATAAAAAATGACATCAAACCCCGCGTCTGGCCAGCGCAGCGTGGCGTGTGTAGGCCAAATTCTCCAAATATATGTTCTGGAAGGCTCATCTCCAGCAGTAGAGGTCTAGGACCCTGTGTTCTACGGGCTGTAATGATAATGATTTGCTGTTACGCGATATAGCAAAATCTAAATAATACGCTACGAAATAAATTTCGTGTCGCCGTTTACACGGGCAAAGTCGGGTAAAACAGCTAGTAATAAAATAAAATATAATAAAATAAAATAGATATCCTAAAATATAACATTTTGCATCCTTAATCGAGATGTGAGAGCTCACCGAAGTATTAAAACCGAAGTTCTGCAATAAAGTTGGTCAACAGTCGGTTAAACTTAGGTTAGGTTAAGCTTAGGTGGAACTTTAGGCGTGTTACTAATATTAAAGATGAAGCTGCCCCAAATACACAAATGGTCCATAAAGTAGTCCACACACGTTTTTATAGAGTGGGGAATTAATTGGTTCCACAGCGGCACACCGACTATAGTCCCTCATTCGGTCATTCTGTGGACGTGAGTGGTATTTGTAATCTTTTGTTGGTATCCACCTTTCTTAGTTTTAGTCATTTAAATATTTCCCAAATACGATGACTTTAACTTGCGATTGCCTTATTTTTTTATTTAATATTATTAGAATTAAAGAATATCAACCAAAAGTTGAACTGTTTAATCGGCAGAACTTGCTTACGTACATCTACACGCCAGACAATTTAGCGCCACTTGTCACGATTACGACATACCTCTTTCGCTTTTTCAACATTCATCAACTTCTTCATACCCACATGCCCCCTTTGTTTCGAAGACCTTTTATTTATTTTATTTTATTTTAAAACTTTATCGCACAATGTACAAAAGGCGAAGCTTAATAACGGCATTCTCTGACAGTCGACCTTGGGGACAAAAGAGATATCAAATAGAAATATGAGACGGTGCAAAAATAAGAGTTAAAAGAGACAGCATTTGCTATAACTAATACTTAACCTAATATCAAATACATATACATATATTAATACATCATATATAAACCCTCATATAATCATATATACATAATACGTACATACATATATAACTACATAATAATTAGAATAAACTAAAAATACACATTAAAATAGATATATTTATTGGGACTTAATTAAATGTGTGAACACAAGCCTCTTAAAGCTGGCATTTTAATGCATTTTCAGCCAGTGTTTTATTTATTTGATCATAATATGTGAGTCTCGATCTGCCAGGGCCTTTTTACCCACACTTTCGCATTATATACCTGGTTCGTCAATCTTTTTTCGCTTATCCTTTTAACATGCCCGAACCATCGTAGCATGCCTTTTCTTATTTTTGTCCCTATGCTTTCTTTCATACCTGATTTTTTCCGTATTTTGTCGTCACGTAAGAATGCGGTCGTTGCGGCGGATATGTGGCGTCACTTTGGCGGACCGCATACGTAACGTCGAAATACGGAAAAGGGTTGGTATGAAGGAAAGCATAGGGACAAAAATAAGGAAAAGCATGCTACGATGGTTCGGGCATGTTGAAAGGATGAGCGAAGAAAGATTGACGAACCAGGTATATAATGCGAAAGTTGTGGGTAAAAGAGGCCCTGGCAGACCAAGACACACGTATCACGATCAAATAAATAAAACACTAGCTGAAGGAGAATTAAAAAGCCTTCGTAACAAAAGGGCATGTATGAAGAGGTTGATGAATGTCGATGAAGCGAAAGAGGTATGTCGTGATCGTGTCAAGTGGCGCTCAATTGTCTCTGCCTACCCCGTAAGGGATCTGGCGTGAAGATATGTATGTAAGCGGTCTGCCAAAGTGACGCCGCATATCCGACGCAACGACGTCATTTCTACTGCATTAACCCTCCCATGCGTATTCTGACATATCCACTTCTCGCTTCCATACATACTAAAATAGCATTCGAATGCCGATCAGTGACCACTACCGTTAACACTATTTTTCGCTTTCAATCATCTTTTAACATCCCTATCATACTTCCCATCCGCCCACCTTGGTTTTTCTCGCACTCAAGGTTAACTTCTACTGACAAAATTCACTGTTTTCCATACAATCCATAGCCCCGTCTGACAAGTAAAAAATCAAGCGGAAGTTGATTGATGAAGAGTTTAAATTACTAACGACGAAAATATTAACTTTGAATAAATTTCCTTCATGAAAGGGTCATTTTGAACTAAATTATTCCGAATATGATACGTACTAAAGGTGTAGATTTGGACAATTTGGCAGAGTGTTGTTAGGCAAAATGAATTAAGTTTAGATTGTTCCGGGCAGCCAATTAAGTGTTGCTATTTACCGGTGCGGTTTCAGTTGAGAGGACCCGTATTGGATGTCGAGCTCCCGTGGAAGTACACTTGGGAGTCAGTCGGACCTTAATTGAGTCAATCTCGGGCGATCAGTAATACGTACCCCATATGGGAATTGACTTTTGAAGTAATTCTACAGATTCTAGACTCAGGTTCTAGATTAGACTTAGCTTGAATAATAATAAAATTCTTTATTGCACACAAAATATATTAAAAATAAATATATGCACATAGGCGAGCATAATACCATGAAGGTATTCTCTACTAGCCAACCTTTGGGAGAGTGATAGATTTATATGATACCCATCATATAATCTGATATTTTTTAAGTTAATGTAAATATATTAGATTTAAATAATTAAGTACATAAAAATATAAATACTTTATTTAATAATACATATTACATAAATTCGACCTACACAAATACTTATATACCTAAATACAATCCATATATTACTTATATAAATAAATACTAATATGTCAAGATGTAGAGATTAGGGTTTGTTTTGTTTTTTTAAGAAAGTGTGAAAATAATAGTTTTTTTTTAAATATATTTAAACATGGAGCCTGTCTGATAAATAGAGGTAGTCTGTTCCATTGACGAGCTGCAGACACGGTAAGAGAATCTGAATATCTGCTGGAATATATATCTAATAAAATATTACTATTTTAAATGTTATGGACTTGCAGAAAGCTTTTGAAAGCTTTTTCTAAAAAATAAATACAAAACTATATAGTGCATTGCCTTCACCATTGCTAAAAGAAATAAAATTACTTTTTTCAAAATTTATGACAAAGACCTTCAGTCACTGTCACTGATGACGCCGCTCCAAAGAGAGGCGAAATATTTGGCAAAAAATATTTTAAGCTTCAATTTATATATTTTACCAAGTAAGAAAGCTTTTGATAAACTCTATTAATAACCAACATCATAAGTCAGACATCGAAATACCTAGTCTAGGCCAGTTTTGTCATAAATCATAGCCTAAATAGACTAAACACTGACTATATAAAAACTCATTCAAAAAGTGTGAGATTAAATGTTTTGTTGAGAGAAGACAAATTAACCAAAGTGAACATTCATTTATTAAGGCTTTGTCAAAACAACTCATTAACACCTCGGGAGACAAAAGGACTGATCAATAATGCTGACAGTATCCTTGGTACTTTGCGCATTGGCAGCGATTTGGAGCAAATTGTATATGTATTTATAATATTTTTATTTTATTTTTCCTTTAATTTATTTTATTTTTACATACATACATACATGTCTTCACGCCAAATCCCTTGCGGGTTAGGCAGAGACAATTGAGCGCCACTTGTCACGGTCACGACATACCTCTTTCGCTTCTTCGACATTCATCAACCTCTTCATACATGCCCTTCTGTTTTAATGGCATTTATGGCTTTTCAACGCACCTTCAGCTATTGTTTTATTAATTTGGTCGTAATATGTGAGTCTAGGTCTGCCAGGGCCTCTTTTACCCACAACTTTCGCATTATATATCTGGTTCACCACCATCGAAGCATGTCTTTCCTTATTTTTGTCCCTATGCTTTCTTTCATACCTACTTTTTTGCATATTTCGTCATTACGTATGCGGTCCGTCAAAGTGACGCCGCATATCCGATGCAACGATATTTTATTTTTATTTTAGTTTTTAGTTGTATTTTTAATTATTAAATTTTAAAAAATCATTGTACATTACTTTGAATAAATGAATAATTGACGAAATATATTAAAACAAAAGGAGATTGATAAATAATTGAATTGAAAAATCTTTGTAGCCAAAATTTATGCAAAACTATACCAAATTTTGATCATTTTTTTTTATTCTGTCGGAACATCGCATACCCGCAGGTTGGCATTAACAAGATTACCGCTCCTCGTTAATACAATTATTGTTCAGTTCACAATAGTCGATATCGGAGCTTTTGCCCGTTGAATATTCATCCGATGCTAATAGTGTCCTAAAAAATAATTCATTGTAAATTTGGAGCCGTGGCGTTCGGCCATTAGCAGATTTCACTAAAATTTAAACTAAATGCACGTTCTAATAGTTATTTATTTGTATTTAGCGTCACAGTACTAATATATGAAATTGTGATAATGTGCTATTCTACTGCATCTATCTAAAATTATTTATTAATACCTACTTCTTTATAACTCTATTTCTCAACTTCTTTAAAAAACTGGTGGTTGCCTGTAACTGGTGCAGCATCTGGTTTCTGTTTTAGTTGTAAGTAAAAATACATGTATGTATTGTTGCTGACACTGTTGGCGACCCTAATAAATAAATAAATAAAAAACAAAATGCATCTCAATCTCATTTCTTTAACACTTGGTTATTAATATTATTTATTTAACATTATAAAATTATGTATGTATTTTATTTATTATTTATACACAGTATTTTGCAAATATGTATATCTCTTTATTTTAGGTAGGTAGGTGTAGGTAAATAATACTTACATTGAAATTTATAATGATAATGGTTGCTAACTAACTTTAAATCGTTATAGATTCTAAATGATCACTCTAAATGAAAAATGATAAGAGATACTATGACGTCGACTTTAATTTTTCTTTTTTTGGCGTCTGGTTATCGCCTTAATAAAATTTAATAAATGTCAAATGGAGATAGGAAAGCGCCTTTCCTCAATCGTACAATCACGTATTCTCACTTTCTTTGGACATGTGTCGCGGCGTGGAGATACATCCATTGAGCGCCTTGTACTTCAGGAAAAAGTCGATGGCAAGAGAATGCGTGGTAGGTCTCCGATGAGATGGACTGACCAGGTTAAAGCAGCAATGGATCACCCCCATGAGTGCTCCAGGAAGGCTGCAGTTCAAGACGAGTGGCGAGGACTTGTTAAGCGTGCCACTGACACTCAAGTGAGGACCACGACAACTCTGCCAAGAGTGTAGCGACTAAGAAGAAGAATGTCATATGACACTTATTAAATATCTTCAGTAAAACACATTGTACATTTTATAGGAAATTATATTATTAAATTAACAAATTCATTATGTCAACTTCAAAACAATAAGTCATTCTGACATTGGTATTTATAAAGAAAGGTTGCATATCCACCGGTATGAAGTTAGCGGCCAAAAGTTTTCTGCCAAGATAACCCGCCCAATTTGAAAAGTCAATTAAAAAAAATAATTAATTTATGAAGAGCGATCCAATATTCATGATTAGTAAAAGGCCCAGAGTAATCTCGAGTAAAGTGTATGCCATATATATTTTATTTAAAACTCGAATCCAGTTTTTTAGAAAAACTATTTATAATTTGAGTTTTTTGAAAATTAGACTACCACATCCCCTGTGTAAGCCACGAGGACCTAGTACATTATAAAGAGGGCTTCAGTATTATTTACTGATAAAAGGTACAGGGTGTACTCATGACTAGTTATTGCGATATGATTTTTTGAAATAACACTAATTAAAATTTTAGGAAAAAATACTTTGTTTTTTTTTTTGAAAGAAAGAAAAATATTTTATTTGCCACATATCAATAAACACAACTTAAATAAAGACTGGTAGTATACACAATATGTGTGGTAACAAATAGGGAATCAGCTCAGCATGGAGCTGCGACTCTGGGCCACAGCGCTGATTTTCGGCTAATCCCTTGTTAGGAGAGGTGCTAGTGGGTAATATATACAAATATATAGTGTGGTGTATGTATGTACGCATAAAAAGATAACTAATACATTAAATAAAAATAAAATATGTATAACAAAATTATCTTAAAAACAAACTATAAAATATAAAGAAGGTATGCTGCTACAGTAGCTGTTGGTATGTCAAAAGAGAGTTTTTATATTTATTTTTAAAAGCAACCGCCGACTGCATGTCGTGCAGTGGTGGGGGTAGGTTGTTCCATATCTTGGTAGCAGCATACCTAAAGCTCCCACGGAACGCTGAGGTCTTGTATCGGGGAAGACACAGTAGTTTGAGACTGGATCGTGTGCCATATCGTTTAGGATCTTGCGGCCATGTCAGTTTATTATATAAGTACAATGGTGAATGAAGTTTTATCACCCCAAAAAGCAAACATGCCAAATGTACTGTCCTGCGAGCGCACATTTTTAATCGCTTATTCTGATTTAGAAAAGGAGTTACGTGTGATCTGTGTGGAATAGGGTAGCAATAGCGAGCACATGCATTCTGGACACGCTGAACTAAACGTTCTGTTCTTGCTAGCAAACAAGGACCGTACACAGTGTCAGCATAGTTGAATCTTGATAGGACGAGTGATTCACAAAGATTTTCCCGTATACTGACACTGATGTAGTTGCGTATCTTGTACAAAACTTTTAGTCTATAAAAGCAATTCCGAACGATCTCGCTCAAATGGTTTTCGTAACGAAGCTCGCTATCTATTAAAATACCCAGATTCCTAGCCTCCATGACCTGCTCTAGAGGATAATCTGAGATCAACAGCTTAGGACCCAAGTCCTTGATCTTAAGAACTTGATTCTTTGAGCCCAAGATCATAAACTTTGATTTCAAAGGGTTGAGCATAAGTGAGTTTGACTGTGACCACACGGACACACGACTTAAGTCTTCATTTATTTTGTCTACAGCTAACATTGTCTCATGAGGAAGAAAAGATAAGTAGATTTGGAGGTCGTCCGCATACAGATGAAACTTGCAGTGTTTAATACAACTTGTTATGTCTGCGCTAAAGAGTACAAAGAGAAGAGGGCCGAGAATAGATCCCTGGGGCACGCCCCGTGATACCGGTAAAGACGAAGAAGACATAGTCGATCCCTCGCGCCCTCTCAACTCCACCAACTGTGATCTACCACTCAAGTAGCTATCAAACCACCTTACGGAAGAAACATCAAAGCCGTAATATGATAGTTTAGACAGCAGCAGAGTAACATTGATGCAGTCAAAAGCGCGCGAGAAATCTAGTAGTGCTAACAGAGTACCCTGACCTAAGTCTCTTGCAGCTAGAATGTTGTCTGTGACGTCCAGCAACGCCGTTGCTGTGCTACGATTTCTGCGAAACCCAGATTGATTGTCCGGCAATATGTTTTCCTGTTCTATGAAATCCGTCAGCTGTTCTCGAACAATAGTTTCGACTAATTTTGAAAGGCATGGTAGCAGGCTAATTGGACGCAGGTCTTTATAGTCAAGAGGGTTTGGATTTTTGGGAATTGGCCTTACGACGGCCGTCTTCCAGTCGTCAGGAAACGTGAATGTAGCAATAGACTTATTGACAATCGCTGTAATTACATCAAGTGTTTCTGGAAGGGTAAGCATTAGCATGTCGCGCGATAAACGGTCAATTCCCTGTGCGTTTGTCTTGATGCCAAGAATAATTTTATAGACCTTAGAATTGCTCACGGGCTGTAGTTTGAAGGTGAGAGGACGTCTATGAAATTCATAAAAGGACAGCTGTGAAATAGTCACATCGTCACTTCCAGGCAACTTCAAAAAATGGTCATTTATTACATAGGGGTCACTGAGGTGCGCAGGTAAGTCTGAATGATCTTTTTTCGGTGGGAGTAAGGAGCGCTTCAAATTACGCCACAGCGCCTTGGGGTCACGACTATAGCAATTAATATGCTGGTTAAAATAAGCTCGTTTTTCATAAATTATAGCAGAATCTACAATTTTTTTATAATTTTTATAATTCTGTAAGTTAGATGTAGACTTGGATTTACGGTACTTGGTATGTGCCTTGTCGCGTAATTTTATCATCAGCCTGACGTTATCTGTGATCCAAGGTGTTGAGCGTTCCTTAATTTGTATTACCTTGACTGGGGCGTGTAAATCAAACAAACGCGTAACATAGTCGTTAAAAGTTATAACCATATCATTAACGTTGGCCATTGTCGTGATAAAACTCCAGTCAATACGAGCCAGGTCTTTTTGAAAAATATTGGTTAGAATGTCTTTTAGAGGCCTGTACGAAATGACCTGGGGCAAAGGCTTAAATTTCCTAAAGGCAAATTCAACACCAATGTATGCATGACTTCCCAAAACAGGAATATAATCAACCGCCACATGACGGGTCTTGGCGTCAGTGCATACCACGTCAATCAGTGACTCGCTAGTATCCGTAAAATGAGTAGGTACAGTAACTACTTGCGTTAAGCTACTGCATTTGAGAAAACTGTTAAATTCGTGAGTCTTGCCACTGTGCGTGTTTTGGAGGTCTATGTTGAAATCTCCGAGGATTACAATGTTGTCGTAGCATGAGAATGAGGTAACGGAGTCGGTTAAGGAATCAAAAAAGGTTCTAATATCCATCCAAGGCGGGCGATAAGCTGTACCTACAATGAGTTTGGTACCATTAACAGTGGTGCTGACCCACATTTGCTCCACGGAGCTGGCGGGGTGCGGTCGTGTTCGCACGGTCACCCCGCACTTTACGTAAAAGCCCACCCCACCCCCGCGTGACCTCACCCCGGCCGGCCTGGGCACGTGCCGCAGACGGTAGCCCGGCACGACAGGCGCACGACCCTCCTCGTTCGGTCTCAACCAGGTTTCATTAATGGCAACTATGTCATCCCCGTGACGCGAGACGGCCACTATAAACTCGTCATGACGAGTCCCCAACGATCCTGCGTTCCATAAACCAACTTTAAAGTATTTACTTCTATTCATTGTAATATAAATATAACAAACTAAATTCATATTTAATTGGGTAAATAAAGTGTATTACTTTACATAAAATTACACAAAAAATATAGCCACACCTATCGAATAAAAATTGATTGTTTACTTTTTGTTCGGTTAAACACAATAAAAAAATAATTCGCAATCCCAGGCTAAACTTAGTTACATAGAATATACCAAAATAAAGAGTACTAAAAATTGTGCCATAGTATAAAAGGCGACATAAAACTGTACTTTTCAGAAATAAAATATTATTTAAAAATAGTGAAACTGAACCTTGCCTACCTATCAAAAAGGATAATAAACATCTCCCAAATAAAATATAAGTGACGCGAAGAGCTCCATGCTCTCCATTTGTCACCACACCAAAACGAAATTTAAAAAAGTAACAATAGTATAAAGTAAACATAAAGCAAATAAAAGCAAACACAAAAAGATATTCGTATATGATAAGAAAAATAAGAAATGTTATAAAAAAAATGTTATACAGTCCAACATGCAGCTCAAAATTAAGCACGAAAAATCTTAGTGATGTCAGTCTCCGTTCGGATTCGCTCAGCCGATTGTCCTTGTTGTTTTCGTGCGTAAATCCTTCCATCTTTTGTCCACACGTACTTCCATTCGGAATGTCGCCCGGCATCCCGTGCCTTAGCAAAAAGCCGTCTATTGACCTGACTTAGACGCTCATTTACGTAGAAGCGCTTCGGTTGTCCTGGAAGGCCCAATCCCTCAGTAGTGGCACCGCGGCGGACTCGAGCGCCCTTAATGAGACTGTCCCGAACGGCGCGGCGAGTCAGCCGCACGGCGACACGGCGCGGCCCATCCGACTGCGAGGACTCCCCGTCCGGCCGATTGCGTCGCACTGCTCCCACGCGCTCCGCGCTTACAATGTCGCGCTCGTCGAGCGAGACTCCAAGGATGTTAGCCGCTAGGGTGACGACTTGCAACAGGTTCTCACCAGGACCCTCGGGAATACCAGAGAGCTCCACATCATTAAGCAGCAACTCTTGCTCCCGATCGTTAACTTGGGTCCTCAATTCGTTGATAACAGTCTCAAGATGGCCTGCATTCTGCTCGGAGGTTTCCAATACATTTACTCGTTTATCCAAGTCGTCAATCCTATGGAAGCAATGCTGGATTGTATCACCGAGCTTTGAGATTTCATCCCGACATTCCTTGATCTCGGTTCTTGCCGCACGGAGTTCATCCCGGAATGTGCGAATTTCGTTAATTAAATCGGCAGATGCGTTACCACTGGGAATCGAAGCAGCTGGCGAATGAATGGTATCATTACCCTTCGCAGGAGTCGTGGTGTTATCTCTTTTAGGGAGCTGACATTTGCAGCCCGGACATAACCACGAAGGCGAAATTACATCTGTTTCCCCCATAGCTACACATGCGCGGTGATGAGATTTGTTACATTTATAACACCTAGCGCCATCTGTTGATGCCAAAAAGCGACCGCATGCTGCACATTTTGCCATTTCGGTGATCGATTAATTGACTAGTAAGTAGTACAGTAAATAAATAATAGATGGCGCTGATAAACTCCAGATAAAACAACGAATAGGATTAATCGGGACACCCGGGAATTTTCAAATTGTCTCAAAATTTTAGTATCGCAAGTAGTATTTACCAATATATTTAACACTTTGTACAGTTTCCACGCACGCAGTTCGTCTAGTTGTGAGGTAGAACAAATTTTTACGTATCTCGACTCAGAATTTGTTTACCGATATAAACACCAAAAAGCTGCAAACACGATTAAGATAACACTAATGCAGGTTAGTTCACATATAAGTTCCTTGAAAACAATAGCAGCACGTTAAGATAATACTTTAAACTAATAAAAACGTTTAAAAAAAAAAAAAAACTCGCGACCAACACTTCACGAGACTGGTAGACATCCGAATGCATTTCAAGTATTTTGGCAATTAGACTAACTTGTCCCCTGTGTAAGCCATATCCACCTAGTACATTATAAAGAGGGCTTTAGTATTATTTAGTGATAAAAGGTACAGGGTGTACTCATGGCTAGTTATTGCGATATGATTTTTTGAAATAACACTAATAAAAATTTTAGGAAAAAATACTTTGTTTCAAGTATTTTGGCAATTAGACTAACTTGTCCCCTGTGTAAGCCATATCCACCTAGTACATTATAAAGAGGGCTTTGGTATTATTTACTGATAAAAGGTACAGGGTGTACTCATGACTAGTTATTGCGATATGATTTTTTGAAATAACACTAATTAAAATTTTAGGAAAAAATACTTTGTTTCAAGTATTTTGGCAATTAGACTAACTTGTCCCCTGTGTATGCCATATCCACCTAGTACATTATAAAGAGGGCTTTGGTATTATTTACTGATAAAAGGTACAGGGTGTACTCATGGCTAGTTATTGCGATATGATTTTTTGAAATAACACTTATTAAAATTTTAGGAAAAAATACTTTGTTTCAAGTATTTTGGCAATTAGACTAACTTGTCCCCTGTGTAAGCCATATCTACCTAGTACATTATAAAGAGGGCTTCAGTATTATTTACTGATAAAAGGTACAGGGTGTACTCATGACTAGTTATTGCGATATGATTTTCTGAAATAACACTAATTAAAATTTTAGGAAAAAATACTTTGTTTCAAGTATTTTGGCAATTAGACTAACTTGTCCCCTGTGTAAGCCATATCCACCTAGTACATTATAAAGAGGGCTTTAGTATTATTTACTGATAAAAGGTACAGGGTGTACTCATGGCTAGTTATTGCGATATGATTTTTTGAAATAAAACTAATAAAATTTTTAGAAAAAAATACTTTGTTTCAAGTATTTTGGCAATTAGACTAACTTGTCCCCTGTGTAAGCCATATCCACCTAGTACATTATAAAGAGGGCTTTGGTATTATTTACTGATAAAAGGTACAGGGTGTACTCATGGCTAGTTATTGCGATATAATTTTTTGAAATAACACTAATTAAAATTTTAGGAAAAAATACTTTGTTTCAAGTATTTTGGCAATTAGACTAACTTGTCCCCTGTGTAAGCCGTATCCACCTAGTACATTATAAAAAGGGGTTTAGTATTATTTATTGATTAAAGGTACAGGGTGTACTCATGGCTAGTTATTGCGATATAATTTTTTGAAATAACACTAATTAAAATTTTAGGAAAAAATACTTTGTTTCAAGTATTTTGGCAATTAGACTAACTTGTCCCCTGTGTAAGCCATATCCACCTAGTACATTATAAAGAGGGCTTTAGTATTATTTACTGATAAAAGGTACAGGGTGTACTCATGGCTAGTTATTGCGATATGATTTTTTGAAATAACACTAATTAAAATTTTAGGAAAAAATACTTTGTTTCATGTATTTTGGCAATTAGTCTAACTTGTCCCCTGTGTAAGCCATATCCACCTAGTACATTACAAAGAGGGCTTCAGTATTATTTACTGATAAAAGGTACAGGGTGTACTCATGGCTAGTTATTGCGATATGATTTTCTGAAATAACACTAATTAAAATTTTAGGAAAAAATACTTTTTTTCTAGTATTTTGAAAATTACACTATCTTATTCCCTGTGTAAGCCATAACCACCTAGTACATTACAAAGAGGGCTTCAGTATTATTTAATGATAAAAGGTCCAGGGTGTACTCATGGCTAGTTATTGCGATATGATTTTCTGAAATAACACTAATTAAAATTTTAGGAAAAAATACTTTGTTTCAAGTATTTTGGCAATTAGACTAACTTGTCCCCTGTGTAAGCCATATCCACCTAGTACATTATAAAGAGGGCTTTAGTAATATTTACTGATAAAAGGTACAGGGTGTACTCATGGCTAGTTATTGCGATATGATTTTTTGAAATAACACTAATAAAAATTTTAGGAAAAAATACTTTGTTTCAAGTATTTTGGCAATTAGACTAACTTGTCCCCTGTGTAAGCCATATCCACCTAGTACATTACAAAGAGGGCTTCAGTATTATTTACTGATAAAAGGTACAGGGTGTACTCATGGCTAGTTATTGCGATATGATTTTCTGAAATAACACTAATTAAAATTTTTGGAAAAAATACTTTTTTTCTAGTATTTTGAAAATTACACTATCTTATCCCCTGTGTAAGCCATAACCACCTAGTACATTACAAAAAGGGCTTCAGTATTATTTAATGATAAAAGGTCCAGGGTGTACTCATGGCTAGTTATTGCGATATGATTTTCTGAAATAACACTAATTAAAATTTTAGGAAAAAATACTTTGTTTCAAGTATTTTGGCAATTAGACTAACTTGTCCCCTGTGTAAGCCATATCCACCTAGTACATTATAAAGAGGGCTTTAGTATTATTTACTGATAAAAGGTACAGGGTGTACTCATGGCTAGTTATTGCGATATGATTTTCTGAAATAACACTAATTAAAATTTTAGGAAAAAATACTTTGTTTCAAGTATTTTGGCAATTAGACTAACTTGTCCCCTGTGTAAGCCATATCCACCTAGTACATTACAAAGAGGGCTTCAGTATTATTTAATGATAAAAGGTCCAGGGTGTACTCATGGCTAGTTATTGCGATATGATTTTCTGAAATAACACTAATTAAAATTTTAGGAAAAAATACTTTGTTTCAAGTATTTTGGCAATTAGACTAACTTGTCCCCTGTGTAAGCCATATCCACCTAGTACATTATAAAGAGGGCTTTAGTATTATTTACTGATAAAAGGTACAGGGTGTACTCATGGCTAGTTGTTGCGATATGATTTTTTTAAATAACACTAATAAAAATTTAGAGTACACCCTGTACCTTTTATCAGTAAATAATACCAAAGCCCTCTTTATAATGTACTAGGTGGATATGGCTTACACAGGGGACAAGTTAGTCTAATTGCCAAAATACTTGAAACAAAGTATTTTTTCCCAAAATTTTTATTAGTGTTATTTCAAAAAATCATATCGCAATAACTAGCCATGAGTACACCCTGTACCTTTTATCAGTAAATAATACTGAAGCCCTCTTTATAATGTACTAGGTGGATATGGCTTACACAGGGGACAAGTTAGTCTAATTGCCAAAATACTTGAAACAAAGTATTTTTTCCTAAAATTTTAATTAGTGTTATTTCAAAAAATTATATCGCAATAACTAGCCATGAGTACACCCTGTACCTTTTATCAGTAAATAATACCAAAGCCCTCTTTATAATGTACTAGGTGGATATGGCTTACACAGGGGACAAGTTAGTCTAATTGCCAAAATACTTGAAACAAAGTATTTTTTCCTAAAATTTTTATTAGTGTTATTTCAAAAAATCATATCGCAATAACTAGCCATGAGTACACCCTGTACCTTTTATCAGTAAATATTACTAAAGCCCTCTTTATAATGTACTAGGTGGATATGGCTTACACAGGGGACAAGTTAGTCTAATTGCCAAAATACTTGAAACAAAGTATTTTTTCCTAAAATTTTAATTAGTGTTATTTCAGAAAATCATATCGCAATAACTAGCAATGAGTACACCCTGGACCTTTTATCATTAAATAATACTGAATCCCTCTTTGTAATGTACTAGGTGGTTATGGCTTACACAGGGGATAAGATAGTGTAATTTTCAAAATACTAGAAAAAAAGTATTTTTTCATAAAATTTTAATTAGTGTTATTTCAGAAAATCATATCGCAATAACTAGCCATGAGTACACCCTGTACCTTTTATCAGTAAATAATACTGAAGCCCTCTTTGTAATGTACTAGGTGGATATGGCTTACACAGGGGACAAGTTAGACTAATTGCCAAAATACATGAAACAAAGTATTTTTTCCTAAAATTTTAATTAGTGTTATTTCAAAAAATCATATCGCAATAACTAGCCATGAGTACACCCTGTACCTTTTATCAATAAATTATACTAAAGCCCTCTTTATAATGTACTAGGTGGATATGGCTTACACAGGGGACAAGTTAGTCTAATTGCCAAAATACTTGAAACAAAGTATTTTTTCCTAAAATTTTAATTAGTGTTATTTCAGAAAATCATATCGCAATAACTAGCCATGAGTACACCCTGGACCTTTTATCATTAAATAATACTGAAGCCCTCTTTGTAATGTACTAGGTGGTTATGGCTTACACAGGGGATAAGATAGTGTAATTTTCAAAATACTAGAAAAAAAGTATTTTTTCCTAAAATTTTAATTAGTGTTATTTCAGAAAATCATATCGCAATAACTAGCCATGAGTACACCCTGTACCTTTTATCAGTAAATAATACTGAAGCCCTCTTTGTAATGTACTAGGTGGATATGGCTTACACAGGGGACAAGTTAGTCTAATTGCCAAAATACATGAAACAAAGTATTTTTTCCTAAAATTTTAATTAGAGTTATTTCAAAAAATCATATCGCAATAACTAGCCATGAGTACACCCTGTACCTTTTATCAGTAAATAATACTAAAGCCCTCTTTATAATGTACTAGGTGGATATGGCTTACACAGGGGACAAGTTAGTCTAATTGCCAAAATACTTGAAACAAAGTATTTTTTCCTAAAATTTTAATTAGTGTTATTTCAATAAATTATATCGCAATAACTAGCCATGAGTACACCCTGTACCTTTAATCAATAAATAATACTAAACCCCTTTTTATAATGTACTAGGTAGATACGGCTTACACAGGGGACAAGTTTGTCTAATTGCCAAAATACTTGAAACAAAGTATTTTTTCCTAAAATTTTAATTAGTGTTATTTCAAAAAATCATATCGCAATAACTAGCCATGAGTACACCCTGTACCTTTTATCAGTAAATAATACTGAAGCCCTCTTTGTAATGTACTAGGTGGATATGGCTTACACAGGGGACAAGTTAGTCTAATTGCCAAAATACTTGAAACAAAGTATTTTTTCCTAAAATTTTAATTAGTGTTATTTCAAAAAATTATATCGCAATAACTAGCCATGAGTACACCCTGTACCTTTTATCAGTAAATAATACTAAAGCCCTCTTTATAATGTACTAGGTGGATATGGCTTACACAGGGGACAAGTTAGTCTAATTGCCAAAATACATGAAACAAAGTATTTTTTCCTAAAATTTTAATTAGTGTTATTTCAAAAAATCATATCGCAATAACTAGCCATGAGTACACCCTGTACCTTTTATTAGTAAATAATACTAAAGCCCTCTTTATAATGTACTAGGTGGATATGGCTTACACAGAGGACAAGTTAGTCTAATTGCCAAAATACTTGAAACAAAGTATTTTTTCCTAAAATTTTAATTAGTGTTATTTCAATAAATTATATCGCAATAACTAGCCATGAGTACACCCTGTACCTTTAATCAATAAATAATACTAAACCCCTTTTTATAATGTACTAGGTAGATACGGCTTACACAGGGGACAAGTTAGTCTAATTGCCAAAACACTTGAAACAAAGTATTTTTTCCTAAAATTTTTATTAGTGTTATTTCAAAAAATCATATCGCAATAACTAGCCATGAGTACACCCTGTACCTTTTATCAGTAAATAATACTAAAGCCCTCTTTATAATGTACTAGGTGGATATGGCTTACACAGGGGACAAGTTAGTCTAATTGCCAAAATACTTGAAACAAAGTATTTTTTCCTAAAATTTTAATTAGTGTTATTTCAGAAAATCATATCGCAATAACTAGCCATGAGTACACCCTGGACCTTTTATCATTAAATAATACTGAAGCCCTCTTTGTAATGTACTAGGTGGTTATGGCTTACACAGGGGATAAGATAGTGTAATTTTCAAAATACTAGAAAAAAAGTATTTTTTCCTAAAATTTTAATTAGTGTTATTTCAGAAAATCATATCGCAATAACTAGCCATGAGTACACCCTGTACCTTTTATCAGTAAATAATACTGAAGCCCTCTTTGTAATGTACTAGGTGGATATGGCTTACACAGGGGACAAGTTAGTCTAATTGCCAAAATACATGAAACAAAGTATTTTTTCCTAAAATTTTAATTAGTGTTATTTCAAAAAATCATATCGCAATAACTAGCCATGAGTACACCCTGTACCTTTTATTAGTAAATAATACTAAAGCCCTCTTTATAATGTACTAGGTGGATATGGCTTACACAGAGGACAAGTTAGTCTAATTGCCAAAATACTTGAAACAAAGTATTTTTTCCTAAAATTTTAATTAGTGTTATTTCAATAAATTATATCGCAATAACTAGCCATGAGTACACCCTGTACCTTTAATCAATAAATAATACTAAACCCCTTTTTATAATGTACTAGGTAGATACGGCTTACACAGGGGACAAGTTAGTCTAATTGCCAAAACACTTGAAACAAAGTATTTTTTCCTAAAATTTTAATTAGTGTTATTTCAAAAAATCATATCGCAATAACTAGCCATGAGTACACCCTGTACCTTTTATCAGTAAATAATACTGAAGCCCTCTTTGTAATGTACTAGGTGGATATGTCTTACACAGGGGACAAGTTAGTCCAATTGCCAAAATACTTGAAACAAAGTATTTTTTCCCAAAATTTTTATTAGTGTTATTTCAAAAAATCATATCGCAATAACTAGCCATGAGTACACCCTGTACCTTTTATCAGTAAATAATACTGAAGCCCTCTTTATAATGTACTAGGTGGATATGGCTTACACAGGGGACAAGTTAGTCTAATTGCCAAAATACATGAAACAAAGTATTTTTTCCTAAAATTTTAATTAGTGTTATTTCAAAAAATCATATCGCAATAACTAGCCATGAGTACACCCTGTACCTTTTATCAGTAAATAATACTAAAGCCCTCTTTATAATGTACTAGGTGGATATGGCTTACACAGGGGACAAGTTAGTCTAATTGCCAAAATACTTGAAACAAAGTATTTTTTCCTAAAATTTTAATTAGTGTTATTTCAATAAATTATATCGCAATAACTAGCCATGAGTACACCCTGTACCTTTAATCAATAAATAATACTAAACCCCTTTTTATAATGTACTAGGTAGATACGGCTTACACAGGGGACAAGTTTGTCTAATTGCCAAAATACTTGAAACAAAGTATTTTTTCCTAAAATTTTAATTAGTGTTATTTCAAAAAATCATATCGCAATAACTAGCCATGAGTACACCCTGTACCTTTTATCAGTAAATAATACTGAAGCCCTCTTTGTAATGTACTAGGTGGATATGGCTTACACAGGGGACAAGTTAGTCTAATTGCCAAAATACTTGAAACAAAGTATTTTTTCCTAAAATTTTAATTAGTGTTATTTCAAAAAATTATATCGCAATAACTAGCCATGAGTACACCCTGTACCTTTTATCAGTAAATAATACTAAAGCCCTCTTTATAATGTACTAGGTGGATATGGCTTACACAGGGGACAAGTTAGTCTAATTGCCAAAATACTTGAAACAAAGTATTTTTTCCTAAAATTTTTATTAGTGTTATTTCAAAAAATCATATCGCAATAACTAGCCATGAGTACACCCTGTACCTTTTATCAGTAAATAATACTAAAGCCCTCTTTATAATGTACTAGGTGGATATGGCTTACACAGGGGACAAGTTAGTCTAATTGCCAAAATACTTGAAACAAAGTATTTTTTCCTAAAATTTTAATTAGTGTTATTTCAGAAAATCATATCGCAATAACTAGCCATGAGTACACCCTGGACCTTTTATCATTAAATAATACTGAAGCCCTCTTTGTAATGTACTAGGTGGATATGGCTTACACAGGGGATAAGATAGTGTAATTTTCAAAATACTAGAAAAAAAGTATTTTTTCCTAAAATTTTAATTAGTGTTATTTCAGAAAATCATATCGCAATAACTAGCCATGAGTACACCCTGTACCTTTTATCAGTAAATAATACTGAAGCCCTCTTTGTAATGTACTAGGTGGATATGGCTTACACAGGGGACAAGTTAGTCTAATTGCCAAAATACATGAAACAAAGTATTTTTTCCTAAAATTTTAATTAGTGTTATTTCAAAAAATCATATCGCAATAACTAGCCATGAGTACACGCTGTACCTTTTATTAGTAAATAATACTAAAGCCCTCTTTATAATGTACTAGGTGGATATGGCTTACACAGAGGACAAGTTAGTCTAATTGCCAAAATACTTGAAACAAAGTATTTTTTCCTAAAATTTTAATTAGTGTTATTTCAATAAATTATATCGCAATAACTAGCCATGAGTACACCCTGTACCTTTAATCAATAAATAATACTAAACCCCTTTTTATAATGTACTAGGTAGATACGGCTTACACAGGGGACAAGTTAGTCTAATTGCCAAAACACTTGAAACAAAGTATTTTTTCCTAAAATTTTAATTAGTGTTATTTCAAAAAATCATATCGCAATAACTAGCCATGAGTACACCCTGTACCTTTTATCAGTAAATAATACTGAAGCCCTCTTTGTAATGTACTAGGTGGATATGTCTTACACAGGGGACAAGTTTGTCCAATTGCCAAAATACTTGAAACAAAGTATTTTTTCCCAAAATTTTTATTAGTGTTATTTCAAAAAATCATATCGCAATAACTAGCCATGAGTACACCCTGTACCTTTTATCAGTAAATAATACTGAAGCCCTCTTTATAATGTACTAGGTGGATATGGCTTACACAGGGGACAAGTTAGTCTAATTGCCAAAATACTTGAAACAAAGTATTTTTTCCTAAAATTTTAATTAGTGTTATTTCAAAAAATTATATCGCAATAACTAGCCATGAGTACACCCTGTACCTTTTATCAGTAAATAATACCAAAGCTCTCTTTATAATGTACTAGGTGGATATGGCTTACACAGGGGACAAGTTAGTCTAATTGCCAAAATACTTGAAACAAAGTATTTTTTCCTAAAATTTTTATTAGTGTTATTTCAAAAAATCATATCGCAATAACTAGCCATGAGTACACCCTGTACCTTTTATCAGTAAATATTACTAAAGCCCTCTTTATAATGTACTAGGTGGATATGGCTTACACAGGGGACAAGTTAGTCTAATTGCCAAAATACTTGAAACAAAGTATTTTTTCCTAAAATTTTAATTAGTGTTATTTCAGAAAATCATATCGCAATAACTAGCCATGAGTACACCCTGGACCTTTTATCATTAAATAATACTGAAGCCCTCTTTGTAATGTACTAGGTGGTTATGGCTTACACAGGGGATAAGATAGTGTAATTTTCAAAATACTAGAAAAAAAGTATTTTTTCCTAAAATTTTAATTAGTGTTATTTCAGAAAATCATATCGCAATAACTAGCCATGAGTACACCCTGTACCTTTTATCAGTAAATAATACTGAAGCCCTCTTTGTAATGTACTAGGTGGATATGGCTTACACAGGGGACAAGTTAGACTAATTGCCAAAATACATGAAACAAAGTATTTTTTCCTAAAATTTTAATTAGTGTTATTTCAAAAAATCATATCGCAATAACTAGCCATGAGTACACCCTGTACCTTTTATCAGTAAATAATACTAAAGCCCTCTTTATAATGTACTAGGTGGATATGGCTTACACAGGGGACAAGTTAGTCTAATTGCCAAAATACTTGAAACAAAGTATTTTTTCCTAAAATTTTAATTAGTGTTATTTCAGAAAATCATATCGCAATAACTAGCCATGAGTACACCCTGGACCTTTTATCATTAAATAATACTGAAGCCCTCTTTGTAATGTACTAGGTGGTTATGGCTTACACAGGGGATAAGATAGTGTAATTTTCAAAATACTAGAAAAAAAGTATTTTTTCCTAAAATTTTAATTAGTGTTATTTCAGAAAATCATATCGCAATAACTAGCCATGAGTACACCCTGTACCTTTTATCAGTAAATAATACTGAAGCCCTCTTTGTAATGTACTAGGTGGATATGGCTTACACAGGGGACAAGTTAGTCTAATTGCCAAAATACATGAAACAAAGTATTTTTTCCTAAAATTTTAATTAGTGTTATTTCAAAAAATCATATCGCAATAACTAGCCATGAGTACACCCTGTACCTTTTATCAGTAAATAATACTAAAGCCCTCTTTATAATGTACTAGGTGGATATGGCTTACACAGGGGACAAGTTAGTCTAATTGCCAAAATACTTGAAACAAAGTATTTTTTCCTAAAATTTTAATTAGTGTTATTTCAATAAATTATATCGCAATAACTAGCCATGAGTACACCCTGTACCTTTAATCAATAAATAATACTAAACCCCTTTTTATAATGTACTAGGTTGATACGGCTTACACAGGGGACAAGTTTGTCTAATTGCCAAAATACTTGAAACAAAGTATTTTTTCCTAAAATTTTAATTAGTGTTATTTCAAAAAATCATATCGCAATAACTAGCCATGAGTACACCCTGTACCTTTTATCAGTAAATAATACTGAAGCCCTCTTTGTAATGTACTAGGTGGATATGGCTTACACAGGGGACAAGTTAGTCTAATTGCCAAAATACTTGAAACAAAGTATTTTTTCCTAAAATTTTAATTAGTGTTATTTCAAAAAATTATATCGCAATAACTAGCCATGAGTACACCCTGTACCTTTTATCAGTAAATAATACCAAAGCCCTCTTTATAATGTACTAGGTGGATATGGCTTACACAGGGGACAAGTTAGTCTAATTGCCAAAATACTTGAAACAAAGTATTTTTTCCTAAAATTTTAATTAGTGTTATTTCAGAAAATCATATCGCAATAACTAGCCATGAGTACACCCTGTACCTTTTATCAGTAAATAATACTAAAGCCCTCTTTATAATGTACTAGGTGGATATGGCTTACACAGGGGACAAGTTAGTCTAATTGCCAAAATACTTGAAACAAAGTATTTTTTCCTAAAATTTTAATTAGTGTTATTTCAGAAAATCATATCGCAATAACTAGCCATGAGTACACCCTGGACCTTTTATCATTAAATAATACTGAAGCCCTCTTTGTAATGTACTAGGTGGTTATGGCTTACACAGGGGATAAGATAGTGTAATTTTCAAAATACTAGAAAAAAAGTATTTTTTCCTAAAATTTTAATTAGTGTTATTTCAGAAAATCATATCGCAATAACTAGCCATGAGTACACCCTGTACCTTTTATCAGTAAATAATACTGAAGCCCTCTTTGTAATGTACTAGGTGGATATGGCTTACACAGGGGACAAGTTAGTCTAATTGCCAAAATACATGAAACAAAGTATTTTTTCCTAAAATTTTAATTAGTGTTATTTCAAAAAATCATATCGCAATAACTAGCCATGAGTACACCCTGTACCTTTTATTAGTAAATAATACTAAAGCCCTCTTTATAATGTACTAGGTGGATATGGCTTACACAGGGGACAAGTTAGTCTAATTGCCAAAATACTTGAAACAAAGTATTTTTTCCTAAAATTTTAATTAGTGTTATTTCAATAAATTATATCGCAATAACTAGCCATGAGTACACCCTGTACCTTTAATCAAAAAATAATACTAAACCCCTTTTTATAATGTACTAGGTAGATACGGCTTACACAGGGGACAAGTTAGTCTAATTGCCAAAATACTTGAAACAAAGTATTTTTTCCTAAAATTTTAATTAGTGTTATTTCAAAAAATCATATCGCAATAACTAGCCATGAGTACACCCTGTACCTTTTATCAGTAAATAATACTGAAGCCCTCTTTGTAATGTACTAGGTGGATATGTCTTACACAGGGGACAAGTTAGTCCAATTGCCAAAATACTTGAAACAAAGTATTTTTTCCTAAAATTTTAATTAGTATTATTTCAAAAAATCATATCGCAATAACTAGCCATGAGTACACCCTGGACCTTTTATCATTAAATAATACTGAAGCCCTCTTTGTAATGTACTAGGTGGTTATGGCTTACACAGGGGATAAGATAGTGTAATTTTCAAAATACTAGAAAAAAAGTATTTTTTTCTAAAATTTTAATTAGTGTTATTTCAAAAAATCATATCGCAATAACTAGCCATGAGTACACCCTGTACCTTTTATCAGTAAATAATACTGAAGCCCTCTTTATAATGTACTAGGTGGATATGGCTTACACAGGGGATAAGATAGTGTAATTTTCAAAATACTAGAAAAAAAGTATTTTTTCCTAAAATTTTAATTAGTGTTATTTCAGAAAATCATATCGCAATAACTAGCCATGAGTACACCCTGTTCCTTTTATCAGTAAATAATACTGAAGCCCTCTTTGTAATGTACTAGGTGGATATGGCTTACACAGGGGACAAGTTAGTCTAATTGCCAAAATACATGAAACAAAGTATTTTTTCCTAAAATTTTAATTAGTGTTATTTCAAAAAATCATATCGCAATAACTAGTCATGAGTACACCCTGTACCTTTTATCACTAAATAATACTGAAGCCCTCTTTATAATGTACTAGGTAGATATGGCTTACACAGGGGACAAGTTAGTCTAATTGCCAAAATACTTGAAACAAAGTATTTTTTCCTAAAATTTTAATAAGTGTTATTTCAAAAAATCATATCGCAATAACTAGCCATGAGTACACCCTGTACCTTTTATCAATAAATAATACTGAAGCCCTCTTTATAATGTACTAGGTGGATATGGCTTACACAGGGGACAAGTTAGTCTAATTGCCAAAATACTTGAAACAAAGTATTTTTTCCTAAAATTTTAATTAGTGTTATTTCAAAAAATCATATCGCAATAACTAGCCATGAGTACACCCTGTACCTTTTATCAGTAAATAATACTAAAGCCCTCTTTATAATGTACTAGGTGGATATGGCTTACACAGGGGACAAGTTAGTCTAATTGCCAAAATACTTGAATGAATACAGAGTGACGTCACGGACATTGACATTGCAGTATCGGTCAGCTGTTGTTTGTTTTGTTTTATAATAGTATCTGCTTACTGTTAAGCAAAAAGTTAAACTAATTGTGAAAATCTGTATGTAAAGTGCATGTGAGAGTGTTATCTCGTCAGTATATTGTGTATTTAGTTACTATTGAACGATAAACATTTCGCTGTGTCTGTGTATCAGTTTTCGTGGCTAACCTGCAAGTAAAATCAATAAAATAATAACAAACTATCGACGACAAATAAGTAAACTTTTCTATAGTGTTTTAGTTGCTGTAAATATCTAAAATATTTTGAAATATCCCGGGTATCCCGATAATAAAATAGGATATTTTTATTATTAATATTAGCAGTGCCATCTAGCGGTTTTCGGTGGTACTACTTAGTCAACCAATAACTTCAAAAAATGGCAAAGTGTGCAGGATGTGGCAAATTTTTAGCTGCAGTAGATGGCGCTAGGTGTGCCAAATGTGGTAAATTCCATCACCGAGCGTGCGTCTCCTTAAACGACTCAGCTTTAATATCCCCTTCTTGGATTTGTCCAGGATGTAAATGCCCAGTACAGAAGGGTGCGGAGAGCGATGCTAATGCCACAACAGCTACAACAAAAAGCATTTCAAGCGCCTCATTTTCTAATGCTGCTGTAGACCTCGTTCGCGAGTTGAGCTTATTTCGAGAAGAGCTGCGTGAGACAAGAACCGAGTTAAAGGAGTCTCGGGATGAAATCTCTAAACTGAATACAACTATTCTGAATTGCTGTCAGCGCATTGACTATTTAGAGCAGAGGGTGTCTTGTCTGGAGAAATCTCCACCGACTGCCATTTCTAGCGAACTGGAAGCAAACATTGCTGGTTTAAAAGAACAATTAAATGAACGTGATCAGGAACTGCTGCTAAATGACCTCGAGTTTTCCGGTCTGGCTGAATCAAATGGAGAGAATTTGCTCAGCATCATTATGCTTGCCTCCGTCCAGCTGGGGGTGCAATTGGACGAGCGTGACATCGTGAGCACCGATCGAGTGGGAGCAGTGCGCCGCAACCGCGCAGGCGGAGAGGACGCCGAGCCTGCCGCTGGTCCGCGCCGTGTGGCGGTGCGCCTGGCACGTCGCGCGACCAGGGACGACCTTATCCGAGCGGCTCGCGTACGCCGCACTGTCTCTACTGAGGGTCTGGGGCTTCCAGGTCCTCCGAGGAGATACTATGTCAACGAACGCCTGACACAAAACTATAGACGCTTATTTGTCAAGGCAAGAGAGGCCAGTCGTAGACTAAATTGGAAATTTGTTTGGACCAAAAACGGCAAAATCTACGCACGCAGAGACCAGGGAAAAGCAGCAGAGCGCATTCGCACGGAAGATGATCTGCATAAAATTTTTGGAATATAACTTTGTTTGGCTTATTTTGCATATTAATATTAACGTGTGGATTTTTATGTAAATTACTTTATAGCATCTATATATTTTTTAAAAGCCTAAAGCATATTATTGTTAAGTTAGGGAGAGTATTTGTTTCTCTGCCTCGTAGGTATGCTTATGCTTTCATCAAGGATATGCCTGCAGGTGTGGAGATAAATGGGAAGTTCTGTAGCTGGATGCCACCGACTCGCAAACACTTTACTATGTACATATGTACAGAACAATTAACAGTTATATTTTTTGAATCAAGTTTATCTTTACTATTTATTAATATATACTTATTTGAAAACAGTACAATCTATATTTTAAAAAATATAATATTATTAACAACCATATTCAAGTATGATAACATATTTAATGTAGTCAAATCTTATATCTTATACATTATAAATGCATAATATTAAACATTTTTCTGTTGGCCTGTTTAACGCAGGTTCCCTTGGCACTCGCCACGACGAAATTATCGTAGCTATTTCGAGTCATAATAATGACATCGTTGCCATCAATGAGACGTGGCTGCGGCCAGGCGAGGAGGGCCGCGCGCCCGTCGTGCCTGGTTACCGACTGAGACATGTTCCGCGACCGGCGAACGTGCGCTCGCGCGGAGGCGGAGTAGGCTTCTACGTTAAAAGCGGGCTTAGCGCGCGTACACGACCGCACCCCGCGAGTTCTGTCGAACAAATGTGGCTTAGTACGAGCGTCAACGGCATCAAATTGATAGTGGGAACGGCCTACCGACCCCCTTGGATGGATCTAAAAATCTTTATAGACGCTTTAACTGATTCGGTTTCAACATTTTCATATTATGATCACGTAATTTTGCTCGGTGATTTTAATATAAATTTTCTAAACAGCAATGACAACAAAACCAAGGAGTTGAATATTTTTCTTAAATATTTTAATTTTTCACAGCTCGTGACCCAGCCTACTCACTTCACAGACACCAACGAGACTCTGATTGACTTAGTGTGCACGGACGCTAGGGCTCGGCATGTAGTCGTTGACCACGTACCATCTCTTGGTAATCACGCGTATATTGACACGGAATTTACTTTTTAAAAAAAGTAAACCTGTTCCACAAATTATTAAGTACCGTCCGATTAAGGATATTGTCAATGATACGTTTCAAAGAGACCTTGGCCGTATCGAATGGAATCACATTGGATTGATGACGGATGTAAATGATATGGTGTCCACTTTCAATGAATACATTACTCGGTTGTTTGACTTACATGCACCAGTCAAAACTGTTCTTACGAGAGACCGCTCAACCCCCTGGATTACTGAGGATGTCCGTGCGATGATGAGGCTACGTGATAAGGCGCATGTTAAATACCGCAGTTCCAGAGAGGAATCGGATCGCCAGACATATAAAGAATTTAAAAAGCTGGTAGAAGCTGCCCTTAACAGTGAGAAGCAAGCGTACTTTGATCAGTTCATAAATAGACATATCCATAACTCTAAAGAGCTATGGCGTAATCTTAAACGCACCATTCTTCCGTCAAATAAGTGCAACATGGATTTACCATTGCATATTAGCGATCCCTTGTATTTAAATCAACATTTCCTTGATGTGCCCGGAAATAATAATGTTACTATTTCTCATATGTCTTTCTTTGAGTTTAATAGATTTCATTCGGCAACTTTTCAACTACAACCAGTAGACGATGCTAAAGTACTTAAAATAATTATGAGCCTTAAATCTAATGCGCAAGGCGTTGACAATGTGTCACGTGACATGATTATCCTGTCACTTCCTGAGTCGCTTGGCGCAATTACAGCTATCGTCAACATGTCTATCTTGTCCTCCACGTTTCCAGATGCTTGGAAGGTAGCTGTTGTTAGGCCGATACCCAAAAAGCCTAATCCTCTAAACTATAAGGATCTGCGTCCGATCAGTCTGCTGCCATGTCTATCAAAAATAGTGGAAACTGTAGTACGCGAGCAAATGACTAGATTTATAGAGACACACAATATTCTCCCAGATAAACAATCTGGTTTTCGTAAAAATCGCAGCACCGCTACAGCACTCATCGATATCACGGATAACATACTTGCAGCCAGAGACATGGGCCAAGGTACTTTATTGGCTCTTCTAGATTATTCACGCGCGTTTGACTGCATCAACATCGCTCTTCTTCTTTCTAAACTCTCCTTCTACGGCTTTGACACTCGCACCATCGGATGGTTTAACAGTTACCTAAGTGATAGATCACAGTTCGTGGAGGTAAGGGAGCGCGGGGGATCTACTTCTTCATCACCACTGAGCGTGGTGGAGAGGGGAATTCCACAGGGATCAATCTTGGGGCCTTTATTATTTGTTTTATACAGTGCAGATATCACGGGATGTATAAAGCATTGTGGTTTTCATCTCTATGCGGACGATCTCCAAATTTATACATCGTTTCCTCCACTTGAGGTGAGTTTGGCTGTGGACAGAATGAATGAGGATTTAAGCCGGGTGGTGGATTGGTCTCATGCAAACTCCTTGGTTCTAAACCCGTCTAAATCTAAATTTATGGTGTTAGGTTCCAAGCAAGTGTCTATAAAATTACAATCGTGTCCCCCCCCCTACTTTATCCATTTCTGGCGAATATATACTACAGGTAAAGGAGGCAAGAAACCTAGGTGTACTGCTAGATAGTGAACTCCGTTTTGAGAGTCATCTCTCTGAGGTAGTGCGTGGTTGTTTTTATAAGTTGAAGGTGTTGTATCGATTGCGTAACTTTTGTAGTGTGAGTATACGTGAGAAACTTTGCGAATCTATCGTGCTCTCAAAATTCAATTATGCTGATACTGTATATGGTCCTTGCTTGCTGGGTAGAACCGAGCGCCTGATACAGCGTGTTCAAAACGCCTGCGCCCGGTTTTGTTATCCCATCCCGCACAGGTGCCACGTCACTCCGTTTCTTAACCAGCATAACCGGCTGAAAATGAGTAGTCGTAGAACGATACACCTAGCAACGCTACTGTTTGATGTAATTGGAACATCTATACCAAATTATCTTTATAAAAAACTTAAATGGCCGAGCCAGCCAAAAAATTACAACACGCGAGCAAGTCATAAATTACTCTGCATCCCTCGTTTTAAGACATCTGCGTTTCGAGGTAGTTTTAGGTACGCTGCTGTGAAAATATGGAACAACTTGCCTCCACCGCTTCGGGACATGCATTCCTTAGCAGGTTTCAGATCGGCACTCAAAAGGCATATGCTAATATTACAAAAGACTTCACAGCAACTTACCTAATCTTATTCTATTTATTAATTAATATACAATTGATTTTTTTCTTGACTATGACTTATATTATTTATCATAATATTATTTATTTATTATATTCTAATTTGTATATGTAAACTGTACATTTAGTGCTCCTTCCGATTAAGTAAATGGTACTGTATATCTCTGCGACCCGTGACTCACCCAACATAAGGCATCAGCTGAAAATCAGCGCTGCAGCCTCGGCTGTAGCATATGCTGAGCTGACCACCTATTTATCGCCACACCTGTTTGTATGTTTCGGTATATAGAATAGGCTTACATTTAAATTTATTCCTTGCATATTTTAATTTTTTTGTAACCATTCTAATTGTTGTGATAAATAAAGTATTTTCTTTCTTTCTTTCTTTCTTTCTAAACAAAGTATTTTTTCCTAAAATTTTTATTAGTGTTATTTCAAAAAATCATATCGCAATAACTAGCCATGAGTACAACCTGTACCTTTTATCAGTAAATAATACTAAAGCCCTCTTTATAATGTACTAGGTGGATATGGCTTACACAGGGGACAAGTTAGTCTAATTGCCAAAATACTTGAAACAAAGTATTTTTTCCTAAAATTTTAATTAGTGTTATTTCAAAAAATCATATCGCAATAACTAGTCATGAGTACACCCTGTACCTTTTATCAGTAAATAATACTGAAGCCCTCTTTATAATGTACTAGGTCCTCGTGGCTTACACAGGGGATGTGGTAGTCTAATTTTCAAAAAACTCAAATTATAAATAGTTTTTCTAAAAAACTGGATTCGAGTTTTAAATAAAATATATATGGCATACACTTTACTCGAGATTACTCTGGGCCTTTTACTAATCATGAATATTGGATCGCTCTTCATAAATTAATTATTTTTTTTAATTGACTTTTCAAATTGGGCGGGTTATCTTGGCAGAAAACTTTTGGCCGCTAACTTCACACCGGTTGCATATCCAACAACACTCCCGCGATGAAGACGAATCGATTGACGTAAGAATGATCAAAATCGGCCAATGCGTTTGATCTCCAGTGTGCCACAAGGGAACAAACATACATACTTTTACATAGACTGATAAACATATAACCTTTTACGTGGCGCAGTCGGGTACAAATAACACCGCTTGAAATAAGACTTACTTAAAAAAAACTGAATTTTAATCGTTTAGCATTTGAAAAATACAAAAAAAAAATTTTGATAATACAATCAGCCGAAGTTGACTTTCATTAACTTTTTATCACGATAGATGGCGCATGTTAGATGGTACCTAATACTGTCAGTTACATAGAAAACTTGTATTTTTATTACGAAATTTATTATTTTCTGGATATTATGCCGAAGTGAGCAGCTTTTAAGTGTACAAATCGAGATTTCTAAGCGAAAGCAAAGATATGGTGATCGTAAAATTGCCAATCTATTAATAAAACCTTTTTTTTTTTAAGACGAGGTGTGCGCTTTTTAATTCGTATTTTAAGGTAGGTAACGTTGTTAATTTAAAATTATTTTTTCTGTTATAAACATATAAAACTACGAAAACATAAAAAAATTATGCGATATAGGTGTAAAATAAGGTACCATTGCCGGCAGCGACATCTACAAAAAGCTTTGCCTGATACACCCCCTATCACATTATACAATGTGTTGTTTAAAAATGATGATGAGGCTGTATAGACGGTGACGTCCCGTTCAGTGTCACGGAGGCCGGGATTAAAAGTGGTTTTCGCAAAAAAAAAACATTATTGGTTTTTACCTGTGGCTGTTATGCATATAACATTTTTAAGAAAGTACGTCTTTGATAACTTTGTATAGACAGATTCTGAAATAGAGTGAGATAAATCTTCGCAAGTGTTCTCTTTTACATCTTAATATTAAACAGTGTTTGTAACAAATAGGTGTAGTTCGCTCATTTGGTTTGATATATCACCAAGTAGATGGTTGTTGACAGGAAGCACTTATTTCTTCATGATATATGAGGCTGGAACGCAACTCTTTCTGTGCTAAAAGGTTTGGGATTCTAATCTACCCTTTCACGCGACATTCAAATACCAAATTCTTGTTTGCGTTAGGAAAATGCATGGTCATTGATTTTTGTTCATAACAGTTTTAGAATTTGCCTTTAGGACCGTCTTAACCATATACCTGCACTACTACGCAAAATGCAAAATTTAATATATTTACATATATACTAGCACGACATGTGACCTTGCTCCCACCTGATGGTAAGCGGCGCACAAGGTCCATGAATGTTAGCAACTGAAATCAGACACGTATGACTATATCAGTCCCAACGGCTTGACTGCATGACGGTAATTCAAGCCTGATCCCGAAACGCGCGCGCCCCGGCAGACTGGGCAAATTACCACCATCAGTCCGCCTACCACCTATTTGTTGTTCTCGTTGAACGTATGTGCTATTTGCAATGATGTCAAATGCCAATTTTTACTTTCAAGGGGAACTAGTATTGTAAGCTTGCCATGATGATATTTATATAAAAAATAACACCGCTTGAAACAATTTCCACAAGTAAATTTTTCGACAGATTTGCGGCCACTACTGCAAAACAGTTACAACCTTAATTCAGAATGATGAGAAGGGATAGATAGAATAGAATTATGGGACGAACGCAGAGATCTGTTATGAAATGAGGAAAGATAGGTTTAGTTGTCCTGGAGATATAATCTTACGACATGTCCATCTTTGGGATCAAGTTCTTCCAAGGAACATCTTTGAGAAAAAATATTAAAAATCGTTGTAGATCTAGATAAAGATGTCCCTAATCTTAATATTTGTTCGACTTGTTTTACGGTACAGTTTAAGCGATACTTACACACAATGTCCATGTAACTAAAAACTACCTAACCTACTTGAGTTAAAGATTAAATATTGTAACGTTTGCTGTAAAAACTCTGGGGACTGAAAGCGCCAAAAAGTTTTTAAAAGACATAACACCACGTCTTGTCGTCTTCTTCGGTGACAAGAAGGCTGGCTCTTCCTTCGCCCAAAGCCAGCCAACGTTCTTGCCACCATTTCACGCGGACGGGACTTATATATCTATTTGTAGTACTATTTTTATTTTATAGAAAGTAAAACAAAATATCATCATGACCGATGCTCTTTCGGGGTGGTCAGAAACCACGCCCATAAATATGCGGATTCACATTTAGCCAACTTTACTATAGGCCAATCACGACAAGTGGCAAGCTCGTCAATGTCGCCAGCGTACCAAACTCGAGAAATAACACAAAAAAAAAAATATATTTATTTATATTAATAAATATTTTTGTGTCCCGACCAGGAATCGGACCCGGTACCTCCGAGTCTAAATCCACGGACTTAACCGCTAGACCACGGAGGCAGTTATTTTATATTTTGTAAAAAAAATATTTAAAAAAATTGCAAGATGTTAAAACATTTGTAATATGATGACGATGAATCATTTAGTATCTTGTAATGTAGTGACATGTAAACTTCAAAGCATTCGTTAATGCATTCCTTTTAGTGCAAGGCCGTGGAATACGCAGCTAAATTCTCAGTCCCGAAATAAGCACGAATAAAGCTGCGATTTCTACTCGCAAATTAAAAGTTAAAAAAGTTCTCCCATTTAAGCAAAATTTTAGTAAAAATTTAAACCATATTTAAGCTTTATGATACTAAGCAAACAAAGAAGGGATTTATATAGAGCGTACAAAGTAAAAATACCAATTCGTTTAGAATAATTTAATCGCTTCTATCATAACGTTTAATGTTCTAATTTTAATATTATTGATTTATTAATTCAATTGCACGATGTACAATGTTGGACTTAATGTAGGCATTTTTCTAAGATTGCATTGAGCTTTTCTAATGTGTTAACATTTAATAAATGACCATATAATTTGTAATGTAGTCTAGCGGTTAAGTCCGTCGTTTTAGTCCGGGTTAGATTCCTATTCGGGACACAATAACTTACTTCTATTATTTATCATATTCTTCGCCAACCCGTCTGGCCAGCGTGGCGAGTGTTGGCCAAATTATCTATATATATGTTCTGGAAGGCCCATCTCCAGCGTTGGAGGTTGGACACTAGGGGCTGTAATGATGATTTATCATATTTCCCGAGTTTGGTACGCTAGAGACATCGACGAGCTTGCCACTTGTCATGATGCCTATAGTAAAGTCGCTAAATGTGAACTCGCTCGTTATAAAAGCGTGTTTTCTGACCACCCGTAAGTAATACTGGTCGTGGTGATACTTTACTTTACCATACAATATGTAAACAATATTGTAAAACATTATTTTTAAAGATTAATTCGTTCACTATTTTATTCCAACTCTATTCTCTTAATCATCGTACGGGCATGTTGTAGTATACATTACATTATGGAAAAATGTCTGTTCACATATTTTCCAAGAATATTTTCCAGCATTCCGAGAACCGCATCTCAACACATTACGCTCCATCCATCAAAGTTTCCAGCGATTGCAGTCTACATTAAAGACGTTGTTATACGAACAATTTTAAAATCTGTAAATTTATATAAATTAAATACATACTATGAATAAAAAGACCGGTAGTGGTTCGGTTTTAAAAACGCTTTCCTTCAAGTCCAAAAGGTCGTGGTTCAAACCCTGGCATGTACCAAAGAGAAAAATATTTGTCATAGATTTACAATACCACGGTATCCGTGCCTCGAAGAGCACGTTAAGCCGTCGTTCCCACTAATATGGAACCGTTAATAAACTGTCATTAAAATGGGGTGTATCACGATAGATGGAGCATGATAGATGGTACCTAATAGAACTGTCAGTTGCATAGAAAACGTGTATTTTTATTACTTACTTGGTAAAATATATAAATTAAAGCTTAAAATATTTTTTGCCAAATATTTCGCCTCTCTTTGGAGCGGCGTCATCAGTGACAGTGTATTATTTGAGTGTGTATTTTTATTACGAAATTTATTATTTTCTGGATATATAACCGAAGCCAGCAGCTTTTAAGTGTACAAATATAGATTTTCAAGCGAAGTCAAAGATATGGTGATCTCAGAGTTGCCGTTCTATTAATTTAACCTTTTTCTTTTTAAAGACGGTGTTCGCATTCCTAATTCGTCTTTTAAGGAAGGTAACGTTAAGTTAAAATTCGTATTTCTGTTATAAAAATAAAAACTAAGTACAAAAACATTTAAAAAATGATCCGACATAGGTGTAAAGGTACCAGTGTCGCTAGCGACATCTATAAAAAAGCTTTGCCTGATACACCCCATTGACATATGTTCTGAAAGGCCCGTCCTCAGTAGTGGAGGTCTAGGAATCAGTGTTCAGGGGCTGTAATGATAAAAAGTATCATTTTTGCTGACGTTTCATTTCTGAATTTACTTATAACATAATTGCACATATTAATGAAACGATCAAGAGACTGTATGTATTACATAACGAATCGTTGCGATATTTTTTTTTTTCATGCAATATTTTTATTATTTATATTTAATTATAAAATGTTTATAGCGCAAAAATCTTAAAAGTAATGTACAAGGGTTAATGCCATTCGATTTTTTATAACAGCTGATTTTTGGGAGTGTAGAGAGTGAAGGATTGCGGGGAGCATTATTATTATACAATTATAACTACATATATATATTTATTTTTAATACAGTCCCTAGAACACAGCGTCCTAGACCTCCACTGAAGGAGATGGGCCTTCCAGAACTGGAGAATTTGGCCTACATTCGCCACGCTGGCCAGACGGGTTGGCGAGGAATATATTTATTTATATATATTTATATGTATTGTCGCAAAGGTTGGCTGCTAGAGAATACCTTGCGGCATTAAGCCGTGCCCTAGTACATAGTCTAATACAGTTTTTAATTAAAAAATACTATGTACGAGTAACTACATATTATTATGTAAATGTAAATATATACCCAAGAATATATTTACAACATATTACCGTCGAAGAATATGTCGAAGTAATATCGAACTTTGCAAAACTAAAACTACACGTGTATGTGCACCCTTAGATGAAGCAGCGGTTCACGACAGTTGTACATTTATCAAATGCTGTATTTGCGAAGCTGTTAAGTACTACTTCTAAGTTTGATGTTTAAAACATCATTTAGATTCAGAAATTCAAGAATCTAGTTATTTATTTATTTAAAACTATTTGCACTATGTACAAAGGCGGACCGCCCGGACCGAGTAAGAATGCCTAGACATTCTAGACATTCTTACTCGGTCAACCTTAGGGAGAAATTAAAATACTACTAAAACTAAACTACTTACTAGTAAATAATATTAATATACTAAACACAAATAGTAAAGTAAAGTTACGTATCATCACGACCGTTTCCTTTTGTTTTGTTTAATAATGTATTACAATGTGAATAATTATGGAAAACAATAAATTAGACTTTAAATATGGGACACAAGTTGCAGTTTATTTTATGCGGTTTTCCCGCGCTGTGGACTCCCATATTTTACCCAACGTGTTTGAGCTATGGTGCCGCGAGTGACTCCGAGAAAAGCATCAAATTCTGCAGCATCTGGAATTTGATGATGACCTCATTAACTCATAAAAAAGAAAGATATCTTACGTCAGACTTCGCTGTATGGGCTAGAGACCCTTTGCCTTCCCTATCACCTCATTAATAAAAAAAATATATATTAAATAATAATAATACATTATTATAAATAAATGCTTGTATAACTTTAAAACTTACAAATCAAGTTTTACATTTATTATTTAAATTTCAAAGTTTTGATAAATAATTACTCGGTTAATTACCCCGATGGGCTTAAAACGAGTAAAGTTTCTACATAAAACGTTGTTGACTCTGACATAATAAACTTGCAGTAAACCCGAGTAATCTTTTACCTTCGTTAAATTCACTTTTAGCCCTTTAATTAACAAACATAATTCGACTTGAAATTCTATGGGTAACGTCTCGAGAGCGCTATTCTTGAAAGTCGGTATTTATTTGCCTACCTAATGAATAATAAATTAATTTTACTTTTACTGTGATTTCTACACTTGATTGATTCCTTTTCAAGCCGGCAGTTTTGGGTACTGATGATACTCGTATATATCGACGCAACAACGACAACGCGCTTTTATTGATCAGTTTTTGTTATAAAAAAATGACAGATAACCTGAAACAAAATATTGTTTAAGTTTATTTGTTATTCGAATACATGTTACCTCGATTTAAAGTAATATTTAAAAAGAGTTAAGTTAATAATAAAGTCAGAATTCGAGTACTATTTTCGTATCGATTTTATATTCAAACTTAAACGAATTCAATATAATTTGTAGTGCAACATTCCTTATTTCATTGCTGATATTATGTATGTATTAATACTGTTATGAATAATTTAATTAATGATTGCGCCTACCATCTATACTGTCTAAATGTCCTAAAGGTTTAGCCGTCAGAGAGGCATTAAGTCCGCCTTTGTACATAGTACAATTAAGTTTTGAAATAAATAAATTTGCCCGGGAAAAGTCCCAGTCTCAGTCTCTTTTGAATTGAAAAGTAAAGTATCATCACGACCGTTTCCCTTCCGGGGTGGTCAGAAACCACGCTTATGAATAAGCGGATTCACATTTAGCAAACTTTACTATAGGCCGATCATGACAAGTGGCAAGCTCGTCGATGTCTCCAGCCTACCAAACTCGAGAAATATCACAAATAAATAAAATGTATTTATTTACATTAGTAAATATTTTCGTGTCCCGACCAGGAATCGAACCCAGTACCTCCGAGTCTAAATCCACAGACTTAACCGCTAGACCACGTTTTGAATTAAAAGAGGCCTAAAATGATTAAATCAGTGTAGGTATATTACAAGAATCAGCGCCCAACTTCTAAATGAATTTAAACTTTAAAAACTTATCTACCGTCTTGGTCAAAGCTAAAAGCGTTGGAAGAATTTATAAGTTTGTATCAAAGTAACCAAAGGAAGGAAGTTTATGTATTGTAAAATTATAAACACAAAGAGATAAGTCGAATTATCGTTGAAATAATTCATTCAAATATAAAATAAATATTTATTTAAATTCTTTAATGCACTTAAAAATAGTACAGAGGCGAGCTATAATGCCAGTAGGTATTCTTTAACAGCTAACCTTGGGGATCGAGTAAGGTGATAGGCAGGATGAAAAAAATAATAAATTTTAATGATATAGTTAATAAGTTACTTAACTAATTATAATATACTACACATTATACCTACATACAAGTACATCATATACATTATCATCATCATCATCATTACAGCCCCAGAACATAGCGTCCCAGACCTCCACTGTTGGAGATGGGCCTTCCAGAACATATATCTGGAGAATTTGGCCTACACTCGCCACGCTGGCCAGACGGCTTGGCAAGGATATATAATTTTTTAATGACAATTTATTAACGATTCCACAAGTTTATATTAGTGGAACCGACGGCTTAACGTGCTCTCCGAGGCACGGGAATGGTGGTTTTGTAAATCTATGACAAATGTACGTAAGAAAAGTGTATTTCTCATTGGAACACGCCGGGTGGGTTTGAACCAACCTTTGTAGGATTTAAGGAACGCGTTCTTACAACTGAGCCCCACTGCGGCCAAAACATTATAACTTAAATAAATACACAGTTATTAAAATAGTGTTTTATTTAGTTTTTAAGATCGCAAGGCTGCTTTATAAGACCTGCTGCCTATATGACCTGAAATTCCCTATATGACCGAGGTAACCTAGTATAAGATATTAAAAAAGAGCCTTTACCGAACGAGTTTAAAAAAAAAACTATGTTTTAAAAGCTAACAAAACTAAAAGTAATGAATAGGTTTGCGAAATATGTTGAAAACTAAAACTTTAATATTTAAAGTATCATTACGACTGTATCCTTTGCGGGGTAGTTAGAAACCACGCTTTTTTTAATATAGCGTCTTCACTTTTAGCCAACTTTACTATAGGCCCATCATGACAAGTTGCAAGCTCGTCGATGTCTATAGCGTATCAAACTCAAGAAACCAGTAATCGAACCCGATACCTCCGAGTCTGAATCCATGGAATTAACCGCTAAGCCACAGAGGCAGTTTATAATATTTTAAAAACAAAAAAGTTTTTTTTTGTACATATATGTATATTTATTTATTTAGTACACACAGCAGTACATATATATTATCACACACATAACATAGTATAATTATAACTTATCTAATATATGTACCAATTAGGTGTCACAGCATTCACCAATATAAAAAGAAGAAGAAATTAAAAACTTATTACTGTTAAATAAAAAAAAAACAAAATTAACAAAAACTATCAAATTTACAAAATAAAGATATGACTTCTTGCTGACAGAAAGGTCTGGAGACAGGAAGGCTGGCAATTATTTTTGCCAACGTATTAGCCTCGCTATACAGAGGGGAAATGTTGCCAGTCTCCTTGGGACTATCTCGGATGGGACGTCTCTAGAGGTCATTTTTTATTTATAGGTTAGTTTATTTTTAATTTTATTATTTAGGTAGTTTTTAATTTATATTTAATGTACTTTTAATTTTATTAACTTCGAATAAAAAACTTCTAAAATAAAATTATACATTTTTCTCTTTTTAATAGAACTAATAAGGAAACATAAAAATTGCACAAATTTGGTACCTTAAAAAAACGAAAACAAAACACTTGTTAAATAAATTATAAGCTACTCAAATATTGATTGTTTGAAATGTTCGAGAACATTTTTTCTGAATACATTGTAACGGTCATGAAATATGTCTATATTATTATTGGCACTGCAGAGACTACTGTAGGTGTTGCACATTCGGGATGTTGACGAATGTGAACCTACAATAGTTCTTGAGGGAGGACAGCACAGGATCTTGGTTACAGGACGACGTGGAATATTATAGGGTAATAATAATAATAATAAAATTATTTATTAAATTCTGCTTTATGCAGATGATGCTGTTCTTATGGCATCGTCCGAACAACAATTGCAATCACTAGTCACAGAAATGAAAGAGGGATGTGCAGAAAAAGGACTCCGTTTAAATGCGAGAAAAACCAAGGTACTAGTGTTTGAAAGAAGAAGGATGACAACCTTGACGATAAAGATTGATCATGAAACGCTAGAACAGGTAAATGAAATTATATATCTGGACAGTGTTTTCACTGCGGATGGGAAGTATGATAGGGATGTTGAAAGAAGAGTGAACGCGGGAAATAGTGTTAATGGGGCCCTGGGGTCACTGATCGCCAGTCGAAATGTCAGTGATAAAGCTCGACTCGCCATACACAATGCCATGCTAATACCAACACTTATGTATGAAAGCGAGACGTGGATATGTCAGAATACGCATGAGAGTAGAGTTAATGCAGTAGAAATGAGGTCTTTACGTCGGATATGCGGCGTAACTTTGATGGACCGTATACGTAATAACGAAATACGCAAAAGGGTAGGTATAAAAGAAAGCATAGGTACAAAAATAAAGAAAGGCATGCTCCGATGGTTCGGGCATGTCGAAAGGATGAGCGAAGAGAGATTGACGAACCAGATATATAATGCGAAAGTTGTGGGTAAAAGAGGCCCTGGCAGACCAAGACTTGCCTATCATGATCAAATAAATAAAACATTAGCTGAAGGAGAATTAAAAAGCCATCTAAACAAGAGGGCATGTATGAAGAGGTTGATGAATGTCGAAGAAGCGAAAGAGGTATGTCGTGATCGTGACAAGTGGCGCTCAATTGTCTCTGCCTACCCCGCAAGGGATTTGGCGTGAAGATATGTATGTATGTATGTTTATTGCACACAAAATATACAATATAAAGTGTTGTACATAGGCGAGCATAATACCATGAAGGTATTCTCTACCAGCTAACCTTTGGGAGAGTGAAATTAGGGTACTGTCAGGGAAATGTGTTGCAAGAGTTCGATACATCCAGTCTGGCCATTGACAATTTTATGTAATAGTAAAAGGTATGTATGTATGGATCTACATGATTTGAGAGTAGTCATTTTGAAGAAATCTAAACGTTGGTGGTACGGACATCGATGTGAAATTGCTGGGGATTTGTATGTTAAATATCTAGTAAAAGTATATGTAGATATTTTTTATAGAAAGAGCATTTACAATCGGATACTTGATGACAGAAGTTCGCTTTTAGTATCTGATTCCAGTTGTTAATATTCTTGATTCTCGAGCAACATACGAGTATTGGGCTAAAATAAAAAAATATATTAAAACAATCTTTGTAATTTTAATAATATAAATAAAATAGAGTGATAAAATGGGGCTATGTTATTACGTATACTTAAGTTAACAGTAAACTGCTTTTAAATAAATGAATATGTAAATGTGACCTATTTTAACGTATAAGCAAACTTCCATATTCATTTGTAAAGCTTAATGCGGTTTCTAGGAGATTTCAAAGACATATAGTTGATACAGGCCCATTAGAGCAAATAATTATTCATTTTTTGTTTATGTCTATACGTACGTATATACTTAGTAGTTTATGTATGTATTATTATATAGTTTAGGTATTATTATTTATTTAAATAGTTATAAGTAGGTACACATTTAAAATTTATGTTAAAATAATTTTACTGTTTGTTTTTTTTTATCTATTTTTATAAACCTACCATAACTGAAGGTTGATGGTAAGAGAATGCCAATCGGCATTACATACGCCTTTAGTTAATAAAACAATAAAGTATTTAAATAAAATAAATAAATAATTATGCCAATGTTTTGGCCCTAAAGATGTAAATTCATTATTTGTCTTAACACGATTATAAAGTGTTAATATTAATAATAATAATAACCTTCGATTAAAAAAGAAATATATTATTACTTAGTGTGACTCTGGCTCATAAAAGTCGCGAGCCAGTCATCAGAGCCATCTTAGGAGACAGTTCCTTTATTGAATGCGATTAAGTGTTTAGCCGTAAAGTTTTATTATTATTCAAGTATTTAATTTTAGTAAGTTATATTCTACCTCTCCTCTATATCCTCGCCAAGCCGTCTGGCCAGCGTGGCGAGTGTAGGCCACATTCTCCAGATATATGTTCTGGAAGGCCCATCTCCAACAGTGGAGGTCTAGGACACTGTGTTCTAGGGGCTGTAATGATAATGATAAGTTATATTCAAGACTTAGATTAGTAGACAAGTATTAGATTGTCCAAATTATCTATTAAAAATCAGGGTACTTATAAACAATTGTATGTGTGTCATAATATACAGCAAATTGCCTGAAGAACTTAAACAGGGCTGAATGACATAACTAAAACGAAAATTTATATAAATAGTTATCTGACAAGTGTTTTTATACATTGCAAGATTTTTTAAATAATTTATTATTATCATTTTGACATTATTAAATTATAATATTACTATACATATTGTAAGATTTTTAAATGAAACATATTTTTAAAAAATCGTAAACTTAACTTTTAAACAACGTTGCATGTACATTAATGACAAAAATCATCATCCCTTTGAACGTCAATAATTTAACGTTGGCCCCAAACCCTATCAAGAAAAAATAGTTTTAGGGTTAGTCCTTATTATATTTGTACATGTCTATGGAAATTTGGCTTTTCTAGAGCTCTTTAAGGCGCTCCCGTTTCAAGATGATAAGTGAAAAGCAGCGAGGGTGTGTAATTAACGAACCTTTCATGTAATGAACAGTATTATTTCATTCGAATGTATTGAGAAGTTGTATTTTTATGTTGATCCAAAAGTTGGATTTCCGAGACTATATAAAGATGAATTCAGACCAAACGAGCGAATGCTCGTTCTGCTCTTTATCAAATAATTTAAGTGTACACATGGACAGAGCATCAAGTGCAGTACACATGGACAGAGCATCAAGTGCAAGTTTTTGTTTTGTAAATTAATTTGCTGTGGATATTGCTGGTCAAAAGTGATGTTGTTTTGTTTAATAATGTACTACAATGTGATTAGTTATGGAAAACGATAAATTGGACTTTGAATATGGTGCACAAGTTGCAGTTTAATTTATGCGGTTATCTTGAGCTGTGAACTCCCATATTAACGAAAACGCTACGTGAACGCCTCTAAAAGCAAAATTCAGTTAAAAACGCGTTTAGAGCATCAAGTTAAATACGGCCAGTGCATATTTGATGATGCTCTAGTTGATGGTTAAACATAGAGCACCGTTAGCTTAATCTAAACATTTTGTTGTTTGTAGACCCACCTTTATGTAAACAAGCATACAGTTTGTCGATTATAATGTAATTGCTGAGGTGCTGATGAACTGTATTACATAAATGAAGAGGTATGGTCCAATTTACAGATGGTCACGTTCCGGTCCTCCGCGATACTTGACACTGTTCGACACGGCTCGAGAGCTCCCGGCTGTCACATTACTAAACCCAGCAGCTAGGACAGGCGAGATTAAACGATATTGAGAGCTCTATCACAGAAAAGAAAAAAGTATATATAATAAATTAAATAACTTATTGTGTCCCTATTGTATTCGAATCCTGTACCTCCACGTCTAAATTCACGGGCTTAACCGCTAGATGACGGAGGCAGTAAATATGAAATATTTAATGTATAATTGGATAACAAGGGATTTCGTGATGATACTTTAGTTGGTACTTTGGAACCATCTCAGCTTGGTTCTTAAGAGATCTAGAACATGACAGACGCAGTGTTGTGTTTAGTTTAATTAAATGAAGTTAATAAGGGTTTAGTTCTTGACATGGGTAGAATTAGTCGTACAATTGTATCCGGAGCACTAAGGTCTATCACATATAAACCTTAGACAATGCGTGTGTAACCTCGATCCCATCAACTAAATGTGAGACTCATTCAATATTCCTCACAAAGCCTTGCCTCATCCGCAAATGGACGGCTTTATGCAGTAAACACCTTAGTAAAAAGTTACTAAATTGCGGTAAAAAACTTATAATACAAATCGTTTATTAAGACAAAATAATGTTGTTTCGTTATGGTGAACCCAGTCTCCTGCATGAGCTGTACTGTATAATAGGAGACAGTGTCTTCCAATAATGATCATACAAAAAAGAATGGAAAAAGAGGTTACACAAATAGCAAGTAAAGTATTGTATGAGTGTGTGTGTGTGTGTGTGTGTTAAAAGGTGAGGAAGGGTGGAGAGGCAAGAGGGAGTGTAAGATTGTTGATTATACTCGTATATTTGAATTTTCCTTTTGTTCACCAGTTTACATTTTGTTATGTCATCATCTCTTCGGTACTGTTATAATTGAGGTTAGATAGGTAACTTTTAAGTGATAATACTTAGTAATTAATATTTATACCATGGATATAGAATACTTTAAGATTCAAAAAACACGCCTAAAATGCTTTAGTGTGCGTAATTAGTAAGTGTGTGTAAAATTTTGTGAGGTGCAATGAGACGACAAAGAAATATATTACAGTACAGTCATTGCATATAATGAATAACATAATTGGCGCAGTCGGAGAGAAAAGATAAAGAGAAGATGGATGCAAAACAGTTCACAACTCACGAGCATCCAGCAAGAACAACAACAACTTTTTCATCTACTTACACAACGAATATTGAGTAACATCGGGAACAACGTTCTAGACATCCCAAACATGGGAGAAACAAACATTAAAAAATTTGACATCTTCACAAACTTTATTATACGTCTTGGAACCACAAACATGTGTTTCAATATATAACATAATTGGCACTATTGACATTGAGCTGTCAATTATAATTTTGTAAGAATGGTGTTAATATTTTATATCTAAATTCGTTTTATATGATTAAAGCCAATAATTATCACATATAAGTTGGTTTTATTAAACGGCTGATGCTTTTCTCGTCACTAGCACGACATGTGACGTTGCGCGCACCTGATGAGAAGTGGCACGCGAAGTCCATGAATCACCAGACATTCATGACTGACATCAGTCCCCAACACTACGGCTTGACTGGGCATGACGGCAATGTCGACAATTCGATAAAATGCAATAAAATAAAATAATATAGATATAAATAATAATAAAATAAAAATTAATAAGATTTGGCTCTCTTTGGCATAATACTATCCGTGAATGATCATATTTAGACTTATTAGCCGTTTCGTAAACAAGGTTCATTGTGCCTAATTGTTGTATTTATTAGAATTAATTAGAATAATTAATGGTATTAGATACAATCATGGATTTATTAAATTTAACCGTCTGCAGTTGATGCGGTGTCTCCTAGACACCATGTTTTAGTTTTTCATATCCCAAGTATATTTTTGTCAAATTTAAAACATTCCTTCGTTTTATAAAATTTATGACACTTGCTTAAACTGAAATTGACGTTTTACATGTACAAAATAGCAATATTTTGTATTATTGACTTTCATTACAAAATTAAAATATATACCACGTGTTACAAAATTATTTAAAAAAAAATAGTAAGCTGTCATGTCAGGGAACCAAGATTATTTAACTGAAAGGCCTCGTACCTACATATTTTACCTAATAATTGTCTACTTTAATAGTTTTTCTTTTTTTCGCGGGTAGATGTTAAAAGTGAAACACCTATAAAAATTTGCTCCGTATTTAAATATTAAATTTAGTTGCTTATCATATATCTGTATAAGTAAATAGTAAGCAGGAATAGTGATAGTGAATTTCAATGAATTATTTCTTTTGTCATCAATATAGTAAATAATTTTATTTCATTTTCGATCTAATGAAATAGTTGTTGTCATTGCTTCCTACCATTGGCACTATAGTTTTTCAACAATGGCCCCTACAAAGTCAGACCATACTAGTGAATCCCTTACAGCTATAGCTAGCTTTGAACAAAAACTGGATGAATGCATGAAGGATTTTGGTGAGCGGCTCCGATGTGTCTCGGCTACACAGATTGCAGTACCGGCTTCCTTGGAGCAGCTGGCTACAGACTTCCAGAATTTCAGATCAGTGATGTTTCAGGCGGTTGAGATTCTCCGCGCTCAGGTTTCAGCTGTTGCAAGTGTTGTAGATGATATGGAAAACCGAAGCCGGCGTCGATTTTTGTTGTTTAGAGGTATTCCCGAGGCTGCAGGTGAAAATGTGTCAAGCACAGTCTGCTCTGTTATTTCTAAAGGCATGAAGGATGTTAAGGTGGAGGTCTCAGATATAGAGTTCTGCTACAGATTAGGCAAGAAAGTTGTGGGAATGTCCGAGACACGGCCCCGCCCTATATTGGTAAAGTTCCGTGACTACAACACCCGTAATGACATCTGGAGGTCTAAGAAGCAGCTCAAAGGGACCGACATCTCTCTTGCAGAGTTCTTGACTCCACAAAGAAGAATGCTTCTTACAGAGGCCCGAGCAGCTTATGGTGTGTACAGATGCTGGTCCCAGGACTGCAATATTTACATTAAGTTGCCAGATGACACCAAACAACGCTTGACTTCCGCAGCACAACTTAAAGAATTTATGTGTAAACATCCACCTAAGGATACCTCAGAACCAGCCTCAGCTGAGACAAGGCGCCGACCTGTGAGAAAACAAAGACCGCGAGTTTAAATGGGTCCTATAGGTACTCGGAAATCCCTACTGGCCTAAATGTTATTCCAAGTTTCTATAATAAATAAAACACAATAAGTACTTATTTAAATGTTATATATGCACATTTTCTTTGGGTTTTTAACAAATTGTATCAGGCAAACACTAAATAACTTCTGTTGATCTTCTATTATATTCACTGGTCCATTGTGCTATGCAGCATAATTCAAGTTGTGATATAGATGATCAATAATTTCCAGTTTCTCGGTGATCAACTTAGGTTGCACATATTTGTAGAAAATGCACTCAGTTGTAGCATGTGGTGAAAGACTGTATGTTCCAATTTATATTATGATTGAATTGTTTGTTCTTGTAGGAAACACAATCTATTATAATAATCCTTTATTTGTAATCATAGCATTCTTTCTTTCTCCACGTTAGTTTCTTTATCTGATTATCTGTTATTAGTGCTTCATACACAGATCAGATTATAGCTTCATAATATAAGTCTGTCAGTCACGGATAAATGATAGATCAGTTGACAGTCAGTCAGTCAGTATGACATATTATAGTCATTGAAAAAAAAAAAAAAACAAAGTTTAACGTCCCGTTCGGCCATAAAATAAATATTGTTCCATTGTATTTAAAACTTATGAATGGAGTGTAAAATCGTGCGTATTATTTTTTGATCTATTTCTTAAATTATGTACCTAATAAAAAAAAAAAAAAAAAAAATGTTAAACCAGAACTATGGAGTAAATATTGCCTAATAGATGGATTCCGCTAGGTTACGGATTCTTTATTTGTTTTTTTTTTCATTTTGTTCCTAAAACTTCTTATGATTTCTCTTTTGCATTGTTTTTCATAGTGTATTTTTTATTTTTATTTGTCTGATTGTAATACCAGCTCACCGGAAATGGAGAAGCAATTAAAATTAAAACTATATATTTGTGAAAATATAATTATTATCATATTTTATTACATATATTTATTGTATTATTGTATCTATATATATTATTTACTGTTTTTATATATAACTTATTGTTAATAGTACTACATACTTATAGCTACGAGTATGTCTGATTCGGATGAATACCACTCCCTAAACTCTAGCACAAGTTCGAATTACAGCTTCCATGATGTTCTGTCTTCATCCGATTCCGACCACGTTCTGCTAGGAGATCGACTACACGAAACCTTTTCCCCATTCTCAAAGAATTTGAATATCTGTCATATTAATGCCCAAAGTATCCCCGCCCATCATGATGAACTTCTTACTTCTTTCAGCAGCCACAATGTCCATATCTGTCTCATATCAGAATCATTCCTAAAACCCTCTCTTCCAAGTACACTGTACCATCTCCCTGGATTTACACTGTTGAGAAATGACCGCATTGGAAAAGGTGGCGGTGGTGTGGCCATCTACATTCGGGACAGTTTTGGGTACAAGGTTGTAGCACAATCTCCCTCTCCATATAATGCTACAGCAGAATTTTTATTAATTGAGCTCAGCCTTGGCTCAATAAGGTGCCTCGTTGGAGTTGTGTATGCCCCGCCATCGTTAAACTACTTTGGTATGTTCGAAAACCTGCTCGAAACTTACATCCCATCCTATGAGCATTGTATAATTATGGGCGATTTCAATACATGTTTATTAAAAAAAGATATGCGATCGAAGAAATTAGAAAACCTAGTCAAGTCGGTAAATATGAAAATTCTCCCTTTAAATCCTACCCATTACACTCATAATTACCCAGATTCACTCCTAGACCTAATTCTTACCTCCAACCCTAATCGTATTGCTACCCATGGTCAGTGTGCTGCGCCTGGGTTCTCTAAACATGATCTCGTTTACGCTTCCTATAAAATCAAACTTCCAAAAATTAAACCTAAGTTAATACTGCAGCGTAATTTTGCGAGAATGGATCGGGAGGCATTGGAAAAAGATGCTAGGGAAATTAACTGGGCCAGCTTGACTCTTTTGGAGACTGTGGATGAGCAAATAGCTCAGTTTAACAACCTCATTACCAATCTTTACGATCGTCATGCGCCTATTCGTCAAATCCGGATTAAACATGCACCAGCTCCCTGGCTCGATGACAAAATCCGAAAAGCCATGAAACTAAGGGACCATCTAAAACGTATACATAAAAGATCACCCACTGATGTTAACTGGGATAAATACAAACAAGCAAGAAATCGCGTCAGTCAGCTCTGCAGGAATGCAAAACGTCAATACTTCCACAAAACAGTCAAAGAATGTGCTCCACAAAATATTTGGAAAGCTCTACGATCTCTTGGGATCGGGAAAACACGCCAAAATATAGCTCCATCTATTGACATAAACTGTCTAAATAAACATTTTTCTACTCCACCTATTAGTATAGACCCTACTTTAAAATCTAAAACTATATCCCAAATATCATCCCCTGTAAACGCAAACAGTAATTTCAACTTTCAGCCAGTGACTGCAGCTCAAATTAACAAAATATTACTTTCCCTTCACACAAAAGCGGTCGGTCATGATGGCATTGGCCGTAACATGCTGATGCCTATCATCCACATAATTTTACCCTTCATAACACATATTATAAACTCTTCTCTGTCCACGGGCACATTCCCTTCTCAATGGAAAAAGGCTTACGTCTTGCCTACTCCCAAAAAGGCTTCACCTTCACTACTCACAGATTTTCGACCCATATCTATCCTTCCCTTTCTCTCCAAGATTCTGGAACGTGTTGTTCATTATCAATTCACTCATTTCATAAATAGTCAAAATCTGTTTAATCACTTTCAGTCGGGTTTTCGTCCCGCACATAGCACAACCTCCGCTCTTCTTAAAATAACAGATGACATTCGTTCTGCAATTGATAGTCGGAAACTTACTCTTTTAACTCTTCTTGACTTTAGCAACGCCTTTAACTGTGTTGACCACGAGATCCTTATGGCTGTATTACGTACCTTAAACATTTCTAACACGGTTAACATGTGGTTCTACAGCTACTTGGGTGATCGTGAGCAGCGCATCAGAGTTGATGACACGTTTTCTGATTGGTGCTCTACAATAGTAGGCGTACCACAAGGTGGTGTCCTGTCACCCTTGTTGTTCTCGGTATTCATAAACAAGGCTTCAGAAGTAATACGCTGCAATTACCACCTTTATGCGGACGATCTGCAACTTTACGCTCACTTTGACAAGGAAGAGGGGGCGACTGCTGTAGCCCAAATGAACCAAGACTTGGATGCAATCCGTGAGTGGTCTTATAGGTTTGGCTTGTTAGTAAATCCCAAAAAAACGCAAGTGATGATCGTTGGCAGTAGGGAAATACATAATAAGATAGAGTTGGCTACACTTCCATTTGTCAGATTCAGCGGCATCGACATCCCATACTGCCACACTGTAAGGAATCTTGGACTGCTAATAAGCCAAGACCTTTCTTGGGATGACCAAGTTAATGAGATCAGTAGGCGGGTGTTTGCATCTATGCATACCTTAAAAAGGGCTCAATTCTTCCTGCCATTCTCGACAAAGCTAGCGCTAGCTAACACCCTGTTGCTACCCATTATTGACTATGCCGATGTCTGCTATCCTGATCTCACAGAAGAGCTACTGAATAAACTAGATCGACTTCTCAACTTATGCATACGCTATTTATTTGGCCTGCGTAAGTATGATCATGTCTCCCAATTTCGTATTCAGCTAAAGTGGCTTAATATTCGTTTTCGCAGACATCAGCATATCCTAACCACTCTCTTCGGCATCCTTAACAACCCTCTCTCGCCACCATACCTAAAAGAACGCTTTAAGTTTCTCTTCTCAACTCATGATCGCGAATTGCGATCTGTGCAGAACAACCTCCTCTCTATTCCTATCCACTCCTCGACCAGATATTCAAATTCTTTTACTGTTACTGCAGCATCACTCTGGAACTCCCTTCCTCTTTCCCTTCGCACTCTTCAAACTGCAGGCTCCTTCAAAAATAATTTATACTCTCACTTTTTATCTATACAAAATATTCGTAGTTGACCTCATTCCTATTCCGTATTGTGAAAAAAAAAAAAAAAAAAAAAAAAAAAAAACATTTAAGTGTATGTATTCTATGTAAATATTACCCTTTCAGTACGTATTATGTGTAGTGTATTGTATGTGTGTATTATGTATGTATAGTATGTATTGTTGTTTATGTAGTTTATTATACCAGTATTATAATAATATTTGTAAGTATTAGTATAAATTAATATTTTATAGTATCTCTCATTATCTATCATTTATATATTTTTTGGCACTCTGCCTGTAATTGGTTACTTTTCAGAAAGGTTAGCTGGTAGAAGATGCCTTAAGGCATAAAGCTCGCCTATGCGCTTAGTTTTAAGTTATTTAACTTTGTGCAATAAAGAATTTTTATTATTATTTTATTATTATTATTATTAATATATGTTTGCTACCTCAATACAAGGATGTCATTATACTCAAGTACTGGCTTCAAAAAATGACAAGTTGGAAAAAAAATATGTTGTCAATTTCAAATCTTCTAATCGATGACTGTTTAGAGTTTTTTTTTCCAAAATATTTTTTTGCAAAATAACGATGCTTTCTAAGTCAAAATATTTATTTTATTTTTTATTTTAAATTCTTTATTGCACCAAAACTTAGGTACATAGGCGAGTTTAATGCCTGTTAGGCATTCTCTGACAACTAACCTTTGGGATGGTGAGAGATTATGGGCAGGATGCAACAATCTAATAATATTAGTCTAATTTATAAATACACTACATACCAAGCAATTACATAAACGACATGCATGTATTATGAACATATATATATACAAATAAACATACATAAACATATTGCGTGCCAAATATTCAATGTGTACTAGATGCAGTGTGCTCCTGCTTATCAAGAAACAAGTTAGTGACTAGTTGTTCAAAAACATTGACAGATGGTGCCTGTCTAATGGCCAGTGGTAGTTTGTTCCACTGGCGGGCTGCAGACACAGTGAAGGAATCTGAATATCTGCTAGAGGAGTGGGATGGGATTTTTATATGATATGATGTTATGCGTAGGCCATGAAGATAGTAATTGATAGTTTATTTATGTATAATAATTAAATACAATGCACTACACTACTTATAAAAGTGTCCAGCAGTCTACAAGTCAGTTAAATTGTTAACATTAGGACAAGTCAGTTGCAGAGTTGCTCATGAAACGATATCAATTTGCAGACACAGCAATTGAATTAATTGCATCCATCTCACTCGCACAATACCATATTTTCAAATATAAGTGTGAGTGTACTTTTGATAAATGTAGTCTATCAACTTTCTAGGAAATCAAATTACGGACTATTTAGACATATTTTCACTATTATATACCTTATTTTAGACAGAGAAAAATAGCAACAACATTTGATTTCTAAAATGTCCGTAATTTTAAGTAGATAGACATAATTTGCCCTGTCTGCTGAGACCATGTTCTACTCTTTGATACATCCAACTAATCACCGGAGGCAGCACCAAGACAACTCTTATCCCGGACTGACTTTGCAAATCCACTTCGCTTGCTAATATACGAATACTGCTATACTCGTGTATATAGTATAATTTTGCTCCTGCCTCTCATTCAATTATTTTGTTTTGGGTAAATAATCATTAACCTATTGGGTTTCACTTATTTGTTTTTATTGTTATTTTTCTTTTACTTTTGCTAGTCACAGTTCAATTGCATTATTAATTAAAATCTAATTACTATATTTTACTCTTATTTCTGTTTTAATTGTATTGTCTAAATAATATAAAATCTCTTTGGCTTGTGTTCCACTATTGCTACTTTGTTTAATGTTTAATATAATAAGCTTTGATTAAAAAAAAAAAAAAAAAAAAAATTAAATTAATGATTAAATGCACCCACAATCATTGCTCACTATCCCAAAGGTTAGCTGGTAGAAAATGTCACTAGACATTAAGTTCGCCTATGTACATTTAAATGTGTTTTTGTTTATTGTGCAATAAAGAATTTATCTATCTATCTAAATCTCGCGCCGCCCTTATGGTAAATAAGTGATACAAGTATTTGCTGCCTTAACATTTTGCTTTTCCTTCCTTTATTGGTAATTGCTGTGACACCTAACTGGTACATATATTACATAAGTTATAATTATATTATGTTATGTGTGTTACAGCGCAATTATTTTTTTAGGCTTCAGTTGTCATTAGTAGAACCTCTATTTAAAATAAAAAAAGGATTTTTTATTTAAAGATAAAAAATAATTATCTATCTTAAAAACAAAACACTACTGCATGGTAAAGAAGGCCGCGTCTGAAAATCGCGGTATCCATCGTGATAAATACATAAAGGCTGGGGAGTATTATTATTAATTGATCTCGCCCACTGCCGAGAGACGAAATACGTTTACGCGATCGTCGACCTCTCGCTACCTACTTGATTAGGCTCAGTATGAGTGGCGATATTTTTAGGAAAACTTCTCTGCACCGTAACTTAAGATTTTATTACTAAATAATTAAAAGAAAAAATACGTAAATCTTTATTTTTATTTTAGATTATAATATAAAAATATTTGTTCTTTAATAAATTGCACGCAGTATATGTACTGCTGTGTGTACTATATAAATAAATTGCTAGCTTCATTAAAATGGGTTCAATAATACATGGCATAGACACGTGAAGGCGAATTAAACAGGTCACATGTATAGCCTATAAAGTAAAGTAAGTAAAGTATCATCACGACCGTATCCCTTTCGGGGTGGTCAGAAACCACGCTTATAAAGAAGCGGATTCACATTTAGCCAACTTTACTATAGGCCAGTCATGACAAGTGGCAAACTCGAAATATATCACAAATAAATTAAGTATTCATTAAATTTATTTATTTAAATTAATAAATATTATTGTGTCCCGACCATGAATCGAACCCGGTACCTCCGGGTCTAAATCCACAGAATTAACCGCTAGACCACAGAGGCAGTAGATATTATAGGGTTCCAGGATTTTTAAAATAAAATCGGCTCAGTTATAACGCGTTAAAGACAAAGATTTTTTCACATTTGTAATATTAGTATGGATATACATACATAAGTAATACTTTTTCCTTTAAGGACTGTAAAAGAAGTGTGAGATGTGGAAAGTTCTCGAAAACACTTATATCAAGGTAAGCGGTAACAGCTCACTAATAATCTCCTAATGCAGAGCGAGGCGTTAAGGATAGTTCAAACAGTTGCGATATCCGTGGATAAAAAGGTTTTAAAGAAAATGTTTTGGAAAGAAAACGTAGAAAATAAAATTAATTTAGAAATCGAACAACCGCGTATCTGGTTGTTGTAAGAAACCCTTTTTAAAAAACCTAGAAAAGCGATTGATTACATATCTCATTTTATTTCTCTTGATACGTACAAATTCGTGAAAAATATGAGTCGGTATTTCTCTGATGGATAAAGTCCGAAACGAGGAAATCCGTTGGAGAACCAGAGTTACCGATATAGCCTTCAAAATTAGTAAGCTGAAGTGGCAATGGGCTGGACATGTCTGTCGTAGAACCGATGAACGATGCAGGAGACGAGTTCTAGAGTGGAGACCACGTACGGGAAGACGCAGAGTGGGTCGACCCCCCGCTAAATGGACGGATGACCTGAGGAAGGTCGCTGGTGGGGGTTGGATGAGGGTGGCTGGAGATCGTGTGAAGTGGCGAGCCTTGGGGGAGGCCTATATCCAGCAGTGGAGAGACACAGGCTGATGATAATGATTATTATTTTAATATTTGTAAGACTGTTATACCAAATATACGATTATAGATAATAAAATAATACATGTACATAGATGTATCGACAGATATTTTTTTTAAAATATACTTCATTCCCAGTGCTTGGAAGAAAAGAGATGAAAAATACCCTTTAGTCGCAGTTTAGATAGGCTTTAAGAATAGGTAGAATATTATCTCAAAAGAAAAAAGGAACCATACACCCGCTCCAGATATGAGGCAATAAATACACGTTTATGATGTTGCTTCATAATTTTGGCGATATAGGCTTATTTATGACGTTACTAGCTGGTAAACCCGGCTTCGCTTCTTCTTAGTCGCTACACTATTGGCAGAGTGGTCGTGATTGCTATTTGAGTGCTATTTTTTACATAAGTACATAACAATTAACATAAGTATTAACAAGCCGTCGTCGCTCGCCAATCCTTTCAAACTGTAGCCTTCCTGACACACGCATGAAGGGGGTGATCCATTGCTGCTTTAACCTGGTCAGTCCACCTCATAGGACTCACCACCACGCATCAAAAGCAAGTATATAAAAATACTTTTCCCTGAACTACCAGGCGCTCTATGGATGCACGCCGCGACATGTGTCCGAAGAATGCGTGATTATACGATTGAGGAAAGGCGCTTCCCGATTCCCAGTTCCTCCAGGATAAACTTGACAATTATATAATAGTCGACAAAAAAACATTCGAGTTGCTGTTAAGTCACATATCTTATGGCATTATAGCTGGCCTATGTAATGGGTTTAAGTGTAATAAGGTATTTAAATTTACTTTAGGTTTCAGACAATATCTCTGCCAAATTTTATCTAAATCGGTGTAGTAGTTTAGAAGTGAAGGCGAGACAAACACAAACATACAGATATACAGGTAATTTCGCGTTTAAAATATTAGTGATTTAAATGGACGGCAGTTAAGGTCGTCGTTACTTCTTAAGAATATACTTAATGGTTTTCATCGTAAAGCTAACCTTTTTAGGTTACCAAGAATTGACCTAATCTCTCGATTTATGTACGGTAAAATTTCACTTTCAATATCAAAGGTAATATATCTATAATAAAAGTGAAAGAACCTATGTATAGGTTGTATGTATCTGTTTGTCCGTCTTTTATTTTGTGGCATCAATGATCCTTAAAATTTGCGAATAAATAGCGTATAAAACGTCTAAATTGAAACATCACATGTGACCATGTATCCATTTAAAGTTTTTTTTTATTATCGCCATCACAGCCCCTAGAATACGCACCCCTAGAAGACACTCGCCATGCTGGCGAGGGTCTGATGTTAATTTTTAGTGACAATTTATTAACGATTCCACAAGTTAATATTGGTGGAACCGGGACCGACTAAGAAACAGTTTAAAAAACAGCGTTGTCCAGGTACTTGTACTGCTGCAACAACAGCTGATACCTGATTCCTCTTCTCACAAATTGTTCAAAATTATTTGTCAAAGTTTCCCGAACGTATTTTTGGTACTTAATTATTAATTAAGTAAAAATTAACAGGTTTATTTTTACTCAAGTAATAATTAAGTACCTACCAAAAATACGTTCGAGAAACTGATGACATTAAATAATTATTTTTTTATTATTATTTATTTTTTTATTTTAAGAAGTTTATTTTTACTGACCACTATTAATTACTCGTGTAATGCCGGGTCATACAGCCAGTATGCATATACATATACCTATAAATTATAAACTGCCTCCGTATTTAGACTCAGAACTGGTCGGGACACAATTTATAAATATAATGATTATTATTTAATTTATTTGTGATATTACTCGAGTTTGGTACACTAGGGACATCGACGAGCTTGCCACTTGTCATGATTAGCCTATAGTAAAGTTGGCTAAATGTGCTTCTTTATAAGCGTGATTTCTGGCCACCCCTGAAGGGAAACGGTCGTGATGATACTTTATTTCACTTCAAAAATACGCAACCTTGGTACAGGTTATGAGTTTGCGCCGTTTGGGGTCGAAACCATGGAACCCTCAGCCAAGGAGTTGTCCAAACGGCAGACGGATAAATCTGGAGACAGGAAGGCTAGCAATTATTTCTGCAGTTTATTTAGGACTATTTTGTGATGGGACGTCTCTAGAGAATATTTTATTAGGTTTGGTTTATAGGTATTTAATTTCATTTTACTTAATAAATAAAAAATTAAAATTGTCTAGACATTTTTAAGCTGAGAAGACACAAACATGATTGTCGAGTCAAAGTTAATGAAACGCATGTAATTCCGTGCAATATTTTCTCTTAATAAGTACTAAAACTTTATGATAAGTTCCGCGTTCCTCTTAAGCACTATCTTTAAGGAGCGGATAATGATATTACGGTCGTAAAGGAGTCAGTTAGAGGAATTTAACGCTGAAGTATCTCTTATCTTCCTAGTGATTATTACAAGGCGATTGTCGCTAGATAAACTGAATGAACCCGAGCGATAGTGAGTTGGCTTCTCCAGGTATATGTTCTAAATAGGTTACGTCCGTGATCGGGTGCTGCTGTGGGGGCCTGAGACCTCTGCCGAACACGTTCAATTTATTGTTCTTAAATTTGCAGAGTATTTTGCTGTTTATCAGCTATCGGGTTGTACATGGGCAAGTGGTCTATCTTAATTCTGACGTGCCTGGTACGGTACCGCTGTACCAGGTATTGCAATATCATAGGTACTCATAACTAAATTTAAAAGGTTAATTAATTGTTGTGGTGTAATTCTCTATGTTTTATTCTGTAAATCTGGTATAACTGGGTTTTCCTTGCAGATTTCTTTCTCAGTGCACTAAGACTCATGCTGTATAAAGCACAGATAATGTCATGCGTGGAATACTGTTCTCACCTCTGGGATGGCTCCGCTAAGTATCTTACTCTCTCAATGTCCTGCAGAGGCGGGCAATTCGGATAGGGGACGACACCACAGTGTCTAAAACTCTCGAATCACTGCAGCTTCGCCGTGACGTTGCCTCTCTGAGCGTGTTCTATAAGCTATACCACGGCCAGTGTTCTGAAGAGCTCCATAACCTTATCCCTTCTTCTCTATTCCGCAACCGAACCACACGCACAGGCAAAAATATGTATCCACATACCATACCCACTATACCTAAACTACTTACTCTTTGGACCACTGTAAAAGCAGCAATGCTCTTCCACTAGCATGGTAGGCCACTAAATAATGAATGAGTCACAAATGTCTGTAACAGGTTAAAGGGAATAAATAAATTTTGACTTTGTCTTTATATTGTAAGTACAATACAGTAGGTACTAAAAAAACAATATAATGTTGAGATAAAATAATATTTGGTAGAAATTCTTCGAAAAATCTCAAAATCTGACAGTTCGAAACATGACGGATAGGCAAGAAGCAATATAGGAAAAAAATACATATGTAAAAAGCAACATGTCATACAGATTCTGTATGATTCTGCTTTCAAATGTTTATATTATTACGTAAACCATCATGCAGCACCTAATTAAAATTAATTATTATTGGCAAAGACGAAATTCTTTGTCTCATAACAATGAAATGCATTAGTTTTTACCGACCCGCCTGATTGACTGCATGATCTTTTAACATTATAATCTTTAAAAAAAAATCGAATAAATAATCAGGAGCGGGTTCGAGACTCAGCTTTACGCAGTGGAAGTTGGTGCGAGAGGAGTTCCAGCAAAATCTTTGCACCACTTACTGAAAAAATTGGGCCTAAGCCAAGGTCTGCCGTCAATACATTTATGGAAAGAGCTTCCAAGAGGGCATTAACGGAATCATACAGTATTTAGTTAGGTAGGGAAAGGTGGATGGTGAGCGTATAATCGGGCAATAAAAAAAGGGAGGCCTCTTTTTTAAACCAGCTTATTGTCGGTCGCAAGCCCGAGACACCATTCTTGAATCTATGGAATGCTTAGAAATGTGAAGACATTGTTTCCATGCAAATATTTATTAATAAATTAATTCTTAAAAAATCATTTTATTTAGGAGTATCATCTTAAATTTATCCGATATCATCGGTAGATTGTCTGAATTACTTTTATTTATCATAATCAACAACAAAAACAATAAGGAATTAATTGATAATGTATCTTATGAAAATGTATAAAAGGTTTGTAGAATGAAAGTTTTGCGAATATAATATCGTCTACGATGTTATTTCAATGTATTTTGGTGCTCGTGGCTTCGAGCTGGCTGGTGGAAGCTCAGTCTGACAGATCCAGGTTAATTATTTTCACGGTAAGTTTAACATTAACAGTTCAAACTTAAAACACACAATAAATCCTAATCTCTACATCTTGACATATATTAGTATTAGCATATAATATATTTATATTGTGTATTTATTCATTTACTTAATTCTGAAATTTATTTAGATTTACTTCAAAATCTCTGAACCGCACCTATCATATAAACCTATCACTCTAATATGCTCGCCTTTGTACATCATTTTACTTTGTATATTTTGTTTGCAATAAAGAATTTTATTATTTTTTATTGTTATTTTTTTTTTCATTTTACGTTCTATTTATGGCATGGAATCGTTTCATGGAATCCGTATGATATAGTTAGTAGCATTATTCTTAACATCAATCGATTGTCTTATTTACCAACCAGCATTATATCAGTGTGGTGGATCATAGCCAAAGCCCTTCCGTTTATTTATTCTTACTAAAACCAACAGTGCACGAATATTTTTTTTATTTTTGTTTCATTTGTTGTATTATTTTACCATTTACATAATATTGTTTTATTATTTGATTTATAATTATATATATATATTTTATTTATAATTATATTTATATATTATTATTATTTAATAGAAATTAAATTCATTATTTATAAATATTTATACACCTGTTAAAGGTTGACTTTTGTAGCACACCAATATTTTACCACCGTTTATAAATGTACCCAAAGTTTATGAATAAATAATCGATTTTGATATTTGAATTTTGATTTTGAAATATATACCTATCCAGGTTTTTAATATTAATTCAGCATCTAAACTAATAATTCATCCGTATACCTTTCTTGGTTAATAAGTTTAACTAGTGTATTCGTTGAGATGTTCATCCGTTCCCGACTTATTTTGCTGCGCCAGCTTGGCATCACCTTCTGGCCAAAACCAACAGGGACAAGATCCAGAGTCAGCAGAACATATCGCTCAGGGTGGTATCCAGAGCGCCGTGGGTCGTGCGAAATTCTGTAATTGCGAGAGATCTGGAGATGCCTACTATCGAGGCATTTGTTGTCGGCCAAGCTAAACGTATGTTTTACCGGGCTGACAACGGATCCTACAAGCATCTTCAGGATATCGCTCCTACTTTCGCACGGCCCCCAGAGGAAAGGCCACTACCTAGGGAGGCGCTCTTGGAGAAGAACTAAAGTAGACAAATCTAGGAGACTAGATTCGTGAGCCAAAAGGGCGGTGTTGTAGTAGGAACAGCGCCCAGCACCAAAGGTGCGTTGAATCACCGGTGGGTAATTAGCCGCCGAGATCCTGCCGGGGAAAACGGGAGTTTATCCCATCCCCAACCCAGGCCCATTGAATATCCGGGCCTGGCTGTCTGTCTGACCCATCAAATATCCAACTCTCACCGTCACCTCTCAATTAAGTCTACTTTTATTGCCGGTGTATTGTTAAAAGTACAATTTGAAATTGGATATTTTAATACAAATTAAAATCACACTAAAACCGAAAAATAAATCTTCAATTTACAGCCAGAATTAATAGAAAGACAAGGTTACCCGGCTGAAACTCATCATGTTGTGACAGAAGATGGGTATTTATTGGAAATGCACCGGATTCCGTTCGGCCGAGATGGACCCACAACAGGAAATCGACCACCTGTGTTTGTGATGCATGGTTTCTGCGGAGCCTCAAGCAATTTCGTTGCACTAGGATCTGAAGATTCAATAGGTAAAATTAAAGATTTAGTCGCGAAACTTTTCATCACTCTATTAAATAATAAAAAGATATTTAAAAACAAACAATAAATAACAGAAAAATAATATACGTAAATTAAAAATGTATATTAATTTATTTAGTATCATCACGATCGTTTCCCTTTCAGAAATTGTCAGAAACCACGCTTATAAAGAAGTGGATTCACATTTAGCCATCTTTACTATAGGACAATCATGACAAATGGCAAACTTGTCAATGTCTCCAGAGCGTACCAAACTTGATAAATATCACAAATATTAATTAAATGTATTTTTTTACATTCATAAATAATTTTGTGTCCCAACCAGGAATCAAACCCGGTACCTCCGAGTCTAAATCCACGGACTTAATCGCTAGACCATGAAGGCAGTTCGCTTTTTTATTATCCTATTATCGTTCGTATTTATTAGATCTCTATTAATAATTTATCATAATCATCTTAGTAATGATTAAAACTACTTAAAAGTAAAAAATAAAATAAATATAAACTAAACCTAATAAAAAATAAACTATAAGTAAAAAATGTTCTCTAGAGACGACCCTTTAGGGATAGTCCAAAGAAGAAGCAACATTTCCCCTCTGTATATTAATTGTGTACGTTAATACGTTAGTCGTTTGGACAGCTCCTTGACCAGATGGGTCCCAATGTGCCCATCGTCTCGACCCCAAACGGCGCAATAATATGGGGCGAGGCCTTAATTACAGCATTCCGAAAAGAGTAACACTAATATTAAACTAAATAAAAACAATAAGATTAAGTACAGTTATTATTAAATAAATATAAAAAAGTAAAAATCTATATAAAACAATAAAATATTATTAATACGCAAAACTAAAATTAAAATTAGAATCTTATAATAAGAATAAAACAAATAAAAATAATAGCTAAAATAATAATTACAGGATAATTACTAAAACCTCTATTTGCTTTAAACACTTTTAATAATTATGTTGATTGGATGAAAAAATATTTTACCTCTATAGAATAATAATTTTCATTCGGGTTACATATTTTTTTCTTATGAGATTTATATCAATTGATTTTGGGACTAATGTTTGCTGTTCAAATATATTACAATTCTTTTATTTTAATTTTAAACAATTTTGAAGGTTGTAACAACGAACACAATAAATTATTAAATTTTTATTTTAGCTTTTAACCTTGCGGATGCTGGATACGATGTCTGGATGGGCAACGCAAGAGGCACACGTGACTCAAGAAGGCATGTCACTCTCGACCCAGACGGCGTAGTCGATAGATTCAAATTTTGGGATTTCTCTTGGGAAGAAATTGGCATGTACGATGTTCCAGCCATGACTGACTATGTGAGAGAAAACACTGGATTCGCCAAAATTCACTATATTGGACATTCGCAAGGTGGAACCGTGTTCTTTGTGATGAATTCTATGCGACCAGAGTACAATAATAGATTTGCCAGTGCTCAACTTCTAGCGCCAGCAGGATTCAAAAATCACTTCCCTAGTCCCGTTATAGGTGCAACTTCTATATTCACGGACACTATTTACGTACGTATTAAAAAATAATCTTTGATGTTATTTATCAATCTGTTACTTTTATTTTTACCAAGTTATCTTTTATTTTCAGCAAGCAGCAGTTAACAGAGGATTTCTGGAACTTGGATGGAATTTATTAAACATTATTCGTCGTCGAGATAATAATGACGAGTTACCTAACAGTGATATGTTGTCTACAATTATTAAGGAATTTGAAGATAGCCAATCTGGCAGAAGCATTTTTACTATTCCTTCATTTTTCGGAGGAGCTGCGTTGAAACAACTTGCTCATTTCGGTCAATGTGTTAGATCCAATAACTTCCAACGATGGGACTACGGAATTATTAGGAATCTCGAGGTGTACGGAACTCTAAGGCCTCCTCGCTACGACCTATCAAGGGTGACAGTCCAAAGTACTCTACATTATACTATCGCTGATACTCTTGTTGGATACCAAGACATCATAGATATGGCTGAAGTTTTACCTAATGCAGTTACGAGAAGAATAGAGAAAGATAACTTTCAACACAGTGGGTTTATATTTGACAGAAATGTTAGGGGATTGGTGACTGAATATATTATTGAACAACTTAAAACCACTGAAATAAATTGAAAACGACAAAGACCTAATTTTATTATAATGGTTCTCAGACTGATTTATACGTACTCGTATAACTATTATTAAAATGTTTTTATTAGTGCAGTTTTTCATTGCCTTTAAAATAAAACCTTAAGAAGGTTTAACATTTTTGGATTTTTCCCGCTCGCGCGATCCTATTAGATTGAAACCACGGTTAATTTTGAAGATACATTAATTAAAGTTATTCTTTTTGAACTAACCGTTTCGTGGGAATCAAATACTCATAAAATCCACAATTCTAACAAACTTTGGGAAAGTGATAAATCATAGACAGGGCAGGGCAAATAAATATATTACAAGATTCTTAAATTAATACATATACTACATACTATAAATAAGTATATAACTTATAATATACTATATACTTACACACGATGGACCTGGTACTTGCACGGTGAATTCATGAAATGCTGAGAAATTGTTCTTCTCTCTCTTATATATTTATTTAATAAAATAGAAAAAAATCTGTCTAAAATTAGGTATATGAAAGTGAATTTAAAATATTTGAAAATATTGGATTGTGCGAGCGAGAGGAATACAAAAACATTAAGCCACACTATTAACACAACATTATATATACATACATACACACATCTTGACGCCAGATACCTTTCGGGGTAGGCAGAGACAATTGAACGCCACTTGACACGATCATGACATACCTCTTTCGCTTCGTCGACGTTTATTAATCTCTTCATAAATCCCCTTTTGTTACGAAGACTTTATTGCACCTTCAGTCAGTGTTTTATTTATTTGATGGTGATATGTGAGTCTCGGTCTACCAGGGTTCGTCAATCATTCTTTCAACATGCCCGAACCATCGTAGCATGTCTTTCCTTATTTTTTTTCTGTTATACCAACTCTTTTCCGTATTTCGACGTATGCGGTCCGCCAATCTATTGCATTAACCCTACTCTCATGCGTATTCGGTCAAAACCACGTCTCTCTTCCATACATCAGTGTTGGTACCAACATGGCATTGTGTATGACGAGCCGAGCTTTGTCACTGACATTTCCACTGCCGATCGGTGCCCCAAGGGCACCTGCGATATTCATTAACACTATTTCCCGCGTTCACTCTTCTATCGACATCCCTATCGTACTTTCCATCCAGATATATAATTTCATTTACTTTATATGTACATAACATAAACAAACTAAATTTAGATATCACCAAATCTTTTTTAAATGCTCTGTCGCATTTCGTAATCGCCAAAATAAGGCGATTAATTTGTCATTAGCCTTAAGATATCAAAATATGTATTAATTTTGCTACTATGGAGGTAATCGAATAATTATATCTAAATATGGGGGGCAACTTGATAAAATTATTAAGTAAAATAAAAGTTAAGTACATAGGCGAGCTTAATACCTTATCAACGACATTAGAAATTAGATGCTACTGAGTTAAAAGAGAGGCGTGCCTTTAACACGCTTCGTGTACAATATAATAATGCATTTAGATGTATTCTAAAGTTGCCCTGGAGGTGTAGTGCGTCTGGTATGTTTCCTGAGAACAGAGTCGACGACTTTTTTGCCATACTCCGCAAGCGGCACGCCTCTTTTGTGAATCGACTGAGACAATCTGATAACGACATAATTAAGGCTATTTTTGACATAAGGTCATTTGACCTAGTTAATTATAAATTTATTTAGATTATAGTTTAGATTAAAATTAGAATTAGAATTATTGTTTAAATTAATTATGGGTTTTTTAAATGCCTGAAATAAAATATATTTTATTTAATTTAAAAGGCGAAAATAAATATTAAACTAAATGCAAAAGTTGCTATACCTCTAGTTAAAAAAAATATATATAAGCTCAACAATTACGAGGAGATTATCGTAAATCATCATTTGCATTTGAAACGATTGTCCGTCGTCCGAGGAGGCTCTGGCGTTTGTTTCTCTCGTGATCTTGAAGAAAAACTCCGCTTGGCGACAGGTGAACCTTTACTAGTAAGTTTATATTTAGCTTACAAGGTCATCCTCACCGTTCAACGGGGGAACGCAGCGAGGGTCCTCGGCATACTACGCCCATCGGACAAAAAAGTATCATCACGACCGTATCCCTTTCGGGGTGGTCAGAAACCACGCTTATAAAGCAGCGGATTCACATTTAGCCAACTTTACTAAAGGCCAGTCATGACAAGTGGCAAGCTCGTCGATGTCTCCAGCGTCCCAAACTAGAGAAATATCACAAATAAAATAAATATTAATTAAATTTATTTATTTAAATTAATAAATATTATTGCGTCCCGACCAGGAATCGTACCCGGTACCTCTGAGTCTAAATCCACAGACTTAACCGCTAGACCACGGAGGCAGTTAAGTTCGTTTTATTTGTAGTGTAGTTTATTTTATTTATAATTTAGTGTTTAATTTTAAATCATGTAATTATTTTTTCTTGAATAAACGTTTCATTTTCAACAGGGTCAATTAGAAGTTACCATAAATAAAAAAATATATAGATATAGCGGTAGAGATTAAAGTTGCTAATATAAGTTAATATAAGGTCAATGTGTGCAACTTTCCTAATTCAACTATAATCAGTTTAGTACTTGTTGCATGATTAAATTAATAAAAAATAATAAACCATGTTAGTTTTTAGTTAGCGATGTATTTTAATCAACAATAACATAAAATCTCCTTGCAACCAAAACATGACAATTAGTCTTCAAATAGACAAGCCGTTATATAACGGTACTCAATACTAGTAAAGGCGCGACAAATAGGCAAAGGTTTTTTTTTTTCAATTTGTGACATTAGTATGGATTTTTCATTTGTTTAAAATTGCCTCCGGGATCTACGGTAAAGTCCGTGGATTCAGACTCGGAGGTACCGGGTTTGATTTCTGGTCGGAAAACAAAAATATTTATTAATGTAAATAAATACATTTAATTCATATTTAATTTATTTGTGATATTTCTCGAGTTTGGTACGCTGGAGACATCGACTAGCTTGCCACTTGTCATGATTGGCCTATAATATGAATCCGCTTCTTTATAAGCGTGGTTTCTGACCAGCACGAAAGGGAAACGGTCGTGATGATACTTTACTTTTTATTTGTTGAAAACGTAACTGCTTTTGCTATACCATACTTACATTAGTGTCAGTGAGTCGCTATTGGATACCGTTTCCCACTATATGAAATAGCGCCTCATGGGTCTTACACTGTCAGTTACATGCCAATTTACAAATATTCATAAGTCCCCATCAGAGAAGAATGTTTAAGATACCCCAAGCGTGACCTATCGATCATCATGTTTAATACCCTAACAATAAATTGATATGACAGATTCTTTGATTACAATAATATCAATATTTGTTTACGTAAAAATAACACTAGCTTATAATATCAATTTTAATCCGGAACTAATACGGGAAGTAGGTAATAATCTTAGATTAAAAGTACCTAATTAATCGGCTTTTCATTTTGTTATTGGAAAAGCTGTTATCGTTAAAGCATATCTATTTTGCACCTGTGATAATCAGTAGATAGTATATTGTCGTAGTTTAATCTGTAGACAATTGATAAACAGTTAGTACAGTTTGTTTAAATTAAAAGGAGAAGATACGGCACGCGTTTATAGACAACTACTCGCAAATTCACATCCACAGTTGCATCATCGATGTCGTTAATAAATAAAATATATTTTTCACAGAGGGACGCGAAAAAGGTGCGAGCGTGGCGTCCTTCCGGCTCGATAGCTAGCTTACTACTGATTTAATATGGTCAGTTTAGACGTAGTTTACTAGTTCCACGCGTAATGTCTTTTTTATACTATCACGCCATGTGATCTTTCGCCCACCTGATGTTAAGTGGAATTAGACACTCATGACTGACATCAGTCCCTAGCGTTAGGCTCCGGCTTGACTGAGCATGACGGCAATTCGACCCTGATCACGAAACGTGTGGATACACTTTACTGGGTTTATCGGCACGAACGATGGATGCTTCCCCGCCCAAGGCAGACTGGGCAAATTACCACCATCAGTCCGCTTATCACCTATATTCTTTGTAGCGTATCATTTTTGTTTTGTTTGGACTTAACAATAAAGCTGAAAAACTGATCACGAGCAATAATAAATAAATAAAAAAGTAAGTGTATCAGTGGTGACCATGCCAAACGCAAAATGTATTGTTTAATTTATTTTTAAAACAAATATTCTAATATACTACCAAAAACACGAGTAGGTATATAAGAATACGAAAAAAAATACAGTTAAGATTGTTGTGATATCAAAGAGTGATGCCAGTCAATAACAAAGTAATATAAGTTTGTGAGATGCTATGAAAAACAACGTAAAAAAATTGGTTCTTTCCCCGACACAATATTACCGCACTTTACCCGAGAGATGGGGAAGATATATTACGATTGGTAGATATAATAATATGTTAATATGACAGGTAAGTAAGGGTGGTACATATAAGTTGCAAATTTAAACCATAAACAGAGCAGCGATTAATCTACAACTATTTACGTTTTGTACCGGCCAAACCCAATATTTTATCCATAATTGGTTTCACTTGCTTAACTTATATCCAAATAAGTTAACCATTAATTTCGTATTACAAATTTTAAATGTTAATACCGTATAATACATTATTAACAGCGACATGTGTAAGTGAAAAATTAAATAATATATTTTCTTGTCCTTCTCTCTTCTCTTCTAGTTAGATGTTCATTTCATTCATCTCGTATCTCATTTCCGTCCAAGTTTCATTTTTTACTAATATTTTATCCCTAAGTACATTTAAAAACATTTCTGTGCTTTAGTTACCAGGAGCTTGCCACTTGTCATGATTGGTCCATTGTAAAGTTGGCTAAATAAGAATCCGCTTATTATTTAATTATTGTGTAACTTATTGATTGTTTCAATACTTGATTGAATATTTATTTTATTTATTAATTTCAAAATTTATTGTAAATCTAATAATCTAAAGGCAAACGTAATACCGCTAGACATTATCTTCCCGCCTTTGGGACATTTAAATTAGAGTATGTACGTATTCAGACATAATAAATATCTTTAGTATAAATAACAAGTGTATAAGAACATAGGTATATATTCCGTTTATCCCGAGAGCTTGTCAACAAAATAACAAAGACCGTGATAGGAAAGTAGATAAAATCGGAGCTATGCATGTAAATGAAAGTCGGAATGAACCGTCTGGCAGAGTGAGGCGGGCAGTGTGGTGCGCTATCATTAATTCGAACTGACGGCGGTCCATTAAACGAGGTGGCCTGTGATTTATTCAAACGTTCGACCTACCCAACACTATAACGCCTGTTTGAATTGTACTATTTCAATGTACAATCAGCAAAAATACGCTGAACCATAAAGGGAAGTTTTCGTATGCAGCGCATTACTTTCTTCCGACTTTCGTAGCAATGGTACGCGATTAATTTGTTTTATCAATGAAATTTTATCGCAACTAAAAATAAAGGATACATAGACACATCATTATCAAGAACACATAATCCTAGACCACAACTGTTAGAGATAGGTCTCCCAAAAATTTCTAGAGAATTTATCGCTATCCTGGCCAGACAGGATGTCAATTCTTAATGATAATTTATTAACAATTCCACATGTTGGTGTTAGCGGAACAGAGACCGACGGCTTTATGTGCACGGGACGGTGATGTTGTAAATGTACGTAAGAAAAGTGTAATTCTCATTGGTACATGCCAGAGATCGAACCGACCTTTTTAGGTTTTAAGGTAATCGTTCTTACAACCGAGCCACCACCGCCAATACAGACACATCATTTACGAGTATTGTAATTATGTTATGTTTATTCATCAACCAGAAATAGTCAGGAATTATAAAACATGGACTAATTCTGTTAAATAAATTTAGTCAGTAGTGGAATAAATGTGTTGAAAATTATTATAATGTGTGAACAGAATGAAAATCAGTTGCAAGACAAAATGAAAACATAAAATGGTTTATAAATAGAAAATGTCTAATATAAATAACTCGTTATTCTAATGGTAATATGAGAATAGCAAGAACCTATATATGAAAATTCATCTCCTTCCACCCTCAGACGTTTATTGACTACAGAGTACTGTGATGAGCATATTGAGTAGATGTCCATTAAAATGTTGAAATATTACATAATTGTTATTTAAAATTATTTATTTGATCCTTGTTTTAGTTTATTTTATATATTTTTCTATTACTTATGTTTCATTTATGTTTCTTGTCAAAATTTATAAAGTGTTGTTTGAGTACCTACTTATTGTTACTTACTTGTTGTTACACTTAATTAATTTTATTATATTGTATAATTCTTAAGGTGTAAAACGGGATCAGTATACAAATGCAATTGTTATTTCATATCTCATTGTTATTGTACTTATTTTGTTGGTTCTTATTTTTCATTATAGCTAACAGTGAAAATTTGTAAGGCTTTAAATTTTCCCACGAATAAATAAATAAAAATAAATAAATAAATAAATTGTAGCAGTATAACATTAAAGCTGAGTAGAATTTGTAATAGAAAATAAAATTGCTTAACCAAATTGTAGTATTCGTAAGCCTACAAGTGACCCTCAACTTTACAATTACACGCATCGCGAATTTGATGTAAAAGTTATTCATATTGCGAAAAAAGGTGTACCTCAACCTTTTTAGGTAGCACTAAAAGCAAAGCTAAGGGAAACGATTCTTGAAACTGATATTGAAATGAAGAATAGCTGTCGAAATCCATACGACTAGCTAAAAACCCTATTCTCGAAGGTGCACAACTAGTAGCAGTATCTAAAGGTAACTGAGATGAGATTAAAAAAGCGGTAGAAAAAACTAAAGTAATAAAAATGATTTAACTAGAGAGACGTGTCTCTAAAAAAGTAACAATGGCGACAGAAAAAACTTCGAATTTCATACTTGTTTAAACAGCTATTTAGATAATGAAATTTGATAAATGCCGAATGTTCAGTGACACTCGCATAATGAAGACGATTCGATTGACGTGAGAATTATTAAAATCGGCCAACGCGTTTGGTCTCCAGTGTGTCACAAATGAGCAAACAAACATACATATATACCTAAATACATAGGCTAATAAACACTTTTCGCGTCGCGCAGTCGGGTAAAAAGATATACCTACTTCGAGTACTATCAACAAGTATCTAGTGCTAGAGAAGATATTGTAAAAATAGCAAAATTTATAGTTTAGCGATAGAATTAATTCTATACTCCTAAAAAAAAGTACAAAATATTTATAACTAGCTGTTTGACCCGGCGTTGCCCGTGTAATCAATGAATAATATCGTGGACAAAAAAAACCTTCAGCTACCCAATAGGCAAATCATATTTAGATTTTAACGTCTTATATTTCTTTTTATTAAATTATTAATTTTTCTATTTCTATGACTTATTAACTTTGTAATATCTATTAAATGGAATAGCCGATTTGAACCATTCAAAAAGTGATCTATGCACATGAATTGAACCAGTCTTGAAAACAATAGGATTTATTTGGATAAGGATTTAAACAGAAGTATGGTCCCATTATGGTCGGCATTTTTATCAACTTTTAAAATGTAAAAAGTGGTTATTGTGACATAACAATAATAGTTGGACATATGGTATCGCGAAGTTTTTTATAGATATTGATATGTTCTTTAATAATGTAGAACATACTTTTGTTCTATCATCAATAGTTTTTGCAGCGCATGCTACGAAAGACGTTTGGTATTTTTTTTACACTTTTGAGCTATGCTATGGTCCAAATTTCAAGTCTCTAACTCATCGGAAAGTTAGTTTAAAATCAATTACAAATGCACCCAGATGTTTTGTATTAACTCGCAGTTAATAAAACATTAAAAAATAATAGAAAACCAAAGTGAATTACAAAATTTCTACTATATTAGAAAATTGATCTTTTAAAAGAAATACCAACTTTAGAAGAGGTAGCAATAGCAAACGACACAGCTGTCGAATTTCATGCGACTGGTAAGAAAACTCTATCAATAAGAAGTGAAGATAAGATTTACAATAGATTCTATACGCCGAGAATTGGTCCCCTGAAGAAAATCAGAGAGAGTACAGCTTCAGAAAAGGTAACAATGGCGAAGGACACAGAGGGTAAAACGAAATGCATGGCTACAGTACCAAGGAGACCCTCCCTAATAGCCCTCTCGATGTGTCAGGGGATTCTTTTCATGTGGAAAATATGTCACATCCATACTAATATTAATGTTGAGACTATGGAAGATTGTGACAAGAGTATGTTGTTGTGTTTATTCGTGTTTTAATTGATTGTGAATTTATGTAATCGTATGGTTTAATTATGTAGTTTTTTTCTGACAGACAGTGTTGTTTTGTGGTAAATCTGAGTGATTATTTATGTTATTTAGTTAGGTTGTATTGTAGAAGTAAAGGGCAGGAACTAATGCCTAAATTAGATACCTATACCTCACTCTGTGGAGGCAGGGGGTATAATTGTTGTTTTTCCTCCACCGAGTGATTTGTAGGATATACTCGTATTATATACTACTAATAGCACTGAATATTTTGAGTATCAACTAAACTGCCTTTTTATATTTGAATACAATATTAATTATATTATATTATAGGTAGGCTGTAATTAAAAGCTAGAACGCAACTAATACGTAAGCTAAAGGAATGGCAAGAACTTAGTAATCGTATGCTAATCAGAGTCTACAAACGGAAAATCTTAGGCTAAGAGTTATGGTAAAACCCATTAAAGACGCAAATAGTATGCTACCTGAAAATATTTGCACTAATTACAAATAAATGGGGGAACTTCACAGACTGTCTTCAGGAAAATGTTATAAAATCTACTGTCAAAACTGTCTTAAAGCATGAATGCTTTAAATACTGTAGACTCCGTAACGGAACTGCGAGTCAAAGCTATTTACACAGGCTTGTAGGGTTAGAATGGCATACACAAAATTAAAACACACTTGCTGTGAAATTTTGTAAATTTGGTCGTCTTTTAGGTCGTTGAATCGCAGGCGTCGTAAATCATTAACTATTCCTTAGGGACCTTTAATTTAATACGTAAGACGATTTTTGACCCCGATGTAAGAAAAAATATGTTAAGATTTTCATGAGCAATTAGTTGATTCCTACTCCATCCACTCCGTCCTCAGGCTGGGTCTGAGCATCAGAATAGTTTGGCATGCAAGAGCCCGCTGATTCTCTGGTAGCTTTTGTTTGAGCCTAACACAGGTTTTCGTATACACTGAGTTTCACTTTGTAAAACTTGCTTGATGTGTCTTGGTTCGTGTTTCGGTAGAAGAAGAACGCGGCAATTTAAAACCGGCGTATATATTCAACTTCTAGAAATGCTATCGACACGTCACAATGACATTTAACGCTTGTAAGGCGAGGGCTGAGGCACACGTTTGGTTATTTGGTAAATTTAATTTTATTTATTTATTTAAAAACCTAATTGCACTAGTACAAAGGCGGATTTAATGCCGCTAGGCTATCTCTGACAGCCAAACCTTTAGGACATTAGGACAGTTTTAATTTCAGGTTCAATATTAGAAATAAAATGACATGACATGATGATGATCATGAAGGAAATGGGACAAAAAGTAGACGTCGCGTCGTCGCTCGTTGTGAAAGTGTGAATAAAGAGAGTGGCAATACAATAATAGTAAAAAAATGCAACATATGGTACTGCAACAAATAAGAATAGACTATCCCCCCCTCTGTTTAATATATATTACGAAAGAATCTAAAGGAAAAATTAATACATATAATCAACTTTAATTTTGTTTTAAAGTTGATTTTTATTATTATAATCATCTTTACACATTATGTAATGTACGAGTATGTAGCTTAAAGATTTTATTCAGTCCAGCAGCCCTATTCTGTCACTTAGTCGCAAACGTTCTTAGTGGATTTCGTCAGAGATTGTGTCATAATTACAAAATGTTATTCAATTCTCAACGCTATAAGCGCTCGACCTTGAATGCGGCCGTGCAAATATCACCTTTAATAGCGTTATATATATAGTTAATTTAATCTAATTATAATTTAATTCCATTATATAACGTTTGCGCTTAAGTAACAGAATAGGGCTGCAGGAGCTCAAACCCACTCAGAAAGTGATTAATTATTAAGTGGCAAATTTTAGTTATCCTTAAAAGTAAAAATTGCTATTTGACTTCATTACAGATGGCACATACTTTCAACGACAACAACAAATAGGTGGTAGGCAGACTGATGGTGGTAATTTGTGCAGTCTGCCGGGGCGGGAAAGTATCCACCGTTTGTGCCGATAAACCCAGTAAAGTGTATCCACACGTTTTGGGATCGGTTCGAATTGCCGTCATGTCCAGTCAAGCCGGCATAGTGTTAGGGACTGATGTTAGTCATGAGTGTCTGATTCCAGTTGCTAACATTCATTTACATTGCGCGCCACTTACTGTTTTAAAAAAAACTTACGCATTTTTGTAAACTTACGTAGAAACTATCAAGACCTCCTCTCACCTAGACTAGGGTAAGTCTTGAGATTAGTCTTGCTAATATATCGGTGGTCTTGGTCTTGCAAAAAAGCAAGAACAAAGGCAAGATTGGGCAACACTACTAAAATCGTAAGTTAAAACATTTATTAAGTGTATTATAGAAGTCTTTCTAACCCCACTGAAGTGCTAAGCTCCGGGCTCTTTGACGGAGTTCCCAAGAGGACTGCCTCCCTTCCATTTCATCCGCTAATTTCTACGCCCATTTTTACATCACATGAATGGAAGTTAATTGAAAATTGTTCCCAAAAGGCTTTGATGGTAATCGATTTCTAATTATGACGTTTCCGTAAACGGATTAATCAAAAGTTTAATTGAATAAAACGTTTTTTTTTTTAAATGGTTTGAGTTTCTGTTGTTGAAGTGCTTATAGATTTATAATTAGGGTGGAAAAAACATATTTAAATAAAAAAAATATGAACTCAAAAATGGTATATACTCGTGCCACGATTTTATAAAGTTTACATCAGCCACGGTTTCCTCATGACATGTAGCAAGCTTGTCGATGTCTACCATAGCAGAGAAACTTTACAAATGATATTTAAAAAGAAATGCCTTAAACAATAATCGAACCAACGATCTTAATCGCTAGCCCATGGCATTAGTGTAAACGCTAAACTACCTTCTTTTAAAGTTAATTTTTCACTCCTTACTGCTTAGAGATTTATACGAGTACTCGTGTTAATTCTTGTTGTGGTATCCAAGGTCAGTAATGTTGTTAATATTTACCTGAAACAAAAAACAGCATTTATTAGTTTAACAACAGAGACATTAAATATATAACATGAAAGGACAAGAAACCAAACGATGTAAAAATAAAAAGAGTAAAACAAGATCTTTTTTACTTTTAGAACCTCGTGTCTAAGTGTCGTGGTTATTAAGATATAGTTCCGCTACTCAATAACAGATACACACAATTATATCCCTAAAACACTAATCATTAGCAGCGATTATTGCTCAGTTGACCATTAGTCGATCATAGATGGCGCTATTATAGTTGCACACAATTATAATCTTAAAAGCTCCAGCCATAAGGTTGAGATTATTCCATGAAAAGAAATTTTGCACTTTTGCTAGTGGACGTTAGGTGGCGATGGCGGGAGAATGTGCTCTTAGAATGTTATCTTTGACCTCGTTAGTTTACAAGAATAATATGTAAAATAATTATTGCTGAAAGAAGATACAATACATAAAAAAGGACGTGGTTTAAACGTGATACTAAAAATATTATTGTAACTTTTTAAAATGTTAGCTGTTTTTTTGGTTTGACTATCTCTCAAAAGTACACTGAGACATGAAAAATCTTTAAAAATATTGTATTGTGCGAGCGACAGGGAAGCAAAGGCGTTAATCCCTCTTAACAAGCACTCATTTTTAAAGTGAGAACTTTATTGCGCGCGCTTGGTCCGTACGGCAGAACAGCGCTCAAGGGGAAACAGCACGGCGGGGAAGGGGAAGAGGAATAGGCGCGCGCGTATAGCCGCTGTCTCTCTCGCTTTCTCCCGCTCCTTCTTTCTATTTATTTCTTTACGCGTCTGCAACTATGCGTGCGCACGCAGCCACGCGCATTCATTTAATCTCCATATTTCTACCAACTAAAAAATGATTAATCTGCAAGTTTAATTCTCACTTTTGTGGTACGTTCCGCGACGCACCCGTTTTTTTATATAATACTATTATTGATATATACAGATAATAATAAAAGTTTAAGATAGCCCTTACTAAGGCAGGGAATATAAACTATTCTGTCATTGATAACGTAACTAAATGCTCTCGAATCCAGGGTTCGAGTTGGTGAGATGACAATCAACGATCCAATACGGTTTACTAAACGATAAAGCATCCATTTGAACCGTTAAGGTGTCAGAACCATACTTAAAAATAATGGAGCTACATTACCAAATGCAGAACCAAACTCGCATATGCTATTTAGTTCTAAATCAAGCAAACATTTTAGAGCTACGATTAAAAAAAATAATAATACAATTGAAGATTTTATTCAAAGTGAAAAGCTTTCTAACATTCAAACTCCAAGTTATCTATTTCATAATGCTATAAATTCTAAGAGTATCTTGTTGACGCAAAGGATCGACGATTGGCTATGAACTAAGGTATTGGCGTTTCATCCATTCTTTCAAACATCATTTTTTTTATCCCTTCTTCTCCATTCCTTAACCGAACCAAATATGCAGCTACATACCGTAGCAACTATCCCTACGCGTCCTCATAAATTTGGAGACTCTTACACTTTTTGCATAGTGAAGAAGTGGAATGCTGTCACAGCCAGTACTTCCCAATTCGTATAACCTGGAGTGTGAAAAAGCATCTTTAGTTAGTTAGGCCTGCATAGTCAGTTGCTACCTGCTGTCAGCCTCAAAAACACATATTTCCTAGACCTCCACTGTTGGCGGTGGGCCTTCCAGAACATATACCTGGAGAATTAGGCCTAAACTCGGGTTGGCGAAGGTCTGATGTAAATTTTAATAACAATTTATGAACGATTCCACAAGTTAGTATTAGTGAAACCGCTACCGAAGGCTTAACGTGCTTTCCGAGGCACGGGAACGGTGGTGTTGTAAATCTATGACAAATTCTACCTAAGATAAGTGTTTCCCATTGGTACCTACATGCCTGGGCTCGAACCTTTTTTTTGTTTCAATGGAAAGCGTTCTTACAAGCGAGCCACCGCTCTTTTCTATCTTGGACAATTTAATGTGATAATTCGTGTTCAGTTTTTTATTTAATCACCGATATAGTTAAGAAAAAAAAAGAAGTAAAAAAATACTTTTAGCGTTTCTGAATTCTATTATGACAAAGTCCTTGGTACCGTTATCCTAACGCTTACTCGGTCCGGTAGCAGTCAACAAAGGCTCCTTGGGGTTCAGTGGATTTCAAACAGTTTTCGAGCTACGACGGTTTTCATTTCACATGAACTGACTTCCAAACCCTCAGTTAACGTTTGTCATGTTGAATTATCTGAGAAATCCGAAGCGATAAGTCAAAATTCATAGAATCTGTTCGCAATTGATGTAAGCGATAAGATAGTCGACAATTCAATTATTGTACTCGTATAATTTGCCGTAAATTACTTAAAGTCCATTAATTTGAATTCTAACATTAATTACAACACTTGATTTAAATATATTGGTATGTAGGTAGGAATGCTGGCGGATTAAGTTTACATTACTCAATAAAATGCAAAAGAACACTTAACTGAAGTATATTAAGCTTCAACTGAACAGATAAATTAATACTGGTTGCAACTTACGGCTTATGTTTAGCTCTGTGTGTATTCTCAAAGGCTGCTTACAAAAGTGAGCTCCGTAAACTACGACAGTCGCAATGTTGCATCCAATTACGACAAGTAAGATCCAACATTCTATTTCCTGCCAATTATGTCGCGCCATAATCAAGGTTCGTGATTTGCCCGATTACAAACGGTGGGAATAGTCGTTGACCAATCAGAAAGTATTAGGATGATGAATGTTGCCACTGCAAATTATATTGATTTGTTGTTGTTGTGTTCTGTGTGCTTAGTGTAAAATGCAAGTTTTGGAAAACGTAACTGCTGTAGTTACGTTTTTTTTATTTTACATTGCGTGTTATTGCAAGTTTGGCTATGATAACAGGCAATGAACATCGAAAATTCAGTAAAAAAACTCTACTACTATAGTTGCGTTTACGAAACTTCACTGTCACACTTGGCATACTGTTCTCCCGATGGATGTTGAATGAGGTGATAGGGAAAGGAAGAAAGGAAAGGCAACGGATCTAGCACATACAGCAAAGTCTGAGTAATATATCTTTCTTTTTTATGAGTTAATGAGGTTATCATCAAATTCATAACATCAAAAAAAAAAAAAAAAAGCAAACCACATATTTAAAGTCCAATTTATCGTTGCAATTTTTCCATAATTATTCACATTGTAACACATTATTAAACAATACACTACTTTTGACCAACAATATCCACAGTAAATAAATTTAGAAAACAAAAACTTGCATTTGACATGTCCGCGCAAAATGGCGCAAAGGACCCTTTGCAAATTACATTGAATTCGTTCCAAGTCCGAAAACAACATCGATATCGAAATAGTATTCGGACTTTAATAACAACTTCTCTCTATTAATTATAACTATAAATTAAATCATGATAACAATAAATTTATTTAAATTTTTATTACAAATATTTTCACAATATGCAATTTTAATTTATGTGTCATTTTCCTATGACTAAAATTTATTAATAATAGTGTCAAATCGATCGAAGCGCCTATATACATATACAAAACACTTCTAACTGTCAACATTATTTGATTCATAACATTTTGGTTAATTCGACAATGGCGTGAATATGATTGATTTGATAATTAATCAAGTTTAATTTATATAACAACAGCGTTGTAGAATTCTTGATGTTTGAAATAAAAATGATCATTACTACCGTAACCTAGTCAGCTTTCAATGGCGAATGAAGATCCGTATATATATAATAATAATAATAATAACATAATGATAATAAATTCCATATGTGTTAGTAACAATATTTAAACAATCTTATATTATCTAGTGTTGGTAAAAATATAAAATTATAATACAAAAATATATATCTTTTCCGTTTCCAGGTCACCTGCTGATATGCAGGCGTATCCAGTGCCCCAAGAACGGAGAGTCCCACCTATCAGCGCACACGGCTAGGATGCTGCTGGGGCTGCCCCTCACGCGGGGTAGGATTGAGGCACTCATAATAGCGTGAAATCCATCCAACATGAGAAATAGACTTTTCTAAATTTACACTACTGTTCCCGTGCTTCGGAGAGCAAGTTAAACTGTCTACATATATATATATATATGTTGGTATTAGTAGAATCGGGAATATATATTTCTTTCAAACTTCTTATTCTCCAGATTTCGAAAGTCTCATCTCCACCAGTTGAGGTCTAGGACTTCTTGTTTTAGGTGCTATAATGATGAACTGGTATAAAACTTCCTCTGTGATCTAGCGGTTTCTGGTCGGGACACAGTAATTTATTTAATTTATTTGTGATATTTATCAAGTTTAGTACGAGAAACATAGACATGCTTACCATTTGTTATGATGGGCCTATACTAAACCTCCTTATAGTTAGAAGCGTTTCTGACCACCCCGTAAGGGATACGCTCGTGATGATACTTTTATTAAATGGTCTAGTAGAGTAATTATTTATTATTTCTAAGAGAAGCGAATGCAGTCGACAAAGTAACCGAGATTTAATTAAAAACGTTGGCCTGGGGCCGAGCGAGCGTTTTGAAATAAATAACTGAAATTAAATATAGTTCCGAACCCGACACAAATATTGGCGGTCCCAACATTAACCCCTGCAGCCATAATAGAGCTGTTAACAGTGTCAACTTGTAAACATTCCCGACTCGAAGGGTATATAAGCACTTAAATACTTGTGGACTTACTCTGGTCACTTGATTCTAATTCCAACTTCGATTCAATTCTTAACTCACATTACTTCAAAGCGTTAGTAGTTAGCCTAATTATACAATAGTCAATCATACATTACAATGACACACACACATACACTCATACACACAACAGTAATAAAACCTTCATATAGGTATTAGATTTTTATCGATTTAAATATTTCAAGTAATTTATTTTTCTTTTATTTTTATCTATTCTTTGCGTATTGTATTTTTGGATCCTTTCTTATATTTTATATAAAGGAAAACTTATTATTATTTTCGTACTATATTGTTTGCCTTCGTAGTCAAGCGGCTAGTTCCATGGTTATATAGGCAGAGGTACCAAGTTCAATTCCTGGTCGGGACGACAATAATTTATTTAATTTATTTGTGATACTTCTCGAGATTATTTATTTATTAGATTTTTATTTATTTACAAGATGTACACTAATTCATTACAACATAATAAGAATAATATGGTGCTAAATGCCATCTTAATTATAGGAGATTTTTCATTCTTTTATTACAGCCCTAGACTGCTGGAGATAGGCCTTCCAGAACATATAATCTGAGGAATTTGGACTACACTCGCCACGGTGGCCAGACGGCTTGGGCTTATGATGTCAAATTTTAATGGCAATTTATAAATGATTCCACAAGTTGGTATTAGTGGAACCGGGACCGACGGCTTAACGTGCTCTCCGAGGCACGGAAACGGCGGTGTTGTAAATCTATGACAAATAAATGTACATAAGAAAAGTGTATTTCTCATTGGTACATGCTGGGGGGGTTTGAACCGTCCTTTGTAGGATTTAAGGAACGCGTTCTTACAACCGAGCCACCACCGCGCCCCCTTAAGTTTTATATCCAGTTTAATTTACTTACTATGGAATGATTGGATTCGAAATTAGATCGGATTTGAATGTACAGAATTTGACCTCTGAGACTTTAAAACGTTTACTTTCAGAGCAGCGGTTAAGAGACTGGTAGCAAAGAAATTCTTTTGTTATTCTGGTGTTGGATAAAAATGTCACGGCATAAAGTTTGGCTCTGTTTTCTGGATCGTAAGATGTAGACAAATAAAAGATGTTATTATAGTATGACTAGCTATAAATTAATAATGAATATTTCCAGACAGGTCACACAGCGCCATCTAGTTTCCGTGGTAAACTACGAGGCTTGTGTTACGGAAACTAGATGGTTGATAAACTACATATTATACTGTTTTTTTTTTGTAAATATATACATATAAACACCCAGACCGAGACAAATTATACAATGTACAACTTGCCCCCGGTGGGAATCGAACCCACGATCTCCCGAGTTCACGGCAACGTTTGTTACCACTAGACCACGGAGGCTGTTTAGACCATATATAAAATTATTCATTTAAATTCTTTATTGTACTTAAAAATAGTACAGACGCGAGCTATAATGGCAGTAGGCATTCTTTACCAGCTAACCTTGGGTATCGAGTGAGGTAAGACAAGACTAATAAAATAATAATTTGAATCATGCAATTAATAAGTTACTTAGTAGACACATCCAGGAAACCTCGTCCAGCGCGGGGATTGCGGCGGTTTCTGCTGAGAACCTCAAGCTGCGCAAATCTTACGAGTTTGCGCCGTTTGGGGCCGTGACGATTGGCTGACGGAAAAATCTGGAGACAGGAAGGCTGGCAATTATTTCTGCCAACATATTAGCCTCGCTATACAGAGGGGACATGTTGCCAGTCTTCTTGGTACTTTCTCTGATGGAACGTATTTTGGGGACATTTTTTATTTATAGTTTTTTTTTTCGGTTACTTAAAAGTTATTTAATTTTTGAATTTTATTAAATAGTTTGTAATTATTATTTTATATTTACCTACAGACATAAACATACTTGAATATAAAATGAGTACATCTTAAACATTATAAATCAAATAAATGGACAGTTATGTAAATAGTGTTTTATTCTGTTTCTCCAGAAAGACCACCGTTATGTTAATAAGACCAAAACCAAGACTAACCCTAGACTATTTCTCCAAATTTTCCAAAGCAAAATAATAGACAATAAATTACACATTGGGCGATCAATTTACTTTCACTCTAATATGTGTTTTATTTAGATATATCATACAATAAAATTTTCTAAAAAAAAAAATTTTCTAAAAAATAAATACAAAACTGTATAGTGCATTGCCTTTACCATTGCTAAAAGAAATAAAATTACTTTTTAAAAATTTATGACAAAGACCTTCAGTCACTGTCACTGATGACGCCGCTCTAATGTTAATATTAATTTATTACTGTTGTAACATATTAGGTTAAGATGTTTTATGCAATAAAGAATTTTGAATTTGAAAGAGAGGCGAAATATTTGGCAATAAAATTTTATAGCTTCAATTTATATATTTTACCAAGTAAGAAACACATCTAACACACTTTATTTGTTGCAGATAATTTTATTTCTATCATAAATCCTGTATATATTTAATTATATGTATTGTATTATAGATGTGTATTATTATATGTATAACATGTACTCGTATTGTATATGTAGTATTAGTATGTATTGTTTATTTAATATTTACTTGGCACTCTGCCTGTCACATGTTTTTAAAACTCCCAAAGGTTAGCTGGTGGATAATAAAGCACATAGAACATAAAGCTCGCCTGTGCACATTAAAAGTAAAGTATTATCACGACCGTTTCCCTTTCGGGGTGGTCAGAAACCACGCTTATAAATAAGCGGATTTACATTTAGCCCACTTTACTATAAGCCATACAAGTGGCAAGCTCGTCGATGTCTCCAGCGTACCAAACTCGAGATATATCACAAATAAATTAAACATTATGTAAATAAATACATTTACATTAATAATTATTTTTGTGTCCCGATCAGGAATCGAACCCGGTACCTCCGAGTCTAAATCCACGGACTTAACCGGAGGGAGTGCACATTCATTTTAAGTTATTTTAGTTTTTGTGCAATAAAGTTTTTTTATTATTATTATCATTAATCTTATTCCATAGATAGGCTACGGCTGTTCTAGGAAATTTTCAGCAACAAATGTTTTGTTTTTAATAATAAAAGCTATTTAAAGGTATTTATATTCGAATTAAAAGTGAAAAAGTACGGTATCGTTGACAAAGTTGCAGGCATTAGTGAGGAAATAACACATGGCGCGGAAGTGCGGAAGGATGCATTCACAGCGAGACTGGCTCATTCAACGTGAGTGCACCGACGTGGCGGGATTAATTCATAACTCCATTTAATATTATAAAAGAAATAATAAATGGTATTTTACGACACCGCCAAATGCCGAAAGTTATTAAACAGGAAAATATTCGTAAACTATCATCACGACCGTTTCCCTTTCGAGGTGGTCAGAAACCACGCTTATAAATAAGCAGATTCATATTTAGCCAACTTTACTATAGGCCAATCATGACAGGTGGCAAGCTCTCGATGTCTCCAGCGTACCAAACTCGAGAAATATCACGAATAAATTTAATGTATTTATTTACATTAATAAATATTTTTGTGTCCCGACCAGGAATCTAACCCGGTACCTCCGAGTCTTTTTTTTTTTTTTTTTAATACTAGCACGACATGTGACCCTGTGCCCACCTGATGGTAAGTGGCGCGCAGGGTCCATGAATGTTAGCAACTGGAATCAGACCCTTATGTCCGACATCAGTCCCTAACACTATGCCGGCTTGAATCGGCAGTCTAAATCCACGGACTTAACCGCTAGACCACGGAGGCAGTTTAAGAGAAGTAGAATATTCGTATTTAATATAAATAATTTGGTCAGTCAAAATTACTAGTTGTACGGTAACTAATGGCAAGCAAACATTTCTATATAAATTATAGCAGTTATTGTCATGTCTGGACTGCTCTTTGTGTTTTTTTTTTATGACAATCTTTATTGCAAAAAAGTTCAAAGTGCTAACATTTTGTCGTTCGACATTCTCTGCCTGTTAACCTGTTAACAATTATTGCAAATGCAATCAAAACTATTATGCCAACATAGTAGTAGGGACTGATGTCGGGCGTCAGTTGCTCCCATTCTTGGACCCTTTGTGAGCGAGTTGCCACATGTCGTGCTCAGTACCTTTATAAAAAAAACGATTTCTCTGTTAACCAACAATGACATCCTGTTAACCAATTAATTATTCTGCATCACAATATTAAGATTGTTTGCAGAGCAAGGATTGCCTGATTTTTATTTATAGAAAACCAAATCTTTGTTCGCTGACCAAATAATATAACAGCTGATTATTGTTACTAACTAAATTTATTATTTTTTAATTACTTCCAAATATAAATAACAAACTACTTAATAATAAAAAAATACTAATAAATAGGAAATTAAAAAATAACAAAATAATAATATAAATAAAATAGACACACATACGTTTAGGCCAAGTTGTACGAGCCGTCGTCTCGGGCTAGGTAAATCGCGTAATGACCCGTTCAAAATATAAAAACTATTATGATTGTACGGAAAAATTTAAAATACTTGCTCCACATCACTACCAATAGGCAATGCTTACCCTTTTGCCTAAATGTTACTTGTCATTTTAAACCAACATTAAGTTTTTAAACCAACATTTTAAACCAATAAAAAAGACATTGGTCCGTCCATCTTGACATCCTCGCAACTCGGAAGCGTTTCCTCAGCGGACGTGGCGATGGTCTACAGATCCGGGTACCCCAAGAGAGTTCTCTGTACATGACAGTATCTCTACAATTGTGTAGCTAATTGTCGCTCAAACTGCTGCAGATTAGCTAAACTTTAGCACTCTTAATTACACTAATCTCAGCAACGTTTTGCCAATCCTATCATTGCAATTGTCACACTGTGAGGCCTCCTCCTGCCTCATTGATGAGGGTCGTGACCTCCGGATGAATTGGTGTGCGTCTTGATGATAGCACGCCACCCGTTCCTGTCTTCGGCGGCATGCACAGCATCATGGACACTAGTGTTGGTGGTGGAGCGGATTTGGTCGGACCAGCGTATCGGACTACGGCCTATCGGTCTCTTTGTGAGGCGCTGTGAGACACTGTGAGGCATTAGGTATTATAAAAATACATCAAAACCAAACCACCCTCGTACCCCAAATCGCGCTTTGAATTTCTTTGTAACACGTACTACTGGTGATACGCCTATTTATAAGCGTGGTTTCTGACCACAACAAAAGGAAAACGGTCGTGATGATACTCTAGTTTTACGTACAACTGAGCCCTCTGCTCCTCTCACGACAATGAGTTAAAGAATCCTTCCCGTTCCTTAAACAGTTGTTTTTTTATACTAGCACGAATTGTGACGAAGTGGCGAGCAAGGTCTTACTGGGTTTAGCGGCACGAACTGTGGATACTTCCTCGCCCCGGCATACTGGACAAAACAACACCATCAGTTATTTATGATTTCTTGAGAAACAGAATGTATTTCTCTCGACCTGACAAAGTAGTTTGGCATTTTGGATATCTATTTATTTATTTATATTGTATGTTTATTTATTTATTTAAAACTTTATTGCACATAAATATACAAAGATATAATGTCGCTTGACATTCTCTGTCTTTTGAGGACTTTTGGGACAACGAGAACATTTATGTGAGGTAGTTTCAATATATCCATAAAATTCAATATATTAAAATTATGCTTATAATAATAATAATAATAACCCCCCCGTGGGGACCACCTTGACGTGGTGGGGGGGCATATGGTAGGGGTACCACTTAAGTCTGAACATCTAGACATATTGCCGGCACATAACATCTTACAACCAAGCCCGGTATTGTTTCTGTCTTAGGATTTGCTCACTGGGGATCGATTTCTGACGTAAGTTCGAATTTCGATCTGCAGTGCGCGAAGCCACGGATGGAGGGAGTAATGGGTTCGGCTGTTAGCCGATACATATAATGTCGGCAAATAACACCTAGCCGACATAATATATAACCCCTACCGAGCAAAGAGTCCCCAAACCCAACCCAACAATGGAGACACGATCAATGAAGAAAAAACGTATAATGCTGCTACCCGAGGGCGATCATCGGGGCACATCTGGAGCCGGTGCTGGATGTCTCAGCATGCGGACCACCGGCGGCGAGGAGTTGAGCAGGCGGGCTCTCGTCGACTCAAATAATATTACAGCCGAAATCATCACCCATTCCGTACCATCGTCACCATTATCATCAGTTAGTCTATTTCAATCACCCAACTCATCACATCATTCCTACGGTACCCTCGCATACTCATCGTCTACATCAACATCATCATTACCGAGTTCATTACATTCAATTGATGTTGTGGGGATGGCAACAGCCATTAACTCTCCACCCACTATTGACAAACCTCTGGCCAAAAAGAAATGGTCATTAAAAATGAACGAATTCATTTGGCACAACTATCTCATTATTACTAATTTAGAACACGACACAAAAAGTTATTTAGACCAATTACATACACAATTCACTCAACACTTTCCCGCAATGAATGTTACAAAACAAAGAATAGGAGACCAAAGAAGAGCCATTATAAGAAATAAATTATTGTCCCAAAATCAGCTAGATAACATTAGAAGACAAGTACAATTGGAATTACAATCCCAGTCTCAAGCACCTGATCAAGCTGCTCAACCCGTTTTCACATCCCAAGCAACAAGAAGAATGAAGTGGTCTAATCATATAAATGAAACAATTGTTAGATGTTATTTTGAAGTAACAGATCAAGAAACACACCTAACCGCATATAGAAATAAAATGTTTACGAGATTTGTTGAATACTATCCTTATCTAGCACATCTTTCAGAGCAACGTATAGCTGATCAGAGAAGATATTTAATGAGTAATAACATAATTACAAAGGACAGAATAGATGAGATTAGAAAGGAAGTGGAAACACAACAAAGAAATACACACCCGAATATTACTCAAGATCCAATACCACATACTCCTTACATTATAGATACAAACGCAGAAACTACACCACCTTGTGATACAATACATTTGGGAGATACGACAAACGGGGTTTCAACAGAAGCAACAAACAATATTACTTCATTAAGTTCATATATAAACCTAGCTAATATAAAGACTCAGTTTGAGGACGCTTTTAATAAATTTCGACACACGGATCCAACAAATAGACCCTATATACCTAAACAGAAGTCATCAAAAAAACTATCCCATATCTTGGACCTTTTAAACACTGAAATACTACCTAAATACATTACTTTAAATAGCGATTTCTTAACACTGCAGACAGCCACATATACAGCAGCTTATACTACGGCCATATGTAATGGAGCAAAAATATTTAACCAATCAGATACTGTTAAAAGAGGCACCAAAATTTTTAAACCGCAATGGAAAAGAAGACTTGAGAGAAGAATAAAAGATCTTAGAGCAGACATAGGAAGACTAACACAGTTTACAAAAGGAATAAGAAGTACAAAAGTTTTAAAAGCAGTACAGAGTATAAAAACTAAATATAGAACACATGCACAATATGAAAATCCTAACACAGAAACAGAACATTTTATGGATACACTTAAACAAAAATTAAATGTTTTAGCTAGTCGATTAAATAGATATCTTAAATGCACAGATAGAAAAAGGCAGAATACACAATTTATTAATAATGAAAGTGTGTTTTACAGAACATTAGCAAATAAACATTGTCATCGGACGGATATGCATGAAGCTACCTCACCTACACCACACGAACTACATAAATACTGGGCAGATATTTGGGAAAACCCTATTGGCCATAATGACAGTGCAGATTGGATTAGCGATATACCCATACAAAGCACTCAAGGCATGCAATTTGACAATATAACACTGGACATATTTGTAAAAGTTTTATTACGAGCACATAATTGGAAAGCCCCAGGGTCGGATAACATACATAACTACTGGTACAAAAAAATTACATACCTACATCCTTTTATTTACAACCACAAAATAAGTTTATAAAATCACCAGACACTATGCCAACATATTTAACAAAAGGAGTAACATACATGATACCTAAAGAAGCTAATAGTATAGATCCCGCAAAATACAGACCAATTACTTGCCTACAAACTTTCTATAAGTTACTAACCGCATGCATAAGTGAATCAATTTACACACACCTAACAACAAATGATATTTTATCGGAAGAACAGAAAGGATGCCGAAAAAACAGCCAAGGATGTAAAGAACAACTCACAATAGATGCCATAGTCATGAAAAAAGCTTGTATAAAGAAGCATAACATTTACTCGATGTACGTTGATTACCGCAAAGCCTTTGACTCCATCCCCCATAGCTGGTTATTACATATCTTAAAGTTATATAAAATACACCCAATTATAGTATTATTTTTTGAAAATATAATGACGACTTGGCAAACCACACTTAAGACTAAAGAAATATCCACAGATCCAATTAAAATACAGAGGGGTATATTCCAGGGAGATGCTCTCAGTCCACTTTGGTTTTGTATGGCTATTAATCCACTATCCACTTTACTTAATAACTCAATGGCTGGAATCAAATTAAAAGGAAATAATAACCACCAAATCCTTACACATCTAATGTACATGGATGATATTAAATTATATAGTAACAGTAAACAAAACTTATTTAAACTTGCGGATATAACACAACAATTTTCACAAGATATTCGCATGCAATTTGGAGTTGACAAATGTAAGACACACAGCATTAATAAGGGTAAAATAAACAAAACAGAGTATAATTTAGACAATGGTGAACAAATAGAACCGTTAGATGAAAATAGTTCATATAAATATTTAGGATTCCATCAAGCAAAAGAAATTTACCACAAAGACACAAAAAAAGAGTTGACTGACAAATTTAGATACAGACTTAACCTTATACTAAAATCACACCTAACGTCAAGAAATATTATAAAAGCTATAAATTCATTTGCCATACCAATTCTAACATATTCTTTTGGTATTATTAAGTGGTCCAAAACTGATCTGGAAAAAATACAACGAATAATTAATACTAACCTTACTAAACACAGAAAGCATCACCCAAAATCATGTATACAGAGACTCACTTTGCCACGATCTGAAGGAGGAAGAGGATTGATAGATGTTCAAAACTTACACAATAAACAAAATAACTACACTTAGGAAATTCTTTCATTCTAAGTCTGAACACTCACAATTACACAAGATCATAACGGAAATAGATTTAAAATATACACCTTTAAATTTACAAACTTCTGAAACGCAACCCAATGAAACAATTATTAGTATACAAGACAAAATAAATAAATGGTCAGAAAAGTCTCTACATGGCAGACACAGGGCCGATCTTAATCAACCTCATGTCGACAAAGAAGCGTCGAACGCATGGTTGAAAAGTGGTGACCTGTTCCCTGAGACAGAGGCTTTTATGATTGCAATACAAGATCAAGTAGTTTTAACCCGCAATTACCTTAAATATATAATTAAACAACCTAACCTACCCACAGACTTATGTAGACTCTGCAATAGTGCTTCCGAAACTATCCAACACATAACGGGAGCTTGCAAATCTTTGGTGCAATCAGATTATAAACATAGACACGACCAAGTAGCCGCAATAGTACACCAAATATTAGCAAGCAAATATAAATTAGTCAATCAAATTGTTCCATACTACAAATACAAGCCAAGTACCGTTCTGCAAAATGACAATATTCGACTATACTGGGACAGAACGATTATAACTGACAAAACAGTACACTACAACCGACCTGACATTACTTTGATAAACAAAGAAAATAAAACAGCATATTTAATAGACATAGCCGTACCTAACACTCATAATCTAATAACTACACATACAGAAAAAAATACTAAATATAGAGACCTTGCAATAGAGCTTAAATCCCAACTCAAATTAGAAAAAGTAACAACTGTACCCATATTAGTATCCACGACCGGAGTAATACCCAAAACATTACATGACAGCCTCAAAACTATTAATGTAGACCAGCACACATACAGACAATTGCAAAAAGCTACAATCCTCAATACTTGCCGTATAGTTAGGAAGTTTGGAGTTAAAGAAGCATGATGCTCACTTGGCCGAGGCCCGTGAACATCATTAGATTAACCGGTTAAATACCGAGATTCTTTAAGAATACACATTACATAATAATAATTTGTTTATTATCAGGTAACAGATGGCCCATAAATAAATACCTTACAACTAAAATACATATAAAAATAACATTAAAATTAATTAATCTAAAGCTTCCGTATCTTCATCTTCTTGTGGTCATAGAAGTACCCATCAGGTACTGTGACCACCTTCTGAGGAGTACTAGAAGCTTCAGTGGACGGTGCCGGCGTCCCTGCTGGGGGTGGTGCAGAGGGAGTAGGTGCTGCGCGGGGCCCAGGAACATCGTTGGTGCTGCGTGAAGCAAATCCACGAATGTATTGATGATTTATCTTATGAATGTATGGTATGTATGTAATGTGTAAGATGGTAAGTATTTTTTTATTATTTTGTTGATCCATTACCTTTCATAATACACCGGAACGGTGGCGTTGGTAATCTATGACAAATATACGTAAGAAAAGTATTTCTCATTGGCTTCTGTTGTAATAAATTGGTGTACATCATGTTCGCGATCTAATAAATTAATTAATACTCAAATTAAAATACTTCACGTCCTCGCCATAAAACCGTGCCAATTTGTTAGATGACTTAGTTCATTAATTTTATCGGAACAGAGTTAGATAAGCTACATAAAGGTGTAAAATTGTTTTCTCACAGTGGGCGAGAGTGGGGGTAATGGACCAAAAGCTATAGTATGCGGTTTCACCTCATCGCCTTTGCCTGCACACCGTCCCAGGAGACCGCTCGCAACAATGCCTGTCCTATTACCTCAATAACCATTATCATGCTTTGTATAAACATGGTTGCTAGCTAATAAATTTGCTATAATATAATAACTGGATATAATTACTAATATTTGATATATATTATATATATATTTGTTAATAAAATAAATATATGAGATAAACAAAAACAAAAAAAACCTACTTACAAAACCCAATTTAAATATAAATCGTATCCGCGCGGCATGGTGGCAAGAACGCTGGCCGCATTTCCTCGTTCAATCGCTATGATGATTCTGAAAATAATCTGAGGCGAGGTTCTATTGTTCAAAAAAAGAAAACCACTTGCGTGGCACGCATTTTGACCGTAAAACAAATAAAATAATCAATATGAAAATGCACGTCAAATATGACCATTACCTATATAATAAATAAATAATTACTGAAATACATTTCATTCATTCAATACATTAAATTCATTTTGTACCGATTGGTCTAACTTTTATTATTATATCGTTTGATTTCTTGCCCTGTCTTGTTATACTCGTATATATTTTTTTCTGAATTTTCCTCAATAAAACGCAGCAACTAAATCAATTGAAAAGGAAGAACACTGGATATTCAAAGAACACGCCTGCATCTGTTCAGAAGGAAAAACGAATAAATTCCTTATGACCAAGACGTAATAATAATTATAAGGACCGTCCAATTACCTTTGAATATCTCTCGCTCGCAGAGTCCAACAATTTTAAAGATATTTTAATTCTGAGTGTATTTTTCTCAAAATGTAGTTAATCAACTTTCTAGAAAATAAAGCAGTAAACTGATATTAAAATATTTTAATAAGTGATTTAATGCACCCACAATCAAATTAAAATTATTTATTTCCATTTGGTTCACAGGTAACACTCGGATATTGTCAATGTTTACAAACAAAATACAATATTATTAAGATAAATTAAAATTAAATTATGGATGGACCGAAATAAGTAAGTGACATTGCTGCCATAAACAAGTACTGCAGCTTAACCTAAATTTGTGGCTTTATAAAGGCCGTGTCAACTTATAATCTAAAATAATTATAATATAATCTCTAATTATAATAAAATCTAATTAACTAAAATTTATTTCGTGGCTGTACAGTGGCCGAGTAAAATTAAAATCATAATAATATGAATGCCATTATATTATTTATAATAACAATAAGACCTTAATTCGTGGCTGTAAGGAAGCTGTGTCAATTTATACACTAAATAATAATATTAGTAATGAAAAATAAAATGAAAATAAGTTAAAATCGTGGCTGTAAAAGGGGCCGTGACAGCTTATGATCTAATTTTATTTATGACTAAGTATATATAGCTTTTCTATGCTATGGTTAAGGTCATAGTAACTCTTTTTAATTAAGATATCTAATCTGCTACTATCCCAAATTAGCTGTTAGTGTAATGTCACTAGACATTAAGCTCGCCTATGCACATATAACTAAGCATGGGCGTAGCGAGGTACGGGCAGGGAGGGGCAGCTGCCCCCCCCCCCCCTTTAGAAGAGCAGTTGTAGAAGAAGAGCTTCTTATGAAAAACCACGTAGATTGCTTGTCAAGTAATAAAGCTATTTCTGATTTTTTAATATTTTTTTAATTACTACCTCCACTTCTTTTTAAGGTGCCATCTCCTATCGGAGGTCGGCTATCATTTAGGCCATTTTAATGAAAAAAAACTGCAATTTCCTACCTCTACTGACCTTAATTAAACTTCATATGTTAAAATAACGATAACAACAATATAATCTAGGATTTTCTTTGTCGGCTTCTGTTTCTTTGTCAGTTTCTGCAAATAGAATGTGTAAAATGTATAATTTATTGAATTGCAGTGCAATTTGGGAATGCAGCCAGTATTCTTGGTACTTTTAATCAATAAATTTTCGTTGGTAGAGATTTTAAATATTTTTTATCTGTTATAAATATGTTGTACTATTTTTATTAAGAATGAGTTTTCTTAAAATCAAATACTTATTGAAGGTGATCGCACACTTGTCCGCACCGAAACAACTGAAAGAATCAATCTTTACGCATTCCTTTAGAATTTGTCTGATTCGACGCGGACTGGTGTATGTGGTGTCATTAAATATGTTTTCATAGAACGAAAACATATTTAATGAGTGTTTTATTTAAGCATAAGTGTTTTATTATGTTTGATTCAAAGGATAAATAAATAACGATTTATTTGCATGCCGTTTTATGTGAAACGCTATTTATTTTAAAACCCACAAATAAATTAATTTTAATTCTGAAATTTGATTCTTTCGGCGCGTTCGGGTCGGACAAGCGTGCGATCAGTATATAGTTTTTTAATTTATATTTCCTGTGAGCACTAGTACAATCAGCGAGCTGTGTTCAATAATTAACATTGTGATATTTTTTTATTAATTGTGTTTGCTACAAGTCCTTTAATATATATGTATATATGTCTTTGAATGCCTTTTTATAAGTATCGTAGTTCCTCAGAGCTGGAGACTACATTGGTGCCTTTTTCTATCTGCCAATAAGGCGCCATTGATTCCTCTCACGTCTTGCGGGATCCCGGACTAGAAAGTCTATTCTTGACATCTCCCTGATATTTATTAATTTCGATTCTACTGGTTAGTACTTGTATGTATCTCTTAAATACTTTCTGACACTGATATGACAAAACTGATGTGACTTTGTATGCTCTTACTTTAGAAATTAAAAGGGCTCTAGCCACCATCGAGGTTCCAGCTCTTCTAGAGCCTGTTGGAGTTATCCAAGACGATGGCAAGAGACCCGATGGTATGACGTTGGTACCCTGGGAACGGGGACGTGCTCGGGTGTGGGACGCCACGTGCGTTGACACCCTCGCCGCGTCGCATCTCAGGGGCACAGCGCATAAAGCGGGAGCCGCGGCGGAAAATGCGGAGTCCAGCAAGCGGCGCAAATATGTAAGTATATTAAAAGATTACATATTTATGCCGTTTGCTGTAGAAACTCTGGGCCCATGGAGTCCAAGTGCAAAAAAGTTTTTTAACACCGCGTCTTGTCGTCTCCTCCGGTGACAAGAGGGCTGGCTCTTTCTTTGCCCGAAGAATCAGTATTGCAATTCAGCGGGGACATGCAGCCAGCGTTCTTGCTACCGTTCCACGCGGACGGGACTTATCCCTAAGGATAGGGATATTAATATTAATTTTATATTTTGTAAATATTTTTTTCGAATAAATTCTTTAGAATAATATGTTAATCTAGTGATAGATACACACAACTTTTCCTAAGAAACCAATTCGGAAATGACGATTTGGCTTCTCTATACAAATTTTGGAAAAGTCAAAACAATTTGTTACTTTCGACATATGCCGTCGCTCCCGGTTCAACTAATACCATCTTGTGGAATCGTTAATAAATTTTAATTAAAATTGACACTCGCCAACCCGTCTGGCCAACGTGGCGAGTGCATGCCAAATTCTCCAGAAATTTCTGAAAGGACCATCTCTAACAGCGTTGTCAAAACAGCTCGTCAACACCTCAGGAGACAAGAGGGCTGGGCAATATTTGGGCCAAAGGATCAGCATTGCCATTCCCGTGACAATGCTGCCAGTTTTTTTTTAGTTTTAATTTGTGTTTTTAAATATTCAGTAGTTTTTTTTTAATTAATAGTAATTTATATGTTTTTTAATTTAGTTTTTAGTTTATTTAATACTACATTTTCATTTAAAATATACACAGAAATAATAAAATAAAAACATAGGAAATTTTATTTATTATTATTTTTATTTAAGAATAGCACCTTTTTGGTTTGGGTTGCAGCTACTCCTTGGGGATTAAAGTGAGCTAACGAAGGCTGGCCTAAACTCCGTGATATTTCACGGCCGTCACGTGACGAGACTGTCTATTGTCGGCTAATTTACAAAGGGTCTCGGGTTCATAGTGAATTAGTAAGGGAGGTCATAGTGAGAATATCTTTATTAACTGATTTTATTTTGCCTGTTAGGTTTGATTTTAGTTAATAATTATGATAGCTAGAATGTTGTAATTCGTCAGAGAACCAAAGTTACTAACATAGCTTTCAAAATTATTATAAAATTAAGTGGCAATGGTTCGGACACTGCCAAAGGACCGATGAATGATGCAGAGAGAAACGGGATCCAGGTGGACAACGGGACGCGACGCGGAGTGGGACGATTCCCCGCTAGATAAACAGATGGCATACGAGTATAAGTAAGTTTTTTTTTTAAATTAGAACTATTGTCACAATTTGGTGATTACCGATCATGAATATAATAAATAACCATTTAATAAATTCTCATAAATTGTTATTATAATATAATGACACGGTCGGTGGTGGCTCCGTTGTAAAAACGCTTTCCATAAAATCATACAAAGGTCGGTTCAAACCCCCCAATGAGAAATACTCTTTTCTTACGTACATTTGACATAAAATTACAACCCGTGCCTTGAAGAGCACGTTAAGCCGTAGGTCCCGGTTCCACTAATACCAACTTGTCGAATAATTGGAATCGTTAATAAATTGTCATTAAAAAATGAGATCAGACCGAGCAACCCGCTAGCGTGGCGAGTGTAGGCTAAATTCTCCAGATATGTGTTCTAGAAGGCCCATCTTCAACAGTGGAGGTTTAGGACGCTGTAATCAATAATATTATAAAGTTGAAAGAAGATTTGTCTTTGTGTCTGTATGTAAGTAGTTATGTTTGTATCGCCTTCAAATAAACCATAAACCGCTTTTGATGAAATTTTAGAGAATTGTTCCTTGGATCCCCAGGACAGGTATATATTTAATAATAATAAGACAAATTTCTAAGCATTTTATGGATTCACCGTGCGGGTGCCGTGTCCATCGTGTGTGGGAAATAGATGTTAAACATAAAAATAAATACATATTTTGCAAATAAAGTAGAAACAGACTGTACAATTCGTTTTTAATAGGTCCTTTGAGCGGTGAGAAGTGGCGCGGAGTGGGCAGAAATGGCGACGACAAAATGCTCACTGATTTAACAAACTAAATGAGATAAAATAAAACAACAAGAAGCTGGAAACTGGGAATTCCTGTGGCTGTTTTTCACGAGAATTTAAAATAATTTTCATGTATTATATGTCGCAGAATTCACAAACTATGTAGCATAGGTACATATCATCACGCCGACTGTGATCTCTAGCAGGGTTTTTTTTAACATACATTTTGCCAACTTTGCTATATGCCCATCATAACAAGCGGCAACCTCGTCGATGTCTCTAGCAAAACTAAACTCAAGAAATATTACAAATAAATTAAATATGTTTTTGTGTCTCGAGGAATCCAACTCGGTATCTACGCGTCTAAATCCACGGACTTAACCGCTAGACCACGGATGTAGTCACGTTAAGAACCCAGTTCAAGAAATATCTGCCAAATTTCATCTAAATCGATTCAACAATAAAGGCGTAAGGCGAATCCGATTCTTCGAAAGCTTGTTTTTTGACCACCCCGATATGGATACGGTCGTGATGATACTTTATTTATTTTTATATTCCTTGTAATTTGGGAATGGATATGGAGAAAACTTCAAAATCTATGACCCTGTAAAGGTTTTTTTTTTGATGGCCACTACCAGTATATGTTACGCTGGTAACACCCAAAAGGTTAGTAAAAAAATTAATAGAGAATTTGATATTAAAAATCGCTAATGTCAAAATCATAATACCAACTCGATTCGTATTCAAAACGACTACCTACTTAGAATTGATAAAAATAAAGATATCCATTGATTGAATTCACGGCAACAACACGTAAATACGTGGAAAGTCAATAAAAGTCAACATAAAGTTAGATATACGACACCAAAACATTGAACATAGATTTTATTTCAATCACTGACATTTTACTATTGATTTTATCATAAAATACTGTTTAATTCTCGGTAGAAGAAGGAATAAATTTATTTACGAACTAGCCACTTGTCATGATAGGCCTAGGTAAAGGACCGATTGTGAACTTTTGCGGTTTGTCAATTTGTTTCGTAATCCTATGCAGAGTGGTCATATCTCTAATGTTTAAACAACGCGTGAAATTAACAAACTGCGTCTCACTGACGCACTTGAATCAGTAGTAGGTATAGATCCGTAAGCCGCTATGCATTCTTTCTCACTCGCACAGTAATATTTTTTATGGACGAGTTCACATTTAGTAAACTTAACTTTAAATAATAATAAATAATTAAGGAAACCTTATTTAGTCAGATTTAAAAACTAACAGGCCACTGGAATCTGCTAAAATGAAATGAAATAATTTATTTGTCAGAAACATGGTAGGTACAGGGATGTAAATTATTATATGTAATTATATCACATGCTTCGCTATTTCCAGCATACAAATATTTATTTAGTCACATGACTTTCTCGAGCTTAGTGTCTAGGTATTCTTTTGTCGAATAAAAACATTTATTAATTAGCATTTGTTTGACTCCTAATTTAAACAGTTTTAGTGGCAGCTCCCTTAAGTAACTGGAAGCTTATTAAATATCTTTGTTGCCAATGCATAATTATTCTACTAGGATAACGCGTTTTAAAATTGCAATTATCCCCAAGAGTTTTAAAAAGTTGGAGGTGGCTTTTTAAAAATAAACAGCATTCAAGTATATAGATAGAAATAACAGTCAGTAATTTTAGTTTTATAAATAAAGGACGACAGGAAGTCATAAGCTGCTGGTCTTCTGCTAACAGTTACTCTTTGGACTGCTACTCTTCTACTAGCAGGAGTAGAATAATTCAAAATAATTTAATTAATGAAGTTTTACCTGTAATAGGTGTACGTAAATAAAGATATTTTAACTTTGACTTTGATCCTCGAAATCGGTTGTAAAGTTCTTAGTTGTAACCTCTCCATACCTCTAAAGGCATAAATGTTACAATTTTAAATATTTCCGGTAGGATAAGTGTTTTTTCTGGCAACATTAAAGATTGCTTTTCTGTATTCTAATTATTTATTTAGTCTGAATTATAACACGCTCTAGCACTCTATCTATAAATCTGTCTGTATCATTTTATCAATATTAATGTGTCACGAAAATTTGTTTTTAAAAGTGATTTAACTAATTATTAATATGAAAAATTAGAAATACAAATTTAAATTATATAAATTTTAGCCGATAATAACATAAACACGCTTTAAAGAGGCTTCAAGGTTCGTCGCGATGTACCTCGTGTTTGACAGTTCTATAATAATACTAATAATAATATCTTTATTCAGTAAAAAAATTACAAGATATGAAAACAATAACATATTTCATTATGCATGGTACAGAAAAAACAGACATTTGCAGCCGAACTAAGCCTATATGTATAGGTCTGTCCGTCGGCAGTCAACGCCCAGACACCCTTTTAAATATATTATTACTTTTTATATATATTCGAAGTAGATACAAAAATATTAAAATAAAATAGATTGAACTAAGGGCTTACCACCAGGGAGGGTACCTAAAACGCTCGCCGCATTTCCTCGTTGAATTATAATCGAAATATTCTGTTTTAGGTAGTTATGGCATTTGGGATCGTCACACTCTTGAAAAATTCGTTTACCCAGCTCTTTTATGAATTTGAACTTTTTATTACAAAATAAAAAAGAAACAAAATGTACACAAAAAGAAAAATAAAATAAAAATTGTGTGCTTGAGATCCTCTTTTTGTATATGATGTATGTGTGTGAGTGTGTGTAAGAGGGTGTGTTAACTTGACATACTTTGTTATTATGGCATTCCTATTTTACTATTGACCGTAATTCCTCCGTTATATCATGGTCAAGAGACTGTAGCCATTGTGTGACATTCTTACCTAATACCTCGAGCGTGTGAAGGAGGCGTTAAGGAATCGTCTAAGATGCGGGTGTAAATCTATGTTCTTAACCGCTAGACCACGGAGTATAAACACAACAATTCAAATACTATTTTAAAAATAAAACACAGTATTTGTACTAAATCGGATATTTTAGTAATCCGTCCAAACAGTCGCTCAACAAACCGTGAGTCAGCAACTTACACAAACCGACGTTAATTGCCAACAACCATAGAACATAAAGTTACCGAAGTTTTAAACAATACGGCCAAATTATATTGTTATCCGCCTGCCTCGTGAATGTCCGAATTAATGAATTTACAAATTTGTAATATATCCCACGATAAAATATCCTCCTATTTTTCATTGTTAAGTTGTTCCTAACTTTATCGGTTTTAAAATCAAAATATGATTGACGTCCATTACTTAGAAATTAGGAGAACTTTATACGTTCTCAAATCAACATTTTGCCGTCCTCATAATACTTCAAGTATACTTAAAGTTATATCAAAAATTTGAACAATACCTTTAAAAGTATTAGCCAGACAACAAAGGATTTTGGCTTGACGGAGTATCTCTTTTATTAAATTCAGTGGAAACATTTCTAGACGTCGGATTCAAGTCGGGTTACGTTCTACGTCCACTGACCTAACAGTAGTTGTAAATTTTACAATATTCTCGAGTGCCTTTACAGATACAAAATTGCTTCTCAATTGCATGCCTAAATTCACCTTGCTCTAAAACCTATATGAGAATAAAATATAAAATGAAGTAAATTGAATTATATTATAGATGAATCATATACTCATGACTGACATTAGTCCCTAACACTATGCCGGCTTAACTGGGCATGACGGCAATTCGAACCTGATCCCGAAATAATATTACCATGTAATAAAATAGAATTATCACCATGTGAAGCTTACAATATTAGATCTTTTTAAAAGTAATAAATATGCTGGCTTAAACTTTATTTTATTTTTATTTATTCAGGAAACATACAGATCTTAAATCATAATTACAACAATTCTAAAAGTTACACAATCCAGCAAAGTTTCCACTTAAATATTAAACATAGATTTTGCAAAAAAAATAATAATAATAGGGATAAGCTTAAAACAATACCTATATAACAAATACAACTAAATAATATACATATATATAGTAAAATAATGGAAAAAAAATAGTAAAAATAAATAAATTAAAAGTTCTCCAAGCAATCCAATTATGATTCATTTAGATAATTTTATAATAATTTCTTTTTTTAACCTAGCAACACTAACACTGAACAAATTAATATGACCGAAATTTTCATTGTAGTTTAGGCATGATCTTAGCACAAAGGAGTTTTGCAAGTATTTTTTAACTTATAGTATATGATGTACTTGTATGCATAACTGTACGTATAGTTAATGTATGTTAATGTGTGTAGGTATAATGTGTAGTATATTATAATTAGTTAAGTAACTTATTAACTGTATCATTATTTTTTTATTTTTTTTCATCCTGACTATCACCTTACTCGATCCCCAAGGTCAGCTGGTAAAGAATGCCTACTGGCATTATAGCTCGCCTCTGTACTATTTTTAAGTGCGTTAAAGAATTTAAATAAATAAATATATAAACTTGCGTGTTATCTTTTATAGTAAAATAGTAACGTAAATCGCCTGCGAAAATTAAGTTCACAGCATTTAGGAATTCAAAACGCATTCGATTAACGCATATCAATTAAGCGCAACTCATATAATTTGCTTAAATCGCAAGGGATAATCGAAATCATTGCATTGAATTAACAATTCGAATGAACGAATGCGTGGAATCATTCACTCATTAATCGTATTTGCTAATGTGATTTACTCGAATGAACGCTTTGATTGAAATCTCTCTGAAATTGCTGGAAAATTGGCGGAGATTAGTCGCTACTTCGTATTATACTCGTATCTTCGTATCGCTGTAAATAGAGGCGATTGAATTATAAACATTACTAATATTGTAAATATGAGAACTCTATGTCTGTCTGTCTATGTATCTTTGTCACGCCTTCACTCAAAGATGAACATAGGCTATATTAAGTAGTTAATTAATTACCTACTGACATCAAATAATGTTAATATTACAATATAATTATGAAGCAACTACCAGATCGCTATTGAAAAATAATGGACTATTCGCATTTCCTTGTTTAGTATATATCTATTTTTATTGCTTGTATTGATTTTATTAGTGCTGACTATATCGAAGTTGTTACAGAAGATATAATGTATGATTTGATACAATTTGATTCGAATAGCATTATTTACATATATTTATTCATTACAGCCCCTAGAACACAGCGTCCTAGACCTCCACTGCTGGAGATGGGCCTTCCAGAACGTACTCGTACATCTGGAGAATTTGGCCTACACTCGCCACGCTGGCCAGACGGCTTGGCGAGGATATGATGTAATTGTTTTATGACAATTTATAAACGATTCCACAAGTTGGTATTAGTGGAACCGGGACCGACGGCTTAACGTGCTCTCAGAGACACGGGAAAGGTGGTGTTGTAAATCTATGACAAATGTACGTAAGAAAAGTGTATTTCTCATTGGTACATGCCGGGGGGGTTTGAACGGACCTTTGTAGGATTTAAGGAACGCGTTCCTACAACTAAGCCACCACCGCGTTACTTATATAATCCAATTAAATTGTAAAATTATTGTTATTTCAATAGAATCTAAAATATGTACTAATAATACCAAATTAGGATAATGTATTCGAAGGTATAAGCCGCAGATTTATGTAGGTGGAATTTAATCCAAATTGTCTACCCCAAGGTAAATTGTTTGTATAGGATTTAAGGCTAAATTAACCACTTTTAAATATAATACTAGAAGAAGAAGACACATTTATAAGCATTCCATGAATTTACCGTGCGGGTGCAGGGTCCATCTTGTGTGGGCAAGAGATATGAGAAGAATAATGTCTCAGGCTTGCGACCGACTATAGGCTGGACAACAAGACGCTCACCATCCACACTTCTGCTCTTATTTTTTTATTTTTTTATTTAATAATTTAATGTACAAAGGCGGGATTTAATGCCGCGAGACATTCTATCATAGCCAACCATTGGGACAACTTCAAACACTTAACTGAAAAATAGGTGTACACATATTAAAATATAAATCATGTTACTATGTTATTTTATAACTACATATAAATATATAATATATTTATTTATTTATTTATTTAAATCTTTATTGCACTATGTACAAGGGGCGGGCTTAATGCCGCTAGACATTCTCTGACAGCCAACCTTTAGGATAATGTAGTAAGTTCAAGGTGTGAGGTAGGTGCAACATGTAATATAGATATGATAAATATGGAAATAATTAGGCTCTAGATAAAAGGATATACTTACATACTAAACTACATCCAAGAATACATATACTACATACAATATACATATATATATACACACTACATATAATATATACACATACTACATATAATAAGTACTTATATACTTTGAGGGAGCTGTTGTAGTAATGCAAGTAGACCATTCTTTTAAAAAGTTTTCTGTTAGGCGCTTGTCGAATTTCAACGGGCAGATTGTTCCATAGATTAGCAGCAACTACAGCGAATGAATTAGAAATAAAGCCAGAGTGGTGAGAAGGGATAGAGAGAACGGAATTGTGAGACGAACGAAGAGATCTGTCATGAAGTGAGGATAGATATACGAATTTGTCCTTGAGGTATTTCGGCGTCGCAGGCTCATTGAGTATCGAAAAGAGCAGGCAGAGTATTCTGAGGTTCCTACGACAACGAATTGGTAGCCACTTTAGCTTGGCGCGATACTCAGAATAATACCTAAATAATAATATATATATATATATATATATATATATATATATACATATATGAATTTATAAACTCTTCTTCCTACCCAACCAAATACTGTATGATTCCGGTAATGCCGTCTTGGATGCTCGTTCTATAAATATGTTAGTAAGTGGTTCACAGATTTTACTGGAATACTTCTCGCACCAACTTCCACTGCGTAAAGCTGAGCCATGAATCTATTGCTGATCATTTCTTTTGTGAGATCATAAAATAAAATTTGTTCGACTTAAATATCTATCTATAAAATATTTTAAACTCTTAAAATTACAATAATTATTATTGATTAACTCGCGTCCTCAGAAATTACTCGCAAGACTTCAGGTTATAGAAACGTGTAAACAAACGGTTTAGATAATTTTAGAAGATTATTTGGTAGAATATTTAAAAAAGGGGACTCTGTCAGTTCACATTGGAACTTACAAAAAAGTTATCCACATTCCACATAGGCATTCAAAACAAATTGATACGCTTTTCGAAAGTACATTCGACTGGAGATACACTAAGGCCATGTTCACACGATACGAGTATCTACAGGTTCAGATTTTTTCCGACGTATGCATTATTTAGTAAAAAAAAAGAAACTTAGGTACTAAAACTGTATTATTTATTTAAAGCTTTTTTGCACAATACCTACAAAGGTGTGATATAATGTCGCTTGACATTCTTTGCCAGTCAAACCTTTCGGACAAGGAGAACATTTATTTGAGGTAGGTGCAATATGTCAATTAATATTAAATAGATTGAAAATACAAGTGTTTAGAATATTACTTAATAACTATAATAAATATTTATTATTAAAATTACATACATACATACATAAGTTATACTATATAAAGCAAAAATAATTTAGGTGCATGACAACCGATGATGTAGGATAATAATTAGAAAAAAATAATGAAAACTATGAACCCATAAAATGTTTCTTAGCAAAAAAATTTTAAAAATTGAATAATAACTTATACCAGGAAAATCATAGTTCCTAATTACATACCATACAATCTTGTCATAACTTTGTATTAATTTTTTTCTTCGTCGTAGCTATCGCTACAGTACTTTATATTGTAATTAAAAACGAGCATATGAGAACACTGTATTAGTAATCGTCATCATCATCAGCCTGTGCCATATCACACGGTCTTCTTTCACTTTATTTGAATAGGTGGTAGGCGGAATGATGGTGGTAATTTGCCCAGTCTGCCGGGGCGGGGAAGTATCTTATATTCACACATTTCGGAATCAGGCTCTAATTGCCGTCATGCCCAGTCAAGCCGGCATAGTGTTAGGGACTGATGTCAGTCGAGAGTGTCTGATTCCAGTTGCTAACATTCATGAACACGCTCCTCCGCGTCACGTATCATCAGGTGGGCGCAAGGTCACATAAAGTGCTAGTATAAAGAAGAAAAACAAAAGTAGCGTACAAAATAATAAATAAATTAACAACTTTTTAAAACTAATGTTTTTGTTTACCAAAATTCCATTATTATATTTAAATAGATGCGTGTGAACGTGCCATTAGTGCGTACAGTGGGGGCACATACCGAATAAGTAATAGACGAATTTTCCTAAAATACGATCGTCAGAATTCCGTATCTCAAGTGAAATATATTCGGCCTAAAGGGCTGTGCTTACACCGGATTATTACTATTAAATCCAGAGTTTTAATTCAAACAAATAAAGTAATGTAGGGGGCGGGCTGGTGCTATAACTAATAAAGTGCCCTGCAGCTCTATTCTGTTACTTAGTAAGAGTTCACTGTGTAGTTGTAATTATGGCTTGTAAAGTTTATAATCATACGAATATACCTTCGGACATTAAATTATTACCTATAAAATTATTTATCCTAATAATTTTAATTAATTTAAATCTTATACAATATACAATCTAGAAGGTATCTTATTAGTTTAGTAAACATGTTACTTACAGACCAGCATTGCATTCAAAAGGTAGGTAACATCGTTTACTAAAACACAAAAACTAAGTAGTACAATGACAGAAACAGTAAGCTACAGAAAACAACAAAAATGAATATCGCAAGTACTTACAGATGCAAACAGTATTACTTAGTATTATTACTGTTATCTTTAAAAGTTTGTATGCCATAATCTGGTGGACCATGAGTTTTTTTTATTTTATTTATATAACATATATCCTATTGTGTATCCTATTATCCTACGATTTCATTTCATAAAAAGGACCGGAGATTATTAAACTCTTAAAATTGAAAAAACTGAATTTACAGTTTGTACCTACATCACTAGAAGCGATATTCAAACGCTTATCCCGCCCTGTTGAGCGGAAGTGCGATAAAAATGGCGTCACAAATAACACGCGTACTTTCAACCACATTATAGAGGTTCACAGAGTTTTAGACTGCTGAAGACGAGCTTTTTATAACATCGACGCTTCTAGAACACCTAACTCTTAGATAACATGCCATGCCTGTAATACTGTTCTTACCTCTGGGATGGTTCCGCTAAGTACCTTACAGATGCACTAATTGTCCTACAGAGGGGGGCGATTCGGATAGTGAACCACATTACAGTGTCTAAAACTCTCGAATCACTGCAGCAAGCAATCTTAAAGGAAAACGTTTTGCAGCGGTGCACACCCCCACCGTTGAGTTTGGCGTTGACTTCACAAACATTCGAGGCCTAAACGCCAACCTCAACGCCGTCCACCACAATCTGGAGACGACGCACTCAGCAATGCTTTTTCTGACGGAGACACAGACACGGAAGCCCGCGGACACATCATACCTGCATTACCCCGGATACTCGTCTGTTGTCGCCGCCTTCGTCACATGGAGGACTCTTCCTTTTCCGTTACCCACTATCACTACGCGTACTCATAAATTTGGAGACTCTTACATCTGTCACACGCTGAAGATGTGGAATGCTCTCCCAGCCAGTGTGTTTCTTCACTCTTATAACCTGGAGTCCTTCAAGCGAAGTGTGAAAAAGCATCTTGTTAGGCCGGCATAGTGGTAGAGACTGATGTCGGTAGTGGTGACCGGCGTCAGTTGCTCCCATTCTTGGACCTCGTGTACTACTTGCCATCAGGTGAGCACGATGTCACATGTCGTGTTCAGTAAATAATTTTAAAAAAATAACTTCGCCGAGGTGTTGCCTCTCTGAGCGTGTTCTACAAGCGATACCACGGTGAGTGCTCTGGGGAGCTCCCTAACCTTACTTCTTCTCCATTCCGCAATCGTACCATACGCACAAGCCTAAATAAACTTATAAATTTGGGAGTCTCTTACATCTGTCGCACGCTGAAGATGTGGAATGCTCTCCCAGCCAGTTTGTTTCCCCAACCAGCATAGTGGTAGAGATTGATGTCGTTCGTTACTGGCTGACGTCAGTTTATTAGGCTTACCATCAGGTCACTCGATGTCACATATTAAAAATAAAAAAATATCCAATCCTAGTGGAGCATTCCAGAACATCATTACAGACCCTAGAACATTACCTTGACATCCACTACTAGAAATTATGGACCTTATAGAACATAATTATGAGGCTGTCCGTCTTTCCGGAGTATTACTCGTAGAGTAAGAGTCGGATAAACGCCTATTTTATTACAAGAACCAAAATGTTAATCAAATTATGTATTCGTTAATCTTATTATATCTTTATAGCACAAATACAAAGGCGATGAGTGTACCGCCAACATACAATAACGTAGCCAATATTTTACACACCTTAACTGTACCTATGAATGTACAGTCACATTCATAAATGTCCAAAAAATGCGAAGGGAAAAACTCGCTCCATTACGACGCCTATTTTTTTAATATTACTTCGTGAAGTATTCGACTGCGAAAGAAATAAGAATATACATCTACATATAAAATCAATGGTTAAATTATTTCAACAGTTGTAGAAACTAAAACCTAGGAATAAAGTATCATCCTTTCGGGGTGATCAAAAACCATGCTTATAAATAAGCGGATTCACATTTAGCCAACTTTACTGTAGGCCAATCATGACAAGTGGCAAGCTCGTCGGTGTCTCCAGCGTACCAAACTCGAGAAATTTCACAAATTAAATATTAAAAATGTATTTATTTACATTAATAAATATTTTTGTGTCCCAACCAAGAATCGAACCCAGTACCTCCGAGTCTAAATCCACAGACTTAACTGCTAGACCACGGAGGCAGTTCCTAGTACAACACCGACCATATGGCTCACAAATTAGTCTCCTAGATTGTTCTACTTTAGTTATTCTACAAAAGCATCCCTAGGTAGTGATAGATTATCAGCCCGGTTAAAGATACGTTTAGCTAGGCCGACAATAAATACCTCGATAGTAGACATCTCCAGACCTCTTGCAATTACAGAATATTGCTCGAACCACGGCGCTTCGGATACCACCCTGAGCGATATGTTCTGCTGACTCGGGATCTTGGGCCTGTTGGTTTTGGCCAGAATGTGTTGCCTTGCTGGTACAGCATAAATAAGTCGGGAACGGATGAACATCTTATAGATCCGCACCTTCAACCTGAGCGGCAAACTGGAGTTCATTACAGGACGTAACAATAGCTCGGGCCACCTTCAATTCAATTTAAAAAATCTTTATTGCACTAAAAAATGTACATAGGCGGGCTTAATTTTCTAAGCCTAATTAACGAAATGGCAGGCCATCTTATACCCATTGTTAACCAATGCAGCAGTTTTGACGACATTGATTGACATACGCCACCTGTCCAACCATACAGAGAGGAGATGCAAGCTAGAGGTAGGTTCTAGGGCCTGTAATGATGATGTATATTTAGAAAAATCGCCTGTGTGTGAATAAAAAATGTTTTTAAGGTGACTGTACAAGGATTTCGAAACATTGCTAAATAAACCATTTCTTTAGTATAGCAACCATTATGTAGGTATACTCACATTTATGCAAAGTTAAGGGGAGTGACTTGCTTTATAGGAACACCGTTAGGGGGTGGGGAAGATAGACGACAGGAAATTACTGGAGTTACTCACACGGTGTACGTTATAGGTATACCTTCATTATTTGTAGAAAAGGACATCATTCATCTTATATGGGGATTTTAGCTAAATTGTATTCACACCTACGAGTATATATTAATTTTTTGATATATTATTCTACCTCTGACTGCCTCCGTGGTCTAGCGGTTAAGTCCGTGGATTTATACTCGGAGGTACCGGGTTCGACTCCTGGTCGGGACACAAAAATATTTATTAATGTAAATAAATACATTTAATTTATATTTAATTTATTTGTGATATTTCTCGAGTTTGATACGCTGAAGACATCGACGAGCTTGCCACTTGTCATGATTGGCCTATAGTAAAGTTGGCTAAATGTGAATCCGCTTATTTATAAGCATGGTTTCTGACCACCCTGAAATAACGGTCGTGATGATACTTTACTTTACTTATTTTTATTATTCTAATATATATTATATATATAGTTTCGGTGTGTAAAATGTTTAAAATATCATTCTGATAATTTATATATATAACGTACTAGAGGACTTGATTGATACGGAAACTACATTGCTACACATTGATAGACTACGTGTATTTCGTAGCGCATTTTTACATTATTTGACGCTACGAGACATCGTAGTTTCGACGCGTAGTAGCTACGATGCGTAACTTATGTCTGACACGACCTGGGAACCCTTTTTACGATCGAGTCAGATGGTGGCTAAAGTTGAGTTCCATCAAAATGAAGTCTCAGTATTAACAGTTAAAATAAATCAAATTTGACGCCTATTTTAACATTAATCGTTACAATTACATGGCTTAATAACTAGATATATATAAACTCAAATTTCAGATTGTTTAGTAATGGAACTGTTAATTCTAAAAACGATAGCATTTTATGTTAGCGCTGCTAGTAATTTCTATTAACGAAACGCGGAAGTTTATTTCATTCATTCAAAATTTAATATTTTATGTGGTTTATATCAATTAGGGAAAACGGCGGTTTCGATCAATTAAAGTCTATTATTGGTCTCATCTCATAATGATGTGGTTAAATGAAATTGACTCGTCATTTTGTTATTCAAATTTACCTACCAGGACACAAATTCTCGTACGAAATGCATGTAGACTAGATTTGTTTAAATGAAACTGATTTTTAAGCTATTCAAGAAGATCCGAATCAAGAAGATCCGTAACGAAAATAAACCTAACACCCCCCACTCCGACCGGCACAACGTTGCGCGTTGAAAGCCGTGCATCGTCTAATGTCGTTTCAGTTCGGCAGACTTCGGCACGGTGTTTGTGTGCGTGCGACTAGACGTATACGTGTAGACTAGCTGCTTACTGCTCATAACTGATTCTATCTCTTTTAGACACAATGCTAGGTAAGAGAGTGTGCTTTTTGGCTGCGTAAACAAATACTGCATAAATAAAATAAATAAATAATTATAGATAATTGCATAGGTTTATAAAAAAATCAATGCAATAGCTTTACCGCGGCAGTCCCCGAGAGCCACAAGTATTTTTTTTTAATACTCATCTTTAAGCAACTTTCAAAATAACTCTTGCTTCAAGCGGTTTTCTTTTTACATAAATATAACCATGGCAAGCTTACAATATTAGTTCTCCATTAAAAGCAAAAAATGCCATTTGACATCATTGCAAAGTGCCAACCCAGTAAAGTGTATTCACACGTTTCAGGATCAGGCTCGAATTGCCGTTATGCCCAATCAAGCCGGCATAGTGTTACAGACGATGTAAGTCATAGGTGTCTGATTCCAGTTGCTAACATTCATAGACCTGGCGCGCCATTTACCATCAGGTGGGCAAGGTCACATATCATACTAGTATAAAAAAAGACTTGATATCTCATCTGTTCACACACAATACACACACGTAGGTACATACACAACACACAAGCCTGAGTTTAATTTAGAATTTATTCTTGATTGAATTTGTAATTTATTTTTCTTTTAAAAAGTGTTTTGTTATTATTTAGTAAATTTAGTAAAAAAAATCAGCGTGGTTTCTGACTACCCTGGAGGGGATACAGTCGTGATGATACTTCTTCTATAAGAAAAACTGGGTTGAATACACAGATATTCCTCAGGTGTTGTAACAAACGTTGCCGTGAACTCGGGAGGTCGTGGGTTCGATTACCACCGGGGGCAAGTTGTACATTGTATAATTTGTCTCGGTCTGGGTGTTTATGTGTATAATATGTATATATTTACAAAAAAAAAGTATAATATGTAGTTTATCAACCATCTAGTTTCCGTAACACAAGCCTCGTAGCTTACTACGGAAACTAGATGGCGCTGTGTGACCTGTCTGGAAATATTTATAAAAAAAATAAAAATCTGACTTATTTTGTTAATACACCTTGCATCATATCGGGCTATTCGCATCATTCATCTACAGATAAAATATACGAAGAATAATATAGATAAATCAAAACACACAGTCATTAGGAACGCATTACTTAGGGAGCGTAATAGCGGACTGTGCGTGACATGGGCGGGCCGCCCTCGGCTGACGTGTACGCCCGAGGACATTCTATGATGGCAATTAGGAATGATCGAACCAGACAGGCTATATATATATGTATAAAGTAATTAATTTTATTCGAAGAAAGTAAGGTAATTAACTAAAATTGGGACGTCTCTAAAGGACATTTATTATTTATAGTATTTTAATGTTTTATAAGGTTAACTAGCTGACCTGACGAACTTCGTACCGCCTGACAGTCAATGAATATCATTATTAAAAATAATAATACTCACACAAAATAATTTTTAAAACAAATCACAGGCAATTTCGAGACGTAAAAGTTAGACCAATCGATTTGACATGTGTTGTTTTTTTTTAAATATCAATTAATTTGGTTATTTGTCATTTATTCTATATTATATAAGTAAAGTAAAGTATCATCACGACCGTTTCCCTTTCGGGGTGGTCAGTAACCACGCTTATGAATAAGCGGATTCACATTTAGCCAACTTTACTATAGGCCAATCATGACAAGTGGCAAGCTCGTCGATGTCTCCAGCGTACCAAACTCGAGAAATATCACAAATAAATTAAATATTAATTAAATGTATATATTTATATTAACAAATATTTTTGTGTCCCGACCAGGAATCGAACCCGGTACCTCCGAGTCTAAATCCTCGGACTTAACCGTTAGGCCACGGAGGCAGTTTATATTATATAAATAAGCTAAATATAAATATCTGAACGAACGCATGAATATTTGGCAACCAACATTGTTTGACAGGTACGAACATAGGGGGGGTTGAACTGACCTTATTTTTTTACTTGTCTATAAACTAATTTATGTTTTTAGAGGTAATAAACGATTTTACGATTATCACAATGATACGTCAGAATATTCAAAAAGAAAAATTATTATTGTAATTAGTGATTAAGCAATTAATTGAAATATGAAGTGTAATTATTATTTTCTTGATACCCAGATATTCGTAAAAGAAGTGGGTAAATAAATTTATCAAGAGTGTGGCGACCCCAAATGCCATAACTACCTTAAAACAGAATATTTCCATTATTCTTCAAAAAGGAAATACTGCGAGGTGGAGCCCTTAGTTTATTTCGTAAAATAGTTTTAAGTTTATTAGTTATTTTTAGTTGTGTTTTATTTATAATTAGTTTTTAATCTATTTTATTTTAATAACCTCGGTACAGGTTACAAGTTTGCGCCGTTTGGAGTCGAGATGATGGGGCCATGTGGACCCTCAGCCAAAGAGTTGTTCAAGCGGTTGACGGAGAAATCTGGAGACAGGATGGCTGGCAATTATTGCTAATAGCCTTGCTATACAGAGGGGAAGTGTTTTTATTTATTTATTTATTTAACACTTCAATGTCCAAAGACAAAGGCGGGCTTTATTAATAAATAAATATATATATAATAAAAACATAAATAATAATTATATATACATAGATATATATTAATAATATACTTACAATGTTGCCAGTCTTCTTGGGACTATCTCTGATTGGTTGTCTCTTGACAACTTTGACCGCCTCCATGGTCAAACGTTGCCGTGAACTCAGGTCGTCGTTCGATTCCCACCGGGGGCAAGTTGTACATTGTACAATTTGTCTCGGTCTGGGTGTTTATATGTATAATATGTATATATTTAATAAACAAAAAAAAGTATAATATGTAGTTTATCAACCATCTAGTTTCCGTAACACAAGCCTCGTAGCTTACCACGGAAACTAGATGGTGCTGTGTAACCTGTCTGGAAATATTTATTTATATTTATAGTTATTTAATTTGATTATTTTTATTTATTTTATAAATATTATTTTAATGAAAATTCATGATCTTTATGTATTTTATTTATAATCCTGAGCCAGTACCTTTACTTTCGAATTTCACACTAAATAGTCTGAATAACGCTTAAGTTTAAAGCCGTGAATCTGTGAGGATTTAGCGGTTTTGTGAGGTTTCGCACCGACCTTGCAAGTTCTAGTACAAGTACTTGAATGGTTTCCAACAAATCGGTTACCTACAGTGATTGTAATAGATACTTTACTAATTACGTGGTTTAAAACCGAATCCTTATATTACATCTAAGATGAACTAATTATTTAACAAATCGAATCTTTAGAAAAGTAAAGTATCATCACGACCGTTTCCCTTTCGAGGTGGTCAGAAACCACGCTTATAAATAAGCGGATTCACATTTAGCCAACTTTACTATAGGCTAATCATGACAAGTGGCAAGCTTGTCGATATCTCCATCGAACCAAACTCGATAAATAATAGTAATTAAATGTATTTATTTACATTAAAAATATTTTTGTGTCCTGACCAGTAATCGAACCCGGTACCTCCGAGTTTTAATCCACGGACTTAACCGCTAGACCACGGAGGCAGTCTTTCAGGATCTCTAATTAAATTTTAATTAGAATTTTATCTTTTTATAGTATGATGTATAATTTTCATACTCGATACGGGCCGTTAGCACTCAGTTGATAGACAAATTGAGCCAGTTCCTCTAACGTTTTGATACTTTGATTGCAACCACCTTTTGCTCTTCTGGAATTGGAAGCTTAATCTTAATCTCTAAACTTATATTAAGAATGTGTCTTTACTGTAACGGGGAGAGCACTGATACCAGTATGACAGTTAACTGGTATAGGTATCAGTGAATCAAACCAACAATTGATAGTGTACCTAATAGTTTTTATAATTTTAACGGGTCTTTACGCGATTTACCTTAGAGACATATTTCTCCCGACCTTTCAGCCAAGTTGCATTGGCCGTGGTCACGGGTCGACTGAAGCTATGCGGTGTAGTCTCGTACATACTGGGCGGTAGATGTAAACCTACCCACATCACTTTTAAAAGTTTTTAGAAATCACGACACACGACACTTACAATCCTTGGCGACACCGGGTCTCTAAGGTAAATCGCGTAAAGACCCGTTAAAATTATAAAAACTATTATGAATATGCGCGAAAGTTTAAAAAGTTTATGTGTACCTAATGTAAAAGAGTTCTTTTTATTTATGATGTACCACTTATTTAATGAATAAACGCTGTTTATTATTATTATTATAAATGACCTACTGAAGGTCGTAGGTGCGGGAATGGATGACGGTGGCAAGATATTAAAGTAAAGCGCCTATATAGTGTTGCCCAAAGCGAGACCAAGACTGAGACTGGCCAAGTCTACTGGTATTGGTCTTGCACAAGAGTCTGGCAATAATCCTGCTTTGACTAAAATTATTATTATTTATTTACACATGTGACTTTGCAGTAAATGGCGCACGAGGTCCGTGAATGTTATGAACTGGAATCAGTCACTCATTACTGGCATCAGTCCCTAACACTATGCCGGCTTGACTTAGTATGACGGCAATTCGAGCCTGATCCCGAAACTTGTAACTCTACTGGGTTTATCGGCATGAACGGTTTACCACCATCATGACCGCCAATCACCTGTTAGATATAAATATATTAGTTTTTTATAGTACCATGTGAGACTGAAGTGTATATCCCGTGAACTACTATATCAAGATGTGATCTGATTATTCAATTTTTCTTGAGAAGAAAAAATAACTAATTGCTAACCTGCTGGTCTTCTGCTAACAGCTTACTTATTGCTGCTTAGTCTTCTACTACTAGTAGTAGTAGAATCATTCAAAAAATAAAATAATAAGATAGGAACGGGTGGCGAAGTATCATCAAGACGCACATCAATTCATCGGGAGGTCACGATCCTCATATTAAAAACTGTCTAAGGAATGCCGCTTGACACGTACCAAAAAGTTGAAGGCGCAGTACAAATTGACGAATCAGATGGAGATGCGGAACGAATCGACTAATCAGGTGGGACTAGGAACTAATAGACTTGCGATTTAGATTAGTTTTAGATCAGTGATTCATATATATTGAAGAGCTTAAATAAATAAATGTCAGTACTTAAATGAATGATTTAATTATCAAATAACTCCATAAATTAATAATACACGAAACAAGTGCTCTTCATAGCACATTAACTCATTTTGAAGAGTTCATTAAAACGTCGACAGCGTCCGATATCAATAATTATGTAATCCATAATATGAATTTAATTCGGTACAGTCCGCAATTTGTCTGCTTGTTCATCTTTAAAGTATTTTTTATTAAACAGTAACGTAATGGTAATGGTAGATTCCATACATTATAATTTAGATTCGTCTAAAACATCAACCTAATCCAACTATTCCACTACTCAGATATCGTTAAATTTGTTTTTTTATTATTTATTATTCTTTATTATTATTACTCTTAAAACATAAAAGTACGTTCTTTGTACATAAAAGTTGTCAGTAATCCACCATAATGAGTTGCGCGCTCAGTTTAATTCGTAGATCCTTAGCGAACTAGAACGCTCCTTTAGTTCGTCAGCTCCAATCTCGAACCAAAAAAATACTGAAGTAAGTCGTTCGTTCACTGTTACACGCATTTTATTTTTGGTAATCTGCTGGTATTTTTGTTATATTAGAAACATTGTACTCATACATTTATTTTAAGATATAAAGATACATGTTTTCAACATGCTTTAACTTGTATATTGTGTAAATAACAATGCATTTGGTGCAATGCACTCCTTATTATTATTTTAGACAAAACTTTTATCTTGCACTCGCCAACAACTAAACAAACGATGAGAGCGCGCACGCAACTTTTGCTCCATGCTCACGGTCCGAACGAACTAAGGAGCGAAAGATCTGAGAAAGTAGGAACTAGTTCACGTTGGGTCTGTTTGTTGAAGCGCTTTATCGAACTAGTTGTATCTTCAAGGTGTTATGTATACTTTATCCTACCAGCGACTATTTTCTATGTAGTTGTCACAATATTTTTAGTCCGCTACCATTGTTTAAACTGATTGATGTAAGTGTTTTGATTGAAGTAAAAACTATATAAAAGAACGATAATGTGTGTTTGTAAGAGCTTTAATAGTTTGCTCAGTAGCTGGTAACGTACACACGCGATCCTTTGTACTTTATTCAAGACCTTTTGAAGTCCGACAAAATGAACGTAACAAGGGTGTTCAGGTTGAACCCTTGACAATCTTCTATTGTTAAGAGCATAGACATATAATGCAGGATGAAACCTGCACTGCTGATGGCCCTTCCAGCAGTCAAAAAGTCGGATTAAACCAAACATACACAGCTCTAGCTCCAGAACAACAGCATAGCTCAAGGTATGGAGATGCATACTATTGAAGAGTTTGTTGTCGGCCTGACTAGACGTATGTTCTATCGCTCTGTCTTGGGTACGGACCCCAATAGGAGACCACTTCCTAGAGTCGAATCTAGAACTGATGGTGGCAATTTGCCCATTTTTTTATTTTGATAAACCCAGTAAAGTGTATGCATTCGTTTCGGGATCAGGATCAAATTGCCGTCATGCCCAGTCAAGTCGGCATAGTGTTGGGGACTGATGTCTTAAGTCGTAAGTGTCCGATTCCAGTTGCTAACAATCCTGGACCTCGCGCGCACTAACCATCAGGTGGGCACAAGATTACATGTCGGGCTGGTTTTAAAAAAAAAACTCTTTGGGTTGTACCAACAGAAACTTTGGGAGCAAAAATAGAACAACTAAAGATTTTGTTTACAAAATAAATAAATAATGAACAGATAGAATTGGGGTACTACTTGTCCAAGCAATGTTATATGTCTTCGTTAAGGGTTGAACTTTGGTCCCCTTGTACCGCATCAAGAAGGAAAACAAAAGAAAGTTCGCTAATTACAGGAAAACACGGATAACACACGTATCAAATTTTATGACGTAAGGTTTTTAATGTGCGTGAAATTTTCAACATTATCGAACATAAAATTAAGTGAAATACCCTATCAATAGGTAAATTAAGAAAAGTTTTTTAAAAAAATTGTACAATAAGTATGTAAATTATAAAATAAAGTAGAAACTATTATTTTCTTTATGTGTTAACAGGTCACTGGAATCTACTAAGCTGCTGGTCTTCTGCTAACTTACTCTTTGGACCACTTTGCTGCTTAATCTTCCACTAGCAGGGATAGAATCATTTAAATTTAATTAATGACGATTAATAAATGCCTGTATAAGGTTTACGTGAAAAAGATATTTTGACTTTGACTTTGTGTTCAATTCTCCCGATGGATGATGAAAGAGGTGATAGGGGGCCGTCCATATATTACGTCATTCTAAATTAGGGGCGGGAGGGTTGGTCTGCGGATGACGGTAAATGATAGATGGGGGGGGGGGGGTGTTTTGAAATTGACGTCATTCTTATTTATTTATTTATAGTTTATTTTTCACGTACAAAAAGAAATTTCTTCCAGCACACCTAGTAAAATACTAGCTGCCCGCCCCGGCTTCGCCCGTGGTATTTACATGTATTATACATATAAACCTTCTTTAAGAATCAGTCTATCTATTTAAAAAAACCGCATCAAAATCCGTTGCGTAGTTTTAAAGATCTAAGCATACATAGGGACAGACAGCGAAAGCGACTTTGTTTTATACTATGTATTGATAATAAACACAATACTTAAATAATAACTACAACATTACATAATTAATAAAAGTACATATTAATGCTATACTTATACTTAAATACATGTCTCATACTAAGGAAAGATAATGTTCTTGTGATATTTTGCAAGTATTTAATGGTATTAATTATTATATATTAAAGGTGATTCTATAACCAAGTGTTTTAATCATATAATACCCTATTTTACTCAAATCTGCAATGTTTTATTTTGTCAAACTAGTAATGACGTCAATTTTGGGAGAAGGGGGGGGGGTCATTAAAAAATGACGATGGGATGATTATAGGGGGGGGGGGGTCTAAAATCTGAAAAAAATCGATGACGTAATTTATGGACGGCCCCTAGGGAACGCAAAGGGTTTAGCTTATATAACCAACTTTCTGGAGAATTTGGCCTACACTCGCCACGCTGGCCAGACTTGACAATTGATAATTTATAAACGATTCCACATTAGTTGGTATTAGTTGAACCGGGACCAACGGCTTATCGTGCTCTCTGAGTGAATTTTCTTATTTATTTATTTAAATCTTTATTGCACAAAGTACAAAGGCGGACTTAATGCCGCTAGGCATTCTATGACAGTCAAACCTTCGGGACAACAAGAGCAATTAAACAATGAAAGGTAGGTGCAATTACAGGCTTAATTAGACAATATAATGACATATATAAATTAATACATACTTACATACACATACAAATAAATAATATTTACATATCTACATACTAATACTACATGCAAATACATACATATAAACTACACATGTAAACAATAATAATAATAATAATAATAATAAAAACGTTTATTGACTTAAAAACCTAGATACATCAATCAGTAAATACGGGGATCCCTGTACTATGACCCAGAAGGTCTGTGATACAGGGAGCCCCACTCTTGCTTACAAACGTATTCGTGATCAACATGCATAATCAATAAATTTGAAAACAGTTTAGACAAGTATAATAAAAATAAAAATAACACGATATAAAATCAAAAAACTACAGTATTTATAAAACTCATTGCATAAATCAAGTATGAATAAACAAATAAAATAGATAAAAATAAATAATCATATATATATGATATAAATACAATAAATACAATAGATAAAAATAAATATAATATATAATATAGTATATTACTAAAACAATCTTTAACAAATCTATGTCATTACTTTCAGTACTTCTTCTGTTTTTTGGTAGTCCTGCAAATACAACCATTCTGTAACGGCTTTTTTAGTACTAGCATAATTCATTCTGTAAATGTCTAACACTCTATTGATGGTATTATAAATATGTTTACTGCTCTGCTTAAATTGTTTTTGTGCAAAAGAAGTTTTGCAATTTAATGGCGGACAGACAATATCTTTTCTACGTCTACGATGGCTGTCAGAAATATAGGGTAGGTTAGTATGCTTCCTCAGAACGGAGTTAAGAATGTAAAGTTGCCTTATTGTAAGTATTTTATGCCTAGAATACAGTTCGAAACTAGAGTACCTAAATGGTTTAAAAAACATCACTTTTACGAGTGATCTCTGCGCTCTCTCCAGAGTAAGCAATCTGATTTTCCCAGCTCCCCCCCAGATCGGAATACAGTACGCAAGGACTGACTGCGCTAAAGCCAAATACGTAAGGTGGAGCAGGCGAGATGAGGCGACATGACGGAGCTTTTTGAATATCCATATAAGTTTACGGGACCGCGAGCAGGTTTTGTCTACATGCGTATACCAGTTGAGTCTTTGGTCTATACTGACACCCAGGTATTTGATACTCTCCACCCTATCAACGAATGCGCATGAACAATTATTGTTATTTTTATTACAAAAATGAGCCCTAAGGGAGAGTGTTGGTGGTGGTTTTGAAGAATTAGTTATAGAGAATGTCAGATACTTGGTCTTAGCTACATTCAGGGTTAGAAGGTTACGTCTTAACCATTCAATTACTACTCGCATTCCCTGCTCTGCGTAATTATGAACATTTTCCCAAGTATTCCCACTAAATACCAACGCAGTATCATCTGCATAGGTGTTGATTTTACAATGTTTTAGAGGTAATTGGCACAAATCGTTAATGTACAGCAGGAATAATGTTGGTCCGAGTACACTTCCCTGTGGGACACCGTAGCTCACAGTAGAATCCCCGCTAACCACTGCACCAACTCTTACAATCTGTTTGCGATTCTCTAAATAACTTGTAAGCAGTTGAAGGGGGGTGCCCCTAACTCCATATCTTTCTAGCTTATTCAAAAGGATGGGAACAGACACCGTATCAAATGCCTTAGCCAAATCCAAAAATATGCCAAGACACCTTTTACCCTTATCTAGGCCATCGACTATGTTATCAGTAAGAGATTGAACCGCATCTTCAGTTGAAACCTTATTTCTGAAGCCGTATTGATTGTCAGACAATATTTTATTTGTTTCTAGGTAGTTTTTGAGACGGTTATTTATAAGTTTTTCTAAGATTTTGGATAAGGCTGGCAACAGTGATATAGGCCTGTAGTTTCCAATATCGTGTCTGCTCCCATCCTTATGGATTGGAACTATTATAGCCTTCTTAAAGGCATCGGGAAATACACCACAGTTAAAGCAGAGGTTAAAAATGTGGGTTAGAACTGGAACTATTATAGGGCTTACTGACTTTAAAAACGTGGTGGGAATATTGTCCCATCCTGGTGCACTAGAATTCTTTAAAGTAGATAAAATAGAATTTACTTCTGATATGTCTGTGTTTAAGAGAACGAATGATTTACAGAATGAAGTTACAGAAAAAGCAAACTCCGATATATCTGGAGAAGCAGCAGAACTTCCAAGTAAAATATTTTCAGCCAATTCTTTGCCTACGTTGGCAAAGTAACTGTTAACAACCTTAATGGATTCAGTAGCGGAAGGACGTATATTAAGTAGATCTTCGTTTGTAGAATTTGGTTTTGTAATGTTAGCAATGGATTTTATTGTTTGCCAATGTAGTCTAGGATTACGTGATGTTTTTTCTAGTTCATGTCTTTCATATTGTCGTTTAATCTTTTTTAATAATTTGTTGCAAAAGTTACGATACCGGATATATGTTAGTTTAATAACACTATTGTTAGGATTCTTTCTTACTTTTAGATGCAATTTATCCCTATTTCTGATACAGCGCAATAAGCCTGGAGTAATCCAGGGTTGTTTAATCCTTTTACGGCATGGAACGTAGGTTGTTGTGGTATTTTTAGTTATAGCTAGAGTAATATGATTTATAAGTTCATTTGTTGCGTCATTAGGGTCTTGCATGTATAAAATATCTGTAATAACTGATTCTTCTAGGTAGGCAATAGCTTTTTCAATATCTAATTTAGTTTTGTGTCGTGGAATTACTGCTCGAGGAATCTTTAGTATAAGATTAAACAACACTGTTCTATGGTCTGTGACTGTTGTGTCTAATACGCATGTATTTGAAGGAAGAGAAGATTTGAGCATTATGTGGTCAAGACAATTTAATTCTCTGGTCGGAAGGGTGTGCGTGGACAATAGCCCATGGCTAACTAACATATCCAGATAGTCAGAGGAATTTCTATCCTTATTTTCGGGCTTAATGTCTATATTAATGTCACCCGTTATGATTATATTTGGAGAATTTAGTGAGTTTAACAAGCAGTCAAGTGATTTAATAAAGTTTTCGGCATTTCGGGTAGATGGGGAACGATATATACCCAGAACAATGGTGTTGGCTGTTCGTACTAAGAGACAGGATGCATCAGCCAGAGTAGGTTCCTCTATATTAGCCTTGAGATTACTCTTAATGTATATCACCACCCCATCGTTTTGATTGGTTGTTTTTTTTTGTAAAGTATAATGAATAATCCTTTAGAAATGGAGGAGTTTTATTAGGTGTTAAACGGCATTCCGTCATGATTAATAGATCACACTCCACATTAACTAATTTAAGTGTAACCATAAAGTCATTAAAGTTCGAGTAAATGCTTCTTATGTTTTGTGTAAGCATAGTTAGACTATTTTTACAATTTCCTATATATTTAGTGGCTTCAGTCGTGTTGCATTGAAATGATTTTGAAATTTGTATTTTGTCGATCTCAGAATTTAAATTATTACTTTTATTCATTTAATTTTATTATAATTGTTTATGTTTCCAGTAAGTTGACATATTCTTTTTTTGTTTGTTATAATCGCTTATAAATAACTTTATGTATAGTATTACGCGTAAAAAAATTCGCATGCACTTGCCAAACCATCTTAAATAGAACAACACTTTACTAACTTGTAAAAACAATTCATTAAAATGTGTATATTTAAAGTATTTATTGTTTTTAGTGCAGAAATTTAATAACTTTATATAAAAAATATTAAATGCTGAGCTGTTCAATAGACAAAAATAAAAGTTCATTGAATAATTGTAGAAGTCTCGAAATAACTGCCTTCGAGTAGGTACATATTTTACAACGTAGTTTAATATAGGATTATTAGTATTATGTGCACAGATAATTCTGTAAACCAAAGTTAAGCATTTATTTATTTTTAAAATTTTAGCATCTTTCATTACGAGATAAAGTAAACTAATTGATTTTATTTGTATTTTATATTTGTAGATAGTTAAAGAAATATACACAGTGTTTTTAAAGTAAATGAAAATGTTAAATAATATACTTAAACGGTTGTATTTTATAGTTAGACTAGGCTTATTATAAAAAAGTAAAAAGTAGATTAATGTTATTTTAGCTGTATCATAGATAAGTTTTATTGTATGTGATAAAACAGCTCTTATTTTGTAAAACAATAATTCCAAAAGGTTGTGTATTATTGTATATACATACATATAAAATAAAATGTAATACTATCTATAACCATATCAAATACAAGTATAATTATCAGCAACGCCTGAAATAAACTAAGTTTATTATGACTTCATGTAGTGTGCATATACAAGTTTTTTAAAGATTTTTATAGGCAACTGATTCAACTATTCGTATTGCTGGGGTTCGAACCCACCTCTTTACGATATTAAGGAAGGCGTTTTAAAAACGAGCCACCAGCGCTCGCAAATAAATAAAAAAAAGAAAAAAACTGTTATATATTTCCTGTGTCATTATAGCACAACCGAGGCTTAAGGTAATAGCGTCTGTGCAGCTACTCCAGGTTACTATATTTGTGTAGTTTTAAATCGAGAGTGCTTGGAAAGAAAAATGTCTCGCTATGACCTCGACATCGCTCCCCTGCGTGCAATCTCCACCATTATAACTTGAGAACATAAAGAAGTATAATAAAATACTACTGCTGTTTGTTTCTTATAAAATACCGCTTCTGCGTGTAAGTTTATGGAATTAGTTTTACATTTTAGTTGATATTATTTCTATGTCAGAATTTGCATGAAAGTAGAGTTAATGCAGTAGAGATGAGGTCGTTGCGTCGGATATGCGGCGTCACTTTAACGGACCGCATACGAAATGATGAAATACGGAAAAGGGTACTAAAGAAAGCATAGTGACATAAATAAGAAAAGGCATGCTCCGATGCTTATTTATTTTTATTTATAAACTCTTTATTGCACAAAAAACTTAAAAGTAATGTACAAGGGCGAACTTAATGCCGTCGGCATTTTATAACAGCTAACCTTTGGGAGTGTGGTAGAGGATTTCCGGGTGCATTATTATAAATATACAATTTACATACAATACATAATAACAACATGGTTCGGACATTTTGAAAGGATGAGTGAAGAGAGATTGACGAACCAGATATATGCGAAAGTCGTGGGTAAAAGAGGCCCTGGCAGACCAAGACTTACCTATCACGATCAAATAAATAAAACAACAGCTAAGGGTGCATTCAAAAGCCATCGAAACAAACGGCCATGCATGAGAAGGTTGATAAATGTTGAAGAAGCGAAAGAGGTATGTCGTGACCGTGACAAGTGGCGCTCAATTGTCTCTGCCTATCCCGCAAGGGATTTGGCGTGAATATATGTATGTATAATATTTACTTATTCAAAAACTTTATTGCACAAAGTAAAAAAGCGGACTTAATGCCCGTAGACATTCTCTGACACTAACGTTAGGAACAAATTTGAACAAATAAAGGTGCAATGAAGGTAACAGTAACAATAATATATATTTATAGAATATTTTTTCAAATATTATATACCTACTTATATAACTTTACATATGTATTTTAATATACTAATAAATAAAAATAGCACGGTGGTGGCTCGGTAGTAAGAACGCGTTCCTTAAATCCTACAAAATTCGGTTTAAACCCACCCGACATGTACCAATGAGAAATACACTTTTCTTACGTACGAGTACATTTGTCATAGATTCACAACACCACCGTTCCCGTGCCTCGGAGAGCACGTTACGCCGTCGGTCCCGTTTCCACTAATACCAACTTGTGGAATCGTTAATATTTCGTTATTAAAAATTAACATCATATCCTCGCCAAGCCGTCTGGCCAGCGTGGCAAGTGTAGTCCAAATTCTCCAGATATATGTTCTGGAAGGCCCATCTCCAGCAGTGGAGATCTAGGACGCTGTGTTCTAGGGGCTGTAAAGATGATGATGAATTGACTTCACAAAACTACACACAGACAGCCTTAAATTTAAGAAAACTAGGAAAGTGATAAAACTGGTCGGAGTGTTAAAAACATCAAATTTCCGAACGTGTGAATATTTAATAAATAAAATTAAAACTCGATATTTGGAGAATTGATTACATAAATCAATCACAGAGAGTCAGGTCGGCAAGAAGTGATGACCTTTTGAACGGCATCTGATAGCCAATACCCCACCCATCCTCCTACCCGTTTTGCGACCTTCCCAAATTTAGGCTAGTTACAGATTATTTTTTATTTATTTATTCGTGGGAAAATTTACAGCCTTTACAATATTATGTATACAAAAAATATCTAATCTTAAAGCCTTACAAATTTTCACTGTTAGCTATAATGAAATAAATAAAATAAGAACCAACAAAATTTGTACAATAACAATGAGATATAAAATAACAATTGCATTTGTATACTGATCCCGTTTTACAACTTAAGAATCATACAATATAATGAAAGTAATTAAGTGTAACAACAAGTATTAGTAACAATAAGTAGGTACTCAAAATACACTGAAGAATAGACTGACAAGAAATAAAACATAAGAAATAGAAATATATAATTTTATTTTTATTTATTTTTTCAATAACTTTAGTACACAAAGTACAAAGGCGGACTTAATGCCCGTAGACATTTACTGACAGCCAGACCTTAGGTGCGAATTCGAACAACTATATATACGAGTATGTGCAATCAAAGAAATATTAATAGTAGAATAAATTCAACAACATAATTACAATTACTTACATTAGAAATCCTTCCAGCAAGTCAAACCCAACACTTTTATAAAATTATATAAAACATACATACATATCTTCACGCTAGATCCCTTACGGGGTAGGCAGAGACAATTGAGCGCCACTTGACACGATCACGACATACCTCTTTTGCTTCATCGACATTCATTAACCTCTTCATAGATGCCCTTTTGTTACGAAGGCTTTTTAATTCTCCTTCAGCTAGTGTTTTATTTATTTGATCGTGATACGTGTGTCTTGGCCTGCCAGGTCCTCTTTTACCCACAACTTTCGCATTATATACCTGGTTCGTCAATCTTTCTTCGCTCATCCTTTCAACACGATGAGAGGAAATAGCAAGGGTAAGGTAGGGCAATGTCACTTACTTATTTCGGTCTATCCATAATTTAATTTAATCTTTTTATTTATTATTTTAATAATATTGTAAAAATTGACAATATCCGAGTGTTACATGTGAACTAAAGGAAATAAATAGTTTGAATTGAATTGAATTTAATACCTGGGATTTAAACCGACTTTTGTAGGATTTTTAAGGGAAAGCTTTCTTACAACCGAGCCACCACCATTGGAATTATACGGCTCAGATATTCACGTTGTTGTGTGTCCGAGTGTCCGGCAATTTAAACAGTCTGTTACAAGCCTTAATGTCATCCATCATATTTATAATAATGTTTCGCTTTATATCTGTTTTAGGTTTATTGGAACATTTTGGTCTAATGTATATTCGAGTATATTGAACGGACAAGAGAGATGTATTACGCGTGCTTTGAATTTGAATATATGATTATGTTAACCTACTTATTTAATAACAAATATTACGGATAAGATTTTTATTTAAATTAGGTTTTGTAAGTAAGTTTCTTTTTGTTTAGTTAAATTTTTATATCATATTTATTTAAAAATATGTTTAAAATATAACAGAAATTGTAAGTTTTTGTCAATGTTACTAACCAAACATTTAATTTACATTATTTTGACAATAACTTTACTGTTTGCAGTTCAAACCCCGCATGTACCAATGTGAAAATAAAATAGCTACAGCTCGACAATGTTGGAGATGGTCCTTCCAGAAATTTCTGGAGAATTTGGCCTACACTCGCCATGTTGGCCAGACGGGTTGGCAAAGATGTTATGTCAAATTTTAATGAAGGTAAATTCCGTTCTGTTATATACGATTCCACAAGTTGTTATTAGTGGAAACGGAACCGACGACTTAACGAACTCTTCAAGGCACGGGAACGGTGATGTTGTAAATATATATGACAAATATATGCCGAGGTCCGAACCGATCTTTTCTGGATCATTAGGAAAAGCGTTCTTACATCCAAGCCACCACTTTCGTCTTGTCCAAGTTCATTCTGAGACCAACCCGCTTTTCTCATCGATATATGCTGGGGTTCGAACCAACCTTTTAGGATTTATTTATTTATTAGGGTCGCCAACAGTGACAGCAACAAAAGATACATCGATTTTTACTTACAACTAAGACAGAAAACAGATGCTGCACCAATTACAGGCAACCACCACATGCTATTACAGTATCCATTAATTGGGCCTCTGAGTAGCCAAAATAAAAGTACAATACAATTACAGCAACAACTAAGTAAATCTAAGCAAAAACAAAAACAAAAGAACATGATACAACCACAATCAAGCAACAGAATTCCAAGGATCAAAATTGATGATCAAACAGCAGTTCAGTTTACAGTCCCAGCCAGGATCCGCTGCAGTGACAATACATTGCGCTTAAAAACATGCAAAGAATTAGCAAATATGTCTAGACTGTCATTATTTTTTCGTGAAAATATGTTGTATTCACGACATGTACGGTTTAGTGATGAGTGGTAACCCAAATTGGATCTAGATTGTCGTAGAATGAAAATAGATCATATTTGCCAACCCTTGGCAGCCTGGTCGGCACAGAGACACGAACACGGGACAGTAGATGGGGTGCGTCGATTTTACCGTTGATTAATTTATATAGAAACATACTATCCATCAATTGCCTTCGATCTTGTAATGAGGATAAATTAAAGTATTTTAAACGATCTTTGTAATGTAAAAGTTCTCTTCCTTTATTAACACTAAATGTCAGATGCCACAAAAACCTCTTCTGAACACTCTCGATCCTCTTGATGTACACGTCATAGTGTGGATTTCATACAATGCTGCAGTATTCCAATATACTGCGGACCAGAGAGTTAAACAAAATGATCTTAGTCGCAGGCCTTTTCAAATCCTTTGCTGTGCGTAGGGCAAACCCAAGAACTCTAAACGCTCTAGTAACTATGTCATTAATATGTATATTGAATTTCAATTCACTGTCCATTGTGATCCCTAAGTCCCTAATAAAAGTTTTCTCGGATATAACTTTATTTGCAATGCAATAGCTCCTTGCAAAAGTTGACTATAACAAGTGGATTATAACAAAAGCGTTCTTACAACCGAACAACTTTCCACCAACCGCTCAGCACCTGTCTATAAATGTACAAAGCCAGTGTTGCCAGTTTTATTCACGTTTCCGCAATAAAAATCTCGGCAAAAACTGAATAATTACAGATAGCAGATAGGTACTCGAATTTCTCTTGCATCTCGCCGCTTCGTCCTGAGAGTTATTGGAGTAATACTGATTCAATTGTTTTAAAAACACTTCAAAACACTCGAGTCTTTGTCATTTTGATTGCTTCTCTCACTTTTACATTTACTATTATACCTTTGTAACTTTGTAGTAGTTACTCTTTCGGTTTACTTTAAGAGTAAGTGTCCTAATCATATTACTAGAATTAATACATATTAATTAATATATGTATAATAATACAAATTAAATAACTGCCTCCGTGGTCTAGCGGTTATGTCCGTGGATTTAGACTCGAAAGTATCTAAATTCCTGGTTGGGACACAAAAATATTTGTTAATGTAAATAAATACATTTAATTAACATTTAATTTATTTATGATATTTCTCGAGTTTGGTACGCTGGAGACATCGACGAGCTTGCCACTTGTCATGATTGGCCTATAGTAAAGTTGGCTAAATGTAAACCCGCTTATTTATTAGCGAGGTTTCTGACCACCCCGAAAGGGCAACGGTCGTGATGATACTTTACTTTTTCAGTACATATTATTGTACATTATTTTAATATAATATAGATACGTACGAAATCATTTTCATTACAGCGTCCTAGACCTCCACTGTTGGAGATCGGCCTTCCAGAACATATATCTGGAGAAATTGGTCTACACTCGCCACGCTGCCGCGCTGGCCAGACGGCTTGGCGAGGATCTGATGTCAAATTTTAATGACAATTAATTAACGATTCCACAAGTTGGTATTAGTGGAACCGGGACCGACGGATTATGGTGCTCTCCGAAGCACGGGAACGGTAGTATTGTAAATCTATTTCAAATGTACGTAAGAAAAGTTTATTTCTCATTGGTACATGCCGGAGAGGTTTAAACCGCCATTTGTAGGATTTAGGAAAAGCGTTCCTACAACCAAGCTACCACCGCACCAAATTATTATTTATTATTATATACCTATTTATTTACATTATATTATATTTCATTTTAACGCCTCCGTGATCTAGCGGTTATGTCCGTGGATTTAGACTCTTAGGTACTGGGTTCGATTCCTGGTAAGGACATTATTTGTGAAATTTGGTATGCTAGAGACATCGACGAGCTTGCCACTTGTCATGATAGGCCTATTTTAAAATCGGTAATCCGCTTCATAAAAAAGCGTCGTTTCTGACCACCCCGGGAGGGATACGGTCGTGATGACACTCTTGATTTTTTAAGACTTGTGCAATAAAAATCAAATTGTACTCGAACGTGAATCTTTTTTTTTAAATATCTGATATACTTGCTTTGCTCGCGGGCTTGAGGTTGAGCAGCCTTGATCTAGAACTATGTTTTGAAAGGTCAATATGTAGGACTTTGTGTTCTTGGTGCTGTGAAGATTAAGGTGCATGTGCTTACAAATAAATTCAACCCGCGATAAAGCGAATGTGGTACAACTTTTATTCAATTAACTAGCAATCTTTGTTGATGACGTTACACTAAAAAATGCCACACAAAATAACATCCGGGTTTTTCGTTAGCTGAATCTCGGAAACAATAGGTCTGCATTGACCTAATATTTTAGGATGCCACTCACACGTAAAAGAGTCGAGCGGGCGTCGAGGCACAATCTTCTTTAGCATTATTTGGCAGTTTGTTTATCTAATGTAGTCGAGGCGTATTGACGATTTAGACGTATTGGTTCACACCATTTAAAGTCAAAGTCAAATCAAAAATATCTGAATTCACCTAAACCTATGATTACATTAATTACAGGCATTTGTGGAACGTCATAATTTAAATTATTTTAAATGATTCTACTCCTGTTAGTAAAAGATTAAGCAGCGAAGTGGTCCAAAGAGTAAGCTGTTAGCGGAAGACTAGCAGCTTAGCAAATTGCAGTGACCTGTTAATGTTTAATCTGACAGAGAAAGGAATTTTATTTATTTATTTATTAAACACTTCAATGTACAAAGACAAAGGCGGGGTTTAATGCCGCGAGACTTTCTATCATAGCCAACCATTGGAACTTTAAACACTTAACTGAAAAGTAGGTGTACACATATTAAAATAGAATTTATGAGTTATATTTTATAACTACATATAAATATATACATAAATATTAATCTACAAGGAAAACTCAGCTATAGCAGATTTACAAATGAAACAAATTCACAAACAAATTCAGCTTTCAACAAAAACGGAAGCGTCCCCTTAAACCCTTTGAGATATAACAAAATAATTTATGGTCGAATTATGTATCTTATATAAGTCTACAGAAAAGTCCGCAATGGCATTTATCTATCTCTTAAGAATAGCATTCTATATCCATTTTATTACTTAAAAAAATTGGCAATTAAAAAGCGGCAATTGAAAAGCTATTTACACAAATGCGGCATTAATCCTTATCATTTTAAATACGTTAGTTGGCTTCAGCATTTCATGAAAATTTTATTTCTTTCCTTTACACCATGCAAATTAAATGAATACATTTTAGGAGAGATAGCAAAATCAAAATAATGCGCAACGAAATTAACTTCATGTCGCCGTTTACTCGGACAAAGCCGGATTAAACAGCTAGTTATTATTAAAATACTTTATTGCACTTTACTTAAAATAACAAAGCCGAGGGTTTAACGTCACTGGTTATTAAATATTAGTCAAAGGCTGGGTGGTGTGTACATGACCTTTTTCAGCGAGAGAAAAAAGTCATTTCGGTTGTGTCGGGGCCGGATTGATTTACGATACGAACTGCCAGCATGAAGCCGCACCACCTATTGTTGGAGATAAAATACTATACCAAAATTGCTATCCACTTCAACGATAATGCAGACATCGGCATCGCTAATGAGCGTTAAAATATTTATTCCTAGTTATTAGCGATACAAACAAAGGCTTTCCACAGACAAAGCCTATGGATTTATACTACAAGTTACATTCACAAGAAAGCTTTTTTCGTCAATCTCCACCACGATTTCAACATCGAACCCATCACCAAATGGCGAGTTTCCACTATAAAAAAAAAACGCTAATGCCGTAAAACGGGAGTGTAGATGGTTTCACGCCTTCGCATTCACGTTTGGCGCCGCGCTGTCCCGATTGGTTTTTGTCCCGCAACTTGCCTTGTCTTGTCTATACTTGCAGCTACATGCCGAATTGCCAATTTGTGCGGAACTACAGTGTCAAAAATTCCCGAATAGTTGCAGCTTCACCTCCGCCGGTTGTGGAAACCTTCTTCTCTATCCCAAAACCGAACCACACGCACAGGCCAAAATATATACATATAAATTTTACATACGTCGCACGCTGAAGATGTGCAATGCTCTCCCAGCTAGTGTGTTTCCCCATTTCTATAACCTGCAGTCCTTCAATAGTAAAGTAAAGTATCATCACGACCGTTTCCCTTTCGGGATGGTCAGAAACCACACTTATAAATAAGCAGATTCACATTTAGCCAACTTTACTAAAGGCCAATCATGACAAGTGGCAAGCTCGTCGATGTCTCCAGCGTACCAAAATCAAATATCACAAATAAATTAAATATTAATTCAATGTATTTATTTACATTAATCAATATTTTTGCGTCCCGACCAGGAATCCAACCCGGTACCTCCGAGTCTAAATCCACGGACTTACCCGCTAGACCACGGAGGCAGTCCTTCAATAAAGGTTTGAAAAAGGCATCATGATAGGCCGGCATAATGGTAGGGACTGATTTCTGCTTCCATTCTTGAAACTCTCGAATCGCTTATCATCAGGTAAAAATAAAGTCGTGCTGGGGATGGTACAGAGGGAGTAGGTACATCGCCATACATCGTGCTGCGTAAAGCAAATCCACGAATGTATGTAGGTATATGCGGTAAACAACAGCGAACGGCCAGAATTATTTTTTGCAGGATATTTCTTTTTTCCAACTCCTATTATAAATTATTACAATTATAAAGAATAGCTTCAGTAAGAGAGACATTTAATAAATACTTAGTTACTTTATCCACGTAAAAGAGCTTCTTCTCGGCCGTAGCGAGGTTAATTACATTTTTCCAGTTCCATAAACTTTGTAAGTCTTCGTTTCAATTAAACTAAGAAACTAATTATGAACTAGATGGTTTTTCTCGTCCTATGAATGACATAACAATCTCGAGTAACATTTTCTAACAAATTGCAATTATTTTATAACTACCCGCTCCTTGTTATTTAAATCTTCATACTCATTCTTATTATTCTTATTGTTTATTTGTCACCGAACGTTCCCGCCGGAATTTGGTTAGGTTAGGTTAGGTTATTCGATATTTTAATTTAATTACCTAACTAAGTCGTGCCTGGTTATGTATGTTAGAAGATACATTTAATTAATATTTAATTTATTTGTGATATTTCTCGAATTTGGTACGCTAGAGACATCAACGAGCTTGTTACTTTCCATGATGAGCCTATAGTAAAGTTGGCTAAATGTGAATCAGCTTCATTAAAAAAAACAAAAAAAGCGTGGTTTCTGTCTACCCCAAGAAATGATACATTACTAGACCGAAAATTATTCAATGCTCTGTAAAACTACGGTCACGTCACTATTTACTCAGAAAACATAATTGGCAACGAAACAGTGGCCAAAGACGACGTCTGAATACCAGAGAGGGCAGTCCTCCCGAGAAATATGTCAGAATAGAGTGGACGGAGTTATACAAGTACAGTCGCGAGCTTAAAATGGTCAATTATGGCTTGCTCTTTCATAATAATTTACACATGGTATTTGTTGTTTTTCTCACAGGCGTGACACAGGCATTTTAAACTAAATGTATTTCTACCTCTCCATTCCAGTCACTTGTAATCTAGTAAGAATAATTTATCTAAAAATACATATAGGTATAACTTAAATACAATTAGGCCAAATCCCCATACAAGAAGAATGATGTCACTTATTTATTTTAATAAGAGTTTATTATTCTTTATTCTTAGTGTATCACCGTGCATTCCCACCGGAATTTGGTAAAGTCAATATAATTTAAACAAAATTGTACACAATATATATTTAACGTTAAAATATCTGTCTTGCCTGGAGAGTGCAATGTGAAGACAAGGAACAGAACTGGTAGTGTCATAGGAACATCAACACAATAACAAAAAATAACCAAAAATATTATATCTACCTATCTATATTAAATATAAATATCTACCTACCTTAGGTAAATAAATTAAGCTGTTGTTGCGGCTGTATATGGGCCTTGACAGTAAAATTATATATTATTACATATCTACTTAACTAATCAATATATATATATATAATTTTATTCGAAGTTAATTATAGTACATTAAATATAAATTAAAAGCTACCTAAATAATAAAATTAAAACTAAACTATAAATAAAAAATGTCCTCTAGAGACGTCCAATCCGAGATAGTCCAAGAAGACTGGCAACATTTCCCCTCTGTATAGCGAGGCTAATACGTTGGCAGAAATAATTGCCAGCCTTCCTGTCTCCAGACCTTTCCGTCAGCCGCTTTGACAACTCCTTGGCCAAGCGCCTCGCTGACGGTCCCCATGGGCCCATCGTCTCGACCCCAAACGGCGCAAATTCGTAACCGATACCAAGGTTAGCGTATTTGCGCAATTTGAGGTTCTCCGCAGAAAAAGCCGCACTTCCCGCGCCTGACGAGGTCGTCTGGATGTGAGATGGAGCTAATCTACACACGTCGCATCCCACACCAGAGACCTGCCAAGTTTCCACGGCCCAACAGTCATTCCGTCGGGTCTCTTGCCATCGCTCCGCCCATTCCGAGATGGTTCTAATATTGCGGGTACCCCAGCAGTGACAAGAGCCCTTCGGATGATGTCGTTGAGAGCCGCGTGACGAGGAATGCGGCCAGCACTTCTAGCACAAGAAAGCCCGTGGTGTCTATAGTGTATTTCGATCAACCGATGCTGAGGGAAAAGCCTGCAACCAAAGACCTGGCTCTCTAGTGGAAACGGCCATGAGGCGAGCCCGTTCTTTCATATTACTGGCAGATAAAATATCTTTCTTAAATTATATATACATTGTATGTCGTTGTAGTACGTTTATGTATCCCAACATAAATGTATGTAGTTCATATTATAACATAATAAATGTCAGCCTTAAGTTGGTCTTAGATGCTGGAAGATATTTAATTAAAGGAAATATGCATTAACGCATCGTCACCTCTTTAGCAAACTTCGTAACTTGGTATCCGACTTTATCATGTACGAAGCACGGATTATTCCAGGGTTGTCAACAACAAAATGAAAATATTTTTACTTCTGTACGGATATATATGTTAAAGTATGTATTTAATTTAAAGTAATAAACTGCCTCCGTGGTCTAGCGGTTAAGTCTCGGAGGTACCGGGTTCGATCCTGGTCAGGACACAATAATGTTTATTAATTTAAATTATTAAAAATTAATTTATTTGTGATATTTCTCGAGTTTGGTACGCTAGAGACATCGACGACCTTGCCACTTGTCATGATTGGCCTATAGTAAAGTTGGCTAAATGTGAATCCGCTTCTTATATAAAAGTGTTTTCTGACCACCCCGGAAAAGAAACGGTCATGATGATACTTTTACTTTATGTATTTATTTATAACTAATTTATGTATGAATATGGATATTCTTAGTTTATTTAAATATATAAATATATAATAAATTTAGTAAACAGACCTCGTGTCTCATAGTTGTTTTTCTTGTTGCCCTTTAGGTTAATTGTTTATAATGTACGTGAGTTAGGGTGTTGGCATAACAACAGCGTTAGTAGTGCATCACATTATGCAATGCGCAGCTGACTGAAGCTGAGCCAAGACCCTTGTCACATAATTTAAATTAAACTTATGACCCTTGTCATAAATTTAAATTGTAAATTATTATTATTATTTCTGATGTTAATACTTATTGAGGTGGCAATGAACGTTATTAATTATATATTTTTTAATAGTTTTTATTATGTATGTTTATTATTATGTATTTAATATTTTGATCATGAAGAATTTTTTTATACTGTGCAGCACATAAAATAATGTTTTTATATATTTATTTATTCCATATCTTCAACGTGCTACGACTTATGATGGAGGAGATCTGAAGTAGCCGAAGCGTCTGGAAGCTGTTATACCAGTAATGGTACGCAGCACAAAAATGCATGAATTACCTAAGAGTAGTTCCCGCTGAGATTCTGCCGGGAAAAACGGGGAAAAGTCCCTATCCCCAACCCAGGCCCATTAGCTATCCGGGCCTGGACGACCCCACTGTCTGTCTGTTTGACAAATTATACAAGAGTTCTCTCGCATTGTTGTGCTATTTGGCCAGTCACATGCATGCACTGTTATAATTCTATAAATTACCTGAAACAATGAAAGATGTATATTAGTCACACAATTTATAACAGCGAAAAGAAGATAAAATTCTGAGCACCCTATAGTTCACGGGTTCAAGAGAGAATAGTGTTTAGTCCCATAAAGTTGATCGTTTCACACATTATGAACAGTAAGCTCGTAACTAGAACATTCACTGATTCAGCACAAAAGTTACTACCAAGCCAGACAAACAACGTGTGTATTAATAATTTAGTTTACACCATTGAGATATAATGTATAGATAGGCTAATCAAACAAAAAAAGTCTCGCAACTTGATGACAGTGCGCTAAAGGGCGTTTTTTTTATGTGTAACCTCATGTTGCGCAAATGCAGTACAAATTGCGGTACAGGTTACGAGTTTGCGTCGTTAAGGGTTGAGAGTTGATAATAGTTAGTTTTAGTACATACATAACTTCACGCAAGAAAAATACGTTTCATTTATACATAGAAATAATTTGAAGCTTCCGTATTAAATAAATAATACATGCATACATCCAGGTACGAGGGATCTATATTTACGAATAAAATTATTAATAAGAAGCCGACAAAGCGATCGTAATAAAAATCTTGAATAAGATTTTCTCACACAAAGAAATATGGCTCAACGTTTGCTAAAGCAGGATCTACATATGCATTACTGTGGCGTAACGTATACCCGTATCGTTGCTTCGTATTGTATCTTCATAATTATTACTATAACATTAGTTGAAAGACCAATATTTAGATTATATTTAGTACCACAATGTTTTAAACGTCTAGTTACTACATTATTTTACAATAAACAGGAGTTAACCGCATCATAATAATAATAATATACATATACTCGTATGTAGTGTATGTAAGTATTTAAATATTTATGTAGTTTAAATATTATTATTTTTATGGTTTTTATCATATTTTATTTAACTAGTTATAAGTACTGTTGATAAGTGTTTTAATTTATTTGTGTTTTTCTATTTTGCTATGCCTAAACTTCGTTTTCATGCTTCGAAGGTTAATTATTTGTGTATGTAGAAAAGTAAAGTAAAGTATCATCACGACGGTTTCCCTTTCAGGGTGGTCAGAAACCACGCTTATAAATAAGCGGATTCACATTTAGCCAACTTTACTATAGGCCAATCATGACAAGTGGCAAGCTCGTCGATATCTCCAGCGTACCAAACTCGAGAAATGTCACAAATAAATTCAATATTAATTAAAATGTATTTATTTACATTAATAAATATTTTTGTGTCCCGACCAGGAATCGAACCCGGTACCTCCTAGTCTAAATCCACTTTATACCCATATTTTTTTATTTGCACTACTCTTTAAATGCTCTATTTGTGCCTACAGTTGGCTGTCAGTGAATGTTACTGCATTAATCCCGCCTCTTGTACTCGTATATATTGTAATAAGGTTTAAAATAACTAATTAAAAATATTTTGACTTTAACTAGCGATCATACAAGTCGGTGATACGACTCGGGTAAATTATTCATGTGTGGAGACAACTTTAATAATCCGTATTTGACGTCGACGTGTCTCCGTTGCGTCTGTAATATTTACTTTGATGCTTCGTTGGAATTGCTTTGAGTTCGTGAACCGAACCGACGACTCTAAGTGTCAAAGCTAGCCCATTCTTATAACAAGTAACTTTTTTATTTTATACTTAGCACGACATGTTATATCGCGCCCCCGTAAATTAGTATTTTTTTTGTGAAGACAGATCAGCCTCATCACACATCCAGGTAACCGCGTCCAGCTGCTGAGAACCTTAAGCTGCGGAAATACGCAAACCTCGGTACAGGTTAAACTTGTAGTTTGCGCCGTTTGGGGTCGAGACAATGGAAAAGGACAGCACATACCAAGAATTTGTCCAAGCGGCTGACGGAGAAATTTGGAGACAAGAATGCTGGCAATTATTTACGTCAACGTACTAGCCTCGCTATACAGAGGGGAAATGTTCTACGTCTTCTTGGGACTATCTCTTTAGGACATTTTTTATTTATAGTTTTTTTGTTGTTGTTAGGTTTAGTTTATAGTTATTTAATAGTTAGTAATTATTGTGTTATATTTTGTAAATATTATTTTTCTAATGAATATATATTTTTTAATAATTTTATCATTTGAAAATTGCTAATGCTGTAAAAGTAATTGTGACTTGCATTTTTTTATCACACTAAATAATTACAAATTAGCTTTGCCACATCCTTTGTGTCAGTAAATATAGTTAGTCTTTTTTGGGACTTTATGTAGCTTATTAAACTAAAAAATAATGGTAAACGTTCAAGGCCTATTATAAGATATATTAGAGACAGAAGGTAGATATGCAATTTTTATTATTATTATATTTATTTTTATTAATTATTTAAGGTCGCTATTAACAACATGGTCATAAGCGACATCTTTTATTGTTGGTATATATTCATATTTAGTACAATTAATATAGTGTTGTAAAAATTTAAATATATTTAAAACAATGTAATGTGACAATACAAAGAGCCCGAGACGGCCTAATTGTAATAAATTATTTGACTTTACTATTTATGTCATTATCTCAAAACTGACAATTTATGTAACGAATTATGTAGAGTGAACGCAGGAAATAGTGTCAACAGTGCCCTGGGGTCACTTATCGCCAGTCGAAATGTCAGTGACAAACCTCGACTTGCCATACACCATGCCATGCTGGTACCAACACTTATGTATGGAAGCAAGACGCGAATATGTCAGAATATGCATGAGTGTAGAGTTAATGCAGTAGAAATGAGGTCATTGCGTCGGATATGCGGCGTCAATTTGACGTACGGCATAAGTAATGACGAAATAAGCAAAAGAGTAGGTATGAAAGAAAGCATAGGGACAAAAATAAGTAAAGGCATGCTCTGATAGTTTGGGCATGTTGAAAGGATGAATGAAGAGAAATTGACGAACTAGTTATATAATGCGAAAGTTGTGGGTAAAAGAGGCCCTGACAGACCAAGACTCACATATTACGATCAAATAAATAAAAAAAGACAGCTGAAGGTGCTTTAAAAAGCCATCGAAACAAAAGGGCATGTATGAAGAGGTTGATAAATGTCGAAGAAGTGAAAGAGGTTTGTCGTGACCGTGACAAGTGCGCTCAATAGTCTCAGTCTACCCCGCAAAAGGATTTGGCGTGAAGATATGTATGTATGAATTATGTAAAAAAAATCTTAAAGATAAAAATATTTAAAAATATACTTCGAGTTTGAAGAATCTAAAGCAATGATGCACAGGCTGCGAGAGTCGTATCATGTATGTATTAGACGATGTTTCCCCACTTCCATACGACATGCGATTTGCTAGCTTTAATAAAACCAGCGATATTTACGATGGGTTATACAGTTTCTAGCTGCCATCAATTTTTGTCAACGTATTTGCGTGACCCTAATATATCTGAAGGATACTTTTGGTAACATTTTTTTTTTGTATTTAAAATATCAGTTGGTCGGGCGATGTCTAGATCATTTTTTGCGGTATGACACAACAGAGAGTAATGATATACAGGATTCACATCTACATGAAGTAGTACATATGTATGTTTATGTATAATAATGTGTATTATTAGTATATTGATATTATGATATATATGAAGATACTCGTATATATGTAGATAAGTATATATTAATCCTATTAAATTAACTTTTATAATTATATTATTATTATTATTATTTCTGTGAATGCACCTACAATTGTTCAAATTTGTCCCTAAGGTTTGGCTGTCAGAGAATGTCTTCGGGCATTAAGTCCGCCTTGGTACTTTGTGCAATAAAGTTTTTTAAATATTTTTTTTTTTTTAGATTTAAATACTTATTTTTATTTTCTTTATTACTGTGGTTTATTATTATTATTTATACTCGTATGTTGCAGTTTAAGTTTGTTTTTTTCATTATCATTTTGTTTTGCTAGAATTGTTGGCTTTTTACCCGACTGTGCGACGCAAAAAAGGGTTATGTGTTTATCAGCCTATGTGTGTGTGTGTACGAGTATGTATATATGCATGTTTGTTCCTTTGTGGCACACTGGAAACCAAACGCGTTGACCAATTTTGATGATTCTCGTGTCAATCGATTCGTCTTTATCACGCGAATGTCACTGAAGATATATAATCACATTTCATCGTTGCGACAAACAGACGCCATATTGTAAAAAAATAATGTCGACGGACAATATTGGGTATCATCGAATAGGTATTTAAAAATCATATTGAGGTTTCTCTTATCATTTTTCATTTAGAGTGACTATTTAGAATCTACGAGAATAACGATTTAAAGTTGTTAGCAGTCATTACCATTTAAAATTTCAATGTAATTCCTATCTTCCTACCACCTACCTATAATGCGAAGATTTGAATCTGTCTCAGTTTTTAATGGGTCCTATGGGCTATGTAATAAAAAATATAAAATTATATAAATGGTAGTTGAGCAGTTATCAAACTTATTGGCGAAACTTTTTAGTTTTAATTTAATTCTTTTTAATTTTAAAATCTAGTAATTTTATTACGCATGCTGGTTTTAATTTTTTTAATTTATTAATATTATACTTAATATTTTTTTGTTGTATTAGATATTTGCGGGAACTTATAATAATTTTTATATAAGTAATCATCTGTTGGTAGATGTAAGTTTTCATTGAGATAAATAAATAAATAAAAAGTCCTTATAAATGTCTTATTATTTTATTTTATTGCTCTTTCCTAAGGAGGGCTCTTCGATAATGAATTAAAATTCTACAGGCTCTGTCCCAATATAATTGAATAAAATGAATAAATTGATCTTTTCAGTCTGTCTGCAGTTTTGCTACACTCATCATAGAAAACGAGATTTACTATTGGATAAGTCCAGTGAGGCGGAGTGCACCATCGTCCAAAAACGAATCGTCTAAGATAGATTACGTCTGTCAAAGCTAGGCAGAATGGCTAAGATTTTGACATTTCTGACATACCTAATCGATTTTAGACGATTGTGCACTCCGCCTCACCCCGCAGGACCAGTAACTTTTGTTGAACGAAACAAATGGTCTTACATAAAAATACTCTATTTTAAATTTGAATAAAAACACACAAAATGTAATATTAAATGTTTTATACTTTTATTATTCTAATTGTTTTTCTATTTTTTATGAATAGTTATGTCAGTCAAGTCACCTATGGACAATTCTGTGCCGGTTTATCCGTTGTAGGTAGTTGTGGTAATGGTATTGGTAATAGTAATAGTAATGGCAATGGTAATTGTAATCGTAATTGTAATGGTAATGTAGTAGTAATTGTAAGCATCGCTTGCTAATCGAAGATTAATGTGGATGTGCATCACATGCCACAAATCACGTGCAACGCTTAATGTTTTGCGTGAGAAGTTCTGTGTTTTGTTATATAATTTTATCCGGATCTCTTTTGAATTATGCTTATTTCTTATGCCTTTTCTCATCTTTTCCAATTCTTCTATTATAACACTAGGAAAAATAAATTTATATTTCAAATAGGTACGAATTTGGTTTAGTTAATTCTGAAATTCATATCATTACTATCACGGTACTTTACGAGTACGAGGTTCTGGCAATTAGAAAATTTCACAACTCTTCATTACCAAGAAAGAAATCCGGCTGAATTAGAGTTAGAGTTAAGAAATCCTTTCAAAAACAATAATTTCTAACTTCATGTAGCAGTTGAAGCGAATTTACATGAACAAAGAAATGCCGACGGGATAAAATGTAGCTCCGCTCCCGAGAGCCTGGCTCTAACATTACTTGATACTATTTCTGTTCTGTGCAGCAGGGAATAAGCAAAACTAGCTTATTTACGAAAAGGCGGCTCCTAACACTAGCTAAATTAACTTCTATCAGATATATATAGGCATTAATTAGTACTTTTATATAATTTTACCTTTTAATTTATTCTTATCATTACAATATAAATTAAAACTACTTAAAAGTAAAAAATAAAATAAATATAAACTAAACCTAATAAAAAATAAACTATAAGTAAATTTATTATTGGGTTTTATATATTTAGTATTGTACATATTTTTAGGCTAGCAATGCCGATATGATTATCTATTACTCCATTCTGTTTTATTTGTTAACTGTTTCATGTACGTTTTTCTCAAATAAATAAGCTCTAAAAAAATTATGTCAGTCGCCAATATCTGACATTTTCTAACAATCATGCATGTCGCCACAATTTGTTCGAATAAAACTGACAGATTCTTCACTTTACACTCGAATATAACAAACCGACACGTTAGTTGTATGTGCCAGAATTACGGCCAATTGACAAAAGGCTGATTATCTTTTGACATGTTTAACGTATGCCTATAAGCCACGTCATTGGCTGAAATATCCAAAGTGACAAGCTTACTACCAACCACTTGGCGTATATCAAAAGAAACATTATAGATTATCCTAATCGTCCTTCCTGCAACTGGCCGTTGGTACTCTGTACCTTGGCGTGCCACTTAGCTATCATCGTGTCTTTTTAACCCTGTACTTTTAAAAACTGCCTCCGTTGTCTAGCGATTAAGTCTGTGGATTTAGATTCGGAAGTAGCGGGTTCGGTTTCTGGCCGGGCCACAATAATTTATTAGTGATATTTCTCGAGTTTGGTACAAGCTTGCTACTTGTCATGATGGGGCTATATAGTAATGTTGGCTAAATGTAAACCTGCTTCTTCAACAAAAAAAAAATGGACGTGGTTTCTGACAACCCTAAAAGGGATATGGTCGTGAAAATGAAGATACTATTAGAATAAAATACATTGTAAAAGTGAAAAATACCAGTTTTTTTGTCCAATGCCTATTTACAGAAAATACTTAAACGAATTTAATTGATAGGTAGTAAAACCAAAAAGCGAAATAAAATTTATAGTTGTTAATTTTATAATTTGTATGGCACTCGATCTTACATTATTACACCAAAAGATATATTTTTTTTTACTAAAATAATAAAAACAAGTTTATTGTCTGTATTTAAAATTGATTATTTTTAAAAATAAAGATATTTTTAGTCCAATAGATACCTCTAGACGTTTTTTAAATTGTAAATTGTGATTTTGCTGCAACATTTGCTGAAGTATTCGATACATTTTAGTACTCGAATTCAAGCCCTAATTCACAAATGGAAGACTGGCATCCGATATCCCCATTACACGCTGAAAAAGCCGGCAATGAGGTGAAAGGTTTTTTTTATCTTAGCTCGCTTTTGATGAAATTACAATTTTTACTTAAAATTAAAATGGTATTAGGTCTCTTAACTCTTGGTTAATTTAGGTAGTTTGTTTTATAGAATAGTTTTAATTTCAAACATATTTTTAGTTTACTTTTATTTAAGTATATTTTTATTCGAAGTAATATACAAACAATTAAAACTACTTAAATGTAAAAATTAAAATTAATATAAACAATATGTATAATATGTCCTCTAGAGACGCCCCTTCAGTGATAGTCTCAAGAAGACTGGCAACATTTCCCCTCTGTATAGCTAAGCTAATACGTTGACAGAAATAAGTGCCAGCTTTCCTGTCTCCAGACTTTTCCGTTAGCCGTTTGGAAAACTCCTTGGCCAGACGCTTGGCTAAGTGTCCCCAAGGGCCCATCGTCTCGACCCTAAATTCGTAACCTGTTATTGGCGTATTTGCGCAGCTTGAGGTTCTCAGCAGCAATCGCCGCATTTCCCGCGCTTGACGCGGTTGCCTGGATGTGTGATGGGGGTAATGTATCTACACATGTCGCATCCCATTCCAGGGACCTGCCAAGTTTCCACGGCCCAACGGTCATGCCGTCGCTCCATTTCCATCGCTCCGCGCAATCCCAGAGCGGTACTCCAGCAGGAACAAAAGACCTTTGAAGTATATTAGCTTTTTATCTACTTTATTGTAATAATTTAGTATCTTATTTCAAGTAAAAATATTACGTAAGTCGTTCCTTAGCGGTGCTCGGTTCGATTTCTTTAAAATCAATTTTCAGTTTGAACCCCGGCAATGAGTAATACACTTTTCTTACGTACATTTCTTATATATTTTCCATACATTATTTATTTATTTAAATCTTTATTGCACAAAGTACAAAGGCGGACTTAATGCTGCTAGGCTTTCTATGACAGTCAAACGTTCGGGACAACAAAAGCAATAAAACAATAAAAAGTAGGCTACATTACATACCTTTAAAATAAAACAAGATCCATGGGTACATAAATTACATATTTGTAATTAAATCATAAACGCGACTATAAAAAGATTATTGTAGGTGAACTTTTAGCATTATTAAATTAGCAACAATTATTTAAGTACAAGTTTACCTTTGTGCACTTTCATTTTTGACTTACATCTAAAACCGGGCATCCAATGAGCAGTGATAATAAGCTGCTGGTCTTCTGTTAACAGCTTACTCATTGGACCATTTTGCTGCTTAGTCTTCCACTAGACGGAGTAGGATCATTCCAAAAAAATTAATTAATGACGTTTCATAAATGCCTGAAATAGGTTTACGTGAATAAAGATATTTTGACTTTGTGTTGCAAGTCATTGGTCGCAAACGCTCTAATTTTAATTTATATTTTATTTATGATTATATACCTAATTATAATTGTGTCACAGTTCCCTTCTTATTTTTTTTAAGTATTTCTTAAGATAATGTCATTTCTTGCAAAACCTGTTAATTTTAATAATTAAGTACCAAAAATACGTTCGAAAAACTGCCTGGTAGACTTAAATCTTAAGAACTGCCAGGCTTTAATGCCCTGACTATATTAAGTCAATGCACAGAACTAATTAATTACTTAATGAAAGTTCTAGCAGTTCACGGAGCTTGCTGCTAAACTTGTGCTTAGCTACTTAACTGCACTTTGGCCCGACTACGAGTATATCTGACTTCCAGACATGCGTAATCTGTAACATACATATCGCCATGCCAAATCCAATTCAGGGTAGCAAGAGACAAATAAGCGCGTCTTGCCACGATCACGACATACCTCTTTCGCATTTTCGACATTTATCAACCTCTTCATACATGCCCTTTTGTTTCGAATGCTTTTTAATGTAACTTCAGCTATTGTTTTATATATTTGATCGGGATAGGGTAGTGGCTCGGTTGTAAGAATGCTTTCGTTAAAATCCTACAAAGGTCGGTTCAAACCCCCCCGGCATGTAACAATGAGAAGTACACTTATCTTACGTACATTTGTCATAGATCGTTCCCATGCCTCGGAGAACACGTTGAGCTGTCGGTCTCGGTTCCACTAACACCAACTTGTGGATTTGTTAATGTCATTTTAAATTGACATCAGATCCTCGCCAACCCGTCTGGCCAGCGTGGCGAGGGTAGGCCAAATTCTACAGATACATGTTTTGGAAGGCCCATCTCCAGGTTATATATCTGGTTCGTCAATCTTTCGTCAAGACTTGTAACTTTTGTTAATAGCTATTATTTTTTGAATATTAAGTTTATATATTGAGTTTTTTTACTCGTAGTTAGGAAGTGTCTTCGGTCTTAAGGCCCCAGCTGTGCGGAAGAGTAGGCTTGCAAGATTAATGGCCAATACATGTAGCGAGAGGAAAGGAGGAAAAGCTTTCGAATCAATATTGATGTTAAAGTTCATTTTTACGATTCTTTTATCATTTTTGTAGACTATTGTAGATGTATGAAAGCTTTTAGTTCAACCATTGATACATATAATTTTATTTATTGCACAAATGGTGTTGGTGTTAGTGGAACCGGGACCTACAGCTTAACGTGCTCTCCGAGGCACGGGAACGGTGGTGTTGTATATCTGAGACAGCCAATGAAAAAATGGGGGGCCCATTTTATAGGTCGCAAGCCCGACAATATTCTTCTCCTATCTTCCCCGAACACGATAGTTCGGCACCCGCACTGTTAATTATGTGTAGACCTGCGAAACCGGATATTGAGAAAATATATATTTTGTGTGCAATAAATAATTTTATTTTTATTATTTTTAAAAGGTCGCTTTTTACTTACCTATTCAGTAGGAGTAGGTATAATTATTAACTGATAATATTTGACTATAATATAAAATAATACTTACATGCTAAAAAAGGAAGGATAAAATTACGTTATTTATTATATTTTTTATTTATTTATTTAATCAGACTTACTATACGTACAATAAAAACAGAAAGATTAAGGATAAAAGTTTCATCGCGAAAGCGATTCTATTCCCATTTAGCCAACTTTACAATAGGCCAATAATGACAAGTAAAATATCATTACCCGTTTAAGATGAGGATTTGCAATATTTTCTCATTGTATTTGCAAAGACTAATCTTCATCATCAGCCCGTGTCTCACCACTGCAGGATGTAGGCCAAGGCTCTCCAATCCGGTCTTTTGCAATTAGTAATCCATCTGATGGGGAGCCATCTCACTCTGCGTAGTCCCTCTAGAACCCGTTTTTCCCCACCGTTTGTTGGTTCTACGGCAGATGTGTCCGGTTATTATCACTTCAGCTTGCTCATTTTGAAAGCTATGCTTTCTTCTTCTTTCTTCTTTCGTTCTCTGAGAATATCAACGTTACAAATTATATCCATTAGAGAAATATACCAAACATCGCTGCTGGGCGACCTTGACTTTGTGGATCAGTGTCCACGTCTCTGCTCCATACGTCAATACGGAAAGAACTTACAGTTCGAAGACTCTTGTCTTTAAACAGTGTGGTATGGACCAACCACTGGATGACCCTTGTTGTCGTGTTTAAGGCTCAGAATAAAAACAGTGATAAAGGTGCTACAAAAAAAAAAACAAAAAGCATTTATAGGTATATCAAGAAACAGCATACGGTCTATATATGTTGTTAGCAGCGGTTAACCACAACATCACGTTGGACAAATGTGTACAGTACACGTCCGAAACATCACTATGTTTCATTGGATTGCACATGAAGAGCTTGGGAACACCACATGCGTACATATAGACACTAACATTAGGCTGAGTACAACAAAGCTCGGCTTTAAGCTTTGGTCCAAACTCTACATTCAACCGTAAATAAGACATAGCCATTTCTTTTGTGTTGGTAACTAATCACTAAATCATCATCATCAGCCTGTGTCTCTCTACTGCTGAATGTAGGCCTCCCCCTAGGCTCACAACTCTTTTGCAACTCTCATCCAACCTCCGCCAGCGACCTTCTTCAGGTCATCTGTCCAAATAGTGGGTGGTCGTCCCACTCATTCCGTACGTGGTCTTCACTCTAGAGCTTGTTTGCCCCATCGGCCCTCGGTTTTCTCGGCAGATTTCTTCGGCCCATTGCCACTTCAGCTTGCTAATTTTTAAAGCTATGTCATTTACTTTGACTAAAAAGTATCATCACGACCGTTTCCCTTTCGGGGTGGTCAGAAACCACGCTTATAAATAAGCCGATTCACATTTAGCCAACTTTACTACAGGCCAATCATGACAAGTGGCAAGCTCGTCGTTGGGTTTCTGTCGAATATCAACGTTTTGTATTCTATCCATCAGCGAAATACCAAGCTTAACTCTCAAGCTTTTACGTGTAGACGCAAATTAAAACATGTATAGAGAACAGCTTTGTTTAACGAGATTTGCACGATGTGCATGTACGTACGTGTGTACTCACCATTAGATTAAAGGACAGCGCGTTTAAGCACCTACCACAACTATATTACAAGCCAAAAGTCTATATACAAGTTGAAAATCTGTACCGCAGCTGCATCTGCATTGCGTATTCAAAATATTTTCTTCCCGCTTTCAAAACATCTTTGTTTTATTATTTAACGCAAGCTAAGACTTAACTCGAAATAAAACATGTTTTGCACGGAGGTTTTGTTATTGTAAGCTATTGTAAATTTAGACGGAGGTGCGTGCTTTAAACTGAACGTGTAAAAAGAGATTGCCCATAACCAAGCCCCAACTTTTTTGCAGCGATACAGCAAAATATAATTCAATAATCATAAGAGTTCTTCGCGCCATTTTGCACGGGTATGTCAAGTCCAAGTTTTTCGTTTTGTAAATTAGTTTACTGTGGATATTGTTAGTCAAAAGTGGTGTTATTTTGATTAATAATGTGCTACATTGTGAATAATTATGGAAAACGAAAAATTTGACGAGTATATGGGGCAGAAGATACACTTTATTTTTTGCGGTTTTCCCGCGCTGTGACCTCCCGTATACCGACCGTATATGTTTGGGCGATATTGACGTGAATTAATCCATGAAAAGCATCAAATTCACCAACACTTAGAATTTGATGATCCCCAACTCGGTTATGAAGATATGTTATGCAAATAAATTACGTGTTTAGGGCTGGTGTATTCTGTACAATGTCCTTTAAAGATACTTAAAAAAATATATCAATAATCATAACAATTGATTGTGTTTTTTTTTATTTAATTACTACATCTGTTTTACCCCAGCATTAAAATATAATTTAATTAAATAGTCAATTGGATAAAATTTATGTATAAAATATTTGCAAAGCACTATTTATACGATTAGGTTCTTTATTATAATAACACTGGATTTCAAATCGGCGGGATCGAAACTATGTAATTATTAAGGTAAAAAAAAGTTTTTGTCAATTGTCGTTGTGCTAGGGTAAAATAAATATTAACATATTTTGACATTATTAGTATTTAAATTTTATTTTCTGTATTTGATTATTTAGCATTCAATATGGCTCTTCCATAATTGTATTGATAGTTTGGGCTTTTTCTGGTCTTCGTCGTGTTGTTTCGTATTAAGCTGTCTGACCATGATTGTGTTATCTCGCTTACTGTAGGTAACTAATATTAGTTACAGAGTATTATAAATTGACTTAACCAAGTGTTCCAGACTACGGTGATAAATAAATGAAATAAAAATGAAATGAAAAAAATAAATATCATTTTAATAAAAATAATAAGTAAGTTGTGAATGAGTCTATATTTATAAAGTCTCGTGTAAAGTCGTGTGGTATGAATATCTCGTCATGCCAAGAAAAGATGGAGTTTCTATAAAAATGTTCGCACAAACTTACGTGTGGGTAATAATGTGATAAAAGTTTGATTTATGCCCGCGTCGGGCGAAAACTTTATAGCTCGCGTTCAGTCGGGCTTAAAATTTCATGGCTTAAATTAAAATTTAGATGCAAGTTGGTTTGTTGGTAGAAAACCTAACGTCATAACATTATTTTATGATTACTTTTGTGGATTTCTTAACGCTTTTGCATCCATCTCGCTCGCACAATACAGCATTTTTAAAGATTATTCAATAGTGTACTTATAAGACATGAAATCTATAAACTTTTAAGGCACTAAAATTACAGACTAATTTTAGACAGATAAAAATAGCAAATACATTTATAGATATTTACTCTATTTTACTAAAACAAATCTATGATTAAATATGTATATTATAATAAAACAGAAATAAATTAAGATATAAAAAAAAACTAAAACAAAAAAAAACAATTTAAATATAAATAGTATCTGCGCGGCATGGTGGCAAGAACGCTGGCTGCATTTCCTCGCTGAATCGCTATGCTGATTATCTGGGCGAGGAAAGAACCAGCCCTCTTGTCCCCAGAGCCAATTAAACGAGGGGTGATGTTTTTTAAAAAATATTTTAATTTAGCGCTTGGATTCCACGGGCCTAAAGTCTCTACAGCAAACACATAGTCTTTATATATTTATTGGCATGCCTTTGACGAAAAATTCGTTTAAATAGTTGTATAGTTTTGTGGTCTTATGCCTTCTACTGTATTGTGTTCCTAATGCTCCTTTGTCTCGATGCATGGTGTTAATAGTATTATAGTTATTATTTTGAAATTTGTTTTGTTTAAAATATATAGGTACGTATTTGCGCCGCTTGCCAGACTCTGCACTTTCGGCTGCGGCTCCCGCTTTTAGCGCTGTTCCCCTAAGGTGTGACACAGCCAAAGTGTCGACACAAGTGGCATCCCACACTAAGGCCCGTCCCCGCTCCCAGTGGATCAGTGTCATACCATCAGGTCTCTTGCCATCATCGCGGACTAATTTTTTTTTGTCCCAAAGGTTGGCTGCTAGGGAATGCCTGGCGGCATTATTAATAATAATAAATATTTCCAGACAGGTCACACAGCGCCATCTAGTTTCCGTGGTAAGCTACGAGGCTTATGTTACATAAACTAGATGGTTGATAAACTACATATTAAACTTTTTTTTGTAAATATATACATATAAACAACCAGACCGAGACAAATTATACAATTAAACTTTTTAAACTTTCGCGCATATTCATAATAGTTTTTATAATTTTAACGGGTCTTTACGCGATTTACCTTAGAGACATACTCGTATTTCTCCCGACGTTTCAGCCAAGTTGCATTGGCCGTGGTCACGGTCACGGGTCGACTGAAGCTATGCGGTGTAGTCTCGTACATACTGGGCGGTAAATGTAAACCTACCCACTTATCACTTTTAAAGTTTTTAGAAATCACGACACTTAGAATATCCTTGGCGACACCGGGCGATTTTTCCCGGCGTCGAAACCTATTAATTACTGGATTCCACGATGAAGATAGCTTATAACGTTTAAATTATACAATGTACAACTTGCCCCCGGTGGGAATCGATCCCACGACCTCCCGAGTTCACGGCAACGTTTGTTACCACTAGACCACGGAGACGGTCAAAATTAAGCCCGCCCTTTGTTTGTACATAGTGCAATAATTTTTTTAAATAAAAACTAAATAATATATATATATCTATGATTAAATGGCGTAGCCAACTTCAGCAAAGAAGCCGACAGACGCATTCAGCTAGGATGGGCGGCATTCGGGAAGTTGCGCCACATCTTCCTATCAAACATATTGAAGACGAGAGTTTTCAACCAGTGCGTTCTTCCAGTGCTGTCGTACGGAGCAGAAACGTGGACACTAACATTGGATCTGGTCCACAAATTTAAGGTCGCTCAGCGGGCTATGGAGAGAGCTATGCTCGGTATTTCTCTGATGGATAAAGTCCGAAACGAGGAAATCCGTCGGAGAACCAAAGTTACCGATATAGCCTTCAAAATTAGTAAGCTGAAGTGGCAATGGGCGGGACATGTCTGTCGTAGAACCGATGAACGATGAGTAGACGAGTTCTAGAGTGGAGACCACGTACGGGAAGACGCAGAGTGGGTCGACCCACCGCTAGATGGACGGATGACCTGAGGAAGGTCGCTGGTGGGGGTTGGATGAGGGTGGCAGGAGATCGTGTGAAGTGGCGAGCCTTGGGGGAGGCCTATATCCAGCAGTGGAGAGACACAGGCTAATGATGATGATGATGATTAAATAAATCTCTTAAATGTCAGTAATTATATTCCCTAGAAAGACTACATTTCTCCAAAGTACAATCAGATATGCACAATCTTCAAATTGGATTGTGCGAGCGAGAAAAATATTAACCAATAAATACCTACTCATGCTGTAACTTAGCGAGCGAAGATATATACATTTTTAATATTTACCTACACTCTAAATTCAAAAGCATACTCGTACCAACACTACAAAATAGAACACGCAAAGCTGAATAAGGAACCTGTTTACAAACTCAAAAACTAGATTTTCGCTTAAGGAAAAGTCAAAAACATAGTTACAGCGAGGTAAAGTTTCGGAAATGGCGTATACTCCGCCTGTCACGGCTCGGAGACGGAGATACGTAGTTTTATACTTTAGGTACACTTCCCAAGTCGGCGACGATAGACAACGCATTATGCGTATCAATTATTTATTTAGTATTTGTAATACAGAGCTAAAGTATAGGAACAGTAATATCAACCATATGTTACATATTATTTAATTTATTTGTGATATATCTCGAGTTTGGTACGCTAGAGACATCGACGAGCTTGCCACTTGTCATGATTGGCTTATAGTAAAGTTGGCTAAATGTGAATCCGCTTATTTATAAGCCCGTAAGGGAAACGGTCGTGATGATACTATCAACCATACGTGAGGTGGACTCATTGAATACTACTACTAACACTACTCCATAGGTTGTTTTTTAAAAAAAAAATATTGCAATTTGTACAAGACATGCTTAATGCTGCTAGGCATTCTCTAGCAAACGACCTTTGCTTTGGGACAATAAAACTATTTGTGTTATGAGGTAAGTGCAACCATTAAATTAATTATTAGGTAATTCAAATAAAATTTAAATGTTACATCTATATATTCTCTGAACAATATAGCCACGTCATTGGAAGTTAGCTTGTCACTTTGGTTATTTTGGCCAACAGCGTGCCTAATAAACATACGGTAAACATGTCAAAAGATAGTCAGCCTTTTTGCAACTAGCAAAAAAAAAACAGTTTTAAAATTTTTACCTAGAACATTAATTATTAATCAAACACTAGAGTATTGACCTAGGAATAGCTTTAATTTCGTCTGTGATTGCTTTAAAAAATCCAAATTTGGTGGAAAACTCAAATTGGATTGTAGACTTTACTCTTTAAGTCCTACAGGAAAAAAATCAGCAAAGTTAGGTCTCGGCTCCTTATTGGCCAGTTAATGTCTTCACATAACGTAATGTTAATAACACTTGAAAAGCTAACAAGTCATTTGTAACATGTAAAGTGGCTCCATCTTGCTGAAAAATGTGTTACGGTTACAAACACGGTTGATTTACACAAATAAATACTGGTTTATGATTTTCGTATCGAATAAACCGAACTAGAATAAATGTCTTTTTTTTTAAATCAAAACGAACAATATTCAGATTATGTATTATTTACAGCGAATCGCGAAAAATAATTTACATAGTAAAAAAACACATAATAAACAATTAAACAATTTTGAAGTAATAATTTGACGGACACTAAAAATAATTAGAATTTATTATTTTAGAATTTGAATTTGACTTGCTTAGCTACGACCATATTTAGCTACGACCGCTTCAATAATAGTTTATATATAATATTTCTACTTTGCGTAATCCACCACGCAGGTTGTAACTTTTTAAGACGAACATCCTTAACAATATATTAAGAGCTTCTACTCCACTAAATCATATTACCAGTTTCTTAATGGTTAGGTCATAATAAACCAAATTAATCGTCGGCTGCGGTGTTGAGAAGTGTACCTTACGTTTTCGACTTTAAGATGAGATTTCGAAGAAACTTGCATCCAGAATTCGTTGTTGAAATATACAATGAATTTTCGGATAAAGTAAGAGTTTTCGCGAATTTATTAATTTGAATTTACTTTCAATTTGCGATTAGTTGAAACTAATATATTAACATTACTAATTAGTATTTTAAAATTTATTTAGGTTTACTACTTTCAGCAACAATATTGCGAGTTTGGTGGTCTTGTAGCTGCCACCACAGAAATAACCTTACAGCAAAATCCTCGCAGTCTCATTCAAAATTTCATTTTCAAAGGTTACATGTCGTGTAGGAAAAAAATTAAAAATATCTCTTCAGCAACTGGACGTAATACTGTGTGTACTAAAATACAATAACAACAAAGTAAATTTACTAGCAATTAACACCATGTGAGACGTAATACTGTGTGTACTAAAATACAATAACAACAAAGTAAATTTACTAGCAATTAACACCATGTGAGCCAATTCCTATTAAAACCACGCTCTTGGATACACACATAATTTAAATATACTAAAATTACGTATAAGATTATTTCGACGAATTTGCGTGTGGTATAGCCACAAGTTTGGGTTTACAACCACGTTCGTACTTAGGCTGGAAGGAGGTAACTTCATAAACGCTCGCGTACACTAAACGACGCCCATTTTCTCGTGCGTCGTGATGGCAGAACTATAGTAATAAAAATTGTTGTGACACAGTACGTACTTCGACTTTAAAATATTTAAATTTAAATCGTTTATAAATATATAAATAATAAAAGAAAGTGGCGAACGGTGACTTTACTTATAAGCACGTCTGTGAAGTGAGACGTTTATAGGGTTTAAGTCTGTAGACGCTATTCGGCTCCTTATGAGGCCCCGTAACATTTCGGAAAAAAATAAAATTTAGTTTTCTGATTGCTTTGTGTTTTAACTTGTCCTGTACAAAGTACAAATTTTTATTTTTTTCGAAATGTTCCACCAATAAAGTGGATGGTCGATATATGAAGTCGGTCAAAAAGTGGCATTCAGCCACTTTATTTAAACCTTAAACCTTACAAATATTTTATTATATTCCCCTGTCTTCTATTACACGATTAAATAGCCAAAGTATAAGCTAATTGACTTCACAGCTTAAAGCTTCACATTTATCTGAGCTCGATAGTGTACACTAGCGCCCACAGGCGAGCATACAGTTCGATAACCGTGGGCGATCGCGAAATCGTGAACATACATTCCATTATACAGATTTATACAACTACTTATTAAATATTTAAAACGTAGATTTTTGACAATTAACAAGTAAAACTATATTGACCACTGTTTTTATTTTTACTTAAACTTTGTTATAAACACGTTTTAGCAATTTAAATACAAAAATATATTTGTTGTCACATTTCAGCACAAAGACTCTGGCGATGCGTTGTGCAATGTATTTCTTGATTGTTTGATGATACTATGTTCCCGCCAGCTTGACGCTCATTTTCTCCGTAATTCGGCAGTAAAACGTTTTACGGACGCCTCCGTCCTCTTACAGTGTCGTATTCTAACAAGATAAACGTAGAATTACGCACAACACGCTTATTCAAGCAACGCCCGTGGCAATGCCTACCACAAACTGGTTTTATTACAGATATATCGCTCCGAAACAGTGCCATTTGAAAGCCTGGGCACACCGACCGCCTTATAGTTAAAGCAGTGGTGCACAATAGCAGCTGGAAAAAGCATCGGATGACTCTTGGCATTTAAGTCCTGAGGCAATTTGAAAACTTTTTTGTATAGTACCTCATAACCCCAAGATAGGCCTATTCGAAAAAGAAGAAATATGTACTGGAAGGCCCATCTCCAGCAGTGAAAGTCTATGACTTTGTGCTTTAGGTGCTGTGATGAACAACGCCGCCGGTCTGTTTCATGCATTGATTTAATTTCAACATCATACCGCCAACACGTCTGGTCAGTAAGGCGAGAGAAGGCCAAAATCTCCAGAAATATGCATGGCAGTGAAGTATGAAACAAAAGTTTGAACATGATTTTAACAGACTTACGCAGTCATAACCTGGCATCGGCTGAACGAAAATTCTGGCTAACAATTGGCTTTTTTCCGGCTGTTCCCTTGAAGCCTAATTCCGGCTTGGATCAAAGCCAGATCTGGCGACACTGGCTCTGACCGGTAGGCGTGGCTACAACATATTGTCGCGCACTAGGCATGTACCTACTATCAATCGATAAAAGCTAAATTAAACATACTACGACATCAACCCAAATCTACAAGCACTAACGCTAAATAGAAATCTTTTGTTTTACATTTGTGTTTAGATGTATATAGGCATAGTGTGTTATATATTCAATATAACAAAGCAGTTTAAAAACATGTCGCTTGCCACATACCAACATTTAAGGAGCAGTAGGAATCGATCAATCATGTAAAGGCGCGTTACGAATCGACCAATCAGGTGCGACTACAAACTAGTAGACTTTTGCTAGACTAGTAGATTTAGATTACTTTTGTTTGAACGTATTTATATCAGTTAGGACCCATCTATAGGTTTATGTATTTTATCGAAGGTTTGTGTGCATTAAATACATTAAAATGAAGTTATTTGTTAAGTTTTTAATTTTATAGATGTAAAGTAAAATATGATCACAATTGTATCGTCTTCGGGGTGCTATTAAAGAAGTGTTTTTTTTTTCAAACTTTACTATAGGCTCATCATGACAAGTGGCAAGCACTACAGAAACTCTAGAAATATTACAAATAAAAAAGTGTGACCAAAAATCGAACTCGGTACCTCCGCGTCTAAGTCTACGGATTTATTATTACTTTTATTTAAATTAAATAACACCGCCTTTTCTTACATACATTTATCATTTACAACAACACCGTGTACGAACCGCACGTTAAGCCATCGGTCCTGGTTCCACGAATACCAACTTGTGGAATCATTTATAAATCATTATTAAAATTGATATCAGACCCTCGCCAACTCCTTCTGGTCAGCGTGGCGAGTGTAGGTCAAATTCTCCAGAACTATGTTCTAAAAGGCCGATCTCGCATATATAGCCTATGAAGTTGCTTTATCTTTTTCTTCGGTATGAAGGTGCACATTTGGGCCTATATAGTACGGTAGGCGTGAAGTTAAATATCAGTATTTAAAAAAATAATCACATGCGATACAAACACTTCGTTGCTTTAGGGTTCGTTTGTAGTCTTAATTAGGCATTAAAACTATCGATACTTTTAACACTACGGCACATCACTAAGCAGACATCGAATTTATAGGAACTCTCAACCCCTGAAGGTGGAAAATTAGTGACGCGACTAAGAGCTTTGCTCCCGGCGGGTTTAAAGTAACAAGACGACAAACTTAAACGCAACCTGCTACTCGTACCATAATAGTAGAGTGGAGTAGAGTGATTGTAATTAAACTTTGATTTTAATTGTAATTAACAACAATATAACGTATCGATCAGCACCCTAAAATTTATAAACATACTCATGGGCTGAAAAACATATTTGAATACTTCCAACTACTCGTGTTCCGTAAATAAATTAATCAATAAAAGCTTTTAACAAAATTATCTACAGTTATCTGCATTCATTCGCTAATTTGTGTATTCAGCATATTAACTTCTATTATTTGTTTGTAATTACAATAACTAAAGCACTTTCATTACGAGCATTGAGCAAATACGAGTACGTACGGCTTGGGCATACCGCTGCGTACATGTGGCGTAGGTACGACTAAAGTTGTAATGACGAGCAAGGTGTCTTTCGTTCGTCAACTTAGTGCTACATAGGCATCCAGTACTCAGGTCTTTTATCATCATCATCATCATCATCAGCCTGTATCTCTCCACTGCTGGATGTAGGCCTCCCCTAAGGCTCGCCACTTAACGCGATCTTTCGCTACCCTCATCCAACCCCCACCAGCGACCTTCTTTAGGTCACCTGTCCATCTGGCGGGGGGTCGTCCCACTCTGCGTCTTCCCGTACGTGGTCTCCACTCTAGAACCCGTTTGCCCCATCGATCGTCGGTTCTGCGGCAGATGTGTCCGGCCCATTGCCACTTCAGCTTGCTAATTTTAAAAGCTATGTCAGTAACTTTCGTTCTCTGACGAATATCAACGTTTCGTTTCTGTTCTTTCTGTTTCTGTTGTTTCTGGTCTTTTACGTAAAAGTTAATTTGTCGATGTACAAAAATAATAATATTGTATTCAATAATGCTTAAAACTCGATAAAGTTAAATATCATCACGACCGTTTCCCTTTCGGGGTGGTCAAAAACCATACTTATTAATAAGCGGATTCACATTTGGCCAACTTTACTATAGGCCAATCATGACAAGTGGCAAGCTCGGCGATGTCTCCAGCGTACCAAACTCGAGAAATATCACAAATAAATAAAATAATAATTAAATATATTTATTTACGAGTACATTAATAAATATTTTTGTGTCCCGACCAGGAATCGAACCTGGTACTTCCGAGTCTAAATCCACGGACTTAACCGCTAGACCACGGAGGCAGTTAAACCCGATAAGCGCCTTAATTTTTTTTTTTATATACTAGCACACGACATGTGACCTGATAATAAGTGGCGCGCGTGGTCCATAAATGTTAGCAACTGCAAACAGACACTCTTGACTGTCTGATATAACATGACACTTTAGTCCCCAACACTATGCGGGCTTAACTGTCCATGGCGGCAATTCGACTCTAATCCCGAAACGTTTACTGAGTTTTTCGGCACGAACGATGGATACTTCCCCGCCCCGGCAGTCTGGGCAAATTACCACCATCAATCCGCCTACCTTTACTGCGGCATAAACATCAATGGAGAATTCATCTCACACCTCCGATTTGCGGATGACATAGTCATTATGGCCAGTTCACTCAAGGATCTTAGCGGAATGCTGAACGGCTTAAACGTAGCATCCCAGCGGGTTGGTCTCGAAATGAACTTAGACAAGACGAAAGTCATGTTCAATGATCATGTCAAGCCGAGGCCAATCTGCATAGGAAACGACACTCTCGAAGTTGTGCAAAATTACGTATACCTCGGGCAGACTATCCAATTAGGAGCAGCCAACTTCAGCAAAGAAGCCGACAGACGCATTCAGCTAGGATGGGCGGCATTCGGGAAACTCCGGCACATCCTCTCATCGTCTATACCACAATGTTTAAAGACTAAGGTCTTTAACCAGTGCGTCCTCCCGGTAATGTCGTACGGAGCAGAGACGTGGACACTAACAGTGGGTCTGGTCCATAAATTCAAGGTCGCTCAGCGAGCCATGGAGAGAGCTATGCTTGGTGTATCTCTGGTGGATAGAATTCGAAACGTTGATATTCGTCAGAGAACGAAAGTTACAGACATAGCTTTTAAAATTAGCAAGCTGAAGTGGCAATGGGCCGGACACATCTGCCGCAGAACCGACGATCGATGGGGCAAACGGGTTCTAGAGTGGAGACCACGTACGGGAAGACGCAGAGTGGGACGACCCCCCGCCAGATGGACAGATGACCTAAAGAAGGTCGCTGGTGGGGGTTGGATGAGGGTAGCGAAAGATCGCGTTAAGTGGCGAGCCTTAGGGGAGGCCTACATCCAGCAGTGGAGAGATACAGGCTGATGATGATGATGATGAATCCGCCTACCATACGTACTATACATATATATATATATATATATATATATATACATTTCATATTGTTGGGTCCTTGTTGCCAAGAGTTTGTACCATCGCCTCACCCCTCGATCTTCACCGAACCATTGAACCGTATTAAATGGATGAAAAAACTTATTTAATTCCAAGTACCTACGTTTGTGGCATTCGGCATTGTCTGTCCTTTGTTGGGATCAGGTGCTGCTTGGTGTGATATTGTACTAAACAATACTTTGGTACTTAACTGCAGGTTGTCTTTAAATGGACCACCTGTAGGGATCAAAGTCAAAGTCAAAACCCGATCACGGACGTAACGCATGTGCCAGCCATCCCCCCGCTCAACCAGGCCCTTAGGGTGCGGACCGGGACCCGACACACGTGCCACCACTGCAATGACCATCTTTTTTTTGCAAATCTATTATTGAGTTTTGTGTCCTAAATAGGTGTAAAAGTAAATACTATTAGTAAGCTGATTTTATTTAAATTTGAGTTTAAGTAAAGCTCTATACAAGCCTTGGTTCGCAATGACTGCACTGCTGGCCACGCTATAGAGTTGTCCATCAAAATTAAGCATCAACTGTTTATATTTAGTAAAATAAGAATGCTGTTTTACTTAATTTGACTAAACCTATAAGTACCTACTTCTATAACAGGATTACTCCGCTTAGGATTACCATCGTCATGAAACTTTACTTAAAATTGAAGTATTGACTTACCCAAATTTTACGATTCCTCTTCAAATATCTAAATCGAAATTTTATAAGTTAAACCATAATTTTATTTAAATTTTAAGTCGTATCAATCATTTTCAAAGTTTTTGGGTACGGCTTTTCATAAACTTTTAAATCTGTCGGCCGTTTGTAAATTAGCTACTTTGGACATAAAACAATTAAGTTTATATTAATGTTTAATATTGGTGGATTGTGATTTTTATGTTTAAAAAAAACTAAGGTTGTAACGTTAAAGATTGATAATCAATCACTAGAACAAATGACCGCCTCCGTGGTCTAGTGGTAACAAACGTTGCCGTGAACTCGGGAGGTCGTGCGTTCAATTCCCACCGGGGGCAAGTTTTACATTGTATAATTTGTCTCGGTCTGGGTGTTTATATGTATAATATGTATATATTTAAAAAAAAAAGTCTAATATGTAGTTTATCAACCATCTAGTTTCCGTAACACAAGCCTCGTAGCTTACCACGGAAACTACATGGCGCTGTGTGACCTGTCTGGAAATATAAAAAATGTAAAATGTTTAAAGAAATAAATAAAAAACAAAAACTTGCACTTGACATGTCCGTGAAAAATGGCTTTTTATTTTAGCATTTGGCAAGACCAAGATATTAGATTGAGCAACACTGGTTTTCAACATCGTCCATGCTACTATCCGTTTTCATTGAATCCTTGATTTTGGATTTTGATTATGCAATCAAAATAAATATAGCATCAAGCTCATTTCAAGCAGGCATGTTTTAGAGGCTGTAATAAATTAATAGAAGATTTATTAGATAAACTAAGTTCATAAAAGTAATATCTAGTAATTGGCACAGACTAAGTAAATCTATAATTATGCAGATTGCTAAGCTGGAGATTACACAGGGGTATAGGCTAACATAATTAGCCGGATCACTTGGAACTTAGTTACTAACTTTAATTCGATTGACAAATAGTTGCCACCGCGAAATTGAGGCTTTACTTTGACTAACTTAGATTTTAAATCATATATTTAAAAAATAAAAAATGGGTTGAAGAGGGCAGAACTACGATCTAAATTTACTTACTACATTCTTATTTATTAATAAAAAATTGTGGAATTAAATTATAAATTTAAAATTTCTACCAACTTAAATTACATATACACAGTTTAAATGGGCTCAAATATAGTAAAAAATAATATATATTTATATATAATAATAGTTAAAAGAGTTGATACAGTTGATCCTTCGCTCGAATACTTTAACATATATATTTTTTTATCTGAGTGATATTTTACCAAACATAATCAATTAGCTTTCCAGAAAATAAAATTACGGACGTAATTATTAAAATTGTTTTAATAAATTTTAATAAATAAATCAAATAAATATCGTTACAAATGTATTTCCTATTTTATGATATAATACACCTTCACAATTCTAAAAGTACCCTATTACTACCGTCCCTTATCGTACGTATTGTAGATATTCGTGTATAATTGTGTGGTGTTTCCGTGTCGTAGCACCGGGCTAGAATAACCACCATAGACAGATATATAGGTAATGTCTGAGTCACGTTAGACATGAAGTTAAATAAAACTACAAGAAATTAAGCAAAATGAATGTAAATACAATTTCTCATAGGTATATTTTGAGACGAGTATAAATTTTTGTTGTGTAATTATGTATTTGCTTTAAATTGTAAATTTGATATAGCTGAGTTTTCCTTACATATTCCTTTCTCAGTCAGATTAAACATTAACGGGTCATTGTAATCTGATAAGCTGCTAACAGCTTACTCTTTGGACCGCTATCCTGTTTGGTCTTCCACTAGGAGTAGAATCATTCAAAATAATATAACTAATGACGTGTCACAAATGCCTGTATGTATAGGTTTAGGTGAAGAAAGATATTTTGTATTTGGCTTTTAAAGATAAAAAGTAAATACTCCTATATAAGGTAACAGGACCATTGGCGATAATGCAACGCTATCACTATTTATGCATCCGTTGACCTAACCCTTGGAGCGCTGCCGATATAATTCATGACAGCCCCAGAACACAGAGTCCTAGACCTCCACTGTTGGAGATGGATCTTACAGGACAGATGCTCTCAATGTCCTACAGAGGCGAGCTGTTCGAATTGTGGACGATGCCACTATATCTGGAACTCTGGAATCCCTGCAGCTTCGCCGAGATGTGGCTTGTCTGAGCGTGTTCTACCGGCTATACTATGGTGAGTGCTCCGAAGAACTCTATAACCTAATCCCTCCCTCTCCATTCCGCAACCGAACCACACGCACACGTACGTATAAATTTGGGGACTCATACATCTGTCGAACGATAAAGATGTAGAATGCTCTTCCAGCTTCTGTGTTTCCACTTTCCTATAACTTGGAGTCCTTCAAGCGAAGTGTGAAAAAGCATCTAGTCAAGCCGGCATAGTGTTAGGGACTGTTGGCAGTTATGGGTGTCTGAATTCAGTTGCTAACATTCATGGACCTTGCGCGCCACTTACCATCAGGTGGGCCAAGGTTACATGTCGTACTAGTATAAAAAAATATATATATATTTGGAAAAGTTGTATTATTTATTTGTATATACAGATGGGTTGATAAAGGTCTGCTGTCAATATTTAATGACAATTTATTAACGATTCCACAATTTGCTATTAGTGGAATCGACAGCTTAACGTGCTCTCCGATGCACCGGAATGGTGATGTTGTAAATATATGACAAATATTCGTAAGAAAAGTGTATTGCTCATTGGTAGATGCCGGAGTTCAAACCGACCATTTATATTATAAGGAAAGTGTTCTTACAATTGAACCACCACCACTGCCTATATAATTTCGCAATGTAAATTTGATAGTGATAGATTTGAAGTAGATTATGGCCCCGTACGTTTCTTTCTTAGCGGTAGAATACTATAGTTTGACAATGTAACACGCAATTTTTCATACTGAGCACCATACTCATGTGACACCGCATCCACCGGCGAATCCAAGAAGAAAAAGAGCACCTGATGCCAGCCACTGGCGACCGTTATCAGTCGCTACCATTATGCCGGCCTATCAAGATGCTTTTTCACACTTGCTTAAAAGACTCCAGTTTATAGAAATAGGAAAACACACTGCCTGGGAGAGCATTCCAAATCTTCAGCATGCGACAGATGTTTTAAGTGTCTCTAGCGCTTCTGAGCCACCAGCTTATAAACAAGCAGTATTTTTTATTTTTATTTTAAATCTTTATTGCACCAAAACTTAAATGAGTTTAATGCCTGTTAGGCATTCTCTGACAACTAACCTTTGGGATGGTGAGAGATTATGGGCAGGGTGCAACAATCTAATAATAATAGTCTAATTTATAAATACACTACATACCAAGCAATTACATGAACTACATGCAAGTATTATGAACATATGTATACATACATATTGCGTGCCAAATATTCAATGTGTACTGGATGCAGTGTATGATTTGGCTTACTTGTAAATATATCTGTCTTCGGTAACCGCATACGAACAATGTGTCCTGCATACATTGTGTTCGTAGTTGTAACACTTTTGACAAAGTGGACAAGCTTTAGACTTTACAATGCATTCCATTCGCCATTCATCTGAACACTGCTCTCCTACTGTAAGAGGCTGTTTAGTGCCTCATTACTAGTGTTGCTTGTAGGACCGTATAAATCGGATAAGATTTAATAAATCACAATTTTCTTTCTTACTTGTTTATTGTCTGTATTATGACTTTTAAAAATAATTTTCTTAATTATTATTGTTTAAGAATTTTGTGTTGCGCCTAAATTAATTTATGAATCTTAAGTACTATAGCTATATTTGTAACTAACTTAGATATACATATAAATAAAACTGTACTAAAATAAATTAAATAAGTATCTGTAATTGACAGGTAAAATTCACAAAGCTCTCCAGAACTGAAAAGGATCCAAGTCACCATGTAAAAATAATGATTTATTCGAGAATAGGTAAACTATTAGTTGTATTGAGATATGTGTTGATGGATCCACACGATAGACCCGACATCATTAAATGGAAAAAATCTCTTTTCTAAAACACACAGGCTGTGAGAACATTTCACGTATTATGCCGGCGACAGAGGTAAAAAATTAGCTTCAATAACTTCAAAAAAAAAACTACTAATATTATAAATGCGAAAGTTTGGGAGGACGTATGTCTGGATGTCAAGATGTCACGTTGCCAGACATGTCTTGTATGTTTGTATATCTTTCGCGCAAAAACTGTTGACTGGTGTTCACTATATAATATAAAAGTATATTTATAGTTTAATAGTTTTGAATGAATGTTGTTTAAGTTGTCACGCAGTATGAGTAACATAATAATAAATATAATAAATATTTTTTGGAATTTTAATAAATCATAAGATCCATCAAACATATTTTGACGAAACTTCACAGTAATATAGCCTATCCATCAGAATAACACAGCACATATACATATATCGTCATCATCGGACTACTACACGTAACCCCACGACCATTTATTTGTACATCAAAATCGGTATTTACAAACTACGTTCCAATAATAATCAGAGTTAACATTGCATGCAATTGTTTTACATATGCATTTTTTTGGTAAAGAAACATCTAATACCTTGAAAAAAATACTATCACGTACGGAATTTGTATATTTTTGTATATAATCGCAAGTAAACCTGAAAAAATATTCTATTTCTTCAGCTTACTTTTGCGGTATATGAAATATAAATGTCCTAAAACCGTTTGTGCCGTAGTCACCCCATAATGCGTAGCAGCTACGTGAATTTGAGAATCGTCATTTATTCATCGAGCTTTATAAAGGTCTCGCTTCGTATAATGCGATTTATTTGTGTAAGCTCATGCATTTTTGATAAAAATTACGCCTTTAATATATAATATAAAATAGTTAATACTTAGCAATAGAATGCTTCAGAACATAGCCCCATAAAATATCTATGGTGATATTTGGGTTATCACAAATTTAAGATGTGCAATAAAAAACAAAATGAGACAGCTTGATAAAAACTCATTATTCTAAGTGAGCTGATGGTAAGACTTAAAGTTCAAGAATGAACTAAGAGATTCTGATGATTTTTTTTAACAATTCTACAAGTTGGTATTAGTGAGACATAAGCGGTGCCATACTTAAAACTATTTAACTTTTTTTGATGAAATATTTACAAAATAGCTTGTATATCATTTATTACTATTTGACCTTCTCGGTCATCTATCTATATCATCACGACAGTTTATTTTTTATAATAAAAACATATATAAATATTTTTATTTATACAATAATATCTCTATTAAATATAATATATTTTTATATATTTAATACAAGCGCGGACACGATGTATATTAAAATTTGGTTTTGTAAGTACCTAATCTTTTATTTTTTGTTATAGTTGATTTTTAATTTCTAGTAATAATTTAGTTTTTATCTTTTCTCAACGAATATTTATTTAAAAATAATCTGTGGATATAACTCACATGTATAGTGTCTACTGAAAGTTATTTTGGAGACCACTAAAACAGCTAATAGAGTATTTATAAAGGTTTAAATAACACAAGTTACCATCGCGGTTGTAATGTCTAAGTACGGTTTATACATGTCAATGGAGAAGCTACATCCTCGACTTTTCCTTGCCGTTATATTTGGGAATGTTCGCCTTGAGATGCCTCAAGGTTCCTGTTTTTGTAATTGTTAAGCCGCCGTTTTCAACAGAATAATTGAAGTACTATTTGTGAGTCTGTCCTCGTCATTTTGTATAACATTATATTTGTACTGCTTCTTCCTGTAATACCTTTATACCCAGGCTTGATTGTCTGTGTTACCAGTTTACCTGGACCGATATTATGTAAATAATTTTGCAATTGAACAAATAGGACTTTTTGTTTTAAAAGTTGTGGCTTTATTCATTTATTGGTTATTCAAAAATATATATATAAATTTACGTAATTAGATAAGCAAGTAAAACTTTATATTGCAAGAGTCAGAAAAGGACTGACTAGAAACAAAATTTTGACCACATTTGTAAAAGTACGAAAAACCAATCGCACCTCGATCCTTGGCGCCGCATCACAATTGAAAATTCTCATGGATACATTTGAACATCATTATAGGATACCAGATGAACTTTACTAGAACCGGGGATTTTTCCCGGCGTCAAAACCTATTGATTACTGGACGCCTGGAAAAATCGCCCGGTGTCGCCAAGGATATTGTAAGTTTCGTGTGTCGTGATTTCAAAAAACTTTAAAAGTGATAAGTGGGTAGGTTTACATCTACCGCCCAGTATGTACGAGACTACACCGCATAGCTCCAGTCGACCCGTGACCACGGCCAAAGCAACTTGGCTGAAACGTCGGGAGAAATATGTCTCTAAGGTAAATCTCGTCTCTAAAAACTATTATGAATGTGCGCGAATGTTTAAACAGTTTTATCAATTTGTTGAATCGTAAATAATTTGTCATTAAAAAAAATGTCATCAGACGTCAACCCATCTAGACAGCGTGGCGGATGTAGGCCAAATTCTCCAGATATATGTTCTGAAAAACCCATTTCCAACAGTGGAGATCTAGGACGTTGTGTTCCAGGAGCTATAATAAAGAAAAATGCTTTCAATGCATATTATTACCTTTAGACGTAGATATTGTACATTTTTGGACTGGTAACATTATGTTAAAAATAATATGAAAAGACCTCTACCGAAGCATGACGAACATTTCTGTGCTCATAGACGTACTGCACTTTTTTTGACTGGTAACAATAATATAAGGAACCTTTTAAAGGAGACCAGTCCGTGCATGTAAAAGCTTAGTAAAAGCATAAAATTTTACATTCGTCACACTTTTTATGTTTACGGGGACTTTAATCATTAGGCCTTACAATGGAGGGTATTTCGAGCGAAACATAATGTAAAAAACATTTCTAGTCATGGTATATCGTAGCTTAAACCTTGTGGTATAATATGGCTATACATATAATCATATTATTTCTGAAACTTCCTCAGTGGTTAAGTCCGTGGATTTAGACTCGGAGGTACCGGGTTCGATTTCTGATCGGGATACAAAACTATTTATTAATAAAAATTAACATTTAATTAATATTTAGTTTATTTGTAATATTTCTCGAGTTTGGTACGCTGGAGACATCGACGAGCTTGCCACTTGTCATGATTGGCCTGTAGTAAAGTTGGCTAAATGTGAATCCGCTTATTTATAAGCGTGGTTTCTGACCACCCCGAAAGGTCGTGATAATACTTTACTTTACTTTTACTTTCTAAAACATACAGGATGTCTCATAAGACAACTTCACATCGGTGGAATGGGTGATATATATCAGTATAATTTATTATAGAAACAATATCAGGATAAATCACAACTTCTTTGTATTGAAGCGCACTAAACTTTAATTATATTTTATATTTTCGGGATGAATTATATATTTATAAAAACAACACACTTTATAACGCGGGACACTTTTACGCAATTGACTCTATCTATTTACAGGTATTATGTGAGTGCCGGGTCCATCGTGTGTGGGTAAGAGATGAGAAGAATGGTGTCTCGGGCTTGCGACCTACAATAGGATGGTTGGAGGCCTCCCTTTTTTTTATTGCGCGATAATACGCTTACCATCCATCATTCTACTCCTCTCCCTACCCAACCAAATACTGTATGCTTCCGTTAATGCCGTCTTAAAAGCTCGTTCCATAAATGTATTGACGGCAGAACTGCTTAGGCCCAATTCTTTCAGTAAGTGATGCATAGATTTTGCTGGAACTCCTCTTGCACCAACTTCCACTGCGTAAAGCTGAGTCTTGAACCCGCACCTGATCATTTCTTGTGTGAGATCATAATATTTATTCGACTTCATGTTGTGATCTTTTGGAATATTTGATTCCCACGAAACGGTAAGTTCAATAAGGATAATAAGAATACTTAAAACTTCAAATAAAACTCCGTAACCTTCACGTACCAGTTACAGTACTTATTCATTTGCTGACTGCTATTTATTATACGACACCACATTGTTTGCAACCAGTATTAGTCATATGGAAAAGCTGTTGTGGAAAATAGAGACCGTCAGTCTAAAGTTCGGCCTTAAAATCAGGAAGATATAGAGGAGCCGAAACGTTACCAAAGACACTAAAATTCGGCTGATTAGAGCTCTTGTGTTCCCTATCTTTTCGTATGCTGCAGGGATGGACCCTACGCGAAACAGAAAAAAAAACTAATTAATGCTCTAGAGATGTGGTGTTGGCGGAGAATGTTGAGCATATCATGGACGGAGTTTCGAAACAAACAAATTACTGGAAAATTAATTAAATCCATACTGGAGGAACTGGGGATCAGACAACGCCTTTTCTAGAATGCGTTATTGTACGCATTCTCACCTTATTCCGACACGTGTCACGGCGGGGAGGAACATCCATCGAGCGCCTGATAGTCCGGTAGGAAAGTCGGTGGCAAGAGGATGCGTGGTAGGTCTTTGATAAGATGGCCCGATTAGGTGAAGGATGCAATGAGTGCACCAGGAAAGCTGCGGTCCGAGAGCGTAAGCGTGCCACTAGCATTCAAATGGCGACCACGACCACTCTGCCAAGAGTATAGCGAATAAGAAGAGAATTTATTATACCGTCCCAAATCTATTTAACTACCAATTACCAAAAATCGGTAAATTTTCTCCGAATCGTTAATTTTATCTTTTGGGGAGTGGACACGAAGGGCCGGTCTCAAAATAAATAGCAATTTAATTAAAGCCAAGGGCACATTACCATTACGTAAGTACCCTCGCGTCATGCCGTGCGTGAACATTTACGACAAATGACTCACTTATTTGAATAAAATTTATGTAATGCTTTACCTTTAAAGCATTTTTTTTATAAATGTGAAATAAGCTTTGTCTGTCACTACTGAATCGGTTTAATTTGGCAGGTATGTTCGTCTCTGGTAGGTACCTAACTGCCTTCGTTGTCTATTTATTTATTTTCAATACTTTATTGCACTAAAATTGTACATAGGCGAGCTTAATGGCCAGACATTTTCTAACAACCAACCTTTGGGAGTTTGGAAAAACTATGTATGGGTGCAAAATTATACTAAACTACATACATAAAAGAATAAATATATACATAAATACATACATATAATATAAATCATAAAAATAAAAAAGTAAAGTATCATCACGACCGTTTCCCTTTCTATATATGCGTGGTTTCTGACCACCCGAAAGGGAAACGGTCGTGATGATACTGATGATGTATTCATTTACATTAATAAACATTATTGTGTCCCGACCAGGAATAGCACCCGGTACCTCCGAGTCTAAATCCACGATCTTAATCGCTAGACCACGGAGGCAGTTATAAAAATAAAATGTAATATTGATTTAAACGGTCTAGCGGTCAAGTTCGTGGATTTAGATGCGTAGGTGCCGGGTGAAATTTCTGGCCGGTTTATTTAATTTCTTTGTGGTATTTCTCGAGTTTGGTACGCTAGAGACATCGACGAGCTTGCCAATTGTCATGATGGGCCTATAGTAAATCAGAAAATTTTAGGGTAAATGTAAGTCCGCTTCGTTATAAGCGTGGTTTCTGTCTACTCCAAAAAGGATACAGTCGTGATGATACTTTTATTAATTGACTATCACTGAAATCCAAGGTTTTCAAGAACTGCTAAAATGACTCAAATAAATACGAGTAGGTACATATTAAAAGTAAAAAAAATATTTTAACAAACCAACTGTTGATAGTGGTTGGTAAAGTTTCCACATCTCTGTTTCTCAAACTTGTTCTAAATAATTATGTATAATAAGCTATCTACATAAGAGCAGCTGTAGTCTAGTGGTTTCCAAACTTTGTTATACTAATCCACACGTCTTTCGTAAAGATAGTCTAGTTTACTACGACACTTTTACTATAAGACTCGTGGTCTAACAGTGAAGAGAGTTCATATGCCCAGTTTTATTTTAAAGGTCAGCCGTCATGAGTTACGAGACTAGTTTTAACTGTCATCATATGAGGAGCGAAGGAATTTTTCGTGGAAAGAAGAGAGATAGGCAAAATTGACATTTAGGAGTTCAAAATAATTATAACATTTAATTAGATCAGAAAAACTAATAGGTACAATCTACAAATAAAAAAACGTGATAATCTTTCACTCGTTCATGTCTCATTAGTTTTGTATTACAACTGAAAGTAATCTATTTCATACATTTATAGTGAAAAAACACGGCAATGCTCTATGATACGCATCGTAGTGCAACACACTGTTCCGCATTCACTTGGCATATAAAAAACTTCTAATTTACGTTCCGTATTAAACTACCTACTCAACAGTTTTATTATAGTGACTGTACCTTAACCTACCTCCCTAGCATGGGCTGTGACATACGACTGTATCAAGGTTAAAATGACAAGTGTCTAATTTCTTTTGGGCGACTAAATAGCGAGCATGGGATAGCGTTTTAAGCCATATTTGTCACTAAATTTGTTTCGCATAGTTAAATCTTGGACTTGATTTATTTGCGTTATTTTTTATATTTTATTTAACACCATCTCTGGGTCAAGTTTCGAATGACAAGACTAACAATAAACTGACATATTGTCAAAAAAGATATACGTCCAATATTAGAAAAAAACGCTAGTAACAAAAATTTTTTTTATTTTACTGGCACTACATGTGACCTTGCGCCCAACTGATGGTAAGTGGCGGGCGAGGTCCATGAACTTTAATAACTGGAATCAGACACTCATGACTAACATCAGTCCCTAATACTATGCCGGCTTAACTGGGCATGACGGCAATTCGAGCTTAATCCCGAAACTTGTGGATACTTTACTGGGTGTATCGGCACGAACGGTGGATATTTCCTCGCCCCGGCAGCTTTACATGCTTTGGCATGCCAGATGTTTTCTATACTGAGTTACCGCGCCCACCTGGTGGTGACGAGATCCAAGAATCGGAGCAACTGGTGACTGAAATAACGTCTATACATTATTTATCTTGTGGCCTTTAAGCCTTTATACTTTATTGATTTACATACAAAATATAAATCGGTTAAATCCATACTAATAATATAAAAGTATTATCACGAAAGTATCCCTTCCGGGGTAGTCAGAAACCACGTTTTTTTATGTAGTGGATTAACATTTAGCCAATTTACTATAGGCCAATCATGACAAGTGGCAAGCTTATCGATGTCTCTAAGTATATTATGTCAAAAATCACAAATAAATTAAATAATTTATTATCTGCCGACCAGAAATGGAACCTTCGAGTCTAAATCCACGGACATAGCCGTTAAGCCACGAAGGCAGTTGTAACTATAACAACATATCATAATTTGGAAATAGTCTTTCTCTGCAAAGGTCTGTCTGTACTACTCCTTTCGTTAAAGCTTAACCTACTGCAGTCATTGCTATAAAATTTAATAAAGATGTTACTTGGTACCCAGAGATGAACATAGTGTACATAGGTCACGTCATACGGCCACTTGAAAATTTTGTCGCTCACCAAGGTTTGGCTGTCTGAGAATGTAAAAAAAAAAGCATCATCACTACCGTTTCCCTTCCGGGGTGGTCAGAAACCACGCTTAAAAGAAAGCAGATTCACATTTAGCCAACTTTACCATAGAAATCATGACAAGTGTCAAGCTCGTCGTTGTTTCCAGCGTACTAAATTTGAGAAATATCACAAATAAATTAAATGTATTATTGATACCTATTATTGTGTCCCGATCAGAAATCGAACCCGGTACCTCCGGTTCTAAATCCACGGACTTAACACGGAGGCAGTCAGAGAATGTCTGAAAATGTCCGTACTTTGTGCAATAATGTTATTAAATAAAATAAATTTAAAATATGATATGATAAATATGCACGGGATCAAACAGCTGAAGAAACCGGGCAAACCTGGTGCAGCGTAACTTTTGTCGACTGTAAGGCTGAGTTGCACGACAATGAAGTTTTTGTAATTGTTACGAAAAGTAAAAAAACGAAAAATTAAAAGTAATTTTGTCTTATGTACCAGTTTTATTTTGAACTTAAGTAAGTTAGGAATACAATGGTTTGGTACAACCCAGCCTAAGAGTGTTCCAATGTTATAGCAATATTGCATGTTCACACCCCATTATCTACAAAGCGTGCGTATGTCCAAATAAAACCAATAAAAAAACATCTATTCCGCAATTAAACTGACACTACACTTAACAATGTGCCGGATAAATTCGGCAGTCGACATTATTTAACACCTCTTTAAGTTTTATACTTATGATAAAGACAAAAGAGTAACTAATTGGGAAAAAGACTCACGCAAAAACGCGTCCTAGACCTCCACTGTTGGATCCTTCCAGAACATATATCCAGAGAATTTGACCTACACTCGCTACACTCGCCACGCTGACCAGACGGGTTGGCGAGGATCTGATGTCAATTGATTAACGATTTCACAAGTTGGTATTAGTGGAACCGGGACCGACTGATTAACGTGCTCTCCGAGGCACGGGAACAGTGGTGTTGTAAATCTATTACAAATGTACGTAAGAAAAGTGTATTTCTCATTGGTACATGCCGGGTGGTTTGACGACCTTTGTAGGATTTAAGGAACGCGTTCTTACAACCGAGCCACCACCGCGCCAAAAGGATTAAAATTAATAAAAACACAGGCTAACACACGAGTCGGTGCGGTTGAATTTTTGTAACTGTTAATTGCGACTTAATCGACATTGGTGCGTAGCGACTGTCATCACTCGCGAACGTTTTAAATTTCATTGCTGGGAATCGAACCTGATTAAAGAAAATAAACCATTATAATAAAAGGTAGGTAACTGCCTCAGTGGTATAGCGTAACTTAACAGTCCGTGGATTTAGACTCGGAGGTACCGGGTTCGATTCCTTGTCAAAACACAAAAAAAAAAAAAAAAAAAAAATCTGATATTTCTCGAGTTTGGTACGCTGGAGACATCGACGAGCTTGCCACTTGTCATGATTGGCCTATAGTAAAGTTAGCTAAATGTTAATCTGCTTCTTTATAAGCGTGGTTTCTGAGCAAGCCGAAAGGGAAACGGTCGAGATGATACTTTACTTATAATTGGTAGGCACTACTAGACGGCATTGTGACTTAACCCTAAGACTAAATCGATCGTTAAGGAAATAACTACAGTATTTTAATAATAGCGGCATCATTGCATTCCGTGAATGGTTGTTGGACCGACTATGCGACCTATTTCCTGGCTCTCGATCTACTAACTTGTACTAATTGACTTGAGGTTGGTTCGACTATCTACACCTTCAAAATCTACGAATTAATATTTTAATGAGAAAATATTTAATTGTTTATTTACTTTATTTTTATTTTTTTTTTTTTTTTTATTTAGGTTTACAAACAGTAACACATATATACACACATCAAAAAAGTCTAGGGATCAAGCATGTTTATGCGGATTTCTTGTGATTGAGATGTGGCTTTGTAATAAATTTATGATTTTATAAATTTATATGGATCCTTTTTGGTGCATTTCATAATTTAAAACAGGAACTGTCAATCAAATTCGAGTAAAAGATGAAAATCAGCTGTCAATATTTTCCCTATAAAAACATAAGACGCATTGAAGACATTATTAGTGCTACTGTTTCCCTACTACTGATTAAAACCAACGTTATTATGGAGCGGCGACGTCATTTAAGCAGGGAAGAAATGATCAGAGCCGTGGGAATGATAGAAGCTGGTTCCCGGCAACGTACTGTGGCTTTAGCTCTGAATACAAGTCAGAGTGTTATCAGTCGACTTTGGACACGTTACCGAACCACTGGTACCGTGGCTGAGCGCCATGGAGGACGGTATCGCTGCACCACACGGAGACAAGACCGATACATTCAAATCACAGCTCGAAGAACTCCAACAATAACCGCCATGATGTTAGCCGTGAGCCTTCATCGCTCTTCAGGGAACTTAATTAGCGACCAAACAGTCAGAAACCGCTTGCATGAAGTGAACCTTCATTCCCGAAGACCGCTACGGGTACCACCTATAGCAATGCACAATCGTAGGACTCGATATCAATGGGCTCTTGAACACAGAAATTGGACAGAAGAACAATGGCGTTTCGTGTGCTTTTCTGATGAGTCTCGTTTTGGTATGAGGCCGGATACAAGACGTATACGACACTGGAGAACCCCTGGACGCCAACAGCGATTAAAATCCTGCCAGGAAGTCCATCCTTATAGTGGTGGAACCATCATGGTATGGGCGGGTATTTCGATCGGCGGAAGAACTGAGTTGATTTGGATCAGAGGCAACCTCAACGCTCAAATTTATGCTGAGACGGTTGTATCAGACGTCATCGTTCCTCTACAAGTGCATATCGGTCCCTTATTTCAGTTAATGCATGATAATGCACGACCGCACACCGCAAGAGTTGTAAGACAGACTCTCGCCGCAGCTAACATCAATGTCCTGCCCTGGCCTGCTCAGTCGCCAGACTTGAACCCGATTGAGCATGCATGGGATATTCTTCAGAGAAGAGCTCTGCCGAATATGGAGGGTATCCAGTCGCAAGAAGACCTTTTTTTGTTGTTGCAACGAACATGGGCGGCCATTCCACAGCGTGATTTGGATGAACTCATTTTGAGTATGCCAAACCGATGTTCTTGTGTTGTTAGTGTTCGCGGTAGAAACACGGATTATTAATTGTTTAAGTTACCCAATAAAATTAAAAAAAAAACTGTTATTTCAGTCTTTTTTTCGAACTTTAATGTTAGTGGTTCAAATGTCAAAAATCCCTTTATTAGGAAAATGGCAATTTTTTTTACTAATGCAAAGGTGACTTGGTTTATCGTTACTGTAGACAAACGAAAACATTTTATTTGATCAATCCTTAAAGAAAATTTTAATGAATATCAATCAGGAGAAAAGTTATTGCAAAAATATATGTTGATCCCTAGACACTTTTGATGTGTGTATATATAATAACATTTAAATAAACAAATTGTTAAGTATGTTACCAACGACGTAAACCACAGATTATATAAATAGGTAACGTCAGATAGTGAAGTTAATCAACAATTACAAATTGTTTTAAAACTATTTTTAACCTTTTACCTTTGGTTAGTGAAGGGTCGTATTCACTTTTTTTCAAAAAAACGAAACGTAACCGTATTCCGTTAAACATAAACTAGTTTTGGAAACGTTTCTCGTTGCAGCTGGTTTGAAGACGGTGCGGCGGCAGTAAGAAAATAACGATGGAAACGGTTACAAATTTTTAATTAACTTTTTTTTTCGAGTAAAATAATTTCAGGCGTAGAATACGATAGAAAATGGTAAAAACTGTTGATCTAATACGACGTTAAATTTATATGTAATTTAAATAGGTAATATAAATACTTTATAATTTAGAAATGAACTATATTCACTTTATAATAAATAATATAATAAGACCAGAAGGAACAGAAATATTTTGCCAACGAAAGAGTTAAGACATATTCGACTGAATAGATTATAGTTCGCGAAACGAATATGTTTCGGCACAAAACAAACGTTTAACGTTAAAACGTTGGTAAAAACGGTTTTATCGTCGTAGAACAAAAACGGTTCGATTATGCAACGCCCACCACAACCTTAGATTACATTATTGTTACGTAAAGAACTCAAATAATTTTGAAAATATTTTTTTTATTATTTTATTTTATACAGTTAGGAAAACTTTTAGTTAGCTAAACAATACTTAAATATAAAGAAAAAGATAAAGTAAGAAAGGGCTAATAACAATTTTTCACAGAAATAGATATTGAAACAGATAAAACTAAACACTGAGTAGACTATTACAAAAAGAATGAGATGATATGAGGCAGAATAAGACAAAAAAAAAAATAGAACACTTATACAGATCGGCTTAAGGCATTTGTAAAGTAGTCCTGAGTCAAGCCACGTCGGGCAGCGGCTGGGGTAGTACATGATATGTCAATATGTGAGCAATGTTTATTAAAATAGTCAGATGTTCTCCAGATGAAAGCATTCTGCATATAATTATTGGATACAAATGGGATGTAAAAGGTATCCCTGTGACGTGTTTTGCAGAGTGTACTAAAAGGTATATTTCCTAGAATATCTGGACAGTCGACCTTTCCTCTTATGACACCCATAAGATATGACACGTCGGCGAATTCCCGGCGTTTTACAAGAGGTAAGATATGGTGGATTATATATCAACATCATCATCAGCCTGTATCATTTCACTGCTGCCTCCCCCAAGACTCGCCACTTAACGCGATTTTCTCTACCCTCATTCAACCCCCACCAGCGACCTTCTTCAGGTCATCTGTCCATCTGGCGGGGGTTGGCCCACTCCGTACGTGGTCTCCAATCTAGAACTCGTTTGCCCCATCGTTCGTCGGTTCTGCGGCAGATGTGTCCGGCCCATTGCCACTTCGGCTTGCTAATTTTAAAAGTGTCCGTAACTTTCGTTTTCTGACGATTATCAACGTTTCGAATTATATCCATTAGAGATATACCAAGAATAGCTCTTTCCATGGCTCGCTGAGCGACCTTGAATTTTTGAACCAGACCCATCTTTAGTCTGCTCCGTACGACATTGCCGGGAGGACGCACTGGTTAAAGACCTTCGTTTTAAACATTGTGGTATATATACTATATACATATATTGCTCGCGAATAATGCATATAAGTGAATGATTTTTTAAAATCAGTAAAGCGTATATATATAGTATCCACTACTTTATAAAGTTAAATAGCTTATATAAGAATAGCTAAGTATGTTACGATTTCACATAACAAATACTATGGACAAATAAACATGTCGTGGTTCCTCGTTCAAGTAAAGGAAACGGACGTCAAGACAAAAAACACAAAACGGAAAAACCATAGAAACTTTGTGAGTCCACAAACGAAATGTACGAACAAGCGAAACGAATCTAATTTATATTTTACGTCAACTTGTCAGGCCCTAAAGGGGGATTTACACGAGACGATTTACACCGCTAGTCTTATTTATTTAAAACTTTATTGCACTATGTACAAGAGGCGGGCTTAATGCCGCTAGACGTTCTCTGACATTCAACCTTTGAGACAATAAAAACTATAACTTAGATCGAGGAGTAGGTGCGAAGACGTATTTAAGATTGATCATTATATATAATAACTATATTTATCAATAATATATTTACGACGCTGATCCCCTAGGAGCGGGGACGGGCCTTAGTGTGGGATGCCACTTGTGTCTTGGCTTTGTCACACCTTAGGGGAACAGCGCAAAAAGCGGGAGCCACAGCTAAAAGCGCAGCGTCTGGCAAGCGGCTCAAATACGTATCTCTAATCAGCCCCGCATATAAGTTGTAAGAACGCTTTCCTTAAAATCCTACAAAGGCCGGTTCAAATCCCCTCGGCATGTACCAATGAGAAATAAACTTTTCTTACGTACATTTGTCATAGATTTACAATACCACCGTTTCCGTGCCTCGGAGAGCACGTTAAACCCTCGGTCCTGGTTCCACTAATACTAATAAAAATAATTGTGGAATTATTAATAAATTGACATTAAATATCCTGGAAGGCCCATCTCCAACAGTGGAGGTCTAACATAGCGTTTTGGGGCTGTAATAAAAAAATATATTATAATGGACTAGGACTATTTTTGATTTATGATTTGAAAGCGATGTGCATGCAAAAGGTCACACGTCCGAGTATTAGCATTTTGCATCGTAGCGCTAAACGTGCGGCAGAAATCGTCGTGTATAAATCCCCTATATAAATATATATAAACACCCAGACCGAGACAAATTATACAATGTACAACTTGCCCCCGGTGGGAATCGAACCCACGACCTCCCGAGTTCACGGCAACGTTTGTTACCACTAGACCACGGAGGCGGTCAATTTGATTAATTTGATTAAAAAACAATTAAATCAGTGTCGTGGCCAAATCACTATAAGTATGCTGTACACACTTTTGGATTGCAATCTAGAACTTAAGAAATTGTTGTAAAATGTGAACTGTATCAATTGTGATCTATTTATGTACTATAATAAATAAATGCTCAAAGCTTGATTTAGGTGATAGGCCCTCTGCATTTAGCGTCCATGCTCTAAAACCAGTCCTTACCACTATGCTTTGAATAGGGAAACACAATCTAAGACCATTCTACGTCCTTAATTCTTATATTATTTTTTATTATAGATTAAAAATTCTTTTGGGAGTTGTGGTTAATTTAAAATCAGGGAGTTTAAAGCCCGCGCCTGTCACGTAGCGTCGCTTTACTGACGTATTCTATTACAAAAACCAATCTCAGTGTTTGACATCCACAGATGTTTTATTCCTTTTATATTTATTAAAATGGCTATTTTCTTCAAGCACCAATTTAGAATTTTTAATAATGTCTCTTTGGGAAATAAATAAAAGATACTTAATAAGTAAGTACCACTGGCCATTACACGGGCACCATCTATCAATGTTTTTAAACAATTAGTCACTAACCTGTTTCTTGATAAGCAGGAGCACACTGCATCTAGTACACATTAAATATTTGGCTCGCAATATGTTTATGTATGTTTATTTGTATATATATTATGTATATGTTCATAATACTTGCATGTAGTTTAAGTAATTGCTTGGTCATTATCATCTTCAGCCTGTGTTTCTCCACTGCTGGATATAGGCTCGCCACTTCATACGATCTCCTGCCACCCTCATCCAACCCCCACCAGCGACCTTCCTCAGGTCATCGGCCCATCTAGCGGGGGGTCGACCCACTCTGCGTCTTCCCGTACGTGGTCTCCACTCTAGAATGTCTCCAGCTGACAATATTGTATGAATACCTAGATGTAAGTTTTTGGACATATTTTATTTAAAAGTTTTTTTTTTTTTTTATTAATGTTTGATATATTTGCTCGCCAATTTACTTGGCAAATGTTGTTACGTTAAGTTAGTTTACTATAAGACCTGTAAATTAGACTAACATTTATGCAAATAAAGAATTTTTATCTTATCTTATCTAGAACTCGTCTACTCCATCGTTCATCGGTTCCACGACAGACATGTCCAGCCCATTGCCACTTCAGCTTACTAATTTTGAAGGGTATATCGTAACTTTGGTTCTCAGACGGATTTCCTCGTTTCGGACTTTATCCATCAGAGAAATACCGAGCATAGCTCTCTACATAGCCCGCTGAGCGACCTTAAATTTGTGGACCAGACCCAATGTTAGTGTCCACGTTTCTGCTCCGTACGACAGCACTGGAAGAACGCACTGGTTGAAATTTGCTTGGTATGTAGTGTATTTATAAATTAGACTATTATTATTAGATTGTTGCACCCTGCCCATAATCTCTCACCATCCCAAAGGTTAGTTGTCAGAGAATGCATTAAACTCGCCTATGTACCTAATTTAAAGTTTTGGTGCAATAAAGAATTTAAAATAAAATAAGTTTTTATAACTGCCTCTGTGGTCTAGCGATTGAACCGTGGATGAACACTACACTAAACATTCATGGAATGTTAAGAAAGTCTTCATCCCCTATTAGGAGCTAGTACATCTTAAGTTTTATTGGAAAACCTTAGGATTACCATAGTTCTAGCTTTTCCAGTAACATTTATTTAGAGGTAGTGTTTAACAATGGTGAAGCCGATCGGTGTACCAACTTATAGTGGTCGGTCGATACTGCTCCAATTACACCCACGCAACCATCATTTTAAGAAATCGATAACACACCTTACTCAGTTTAATGTTACGGTAAACCTTTTCAAACATACACCCACCAAGTGAAGCTTAATAGCACATTAGAACCACCCCGCAACGCATCCCGCACCGCCTTGCTTCTTGCGGTTAGTGTTATTTATATGGACTTCTATGGATATGCGCTTACTACATTAAGTCGCCTCCTCGCAAGCTGTCCACGCGCGAAGGGTTAGTGGACCACTCGTTTGTAACTTGCTGCATGGATTCCGAGTGGACCGCGTGGAGCCCGCGAGTGAATCTCAGCAAAATACGTGGACGACGCAAGGTGCACTGATTGACCACGCGGGGCACGCCAATAACCACGCGACGTTAACTGGTTTACTTGTAGTGCACGCGTAGACGGCGAATTACGAGGTGGTGCTTGGTGGCTGAAAAACGATTTTTCTGACGATTTTTGCAGCAAAGTTATTTTTTTATTTTTGAATAATTAGTAACAAATAACTTGCCAACCCGTATGGCCGGCGTGGTGAGTATAGGCCAAAATTCTCGAGATACTAATATATGTTCTGGAAGGCCCATCTCCAAAAGTGAAGGTTACTCTGTGTTTTAGGGGCTGTAAAAATAATCTCAATTGATAGAGAGATTAATTAATATTTTAATTTTCATAACAATAATATAATTATATCTATCGGCAAGCTTTATAATCCGGCATTCTATAGAATGATAGATGTATAGAATGCCTAATTTATACAGATTGCCGGTAGCACATCGAACAATTTTGGATGGTTAGGCGATATTATTATCCGCCAGTACATAAACAGACATTCCTAATTTGCTACCCCTATACTCATAGAGCGGTGGTGGATCGGTTGTTAAACGCTTTCTTAAAAAAAAAACTTAAATTGGTTGGTTCGAACCCCGGCATGTAGCAATGCGAAATAGATTTTTCTTACGTACATTTATCATTTTTTTACAACACCACTGTTTTCGTGCTTCGGAGAGCACGTTAAGCCGTCAAGGTTCCACTTATACCAACTTGTGGAATCGTTAATAAATTGACATTAGAAAAGTGACATCAGAACCTCGTCAACCCGTTTGGACAGCATTGCGAGTGTTGGAAAAATTCTCCAGAATTCTTTTTCGCCGTTTTTTCAGAGGAGCAGCGACCATTTACCGGCGCAGCGCTGGTCTAACAATCATAGAAGTCGTTGAAGAAGTCACCCTGCATTCATAAACCCGAAAAAAATTTCATAAAGTGCTGATACCGAGAACATCAAGTGTGTTCCTTCACCAGTTAACTCGCCTTGTTTTTTTATTATCATAGTATAGGATTTCTGCAACCCCCCGCTACATACGATGCAGTCCACCAATTTGTGTCTTTTATATAAACAGTTAATTTTCGAATAGTTTACAACCTAAACAAAAACTGTTATTTCTTAACCATTACTTAAAATCATTAAAATGGATCGATATAATTTATTCGAGTAACAAACAGCAACCTCAGCTTCAATTCGCATTAATAACAAAAATAAACGATTTATTTTCTCGTCGGAAATGTATTATACAAATTCATAAATCCAATTTAAAGTTCTACCCATAGACATGTATTTAAGTTGATGGCCTAATACAACGTTTTGGTTGGAATAATATGGCCCTAAATATAGGAATTTATTCAAAATCAAATCAAAAGTATTTTATTGTGGATCATAGGTATTTGAATAAGTACATTATTTATGATGGTCGCTATGTCCCGTCCATTGGACATACAATAATTATATACACAACATTAAAAAATAATTTTACAATGTTGGTGATGGGTGAGGGCATGCTAACTGTTCCTCACAAGTTTCTGAAAGATAGTCTGCTACGCTGTAATAGTATTTTTTAGATAGAAAGCCATGAAGTTTTGACTTAAAGAAGCTCATGTTTTCGACTTCACGGATGGATTTGGGAACTTTATTGTAAATTTGTGTCACCATACTAATAACATTTTTGCTAAAAAATTTCGTTTTGGATACTTTTGTGCTTAGTAGGTTTTGTGCTTTGTGCTTATTGTAATTAAAAAATGTCGTTCGAGATTACTTTCTTATTTCAATGAACGAGTATGTATGTCGTCTGTCGCAAAGGCCTGTAATAGACAATATTAAGAATAATAATACTAATAAATAGTTTATTGAACAAAACCAAAACAAGTGCAGGTACATAGGCGAGTTTAATGCCGTAAATGCATTTTCTACCAACTAACCTTTGTGACTGAGATATGTAATAAGCAGGTACAGCAGAAGAAAATTTAAAATTAAAATTACATATTTATTACTTCATAAAACACACATTAATTACATACATATAGTACTTATACGTAAATAAACGTCCTACATATACAACTCAATATAAAATACTCGTATAATAAGTGAGTTATGGCGACTTATTATGTTTATGAAGTAAGTATGTGTAAAATTTATCTTTAAATATTCTAAAAGATGGTGCCGCTCTTAATTAAAGATAATATCTTAATAAAGATACTGTAAGGGAATATTGACTCGAGAATTCATTTAATTAAGTTCTCACTATGTCTACCCGTAGATAAAGGTTAATTTTATTTTACTTCTATCCGATAAAAGCCATAAACTCTATGTTTTATATAATAATAATAACTGTTATCCAGCTTTCTCATTGTACAAAGTTGAGTGAACATTATATAACATATACCGCGTATTTAAAATTTTGTAAACCAAGAAAATAAAATAAAAAAATTAATAATTATGACTTTTATATGGCATTTTTGGTTACGTCTGTCTGTAAATAGAATAAAACAAAGAGTAAAAAATCGTATATACAATATAAATTAACTTTACATGATGTGGCAAGGATCTTGGGTCAGCTTCAGTAAGCTACACGTCACATATTGTGATGCACTGCTGAGTCTTGACAAATTATAAGGGGAAAAGAAAGTCGCCATTTTATTTCTGCCTAATAAGTATGGCACGTCCTTACACTCATATGTCTTCGGTTCTACCCCTCGGTACATGGGCATTCTTCTTAACTTTCTATTAATTTTCTTCTCGAAGAAGTTGTCGATATGCCAATAATCCGTCGGATCGAGTTCTCGCTGAATTAGCGCATGAATTCGAATTAAAGAAAACTTGAAGTTGGCGCTGCGATTCAGTGTAGCAACTTATTGCTGAGCTGGTTTTCTATTCGTCACCGCATTATTTTATTTTTTTATTTATCGTTACTTATAGATATAACACACACACACTCACGAAACTCAAACTGAGTGGGTTTGAGTTAATATACATACACACTTAACATATTTAAACCTTCAGTACCTGATTATATAATTTGTATTATTAGGTATTTAAATAATTAGTTAATAATCTTAATAGCAAGCGTCTAATGAATTGCAATATTGTTTGTGACCAAAAGTCCCGGGCGTCCAGAGATCCAGGTGTGCTAGAGACCCTTGTTCAGGCCCCTGATCGAAACTTAAGTATAAAGTATAAAATAAAGATTATTGATTTAATTTTAAACTGACTGTATTTTTGCAATATTCGTAACAAATAATTAAATTATTTTTGTTCTTTCTTTTAAATGTTGATTTTTCCTGATAAATTTAGAGATAAATTAGCGCGGAATTTTAACCTTAAGATGCCATATATTTTTAAATTTAAATTCGATTCGATGGGTTCGTAGTCCAAGGGGTGGCGAGGAGGCTTTGTCGTTCTCTCAAAAACCCCGCTTGGCGACGGGTGACCCTTTGATTAAAGAATATTTTGTTGAACGGGGAAACGAAGTCCTCGGCACACTAAGCCATAAAAATTTAGTATTTAATTATAATAAATGCGAGAAAAACCAAGGTACTAGTGTTTGAAAGAAGAAGGATGACAACCTTGGCGATAAAGATTGATGATGAAACAGGTAAATGAAATTATATATCTGGGCAGTGTTTTCACTGCGGATGGGAAGTATGATAGGGATGTTGAAAGAAGAGTGAACGCGGGAAATAGTGTTAATGGGGCCCTGGGATCACTGATCGCCAGTCGAAATGTCAGTGATAAAGCTCGACTCGCCATACACAATGCCATGCTAATACCAACACTTATGTATGGAAGCGAGACGTGGATATGTCAGAATACGCATGAGAGTAGAGTTAATGCAGTAGAAATGAGGTCTTTACGTCGGATATGCGGCGTAACTTTGATGGACCGTATACGTAATAACGAAATACGCAAAAGGGTAGGTATAAAAGAAAGCATAGGTACAAAAATAAAGAAAGGCATGCTCCGATGGTTCGGGCATGTCGAAAGGATGAGCGAAGAGAGATTGACGACCAGATATATAATGCGAAAGTTGTGGGTAAAAGAGGCCCTGGCAGACCAAGACTTGCCTATCATGATCAAATAAATAAAACATTAGCTGAAGGTGAATTAAAAAGCCATCGAAACAAGAGGGCATGTATGAAGAGGTTGATGAATGTCGAAGAAGCGAAAAAGGTATGTCGTGATCGTGACAAGTGGCGCTCAATTGTCTCTGCCTACCCCGCAAGGGATTTGGCGTGAAGATATGTATGTATGTATGTAATTTTATATTTATTTTTATAATATTTTTTTGTTCAGATTGGGATTTGTATATCGATGAAATCTGATGTTTCTAGCGAGGTGCGTTGCTCGGACCGGCCGGACCATTATTACAAACAAAATCCATTTTTTATAATAAGTTCTGTTGTTTTACGCTTCTGTTTGTACTGTGTACTTGTTAACTATGTCTATGTCATGTATGTATGTCATTATTAAAAATACTGTATCTTTTTCCATAAATAAAATATTGGTCTAAAAACTCAACTATTGTGGAAACCCTAATTCTTCAATTGAAGGCGCAACTTTTCCATGACTGCGTCAATGACAAAGGTATATTGACAGTTCTCCTGGAATCGCTTTAAACTGATTAAAAACTTCATATTAGCGGTAGTGAGGACACGTAAGTAAGAGCTCAGTACAAAAAAAAAAGGTCTTGTTTCAAGCGATGTTATTTATATATATATTTTTATATAAATATCAGCTGGCAAGCTTACAATATTAGTAAAAATTGGCATTTGACATCTTGCAAATCGCACATACTTTCAACCTGATGGTGGTAATTTGCCCAGTCTGCCGGGGCGGGAAAGTATCCTCCGTTCGTGCCGATAAAACCGATCACGCTCGAATTGCCGACATGCCCAGTCAATCCGTCATAGTGTTAGGGACTGATGTCAGTCATGAGTGTCTAATTCCAGTTGCAATTAATGGACCTCGCGCGACAATTACCATCGGGCGCAAGGTCACATGTAGTGCAAGTGTTAAAAAAAAAAAAAAAAAACTAATTAATATTTTCAATTTACTGAAATTAAAACCTATTTACTACACAACGTCGATTATTTAATAAAATTTAGTTCAAATTTCTGCCCTGTTTAATTTTTGAATTGCGGTAAAAAAAGTCTCGTTTCTAATGTAAGTTTTAATCAACTCCAGACTAATATAGCAAGCACACTATAATTAAACTAAAGTAATGAATGTCATTGTGGTTTTTAAAATGTAGTGAAGTAAAAAAATTGGGGGGGGAGTTAAAAAATATTTCATTTTTAATGTCCGCCCACTTTAGATGTATAAACTTGGATAACCTCTACTGTAAATCGACGGCTCAACGCATGTAGGTATTACACGACCAAGCAAACTAGACGCCTGTAAAAGTGACTTTACCTGCAATTTTACTTACTGCATGTTCCAATAGTGCGGCACCAAAGGTCACTACTTCTGTAGCTATTTTTAATAAATAATGAATATATATATATATATATATATATATATATATATATATATATATATATAAGTTGTTCGTCTAACCGGATATCGAACACAGTAACTTAGCTGGGCTGAGCAGTAAATGAATATCTACTTAATAAATGTAATAATTTTCATTTTGGTTTGTGTAATCGTCGCCATTTACCTGAAACAGGAAACAAAAACAGAATTAAAATTTAATATAAAAAGAAATGAAGGTCGTAAGCTTTTAATTAAATTTTATCTACAATATTAATTTTATTATGCGCACAGCTTTTATTCTATTACCTACAATATAAGACAATAGGTAATTTTATTTGTATTATAAGTACATACGTAATGATGAAATACGCAAAAAGGTAGGTATGAAAGAAAGCATAGAGACAAAAATAAGGAAAGGCATGCTCCGATGGTTCGGGCATGTTGAAAGGATGAGCGAAGAGAGATTGGACGAACCAGATATATAATGCGAAAGTTGTGGGTAAAAGAGGCCCTGGCAGACCAAGACGATCAGATAAATAAAACAATAGCTGAAGGTGCATTAAAAAGCAATCGAAACAAAAGGGCATGTATGAAGAGGTTGATGAATGTCGAAGAAGCGTAAGAGGTATGTCGTGATCGTGACAAGTGGCGCTCAATTGTCTCTGCCTTTTTTCTCTTCGTTATTTATTTTATATTATATATGTACTATTTATTACCTTTAATGTGTGTAATTTCTTCTTAATAAATAAACTACTTCGTTCCTTTTTCTAATATCGAAGAAGAACTTGTTTTATACTTCCGTGGCATGCAGCATATTGTCCGTGAAACAATAAAATCAATTTAAAATTGCAGATTGAACACGACCGTAACCGGCAATGCACTGTCATATACTAATTAAATCTGAGTAAGATTGTCCTAGCTAAAATTTTTATTATTTTTTTTTTTATTGTTTTAATAACAAAGAGCGTATATAATGCCGATTGGCATTCTGTTTAGCCTTCGGGACATTATATAGTCATGATTGGTTTATCAAAATAGAAAAAGAAAACAAACAGTTAAATATTGTTAACATTAACTTGTACTAACTATGTACTCAAAAATATTATATAATTAAAGAAATACATGATTTTCATACCTAAATTTTTATACTGTTTGTCTTCTTGCCCCATCTTATTATATATTTAATATCTTTGATCATCTATTAAATTCTCCTTTATTTTCGTAGCCAATACTTTTTTATAGTTATGTCGGTATTTATTTTTTGAGTTTATGACATTTACAACAAGTGTTTTGTAAGTTATACAATATGTATTAAACCAACGACACGTGCCCTTGCACCCACCTGATGGTAAGCTCTTACCACAGGTGTACATTAAAACTAAGCTGCGGTGGATTTGATTCCAGGTCGGGACACAATAATGTATTTACAATAAAAATTACTGTCTCTGATGCGACGTACGATACATTAGCTTCATCTCACCACATCCAGGCGTTCTCGTCAAGCGGGGGAAGTGTAGCGCGTCTTCTGCTGAGAATCTCAAGTTGCGCAAATACGCAAGCCTTCAGCAAGGCGCCTGGCCAAGGAGTTGACAAAGCAGCTGACGTTAAGGTCAAGGCTGGCTATTTTTTCTGCCAACGTATTAGCCTCGGTATACAGAGGGGAAATGTTACCAGTCTCGTTGGGACTATCTCGGATAGGTCATCTCAAGAGGACATTTTCATCCATAGTTTAGTTTTAATTTTATTATTTAGGTAGCTTAATTTATATTTAATGTATGTTTTTGATATTTATTAGCATTATTTGTTTTTTCTATTTCCTACCTTCCTTACCTACGCTAAATTGTTAAATAATTATTTCACTTACAATTGGTGTACCGGACTGAACTCATTACGAATTGAAAAACTCGGCCTGTTCAAGTCTACAAATTACCCTAAAGCGTAAGTTACCCTCAGGGGCTTGTAGTATTCGGGACACCAGTCTGAGTTTAGGCTGAAAATTGTAATGGGACCACAAACAAGTCTCGAGCCACGGAAAGTTACAATACTTTATCCAAACATTGAAATTTAAGTGAAATGTATTAAAAGTAGTTTTGAGTAAAATTATTTTTGAATTTTTTGCACATTGTCACGGACGATATGTCTGATGATGCAGACATGGAGAGAGAACGCAGGGCGCTCGCGGTCAGTTGCCCAGGGGCATGCATATGCTAGCACGCAGATTCGCTCGTTGCATTGGGAAGTCAATTACTGCAATTTTTTTTACTCAACCAGTCTGTGGAAGTAATTCACTCGCCGTATCCAGCGCTCGTGCAATATATGAGTAACGTGTTCAGGATGCTGCTGCGGCGCTTTTGCAACGCGTCTGGAATGTTTGCTGAAGCCCGTACCGACAGCAAGAAAGTCGCTTCTCTTTTCCAACGCGTACTGAACGTATCCTGGGCATTTTTAAAATATATTTTTGTTAAACTACCTAAGTTTTCGTTGAAAGTTTTTCTAAATTAAACCTGGATCTAAAAGTATTGTTTCGTTTTTTGTTCTTTTCTATTTTTTTTATTTTTATCGGTAGTTGACTGCATAGTTCCATAGTTGGTCAGGCTCGAAAATGCCTTAAAATCTACCACTATTTCGTTGCAGTGTACCTACTTACTGTTCGGTAAAATGTTTGTTTGGAATAAGAGTAGATTGTATTTTGCAGATATTGTATTAATGTTATCAACTGGAATCAGTCACACATGACTGACATCAGTCCCTGATACCATGCCTGCTTTATTGGACATGACTGCCATTCAAGCCTGATCCCGAAACGTGTGGATACACTTTACTGGTTTTATCGGCACCAACAGTGGATATTTCCCCGCCCAGGCAGACTGGGCAAATTACCACCATCAAAATTGTACATAAACATTTTTTATTTATATCAAAGTAATAAGAACAGAGAAAGGTAATTTGGAGAACGTTTAAATAAATATCATATTTAATAATGATAAATTAAAAATAAAAGTAAAAACCCAAAGAAAAAGGGAATAATTTTGCTAAAAACTGCCGGTAGTATTTAATTTACATCAAAGTTATCGAGTTCTGGCTAGGTGGCGCATTCAGAGAAATAAATTGAATTATCGAAAAACACTTCGCCATCTTGTCGTGAAAGATACGCAAGTACCCTTAATAAGCCAGGGATCCGCTGTAAAGGGATACTACTCTGAAATTACTAAGATTTAACTACGATCAGATCAAAAAAAGTTACATTAGTGCTACTAAAATATGCCTCCGTGGTCGAGCTGTTAAGTCTGTGGATTTAGACTCAGAGGTACCGGGTTCGATTCCTGGTCGAGACACAATAATATTAATTAAAATTAAATTAATATTTAATTTATTTGTGATATTTCTCGAGTTTGGTTCGCTAGAAACATCGACGAGCTTGCCACTTGTCATATGATTGGCCTGTAGTAAAGTTGGCTAAATGTGAATCCGCTTCTTTATAAGCGTAGTTTCTGATCACCCCGGAAGGGTAACGGTCGTGATGATATTTTACTTTTTTTACTAGAATGTTCTAGTGGCGGGTATAATTTAAATTGCTTGTACTTTATTGCTGTATTCTTGGTTTTATGTGGCCTGTCTCTGTCCTTTTCCTTTGAATAAATAAATAAATAAAACTACACAGTACATACAGACAAAGCTTGTTTCACAATTATAATATTAGTATGAATTATTTATGTTTTTATTGACGAGGTACCTACTATTCTAATTGAATGGCCGCGGGGTGTAGTTTGCCCATTACAGCCCTAGTTCTGCCTAGCACATCCCTATTCCCTGAATCGACTAATACCAAGTCCCCTCACTATACCAATTTTTTTACTCGTACGTTCAATGTAGACCTCCGTAGGGTGTGAGGATTATTCTTATTGGAACGTAACTTTGATACCCTACTCAGGCTTGCACTCGACAAAATTATTAGATTTCGTGATTGTCAAATTATTTCTGACATAAAAGAAAAAATATTCAATTTAAATTTTATTTTTATTATACGAGTTCTTATTAGGTATATACACCGCGTGTAATAGTAAAAAAAATATATATATAAATAAAAATAAAAAATGTTTATGTACAATTTTGATGGTGGTAAATTATTTATAACTTTGTAAACCAAATCTGATTTGAATAAGTTTGACAATATGTTTATATAAAAATGTGTTCTTTAAGTTAATTAAGTGATTTAAATAAATATTAATAAGAGATACAAGTTTAAATAACATAAATATTAGCCAAAATTCAACTAGGTTTCAGGGTTGTCGCGATGTACGAGTATGTACCTTGAGTTTGACATTCGTCGAGAGCTCCGAAGACCGAGACCTCCCTTTGACAGCTGGAAGGAATAATTGAGTGGAGGAGCCGTTGAGGAAAGTCTAAGAATAAGGGTGTACAGATATATGAATAGAGATTAAGTGAGCTCTCGTAGTCTCATCGTAGGAACATAAATTCGGCATTATCCTGCTATTTGAGAGACGCGATCCATTATCGGAATTGGAGCCAATTTGTATGACTGAAGGTTGCGATGAGAATGACTAAGTACCTATTTGATATCTTTTCGATCAAGTACTAGTATATACTGGGAGTACCTACTATAGCCAGGTCGTTGCGAAGCTCAAATGTGTTTCTTCAAAGTAAAGAGTGTTTTTTAGCTGCATGACAAGTTTCGATGGTTGTTGTCTATGGTTTAACAGTTATATATATAGTTAAATAATTCTATTATATAACGTTAGCGCTTAAGTAACAGAATAAGGCTGCAGGTCTAACTAGGAATGACAGAAAACATTAAGATGGGATAACGTTAATAACCTAAATATAAATGATCTTTTCATTCAAGGTTAGTACACAACACTTGGATATTGTCAATAGATATTTTTTTTATACAATACAAGAAAGAATAAAAATGATTATAAAAAATATGCTAAAAGCCATTGCTGGACCGAATCTAACAACAATACAATAATAATCAATAAAACATTGTTGGCATAAGCGAGGATTTTGTTTTTATTTACAACTAGATACCTAAAATTAATTCTTGGCTGTAAAAAGGCCACGTCAGCTTACAATCTAATAATAATATTATTCCTGTCCATAAATTAATTACTTATAGTTTATTTTTTATTAGGTTTAGTTTATATTTATTTTAATTTTTACTTTTAAGTAGATTTAATTTATATTGTAATTATTTTATACGGTTTGTATATTACTTCAATTATAATTTATATCACTTTATTTAGAATGTCCATAAATATAAATTCGTGGCTGTAAAAGCCGTGTCAGCTTACAATTAAACAAGTAAACAATTAGAGAAAAAAAAATCTAAAGATAGTCGTTTTATTTATCGTTGTTAGGTAAGTAGTCGTTCTAAAAATTATTTAAAACATAAAAAACTATAGCATACATAGGAATGCAACCAGTGTTCTTGGTACATACAATCAAGAAAATTTAGAATTTTAAAAAATGTAATTTTTTGTACTATTTTTGTATTGATTTAGTTAAAAGATAATTAATAGCGGTTGACATTTTCTGTTAGTAGGATTCGCTTGCGGCTAAATAAAGAGAATCCGGCTGCCAAGATCTTAAAGCATTATTACTCTTTGTTTATTTTTAACGTAAAATGTCTTTTAATTTCAAAAAATAGTAAATAAAATTAAAAAAAAAACTAATATTAATAAAAAATAATGTAAAACAAAAATACCTACTTACAAAACCTAATTTAAATATAAATCGTATCCGCGCGGCATGGTGGCAAGATATATAATATAACATTTAGTTGGTTTTTGAATTGTACAGCCGCGATGTCTGTACAAACAATAAATTAAACCGTCTTAAAGTTGGTCCTAAGTCAACCAATTAAAATCACGTACAAAGTTTTCGTCTCCTTTTCAGGACAATCGCGGCTTCTTCAAATCACGCAGAAGTAAAACTTTCTTTAGACAATGCTAAATAAGGAAACTAAATTAGCTAGCTTATTGCTTAATTGAGGCTGTGATTTGCTAAACCTAATGGTTTTTCACTTATACTATACTACTACTTACTATTTGTTTTTATTTATTTATTTCTATGAAAATGTACATTACAGATTAAACAACATATTTTATAACAAAATTCAAACACAAGGATAAGTGACTAGATGTGCGAATATGGCTCCAAGTACTTTAGGACAATGTTTTTACTTTCCACATTCGTTGATGCGAACACATCAAAATTCTCATCGGACTGCACGATTTTGTTCAATAAGACGATTGCACGGGGAACAGGGGCACTCTGGAATAGGTGTGTACGATCGCTCTCCTCTGCAAATAGTCGATGGCCGCGCACGCGCAGGTACTTGTTAGATACAAACAATTTTACCTCTAAGAATATTTAATATATATAAAACTAACGCTTTATTGCGTCTAACTTCTAAGGAGCTATTATTATTTTATTAATAATCATTGTTAAATGTCACTATTAATTTTATTATTATATTTTGCTGATGTAGCTTTGTGTTAATTGTATTTCTCCACTTTCCCATTATATAACACTAATCGCTTAATAACAGTAAGACAACTTTACCTTCTTGGTCTTATTTAAAGAACTCATATAACAAATCCTTAAAAACAAAAATAATAAAAACGTAAAGGAAGCAAAGTATAGTATGACTCTAGAAGTTCAAAATGATTGGCTAACTTTGGGCGATTTTTGCATCCCTCCAGCCCTAAAGTGGCGCACACTAATGTACGATTGGTCTCCGGCGTTGCTAAAGTTCTACCTAAACGCTTTTCAAATGTCCCTCCCGGACCAGAGTAATCTGGTAAGGTGGGGAAAAGCTACGGAAAAGAACTGTACATTGTGTGGTGCTGCCATAGGAACTGCTAGACACACACTTGTAGGGTGCGTTACTCTCCTAGAAAAGGGCTATTACTCACGCCGACATGACAAAGTCCTAGGTGTTATCCGTGAAGCAGTAAGTCTTTCTATTGCAAGAGCCAAAAAACTGACTACAAATAAAACTTTGACCACATTTGTAAAGGAAGGGCAAAGCACGAAAACTAAATGCAAGCCCACCTCGATCCTTGGCGCCGTATCAGACTGGAAAATTCTCATGGATACATTTGAACACCATTATAGGATCCCAGATGAACTAGCTGTATCAGCCTATAGGCCAGACATCTTAGTGTTTTCTCGGAACTTGAAAAAAGTTATCCTTATTGAACTTACCGTTCCGTGGGAATCAAATATTCCAAAAGACCACAACATGAAGTCGAATAAATATTATGATCTCACAGAAGAAATGATCAGGAACGGGTTCAAGACTCAGCTTTACGCAGTGAAAGTTGGTGCAAGAGGAGTTCCAGCAAAATCTTTGCATCACTTACTGAAAGAATTGGGCCTAAGCAGGTCTGCCGTCAATACATTTATGGAACGAGCTTCCAAGACGGCATTAACGGAATCATACAGTATTTGGTTGGGTAGGGAGAGAAGTAGAATGGTGGATGGTGAGCGTATTATCGCGCAATAGAAAAAAAAGGAGGCCTCCTTTTCTTAAACCAGCCAATTGTCGGTCGCAAGCCCGAGACACCATTCTTCTCATCTCTTACCCACACACGATGGACCCGGCACCCGCACGGTGAATCCATGGAATGCTTAGAAATTTGTCTCCTCTGCAGTGAACGTAAATGTAGAACTGCTTTTGCGAAAAGACAATTCCCGAATCAATCGGCGTACTTGTATAACAAAATTAACTCAAATCTCGAGATTTATACAATGACACTACGAGATGTAAAAATTGCTGTGACTAATTGGCTATTTCTTCTTGATTACGATAGACCTGAAAATCTACTTCTAAGATAAAAAATAATAAAAAAAACACACACAAATACACACTCACACAAAACACGCACTAATACACACTCATAAAACACTACTCATACGAGTACACACACACACACTAAACTCATTTTAACCTATTCTTTTTATATAATTTGTATTATTAAGTATTCAATTAAATAGTCCAGGCGTCCCAGAGACGCTTGTTCAGGCTCCTGATTAAAACTTATGTATAACTGTTTCAAGGAGTCAGGGACCATCTTTAAAATGCCTATCCTTGTGGTTTGCATTCAATCAAAAATGTTTATATATTTGCTTAAAATGTAAAATTCAAGGAATATTTTATATATTGTTTACTCAACTTTGTATATAGGTAACAATAAGAAAGCTCAATAAATGTTATTATTATTATTATTAAAAAAAAAACTGTCTTAAAATATTATTTGATTTGATATTTGATTGTCCTAATAATATAAAACTTCTTGGTTTGTATTCCAGTATTGCTAATAATTGCTAAAATTCTAAATATAATATTTATTTATTATAAACTTTATTGCACGAAGTACAAGGGCGTACTTAATGCCCGTAGCCATTTTTTGAGAGCCAAATTTGGCCAAATGGGGACAAATTTGAACTATTATAGGTGAAATGAAAGAAATATTAAAAGTTAGAAAGAAAGTTTATACCGTTATACTCGTACATATATACTATAATATCAATATACTAAATACTTTACGCTTTACTTTAATTTTAATCTTAAACTTACCCACCCATTCTAGACAGTAAGCAACAGTCATAGTTATTAGTAAAATTATAGGTCGAACTGTCAAATAAATCAAGACAAAACTATTTATTTTACGTTGGATTGGCTGGTATGAGCTTGGCAAGATAATGAAAAAATCTGACGAAATATGTTCTGGGAGGCTTAAGATTAGATAGGTGTATGTAATAATAGGTTGCACCAAAATGAAGTCTCTGAAATTGTGACAATTAAAGTTGAAATGGCTTCAAAATAACCTACCAGATTATTTTTAAAGGCCAGCGGTCAGCTGATACATTTGACGCTATTTTTATACATTAATCATCACAATTGCAATCCAGTCTTAGTGTTGTGTTTATATAATAAACAAGTAAATTTTCAGTACCCTAAAAGATTCGCTGTTTAAAGGCCCCCAAAACTTACTTAATTAACAATTCAACAAAAACTGAGCTGACAATTTGAATTTTAAAGGGGACTCGTCGAAACTTGAAAGAAAACATCGAAGGGACTGACTACATGCATAATCAAAATGCTCTCTGGGGATTTAATTAATTTCTAGGGAACCCTGAATAAATATACGATTTGCGGAGCTTGTCAGATTTTGTCCTAACTTCTTACAGAAAAGAGAAAGGTACAGGTAATGTTTTAAATATTTTAAACCAGCTGTTTGACCCGGCTTTGCCCGTGTAATATAGTGGTTGTGCAAAGAACCTCCGCAGAGGTATGAGGTAGAGAGAGATATTGTCATATGGCTAATTCCAAGTACGTCAATTCGTACGATCTAACACCCTTTCCTGGCTGCTATCAATTCTTTCGTCATTCAAACGTTATATCATCATCATCATACAGCCCCTAGAACACAGCGTCCTAGACCTCCACTGCTGGAGATGGGGCTTCCAGAACATATATCTGGAGAATTTGGCCTACACTCGCCAGACGTTATACATATAATGGAGTCCATTAACTATCTAGATATCACGCTATTAAAGTTGATATTTGCACGGCCGCTGTCAAGGTCGCTTATAGAGTTGAGAATTGAATAATATATTGTAATTAAGACGCAACCTCTGACTTAAACAACGAAATCCACTATTTACGTTTGCGACTAAGTAACAGAATATGGCTACTGTTCAATTATGATACAAGTATACATAATATGTACAATAATGAATTAATATATATATATTGTAATATTTATTTTAAAACTTTATTGTAAAAATACAAAAGGCGAACGTAATGCCGCTAGGCATTCTCTGCCCGTTAACCTTTGGGACATTGAGATCATTTAATATTGAGTACGGTGCAAATAAATAGAATAATCAAACGTAATAATATTTAAAAAATCAATATATATATATATATATATATGTATGGCAATACACATACATATAATAATATAGGTACATACACGTACATACTAATATTACATAAATATACATAATACGAGTATAATTTAATTACTTATATAAATGTGTTATAAATGTATCATCACGACCGTTTCCCTTTCGGGGTGGTCAGAAACCACGCCTAATAATAAGCGGATTCACGTTTAGCCAACTTTACTATAGGCCAATCACGACAAGTGGCAAGCTCGATGATCGATGATTATGATTATAACATAATACATAAATAATAATGATAACTTCAAAAATATCATGATTTTATGAATTTTAACGAAAATCTTTTATATTTTGTATTCGCATTTTGTAGTTAGCATAATATTAGAAAAATCTAGAATGTTTATTAAAAAAAGCAATCACTTTAATTAAAAACTCTAAAGAAGCTTAAACAGAGAAGCCAACAAAAATAGACAATTTCATGCACTGCCCGGACTGCTGAATAACATGAAAATGTACTTAAGAAATTGTGGACGCAACCACGAAATGAAACGAAAAAAAACTTGCGTCTAGTATTTTGTATGAAGAAAATATTTTGCACAAATGAATAAAATGAGACGATTAAAAGTTAGCTAAAATTATTAAACTTTAAATTTGATCATAATAATAAATTCTTTATTGTACAAAACCAAAACAAGTGCAGGCACATAGGCGAGCTTAATGCCGTAAATGCATTTTCTACCAACTAACCTTTGTGACTGAGATATATATGTAATAAGCGGGTGCAGCAGGAGAAAAATGATAGTTGAAATTATTTATTACTATATAAAACACACATTAATTACTAACATATAGTACTGATATGTAAATGAGGTATAGACCAAACAAGCGAATGCTCATTAACTAATTTGGGTTATACGCCACGTCATTTTCTGGCTTGTACCACATGTACACTTTTCTTACGTACATTTGTAATAGATTTGCAACACCACCGTCCCCGTGCATCGGAGAGCACGTTAAGCCGTCGGTCCCGGTTCGATTAATACCAACTTGGGGAATCGTTAATTAATTGTCATTAAAAATTGACATCAGATCCTCGCCAACTCGTCTGGCCAGTGTAGCGAGTGTAGGCTAAATTCTCCAGATATATGTTCTGAAAGGTCCATCCCCAACTGTGGAGGTCTAGGACGCTGTGTTCTAGGGGCTGTAATAGATAAATATACACCGTAGTCCCATTTCACAGTTTAATAACTAATAAATTCTTAATAATCGCGTAAAATATGCTGAGCATTTGGATCACCGGGGTGATCTGGGAGGATACTACCAAAAAATATGGCGTAGGGGTTTATTATCGTGCTTTCTCTTTCTAGCACACGCTATTGTGCTTTATCCTCGTGCTCTCACTCGCACACTTTATTTGTCTTTGCGGTAGCTTAGCGACGATTCCAAGTTTATGGGCAAAACACAGAAAACAAAGACGAAGTGTTGAAAGGAGAGAATTTTCCACCCAATTTAGTTTTGCTAAGAAATCCAATTCAGAAACCTTTCCGATAATAATAGACCCGTGGGTTACCTAATAGGTGTAATTGCAAAGCTCCACTACACTGGCCCTGTTTCGGAATAAAGACTTTGTTACACGGTAAAGGTCAAGGTCAACGGTCTTATCCACGTATAGTATCACCACGACCATTACTACTAGAGGACGACGCTTTTTTTCTAAGGAGCGAGTTAACACATAAACTAGATTTTACCACAACGATGTCTCTAAACCAGCTGACGACTGACCTTCAAAATTAGTTTACCATTTTTAACTTTAATCGTTACATTTACAGAGACCTTTGTTGCAACTTAGCCTTAGCCAACTTTAAAGTCAAAGTCAAAGTCAAATCATTTATTACAATTTGGCCTTCTCGGGCTCTTTTGTATTGTCACATCACATTGTTATAATTATTTAAATAAATTATATTAAATTTATTACAATACAATTGAATTGACCTAAATATAAACATACACTAACAGTAACAGGTGTCCAAAATATATTAATAATATACATTTGCACTTTTTGTCACTAATAAAATCATTTATCTTATAATAGGCCTTGCCTATAAGTCGACGTTTGACATGAATTTTTAGTTTATCGAAACACAAGCTAGTTAGTTCCTTTGGGAGTGTGTTATAAAAACGAACACCAAGTCCCAAAAAAGACTTACTAGTTTTACTGAGGCGTAGGTGAGGCAAAGCTAATTTGTGATTATTGCGTGTGTTGCGAGAATGCAAGTCACAATTCCTTTTAAATTGTTTTATATTCTTGTGGACATACATAATATTCTCTAGAATATACTGAGATGCCACTGTAAGAATATCATACTCCTTAAACTTATCTCTTAGCGAAATGCGAGCGGTCAAATTATAAATATATCGAATAGCCCGCTTTTGTAAAATAAAGATAGTTTCAATGTCAGTAGCATTTCCCCACAGTAAAATTCCATAAGACATAATACTATGGAAATAGCTAAAATAAACTAATCTAGCAGTATCTACATCTGTCACACGCCTCACCTGTCTAATGGCATACGCCGCTGAGCTCAGCCTTTTGGATAGTGCTGCAATATGAGCACCCCACTGGAGTTTGGAATCTATTGTTATACCTAAGAATACTGTACTTTCCATGATCTCCAATTGCTCACCATTTAATATTATATTTGGAGAAATGTTTCTTACATTAGGAAGAGCAAATCTTAGACATTTAGTTTTTCTAGCATTAAGCAGCAAATTGTTAGCTGTAAACCAGTTGTAAACACGATCAAGCGCATTGTTTACTACGTCAAAATTATTAAGCTTCCTGTCTATTTTAAATATTAGAGAAGTATCATCAGCAAACAAAACAATATCGTGTAAGTTTTTAATACAATATGGTAGGTCGTTGATATAAACTAGAAACAAGAATGGACCAAGAATAGAGCCCTGTGGGACACCGATCCTTACTGGAGATCCAGAAGAAGTGATATTACCAATAGCCACCGTCTGCGTTCTATCAGAAAGATACGACATAACCAATTCTAGAGCTGAATCTTTTATGCCATAGTAACTTAGTTTAAGAAGCAGTGTACCATGATCTACACAATCAAAAGCCTTTGATAAGTCACAGAACACTCCAATAGCGTCCTGGGACTTCTCCCATGCTTCAAATATAATCTTAATTAACGACATACCCGCGTCAGTAGTCGACCTTCCCTTAGTGAAACCAAATTGTTTGTTGTGGAGAAGTTTATTAACATTAAAATGTAATAGTAGTTGATTTAAGATTATTTTTTCAAAAATTTTACTTAGTGCTGGAAGAACTGAGATAGGCCTAAAATTTGTAGGATCAGATTTACAACCAGACTTAAATAAAGGTATAATTTTACTATGCTTCATTAAATCTGGAAAAACTCCCGAGTCAATGCTACTATTAAAAATAACAGCTAGATAATGAGCCAACGAGTCAATGATTGAACTTAATACGTTGACTGATATTCCCCAAAGATCCTCGGTCTTCTTGATATTAAGAGACTTAAATGTCTTTACTATAGTATGTGCATTGACATGAAAAAAATTAAATGTAACTAAGCATTGATTCACATTAGCTTTCAAAAGTGTTTCCGATAGAACTGGTGATGAATTTAAGGACCTGGTCGTTTCAATAGGTATATTAGAGAAAAAACTCTCAAACTCCTTAGCCACTTCTAAGTCCGATTTTATTAACTTATTTCCTATCTGAAGACTGAAATGATTATCACGAGGCTTAACCTTACCAGTCTCGCAATTAATTACATTCCAGACGGCTTTAATCTTGTTATCCGACCGTTTGAGCTTTCTGGCAATAAACATTGATTTTGCTGCAATGCAAACCATTTTAAATGTCTTAGAGTACTTTCGAACGTAATCAACAAAATGAGGATCATGGTTATAACTTTTTTCATAATAAAGGTCGTATAACCTCTGTCTACTCTTGTGAATGCCTACTGTTGCCCAATCACCAAATTTATTTTGACCCAATTTAACCCTCCTTAATTTAAAAACTTTGTTATATTAAGTTTTTATAGCATTGAATAAGGATGAGTAGAGTATGTTGGGTTCATGATTAATGTAAGGCAGCAACGGTAGGTTATAATCTATATTGTATTTAAACTTTTCAACTCGTGAAGTTGTTATAGGTCTACAAGTAATTATCTCACAATTATTTACTAATTTATGTAAAAATTTAGCTCTCTGACCCGAATGGTCTGAATTAAAGCAATTAAAAATTACCTTTTCGACAGGGTCGATATTACAATAGATATTATCTAAACATGTAGCAGTTGTGGCTGTAATTTAGCCAACAAAACAGTATTATTCGAAAAACTAAACACTACTGCATAGTGAATAAGGCCGTATCTGAAAAAAGAGTTATCCATCGTTATAAATACCTAAAGGCTGGGGAGTGTTACATAAATCAATTTATTTTTCCCACAGAGAGAGAGAAACAATTACATGAGTCAACGTTAGCGCGGTCGTCGACCTCTTGCTACCTACTTGATTAGGCTGAGTATTAATGGCGATATTTTAGGATAACTTCTCTGCATAGTAACTTAAGATTTTTTTACTGAATAATTAATTAAAAAAATACGTAGATTTTATTTTTATTTTAGATTATAATATAAAATATATCTGCTCTCTAACAAATTCCACACATTATGTGTTTTATAAATAATAATAATAAATAAATATTTTCAGACAGGTCACACAGCGCCATCTAATTTCCGTGGTAAGCTACGAGGCTTGGGTTACGGAAACTAGATGGTTGATAAACTACATATTATACTTTTTTTTTGTAAATATATACATATTATATATATAAACACCCAGACCGAGACAAATTATACAATGTACAACTTGCCCCCGGTGGGAATCGAACCCACGACCTCCCGAGTTTACGGCAACGCTTGTTACCACAAACCACGGAGGCGGAGGTTTTATCGCTTAGGAATCGAATCTATTTTTGTGTTCTTGACAAAAATAATATGAAATATGTTTGGTTTACCAGGGGTGATAGTTTATCTTTAATGATAAACTCGGCCATGGGTTACGTCATTCAAAATTATCGGTTCAACGGCCCAATTTAATTAATAATTAGGCACTAAGTTAATTATAGGTACATAGTCTTTATTAATATATTAATTTCATTCCACATCAATGACTAACGATTCTACAAGTTAGTATTTGTGGAACCTTAATATGCCCTCCGTGCAAAGAGATTAAATATTAGATATTCGTAGAGGAAGAGTTTTTACACTTCAGAGGGGTGGAATTATTAATGCATCACAACTTACTCTTAAAGACCTGAACATGGCATTCCGAGAAGGTCTCCACATGCAAGCCCCCGATGCTACTTTGGAAGGAAAAGGACTTATCGTTCTCTCATCCGAACCCGGAGAAACCGATCATAATAACGATAAGACATTGACAGACTTGGGACTCGATGATGGCTGTGCTTTAATGGTCTATGATTATCTCCAGAACTACGAAGTTCGTGTCCGAATTCAACAAGACGACGATGAAAAGCTTTGGAGATTGGTTACTGGTGAAGGTTCAGAAATGCCGGCTCCTAAAGAGGTCCCAGTTGCGGAAAATGCTAATAACAAGAGTGAGCCAAAAGCCGGGCCTTCCAAGGCCAAGAGACACGATAGTGAAAGTGATCTTGAAATTATTGATGAAGACGAGGAAGTAGTAAAGCCAGCCAAACGACGCCGCATACAAGTCACAGGTGAAGTTATGGAGATTTTGTAATTGTCTTATATAGGGTAAACCATAGTATTGTTGTCATCCTCCCCAATGATGGGCATTGTGACATTAAAGATATTAGAAATTCTTTTGTTTATTTTAATATAATATTAATACATTTAATTAATATTTAATTAATTTGTGGTATTTCTCGTGTTTGATACGCTGGAGACATCGACGAGCTTGCCACTTGTCATGATTGGCCTATATAGTATAGATATAGTAAAGTTGGCTAAATGTGAATCCGCTTATTTATAAGCGTGGTTTCTGACCACCCCGAAAGGGAAACGGTCGTGATGATACTGACTGACAGCCCCTAGAAAATAGAGTCCCAGACCACTGTTGTAGATGGGCCTTCCAGAAATCAGTGCCTCCGTACAAAACAAATTAGTGATCATTTATTGAAATATGAGAAAAAAAACTAATCTAAAGGTAATTTGAAAAAAAAAAACAACTCGTACGTTAAAAAAAAAACAGTATCATCACGACCGTTTTCCTTTCGGGGTGGTCAAAAACCACGCTTATAAATAAGCTGATTCACATTTAGCCAACTTTACTATAGGCCAATCATGACAAGTGGCAAGCTATATATTATAAACAATAAATTAAATGTATTTATTGACATTAATAAATATGTTTGTGTCCCAGGAATCGAACCCGGTACCTCCGAGTCTAAATCCACGGATTTAACCGCTAGACCACGGAGGCAGTTAAAAATTTTTTTTTTTTTGCATCCTATAGTAAAGTTGGCTAAATATGAATCCGCATCTTTATAAGCGTGATTTCTGACCACCCAGGAAGGGATACGGTCGTGATGTTGATACTGATAAATACTATCATTGTATTAAAAGTTAATATATCCGTGGATTCTCCGCACTTCTGGAAGACCACTGTGCGTGACCTTTTCCCGTCACCAGAGCCATCCAGGAAAGCCAGAAGAGTTCAGAAGACTCGTTGCGTTCCTGTAGACCTCTGGAAGAGTCTTTGTAGTCTGGAGGAACCTCAGCCACACTAAGAGCACTCCATGATCACATTATCTACACAGTGGGCTATCTGCTTATAGAACATGCAAATATTTGCGTCAGTACATTGCCTTGCCATATGCAAATAGAAAGATCAGCGTAGGCGAAGAGAGGCCGACATTTATAAACTGTGCCTAGCTAGTTAATTCTGTCAACGGAATTATGACCTACAGTACTCGTATTTAATAAACTATCTGTCTACTACTATACGTCTTTGTCTATATACTTGTACTATATGTCTTTGTCTTTGCTTTGCTTAGCTTAAGCTAGGTAGTTACGTATGTACTTTTGAGAAATATAATCTTACAACTTACTGGGAAATAAAATTACGGATATGTTAGACAAATTTTTACTTTTATACCTAATTTTAGACAAAAATAGAAAAAAACATTTATAACTTTTTTTCTATAGTTTACTAAAACAAGAGCGAAGAAGACAAATTTCTAAGCATATCATGGTAGTCACCTTGTGGGTGCCGGGTCCATCGTGTAAAAGATGAGAAGAATGATAGGCTAATTTGAAAAGAAGGCCTTCTTCGGGGCAGTGAAGTATCCACCGTTCGAGCCTATAAACCCAGTAAAATGTATCCACATGTTTTGGGATTAGGCTCGAATTGCCGTCAAGCCGGCAGAGACTGATGTCAGTCATGAGTGTATGATTCCAGTTGCTAACATTCATGGAACTCGCGCGCCACTTACCATCAGGTGGCCGTATGTCGTGCTAGTATTTAAAAAAAGTATATTTTATTACGTCATTAAACGTTATTATTATTATTATAGTCCAGCAGACCTATTCTGTTATTTAAGCGCAAACGTTATATAATGGAATCTGTTAACTATATATATAACACGTTAATAAAGTTAATATTTGCAGTCGCTGTCAAGGTCGAGTGCTTATAGAGTTGAGAATTGAATAATATTTTGTAATTATGACGCAAGCTCTGAAGTAAATAACAAAATCCACTAATAACATTTGCGACTAAGTAACAGAATAGGGCTGCTGAAGCACGTACAGACTACGTTATCGAATCGAAGCTACATATGTAGTTTAGTTTTAAAAATTCTGATTTGTCAAATCCAAAGCGACAGCGCGCTTTATAGATGTGAGTCTGAGATGAAAATTTATTCACAGTTTGTTTGTTTTTAATATTTTGTTTGGCTGAGGTGCAATATGCATTCCGGCAAAGCAAAACTCACATATTAATCGCTGAAACTAAAAAAACTAAACATGAACTAAGCTATTTACCTAATATAGCATTTCCATTGGTGCGGTGGTGGCTCGGTTGTAAGAACGCGTTCCTTAAATCCTACAAAGGTCGGTTCAAACCCCCCCGACATGTACCAATGAGAAATACACTTTTCTTACGTACATTTGTCATAGATTTACAACACCACCGTCCCGTGCCTCGGAGAGCACGTTAAGCCGTCGGTTCCACTAATATCAGTATAGGCCAAATTCTCCAGATATACATATGTTCTGGAAGGCCCATCTCCAGCAGTGGAGGTCTAGGACGCTGTGTTCTAGGGGCTGTAATAATAATAAAAATAGCATTTGCAGGTCGGCAAATTAAACAAAAAATATTTAAGTAGCCGTCATAATTTATATATACATATATATATTATACTCACTGAGATAACATAATAAGATAAAACGCGAGGGTCAAGAATGGGAGCAACTGACTCCACTAAAGATCTGTCTCTACAACTATGCCGGCCGTTCAATATTATTTTTAACTAATTTTCATTGTGCGACAGTAATATATCATCTTAAGATTTCAAAGAACATATCTGCCAAATGTTATCAAAATCAGTTCAGTAGTTTAGGCGTGAAGGGGAAACAAAAAGACTATATTTTTATATAGACAGAGATAACTAGCTCCTTTCACATATATTTAAATATACATATATAAATACTAGTATGTATAGAAACTCGTAATATAAGTACACGATTAAGAGCATTTTTTTTTGGTACTAGCACGACATGTGACCTTGCGCCCACATGATGGTAAAAGTCGCGCGCGGTCCATGATTGTTAGCAACTGGAATAAGACACAGATAACTGACATCAGTCTATAACACTATGTCGGCTAGACTGGCCATAACGGCAATTCGAGCCTGATCCCGAAATGTGTGGACTCTTTTTACTGGGTTTATCGGTACAAACGGTGGATACTTCCCCGCCTCGGCAGACTGGGCAAATTACCACCATCACTCCACCTACCAGCTATTACTGCTTCGTTTACTTAAGTTAAATTACCGATCCAAAGACTGTATGAGATTTAAAAATGAAACAATTGTCTATGACAGTGCATAGCCGATTACGGCTGTGTTCGACGTGCACTTTAAACGATGATTCACGCCGCACCGTGTCGCATTATGGTATACTTTTTGTATGAAGTAATTCATGCCTGACCGCGGCTCAGCCGTGCCCCGGCCGTGCGCCGCCGGGACTCGGCCGGGTCACGGCGTTGATATGTCGGTGGGTATTGGTTCCCGGCTCCGGCACCGCCCGGGCGCCCGCAGAACAGTCAACGTCAAATCTTAGTGTGGTGAGCAGCTCAACACCAAAATGGACGATGAAAAATTATTAGAATGTGTGCGTAAGTACCCTGTGATTTACAACATGAGCCATCCTAAATATTTAGATAACAAGTACAAAACTATTATTTGGATGTACACCCCATCTTCTTTTAGCAGTTTCGCTTCGTTTTTCCAATACTTCGATCGATGGCAATTGCAATAGCTGCCAATTCAAATTGTGAAAATTGCATATTTACTTCATCGTCTAATCTATCGACAGATGAAATCACTAGCTAACAAAAACCACGTAACACAGATTTAGTCGTGCAAATTATACACCCAAACAGCCCGGTGTAACATGAATGACTAGTCCGGCCGGGCGCACGGCCGACACGTGTCCCTGGCGAGGCACGGCCCAGTCGCGACACGGTGTAGCGTGAATCATCCTTAAAATTGATTTTGTTTTTTCACTAACAATGTTCCGACCTGCACGCTACGGAAGTGTTAAACACGATTTTCTTCGATAAGAGATGAAGAACAAAGTAAATATAATCTAAAATAATGTAACAAATATTTTGTATAAAAATGGTCGTCCAGGCCCCGATTGGCTAATGGGCCTGGGTTGGGGGTGGGGACTTACTCCCGTTTTCCCTGTTAGGATCTTAGCGTGAAACTACCCCTTACTGGTGTAACAGCGACGTGTGGCTTACAGAGGGTCTAGATTCGGATATAGACTGGGAGGTCTGGTCCTGGACTCAATAAAATTTAAATAGATAAATTTGATTAATATTAAATTCATTTGAGATATTTCTTGAGTTTGGTAAGCTAGAGACATCGACGAGCTTGCCTCTTGTCATGATTGGCCTATAGTAAAGTTGGCTAAATGTGAATCCGCTTCTTTGTAAGCGTGGTTTCTGACCGCAAGGTCGTAATGATACTTTTCGGGTTTAGGTTTGACAACTTCAGCTCTTCTCCAGAAGCACAACCGCAAGACGGAGAGATATTCTGGAGATGCTTGAAGTGTCCGTTGTCGGCCCGAGAGAACATATGTCTAGACAGGCCGACGACTAACTCTTCAATAGTAGGCGATATGAAGGAATTACGCACGAATCACGGCGCTCGGGAGACCACTCTGAGCGATGTTCTGCTGACTTCGGATCTTGTACCTATTGATCTTTGACCCTATGGATTTTTCTTGGCCCAATGCCCGCTCTATCTTATATTTGATCTCTTTGTACAGACTGTAATCAGTAGTTTACCACTGTCATAATAAAGCATGAAGCTAATTAACTAAAACGTGACAAAACATCAATAAAGAATAGGTATATAGAGTTGTTATAGACTAATTTTATATCATTATCTCGCTGAAGTGTAAAAAGACATTTTGATAATGAGTTTAGCAGAAACAAATATAGACCAAGAGCTCATAAACCTTTCGTGTCTTTTGTTTTGTTTAGTAATAATTCTAAACGAATTGGTTATTTGAGAAAGTCCATGAGTTCTTAAAAATACAATTCATGGTAACTAAAACAAAAAAAAAAATGTTTTACAAATAAAAATTGTTTTGAACCTTATCTCCCGAAAATATAAAATTTCACAAACAAAAAAAATATTTAATAAGTAGTATACCATATTATATATTTTTGCTGGAAGGACTATCTTCAGCAGTGGAGGTCCAGGACTCGAGTTCTAGGGTTTTTTTTTTGTAATGATGATAATAATAGCGAGTATAGATGTAGTGCATACATGTTTTCCATCGTATTTAATCGGAAAAGTTCGTATTTATCGTGCTCTGTCAATTAGCTACAGTACCATTTGATACTGATCAATTTTAATAAACAAATTTAAATTCCACCAACTTCCACTGCGTAAATCTGAGTCTTAAATCCGTTCTTGATCATTGTCGTACATTTTCCGTAACTCGGGAGGGTTCATGAGCTCTCGGTCTAATGTTTTTTATAGGTCGACCACATGATGACGGTACACAACATCTGTGCCAGTTTATCTAAGGCTATCTCTTGCAGACATCATCCTAAACACAGAACAGAAATAATGAGTATCAATCGTAAGTGGGCGGACTCTGCGTAGCTCTTTTGCTGCAGTCCAAAATGCAAAAAGAATTGCACCAAAATGTAGTCTCTGTAATCGTAACTATTAAAGATAAAAATGGCGTCGAATGTTCCATTTTTATTTTCAAAGTCAGCCGTATGGTATGGTTCGCTGGTACAATCGGGGCCATTTTAAAATTTAATCGTTTTTCGTTTGGGTATAACCCAGCCTAATTGAAATAAACATTTCCTATTAACTTATTTATCCTATTAATTATTATTACAAGATTACAACTACAACTATGATATGTGTATGTTTGTCAAAAAAATATATAAGTAAAATCATCATCATCATCATCAGCCTGTGTCTCTCTACTGCTGGATGTAGGCCTACCCCAAGGCTTGCCACTTCACACGATCTTCTGCCACCCTCATCAATCCCCTCTCAGCGACCTTCCTCAGGTCATCTGTCCATCTAGCGGGGGGTCGTACCACTCTGCGTCTTCCAGTACGTGGTCTCCACTCCAGAGCCCGTCTACTCCATCGTTCATACGTGTCCAGCCCATTGCCACTTTAGCTTGCAAATTTTAAAAGCTATATCGGTAACTTTGGCTCTTTGACGGATGTCAGCGTTTCTGAATTTATCTTTTAGAGAAATCCCGAGCATAGCTCTCTCCATAGCTCGCTGAGCGACCTTGAACTTGTGGACCAGACCTACCGTCAGTGTCCACGTTTCTGCACCATACGACATTACTGGAAGAACGCACTGGTTGAAAACTTTTGTCTTCAAACACTGTGGTATGTTTCATAGGAAGATGTGACGTAGCTTCCCGAATGCTGCCCATCCTAGCTGAATGCGTCTATTGGCTTCTTTGCTGAAGTTGGCTACTCCTAATTGGATGGTGGATAAGTAAAATACAATATAAAAATACGTTACCTTCTTATCAAATATTTTTTCTGTTCTGCTACTGTAATCGTATTTACATAAACAGGGGGCTATTGTATTAATCAAAATCCACGAAACTAAATCGTTGATTTGGGTATTTTTTACAACGAAAATCAAACATCACAAGCAGTTTTACTCATAATATTGGTTATTTCGTTTTTAAATAGCTTTAATTTTTCACAACCTTTATCTAAACAGTGATTTTCGTAGATAACAGTATTATACCTTGATGTCGGAAGAACACCAAATCACGTCCCTGGCGTTGGCGTGAAAAATATTTAACCGTAAGAGACCCAGTTATTGACAGTTTATGGGCTACCGTCTATAATAATACAAAGTTACTACAGTCTGAAGTTTAAAGAGATAATTTTAAACATAAAAAATACGACTGTGTAAAAAATAATCTTTAATAAAAAAAAACCTAAAAAGAAAAAAACTAGTCCAAAGGTTCCGCCGCCAAAAAGTTAGATAACCTCCTAACTACACCATTGAAATATTTTAATATATTTTATTTTATAAATACTATACGATTTCGTTAAGGAAGCTCGTTCCATAATTCTATTATTACTAATTCTATTTTATGTATGTATCTAATTTATGTATTATTTATTCTACAGAAATATGCTTTGCAAATATGCAACAGAGTTCTAGAGGCTAATTATTTATTTATTTATCCTTATATCATAACATTTAAATATAACATTATTCTTCTAAACTATAACATAGTTTATCGGCAGATAGCTCTCATCACAACAATATTATATATAGTATCATCACGACCGTTTCCTTATAAATAAGCGGATTCACATTTAGCCAACTTTACTACAGGCCAATCATGACAAGTGGCAAGCTCGTCGATGTCTTCAGAGCGTACCAAACTCGAGAAATATCACAAATAAATTAAATAATAATTCAATGTATTTATTTACATTAATAAATATTGTTGTGACTCCACCAGGAATCGAACCCGGTATTATATATATATTATTACACGAATATTATATATATTACTACATTTGAGTTTACTAAAAATCAAACAAGATACAACTATAATAGATTAAGTAGCAGTTAAATAACAAAAATATATACAGGTTGTTTCTTTATAATCAGGCACTATTTTTACACAAACAATCTATCAATTTTACTACTCAGTTGTTCGAGTAGTTCTTTCTTAATTTTGTTTTTATATGTCACCTTGGAAACTTCCTTTGTTCTTATTTCTAGTTTTCTATAATAAACAAAGAGATAAAATTATTATAATTAAAACTACTTTAAAAAAAAATATAACCTAATAAAAAAACCTCTAGAGACGACCCTTCAGGGATATTCCCAAATCGGGAGACTGGCAACATTTTTCCTCTGTACATATATCTAGACTAATAATTGCCAGCTTTCCTGTCTCCAGACTTTTCCATTAGCCATTTGGACAACTCCTTGGCCAGACGTTTGGCTAAGTATGCCCATGGGTCTCGCTCGTCTCGCCCCAAACGGTAGTACATTTGTCATAGATTTACATAACCACCGGAACGGTTCCACTGATACCAACTTGTGGAATTGATAATAAATTATCATTATAAATAGACATCAGACCCTCGCCATCCCGTACTCGAGCGTACTGACATGCCGAAGCATCTCACCGTTTGACAGCTGGAAGGAATACTCGTATTTAAGTGGAGGATCTAATGAGGAAACATCAGAAGAATACGCGTGTAGGACTCTGTATTCTAAAGGCTGTACTTAATATTTTAATAGACTAAACATTAGTCTCTAAAACAATGCTTCGTTTTAATATAAACTAAACTTAATTCCCTGACTAAACATTATTATTATTTAAACCGATTGGCAGTCAGTCATCGTGTCGGACGCGTTACGTTCGATTAATTACTGACTTACGTGTATTAATGTCAAGATTAGTCGGCACGTTACAGGAAGGCAACACAAGCGCAATATGTTATGCTTCCGTGGGCATTAGCATTTGGAAATAAATCACCAACGAAAGTCAAAGTAACTCTCGGTTTCCGATCGATTGTTTCAGACTTTGCCTTTTATAGATTCAACTCTAGACAACACTGTGGCCGAATTCATTTTTTTTTTATTTCCCTTCAAGGAGTTGGGTAATAGGGAGGGCAAAGGGCTCATACAGCCATGTGTGTTCTAATAAATTCTTTTTTTATGAGTTATTGAGGTTATCAATAATGTCCATATGTTGCCGAATTTTAAGCTTTTCTTGAAGTCACTCGCGGCATTATCGTCCAAAACGTCGGTTATAATATCGCAGTTCACAGCGCGGGAAAACCGCAAAAAAATAACTGCAACTTGTGCCCCATATTTAAAGTCCAATTTATCGCATTCCATAATTATTTACATTGTAGCACATTATTAAACAGAACAACACCACTTGTGACTAACAATATCCACAGTAAATTAATTTACAAAACAAAATCTTGCACTCGATATGTCCGCGCAAAATGGCGCAAAGTACTATTTAATAGGGTTTGATTCCTGCAGTTTCCTTAAGCTTGACGTTTAATATATTTCCCAAAATTTGACCCTTATAAGCGACACTATCAGCTAGTGTAAAAATACAGGTTAATTTTAAGTTTTTTTTTTTTTTAAATGGTCGATCATATTTCGTTTATTGGTTTTGTTAGCGTATTTTATTATATAAAAAGTTGATTTCTTTTTTTATTATTTGTATATGGCATTATTAACAATTTGCCAGTGTCAAAATAGGATTGTAGTATTTGAAAGAGACATTACGCAAAACTGTCATTACCTCACTTTCATTGTCAACTATTGTCATAAGAAAATGATTAATCAAGTGGACAATGTGCGAAACAATGATTCTATTAACGACGTAATCGTTTTAAGAAAATTAATAATTTATAACAACGAGGTGTAAGATTGATTTCATTAGCGTGCGGCACGAGACAAAAACAAGCCTTTTTGCGCGATATAAACATTACAGCCGCCTAGACCATATACGGGGTGACTTCATTTATTTATAACATTACATGGCTTAACAGTAAAGCCCAATTTACCACGCAGTCTTATAATTAATACATACATACATTTCATAAAAAAATAATTGTCCATATAAATATTATTGACTTGACCGCCTCCGTGGTCTAGTGGTAACAAACGTTGCCGTGAACTCGGGAGGTCGTGGGTTCGATTCCCACCGGGGGCAAGTTGTACATTGTATAATTTGTCTCGGTCTGGGTGTTTATATGTATAATATGTATATATATACAAAAAAAAAAGTATAATATGTAGTTTATCAACCACCTAGTTTCCGTAACACAAGCCTCGTAGCTTACCACGGAAATTAGATGGCGCTGTGTGACCTGTCTGAAAATATTTATTTATTTATTTTCATTTATTATCTATATACTTACATATTATTATTGAATATAGTAAAAAAAAAAAAAAAAAGAAAGGAAAGACAGTAATAATAAAATAAATACAAAATTCAACAATAATAAAATCAATCAATTAAAAATATAATTAATGCTAAACAATAAATATTTTATTATTTTTATTTAGTGTAAGACGGACTGAAGACGGAACAATGAACACGTTCATGTCTATAATATAGAAATTATTAAACCGTAGGTACCTAGACTATGCGCATATCCATATAAAAGTCGTACCCGACCGATATCAGTGCTCAACATCGGTTGTGCACTGAACAGGGCCTAATAGGTTTACGTGAATATAGTTATTCTGACTATGTTATAACCCTTTCTTTATATAAATTATGATCCCTATTCCATTGCTTTAAACGCAAAAACAGATTATAATATTAATAAATAAATAAATCCATTCGACATCATGATAAAATTTATATAAAAATAATGTATGTATGTGACGTGACAGGGGGGGTCCGGTCAATCTTTAAAAAAATGGTCTTTAGTCACTTTCTTAACCCTTTGACGACAGCAGGGAAACGGTCGTCCCAAGCCAAAAAAAAAACAATTAATTAATAATTAATTATTTTCTAGTCTCGAAACAAACCTTTTGTTATTTTTAAGCTGGCAAAACTACATCCATGGCGCCATTTTATATCTATAGTCATTGGAATCCACTTGGCTCTATATATAATATGTTATTTTCTTATACAAGATTTTAATAAAATGCTTATTTTTACAAAACAAACCTAATAAACAGTATATCTAAAAATCTTAAACAAAAAAGTCACTTGTAACGACCATATAGGGACACATGTTCAACTCCCATTTCAACCCTATTGTATTTTTTTGAGTTTTAGTTATAAAATTTGTTTATTTGATAACCCATGACTCATTTTACATGACTAAAATAAATAAATGAGTTTCCATACTCTTATGGTCCTGAAAGGGTTAAGAAGCAAAATATCTCAACATGCCTACAGCATTAATGTCGCCCTTGTACAATACTATAGTAAACAAAGTACAATAAAATAATAATAATTATTATTATAGCAAACTAAATCGTTCCTAAAATAGTGATAATTTATCCCGTGACGAGTCCAGCATTAATGACGCCGTGACAAGCGAATATTGTCCACAATGAACAGGATTTAATTGCTTTTTCCTTGCCCGTAATTAATTATAATACTTTTTATGGCGTAATTGAATCATCCAGCTGAGATAAGCTTTTAGTGTAATGATTTAATTTCACGAATTTGTGTTTGTTAAGCAGTTAAGTCCGTGGATATAGATTTTTAATCGGGACACAATTAATTTATTTGTGATATTTCTCGAGTCTGGTCATTATGCCTATAGTAAAATTGGTTAAATGTGAATACTTTTCTTTAAAAATAAAAAACTTGACTGCGTAAAAACCGATAAGAAATATAAACTATAAAAAAAAAAAACAAGGCCAAGGTTTTTGCCAACAAGTTTGATACCATTGAAATAATTTTATATATTTTATTACATAGCGACTTTAAACAGTCAGGACCCATTAAAAACGAAGACAGGGTTCTTCCTTTCGGACTTTCCAACAATAGGTCCCGACGGTTAAAGTTATTAATGCTCGTATGTCTACATGTTCTTTTGTCGTTCTTTCGAAGTTTAGCTATTAGAGAATACCTTTAAGGTATTAAGCTCGCCTATGTACATTATTTTATTATAGATGACCTTAGCCACCGGAACTACATTGAGAGCATCACCAAAACAGCGTCAAGAAAGCTCGGAATACTGAACAAGGTGAAGCGGTTTTTTCCGCCTTCAATTAGACTGTTGCTGTATAAAGCACGGATCAGATCATGTATAGAATACTGTTCTCACCTTTGGGATGGTTCCGCCAAGTACCTCACAGATGCTCTCAATGTCCTACAGAGGCGAGCTGTTCGAATTGTGGACGATGCCACTTTATCCGCAACTCTCGAATCCCTGCAGCTTCGCCGAGATGTGGCTTCTCTTAGCGTGTTCTCCGGCTATACTATGGTGAGTGCTCCGAAGAACTCTATAACCTAATCCCTCCCTCTCCATTCCGCAACCGAACCACACGCACAGGTTAGAATATGCACCCACATACCGTAGTCACCATCCCTTCGCGTACGTATAAATTTGGGGACTCATACATCTGTCGTACGATAAAGATGTGGAATGCTCTTCCAGCCTCTGTGTTTCCACTTTCCTATAACCTGGAGTCCTTCAAGCGAAGTGTGAAAAAGCATCTAGTCAAGCCGGCATAGTGTTAGGGACTGATGGCAGTTATGAGTGTCTGACTTCAGTTGCTAACATTCATGGACCTTGCGCGCCACTTACCATCAGGTGGGCAGAGGGTCACGTCGTGCTAGTATATAAAAAAAAAAATATTGTGCAATAAAGTTTTTTACTGCCTCCGTGGTCTAGCGGTTAAGTCCGTGGATTTAGACTCGGAGGTACCGGGTTCGATTCCTGGTCGGGACACAAAAATATGTATTAATGTAAATAAATACATTTAATTAATATTTAATTTATTTGTAATATTTCTCGAGTTTGGTACGCTGGGGACATCTACGAGTTTGCTATTTGTTATGATTGGCCTATAGTAAAGTTGGCTAAATGTGAATGCGCTTATTTATAAGCGTGGTTTCTGACCACCCCTAAAGGGAAACGGACCTGATTGTACTCTTTAATTAAAGATTTTTAACTAAAGTGATATTGGCGATATTTTTTCCGTTCACCGTTAATTTTCCTTTCAGATCTCTAGTGGATAAACAACCTTAAAGTTAATAATGCGTATAGTTTTAATAGCCCAAAACTTGGCGCAGTGTTATTTATCAAAGTCACCAAGGAGTCTACAATAATAGGCATTCACCACCGCAACGACGGAAAACAGTATCGGAATTAAACTGAGCTTAATCCTTAATCCGAGGTTTTCAGGATAAACTACGAATTTAACCGAACTTAATCTGGAGTTAAGACAAAAAACTACGGGGAAAAACCACCTGCAAGTTTTAGATTTTTTGTCTTTTACTGATACCATTCTTTTTTATAGAATTGGATTCAAGTTTAGCCAACTTTCCTATAGGCCAATCATGATAAGCGGCAAGCTCGTCGATGTCTCTAGCATACCAAACTCAAGAAATATAACAAATAAATGATTGTGTTCCAGAACAGGAATCGAACCCGGTACCTCCGCGTCTAAATACACCGACTTAACCACTAGACCACGAGGCAGTTAATAGGTAAATGTAACAGTAGCTTTGTCTGTATGTATGTTCGTCTCGCCTTCAAGTCTTTATTACTTAACCCATATCGATAGTAATTGGCTGTTAAATCCGTGGATTTAGATGCAGAGGGATTTATTCGACCTTCTTTAGATCATGCGTTCATCTGGCGAGGGGTCACCACTCTTCATAGTCGCGTACGTGGGTCTCCGCTCTAGAACTCGTTAAGCCCCATCGGTCGTCGGTTCTGCGGCAGATGTGATTGCCACTTCAGCATGCTAATTTTAAAACATTTCAACTTAAGTAACTTCCGTTCTCTGACGAATATCTACGTTTTGAATTTTATTCATCAGAGAAATACACTGAAATACCTTAAGGACAATTTCGCCTATCTCTCTTCTTTCCATGACAAATCTCTTCGCTCTTCTCACAACTCCCTTCGTACTTTCTTCGTAACTTTCGTAGTAGTTGCTACTAATTTATGGAACGATCTTCCTGTCATCATACGGCAAGCAACTACCAGGTCATCTTTTAAAAAACTGGTGTATTCACACTTCTCAAATAGCTCCTGATAGCGTTAGTAAGTAGTATATGTATAATAATGTGTATTATTAGTATTTAGTATTATGATATATATGAAGATATTTAGTAAATTACCTTTTATAATTATAGTATTATTATTATTTCTATAATTGCACCTACAATTGTTCAAATTTGTCCCTAAGGTTTGGATGTCAGAGAATGTCTTCAGGCATTAAGTCCGCCTTTATACTTTGTGCAATAAAGTTTTTTACGAGTAAATACTAAGCATACCACTCTCCATATATCGCTGAGCGGCCTTAATCTTGTGGACCAGACCCACTGCCTATGGTAAAGTTGTCTAAATCGGAATCCGCTTTATTGTACAGTAGTATATAGTATCATCACAACCATTTCCTTTTCGGGCTGGTCAGAAACCACGCTTATAAAGAAGCGGATTCACATTTAGTCAACTTTACTAAAAGCCAATCATGACAAGTGGCAAGCTCGTCGATGTCTCTAGCGTACTAAACTCGAGATATATCACAAATAAATTAAATATTAATTAAATTAATGAATATTATTGTGTTCCGACCAGGAATCGAAACCGGTACCTCCGTCTAAAGCCACAGACTTAACCGCTAGACCACGGAGATTATAAAAATCTAATTTGTTTCTAAACAACGAATAATTATGTAAAAAATATTATTTTTAATCCCACTGAAAAGTTAGGTCGTATGGAGTTTTCGATCTAGCTAGGTGATCGATTACACGTCGCATGTTCATGTAGTGAAATCGATAAATTTACAAACACAGGTTATTGGCAGCTGTGATTTTAATTAAACTTGCCGAAAAAACGATGACAGTTTTAATAAAAACGTTTGTTTGATTGACTTTGCCTTGGACGTTAATTCATGCATTATACAATGATATGAGCTAATAGAATTACACGCAATCTTTTAGTGAATAAATAATAAGTTGTTATTTAATGGATTAACCTGTGCAAGGATTTTTGCTAAAAATGTCCAGCATAGTGGACTGTTAAGGACCTTATCGAGCACTTTTTTATATTTTGTTTTTTACGCCACTTACGTGAATTAGCAAAACTACCGACTATTATATATAAATAACTGATTTTTTTTTTATTTCTAAGCCATCATATTAGCTTATGGCTAGTATGTATAAGATTAAGACAGACAGACAGTGGGGTCGTCCAGGCTCGGATGGCTAATAGGCCTGGGTTGGGGATGGGGATGTACAATTGAATTCATTCAAAAAATATTTTTTGCACTAAAAAAATTGTACATAGGCAAGCTTAATGACTAGGCATTCATTCAAGACGTTCCCTCATTTTCCCCGGATGTCAGCAGTGTAAAAGCGTATGTGGCTCACGAACCCAGGGGGTCTAGGTTCGACAACTTCAGGATCATCTGTATGGGAAGTGATTTTCCGTTGGGGGGCCGAGCGCAAGACGGAGCGATATTCTGGAGATGCTTGAAGTATCCGTTGTAATAGCGTGCAACTATATTAGCGCCATCTATGATCGACTAAGGGGAACTTTTTTGTCTAATGGTCAAATGAGCAATAATTGGACCTTATGATTAGTGTATTTAAGGCTAAAATTGTGTACATCTAATAGTGCCATCTATGATCGAGAAGTGGAACTATTTCTTAATGATAACTTCTAGAATGTTCCGTGCATTTTAATTAAATATATAAATAATATTGGTTTTTCAACATTTACGAAAATAAACTGTCACTAGGTTCTCTTATCGCAGAAGAACGTGTTTTACACTTCTATAGCACGCAGGTTAGCATGTTATCCGTGAAACAACAAACTAATCAATAGGTTCCAAAGAACATCTCTGCCAAATTTTATTAAAATTTGTTTAGTAATTTCGTCGTGAGAGCGAAAGAAACGAACATACATAAATTGAGTCAGACCCGCGTCTCCGTTATTTTGTACTTATATATTTTTTCGTGCTTATGTATTATGACTTAGATCGTCTACCAAGCTTGTATTTAGTTTAATGATAACACGTTATTAAGTAAAAGTATCATCACGACCGTATCGTTTTGGGGTGGTCAGAAACAATACTTCATTCACATTTATCATTTACACGTAGAAATGTAGAACTTTTGTCGTGCCCCACAACTTTATAATAATATAATAATAATAATATACGTTTATTTAAAGCAACTAGGCTCACTTGTTAGTTACAAAATCCTTACAACTAATGTTAATAATAAACTTTATGATAAACATTAGGTATTTTGATCATGTAGGTATTCAAAACCGAGGGTAAATTCGAGTAATAAACAAAGGATCGATTTTATCACATCGAGATCTCGGATTAGTGCGGTCGCACTGCAGCTAATCCGGCTCCAGTCCCGGCATGACCCGACACAATTACAAAGCTCTGTCCATCTCTTTCTAACGATAGACATGTGATAGAGACAGAACATCTTAAATGCCCACAGACTTGTTTAAATGGATTTCTACTTACATTTTTATTGTTAAAATATTCGTTAGATAGTTTCAAAGAAACGGGTTACATTTAGTGAACTTTACTAAGGCTGAGTTACACCGAAATGAAGATTATTAAGGATTTTATTATATTTTATAGTTATTTCTCGAGTTTAGTACGCTGGATACATCGACGAGCTTGCCACTTGTCATGATTGGCCTATAGTAAAGTTGGCTAAATGTGAATCCGCTTCTTTATAAGCGTGGTTTCTGACCACCCCGAAAAGGAAACGGGGAAGAAAACACACAAGCTAGCATTTTTTTTATTTTTGTAGCTGGCTGAATCCCGAAGTTTTTATTCATTTAAAAAACCGTTAATTTTGCTTCGTCACGTTACAATGCAAAAACTCGGGGCTGTTATTAATAAGTGAAAAACGACTACGCATTTAATATTTCATGTAAAAAAGTATGGAAAAACACGCTACACTGTATTTTTTGAGTCTATTACATTTTAATTTTAATTGAACAAAAAAGTTATTTTTATGTCCATAGCTAATTTAACAAGTGCATAATTTATTATGTTTTTAAGAATTTAACTTTGATCAAATCAAAGGTTAAATGTAAAGACTAGTTTTTTTTAAATAGTAAAGTAAAGTATCATTACGACCGTTTCCCTTTCGGCGTGGTCAGAAACCACGCTTATAAATAAACGGATTCACATTTAGCCAACTTTACTACAGGCCAATCATGACAAGTGGCAAGTTCGTCGATGTCTCCAGCGTACCAAACTCGAGAAATATCACAAATAAATTAAATGTATTTATTTACATTAGTAAATATTTTGTGTCCAGACCAGGAATCGAACCCGGTACCTCCGAGTCTAAATCCACAGACTTAACCGCTAGACCACAGAATGTTATTTGGTTTCCTACCTGTGACCAACACTATATAAATAATTAAGTTGTACCTAAATATTACAATGATTTAACATGTGACCAAAGTATGAAAATTTACGATTATTCAACTTGTGACCAAAAACAACTTGTCAAAGGGTAAAATATACATACCTCGTATATTTATTGACACTCGCAGCATTTCCTTGTTGAATAATAAGGGAAATATTATGTTTTAGGCAGTTATGGTATTTTGGGTCGCCACACTCTTGATAAATTTGTTTACCCAGCTCTTTTACGAATCAAGAGAATATACTCTTTATATTTAAAAAAAAAGGTTTTTTTTTACTTGATCCAATTGTTGCGATTCCATGAACCTAAGTTTACATAATTTATGGCTTCAACTGACGATGTCTTTACATAGTTGTTAATAATTATTTCAATTATTATTGCAAGCAACTTTGAACTGTGCTAGACAAACAAGCAATCACCCTTTGACATCCCTTATCTGACACGTACACTCAATAATAAGTAAATTTTATTTATTTGTAATCTTCGAGGAGGTAACGTTAGCTGCGTGTGCGAGTGCGTGTATTGGCAAAAAATAATATAATAAAAAAAAATTAACTATTTACTCGCTCTGTTCGCCGAGAGTTGATAAAAAAAGAAATAAAATCAGGGGTTCTTAACTAACCGATGGTAATAAAAAAATTAAGGGTATTGTTACATACGTATGAGGGCTCGAACTCGGTTGTGTAAAAAGTCGAAACTTTTATTAATCCACTCGACAAAAACCAAATCGCAGTACAATCACGGACGGAATGACAATATTACCGCCGCGCCGCGGCCGTGTGGGTGAGCGGTTGACAACCACTGCATGCCTTGTACCACGATACTTAGTACGTGCGGCGATAAGCGACACCCGTTATACAGTTTGCGATAATTAAGCGACAGTCGCTATTCCGAGAAGTTAACATAATAAGTATTGATCAACTCTAAGCGAACGAACTTTATTTGAGTACCTACAATATACGAACATAGTATACGAGCAAATTTATGATTTTGGTAATTGTCTCTCGTATTTCCTATGTTTACATTGTGGGTGTGAATCAAAGCTATGTTTATGATTCCGACTGTACCGAGTAGAATAAACAACACGTGTACATTTCCTCGTGCTGATTACTCCTCGAGTTATTTACATCGACGCCAACGGATGCTTCCAGTTAAGCCAGTGTTGAGCATATGAGTAGGTACTAGAATACTCCTATTCTTAACTTCAAGGATAACCATTCTAGAATTAGATTTGGTAATAATTACTACAGACCCTGGAACACAAAGTCTCCAGAAAGAAGAAGAAGATTTGCCTACGCTCGCTTTCGCTTACGCTGTCCAGACGTTGTTGGCGAGGGTCTTATGTCAATTTATTAACGATTCCAAAAGTATTAGTCGACGGCTTGACGTGCTCTCAGAGGTTGGTGTTGTTAATCTGTGACAAATGTACGTAAGAAAATATAATATAGTCTTAACCGGACTTAACCGCTAGACCACGGAGGCAGTTAAATCTTGAATTGTAGATGTACCTTGACGATATCGATATAAGTTCAAACAGTTTAAGAGTAACGATAGTTACTAAACTTTCTACTTAGGTTCAAAACGATTGCTCATTTTCCAGCGCAAAAAAAACTAATTTATTTTTCTTAACACTTTACTCGAATGCTATGTTCGACTTGAAAAGAAATAAAGCAAAGCTTGATTTTATTTATTTATTAAGAAACCAACAACGTAACAATATGCTTAATAATAGTATGGTACAATTTATGGAGTAAGGTCAATTATAGGTTTCGCTATATAAACATAGTAAGTAGTGGAGTTTAACTACTTACTATACAAAACTAAAAATAGGTATATAAATGTTTTAATAGTTTATTACAACATAATTTTATAAAACATGGAAAATTTCCAAAAAATAATTTAAAAAAATATATCTTAGAAGAAGTATAATAATAATAAAACATCATTAATAATACCTATAATTTGGTAACAACATTAAATGTGCATATGAGAAAGTCTAAAACAGCATTAATCAACATTAATTTATCCACTCAATCTGCGAAACAAATCCAACCAGGAACGCTGTCACCTGTCTATTCATATAAACAAACAAGAAAGGAAGACAACAAACCGAATGTTGTATGAAAATCATAGACAACGACTTTTAAAGTGAAAAAAAGCACTAAAGCGACAAGTCAAACACAGAGGAAATAGCTTTGTGGGGATTAGGAGCGATCTCGTAACGGACAGACTGCGAAGCATTGCGTTGCGTACGAATAAAATGAATAGTTTAGGGCATTGCACATTCAAGTATGAGTCCAAAAGTTGCACTGAAGTAATCTAGAACGTGTTTCAAAGAATAATCAAAATTTAAAGTAGATAGTTTTCACAACGTTATTTGTAAACGGATCACGGTTACGATTTGTTATTTCGAAAACTCACAACGACACAACTCTATTCAAGAGTAGCTTACCAAGATATCTCAATTGGTAACATTGTAACAATTTGCATTGACATCAATTGGAGCAGCTAATGAATTTGTATTGCGCATTGCTTAGCCCTTCTTCTCGCAGAGGTCATTTTACTTCCGAAGTCGTTTGTAATGTGGTCCAGGATATTAGAACGACCGTGTGGTCACGTATTGCTGCGGGCATCGTGACCTCGACGATTGTAATTCCAAGACTTCAATTAGGCTGATATATATATGAGACATGCCTCTACTTTGTGAAAATATGCACAGGCCAGCACAGGTTTTTAATATAAATTCAGCAACCGTTAAGCTATACACATCTTCAAAAATACTAGACGTCCAAGCCAATAATTCATCTATATTCCTATCTTGGTAATGAAAACGTAACGTCGAAATACGGAAAAGGGTTGGCATAAAAGAAAGCATAGGGACAAAAATAAGGAAAGGCATGCTACGATGGTTCGGGCATGTTGAAAGAATGATCAAAGAAAGATTGACGAACCAGATATATATATAATGCGAAAGTTGTGGGTGAAAGAGGCCCGAGACTCAGTGCATTAAAAAAGCCTTCGTAACAAAAGGGGATGTATAAAGAGGTTAATGAATGTCGACAAAGCAAAAGAGGTATGTCATGATCGTGTCAAGTGGCGCTCAATTGTCTCTGCCTACCCCGCAAGGGATCTGGCGTGAAGATATGTATAATATGTATATATCACTACACATTATAAAACAAAGTACACCGCCGCGTCTGTCTGTCTGTTCAATACAGGGAAAAGAAAGGGAAGACAAATTTCTAAGTGCGGGTGCCGTGTGCCGTGGTCTATTGTGTGTGGGTAAGACATGAAAAGAATGGTGTCTCGGGCTTGCGACCGACAATAAGCTGGGTTGAAAAGGAGGCCTCCTTCTTTACTTTATTGCGCAACAAGACGCTCACCATCCACCATTGATATATTTCTAAAATATCCATAATTTTATTCCCTATCAAGTATATTTCTAAAAAGTACACTCGGACTTAAATAATCTTTAAAAATAGTATATTGTGCGAGCGAGAGAGAATGGGGCTGCTGTAGATACATACATACATTTCTTCACGCCAAATCCCTTGCGGGGTACGCAAAGAAAACTGAGCGCCACTTGTCACGGTCACGAAATACCTCTTTCGCTTCTTCGACATGGCCTTTAGTTTTGATGACTTTTTAATGCACCTTCAGCTTTTTATTTATTTGATCGTAATATGTCAGTTTTGGTCTGCCAGGGCCTCTTTTACCCACAACTTTAGCATTATACATCTGGTTCGTCAATCTATCTTTATTTATCCTTTCAACATGCCCGAACCATCGGAGCATACTAGATATCTAATACCTATTATCTATTGATAAAGAGCACGTGCTAAATAATATATTATATAGATTAATTATTGTAATGTAATTTAAGTTTGTTTTCATACTAGCCACATAACAATGCATTAAACATTATTTACGAGTATATGTTATAAATATTGATTAGTTATTTGAAGGTCGTAGTTTTATGACCTGTCCTATGTTTTATGTAAAACAGTGATCAAACAAAATTAATGTCAATTACAGACGAGATAATTTATATTGGTAAAATGTAGGTAGGTACGCATGATTCACATTATAATTAACTCTCAGAATTCGCGCCTATTGAATTTTAAGAACGCCAAAGCGAAATGATCGATTACGATCGTTCTATTACATTAAATATACATAATATTTGGAATTACTGCGGCATAAACATCAATGGAGAATTCATCTCACACCTCCGATTTGCGGATGACATAGTCATTTAGGCCAGTTCACTCAAGGATCTTAGCGGAATGCTGAACGGCTTAAACGTAGGGTTGGTCTCGGAATGAACTTAGACAAGACGAAAGTCATGTTCAATGATCATGTCAAGCCGAGGCCAATCTGCATAGGAAACGACACTCTCGAAGTTGTGCAAAATTACGTATACCTCGGGCAGACTATCCAATTAGGAGCAGCCAACTTCAGCAAAGAAGCCGACAGACGCATTCAGCTAGGATGGGCGGCATTCGGGAAACTCCGGCACATCCTCTCATCGTCCATACCACAATGTTTAAAGACTAAGGTCTTTAACCAGTGCATCCTCCCGGTAATGTCGTACGGAGCAGAGACGTGGACACTAACAGTGGGTCTGGTCCATAAATTCAAGGTCGCTCAGCGAGCCATGGAGAGAGCTATGCTTGGTGTATCTCTGATGGATAGAATTCGAAACGTTGATATTCGTCAGAGAACGAAAGTTACAGACATAGCTTTTAAAATTAGCAAGCTGAAGTGGCAATGGGCCGGACACATCTGCCGCAGAACCGACGATCGATGGGGCAAACGAGTTCTAGAGTGGAGACCACGTACGGGAAGACGCAGAATGGGACGACCCCCCGCCAGATGGACAGATGACCTAAAGAAGGTCGCTGGTGGGGGTTGGATGAGGGTAGCGAAAGATCGCATTAAGTGGCGAGCCTTAGGGGAGGCCTACATCCAGCAGTGGAGAGATACAGGCTGATGATGATGTATGTATAACAAGACATGGCAAGAAACCAGACGGTATGAGAATCAAAGCTAGGCTATTCGGTACACAATTAATTAGTATAATGACAGTCATTGTCAGTTATGGTCGTGTTCGACAATTAAAAGTGCTTAATATTTTTTTTGTTTCACGGATAATATGCTGACCTGCGCGCTACACATTTTTCTTCGACAGAAATTATCAGTTAACTTTCGTAAGTAAATATTGAATAAACTAATATAAAATTTTCAATTAAAATACACGGAACATTCTAGAAGTCATCATAGAGCGTTATTATAGATGTACACAATTATAGTCCTAATAGCACTAATCATAAGGTTGACATTGGCTGAAATTAATGATCAGTTGACTATTAGAAAAAAAATCCTCTACACGATCATAGGTGGCATTATAGTTGCACACAATTATAAACACTACGCAAGATCCAAAGTTAGCAGAACACATCGCTCAGAGTGGTCTCCCGAGCGCCGTGGTTTGTGGGTAATTTCTTCAATCTGGAGATGCCTACTATTGAGGAGTTTGTCATCGGCCTGATTAGACGTATATTAGGTGCTCCTGGAGAAACGGCTGAATTTTTCGAACCTAGACCCCCTGGGTTCGCCATTCCGGCCTAGACGACCCAACTGTCTCTGTCTAAAACACTACGCATAAAGTTGACATTAGCTCCATTATTACTCAGAAAGTAGAAATGTTTTTTTTAAACTGTTTTCTTTATAAGTTGGAAGTTTTACTAGTCGACGTATAAAAAATAATGCTAAAGCTACTGATTGAAGGAAAAGTCGAAATCAAGAGACCGCGTGGACGAAGTCCCATGCGCTCCACCACACTAAATGCCAAGTACAAGAAGTCCTACATGCAGCCGTAAACAGACCCAGAATGGCGCAACATCGTCCGGGACTACCTAAGTGATCCTTTATCACCTTACCCTACTGTAATTTATTTAAGTTATAATGTACTTGTATGTATAGTTTATGTGTGTAGGTATAATGTGTAGTATATTATAATTAGTTAGGTAACTGTCGATCCCCAAGGTTAACTGGTAAAGAATGCCTACTAACATTATAGCTCGCCTCTGTACTATTTTTTAAGTGCATTTAAGAATAAAAATAAATAAATCCACTCGAGAATTACGATGCAAGGAGAAGGAGGAGAATAATTTGTATTGCAAAATGATGCTTAGCGTGTTTGATGTAAAATACCAATTTAATACGACGTTTTTATTTCCCGAAGGTTATTCTTATCCATTGGCTGTTTTTCATACAATGTTCTAGACCCCTCTAATCAGTGACATTTAACACAAGACCTGACACTCACAACAGATAATACTAATTACAGTGATTATTAGGTATAGACCTAAAAATATATATTATTTTAATGTCAAAGTTGTACTAAAGACGATATGCGCGAACGGGTGATCAAAATTAATCCGAAGGGATGGTGACTACGGTATGTGGGTGCATATTCTGACCTGTGCGTGTGGTTCGGTTGCGGAATAGAGAGGGAGGCATTAGGTTATAGAATCCTTCGGAGGAGAGAAGCCACATCTCGGCGAAGAGTTCGAGAGTTCCAGATATAGTGACGTCGTCCACAACTCGAACAGAGTTGAGTGGAGCCGTTGAGGGACGTCTTAGAATACGGGTGTTTATTTTCGTTTGCCAGCTGGAAGGAGTTGAGTGGAGAAGCTTTTGTGGAAATGTCTTAGAAAGCGGGTGTAAGAATACTGATGTCAGGCTGGATTGTGCCAAAACCGATTTTAGACAATTAATTTTGGTGCAACCAAGCCTAAATCTTATTGTGTCTGTATGTCACCAATTAAAATTGTAAAATGTATAAAGTCAGAAATTCTTCTTTAAATGTACAAGTTTTTCTCAGTCTTTTTTTTTATCCATGATATTTTAGGCCGGGACTTCGAAAATTGTCTTGGCCCAAAGGCCCAAAAAAATATGAACAAAAGGATCGGTTCGAGCGGCCCATTTCACACTGCTTCTTCTCACGGATCCCATTCGGCTCGTAGAATTTAACCCTCCTTAATTAAGTACCTTTTAGACCTTGTTGTAGTAACATTATTGGCTACCTTTAGGATAATAAAACTACATTATTCACATAAGTAAATCCTTTCAATTGATTTAAGACTGATCATAATTATGTAAAATTATTTTAATAGCATTTTTGATAAAAAATCTAATTTTTATGTGTGCTAGAAAAGTAAGTGATAAACTTAGTAGTTATTATTGAATTAGGTAGTTATTACAATTATAGTAGGTATTATTGAAGACTTATTTGAATTGTATTTTTTTTTTTATTTATCTTTTTGGAATATTATTGGGTTTAGTAGATACCTAACTATATTTAGAACTACACCAGAATTATATATTTTAAAAGGCACCAATCAAAATAGTAATAAAAACAATATTTGTTTATCTTTATTTATTTTAATGTATCTTATTACTTTATCACCTAAAACGAACAGTTCTAGACCTCCACTGTTGGAGATGGCCTTTTCAGAATATATATCTGGGAAATTTGGCCCACATTCGCCTCGCTCTGACCAGACGGAGTCCGATGTCAATTTATTAACGATTCAACAAGTTTGTATCGGTGAAACCGGGACCGAATGTTGTAAACACATGTACATAATAAATGTGTTTCTTATTGGTACATGTCGAGAGTACGAACAGTACTTACTAAGTTAATAATACTACATATTTGTTTAAGAATGAAAGCGAATAATACTTTAATCCAAACAAATAGGTAAAGAGGCCCTGGCAGACCGAGACTCACATATCACGATCAAATAAAACACTAACTGAAGGTGTATTAAAAAGTCTTCGTAACCAAAGGGCATGTATGAGGAGGTTAATGAATGTCGACGAAGCGAAAGAGGTATGTCGTGATCGTGTCAAATGGCGCTCAATTGTCTCTGCCTACCCCACAAGGGATCTCGCGTGAAGATATGTATGTAAATAGCTATTGTAGTTTATTAATATGTAAGTAATTGTATTTTAATTAAGAGGGTCATATTTCCACGGTCTAAGGGGTGCATCCAACGAACTACGCTGGGTGTTCTACTCATGAACATCAATAAAATAAAGACATTCCGTTGTTTTTTTGTTGTTGTGTTAGGAAGATAGTCTCCTCTCGCTCGTTTACATTATATCCCGTATAAGCATAAGGATAGAAGAATAATCATATACGCTATACCTATTCAAAATTAGGAACAAGTACTTGTAGGTTTGTAATACTTATAAATATTAAATTTGGTGTTTCGTAAAAAAGTGTTTATTTATTCGTGAATATCTATTTTGCTCCTTCCAAGTTACCCTCAGATATAATATACTTATGCCAGCGTTTTTTCCAATCCTCAAAGCACTTTAAAAAATCATTTTTGGGATCTTGTTGAGCTCCTCCTTCGATGCAGTCTTAATCTCCTCAATCGTAACGTTGGATAAAAAACGTCATTTCTGACCACAAGGGATTTTGGTTATCATGAAATTTTTTATAACAGATCAGATAGTGGGCTGTGGATGCTTTACGATTCATGTACCCAAAAAAATGTCTAAATTATGAAGCCAATCTACTCCTTTATTTTTTTATTAATATAGCAATGGGAGTTTAAAAATAAAATTAATTTAATTCTTTCGCCGGACGACCATTATTTGATTGTCAATCAAACTATAGTTTGGTAAAATTTGATTTAAAATCGATATATCTCGTCAACACCTCAGGAGACAAGTGGGCTGGCCAATATTTGGGCCAACGGATCAGCATTGCCATTCGACCAGTATCCTTAGCACTTTGCCTACTGATAGTAATTTGGAGTATTTTACTTATAAATATCATTTTATTTCCCTATATTATTTATGTTTTAGATTTTAGTTTCCTATTTGATTGTCATTTTATGATTATTAGGAAGCTTGTCGTTTTATTATAAATTGTATATGTATGTATCTTAATATATAATATATTATATTTATCTATCTATTTATTATTCCACACAACACTGACACAATTCGTATAAAAAGAGCGGGGCATCCTGAGACACAGGTATCACGCTAAGTTTAGGGGCCTTCGTAAAATGTAAAAAAGTACTATGAAAAATAAACGTTTATTTTATTTTATTTTATTTTTTATTACTTATTATATTATTTTATTCCTACGAATGTGTTTATATTATATATTGTGATTTCATAATCTGTAATTAATTTAGCATAACGACAATTGGTAAAAACTTTTTTTACGTTCATATTTATATAGTATCGATTCCGCCGATATAATTGGAGAATTATGAACAATTTGAAATCCAGTGTTTTATCTATAATAAAGTACCTGATCATAATAAAGAACCTAATCGCATTAAAAGCGTTTTGTAACTATTTCATACATAAATCTTAACCAATTGACTATTTAATTAATTATATATTAATGCTATCAGATGTTGAAATAAAATTTAAAAGTAACAAAATGAATTGTTATGGTTATTGAATTATATTAAGTTAAGGCACGCTGAAAAAAATTTGGGGCCTGGTTTTGGGCAATCTCTTTTAATACTAATTTTCAGTCATCGAAATGTTTTTCAAGGAAACTCTGCATTTAAATTGAACTTGCATAAAACCTTTTTTATTTTTTTATTATTTATTTAAGGTCGATTAACAACATGGTCATAAGCGACCGCCTAATAACACGTGGGTTTAAATCCTCTTGAACATATTAACCGTAATTAAGAATTTGAACACATCTTCATAATGTTGATCACTTGGCTCATTTTTAGTGTTGGGGGTAAAAAGCGAGTTCTGTCATTTGCATAGGCGTTGCAATCTATTAGTAAGTGACTAACAGACACCTCAGAAGTACATCTGTCGCATTGATTTATTGGATTTAGTGTTATAAGGTGGATGTGTGTTAGATTGGTATGCCCGATTCGCAGTCTAGTTAGAACAGATTGGTCATGTCTACATGTCTAGGGGACTGGGGTTTTATCCAATTTTATTTGGATATTGTTTTATTTTCCTCTCAATTTAAGCAAATAGAGTTGAGCTAGGTTTAAAACACTAAGTTAAAGCCTTAGTCGCCAGCCTGCCATGCAATGGGTTTGGTGATGTTATTAAATAAAAAACGCTTTAAAATTACGATATTTCATATTTTCAAACGATTAAATTGACAATTTATTTTTTATAATAATCATTTGTATCTTTCCTTTTTTTTTGACAAATGGGTTTAAACGCTATTTCAGCATAACTTTGGTTGGTTGTCAAAAAATGCTTAGTCATTAAGCCCGCCTATGTAGATTTTTAGTGCAATAAAGTATTTTAAATAAATATAAATAAATAGCATTTATTATACTCGTATGCTGAACCGGTGAACTTCGTACCGCCTAACATTCATTGAATGGTCAAGCTTGATATAAATTTCTGAACGCACCCATATATATTTATTTGACAACCAACATTGTTTGACAGGTACCAAACCCACAAACTTTTTGTATGGGAAAATGTTTTTTTTTTTTTTCTATTTTCCAATTTGAGTTATAGTTATTCTGCTATTCGGGACGAAATAAGAATCCAACAAATCAAAAACGGTGAAAATCTTTTAAAAGTTAGCTAAATGTGAATCCGATTATTTATAAGCGTGGTTTCTGACCAAGACCTGAGCGTGGTCGTGATGATACTTAACTTTAATTTACTAAATATATGTTTTATATTTTTCGCTGCATAAAATTAGGTAGTGTAAAAAGTACACTCTTGGTAGACTTGAATAATCTATAAAATTGTATTGTGCGAACGAGTGGGATGCAAAGAGCTAAATAAACGTAGGCATCTAGTAAGGGGCCAAGCGATAAATGTTTTGTAACAAGGCAGGTAGGTAAAGGTACTAAATGAGATTGCTAAATTCCTACTGCATTCCACATAGTATAATTTACAATTAGGATGGGAAGGAATAGGTATTGTATTGTTTGCTTATACCATTTGGTAAATAAATGCATGCACGCAGATACCAACATAATATGGTACCAAATTATCATACTAGGTATACAAGTCGTCGTATCCTAAACGAAAGGTCGGTTCGAACCTCGGAATGTACCAATACACTTTACTTACGGACATTTGTCAAAGAGTGTAGTAAACAACACCACCGTTCCCGTTGAGAGTACGTTATGCCGTCGGTCCCGGTTTCACTAATACCAACTTGTGGAATCGTTAATAAATTGTCATTAAAAATCTGGCGAGCGTGACAAGTGTAGGCCAAATGTTCCAGAAATTTCTGGAAGGTCCATCTTTAACTGTTCGAGGTCTAGGAGTCTGTGTTCTAGGGGCTGTAATGATATACCTAAATATAGGTACCTAAATGAAAGTAATTATTGTATTATCTATTTAAATATCTTTAATAATATGATTATTTAAAAATAAGTAGAAGGTACTTACATATGGTCATAATGCAATAGTACAAGATAGTAGTAGTAGTCATCTTCGCCCTGGGGCGGAACGGTTATCATTAAGCGTGCGTTATTCACGGTGGGCGACGGCCCGCCGGTTCCTTGTTTTACCTCGGCGGCTTGAGCCGCCAGGGAAGGGACCACTGTAGGATCTGTGGCACCTATGGGCACTAATATTGTAAGTAACTGCTGACTGACTGACTGACTCTCCTCGCGCGCAAAGCGCGCGGTGGGCTTTGGGGGTGACCCCGTAAGCCGGCTGGAACTCGGCGGGCGACGGCCCACCGGTGTCTATTTTCTCCCCTGATTGTGCTGGCAGGGGAGGGGACCCGTGAGGGGGGGTCCCTGGTGGCGAGGTTGGTAGTGCCCCCGACCTGGAAGCGGCCGGGGGAGGGGCCGCGAGAAGGGTGCGGCCCCTGTGTCGTCTTCTTCAGTTCCCGACCTTAGGGTGGTCGGGAACGCTAGGTCTTCGCCCCCGGCCTGGAAGCGGGCGGGGGAGGGGTCACGAGGCGTAATGTGACCCCTATGATGTCGTCTTCTTCAATCCCCGACCTCAGGGCGGTCGGGGATACTCTTCGCCCCCGGCCTGGAAGCGGGCGGGGGAGGGACCACGGGGCGTAGTGTGGCCCCTGTGAGGTCATCATCTTCAGCCTCCGACCTGAGGGTGGTCGGAGACGCTCTTCGTGGTGTGCTCCCGGTCTGGTTAGCGACCGGGAGTGGGCCTCAGGGTTGTGGGCCCTGTCTGGTCGTCTTCTTCTTCACCTCGGCGGGGGGAGCCCCAGGGTCTCCCGGGGCAGGCGGCGGCCTTCCGGTGGCCGTGCGTGGAGCGGTGCGATGCCCTGAAGATGGACGTGCCGGCTGCGGTCGGCTCCGTCAAACATCCGTTTGGCGAGCCTGGCCACGAACCGTTCGATGGTTTCCATCTTCAGGTCCTCGTGGATATTGGTGTTGCGCACGAACCACGGTGCGCCGACTGCCGCGCGCAGACAGAGGTTCTGCTGGGCCTGCATCTTGGTCTTATTGGATGCTGAAAGCAGGTGGAGCCATGCCGGAGCGGCGTAGGTGAGGCGTGAGCGGATAAAGGTCTTGTATATATTGACCTTTACCCGGGATGGTAAGGAGGAGTGCAGCAGAGGCCGCAGCTGGGCCCTTGCTGCCTTCGACCTGTTGATGACATGGGTCGCCATAGGGCCCATGCGCAGCATGCGGTCAATGACACATCCCAGGTATGTCACGGTATCCGCCCAGCTCACCCGCTGGCCGCGGAACGTCAGCGGCTCCGGTTGGGCACGGCGGGTGGTGAGGATCGCGGCCGTCTTCGCGACGTTCGCCGACATCCTCCACCTGTCCAGCCATGGTGGGAGCAGGTCCAGCAGTTTCTGCATTTTGGCTGCAGCGTTAGCAGCCTTGCCCGCCGAAGTGAAGAAGGCGCTGTCGTCGGCGTATAGCGCCAGGACGACATCCTTCTCTCCCCTACGCAGGTGACCATCCAGCGTGGGGATGTCGTCGGTGTAGGTGGCGTATAGTGCCGGCGACAGGCAGCTGCCTTGCGGGACACCAGCCGCGATGGGTTTCTCCGCCGAGGAGGCCTCGTCTACCTGGACAAAGAAACGTCTCCCCTCCAGGAACGAAGACAGCACTTTGACTGCCATCGGTGGGAGCCCGGCGTCGAGGAGCTTCGAGAGAAGACCGGCGTGCCAGACTCGGTCGAACGCCTTCTCCATATCTAAGAAGACGCCGACGGAGCACCGGCCTTTGTTCAGCTCCTGCGCCAGGTAGTGCAGCACCCGCGTCAGCTGGAGAGTGGTGCTGTGCTCTCCGCGGAATCCGTATTGCTCCGGCCTGGGAGTCAGCGGATCACGGATTCGGCGGAGGAGCAGCCTCTCAAACAGCTTCGCGGGGTGCGGCAGCAAAGTGATCGGTCTGTAGCTGGAGGGGTTCCGACGATCCTTCCTCGGTTTGGGCAGTGTGATGATCTTCCCCAGTTTCCAGGTGCTGGGGAAGTGCCCTGTGCGGAGAATCCCATTGCAGATTTTGGTGAATGCCACCAATGCTCTGCGTGGCAGCTGCGTGAGCGCCAGGTTGGAGATGCCGTCCGGTCCCGGGGCCTTCCTCGGGTTGAGGCGTCTCGCGGCGAGCCCCACCTCAGCCGGCGAGACGAAGTAGTGCCCCGGCAGCGGTTCCATCTCCTCCTGTAACAGTTTCCGGACCCGGTCCTCGACGTGGCCGTTGAAGTCCTCATCGACCACCGGGAAGGGCTGGAATTGGCCTTCCAGGTGGTCCGCCAGGATGTTTGCCCTGTTCTGGGCGGCGTAGTGTCGCACCCCGGCGGCGTCGATGAGGGGTTGCGTCGGTATGGGGGTGTTGGTCAGCCGTCTTGTGAGGCGATACAGGGACTCGTGGGCGCCTCTCTCCTCGGTGATGTCTTCCATCAGCCTCTCCCAGGACTGACCCCGGAAGGCGGCCACTTCCAGGGAGATCTCGGCGGAAAGCGCGTTCAAAGTCCGCTTGGCGGTCGGGCAGCGGGAGTGAGCCCAGCGGCGCGCCAAGTCGCGCTTCCGCCGGATCATCTGCCTGATGTTGAGTGGGAGGGCTGAGCGGCACCTGGGATGGTTGGAAGGGAGAGTGGTGGTGGCGGCAGCCTGCGCGTCCCCGATCGCCTTCATCCAACTGTTCGCGGCGACCTCCACGTCGTCCGGTGTCGAGATGCCTCCCGGGTGGTTGTACTCGGCCAGCGCGGTCATGTACGCGGCCCAGTTCGTCCTGGTCCTCGCCTTGGGTGGTCTGGTGGTTGCGGTCGAGGCCACGACCACTAGGAGCGGGAGGTGGTCTGTCTTGGTGTCGTACAGAACCTCCAAGTGGATCGGTGACCTCAGACCGTGCGACACGACGATGTCCAGGACATCGGCTGAGTGGTGAATGTTGGCCGGTATGTGCGTCGGTGTGTCTGGGCCGAGTACCTCGTAGTCCAGGTTGTCCGACGCCTTGTAGAGGGTTGTCCCCGCCCTATTGTTGATGCGGGAGCCCCAAGCGGTATGCTTCGCGTTGAGGTCCCCAACAATTAGGGTGGGGTCCTTGGCGTCGAAGGCCCGGACTAGGTCCCGGATGTGCATCTCTTCGTGGGGCGGACGGTAGGCCGCGAACAGGGCCAGCTCCCCGTTGGCGGTCCTCACCTTCACGCCGGTTGTGCGCGTGCTGACGTAGTCTGTGAAGCCGAGCTCCTCGTGCACTACGTCGAGACGGACGAGGGCTGCTGTCCCGCGGAACGCTATTCCCGCTGGGGACACCTCGTCGCGACGGTACACCGAGTAGCCCGGTACGTGCAGTGCAGACGTGGGCATCAGCTTCGTCTCTCCCAGTAGCAGCACGTGGGGGCGCTGCGTCTGGGCCAGGAGACGAAGCTCTGCAATGTTGGTCCGGACCCCCCCAGGGTTCCAGTATATGACCCTGAGGTCACACACTGTGCTGGTACTGCAGTAGCCGCGTGAGGGCAGCGGTAACTGCAGGCAGTGGGTCAGCGCCAGCCATCAGGGCCATTATGACCTCCAGTAGGATCTGTAAGCAGATCTGGAGGTCTCCTGGTCGATGTGGTGTGGGGGGGGCGGCAGCGTCAGCACGGCGCGCCTGGGGGTGAGGGGTGCGGTCCCTCAGTCTCGGGTCGGCCGGGTGTGCGGCAGGTGGCGCCGCTGGGCGGTAGGGGGCAGCCTCCTGCGTCCTCGCGACACGCGGGGCTGCTGTTGCGGACAGTGGTCTGGGCGTTGGTGCTGCCCTGGACCTGGTGGCCGCCACTGGCGGCCTGGTGTCCCGCTTGGCGGGCTCCTGGCGATTTGCCGGGGTCGTCCGGCGCGGAAGTGGAGGTGGCCGCTGTTCGCGGCCTGCTGAGGCCGCACGGGACACAGCTGGGGCGGCAGGGGGCACAGCTGGGGCAGCATGGGGCGCAGCTGGTACGGCGGGAGGTGCAGCTGGGGCGGCAGGAGGCGCAGCTGGGGCGGCGGAAGGCGCCGCTGGGGCAGCAGGGGGTTGTTCGGCGGCTCTGGAAGGCTTCTTCTTCTTCTTTTTGGTCTTCCAGACCCGCCGGCTGCTGGGGTCGTTGGCCGGCGCCATCAGGCTCTGCGCCTGGGTCTCCTCCGTGTGTGTGGCAGGAGGGGCCTGGAAGGGGGCCTGTTCTGCCTTCTTCCGCGGTGGTGGGGGGTGCATTACAATGCCCCTGCGCCTGGCCTCTCGCCTTAGCGCCGGGCACTGCTTGCTATTTGCCGGGTGGTGTCCCCGGCAGTTGGAGCACTGCAGCTGTGTGTCCCGTCCGCAGTCCGAGACGGCGTGGGGCCCAGCACATCTCAGGCATTTGATCTCGCGGAAGCACCCTCCCGACGCGTGACCAAATGCCTGGCAGCGGTGGCATTGGGGGGGGGCAGGACGGCGAGTCCAGCTCTCCACCTCGATCCCAGGCACGCACATCAGCTCATCGGTAGCATAAAGCACCGATAGCTGTTCCTGGGAGAGGTGGGGGAACTCGATGAAGTAGGTTGTCTTCATCCTGCCCCTCCTTGGGGGAATTTCCTTGATGTGGTTGGGCCTGGTCCCAACCACGTTTTGGAGCTCCAGCTTTAGCTCCTCCAGCGGAGCATTGCGGGGCAAGTTGTGGAGCGCCACCTTGTGCGGGCGCTCGTCCTGGAGGGCGTAGGTGTGCCCCTGGATGGTGGGGTCCCGGCCTCGGGCCTCCTCAATGTAGGCCTGGACCACCCTGTACTCCTGGGGGGTTTTCGGCATGAACCGTACGCCCTGGCCGAGTGGACGGGCGCATGGGGGGGCTCCTAGCCGCGCCTTCAGCTCCCGGAAGTGTTCCGGCCAATTTGGTAACTGAGTTACCATAATTGGCGGAATCCTCTGGGCTGGGGGCTGGGCTGGCTCCTCTGGGGCGGGCTGGGCAGCAGGCGGCTCCACCTGCATGGGCGATGCGGGCTTCCTCTGGACCGCCGTGCTGTAGGTGGCCCTAGGTGCTGCGACTGCTTGGGGCTCCGGGGTGGTGGTGGGCGCTGCTACACCAGCATCCCCTGTCGGTGGGGTGGGGGAGGTACCTGTTATAGGTGAGAGCTCCCTGGAGTGGGACGTGCTCGGCGCCGTCTGGTTGGGTTGAGTGGTCTGTGCACTCAGCGGAGACGACGTCTTCTGGGCCGGCTCCTTGGGGCTGTCCGGTGACAGCCAGACGTGTCTCCGCTGTGGCGGTGGTACTTCGTCGGACGCCGAGACGTCCTTCCCTCTCTTCCCGGGGCGCGATGGTGCTGGGTGGCCGCCCTCCTTGATGGTGACCTTGATGGTGGGGGGGTCGCGGTACACGGTGACGTCGTCGTCGTCATCCGTGTCCGTTGATTCCTGTCTGGGGGCGGGTTTGGGCTTCCTGGCCCTCCTCTGCCTGATGGTGGTGGTGTGGCCGGGGTCCACTGTCCTCCACTCCCCGGTGAAAATATTTCTCGTCACCACTTGCCTGATGCGGTCTCGCTCGCCTCCATCAGATTGCACTAATCTGTGTGGTGAGCTCGCTTCAGGCAAGTGGGGTCGAGGGCGGTGCGGCGTGGTGTCCGCATCCTCGTCGGATGAGTCTTGTTGCTCCGGCAGGGACTCCCGCTCGGGGCTCGGCGGGGTTGTGCCGGGGTCCGAGTCCGAGAACTCGGGCCCCGGCTGGTCGCGATCGCTGTCCGTGGTGGCGGTGGCGGCTCCTCCTAACGGCTGTCTCAATGGGGACAAGCGACGACTACTATCACTTAGTAGCCAGTCGCTTGTCTCTGACAGGAGACCGCAGTCGCGCTGCTGACGCTCCTCACTGCTCTGGGGACTCGCCGGATGTGGCGGCGCCGGACATCCGGGTCTCCAGGCGACGTGGTGTGGGGCGCGAGCACTGGCGCGACGACGCGAGCACTGGCGCGACGAAAAAAAAAAAAAAAAAAAAAAAAAAAAAAAAAAAAAAAAGTAACTGCTGGTTACGCTTCTGCCCCCAGGATATCACGGGGCAGGGGACGGCCCTCCGGTGGCCGTGCGTGCAGCGGTGCGATTCCCCGAAGATGGTCGAAGCGGCTGTGGTCGGCTCGATCGAACATGGATTTCGAGAGTCTGGCCACAAACTGCTCGATGGTCTCCATCTTCAGGTCGTCGTGGAGGACGGTGTTGCGCACGAACCATGGAGCTCTGACTGTCGCGCGCATAGAAATATTTTGTTGCGCTTGGATCGCAGCAGCTATGGATGGCGCCACCAGGTGGTGCCATGCCGGGCCGGCGTAGGTGAGGCGCGAGCGGACAAGATATTCACCGATCTGTTATCCGAATGAAATCTATTTTTTATATAGGTTATAAAATACGCTATCAAAACATCGATGTATCAAAAGCATTATGATGGGTTGCCTAATAAAATATGGCCAAGATAATTTCTTTTTTGTTTTTAATTTGTTCATAGAAAACATGTGACAAAACTAACACTTTTAAAGTTGTCGGTCCTAATTTAATAATGATTCATTATTTAATTAATTTTCGACATGTGACGCATAGGAACTAAACCTTTCAAAATTGTCGGTCCTAAGATTATTTTTATACCAACTAGAGCTAGTAATGGAACATTTCTTTCCATACTTCCTATCGCGTTTGACGTGAACTAATTACAAATACGGTCGTTGATGCCTCTAAAATAGCACTATTTATTCATTTAGCGCTAACTTTAAATAACCCTGTGTTTGACTTCTTGCTTTAAGCGCTTTTTTCACTTTATTTCGCATTGAAAGTCGTTTTATTTAAGCATAATACGGTAAAAAAGGTCATAAGGTAAAAAAACATTTTTGGTGCACTTTGGTCACAGTTATTACCTATTGTTTAGGATATTTAGGTAAGTTTTTTTGTAAATAAAAATCGCTAATAATAATAATAAATTAATAGATAGAATAAATAAATATTGTCAAGTTATTTGTATTCCCACAAACAGTTTCATACCAAAGTCTTTACAAATAAAATTCAATATTTAAATCCGTGTTATTAGTCGTAGCCAGGTAGGTACGCAGGTATCTATATTTTTGCAACAGCTTTGGGATTACGATTTTGTCTCGCAAGGCTATTCCTACATTTGGTCAGAGGCAGGCCGGAAGTCGTTACAAATGTACAAATGGGGCGGTAAATGTGTGAGTTAGTATGGGTTATAAAACTCGTAACTCAGTGTTGGTTAAAATAATAAGTAATTTAATGAATTCCAAATAAAGGTACGTAGGTAAATTCTCATTAAACCTATTCCAAGGTAACCCACGAGCCCTCGCCGGCCGTTACGGACCCTACTTTCACTCAAAACAAACGTGGGCGCGATGTTGGAGAGGCGATCTTGTTTTAAAGCTGTAGTAATATACATACTCGTACACCATGCTTTTTTAACGTATCTCTCAAACTATGCCTACAAAAACATTGACTTATCAGTGATAAGAAATCATCGATGAAGCAAGTACACGGTGATAAAATGTGTTTACTCATACGTGATTACCTACATTCCCATATAACATTCATAAAGAACTTCCCATTCAAGGCTATACAGACAGTAAACATTGTATTGAGACGGATACAATATAAATAATCATCTTAACTAAACAGATCAAACAAAAATAGTAAACTCTTAGTTGTTGACATTGAAAGTTACGCAAGTAGCACTAACTTTCGAGTTGTCAAACCAGTCGACAAAATTAACCCACGTTCGGGATCCCCGGCTGAGACGTTGTTTCTGCCAGCCCTACACAAAAACCCCGGCGTTTAAGACGGTCCCCCTTACCTCTGTCGCTCGTACAAATCCTGCGAGGACGACACAAGACAGCCATAGGTATATCCTCAAATGCATCACAACAAAGTACACTGGACCAGTTGTGCCAATTAGGCAACAAAACACTGACACGCAAATATCACAGCACTAAACGACACAACAATTTAGAACACTGCACAATTCACACGGACACAAAAATGAGCGACAAAGCGACCCCTGCCGCCAGAGAACGAATGTAAACTGAGTATTTTGTATGAGACTTTAGTGTGCGGCTATGTTCACGATGGTGCGCGAACTCGATGCTACTTCACGCGGAGGGGTGCTCGGTCGACGCCCGCCAGCTGCGATGGTCGATGAAGCTCTATTTCACGTTACGCAGTACGATATATTACGCGCCTACAGAGTTCACGACTTTGGCCTTTTCAATTACAATTGTTAGGACACATTTCATTACTGACCACATTCCATCGAGACTGGCATGAAAACGAAAGTATCTACATGCAATGTTCAGGGAGTTTGAATCATCTCTATTGTTAGCCAAGTCAATAGACTTAGCTATAGCTTAACAATCCAGTATGGTACTTCGTAATTGTCTATAAGTTACCTAAATAGAATTTACTTGATTGTAAGTTATTACTTAACATTAAGTCAAATCGGCACAGGTAATTCCACCCGCGTTGTTGCGTAGTTTCGTATCTACTTTCCCCAGACACAAAACAAACAGTGCAGTATAACTGTCTATAAGTATATATAAAGCAAGACTCGCCTGAATCTGAGTGAAGCTTATTCTGCCAAATTCAAAAGGTTATCCCAAAACTGGTATATTAGGTAGGTACCTATAAATCTTTAAAGTAGCAATTCGTTTTAGAATGAATAACCACTTCTTATTAATAGAGCGTCTGCCTCAAATTAGAAACACCTGAATGAGTTCTGGCGCCGACAAATGGTTATAGTCTATCGTTTATATCTGTCAAGTTGCACAGAAAGAATAATTTGCTATTTCCTGCAGTTCTATATAGGTAGTCTTTAGGGCAGGGTTAAGTCAAGAGTATAGGGTTACGTGCATTACTAAGAAGGCTGACTAATCAAATCTAACTGAGAAAATTGTCATTGTTATAAAATCCTTAATGTCGCCGACTTGCATGTAGTAATGCATGGGATTGTCAACGTATTAGAAGTAAATTTAACAACTACATAAAAATATTATCCAGAACTGTTATAAAATGCATTGTATTACCTTGAGAATTGAACGTGTACACAACAACAAAAGCAGAAAGATTTACGATTGCTGTATTGGACAGTGTCTACCATAAATAAAAGAATGCACAGTAGTATATTGAGTCTGAGATTTAACGTCTTTGTAATTTTGTGTTCTTAGCCAAAGTAATGCTTGAGTTTGTCAAAAATATTAGGTACTAAAATTTTGATAAATAACTTGTAAAGCAAGACATTTGTATTTTAATATAACAAAATTTTGTCATTTGCACATAAAACATAGTCTAGTAAATGTAGTAATAATAAGGTAATAATTATATATAGCAATATTCTTGATTGCGCGAGGAGTAAAGCATTCTCTAATTTCCTCTAAATGTATAATTGGTTATATTATAGTCAATCATATATATGTCAATAATATAGTTCATTTTTTTATTATCTGTCATGTGTGGGAAATTTTAAATAGCTAATATTCACCCACTTATTTTCTACTGTTTAACATTAGCTATTTTGAAATAATATTTGGCCAAAAAGTTTTTTTTATTGTGCCCAAGAAAGCAAATAACGAAAAAAAAAACAAATGAAAAAAAACTGCAAGTTTGCAATTTCATTACTTTAGAAGCTCCAGCTACCTTTACCAAAACGGCTCTATCTTGGCGTACCTCTTTGGTATCGGCAAACAATAGACAGAGTACCAGTGTCTTTTTAACATTGACTTTACAATCTACGAGTAGAACTGCAAAGTCGGCACTAATACGTAATTTTACTACGTAATTTTTGTCATATTATTATTTTTTTTTTTCAGACAGACGCCATCTAGTTTCCGTGGTAAGCTACGAGGCTTGTGTTACGGAAACTAGATGGTTGATAAACTACATATTATACCTTTTTTTTTTGTAAATATATACATATTATACATACATATAAACACCCAGACCGAGACAAATTATACAATGTACAACTTGCCCCCGGTGAGAATCGAACCCACGACCTCCCGAGTTTAAGGCAACGTTTGTTACTACTAAACCACGGTGACTAATGTCAGAATCCAATGGCTGGGGCCAGTGGCTCCCCTTCTTGATACTTAGGTTCCGCATACTATTATTTGAAATCGGTGTCACATGTCATAAAATCAATAAAATAATAATATTAAAATCATTTTTGAAAATAGTCTCTGGGACACCTGGATCTCTGGACTGCACCTCCGGTCTCAAACAATATTGCAAAACATTAGACGCCTAGTAAAAAGATTATAATTAACTAATTATATTATTTAAATACTTTATAATATAAAAATACACAAGGTTAAAATGTGTTTAATTTGTGCGTGTGTGTTTTGTTATTACCATATATCTTTGTAGAAGTAATGATCAGTAACAAAATATAATCATCATAAAATGCGTAGTTATAGACACATATCTGCTCTGCTTTTACATCCAACTGACTCTTGCATTGATATTTTAACAAGGCCCAAATCAAATCACACAGTAACATATGACGTATCACGATTTTTATTAAATTCCGGGTCCTTACGTGAATGTCAGTGAAAGAGTAGCAATGTCTTTGTAGGCAAAAGCGTCGACATACTCAACTAAATTAATGTAGACAACCAGTCAAGTCAATAATAAGCTTCCTGGATGCATTCAATTTGCTGCATAAGTTATGGTGGTCCACTTATCTACGATTAGACTACTTCCATTTGGAAGTATTATTACGACCGTGATCCATTTCGGCTAGGATGCAGGAATCCTTCTCTGAAAATTTTGAACTTGTCAACGCAATGAACACCAAACAATGTACGGGTTCTGAAACAATATTTCGTATAAATAATTGATTCCAGAATCTTTGAGACTAATCAATTTTTTTTTAATTGTCTTTAAAGGACATTGTACAGAATACATCAGTCGTAAACACGTAATTTATTTGCATAATATATGTTCATAACAGAGTTCATAACCGAGTTGGGGATCATCAAATTCCAGATGCTGCAGAATATGATGCTTTACTTGGAGTCACTCGCGGCATTATAGCCCAAACACGTCGGGTAAAATATGGGAGTCCACAGCGCGGGAAAACCGCAAAAAATAAACTGGAACTTGTGCCCTATATTTAAAGTCCAATTTATCATTTTCCATAATTATTCACATTGCAGCACATTATTAAACAAAACAACACCACTCTTGACCAATAATATCCACAGTAAATTAATTTACAAAACAAAAACTTGCACTTGACATGTCCACGCAAAATGGCGCGAAGAACTCCTTGAGACTAATCAACCTGTAACGCGAACAAATATAACCTATTTACTTACCGAAATACACCATAGATTGACCTGTGACCAAAGTGAACAATAAATGTATAATTAATTAACCTGTGACCAAAATGCACGCACAAAACTACACTATAAATACGAGTAATTAAAACATTATTGTTACAAGTATAGGTTAATTAACCAGTTTATATAATTTATTTTACAGACAGACAGTGGGGTCGTCCAGGCCCGGATGCGTAATGGGCGTGGGTTGGGGATGGGGACAGTCCCCCGTTTTCCCCGGCAGGATCTCAGCGGGTAACCACCCGCCGGTAATTCATGCACGTTTAGTGCTGGGCGCCGTTATACAGCGCCCGTGTGGCTCACGAACCCAGGGGGCTAAGTTCGACTGCTTCAGCTCTCCTCCAGGAGTACTTTTCTAGGAAGTGGTCTCCCGTTGGGGGGCCGTGCAAATTTATTTTATAACAATATGTTATCAATATCACGACCCTGGCGGGGTGGTTAGAAACCACGCTTTAAAAGAAGCGGATTCACATTTAACCGACTTTACTATAGGCCCATCGTAACCACAGATATATAGACATGTACATCGTGACTAGTGATAAGTCGTCGATGTCTCTAGCATACCAAACTCGAGAAATATTACAAATAAATTCAATAAATTATTGTGACCCGACCAGGCATCGAACCCGGTACTAAAGCGAATACTTTTTATATATATTTTTAATATTCTTGGTTTTTATTATTATATCTATATTTTGTAGTCCAGCGGTTCCCTAAGTGTGCGCCGTAGAGTATAAAGGGGCCGTGAGGCTTTTGTGTGCTATTGCCTGAGAACGAAAATTAGGTTTTCGCGGCCACAAAATAAACAATTCAACTCTCGCGCGCTGCCTGCTCCTTCGCTAATGATAGGTTACGCTCAGTAATAGTCGATACCCTGTCTAATATTTTTTATGCCTATATACCTAGTATCCTTTTACCTTTTTTCATGTAATAACGACACCGAGGCGCCGAGACTAAATATTAAAACTGTAAGTGCTCCGCGAACTGAAAACGTTTAGGAACCATGTTGTAGTCATTAAAAATAACTTTAACATGGTTATTTTTAAGTTAAAAGGAAAACAATACACATTATCAAATGAAAAAAAACGTGTAATCTCGGAAGCAATGCTGATAGTACTGACGCCACCTAATCATGACCTAAACATCATCCCGAACCCAGGCCCGGAAATGCGGAACAGGGGCAGCAGGCTCGACCTTTCATAAGGATCGCTAACTTAGCGATGTGACGTGGCCATTGCCGAGCCTTCCAACAGACCAAATCGCGTGGTCGCTTTCAAAAAATTGTTTACATTTGTCGCCAACGTTATTATCTTTTAAACGACGTTACAGCCTTGGATTAGGTCTACGTACATTAAGTTTATTTTGTGTTGCGCCGCGCCGCCAGTGACAACATCAGCTTCATAATCTTGTGGACAATGGCATCGCGAACGCTGAATGCGATAATCGCGGTTTGCTAACTGGATGCACGTCTATTCGAATACCTAGTTTGCCTAAACAATTAAGCGACGAATTGACTTCCCGCTAAGTTATCGAATATATCGATATCTAGGACCAATAATCATAGTTTACCGTGTGACAGCAGTCAGCTGACATTTATTTTGGCATTTGCTTCTAGTGTTGCAAAGGAATAAATATTATTGTCCATTGATATAATAGGTAGGTACACATTTTGGGGCATAAAATTAGTTAATATGGAGCTGCCTGAGTTTTTAATGACATAAGTTCTTATACGAGTATTAAAATATTATCGTCCTTTGACGAAATCAGCTTTTTGATTTTGTAAGTGGCAACATATTTTTATGACTTACCGATCGAAATTGCTAAGATAGCAATCTGTCAAGACTGCTGGCCTAGGACAACCCCACTGTCTGTCTGAAAAGTTTAGTAGTCTACGACCGCCATCTAGTGAATTAATCTGAAACTAATAATTTGGATTCTCTTTTCGTGACTTCAAGAGTCTGAGCGTAGACATATAACATGTCGGAAATATCTCGCCTATGCTGCACCAGCTTGGCACCACTTTCTGATCAAGACCAACAGGGACAAGATCCAATGTCAGCAGAACATATAGCTTAGAGTGGTCTCCTGAGCACCGTGATTCGTGCGTAATCCGTCATAGCTCGAGATCTGAAGATGCCTACTATTGATGAGTTTGTCGTGGGCCTGACTTAGACTTATGTTCTATCGGGCCGACAACAGGCACATCAAGCCTCTCCAGTGTGCTTAGTGTAAAATGCAAGTTTCGGAAAACGTAAGTGCTGTAGTTACGTTTTTTTATTTTACGTTGCGTATTATTGCAAGTTTGGCTATAATAACAGGCAATGAACATCGAAAATTCAGTAAAAAAACTCTACTACTGTAGTTGCGTTTACGAAACTTCAATGTCACACTAGGCATACAGAATATCGCTCTGTCTTGCGCTGGGCCCCCCAACCAACCACCTCCTAAAGAGGTGCACCTGGAGGAGAGGTGAAGTTGTCGAACCTAGACCCCCTGAGTTAGTGAGCCATACGGGCGCTCTTACACCAGTAACGGCGCCCTGCACCAAGTGCACGAATTACCAGCGGGAAGTTACCCGCCGAGATCTTGCCGGGGAAAATGGGGGAATATCCCCAACCCAGGCCTATCAGCCATCCGGGCCTGGACGACCACACTGTCTGTCTTACCTATAGATTTAGTATATATGGTGGATTTTTTAGATAGGACAGAAAAGAAGGGACCACAACCATTATAGTTACAGGAAAACATTCCTAGGAGACCATTCATAGGTTTTTTGGAGATTACTATACACAAATTTAAAAAAAAAATGACACCAAAGTAATGGTAATTTTACTCAATTTATTCTTATGCCAATCAATTCTGTTTCTTATAAGGATCAAGTCTCTACTGGGTCCTGATTCTCACACCTTCGACATGCATGTCCGTACGATTTGTTCTATCATTCGAACAGTTTTCTATGGAGATCACAGATTATATAGACATGTACTACATGGAGATCTGTCGCTTTTCATTTGAATATTTAGAACCGACACGCAAGTCGAAAGCGCAAGAATTGGGCCCCTGGAGCAACTGAGATTTAAGTGATAGAAGTGTCAATAAGCGCGAATATCTTTTCCATACATTTATTCAAAAAAATGTGAATGCAGTTCGGAATAACTCAAAACGGTATGGCCATCCTCTCCTCTCCCAGAAAAGTTTTCCTGTAACTAACCTTACTGTCGCATTCTCATACTTGAGAAATCATTAAAAAATGTTGGTTTGTCTGAGCTCAAAACGAGTTAATAGTTGATCCTGAAGCGAGATCAGTGCTTAGTATTATATATTTTCAAGCTAACAGACGATAAAATGTGTTGTAGGTCGTTTAGGGTCAAAAGATAAACTAAAAATATGTTATCAAGAAATAAAACGCCAAATTTTTGATGTAATATATTTGTAGCACTAGTAACACAATAAAAGCAAAGGTAATTAATTACCTAGTAATTAAAATAAACATTATCCTTAGTTGACGAACAGAATTGGGATTTTAAGGACCTCTTGCATAATCTATATTTAATAATTAAATTATTATTTGTACAATTTTAAATCTAATAAGTACCAAAAGATTTGTTGCAATCATTTTACAAAGGTAAAAACAAAACTACTAGCCTTGTTACTTAAATTCATAAGAGCATCATCGGTTAATCACCTGTGAACCAAACCCGTCATAATTTTACGAAAGAAGAAAGTAATTGTTCGCTTAGAAAACATAACCGCACAAGTCAATTTGACTAATTCTACAGGGAAATGATAAAACTATTTATATAATATAGTTTATATAATGTAGTTTGTCGCGTTCTGAGAATATTAGACTTGAGCAGTCTAGTTTATTAAACAATGAGATTTATGTTGTTTTTTTTTTTTTTTTTTTAACACAGTAACATTCAGTCAGCGCGTTCCAGTTATAAGCATCATAAACAAGTGCTACCAATTGATAATCTAAGCTGTGTTACTTTTCTTAGCTTCAATTATTGTATGGTTTTGGTGTTGACATTGACAAGTAAAAATGCAAAACAACCGTTCACAGTTTTTGGTTTAACATTTGTATCTGTCAAAAAGCAAATAACCTCCGGTAGCATTACGGTCGTGATGATACTATACTATAGACTTTCCCTATTGGGAATTTCCACATGCCATATTACTCAGAACTCATCTGCTTAAAGTTGATAAATGATTGCAAGATAAAAAAGTCAATTTAGTGAATAGATTATGCCTTGTCAATGGATTCTTTACTTCTTATCAACCTCTGACATTTGCTCCTTGTGACGTCGGATAGCCTCCTCGTGTCTCTTGATCTGCTCCTGGTGGAAGTCAATCTCCTTCGACAGGTGGGTCTTCATGTTTAACAACTGCTCCTTTTGCTGAAAACATAATAGAAGACATATTACTTTCATTCCATTCACTCTGTGGGTGCCGGGTCCATCGTGTGTAGAAGACTGAAGGCTGGTTTAAAAACGAAACTTCCTTTTTACAGAGCAACAAGACTCGAACCAAGTACCATTCAGCTCCACTCCCTAGCCAACCAAATACTGTATGATTACGCTAATGCAGTCTTTGAAGATTGTTCCATATATGTATTCCGTTTTGGCCCTCAAAAAAAAAAACTGCATCAACTCTGCCCTGATTCTTGACTGCCACCTAGCCCTGGAGGCAGTGTGCAGAGTCAACAGTCACACTATAGCGAATAAAGGCCCATTAACTGGCCAAAAGGGGGTCATCTACAACAGACGCACAACCCAATAATCCCCCTACCATTCCAGTTTAAACGAAACTGGCTCTGCCAAATAAATAATTTCATTTCAAAAGAATGAATGCAGACAGTCTAGGGAAGCCCTTCTCATCCTAAGGCACCTTACACAGTGTCTTTTAAGCCTAAACAGAACCAAGCTCCATATAATGGGTGACAACGGAGCTCTGTGCCTTTAACAAGCATTTATACACTGAATATTAATGATAGCTCACTGTGTAGAGGATGCATGGCAGAAGAGTAGACAGCCGTGCATATACTTATGGTGTGCTCTAGTGTGGCTACACCCAGACTGAGGTACCTCTAGACTGCGAGGTCTGCAGGAAAGTGACAGGTCTCCCAGCCTTCCTGGAGGAGATAGGTTAGCTTCATTACTCATTAGAAACAAATATATTCACAAGGACCTAAGAATGAAAACTATAAGAGAGGAAATAACCTCATACAGCCACGGGTATCAACTGAGACTCGCATCACACCCAAATGTGCTCGCCTCAGACCTGAGAGGATCCGACAGCATCACACACCGCAGGCTTCAGCGAAAGAGTGTCCCTGGCCTTGGCACCAGATTTGGCAGAGACTGAGGAAGGAACCAATCAGTTAGAACCAAAAAGTTCCCCTCCAATACTGACATCAATACAGATAGACATAACAAAGAAAGAGTGGCCCATTGTATCTGTACAGATTGCCATGAATGCAGTAATCAGAGGAAAAAAAATGGGGACCATTTTATGCAAAACGGTCTAAAGGAGACTATGATATATGATATCAACATGACCCTATGGCTGCCTGAAGGTTTGTATCATCCATACATTCCGATGACAAGTGTAACATGCACAAGAAAAAGCTAGTATATATAATAAATATTAAAGTGAAGTAATAAAAAAATATCAGGTTGGTGATAAAAAAAAAACCCAGGACTCTGTGCCATAGAGACCTCACAACTCCACTGCCAGATGGGCCTTCCAGAACATATTTCCGGAGTATTTGCCTTACCCTGGACATAGCAGGTTGTCTGTTTTAATTAACTTACTTTATTGTAGAAGTACTGATCTTCCCTAGCAGCCTCCATCTTGCCAAAGCCGCCCCCAGCCTCTCGGATGGACCCGCCACCGCCGCCTCCCTTGCCTGCACCCGATCCAGGCTCTCCAGAATACATTCTGAAACCAACATTAAATCACTTGTCAAATATAGCAAGTTTTGGGAATCTAAAGAAAGACCAATTGTACATTAGTACATATAGAAATTGCCCAAAATTTGCCAGTCATTATGAACTCCACATGCACTTTGAATTCACATTCTTCATTTTGCCTAAGGAAGGATTTTACAACCACTTGGTCACTTTCTTTTTCTTCCAGTCAGTCTGGGCCCTAAAATTATTTTTTTTTGAAGATTTGTGATCATAGTTCTATCTCTCAAGACAAGAGGTGGTCAGAAACCATGCTTATAAATAAGCGGATTCACATTTAGCCAACTTTACTATCATGACAAGTGGCAAGCTCGTCGTATTTTTGTCTCCCGACAAGAAATTAAACCCGGTACCTCTGAGCCTAAATCCAAAGACGTAACTGCTAGACCACGGAGGCCACGGGTCTTTTGGAAGGGATGAAATTGTATTATCCTGGGAGCTGCTTAGAATTTGATATTTGCTTATACTATATTTCTAATCAATCTGTAACAAATGTATGTAATAACATGATACATGCCAGGGTTTATGTATTTAAGTGTGTTGAAATTATTGCCTATTTATATGTATAACCGTAAATATTTTCATGCTGCATGATGGCAGGATATGCCGGAAAACTGTACTACTACTAGCCACAATATGTACTATTCTAGAAAATAAATGTTTTCATTTCATTTAAACCATGAACTTTGAGATTTTAAGGAAAGTGAAAATAAAAATGGCATTTGACATCATTGCAAATGGCACATACTTTCAACAAGAACAACAAATAGGTGGAAGGAGGACAGATGGTTGTAATTTGCCCAGTCTGCCGGGGTGGGGAAGTATCCACCATTTGTGCCGATAAACCCTGTAGAGTGTACACACACGTTTAAGGATCAGGGTCGAATTGCCATCATGCCCAGTCAAGCCAGCATAGTGTTAGAGACTGATGTTAGTCAAGAGTGTCTGATTCCAGTTGCTAACATTCATGAACCTGGCGCGCCACTTACAAATACAATGCACCTATTATTAATAATATTAATCTATCACTCTCCCAAATAGAGAATACCTTCATGGTATTATGCTCACCTATGTACAACACTTTATATTGTATATTTTGTGTGCAATAAAGGATTTTATTGTTATTATTGATTAATAGGCAAGCAGCGCATTGCTGATATGCCTATATCAAACACTGGAACAAATTGACAGTGTACAGTTTTTCGATTGTCACTAGCAACTTATCCAGTTTGTTTTTAAAACTGTTGTACTTTAATATGTCTTCTGGTATTTTGTTCCACATATTTACAAATCTGGTAATCATGAAGTGATATCCTACATTTGTAGTGCTGGATTTTCATTTGTGGTCACGACAGGGAAATATCATTGTGTCAAACCTAAACATTTTGGCTAGGTGGGGGCAGTTATATCTTCCTGTTAGAATTTTAAATATCTCAATATATCTCCCCTCATTCTGCGATCCCTGAGACTTGTAAGCTTTAAATATTTAAGCTTGTGGTCATATGACTTTTTCCTCAAGCAGTGTGGAAGCATAGTTGCCCGCCTCTGTACTCTTTCAAGAATTTCTATATTGTTTTTGAAGTATGGATTCTTATTATTATTACTATTATATATTGTTTAATAACCTACCTGAATGAGAGTATAGTAACACAACTTTTAGCAGTTTAAAATATACACAATTTTACAACTATAGCTTATTTCAACCAATTTTAATACAGTAAGGTTTGATCTAGCAAGTATAATGATTCAGAAGATTCAATAATGTTGCAACACAGGCCTGCATTCTTAGTAATACTAAACACTGTATTTAATGTACATTGCATGCTATTTTGTAACAAACTTGTATCTAGTTTAACAATAACATGCAATGTATAATGAAAATAGGAAACCCAGTGTTAAAGAACGCAAAGCTGTTTTTGTTTACTAAGAAAGTTATACAAGATGAGCTCACAAAAGATATTTATAAACCAAAACAATATAAATACAAAGGCGTACGACGCATTTTATATTTATCATCAAAGACCACAAGTTCTAGACATTCCTTGGACAGGAGAAAGGGTTAATATTATATAAAGATAAACATTTTAAGTACAAGTCAATTTCTATAATAATAATGTTTTTTGAGCTTATTAAACATCGAATATAACATCCCAAGCAAATCGATCAACCAACATTTTTTATTGAATATAAACCACAAGGTACATTTTTTTCGAGATTTAAAAAAATGTTAGGTAGGAATATTTTTATTTTTTCAAGGATTTTTTGCAAATAAATAGTCACTAATTATAAATTTAGTATAAACTGAAGATCAAAGCAAATCGAGAGGAATGTTTTAAGAATGCAATGCCACTGCCAGCGGTGTTGCGTAATATAGAAAAACAACGCTCACCTTAAACTATTACAGGCCGGTAATAAGCGCAGCCTAGTTCTTGCGATAAAACTCATAATTAGGAAATAATTTACTTGTGAAATTATATAACTTGGCTTTTATTAAAATCTCCGGTTTTCTCGGAAATATTTTATAAAATATTTGACAGTTGTAGGGATTGATAAGACAATGACTGACAAGAATGTTTGCCCTAACGTAATTGATTACTTCAATCGAGGTTTCGAATTATATTTTATTTTTAAAAAACATTAAATATTATATTTCATTATTAATAACTATTAGGTAAAATTTTAGAATAATGGTAAAATAAACGTAAGTATTACTAAATAAATTGCGTATTGTATTGTTTATAAATTAGATAGGCAGTTAGATACGTTCAAAGAGAACAAATTAGAGAGATAAGGCGGTCATTGGTTTTTATTTTTAAACAAACTGTTATAGTTTTAACACAGAACAAACTGTTTAAAAATAAAACCTACACTGTTTTTTACGCCATCTACTTTGTTTTTCTTCTCTTTTCGGCGAAGGAACTATTTTACACTTCCGTAGCATAAAGATCGGCATATTGTTAGTAACACAACAAAATTAATTTGGTCAAATGCACTCTCATAGACTAATAAATTCTAAGACGATAGTCCTAGCTTTAATTCTCATACCGTTTGCTTTCTTGTCCCATTTTGTTATAATATTTAATGTTTCTGTATAGAATAATTACTATGTGTTCATTTATAAATGGTCACACATAAAACCGATATACCCACATAATTCTCTGTTGATACGAGATATTTTAGTGACCAAATTGGTCCTAGTACCGAGATTTAAAATGTTTTAATTACAAACCTAGGATCTAAAGACAATACAAAGTCTGGAAAATGAAATAAGTACATTTACACTACACGTGATAGAAAGAGACAGACATCGTTTTTTTTCACAAGCACACAAGTTTTTTTAGAAAGACGCCATAGCGCGATTTAACCTTGGATTTATTGAATTTATTTCAGAATCTTGAAACAAACTTGTAGGTGACAAGTAGAAATAAGCATGTAACGCTAACAAGGATTAAGGATGTTGATTGAGGTAGTCTCTATTGTTTTAACACTTGAGTATTCAAATACCTTTTATAGGTTTACTTACGCAGTCGCCTGCCTTTTGGCCCAAAGTAAATGTTTTAATCGCTGCTCGGCAATGATTTTATTTAACTCGGCCGATTCTCTCATGGCTCGGATCACTTGTCTTTCTTCCTTTATTGTCTCCAATTTCAACATCTTTACTGTAGCACTAAATCTGAAAACAAATTATATTATTTAGAGCAAAAACTATGCACTGTTAAAGAAATGTTATTTCAAAAATTGAAAAAGTCACAAGTGACTAACTTTAGATTCTCTTGCAAGTCCTTTTGAAATGGGTCTAGTAAAAAATCTGGAATCCCTTGCAGAGGTTCGGTCATAGAAGCCTTGTCAGTAGTTATAACCCTTCGCCTTTCATCTTCCAGGTTTTCAGCGATATCATCAGATATCTCCAAAGCACCTGGTGAGCTGGACTCACGGCGATACATGTCCTCGTTTTGCACAAAATTTGGCGCGAAAATGTTAGCCACGCCGCCGCTACAGCTTGGTAGATCGAAATCACTGAAATAATTAAAATAGTAAATCATTTATAGAATATCTACCATTGGGCTCACTGATTATAATCAAATAGGAAGGTCCATAATAAATAAATGTCTACAAATAGTACTATTTAGGATATACCTACTCGAAATAACGTTTATAAAGTGGTATAACACTAGGTACATTATTTCTTAGATTGTGCAAAAACATTGTTTTTTTTTTTCAAAGAAATCCAGTTTCGAACAATTTCTTTTAACTTACTAAAAATGATTAAATTGTACCCAAATCGTGCCATAATACTAAATATAATATTCTAGTTTAAATTGAAAGTTTATATACATGGGTATGTGTTGATTAAACCCTTATTTTTAAAGTTTTTCAAAATACCCGGAACATTCCAGAAGTTTACTTTCTTTATTAAATAACAAGTCATTAGGAAAAAGTTCCTCTACTCGATCATATAGATGCACATAATTATAGATCTTCAGAATATCGCTGTCTTGCGCTCGGCCCCCCAACGGGAGACCACTTCCTAGAGAAGCGCTCTTGGAGGAGAGCTGAAGTAGTCGAACCTAGACCCCCTGGGTTCGTGAGCCACACGGGCGCTCTTATACCAGTAACGGCGCCCAGCACCAAAAGTACTTGAATTACCGGCGGGTGGTTGCCCGCTGAGATCCTGCCGGGAAAAACGGGGGAATGTGATCCCCAACCTAGGCCTATTAGCCATCCGGGCCTGGACGACCCCACTGTCTGTCTGTAGTCCTAAAAATACTATATTGTCATATGCTCTATGCATTGCTTAATAGATATGTATTGATTTTAAACTGTTATCTTAAGAATTAGAAGTTTTGAAGAAGAAGGTGGTGTAAAACTTAATGTAAATTTTTCCATGAAAATGCCACCAATGCCCGCACTGTCTTATATTTGATAACGGTGTTATTAGGTATATTTTGCTGTAAATAGGTTTACTTACTCATCTTGACGTTCCGTTTTGACTTCAACACTAGGGGTGGCATTGCTGGTCCTCAGGCTATCGATCATCGACTTCATCAGCACTCCATCTTCCACCATATCGAGGATCCGACACACCTCTGCAGATTGAGGAGTCAGCGTCTCCATGGTCCCTCCATTAACTATTTCTTCCCGCGCAATCCGCTTCATATTCTGCCATTGAGTCTTAACTTTTTTCGTTGAAATATCAGTAAATTTACTCCCAAATCTACTTTCCATTTCATTTACAATATACATCCAAGCAAGATTCTTCTCCTCATACTGATTTGCGCCGTTATTCTTCACTACTACGACAACATTATTATTTTTAATCAACACTAGCAAGTATTGCTTTTCTTCTGTAGACCAGTTGGGAGTTCTAGAACGACGAGCGATTGGAATTTTACCCATTTTCCTAACAACTTTTTAACGCAAATATAGCCAATTTTGTACAAATATTTTTAAGTAACTAACGTACTCGACATCTAACAAAATGTGGATTCTTTTCTAAACAATTGAATTTCTAACTGACGTTTAAGTAAAATATGACGCGTCTATAGTTTAAAAAGTAAATGCTATAAACCTATAGTTTATTATCAATACACAAACGTGCATGCGGTCCACTTTTAATTATTTATTATTATTGTTAGATTGTAAGCTGACTCGGCCTTTTAACAGCCACGAATTTATATTTAGTTGACACGGCCTATTTACAGCCACGATCTATATTAAGTAGTTATTACGTTACCTTATTATTATAATTACCTTGCTTATGACAATAATGCTACACATAAATTACACATAAACTTATGTTTGTTTATATTTTTTTATGATTTTGTTTTATATTATTTTAGTGCTGACGATATACAAGTTGTTACAAGATATTTTGATTTGATTTGATTTAGATGCGTCGCTTCTTTTGTCTAGATGCATAGATCCTTTCCTTTGCAGAGCATGCACGCACGAATAATGTAACGAAAATTTGCGAAATGTTATAATATCAAATTTTAGAATAGCGGTGGTGGCTCGATTGTAAAGAACGCTTTCCTTAAATGTAGCAATGAGAAATACACTTTTTACGTCAGTCAGTCAGTGGTGTCGTCCAGGCCCGGATGGCTAATGGGCCTGGATCGGGGATGGGGACATTTCCCCGTTTTCCCCGGCAGGATCTCAGCCTAGCAGCATTATGTACGCCTTTGTACCTTTTTTCAGCCATATGAAACGAAAAATACGTCATCGACACAGATGTAATACTTTACAACATAATAAACATACACATAATATGCATACATATGCATATGTATACATAATAATGGAAGCTTCGAAGTTTTGCAAAGCATTACAGTTTCTTTATTTTACATTTTATTTCCATTCTTATGCAGGTTATGCAAAGGGGATTCAGGCATAAGTAATGAGTAAATCCAATGACTGATTGCATTTAGCGAATTTGATGTGGGCGGTTTGCTTCGGAGTTCACCTAACAGTTCTAATAATAATAATAATAATAATAAAACGTTTATTTCAAACTAAACTTAGTTCATAATTTATTAGTAGTTTGTTAGTTACAATGCATCCATAAAACTATATTAGTATTATTAGTACCTAATTCTATAATTATATTATTTTTTAATTCCAATGGCTGTCTCCATTTAATGTTTTTGGATGGGACAGTCAAACCTTGCAGCAATAGTTTTCAGAATGCTGCTGTTACTACTTCTCAGGCGCTGCAGCAGTGAGGCTGTCTTTTTGCGATGAATTGCGTAGAAGTCATCAGTCCGCGCCTCCGCAAACATACCCGACGCACTGCAGCGCCTCGGCAGTTCCAGCAGTATTCAGAAGGCATTGTTGTACTGCACGAGGACGTTGTAGGCCAGACGCGTATACGACACCCACAGCCCACTCGAGTAGAATGATTGGCAGAAAGCTTTAAAAAGTGTTACCTAGACTGGTTCTGTCCTGCGAGCGAGCATATTGCTCCTAACTGCAAACGCCCTGCGGTCCCTCTCAATGTCCTCATCATCACATAGGTCATTCGTCATGACATGCCCCAAATACCTAAACCTGTCAACCCGCTGTAATGGAACGCCACCGAGGAATACTGAAGGCACATGGCAAGGCGGTAGTCTACTTGCTTAAATACCATTATTTAACTTTTCTTTGAGTATTGAGACTAATGCTTTCAATAATTTATGTATACACATATAGTATACACAGAAGGTATTGTCATTTCATCAACGAAAATATTCTTAATTCTTGCATTTTGTAATGTGATGACATCCTCAAGTTGGCAAATATAAGATATTATTATCAAATTATACTTAGATAAGATTGTTAGTACAAAGTCGTAGTAAAATAGTGATGAATTATAAACCTACTTGTTTTGTTATTTACATTACCACACTCGGGTGTTAAAATTCGACATCTTTAAAGAAGATACTACTTAGGTGACTAACAGCCAGTTTCTCGAAGCTCTACTCAATTATTTCCTAGATAATAATCTTTAAGTTTTTCGTAAGACAAATCGGGTTCAATAATGGTAATCTTTTTTTTTTTTAAAGACGGTTAAAAAATTAATCGCAAAATCGCCTATCGATACGACCCCAACCTGAAGGGCCACCGCGGGAGGTCGCAAGGAGACCCCAAGGCGCCTACGGACTAAAACCCAATAAACCGTCTCTTTCACTGTTGGTCCTGCGTGGCTTAACAGCCAAGTCTGAGTCGTGGCTATGGAGTAAAGGCACTCGTTCGCCGCGTAAATTATCGCAACTTTTTTTTTTTATAGATTATATTTTACTTAAGATTTATGACGTTCCTATTTAATTATTACTTAAATTATGTTGTGGAACGCATTTCTTGCAATATAAGTTAATTTTTACGTTGGTAATTAAGTACCAAAAATACGTTCGAGAAACTGGCTGTAACACCCATATTGTTAGTCGTTTTCTCAACGGGTCCTCCAGTCAATTAGTCCTTCCAATCAACTGTCGCGACGTACCTTAAAACCTCCTTGACGCATCTTTATGTTATTGGCTAATATTTATATTATTTAAACTTATTTGTTATTAATAATAATATATATAGTATAGTAATGCTTGTGCTTCCCTCTCGTTTGCACAATCCAACATTTTTAAAGACTTTTTTTAGAAATGTAGTCTATTATCTTTATAGGAAACTAGATGACCCGGCGAACTTCGTGCCGCATGACAGTCAATGAATTCTCGGTCGGTAAGCCCCACAAATCAGCGCTGATGCGCGCCACCTATCGGACAACAGTAGTACTATGTCATAAACCTTCGCCGATGGTTATTAGTTTGATGCTTATTATGATATTAGTTTGTAATATGACAATGCCTATTTACAGCAGCTATATTTTTAAGATTAATAACTATGTATATTTGGATTGTAATGTGCTGCTCCAAATACAAGCTATTTCCCAGAAAATGTGCTTTTCGTTATGTTAATTAATTTTTTGACATGTAAAAGCGCAGAATACATTATATTAATTGTCATATGCCTACTTACAGAATAAATAAATTGAATTTATCTCAGTTTATTAAGCAGCATCCTGGCCGTGTGGGCTAATAGGTGAGACTCTCCGTTATTGGGGCACTGGATACGCCTGCATGTCAGCAGGTGACCTGGGCCTCAAAAAAGGAAAAAAAAAAGTATTATAATTTTGTATTTTTACTAACACTAGATATTATAAGATTTTTTAAAAATTGTTACTAACACATATGGAATTTATTCTGAAATAAAGTTTTATTATTATTATTAAAGTTAGTATAATCAAGCCTTAAAAGTGCTTTATATAGATCTTAGCCATAGCGACCAAAAACTTGTATCCATAAGCCCAATCCTTATTGAGTCAAAGTTTGTATACGATTACAAGTACTGGGGAGAAATTAATTCAGTCAAACGCCAAGATAGGAAGGGTGAGCACGTGTTGTTCTATGTTCATTGTGTGCTAGTTAGGCAGTGACTCGAAATTGTACGGTTTCATATGAAATGTAAGTAGGTACTTAATATAAAGCTTGTACGATTGAAACCCCGGGTTCTCATTAACTCGTCCATGGAATCTAAGCATCAAAGAGTTTTTAAAAGACATAACACTTGTCGTCTTCTCCGATGACAACTTCTTCGCCTAAGGAATCAGTATTGCAATTCTCCTTGAAAGTTTTTTTTTATAAACACACACACAGCGCCATCTAATTTCCGTGGTAAGCTACGAGGCTTGTGTTACGGAAACTAGATGGTTAATAAACTACATATTATAATATTTTTTTTTGTAAATATATACATATAAACACCCAGACCGAGACAAATTATACAATGTAGAAAGTGCCCCAATCGAATCCACGACCTCCCGAATTCACAGCAACGTTTGTTACCACTAGACCACGGAGGCGGTCGTATATAAGTAAAAATGGGCATTTGACGTTATTGCAAATGGCACATACTTTCAACGAGAACAATAAATAGGTGGTAGGCGGACTGATAGTGGTAAATTGCCCAGGCTGCTGAGGCGGAGAAGTATTCACCATTTGTGTCGATAAGCCCAGTAAAGTGTATCCACACGTTTCAGGATCAGGCTCGAATTGCTGTTATGCCCAGTCAAGCCGGCATAGTGTTAGGGACTGATGTCAGTCATGAGTGTCTGATTTCTATTGCTAACATTTTTGTTCCTAACGCGACACTTATTAAAAAAAGTCCATAGTATTAATTTTACGTACATTTTGTAAATATTTAAATTAGAGAGAAGACAAATTTCTAAGCATTCCATGGATTCACCGTGCGGGTGCCGGGTCCATCGTGTGTGGGTAAGAGATGAGAAGGATGGTGTCTCGGGCTTGCGACCGACAATAGGCTGGTTTAAGAAAAGGAGGCCTCCTTTTTTTTCTATTGCGCGATAATACGCTCACCATCCACCATTCTACTTCTCTCCCTACCCAACCAAATACTGTATGATTCCGTTAATGCCGTCTTGGAAGCAAGTTCCATAAATGTATTGACGGCAGACCTGCTTAGGCCCAATTCTTTCAGTAAGTGATGCAAAGATTTTGCTGGAACTCCTCTTGCACCAACTTCCACTGCGTAAAGCTGAGTCTTGAACCCGTTCCTGATCATTTCTTCTGTGAGATCATAATATTTATTCGACTTCATGTTGTGGTCTTTTGGAATAGGTTAGCTATTGTTTTGGTCGCGTATTAACGTTAAACACAACCATTATCAGCACAGCCCTAGTTCTAGACCTCCACTGCTGGAGATAGGCCTTCCAAAACATAGACTTCATTCTAGAAAATTTAGGGCTGGTAACTGAATTTTTCCTTAGTGGCATTTCTTCACTTCAATAGCCGCGTTTCCATTTTTTTTTTATTTAAGTAAATAACTGCCACTAATTCAGTTACCCCCTTAAGTCTTCTCTCGCTATAACACATAATCTAAACTAACTAGGTATTTGATCCAGATGTTGCGGATCCACGAATGTTTGTCCTGACGATGTCTTTAGGTACACGTTTGTTACCTATATTTCGTATACATAGGTACCTATTTTGTTAGTTGTTAGTGAGAGATACGAGTAAACTTACCTACCTAATAATAAATAGTTTAAATAAATATTTAAACGGATTTTCCCACTGTATATTTTTTCTAGCAACTGCCTCCGTGGTCTAGCGGTTAAGTCCATGGATTTAGACTCGGAGGTACCGGGTTCGATTCCTGGTCGAGACACAAAAATATTTATTAATGTAAATACTCGTAAATACATTAAAAATAATATTTAATTTATTTGTGATATTTCTCGAGTTTGGTACGCTGGAGACATCGACGAGCTTGCCACTTGGCATGATTGGCCTAAAGTAAAGTTGGCTAAATGTGAATTCGCTTATTTATAAGCGTGGTTTCTGACCATCCCGAAAGGGAAACGGTCGTGATGATACTTTACTTCTTTTAAATAATAATATTCATCCATGCACAGCTGTTCTGATATTTTGCGCGTAAGAACTGCCAGCCCACTTCAATAAGTTAGTAATTTCTTTATACTAGCACATGTGACCTTGCGTCCACCAAATGGTAAGTGGCGCGCAAGGTCCATCAATTTTAGCAACTGGAATCAGACACTCATGACTAACATCAGTCCCTAACACTATGCCGGCTTGACTGGGCATGACGGCAATTCGAGCCTGATCCCGAAACGCGTGGATACACACTACAGGGTTTATCCCCCTTCCCACCCGGGCAGACTGGGAAAATTACTACTATCAGCCCGCCTACCACCTATTAAACATAATTTTATTTCTTCATTTTATTCGTCCAAATATTCATGTATAAATTCATCTAGAATTCCTTACTAACGGACACTTTTTAACTGCTTTAAAAGTTGGTATTTTTATATCTAATAATTTTGACGTTAAGCTCGCATTTCTAACGATAAAACTAAAATACAAGAATCCATTGTTTTGGCATTTCCCATCTAAAAGAACAGCATATAGCCACGTGAATTAAACTTTCTTATGATTGATTTGATTAAAAATCGTAAAATATTTAAGGTAAATCTAGTTTCTAATCTAGTAGGTACTTTTGTCAATATTTGTCAAATATCGATATACTTTACGGTTCACACATATGCGTAACATAACACTATGGTATCAATGAATAATTGCTAGGGTTGTCATTAGGATTATTTTCGATGGATATAATTTAATCAATATTTACTGGCGGGGTGAGCAGTCGCTTTGTTTTGATTAGTCGATTTATCAGCCTTTACCTATTTTAATATATTTATTAAGAGTACCGTATGCCGTTTTATAACGTAGACTCTTCTACGTTGAAACCCTCCCGGCATGTACCAATGAGAAATACACTTTTCTTACGTACATTTGTCATAGATTTACAACATCACCGTTCCCGTGCCTGGGAAAGCACGTTAAGCCGTCGGTCCCAAATCCACTAATACCAAGTTGTGGAATCGTTAATAAATTGTCATATAAAATTACATCATATCCTCGCCGAGCCGTCTGGCCAGTGTAGGCCAAATTTTCCAGATATAGGTACATACGCTGTGTTCTAGGAGCTGTGATGATGATGATGATGATGACGATTATTTCACCAAGCTAACTATATTTTAGTCTAACTTCCAGTCTAAGATGACAAATAACGTTTAGACAAATTACCTAGCCGTGAGATTAATTAGAGTAGACTGACATAAAGTAACAATAATAATAATCTTTATTTCGGACATAGCCTTAAAGTGTTAGTAATAATGGAATCTTAAATACAATAACTATTAGTTAGTCTACTACAAGTCTATACAAAATAATTGGATGATAGACCGTTGTTTTTTGAGAGGTGAGAAGCACGTTTCGCAACAAAATCTGACGCTCCGTGCCATTGTCGGCGCCACACGTTACGTTGGCGTCTGGCGGCTGGCATGTTCGCACGCGTAGAGGCTCCAGATTTCGCACTTGTGAGAAACCTAGCCCCTCTGCACTACCGCCCGCCGGACGCAATGTTACGCTCGACACCTGCTATCAATCACGGAGTCGTAAACACGGCCCCGCCGCCAGGCTCGTCTACTTCAACCTTTAATGGTTACCCCATGCTCCGAAGAATGCAACCTCTGTATGAAGGCCACCTTGACACACATTTCCCACTCCCTCTGCGGGGCAGAAGACCAGTTAGTAGTTTTTTAAACTGTGAGCCAATTTTTTTTATCATATTAAATTGCCAACCCTAAAAAATAAGCGAGGGAAAGCTCTGGGAAAGCAGTTACTGTGAATGGCCGTAGCCGCAAAAATGTCACATAGATACCTACCTAACATTGACAATATACAAATGAACTTATTTACTACAAGTAGGTAATATAGATGTCAGCGAATACCTTCAGGTGGCTGTAGAACACATAAATTTTGAAATCTGTTACCCTAAAATATCATATATGAGGTAGTATCATCACGACCGTTTCCCTTTCGGAGTCGTCAAAGACCACGCTCTTAAATAACCGGATACACATTTAGCCAACTTTACTATAGGCCAATCATGACAAATGGCAAGCTTGTCGATGTCTCCAGCGTACCAAACTCGAGAAATATCACAAATAAATTAAATGTATTTATTTACATTATTAAATATTTTTGTGTCCCGACCAGGAATTGAACCCGGTACCTCCGAGTCTAAATCTACGGTATTAAATTTGCACATCTACTAAATCATGATTAGCGTGATGCTTGAAAAATATCTCTCTGTACTTAACAAGTGCTCATACACGCACTTATTTCACTGAGCCCCCGTCTCCCGTTCAATCGTTTTATTGAACAATATCGCGCAGTCTAATGAAAGTATTTGACAGAAAGCAACTAGTTGTCTTCAAGTACTTGTAATATTGATTAATGTCGTATGGAGCAGAGACGTGGACATTGACAGTGGGTCTGGTCCACAAGTTTAAGGTCGCTCAGCGAGCTATGCTTGGTATTTGTCTAATGGATAGAATTAAAAACGTTGATATTCGTCGGAGAGCAAACTGAAAATTTGCTAACTGAATATAGGCCTCCCCCAAGGCTCGCCATTTAACACCATCTTTAGCCACCTTCATTCAGCCCCCACCAGCGACCTTTTGGCAGGGTCGTCCCACTCTTCGTCTTCCCGTACGTGGTCTCCACTCCAGAAGCCGCCCAACGGTCGTCGGCTCTGCGATAGACGTGTCTGGCCCATTGCCACTTCAGCTTACAAATTTTAAAGGCTATGTTTGATTCTCTTGCTTTATCCAATAAAGAAATACCGAGCATAGCTGAGCGACCTTAAATTTGTATACCAGACCCACTGTCAGTGTCCACGTCTCTGCACCCTACGACAAAACTGGAAGAACGCATTGGTTGAAAACTTTCGTCTTCAAACACTGTGGTATGTCCGATAAGATGTGGCGCAAATACGCCAACTTCAGTACAGGTTACGAACTTGCGTCGTTTGGGGCCGATACGATGGGGAAACTCTGTCTGGAGACAGGAAAGCTGGCAATTATTTGCCAACGTATTAGCTTAGCTATACAGTGAGGAAATGCTGCCAGTCTTCTTGGGACTATCACTGAAGGGTCGTCTCTAGAGGACATTTTTTACTTATAGTTTATTTTTTATTAGGTTGAGTTTATATTTATTTTAATCTTTAATTTTAAATAGTTTTAATTATTCATGCTTTTTAGTCCGATTATAGTTGATTTAAATTACTTTGAATCAAAATTTTTATGTAAAATTTGAGTATCTATTATTTAGACTTAAATCTCTTATGTAAATATATAAATATTTAATTGGGATATCGGCCGGTTTTAGAATGGCTGATTACCTTTTGAGGTGTTTACCGATGTTTACGAGGCACGTCATTGGCTACCAATCAAGTGGCAAATTTTTGATTTTTATTATTATTCCAGAATCCAATGTCGTAACACACTGCATTCAATATGTCAGCTGGTTATCGCCTGCCAACTCGGAATCTTTTAACCGGTGCAGTGGTCAACTGGGTGGAAGAAGACACCTTGTCCGATGGGCCCAGTAATCTAGTACTATCGTGGAAAGACCTCAGTGTCTACAGAAAAAAGAAACTCCAAACTAGCATATGGAGGTCGCCGGTTTATGAAAATGTAAAGGTGCTACATGAAGGTACTCGTAGAATAAAATTTAAATACTATATTTTACTTATTATTTTTTTTAAATATTTTTTACAACCTTCTTTGAGAAGTTTTAGCTACTAGCAATATTTTCTTTCAAAATCCTATATTGTCGAGTTTTGTTTCAAAATCAAATTTTATTTATTTATTGTGTCATAAACTATATTGCACAAAGGCAGACTAAATGCCCGTAGACATTTTCTGCCAGGCCAAATCTTAGGAAGAAATTAGAACAAATATTGATGCAATGAAAGTAACAGTAATTTATATGTATTTTTAATTACATATGTATTTTAATATTAATATACTAAATACTAATACATAAACAGTGTTATAGATAAACACACACATACTCGTATACAACTTACTAACGTAGTTCAGAGCTATTCATAAAGTGTAAAAAGGTCAATTTTATAAATGACGATCTTTTAGTTGCTTGCCTTATGTTCACCGAAAGATCATTCCATCAATTTGTGGCAGCGACTGGGACAAGGAGTTGGAGACAAATCTCGAATGATGTGAGGGGACAGAAAGAAGAGAGTTTTAAGAAGAACGTAAATATTTACTGTAGGTTAGAATATCTTTGAATTCATTTCACTAAAACATATACACACATAAGACAAGATTATGGCAAGCTGGAGTACCAAAGTCGAGAATTAACTCCATGAACAGACTATAAATGAGGCAGTTTTGTTGATTAAAATAGTTAATTTTAAAGAAAAAATCAAAGTTGTCTATTGTGCTTTTGAGTTGTTATCTGATAAAGTTATTTTAATTCCAGTAAGCGGAGTAGTATCATCAGGCAACCTAGTGTCAATAATGGGGTCCAGTGGTGCTGGTAAAACAACCCTGCTCGCTGCCATAAGTCGACGTGATAAATGTGAAACGACTGGATACATTATGCTGAATGGAAGACTCATTGGAGCTGGTCTGATATCTAGAATCTCAGGGTTCGTGCCTCAACAGGATCTTGCTGTAGAGGATCTTACAGTACATGAGCATATGGAGTTTATGGTAAGGACACTAACACTTATGTGATCAACCGGTTTTTTTGGCAGATAATCTGTTTGTGGGTAGTTTAAACGGAAGTCCTCATCGAGGGAATTTCGTAATTATAAAAATGGAACTGATGACAGTGTAAATAGTCAATTGTCTAAGCCTGCATGGCTTATGAATATATTTTTTGTGCTTCACAAAGGACTTTGGGTTATCAAACAGTCATACAAACACATTGTTTAAAATCAAAAAGAGAAGTCAACCCGTCTAGACAGCGTAGCGTAGAGTGTAGGCCGAATTCTCCAGAAATTTAAGTTGAGGTCTAGGACTCTGTCTTTTAGGGGCTGTGCTTATGATGATGATGAAAGACAGAAGAGAAGAGTAAAGTGAAAAACATTGTTAGTAATTGGTAGTGTTATCATCAGGAGTAAATTTTATGAAGACACCATGTGACACATACGTTTTTTATATTATTCGAGGAGTATCATAATTTTATCATATATTTTTCTGTAACATAGCGTACAAACAAGTGCAGTTACATAGGCGAGCTTAATCATGTATTCTTCACAGTATCTATTGTTGTTCCTGTATTTGTTTTAATCTTTTCAAGGGTTTTTCTTGCTTGCTTTCTATTGTAAATAAAAAGTTTTCCTGAATAATAATAATAAATTTAATAATTTGTGTTATAATTATTTTCGGAGCATAATTTAATAAATCAAGTAACCACCTAATGATAAGAAACAAGCTACTAAAAGAAGTATTGATAATAACCATTTTGCTAACATTATAAAATAAATAATTTCAGGCTCGTCTCATGATGGACAAACGTTGTTTATTTGGAGCGAGAACACGTAGAATACAACAACTTTTAAATGATTTGGCAGTATCCGCGTGTGCTGGTACCAAACTAAAGGATCTCTCTGGAGGAGAACGAAAGAGAGTATCATTAGCTGTACAGGTATGCTCTACTTTGTGTAGTAAGTTTATTGAACCAACAGTTCTCACGTAAATTTTTAAGAATAGAATAGGTGTTTAGTTTACCAACCAAATTCATCATTACCGTTTTCTCTGGCTTTGACATTTTCGTAAGCACTTATCTTTTATAGAAATTGCTTTAACTTATTGAAGATGAATAAAATAACATTAAATCTACCTTAAATCGCGTTCCTTATGATTCTGATTTACCAACCAAATTCATCATTATTAACCGTTTAAGGATCTCTCTGGAGGAGAACGAAAGAGAGTATCATTGGCTGTACAGGTATGCTCTACGTTGTGTAGTACGTTTATTAAACCAACAGTTGTCATTAATAAATAAATAAATAAATTAAATAAGTAAAATTTTTAGAATAGAATAGGTGTTAAGTTTACCAACCAAATTCATCATTATTAACCGTTTTCTCTGGCTTTGACATTTTCGTAAGCACTTATCTTTTATAGAAATTGCTTTGACTTATTGAAGAAGAATAAAATAACATTATATCTACCTTAAATCGCGTTCCTTACGATTCTGATTACCAGCTCTATATTGCCAAGCATTGGTATATTATAAGTTGACAGACAATCATAATAAATAAATAATTAAAAACATTTGGATTTAATCTTTAATCTACCTTTATAGTATTCTAAATGAATAATAATAATGATCATGTTTTGTGATTACCAGAGAATTAATAAATTTAACGATAAAATTTTGCGAAATCCAATTTTCAGCTTCTTAATGATCCACCAATACTATTTTGTGACGAACCCACGACTGGTTTAGACAGTTGGGCAGCTCATGCAGTGGTAACTAGGCTCCAAGCATTAGCAGTGGCAGGCAAACTAGTCGTATGTTCCGTTCATCAACCAAATTCTGGAGTGTTTGAACTATTTCATCAAGTCATATTGATTTCCAATGGACGCATCGCTTTCCATGGAACTATTGAACAGGCTGAAGATTTTTTCACTTCGTAAGTATGATTTATTTTATTCTTAGGTTCTCTAGCAGGGACATCTTTGTCCATACTAGTTTTGATATGTTAATTTAAAGAGCCCATTTCATGTGAGTACCTAGTTTTTTTGTATCTCTAAAACTTGACAATTTCAGGTTAAACTATAAATGTCCCATAGGGTTTAATGCAGCAGAATATTACGTATCCCTGTTAGGACTTCAGATAGAAAAAGAAGGAGAGAGTAGAGATCGTATCAGAAGAATATGTGACGAATATAGAAGATCGAGGATAGCTAGTGATTTGGAAAAGAAAATACAAATACTAGATGAAATAGATTCTGATGATGAAACGACGTTAAATTATAATGAAAAGGTAAGATTTAATTCCAATGTTGCGATACAAAATGCCAATACCTTTTAATTTATCTTATATCTTTTTGTAGTTCCTATGGAGATCACTGACTATTGGGACACAGCCCAACTAGTCTTGGAGTCAGGGTTTTAACTATTTGTCGTACATAACTGTTCCCTAAGTTAAGTCCATATTTATAAGAAAAAAATATGTAATGTTTCAATAAACTTTATTATTATTATTATTATCTTACTGCTAGAATAAATTTAATAATTGTGTAATCAATATAATTAAACTGAATCAAAAACTACATAAAGTAATAATAATATATATATTAATATTATATATATATATATATATATATATATATAAACTTAACCTAATGTAAAAGAACAAATATAAAATGTTCTCTAGAAACATCCCATCAGAGATAGACCCAAGGAGACTGGCAGAAATAGTATAAATAATAATGATAATGATGCTACTGAGATTTAATCGCAAACTGTTTCAATCATATAGTTTTGCTCTTTGTAAGGTTAAATATAATAATCATTAAACTTCCTTAAGCTAAGTGTAAAAAAAACAATAAAATCTTTATTTAATTCTTTCAGAATGAGTTATTCGAAAAATATTTAACATTGTAAGTAACATTCGCTTATTTAATAAAGTTTATACAAATTTTACAGTTAATGCATCTACAAATACTGATGTTTTTTCAGAGTAAAAGTTAATTGTTTCGTACAATTCTATTGGTTGATGTGGAGGAACATACAAACGATGAAACACAACAGAAGCATTTGGATTGCAGAATTTCTTTTACTTATGGTAACAACTGTTCTTTAAATTTAAATCCTTGTATTTGACAATACTCTATACAAATCCGCAAACTACTCGTACCTATAGTTAAAAAAGAAGATAAACTAAGATTAGTAAGATCATATCATGGCCATCTGGATCAGGTGTTTTTAATACTTTAGTTGAAGCATTAGATGAAATCCCACCACGTCGTGACGTCAGATTATCGTCTCGTTTAGACTTGGCTTATTATTATATTTTTTTTATTTAGAAAATTAATTTTTATGTACAAAGGCGGACTTAATGCCGTTAGATATTCTCTGACAGCCAAACCTTTAGGACATTTAGACAGGGTCAATGGTAAGTAGGTGCAATATTACTAAATGACCATTTGTAAGATATATCTAGGTATATGTAGACATAACAACAAATACAAACTAATAATACTAGATAACATTCTAATACATATACAACATGTATCTATTGTCACTATATCGTCGATCGTGAAACAAAGCGACAAACCCGTATTTGATCGGACGTTATTTATAGTTGGACGACTGTCCTTTTAACTGTTATCATTTACTTGACAGTGTATCGTCATTTTATGTCATGATGGCTGATGACTCAGCCTATGTCAACGTAGCTAACGTAAAATATTTCAGTTTGTAGGTGTAGTATGTTCTGTACCATACATATCTTCATTCCAAGAAATGGACCAGCGAGATATACAAAACGTAGAAGGTTTATTGTACCTGACGATCACGGAGGATATATTTCTTTTCATTTATGCAGTATTCATAACGTTTCCAAGCGAAGTGCCAATCTTGTTACGCGAAACTGCAAGTGGGCTATATTCACCGGGACCTTATTATTTGTCTAAAATGATATTTTGGGTAAGTTTTAAAATAAATACATTTATAATATATTATGTATGAAACCAAAAAGTATGGTAATTTAGCAAGCAGGGATAAAATTGTTTGATATTTTTTTGTAAAAGTGCCTATCGACATCTGTCGTAATATTATTTTATTGTAGAAAGTATTTTTTAATTAATAATAAAAAAAAGTATTTATTCATTAAATAAGTGGTACATAACAACAAAGTAAAAATAACTCTTTTACATTAGGTACACTATCGATTGTTGATTTGATTCACTGACACCTATACCAGTTAACTGTCATACTGGTATCAGTGCTCTCCCCGTTACTAGTAAAGACACATTTTAATGTAAGTTTAGAAATATGAGTCGAATTAATGTTTAATAGGCGAGCCAGTTTGTTTTTAAAAGTGTTAGTAGTGTAGGTTGTACTAATACATTCCATACGCCTTGTAATATTATAAATGTCAAAGAAGCTTTCTTTGTATGTATGTATGTCTGTTCCAACCTTCGCGCCCATTAATCTGAAATATAGGGAAATAAAAGACTTGTTTTGTGTTACCACAAACATTTCATCACGTGACTACAAAATATCGATTCTATCGATAAAAGTCAGTTAGAGCCAAGCAATATTAGTAAGGGCATTATTTATTTATTTAAGTATATATTTACTGTTGCAAATACACTTTTTGGCATAAAAAAATGTACCACATGTATTTCATAATCTCTCTCTCACACCCAGAAATACAAACATAGTATAGTATTGAAGAAAAACCTGAAAAAAGTAATTTATATGGGTTATTATGCCATGTAACTTTACAGTCATTTAACGAACAAGACACCATAGTCGTATGTAACTAATCGATTCAGGTAACAAGTAAAAACGAAAAAATTGAAAAAACTACGCGAAACATTTGATTGAGCGGGGTGATCTGGGGTGATACTACCATAAAAGTTGCCATTTGAATTTGGCGGGTTTTTTTTCATGCCCTCTCTTTCTAGGAAACGCTATTGTCACGCACGCTTTGTTCGTCTTTGTTGTAGCGACGATCCTAAGTCTATGCAGAGACTTTATTTTAATATAACCCAGCCTTAATCTCTATTTTAATAAAAACAAATATATTTATGCACGTTGTATTACAGCTGAGAGAGATTTAACACAAAATGTAATAAATAACTTGTTTTTTTTTTATTATTTCATTACCTTTTTATTCTGTTTCAGATACCAAGAGCAGTGATAGAGCCGGTATTATTTGCTTCTTTAATTTACTTTGTAGCTGGTCTTAAAGGAGGATATATGGGATGGCTTGGATTTTGCTTCGTCTGCGTCTTGTGTGCCAACTACGCCAATGCTTATGGTAAATAACATTCATTAAAATGTGGTTTGGGGCCCTTAATCCAACATTTCATCATTCATCATCATTACAGCCCCTGTCCACTGTTGGAGATGGGCCTTCCAGAACTTATATCTGGAGAATTTGGCCTACACTCGCCACGCTGGCCAGAGGGGTTGGCGAGGATCTGATGTCAATTTTTAATGACACTTTATTAACGATTCCACAAGTTGGTATTAGTGGAACCGGGACCGACAGCTTAACGTGTTCTCCGAGGCACAGGAACGGTTGTGTTGTAAATCTTTGACAAATGTACGTAAGAAAAGAGTATTTCTCATTGGTACATGCTGGGTTATTTACACGTACTTACCGATCCACCAACGAGCCTTCAACAAATCCAACATTCGGACAACACAAATTAATTAGTACTTAAGTAAATCTATCTATGTATATATATCTATAAAATAAATCCTTATTCCCTTGACCATGCTATAACTTGAGAACGACTTAACCGATTTTTTTTAATCACTATATTACACAGACGAACCCGAGTCAAACAACTAGTTATAGTATGAATATTAAATACAGAAGACGCTTAAATATATAATATAAACACAAATAGAATACACTAAGGCTACACACAACATTAACTGCCCACGGAATAAATAAACAACTGAAAGTGCGATGTGGACGTGGCATATGTGTCAGCCATATACCTACGTTTTTCCGCTAAGGTCCTCCTTTTAGTTTTGTTAAGTTACAAGGCAAAGAGTTGCGTTATTCCTTGACCGTGTCATAGAATAATATTAATTAAATTCTGTATGACATGTAGCTCCCGAGAAAAATGTATTGGCTTGTTAAGCTCTTTACAGAACTGAATGTATGAGAACCGAAGTCGCAAAACTCACACATACCTATAATCTACCTACAACCTATAATCACTAATACTATAATTAATTTGGTTAGAACAATTTATATCGGCTATTGTTTTCACACTACAATATTTACCGGGTTCGATTCCTGATCGTTACAATAATGTATTTCATTTAATTGTATCGTTACTTTTTTATTATTTCTAAAAGGAATTGTATGTTTATTATATATATATATATTTTTAAATTGTTTCAGCTTTAGTTTTTCTAATAATATTTAGTTTTTGTATACTTATTGAAAATTTTATAATTTTGTTATTTCTTATAGGCAATAAAGGCTACTGTGGTAATGTGGTGGTCGCCTATAATAGGTGCAACATCTAACTTTTGATTTCGTGTTAAGTACAAATAAGTGTGTGATGTTAGCACTGTTGGCTACCCTATTATAAATATATAAATAAATTTGTGATATTTCTCGAGTTATTTACGAAGTTTTATGCAATTTATTATTAAGCAAATGTCGTACACTGTACTGTACTGCTTAAAGAAAACAACTGAAATTAAACTATCCGCTATAAGCAGGGCCTTTGCGGAAAATCGCAAACGTCACATCGCACTTCCAGTTGTTTTATTTATTCCATAATTTCAACATTTACTTAAGTATATGTAATAAATTTCAGGATCCTTTCTCTCATCAGTTTTCGATAGAATGGAGACAGCAGCGTTGGTATCAGTGCCTTTTGACTTATTAGGCACAATGTTCTCCGGACTTTATTTAAACTTAGCAAGTCTTAGCCCATGGATATCTTGGATCAAATATATATCCGGATTCTACTATGGAGTCGAATCTATATCAATTCTTCAATGGAGTTATATAACGAACATCGAATGCGACAATTTAGATGGACTGACGTGTATAAGGGACGGGTCTCAGGTGTTAAAAAAGTTCGGGTTTGGTGAAGATAATTTTTGGAGGAACTGTAACTGTTTAATTGCTATGTATTTTATTGCCCACTTTATTGCTTATGTTAATGTTATTAAAAGAAGCAGGGGGACGCCTGTTTATTAAGTCTACATTATCACAGCCCTAGACCACAGAATCCTAGACCTCCACCTTTGGAGATGGGTCTATGAGGGCTTAATCCTTGGAAATAACTAAAACACTTATAATACATTTTGCAAGTCGAAAAGTCATGTGAAATCTGACAAGATGTTTTTTGGCATTTCATGTCAAAAGACTTATTGACTTTTATATTTTTATATGCAATGATAAGTCCACTACATGTGCTGCATGGTTGTCCAGATTCCAGTGACATGGTTGTGTGTATCTGTTAATGTCGCAGCGTTGTCCGTATTTATAATGGTAAAAACAGTACCTGGATCTAGTATGGCTTCCGCTTACATTATTATGTGGCAAGAAATTTTCGCAACGATACCGGTGGTGGTCTCGAGATGTATAATTTGTGTATTCACAATTGTTGTTTACCCAAAAGCTTGGTTTTGTAGTAAATGTGTCCATGTATCGTATGCTTTTAAAATTTTCGTTATACGAGTAAGTCATGCTTTTTCTTTGTCGGGGTCACCAGTTATGAGGGCTTAATCCTTGGAAATAACTAAAACACTTGTTTCTGCGTATTAAATTATATTTTTGTAAAATTTTGCAAGTCGAAAAGTTATGTGAAATCTGACAAGATGTGTTTTGGCATTTCATGTCAAAAGACTTATTGAATTTTATATTTTTATATGCAATGATAATATCATGACATATTAAGTCTACTACAGGTCTTCCAGATATTTCTGGAGAATTTGTCGCTGGCCAGTGAAACCAGCAATTCTATTCTAATACTTAGTCGCAAACGTTATCAGTGGATTTCGTTATTTACGTCAGAGATTGCGTCATAATTCAAAAATATTATTCAATTCTCAACTCTATAAACGCTCGAACTTGACAGCGCCGTGCAAATACTGTAGCGTGTGTTGGTTGAAATTTAGTAAAGACAAGTCAGCTTAGTCAACTCGATTATGAATAATTTTATGCATGTCCCTTCTGGCCAGCGTGGCGAGTGTAGGCCGAATTCTCCAGAATTTTCTGGAAGGGCTATCTCCAACAGGACTTTGTGTTCTAGGAGCTGTGATAATAATAAAAATTTGCCTCCGTGGTCTAGCGGTTAAGTTCGTGAATTTAGACTCGGAGGTACCGGGTTCGATTCCTGGTCGGGACACAAAAATATTTATAAATGTAAATTTTTATAAAATATTTATAAATACATTTAATTAATATTGAATTCATTTGTGATATTTCTCGAGTTTGGTACGCTGGAGACATCGACGAGCTTGCCACTTGTCATGATTGGCCTATAGTAAAGTTGGCTAAATGTGAATCCGCTGATTTATAAGCGTGGTTTCTGATCACCCCGAAAGGGAAACGGTCGTGATGATACTCTACTCTCTTTTATGCATGTATTTCTTCCGTCGATTTTCAATAAACATCATTTTAAACTAGGATAATCTCTCCGCATAGTTTGAGAGTCTACGGCCCATGCTAGACCTGTATGCCACTATTTTTAAACACTTTTGGACTTTTTCAATATTAGCAACATGCACATGCATGCGGAAACCAGATTGGACATGCATACATTATATTCTGAACTGCATTCACAGATTTGTGAAAAAATACATTCTACAAGAAAATTTTACACAAAAACTTTTTTTAAAGCCTGTTTCTTGTAAGAATTAAAAGTCTGGACTGTATAATGGAATCCGTTAACTAAACACATACGATGATAAAAAACTCATAAGTATTCGTTATTTTTATCTTGGTGGATCACAAAATTGAATAACTCATCCACTTAGGCAATTTTATAGACCAGTCTTTCTCAAAGTGGGCGATAACGCCCCCTTGTGGGCGCTAGACGCCTAGAGGGGGGCGGTAAGGTATACAGCATGTTTTCTGATGATGCATACGTGCTGTCATGTGCTAAATGATAAGACAATTACAAGACCCTTTGTCAATATTGTTTATGCAAAAAGAAGTTAATTAAAAATTATTTTTTAAAAATAAAAGTAAAAATTTAAAAAAAGAAGTCAAGTTTAGTAATTATAACAAGACACGTGAAATATATCTACGAACATTTAGTTCCCTTTTACAGTTTAATCTAAGTAATTAAGTATTTCGTTGATTAACTATAAGTGTAGGTAATTAAAAAGCAATAATTGTATTCATGGTTTTAATAAGCATATCCCTTCCTTTCCTCTCTCCACAATCCTATATAACCTATACAGCACCATCCGATAGTGACCAGGATCAACCCCAGAGAATCCATGGCCAAGAATGTTGATTCGGTTGAATATCCACTCTCAGCCAGGGCTGTGATGCCATCTTTGATGCAGACTGTAGCGTTCCATGAACAATCTAAAACAAAAATAAATTATTAACAATCGACATGCGATGATTTTTTTAATGTGACCAAAATATCGTCTGTCAAAAACAGTAATGGAACATGTTAACATATACCGTTTCAAGTTATTGAAGAATACGTAAATAGTAAAACATAGATTTTTCTATAACAGAATATATCGTTTCCTTTCAATTAGAACCAAACTTTGTGTAGTAATTTAGAAACATTTTACACTTCGCTGTCATTCTGCATACTTAACTCAAAACACGTGATTTCCAAGATGTTCCGGTATAGAATTGAACATTGGATATATATTTTATTTTTCAGTTGTAAAAATTATTCACTATCACTATATTCTCTTTTGCCATCTTATAACATTACTCTGCCTACTAAAATGAGCCATTTATTATATATATTTGATAGTAATATAGTTTCTCTTATTTATAAATATATTAGTCATAATATTAGAATTTAGTTACTTTTATTTTTGTATAATAAAAATAGTCCTTTTTATGTTATTTAAATTAAAGAATGTTTTTGTTTTAAAGCAGATGTGTAGTTTTGTTGGTTTTAATCAGTTTAAATGAGCTTTCGTCAAAATAAGCTCATTATACCTTAGACGTATTTGTCAAGCAAAATTTGTGACGTATATTAAATTTGTCAGTGGCAATATTGTTACTTTAAGTGACAGAAGGTCAGAAGTCAAGATTGAATTGAATTGAACATTGGATATAGTGTTTAATTTATAATTATGAAATAATATCAAATCTGTGTAGGGTATTACCAAATGCAAATTATGTTAATAATAAACAATTTTAAGAACCTGTAACAGCTCATATTCTTTATAAGGTTATTATACAAATTGTGAAAAAACTCGACTGTTAAAATACATAAGGAGAGTTGAGGTAAATGAGAAAAGTGTAAACATTGCTTAAAAGTCCCAAAACGGTAGCAATTTTATAAAATAGTGAAGCACACAACAACGAGAGAAGTTTGACTTATAACCACTATATGTGGTATCTATCGATATCATCTAGAATTCGAATGTGTGGTGACTCATTAGCGTCGCTAGATGCACCAACCGATGCACCAGTCGTAGATGCCTGAGTTACATGAAATATTCCCTCGTAGGGATTAAGCTCTAAACACGTTAGTAACCAAATCCAGCGTTTCATTTGTATCACTATTGCATCACTAATCACGTCGGGGTCACCAATGTAAAAGAAAATTGAAAAAGAAAAGGAATATTGTATGTACCTCAGGCGCCTACCACTTTTCCCGAGGTGTGCGTGTAGTCAGTGCGTGTAACTTGTGCATCGGTTGGCTAATGAGCACCACAAATGCGTTATCATAATCTGCATAAAATTAGGATCAAATTACACCTCATTACTCACCTTAATTTAAACAAAAAAATCATAACAAACAATAAAAAAAATAGTACAATAAGTAAGAAATCAAATTTAATTTACCAATATTATCAATTTGTCTCCAATAAATATTACTAACGGCATCCATTCCGTAGTAGAAATGGGACACATATTTAAATCCGTGTAGCCAAACTGGTATCGTTGATATCCTTAAAAATGCTCCTGACATCAGAACCAGAATAGCATCAAAACATGGCATAACTTCTGTAGTCAAATGTGACGATGTAAATAACACGCCTAAACATATACCTAGAAGTTATAGTATACAAGTCAAAAAATATAGTTTATGAAAATAAAATTACATAAATCATAAAGCAATAAACTTCATAAATCATTGTAGTGTCCTAGAAGATGATGTATTCCAAAATAAATTACTAAAGAATTTGGCGCTGATTTTTTCTCTATTTCACAAGTTAGTTAAGATAATCGTAAACCGACGACAGCTTTACACGCTCATCGAGTTAAGGTAATTAATAATGTAAGTGATGCGAAGACAATTTTCATATCATCGTGTGTAAGAGAGAGGAAAATAATGGTGTCTCTGGCTTGCGACCAACTATAGGCTGATTTTACTAATGAGGTCTCCTCTTTTTCTTACGCAACAAGACGCTTACTATCCACCATTCTGCTCCTCTTCATACATATCCATCCAAATATTATATGATGCCGTTAATATTGTCTTGGAAGCTTGTTCCTTAAATATATTGACGGCAGGCCCTTTTCTTTTATTAAGTGGGGTAAAGATTTTGCTGGAGGAAGTCCTCTCGCACCAACTTCCACTGCGTAAAACTGAGTCTTGAATCCGTTCCTGATTATTTCTTGTGTAGTGGTTCGGGTTGATATTGTGGTAAATGACAAATGTAGGTACATAAAAAAGTAATTTTCTCATTAGTCGAGGATAGATTGCGAACTGAACCACTATCTGTTAATTTAAATTTGAATATGTCAATTTTACAATACTCAAGTATACGAGTATACTTGCTTATATAAGCAATGTAAAAGTAAATGAAACTAGAAATAACAAACCATAAGATGCAGCAGCTAATCCCGTAGCAATCAATGCTATTACCCAACTAGCTGCAGTAACAAATATATTTGGTATATTAACAAATAATGTAGCGAATAACACAAAGGATACTGGCCATATTATACATTTTGGAAGCTGAAAATTGTAAAAAAAAAACAATATTGATAATACATATATTAGTTGTCTATTCCTAATTTATTAGTCGAGTGCTTAGAATTATTAGTTTTACTTTAAATGCTTTTCAGTATAATTGCAAAAATACACTTACGATATGTATAGTAATGTGACCGACGAATTATATAATTATATATTCTATCGTATACATACACGAAACGTACGTTTAGGTACTAAGTCTAAGCTAGTTAAAGATAAGGTAAGTTTAAAGGCACAATAAAGAAAACACAATTTGCATGAGATGACAAACAAAACTTACCAAACAAATAACTCTAGAGATGTAGTACGCAGAACTACTGTACATGCCAGCTTCGCGTTTGAACAGGGTCAAATCAAATTCGAAGGTCATTAGCGATGTATATCCAATACTGAATGCGACTTCACTGATCAGTAACCAAAGGAACCCTCTCATATCCTGAACCCCTTGCTGCGTTGTACCAGATATACCCACGTAGACGGACCCGGTTATTAAAGCTGATATTAGCTAAAATATTTTGGAAAATATGAAAAACAACACTAGCAGAGATAATTTGTCTGAGAATGATTAAGCGTACTTCTTCTATGCTTATGTTTTGTTGTAAAGTTACTTATACAACAGTAATTTAGACTGTTATAGTTATTATTGTAAGAGTCGTTTAATTGTTTATATTTCGTAACACTTTCCATGATCCTTAACTCAGTTATGATGAGTAAATATCGTGTTAAAAGGACTTGTCTTCTCTATCATAAATACTAAAATCCTTTAATTAAACTGAAACAAAATATCTTTGTAACTTTAAGCCAAGCCTTTTAATTTAAAACAATTAATTAAAGACTAGGAAGATGGTAGTTGCAAAAAACTGATTACGTTAAGTGCTCTAAAATAACTATTTTAGTGTATAGATATGATAGGCAAAGTCCAAACATTTCAGCTTAAGAATTTCGATTAGTGCTAACGATTCTTAGTATAAGATACTTGAAATGAAATGAAATTGAAATGAAATTATTTATTTGCATAGAACATGGTAATAATAAATATTAATAGTCAGTTAGTTCTGAACATTCAGCCATTTCTGGCACACAAATTTTGTTAAACATTATTTACAATGTTAAAAGTGTTAGTGTTGCTATCCAACGAGGCAACGTCACCGGAGTCCTCGGAACATTGGGTTCATCTTCTCCTGGATTCGATGACATGTAGATTATAATCAAGATATTTGTAAGTATTTAGTTTTTATATTAATTAGGTTTATCTTTTAGTTTATTTAATTTAAGGTTTTGTTTAGTTCATGTTAAAATCTTATTATTATATTTATAATTTTAGTCACACTTATTACATACAGATTATTATTAAAACATATTGTACAGGTAATTGTTATAATACACATAAAAATTTACTAGGAAATAAAATTACGGACATTCGCGACATATTTACATACATTGTGACATATAACTGCTAGATTTGGACTAGGTAGGTACCGGGTTCGATTCCTGGTCGGGACACAAAAATATTTATTAATGTAAATAAAAATTTATTTGTGATATTTCTCAAGTTTGGTACGCTGGAGACATCGACGAGCTTGCCACTTGTCATGATTGGCCTATAGTAAGGTTGGCTAAATGTGAATCCGCTTATTCATAAGCGTGGTTTCTGACCACCCCGAAAGGGAAACGGTCGTGATGATACTTACTTTTTACTTACACATATATATTCAAAATTTGTGGTTGTAATATTTACTTAGCGAATAGAAGCAAAATTCTATCAATAGTTTCCTAATTTAGCTTTTAAACTGATTGCCAGGTATTTTATTGAGAAACTTTGGTAACTTATTGTAAATTCGAATACACATAATATAGGAATTTTTATCAAAGGCTCTACTTTTTGGAGTTTTTGTATAGGCAAGAGTGTTTGGATGTCGACTACTTTAAATACATATTTATGGAAATCTTATGTCCCTAGTATCAATAGTTATTCCCGGATTAAATTTTACTTTAAAAATATCAGTAATAATACTTCTTACCACTCCTGTTAACAACTCGAATAGATGTCTCCGTTTATTTCTTTTCAAAGTTAATGCACTTCTCCAAACCAATAACCATATTTGTATAAACCAGTTTCTTCGACATCTGTTAAATTAAAATAGTAAATTTTACCATCGTTAAAGCAACGCGGTGGTGGCTCGGTTGTAAGAACGCGTTCCTTAAATCCTACAAAGGTCGGTTCAAATCCCCCCGGCATGTACCAATGAGAAATACACTTTTCTTACCTACATTTGTCATAGATTTACAACACCATCGTTCCCGTGCGTTGGAGAGCACATTGAGCCATCGGTCCCGGTTCCATTAACCTACTTGTGGTATCGTTAATAAATTGTCATTAAAAATTGACAGCATATCCTCGCCAAGCCGTCTGGCCAGCCTGGCGAATGTAGGCCAAATTCTCCAGATATATGTTCTCGAAGACCCATCTCCAGCAGTGGAGGTCTAGGACGCTGTGTTCTAGGGGCTGTATTGAATGAAGCAACGCATATCTTAATATATTAGGGAAGAATATTTATTTTACTTTATACACCTAAGTATTAGTAATAAAGTATTTTTCCTAACTTAAACTTCTATTGTTTGTAATCTGTTGTGGTAAATAAATAAATTTTCTTTTACTTACACTTTGAACTGAATTTGTTCTAAAGGCACTACCCTGTGTACAACGTTTATTTTGTTATTATTTACCAATATTTGATAAGCTTCTAAAATTTGATCACTATGATTTTGTAAAGTGGATTTATGTGAAATAGCTCTGACGTAGAACTCTGCTGGGTTGTAATTCTTCGGACATTTTAGATGAACACTGAAATATTAATTATTTAGGTCAATATAGTTTTGATTTCAGGTTTCGGCTAACCAATCAGCATAACTTTGTAAATAACTTATACATATAGACAATAATATAATATTTTAAATGTTACGTTAGCCTTTGTATTGTTTTCAATCATTAAACTAGCCATAAAATCAACTCCTTTACTTAGTACCTGTAAGTTCGTTTTTTACTTTTTGTATTGGTAATATATTGTTCCAGATTATGAAAGTTTTCAACGGTTAATATTATTCAGACCTATACACAACTATTAAGGAACATTTCGCTAAATTAAGGCTAGCTAAATACCCATTTTCTCCTTGACATGAAAACAAATTACAATCACATTTGGATTAACGAATAAATTAGAGAATAGTCTCTCAAAAGCTCTGAAAGTGTACGACTATTAGTAAGTACTAATAAATAGAATAATAACAAAATACCTTTCAAAAACTTGCTTGCACAAAGCCTGGCTGCCATGTATCAGCAGTTTTCCATCAGCCAGCAACATTATTGAAGTAAACTCGTCGAAGATGTCTGATGAAGGTTGATGGACAGAACAGACTACGATATTCCCAGCTTCGGATAAACTTTTTAACACATCCACTACTAATGTAGCATTGTAACTATCAAGGCCTGTTGTGGGTTCGTCGCATATTATTACTTTGGGATTTGAGATTAGCTGTAAATATACTTAGGCATTAATTGAATTATAAAATATTAGATATAGGTGTGAAGAGAACCTTACAAATATAGAAGCCTGTATAATATCATCAGCCTGTGTCTTTCAACTACTGGATATAGGCGTCCCCTAAGGCTTACTATTTCACACGATCTCTTGCCATCCTCGTCCAACCTCCACCAGCAACCTTCCTTAGGTCATCTGTCCCATCCAACGGGGGGTAGTCTAACTCAATTTTAAGAGCTTCGGTAACTAAGGTTCCCTGACGGACGTCAACGTTTCTGATTTTATCCTTCAAAGAAATCCCGAGCATAACTCTTTCCATAGCTCGTTGAGCGACCTTGAACTTGTGGACTAAACCCACAGTCAGTGCCCATGTACTTCTGATCCATACGACATTACAGCATATTAGAATAACATTCTTTTTCTACGAATTCTAATTACTACGAATATCTAGAGTGGTAAAAAACCTATTGACGTGGTCCTTTCTTTTGCTTTGCTCAGTGCCTTTACCATACAGGAGTTAAATTAAGTGTTAATTTCAAATGTATTTTTGTGCTAAAAACGTCGTAATAAATCATAAGTGGTAAAAATAAAAAAAACTCACCAAAAATTCATTTTACACAATATTAAAATATAATATATAATATAATATCTTATATAGATAATGAAGAGAAGAGTGATATAGATTTCTCTGTAATCTAATAAAATGATTTAAATATAAATTAAGTATTACCGAAGTAGCTAATGACAAGAGTCTTCTTTCACCTCCAGACAAAGATCTGATCATTGTATTGGCGTGGGGTTTTAATTTCAGAGACGATAACAATGACTTCAAACCTCGCATTTTTACTAATTTTACTGATGAACCCAATTTCATTTCCATCTGTAAATTAAATGTTAATATTTAATAAAAAGTAAATCACAAAAAAACGCTAAGTTAGACGCTAGTATTTAGACGTAGAACCATTGTAAGTTGGTATTAGTGGAACCGGGCTTAACGTGCTTTCAGAGGCACGGGAACAGTGTTGTAAATCTATGAAAAATATACTTAGGAAAAGTTTATTTCTCATTGGTACATGACGAGATTCGAGCCGCGAACTTTTTTAGAATTTAATGATTGGATTTTGACCTGCATGACCCAAATATACTTTCCACCCATCGTCACTATTACCCTAGAATAGTCGTGAAGCGATCGAAATAAAGAAACACAAAAATTTCAATCGAGAGGGGGGTTAGAAGCTATCTTCATCGTGGAATCCAGTAATCAATAGGTTTCGACGCCGGGAAAAATCGCCCAGTGTGGCTAAAGATATTGTAAGTGTCGTGTGTCGTGATTTCTAAAAAAAATTAAAGTGATAAGTGGGGGTAGGTTTACATCTACCGCCCAGTATGTACGAGACTATACCGCATAGCTTCAGTCGACCCGTTGTACTCTTCATAGTCTGTGGTCAACCCGTGACCACGGCCAATGCAACTTGGCTGAAACGTCGGGAGAAATATTCTCTAAGGTAAATCGCGTAAAGACCCGTTAAAATTAAAAATACTATATAATAAAAGCGTTCTTACAATTGATCCACTACCGCTTCATTTCCTTTTTATTTATTCATAATTATTAATGCGTTTATTTCGTGTACGCCAAATTAAAAGATTATTCAGTTTTTTTTATATAATCAGCCATTCTGTTAACACTTTAAACTATTCCTAAAGTTGTTGACTATAAAGTATCTAACTTACCATAAAACTAAGATGTTCAAACACGCTGAGAGTGTCAACAAAGACTTCGAACTGTGGTACTATCTCCACCATGCCCTGGTCCAATTTGTTAATACTTTTATTGTTGTACACGACGCTGCCTCTCAGCGGGAGATTACATTTACCAGCCAAGGATATTAAAAATGTTGTTTTTCCTGCACCACTGTCAAAAAACAAAATAATAGAAATCCATTTTGGATTGGAAGGCTGGCAATTATTTCTGCCAACGTATTAGCCTCGGTATACAGAGGGGAAATGTTGCCAGTCTCCTTGGGACTGTGGGAGCTTTGCCCAACACAATAAAATATGTAATTGTCATCGACCGGTCATTGGTTGTCAAGACTTTGTTGATTAGGTTTTTTAGCTGTCAAAACAAAATAAAATATCTATAATTATTTTAATCTCTATTTCATTGCGTAAACATACAAAATAGTTCCCAAATTGGTGACCCCGAGCTGAAAAATGAATACACAAGAACAAGAAATACAAGGAGTTTCGAAAATCAGCATAAATCTACCAAATTTTTGGAAGTCCGATTTAGAACTATGGTTCTTACAAATAGAAGCACAATTCCAACTAGCTAACGTAAGCAATAACAAAACCAAACTAAACTATCTTATAACCAAACTCGACAACGAAACTATGAGGGAAGTAGCAGATCTATTAAAAACAAATGACCAACCAACATACGACACATTAAAAGACGCTCTAATCAAACGTTGTTCACATACAGACGAACAAAAGGTAAGGAAATTATTATCAGAAATTGAACTCGGTGACCGTAGACCATCTCAACTTCTTCGCGAAATGAAGTTATTAGTTAAATCAGACACCAATGTTGAGATTCTTAAAGAAATTTGGCTACAGAGACTACCAACATCCACCAGAGTTATTCTTCAAGCTTCAACTGATGATTTATTGAAAATGGCCGACATAGCTGATAAAATTATCGACGTCACCAGCAACGTAATGGCTTGCTCTTCAAAACCTCAAAAACACGAAAGCACAGAAATATTAGAATTAAAGAAAGAAATCGCAGAATTAAAACAAATACTATGGAAAAACAATAGGAGAACCCCTTCCCCAAGACCATTTCATAGTCGGACACAGACTCCACAAAGGAGAAATGACTCACCATACCGCGAGTTTTATTTACCAAACCGACAATCTAACAATAACAACCGATGTTGGTACCATCAGACATTTGGGACGAGAGCCCGTAAGTGTCAAAATCCCTGCAGTTTTAATCAAACGGAAAACTAATAGCGGAGCAAGTTGTGGCGTCTTGCTCCTGCCATCCTAACCATAGTCGGTTATTCGTCACAGACATCACTTCACAATGCTCTTTCTTAGTTGACACCGGGGCTGACGTGTCAATTATACCACCTCGTTATTCTGACAAGATTAAAGGAATATCAAACAAAACTCTTTACGCTGCAAACAATACCAAAATCAAGACTTATGGTGACCGCCATCTACACCTCGATTTCGGTCTTGGAAAATTATTTATCTACCAATTCACTGTAGCAGATGTCCAGAAACCCATCATCGGGTCAGATTTTCTTAAACATTTTAATCTTATCGTCGACCTTTCAGCTGGAAAATTGATAGACCGTGATACATTATTATCATCAAAAGGAAAAATATACCAAATTAACAGCGATCAATACCCAACCATAAACACAATAAATCCAAAAGATCCAATTGCTTCTCTACTAAAGAAATATAACTCAACCTTATTAAACAACAAACAAGACCTATCTTCAATCAAACATACGACAAGACACAGAATTGAAACTACCGGAAATCCAATATACTGCAAACCTAGACGTTTAGCACCTGAAAAATTACACGTAGCCAAAGAAGTTTTTGAAAACATGCAGAGACTGGGATTATGCAGACCTTCCAATAGCCCCTGGGCTAACCCATTACACATGGTGCTTAAACCTAATGGAGATTGGAGACCCTGTGGAGACTATCGACTACTCAACCAAACAACTATTCCTGACAGGTATCCACTACCTAATATACAAGACTGTACGTCGCTACTTCATGGAAAAACCATCTTCACAAAATTAGATCTCGTCAGAGCATACCAACAAATACCAATGGAACCCGAACATGTATCAAAAACCGCAATTAACACCCCTTTTGGACTTTTTGAATTTCCTTTTATGCCATATGGCCTCCGCAACGCTGCGCAAACATTTCAAAGATTTATTAACGAAGTTTTACAAGGATTAAAATGTTGCTTTCCATATATAGACGATATTCTAATTGCGTCTGAAAATTTTGATACACATATTAAAGATTTAGAAGATGTCTTAATACGTATTCAAAAATATGGAATATCATTAAACGAAAGAAAATGCTCTTTCGCACAAACCAATATTACCTATTTAGGTCATTCCATATCCGCACAAGGAATCACACCACTAGAAAACAAACTGCAGACAATTCAAAATTTTGTAAAACCCATATCTGTTGACGAGATGAGGAGTTTCCTAGGAATGGTTAACTTTTATAGAAGATTTATACCGAACTGCGCGAAAATACAAGCACCATTAAACAGCATTACTGGATCAAAAAATTCTACTATAACATGGACACCTGAACTAGAAAAAGCTTTCCAAAACACTAAAGAATCAATAAATAACACAGTGACTCTTAATCATCCTTACCCTAACGCATTCCTTACACTTCATACTGATGCGTCAGATACCGCAATAGGAGGAGTTCTCCATCAAATCGTAAATCAAGTCTCACAACCACTAGGATTTTTTTTCGAGAAAACTCAGTACAGCAGAAAACAAGTATTCCACATATGACCGAGAATTATTAGCAATTTTTTCCTCCATTAAGCATTTCCGCCACATGTTAGAAGGCCGTCAATTCATTTGTTACACAGACCACAAACCTTTAACATATGCGTTACATCAAAAATCAGACAAAGCAAGTGCAAGACAAGCAAGACAACTATCTTTCATCTCAGAATATACAACAAACATTCAACACATACCTGGTACAGAAAACGTTGTCGCAGACACTCTTTCTCGATTATGCTCAGTGGAACAATCTTTACCATCACACGAAGTACTTTCTCACGCACAAGACGAAGATAATGAATTAAAACACCTCCTCTCATCCCAACACAGCCATAAGCTTAAACTTAAAAAATTTAAAACCGATAACAATACTCAAATTTACTGCAACGTCGATGAAAACAATATTAGACCTTATGTTCCAACAAAATACAGAGAACACATTTGCAAATTCATTCATGGTTTTTCACACCCAGGAAAGAAATCTACAGCTAAATTAATAAAACAAAGATACGTTTGGCCACAAATGTCCAAATACATAAATAATTTCGTACAAAATTGTGTTCCTTGTCAACAATCGAAAGTCATAAGACATGAAAAATCACCTTTACAACCATTTACTGCGCCCGACGAACGTTTTGCTTGTGTCCATATAGACATAGTCGGGCCTTTGCCAATTTCAGAAGGAAAACGCTATCTACTCACTTGCATAGATCGTTACACTCGTTGGCCTGAAGCTTTCGCTATCGAAGACCAATCAGCAGAAACAGTTAGTAAGACTTTTTGGGAACATTGGATTACTAGATTTGGTGCACCTATACAAATAACAACCGATCAAGGCAAAAATTTCGAATCTAAATTATTTCATTCACTTTCAAAAATTATGGGCACAGAAATCAAGCATACGACTGCATACCATCCACAGTGTAACGGTTTAATTGAAAGATGGCACCGCACTTTTAAAGCGGCATTGACCTGCAGACTCGTAGAAAATGAAAATCGATGGACACAAGAGTTACCTGCTGTTTTATTAGGCTTAAGAACCACAATCAAGGAAGACCTACAGACCAGTCCTGCACATCTGGTTTACGGCCGCCACCTAAGACTACCAGGCGATTTTTTTGAAACATCTAGAGGTCTGAGCATACCACCAACCACATTTGTCGAAAATCTACAGCACATTTTTAAGCAAATTCGACCTACTTCACCTACTTGGCACAACAAACCGAAAATCTTTCATCATCCTGCACTTATGACAAGCAAATATGTATTTCTCCGAGAAGACAAAATAAAACCTCCATTAACACCGGCATATACGGGACCTCATCAAGTTATATATCGAAACGACAAACATTTTACAATTCGAATCAACGGTCGGAACACAGTAGTTTCAAGAGACAGACTCAAACCGGCGTTCACTGATTCGACAACAACCAAATCCAACGTGAAGGAAGACAAACAAAAAATCTTGAGATTTTCGACAAAAATAGACATTATTAATTAGAAACTACTACTGTAAATACCTATGTACATAAAGTAAATTTGTTTATTTTATATATATTTTCTACTAGAGAGGGAGTAGTGTGGGAGCTTTGCCCAACACAATAAAAGATGTAATTGTCATCGACCGGTCATTGGTTGTCAAGACTTTGTTGATTAGGTTTTTTAGCTGTCAAAACAAAATAAAATATCTATAATTATTTTAATCTCTATTTCATTGCGTAAACATACAAAATAGTTCCCAAAGGACTATCTCGGATGGGACGTCTCTAGAGGACATTTTTTATTTATATTGAAAATAATAATATTGTCAAAGATTAGGTGAGTGACCTTCATCGATCGTTCATCCGAATGAGAATCATTTTATATACAATAAAATACGCTAACAAAATTATTTTATTTGGATAACGATCGATGAAGTTTCCTGTTCTACGGATCTTGCAGTAATAGAACGACGAAGTTTAGGAACAATGGGTGTAAAAGAATAATAAGGGATCAATGATGACGTTAAAACGACGGCTGCAACCACTAGACCTTAGTTACATTTCAGTTATTTTTATGATATGTTCGAAAAGCTAATAAAGCAAAGATTGCTTTTTGATCGAATTTTGTATAAAAACCAAAAGCAACGCCAAGTCGAACGACTTTCAAAACAAAGTGAAATAAAGAGCTTATAGCGGTAAGTCAAACACACGGTTAGATACATGAATGACAATTTAAGCACCTAATATTAATATAAACAATTTGCCGGTAGAAATTTGTCAAGTACCAAACAGATCACTTTTTAAAATCATCACATCACATTATTTAAACAGTTCCTCACAGTGTAAGTAGGTATTATATGTAGCGTATATAATATATATATATAGTATGTAGTATTGTGTACATATTAGTATGTATTTGTCTATATAGATATAATACTTAGATTTAATTTGAATTACGTATTAATCTATTTAATTATTATTATTATTAAATTCTTTATTGCACAAAAAAAATGTACAAAGGCGAAGCTTAATGCCTACAAGGCATTTTCTAACATCTAACCTTTGGGAGAGTATGAGATGAAGGGTAGTGCTGATATAAAAAAAAAAAATATTAGGATAACAAACAATATACTACATACTAAGACATACATACACTACATACTAATAAATACATACACTAAATCCTAATAAATACATAGTATAAAAGTATATATTTGCCAAATATTTATTGTGAGCCCGATGCTTGTTTGTCTAAAAATAATGCAGTATTTAATGGTTGCACCTACCTCACAACACAAATCGTTTCATTGTCCCAAAGGTTGGTTGCTAGAAAATGCCTAGCGGCATTAAGCCCGCCCCTTGTACATAGTGCAATAAAGCTTTTAAATAAAAATAAATAAATAAATATAAACAAACAAATTAAATTCATATAAAAAGGTTTAACAGTAGGAGATAATCATTAAGGGAAATCATACCTTGGTCCAATAACAGCTACAAAATCTCCGCTTCTTATCTTACCTGAAACTGTAAAATGTATATGAATTTTACATATGAACAAAGAATATATGAACAAAATGCCCCTTTGTAACAATTTGGTACCTATTCTAATAAAAAGATCTAATATTATTTGTATAGCAGCATTTTAGTAAACCGCGAGAAAATTAGGAACATTGGATGGACATTTTATGAGAGAGTTTTTTATTCGTAAGAAATATTTACAAAATTAATATTAATACTACGGATAAGGAAATAATTCCGGTCCGGGTGGAATGGTGGCAAGAATGCTGGCTGCGAAGAAAGAGCCAGCCCTCTTGTCACCGGAGGAGACGCTAGTAATTTCTATTAAGAGATCTCTGCGGATCTACGGATTTGACAGCTAGATTACGAAAGCTGTAGATCTAATGCATAATGGTTTTCCATCGTATTTTATCAGAGAAGTTAGTATTTATGTCTCTCTTAGGGTGGTTGTAATACAATAATTGATTGACACTTCAGATGGATGTATACCGATTAAGACTTGAGTTTTCCCGATGGAAATAAATTTTGCACTATATACCTATATACCTCCTTTAATATAGTACTTACCATTATTAACAAGTATAACACTTTTCTTTATTACTTTCCGTCGCCAAGATTTAATTTCTCGCGTATTAACTGTTAGGTTTGTGAATTTAAGTACGCCATCCACTTCTGTATTGTCTATATCCTAAAATTATAATTCAGTTTAATTCGTAGATTTACGAAAATTATTGGTTAGCATTAGCGTTAACCAAATAGTTTATTATTTATTAATTATGCGAAGGAACATTGACCTTATTCTGGGAACACTTGATTTGTCCAAATTTACACTTTTGTCATATTCAATGTAATTAATGCAATGATACAGAAACATCGATACGAGCAAGCAAGGAACAGTCAGGTACTATATCATTAAACTATTGTTTAATTAGTATTATTACATGGATAATTTTATAAGTATGAAAATTTCAGCTAAGTATAAAAATGCTTTATCGATGTTAGGGCTGGTAATGATTATTAAACTTAAATCCTCCGTTACTAGTGTTGACCAATCTTGGATTTGCAAGACTGACTCTCGTCTAAATTATTAGTAATTTATTCCTAATTTTGCTAGATTTTTTTTTAGGAATATGTATATTTATTTTTTTTTATTGGCGGGTCTTATGGATGACTCTTGTGTCTGTCCCCATGAAATATCTCCAACACTATACCTACTGTTCCAATGTGGAACAGAAGATGTTTTTTCACTCTGACAAGTTGTTTTTAATAATGTTTTACATCATATAAATTATTATACATGTTTATAGGGTCTTTGCATCGATGTATATAGATAGGCCCTCACTGATATAAAAACGTTCCAGCAAAATCAATCGAAGTCATTAAGCACCAACAAGTGACAAATTTCGGTTTATATATAAACTAGCTGTTTGACCCGGCGTTGCCCGTGTAATGTTGTGTCGTCGACAAAAAAAACCTTCAGGTACCCGATAGGCATGTCATATTTAGATTTTAACGTCTTATATTTATTTTTATTAATTTTTTTTTTTCTATTTCTATGACTTATTAAATTCGTTATATCTATTGAATGAAATAGCCGATTTGAAGAATTAAAAAAGTGATCTACATAAATTGATACGGTCTTGAAAACAATATGGTTTATTTGAATAAGGATTTAAACAGAAGTATGACTAACATGGTCTAATTTTGGTCGGTATTTCTATTAACTTTTAAAATGTAAAGAGTGGTTATTGTGACATAACGATAATAGTTGGACATATGGTATCGTGTAGTTTTTTGTAGATATGTTCTTTAATATTGTAGAATATGTGTTCTATTATCGAATAGTTTCCGGAGTGCATGCGACGAAAGACGTGTTTTATGGCATTTTTTTACACCTTAAGTTACGTTACTAAAGTTTTAGTAAGTTTTCTAGCAGTAAATATAGCCTATGTTACTTAGGGGGAATGTAGCTTTTTAATGATGAAAGAATTTTTGAAATGAGCACAGTAGTTTTTGAGTTTATTCATTACAAACATACACACAAACATACAAAAATACAAATCTTTCCTGTTTAATATTAATAAAAGGTAGACATATGCTCTCGCGGACTTTTTTAAAAATAATGTTAAGATGAACAATTCATCCATAGAGCATTTTTGTATAACTTTAACTATATGCTCAGCGCACGCCACGGAAGGCCTCAGAAACGATACTTTTCCCCCGTTTTTAAAACATTTTTGGTTACTGCTCCACAACTATAGGACCTAGCGTGATATTATATAGCCTATGTTACTTCTGAATAATGCAGCTTTCTAATGGTGAAAAAATTATTGCAATCGGTCCAGTAGTTTTTGAGTTTATTCATTACAAACATACAAAAATACAAATCTTTCCTCTTTATAATATTAGTATAGATAGTATAGATAAATAAATAATTAATATTTCCAGACAGGTCACACAGCGCCATCTAGTTTCCGTGGTAAGCTACGAGGCTTGTGTTACGGAACCTAGATGGTTGATAAAATACATAATATACTTATTTTTTTGTAAATATATACATATTATACAGACCAAGACAAATTATACAATTTACAACTTGCCGCCGTGGGAATCAAACCCACAACCTCCCGAGTTCACGGCAACGTTTGTTACCACTAGACCACGGAGGCGGTCAAATATATATAATATATATAGTTAGCCGTAAGTAGTCTTTAACCGCCAATAGAGACGTACCTACAATACAAATTTCGCTTAAAAGAAAAAATATATAATTAACGTTAATACTTACTGTATTCTCCATTTTTTTTATAAATCTTCGTCAATATACTGTGACGAAAACATAAAAAATATTACTCACAACCTACGCCAGTGCAAACACACGTTTATCTCCCAACGAATGTGAGTTATTTAATTATGTGCCAGTCTGGTAAAATTTTATTACCTCTCACTATCTTTGTGTAAATAATGCGATGTTAAAGACCTCATCTTATATTGTTCTGTCTCATTTTACATAATTTAAACATTTTAAGAGCGGTGGTAGCTCGTTTGTGAGAAAGCATTTTCCTTAAAAATCCTACTAAAGTCAGTTGAAATCCCCGGCATAAACCAATGAGAAATAGACTTAAGTACATTTGTCAATGAGTTATGATACCTCCGTTTCGGTGCCTCGGAGGGCAACATAAGCCGTCGGTCCGGGTTCCTAATATCAACTTGTGGAATCGTTAATAAAATATTGTTATATTATATTATATAAAAATACAAAAATATTAAAATAAAATTGATATAAAACTAATTATAAATAAAACTAAAACTAAAAATACCTATGAAATTAAAACTATTCTACAAAATAAACTAAGGGCTTACCACCAGAGAGATTCCATATATATGGAATTATGTCTAATGCTCGTTTTCACCACTGATCCCTAAACAGTCACCTATGTAGGAATCACCTAAGCTATATATAAATTGACATCAGACCCTCGCCAACCCGTCTGGCCAGCGTGGCGAGTAAATGTCAAATTCTCCAGATATATGTTCTGGAAGGCCCATCTCCAGCAGTGGAGGTCTAGGACGCTGTGCTAGGAGCTGTAATGATGATTATATATAATATAGTCGCCACAACTTGTAGAGGCGCGCGCGTCGTCTAACAAAGGTTTTGCCCATAACTCTCTTCTTTTAATAGTGTTTAACGAGTTTGCTTTCCTCTCGCTAGCACAATACAGCATTTTAAAATATTATTCAAGTCTTAGTGTACTTTTGAGAAATGTACTCTACTAACGTTCTAGGGTATAAAATTACGGACATTATTAATCATCGATTAGTTTTAGTAAAATCGTTATAAATGTAATTTGCTATTTTTATGTCCAAAATTAGGTATATGAAAGTGGAATTATGTAGGAATCACCTAAGTAAAGAATCCCTTAAATCGGCCTTCAACCTAAATTTATTTTCACTATGCTTAAGGGTTACCTAACTGACAGTTTTAATGTTATTCGAAACCGGTATTTTTTCCGTTTAATTATTAATTTGACAATATGTTCTATACTTAGCAGAAATAAATAAAATAAGTGTTAAAATTATGAATCGTATTGTAAGAAATTTTATACATTCTGAGACCATTATTTTAAATATTTTGAGCTGTATTTCGTCGTTTCGTTGCCTAAAAAAAATAAAAATGTGTTGTTACACACTCTGACAGGTGTCAATCTGACATCTTGTGTATAAAGTATTCTCCATTTCTTTTTACTTGATTTGTGAATTTCTTTTAAGCTCTTAATGCAATTGAGAATACGTAATATTCTCAATTGCATTAAGAGCTTAAAAAAAATCAACAAAAAATATCTTTAAACACAACCCCGTCATTTAGCGCTTGGGGGGCCGATTTTTGAGCCCCCAAAGTTAAGGGATCCCTTATGGCCTTGGGTGACCCCTAAGTGTTGGTGAAAACGAAACATGTGATAGGTGTCACTTAAATTTTCTTAAAAACTTGATGTAGAAAACGGGCATAATGTCCGTAATATTATTTCCTAAAAAGTTAATACCACTCAGACTTGAATAATGTTTAAAAATGCGGTATTGTCATCGATGTGTATTGTGCGAGCGAGAGGAAAGCACAAGCGTTATACTCGTATGCTGAAAAAAAGAGTGACAGATTTTTCTTATTATGGAACGCAATTTAAATAAAACAATAGAATAATAGTTTAGGTTGTTTATTTAATTCGTCTTTTACGTGTCATGTATAAAACTAATACTTATTCTAATAATTTACATGATCGATATTAATAATTAATATTAAAATAGTAAACGAATATCGAATAATTGATACAAAAATAATAGTCTGAAAGCGAGGTACCTATCGAGTATCCGAATAAAATTATGTTTTTATAAAATATAATAGGTACACTAACAAAAGCAACAGAGATAGGTGGTCTAACAAATTACCTATGTACAGGAATAATAATAATTATTATTATTGTTTCTTTTCTCCCGATGGATGATAAATGAGGTGATATTGTTTAGGACTTATGTATTCTGTACCATGTCCTTAAATAAATAAAAAAATAAAAAATGAATGAGGTGATAGGGAAGGCAAAGGGTGTAGCCCATACAGCCAAGTCTGACGTAATATATCTTCCTTTCATAAGAGTTAATGAGGTTATCATCAAACTCCAGATGTTGCAATTGATCCTTTTCTTGTAGTCACTCGCGGCATTAAACACGTCGGTAATAATATGGAAGTTATCAGCGCGGGAAAACCGCAAAAAATTAACTGCAACTTGTTCCCATACTTATATAAAGTCCAATTTATCGTTTTCCAAACAACACCACTTCTGGCTAATAATATCCACAACAAAGTAATTTACAAAACAAAAACTTGCACTTGTCATATCCGTGCAAAATGGCGCGAAGATTTTTTTTTTATATGGATCACATTTTGGAAAGTAATGTTAATTGTAAAACTTGAGGAAGCAACCGGGTTAAATATATATATAATAGTCATCCAACATTGAAAAAAAATGTTCGGCAACCCATCCTGCCTCTTTTCTTATCGTGTTGACTTTTATATGAATTACTTCAGATACTCCCTCCGTGGTCTAGCGGTTTAGTCCGTGGATTTATACGCGGAGGTACCGGGTTCCATTCCTGGTCAGGACACAATAATCTATTTAATTTATTTGTGATATTTCTCGAGTTTGGTATGCTAGAGATATCGACGAGCTTGCCATTTGTCATGATGGCCCTATAGTAAAGTTGACTAAATGTGAATCCACTTCTTTGGTTTCTGACTACCACAGAAGGGATACAGTCGTGATGATACTTTTACTTCAGATACTCCATCGGTGAAGGTCGCTCTTAGTAGGGATCTTTTACTATAATAATAATGGGTATAATATAATTCCGTTGATAATTATTTCACTTATTTTATTTAAAATCCGACCAGCGAGGTGAGGCGGAGTGCTCAATCGTTCGAAAACGTATTGTCTAAGGAAATGTCAAAAGCTTGGCGGAATGTCCTAAGTTTTTGACATTTCTGACAAACGTAATCGATCTTAGACGATACGTTTTCGGACGATTGTGCACTCCGCCTCACCCCGCAGAGAATAATTCTATAAGGCTGTTTATGTGCGAGGATTTTTTTCCCCAGTATCACTTCTTTATCGCATCATGAAGTGACGGATATTTTGATTGCGCATCGCGATTTTAACGGTATTTTTGACAGATAAATTATTCCTGTTTCGCCTAGTGAATGACAAAGAAAGATTGCCAAACTGATGCGATAGACGCTATAGATAGGACACGAAATAGCTCTCTGATTGGATTATACGAGTAGGTAGAAGTCAATTTTATATATTTTGTGACAAAGAAACGTACTAAGGCTGGGTTGTACGAAAACGAAGTTAAGCTAAAATTGTTTGTTGTTAATTGACACGATTAAAGTTAAAAATAGGGTCGATAGCTGACCTAAAAATAAATCTGGACATTCGAGGCAATTTTAATTTTTAATCGTTACATTTTCATAATTAATTTTGGTGCAACTCGGCCTCAGATAAGTTTGACATATCTTCATATTTTTAGTGTGTTCAACTAGCTGATTAAAGCGCGCTTTTTTTTACTGAATTTCGCTTTGACAGGTTTTCTAGTATGTAACATCAATCCATTCATTCAATGAAAAAAATATAAAGAGCGCTTTAAACAGTACGAACACAAGTTACAAGGTACCTAAGAGTTAAGACATAACTACTTTTTTTTTTTTTTTTTGGTTCTCTTCTCCCGATGGATGATGAATGAGATGATAGGGAAGGCAAAGGGTCTAGCCCATACAGCCAAGTCTGACGTAATATATCTTTCTTTTTCATGAATTAATGAGGTCATCATCAAATTCCAGATGCTGCAGAATTTGATGCTGTTCTTGGAGTCACTCGCGGAACCATCCACTGCTCAAACACGTCGGGTAAAATATGGGAGTTGACAGCGCGGGAAAACCGCAAAAAATAAACTGCAACTTGTGCCCCATATTTAAAGTCCAATTTATCGTTTTCCATAATTATTCACATTGTAGCACATTATTAAACAAAACAACACCACTTTTGACCAATAATATCCACAGTAAATTAATTTACAAAACAAAAACTTGCACTTGACATGTCCACGCAAAATGGCGCGAAGAACTCCTAAGACATAACTACGTTAAAGTTAAAAATAATAATAACACGGAAGCATTTTGTCGTCTTTAACGCCCTACGTCACGTCATCCGGACTGCCCAGATCTTAAAAATGTTATTGTTATTTAATCTGTCACCTTATATTTTGTTATTCATTATAAAAATACTTCGATCAGGAGCTAAATATATATGTAAAAAAACAAAGGAAACTTCACTACTTCATAGCTTATTTTCGTAAATTATTAATTTTACTTAAATAATAACAAAATTATTTAAAAAAACCGGTTAGTAAGGTTTATAAAGTAGGTATCATGAAGTAGGTACTTTTTAGTAGGTATAATCTTTTTTATTTTAAATGGGATAAATTTTAACACTAGCACAATATTTTTTTTTCCGATTAGTTAGTTTTGACGTAGACCTACATTTGGCTGAGCTCCATCTGGTAAAGCTTCGCGAACCAATCACAAATATATTTCTAAGACGGATAGTCAGTGTTTTATAGCAAAAGTATTACTGACTGTAGAACTTGTATACGTATCCCATGCCTGAATAAAAAAACAAAATAAACTGATATTTTTTGTAAAATTGTTTAACGTCTCTTGGATACATACTCTTTCAGGGTAAACAGTGAACTAAATAAAACATAACTTATGGCCTCAGCCAAACAAATATTGGAATTAAACTAGGTAAGTAAGTATACTGATAAACTTATTTTATTTATATTATTGTCTTTTCGCACATTTATTGACTTACAACAAAAAATATCCAGAACAGTTCTAGAGCCGAGAGAAATCTCACATATAATAATTTAATTTTGCTGGTGAGAAAGTGATATTAAATAATGATAAGTAATTTAATACCACAATAAAATAATAATTTTCTTTAAATTAACGTAGCAATGTTAGCTTAACTTTTCGGTAACAATACCGATATACTCGTAGATAAATCAGTCAGCAAGCGCAGTTTTTGCTCGTTTCATCCCGACTGTTCTCTCCGTTTGCGATTTTATGATCAAGGGCAAATTTTTCACTGTCATTTAAGTCGTTGCTATGTAGTAATTTGTCGTTTAAAAGTATCTGAAAAAATAAATAAATAAATGATAATGATTTTAAAAAAAAGTTTTCTTTCTAAATTTTGTAGAGTATAAATATATAAACATGCTTTATATAAAAAACCAAGTATTCATATATAGTAATGCTATTTGCTTATTAAACTTGAGTAAGATTATTTTGTATTTAATTGCTTTTTTTCACGAGTTATCATCTAATTCCAGAATTTGATGATTTTCTTGGAGTCACTCGTCGCGACATTATCGCCCAAGCACGTCGGGTATACCTATGGGAGTTTACAGCGCGAGATAACCGTAAATAATAACTGCAATATGTTTGCCATATATACGAGATAAAGTCAAATTGATTCCATAGTACATTATACAACAAAATGACTATAGCATAGTAAAGAATTTTGCTAAACAAAAAAGCTTGGACTTGACATATCCGTGCAAAATGGCGGGAACAACACCTAGTTATTTTTTATTTCCACATAATAGAAAGGAAAAGAACCTACGCCATTAAGCCTTATTAATAGTGTCTATCTTTGTACCCGTACTATGCACGACATGGGATGAAAGGTCCAAAAATGTGATCAACTGACGTCGACCCTGAACTATTATCAGTCCTTACAACTATACTAGCTTGTAAGGTTATTTAACCGCGGAATATTTAAAACAAATTTTACCTTATTAACTAAAGATCGAGCAGCTTCTTCTATATTAATATTTTCTTTCGCAGACGTCTCGAACCATCCGGCGAAACCTTTTTCTCTGCAGTACTCCTCCATCTTGGATGGAGTATTTACGATGCCTTCTTTTTGTTGGTCACACTGGCAAAAGAAATAGACTTTTGAAAGACTAGAATCCAAGAGACGTTAAACATATTTTTAAAAATATATGGCTCGTCTCGAACCATCCGGCGAAACCTTTTTCTCTGCAGTACTCCTCCATCTTGGATGGAGTATTTACGATACCTTCTTTTTGTTGGTCACACTGGCAAAAGAAATAGACTTTTGAAAGACTAGAATCCAAGAGACGTTAAACATATTTTTAAAAATATATGGCAAAAAATATAAAACATTTATTGAGTATCCAATTTTTTTTGGGTATCCAAAAAAAAAACTATGGGTTTAATTAAACCTTTATACATTCTACAATAAAGTTATGAAATGTATGAATAATTTTAATGGAATATCATGTTATTGCTCACTAAAAGATAAAATAATAAAAGAAAAAACAATATTATGTTTATTGCGTCTATAGGACACGCATGCGGATGAGAATGGCACGCTGAGATAGTTATTTATTTAGATTCATTTTCTCAGCGCTTGTATTATTTATCTTATCAAAGCAATAAATCGCAATTAGGTTACTCGGCAATTACTCAAGTGTCTTATCAAATAAGCCCACGTTGTTGTTATTGTTAATATTGTAGCGTAATTCTTTATTCATTGAAATTAAGCCACTTAATGTCACATTATTACAATGTCGAACTGATAAGTGTACGTGATATCTCATGGTGAAATGATACCATTGCTTTTTAGTTTTACACTGGAATATCTAGTGTAATACAAATTTAGGCGGAAGGCCTATTTAACCGGGGCCTTAAAATTATAAAATAATTTGATACTATTTTTTTGAAAGTTAAATTTTTGGGAATTCAAAGGCACTTATTCAAATATGCATTACTTATATTGTTATTGTTCGACTAAAAAACTTATTTTAATTGGGTGTATCAGGCAAAGCTTTTTGTAGATGTCGCTAATGGCACTGGTACCTTATTTTGCACCTATATCGCATTTAAAAAAAAATGTTTTTGTATTTTTAATTTTTATAACAGAATAATGTATTTTAAATTAACGTTACCTACCTTAAAAACGAATTAAGAAAGCGCACACCGTCTTTAAAAAGAAAAAAGGTTTTATTAATAGAACGGCAATTTTGAGATCACCATATCTTTGATATCGCTTAGAAATCTCGTTTTGTACAATTAAAAGCTACTCACTTCGGCATAATATCCAGAAAATAATAAATTTCGTAATAAGTTTTCTATGCAACTGGCAGTTATATTAGGTACCATCTATCACGCGCTATCTACCGTGATAAAAAGTTAGTGATACACCCCATTGCTTGATTATTAACATAAAATTAAAACATGGTCACTTTTTTGATTGTTTGAGTAGTGTGTTTGTGGTAAATAAGAAATACAGTTAGATAAAACAATATAAATGCGTTGGGGTATATAATAAAATAAAAGTAATAAGAATTAACTTAAAAAAAAATATTAAAAAATTTCAGCGTACCTTTTGCTGTCTGTAAGGTACAGAAATTATCAGATAGGTAACAAAAATTCATTTTTTTAAGGTGAGCTGTATAGTATCACAAGAAGAATGACAAGAAAGTACCACAATACGATGAGATGGTTGCAATAAATTTATCATTTTTATTTCTTCTTACCTTATTGGCAAGTAAAACGCAAGGTATCGGGGATCCATCGGGCAACTGTACTTTGGCATCCAAGTCTGTTTTCCACTTGACGACGGCATCAAAGGTGGCAGCGCGAGTTACATCAAATACAATGAAGGCCCCAACCGCCTCCTTGTAGTAAACCCTTGTCATGTTGCCGAACCTCTCTTGCCCTGAAATTTGCACATTTATGAACATTTTGTTTCATAGTCGAGCTATAACACAGGATACAATTTGTTCAAAAAATGTCACAATGATGTTAAAAGAAAATTTTAACCGACACTATGTTTGGGTTTGGTAATATGAATAAGGTTTTGTGTAATATTAAAACTGAAATTACCAAATAATTACCGGCTAATAATAGTGAAGCGATTTTAGTTGCATGTCAGTAGAAGTTTCTAGAATTTGTGATATTGCCCTGTGTAATAATAACTTACTTACTCGTAATGTCAATAAAGAAGTGAAATTGACTGATAGTGACGCGGGAGAAAATTTAAGAAACATGTAATAAAATGGTTGTTCGATATTGGCATTGAAATATCAGAGCAAAAATTACTACACATTCTCGAATAAAGACACAGATAGGCATATATATTTAGTTTATTTATATATTTCATATCCTCACCTAATTAATTAGTTTGTTATTATATGTCCCATTATTGACTTATATATCTTATAGTAACCGTAATGAGCCTCAACGGAGTCAAGCAATGCGCGGGCCCTGGCCCTTATTGGTGACTCAATCATACACCACCCAGCAGAGATGTACCTCTGTAAACAACATATCCATATTTTGTACCACTAAAATTCTCTGCAATTCATGTAAACTTTGGTCAATAAATGATTTGTATTTGTAATGATGGCCGAAGAATTGGTTGACATATCTCTTGATTAGTGTTACACAATCTTGCTCTTGGTCTTGCAGTCTTAGTCTTGCTATTTTGCAAGAACAAGACTACTGATATGGTTGCAAGACCAAGACTACCCTTTTTTCATATTTTGCTAAAGTGTTTACTTTTTTTGAGGTTAAGTTTTTGTTTTCAATAAATTTTAATTGCGTCGTGTCCATAATAAATATTTTTTTGTTCGTAAGGAACTTAACGCAAATAATTTTATTTTAGTATACCTAAATCCTACCTATACCTAATGCCTCCTAGGTCTAGCGGTTAATTCCTCGAGTTAGGACTTGGAGGTACAGGGTTTGATTCCTGATAAATTATTTAATTTATTTGTGATATTTCTCAAGTTTGGTACCCTAAAGACATCGAGGAGAGAGATTTCCTTAGTACAATTGGAAAATAAAATTTATATTGAGTCAGAGTAAGAGTCCTCGCCAACCCGTCTGGCCAGCGAGTGTAGGCCAAATTCTCCAGATATATGTTCTGGAAGGCCCATCTCCAGCAGTGGAGGTCTAGGACGCTGTGTTGTGTTCTAGGGGCTGTAATAAAAAAATAAAAAAATAAGAGTCTTGCAGAAGTCTTGTGCAAGACCAAGACCACCTACTCTGTATTCTATAGACTGGCTAAGTCTTGGTCTTGCTCTGGGCAACACTACTCTTGATTGACGTCTTTACTAGAAAGTAAAGTGCAATGTGCCATAGCTGCAGTCTGATGATAGTGTTAGTGTACCAGTTGAAGACTTTAAGCGCGAAGTCGACGCCGATGATGACGCGGTAGTTCTGTCTTCAGAACTGACGCACGTATTTTTTAATGGACGTCTTTATTATAGTATTGTTACCTGCAATGTCCCATAGCTGCAGTCTAATGATAGTGTTAACGTCCCAGTTGAGGACTTTAAGCGCGAAGTCGACGCCGATGATGACGCGGTAGTTCTGTCTTCAGAACTGACGGACGTATTTTTTAATAGACGTCTTTATTATAGTATTGTTACCTGCAATGTCCCATAGCTGCAGTCTAATGATGGTGTTAACGTCCCAGTTGAAGACTTTAAGCGCGAAGTCGACGCCGATGATGACGCGGTAGTTCTGTCTTCAGAACTGACGGACGTATTTTTTAATGGACGTCTTGATTATAGTATTGTTACCTGCAATGTCCCATAGCTGCAGTCTAATGATGGTGTTAGCGTCCCAGTTAAGGACTTTAAGCGCGAAGTCGACTCCGATAGTGGCACGGTAGTGCTGGCTAAAGAATTGATGGACATATCTCTTGATTATGGACGTCTTTCCTGTTCCGAGCTCTCCGATCACCAGGATCTTATAGAGGTGCTCCCGACGCTCGCCAGGGACCGATGCGTGTGACTGAAAAAATACGAAATAAACCATACAGAGTTGGGCGCATATTGTTGAATTGGTACCATTGAGCTGATTATGCGCGATGCTACTTTTAGTCATCCCGTACTTGATGCTTCACAGAGTATGGGAACCACCGAAGAACGAATATTTTTGATATTCGCATTGGTACAACGTTGTACGAACCCCGTACCTGGGGAAGGATCTTCCAAACCCATTTACACGAAAAACACCGTAAATAAGACAGAGCAGCTAAAGACCTCAGAGCTTCTTTTACGCCCTTAGCAAACTCGTGTGATGGCTCAATAGATGCTGAATACTTTAGTTTAAAAGATCATTTCACTGAAAAATGCCAAAAGCAATTCTCTAACAACTAAAATTAAAATTTATATAATTAGGACTATAAGTTTAAGGTTTAGAGGAATGAGAAAGCAAGTGAGATGGGTAGGATGGAGCAGGTATTTAATCATTCATGTTTGAACGTATGAATGATTAAATATGAATGAATAATGAATTAGTTAATAATTATATTTATTTTTGTAATGTTATTTTAATAAATAATGATTAAAAATCTAAAACGTCTGTTCTCGTCGCCTCATTTATTCGATTACTTTAAAATCAATGCATATTTTTAATGGGGTTTTTTCCACTGTAACTATAAAATATGAAAAAATATAGTACGGTGGTATGGTAGATGGCTTGAAACCAATACCGGCTTGATCAAAATGATAATACTTCGCTGGTAGAATTTATATTAGAAAACCTTAAACAATTATTAATACGTAAATAAAAAATAATAATAACAAATACCATTGCTGAACTCACTCCGGATCCGGTATTCGGCTTCGGTTTCGGCGACATAATATAAAAAATTGGATATTCAAAACTCTAAATTGTAAAATTCTATAAATTCAGTAATTGTCAGGAAACACGACAAAAAATCCAGTAAAGTTTATCAGTTGCAGGTCTTAGAATATTCTCGAATAAAATGTTCCACATTGCACACTAAAAATACTTATAAATTGCACATTTTTAAGAGCGCACTATTAATTTAGTCCAAATTCATATAAATCCAATAAAAGACGAGAACAAAATAATATACAAAAAAAAAAAACGATAGTATTCACTCCAAACGAGAAATAAAATATAAATATTTTAAATTAGCACTAAAGTTCGAGAACAAATTTAAAAAAATAATAATTATTATTATTATTATTAAAATTCTAAGAGATAACAAAACGATTGTATCCACTCCAAAGACTCAAACGAAGTAAGAGATAAAATTTCGGATATATTTATATAAGGAGCAACTAAGGCCGAAGCCACACTTTTCGTTAAATACGATTTACCCGGCTTTGCCCGTGTAATGGCTATAGGGTTACATGTAATGCTCACACAATAATATTTTGCTATTTTTCTTTGTCTACAATTAGATAATGAAAGTGAAAATATGTCCAAAATTTCCTACCCTATACAAGACATTTTTGCAAGAAACTCCTCATAAACGACCTTGGTACCTTAGATTATACCCAAACAGAAAAACTTATAGAAATAGATAAATAAATATAGATAGAGAGATAAAAAAATAAATATATAATAAACGTTAAGATAAAATACACTAGAAATAACTATACACCAGAATACTCAAATTATATACCTATAGATTCATAAATTTAATAATAGTCATAAAATAAATATGGTGGAATATAATATAATATGTATATAATATAATAATAGTATGCATGGCATGATAAATTAATTTAATAAATAATAAAACTAAAATAATATTGAGGCATAAAATTTATACTCTTAAATAATAAAATGTAACCAAGGAAGAAACTGATCTTCAGCTTAACCCAGAGAATTCTAGTCTGGGGATCAGAGTTCCTCCAAAAAATTATGTAAACAATTTTTGGGAACAAGTAAACGTTTTTGTATTTGTATTTTTGTAATGTCAGTAATTTATATCCTAGAAAAAAGTACATTTGAAAATTCACTGAAAATGTTGGTTTGTGCGAGCGAGAAGGTTGCAAAAGCGTTAAACACTAAACAGACAGCCAAAGTTAAAAATAGGTAATAATTTAATGTCAGAAGGTATGTGATTAAATTTTTTAACATAGCCAATAGTACCATTGATAGTCCGCAGTTGTTACAAAAGTTAGATATAGGAGTACCAGGAAGAACGTTGCGTCTCAACACGACATTCGGCTTACTACCACACGCCGATACGAGCTATCGTCGGAATTCATTCATCTGGAGGACCTGCAGTCGATTTGATGAGCTTTTGCGTGATTCGATTTTGACCTATTTTGTACAAGCTATAAGGCGGCTAGGCGAGCACTCAGTACAAAGTACTTTAATATGTCGCTACCTTGACTTTCTATTATTATCATTTTGCTATAACTACACGACTGTGAATGATTGCTTTATTGTTCTGTTTATTGTTTTATAATATTTTTGAAAATGTGTTTCTATACTAAAGACTGTAGTGCCGTGTCTGTTGTTTCTATCTGTGGAAACTTTTTAGTGGTTTAAGTGTTTATATTTATGTCTAATTAAAATTCTGTAACTATAAGTTTTCCTAATAAAATAAAATAAATAAATAATAAAATAAAACTTTTATAGCCATCTTTAAGAATCATCCATCCATACATCCTTACAAATTTAGCGATTATAATATTAGTAACATACAATATTTGTAAACTGATTCTTAAAGAAAAGTAAATAAGGTACAAAATAATGTTATAAGTAAGGTAGCGAGAAAATAAACAGTGTTATCGTTCATATGTTTATCAATTCGAGTATTTGTCATATTATAGACATTCCTTAGGTAGTTAACCGATTTAAAACACTTCTGCTTCTTGCGGTAGTATAAGTAATCAGAGTACAATTCCACTATGATGCTAACGTAACCTACTTTGGGGAAGAAACAAGGACTCGTACAGGAAAAGTTATGTTTGAAAAAGTTTTTTTTATGAAGGGAGTTCACACTTAGCTATCCCATCATGGCAAGTGTCAAGCTCGTTATGTCCCTAGTGTCTTTGTGGAATATTCCTTAAATTAAAGTGAATTGAATTCACAATTTGCGGCTTAATTTCTAAATTAAACCAAAGGGTATAATCTGCAGCTGTGTCTAGCTTTTATAGATTACAAGAAAGCCTTCGACTCCATAAAAAGCGGAGCTGTTCTGAAATCCTTGCAGCGATGCCTAATAGACTATCAATATTAGAATAGTTTTATATTTTCAAGTTTATGTATGCCTATGTGTGTGTGTGTATATATGTATGTTTATTTCTGTTGTAGTTATTCTGTTATTGATGTAATGCCTATTCCTTCGTAATTCTTGTACTATTGTATTCATTTTTATTTTTAAATTTATTATCATTGTTTTCTTTGCTTACTTTTATTGTATCTGTCAGCGAACTCTTATTACATTGGCTTTATCATATTACTATTTTCTCCTATATATGTATAAATTAGCTGTAACAATTCCTAAATAAATAAATAAATATGTTGAGGTGCTGAAATGTCTCTATAGCTCCGCGTTTATGACCGTCTAGTTACAAAAACCGATCCAACGCGCAGAGGCGTGGTAAAGGGGATATGACATCCTATGTTTTACGAACGTCTTGGAAGATGTTTTTAAAATTATCGACTGGAATTACTGCGGCATAAATATCAATGGAGGATACATCTCACACCTCCGATTCGCGAATTTTATTGTTGCTGATCATTTTAGCCTACATCCAGCAGTGGAGAGACAGGCTGATATGTATAAAGATCCGCTTTCCAAATTTAAGTTGTATGTTAAGTTAAATTGTTCCTTAATATTAAGCTTAATTATTATTATTATATTATTAGACTACAGTATAATTATATTTTAACTTTAATTTTATTTTACTAATGTTTTGTTTTGTTTCTTATTTAAGTTATTTTTATTGTCCATAAATAAATATAAACAAATGATGATGAAGATAATGTTATATATCTTGAACTGAAAAATATATTTTATAAATTTTTCGATCAAAATATTTATAGCATGCTTAAATGTTAATTTGATGTAATGGAAAATCGTTAGTTAACTGATATTTTTTAGGATTTACGCTGATATAATCAGTCTTTACAAATACAATGCCGTTAACTAACTCATGTTATTATTATTATTATTTTTTTTATTTAAAACTTTATTGCACGTTATACAAGGGGCGGACTTAATGCTGCTAGACATTATCTGACAGCCAAGCTTAGGGACAATGTGGACCATTTCAAATGTAAAGTACGTGCATTTATTTATTTATTCGAAGAGAAAGAACAGAGACAGGCAGTATAAGAACAATTAGGAAACGATACAGTAGGAGCCATTAGAATTATACCCGCCACCAAAATATTTCCCACTGTGGACAATAGTGCACCATTTATATTTTTAGATACGTTAGTACTACATATGTATACCTTGGTCAGGTATAATGGATAATACAATTGCAGTGTCCGAATTTATGGAACTATCAATAAACTCCCAAGCAAACCTCACCCAGCGAGCTAAACCGACAACAACAGCTTCTTTATTTTGGCCTTAAATGCGGCGCGAGAATTGCTAAATATATCGACGTCTAATAACCGACTGTTGTACGTCTCGCACATTCGGCGTACTGGTGCGCGGAGACCGGCTACTGTGCGTGTGCGGGTGATATAGAAAAGGTCCCTGGAACGAGTCTGCCTCGAGGGGGCACTGTAACATATACTTTCAGTCAAAGTCGGGCAACTAAATAGACCACGACAGTCGAGTAAGCGACATCAGTCTGTAGTGTAAACAACTCGTAGGGAAGGGAAACTGATGTCAGTCATCGGTGTCTGATTCCAGATGCTTACATTCCTGGGTCTCGCGCGCTACTTATCATCAAATGAGTACGAAATCAACGTTCTAGAATATAAAAAAAAAGATTAATTTTCTGGGTAATTACGAATGACCTATAGAATGCATTCTAAACATCTCAGCTCTACAAACACGGTACCTACATTCCAGCGAGCATATTGAGTGCACAAATTCCTGTATAAATATTGCACAAGCTTGAATATCATGTAGAGTTAACCACGACGGCTTGTGGTAAGCCAAGCCCTGGGATCGGGTATCATGCACGCACCACCGACGGCGAGGCCTCCGAGTTCGATTTGCGGACAAACGATACTGTTCACTGTGATAAGTATGCATTGCAAAATTATAAGTTACTTCCAAACAAGTAAAAGTAAAAAAAGTAAAATATCATCACGACCGTTTCCGTTTCGGGGTGGTCAGAAACCACGCTTATTAAGCGGATTTACATCCGCCAACTTTACTATAGGCCAATCATGACAAGTGGCAAGCTCGTCGATGTCTCCAGCGAACCAAACTCGAGAAATATCACAAATAAATTAAATATTAATTAAAATGTATTTTTATTTACATTAACAAATATTTTTGTGTCCCGACCACGACTAGAACCCGGTACCTCCGTGTCTAAATCTACGGACTTAACCACTAGACTACGGAGGCACTTATAACACTCTATTACTAAGTTTAGTTGTATTTGTTGTTGGATATTGTCAATAGATTTCCTTGATTAAATGAATAAGGGACTTTTCACGTCTATGCGTTCACGACACGGTCACAGTGCCGTATACAGTAGAAATGTATGAGCTATAAAGACAGCTTTCACAAGGCACGGCGACCGCGGCGTGTCTGTATGACGCCTGTGCTTATATCAACTATCAACACGGTTTATGCGCGGCAACCATCTTAGTTGTGCTTGTAGTGACTTGTATAGACTCGTTCACAAGCGCAAGGCAAACAGTACGGCGAGCGCGTGAAATGCATTTCATCGCTAACATCACAGGGTCCTTTTTTATACTAGCACGACATGTAACCTTGCCCCCACCTGATGGTAAGTGGCGCGGGAGTTCTATGAGTGTTAGCAACTGGAATCAACACTTATGACTGACTGACATCAGTCCCTAAAACTATGCTGGCTTGAATGGGCATGACGGCAATCAACCATCAGTAGGTAGGCGACCTCCTATTTGTTGTTCTCGTTAAAAGTATATGCCATTTGTAAAGATGTCAAATAAAAAAATATAAAAAAACTTTATTCGAAGTCAAAAAGTACAAGTTTACATTTTATAAGTCAGTAGGTATAAAACTAATATTTAACGCAGATCATAGAGTGACGTAAACTATCCACCAGTACTTGTAAAACACTGCAACCCGAACGAGGAGTACCTGTGTTCCGGGAAGCAGTATTCATTGTGTGCGGAATGAGTATGATTCGATATATGTATTTATACACCTAAGAAACTAGAATTAAAATTAAATGCCAATATGAACTAATATTGTGAGCTTGCCATGGTGATATTTCTATAAAAATACAACTGCTTGAAACTAGACATACTAAACTCGAAGCCTAACCGTTTTTTAAAAACCAAATCAAAGATTTTAACTTTGGTTTTTATAATTTACCTTAGCTTAACATCAATGTGTTAATCAATGTATTATATATATATATATATCAAATTAAATTACAAAAGTAGAAGTGCAGCCTACCATGTGGAATAAGACCATCAATGCTTATCAGAACAGGAATATGACAAAACAAAATGGGCGACCGTGTGTAACCCGTGTGCATGTGAAACAGCTAGCACGGGACGGCTCTAAGCTGTTTAAACGGCAACCGTATGCATGTGGAAAGGCCCTTAAACTCGAATACTCGTATAGCCCGATATTTATTTTTTCCTATATTTTGTTTGCTGTGAGTCAGATATGATCAAATCAAATTTTTTTTTATGATCAAACCCAGACATTGAAGAGTTACTAAATAAAAAAATATATTAGTCTCCGAGTCAACTAGGTCTAAATATTTAATATGTATTTTATTTCTAATTTTAATTGTATAAAGGTTATAAAACTATTGTAATAGTTGTTTACTTAACAATAAAACATAATTTATATAAATGTTTATTGCATTATGTACGAGTACGAGTATTCCATACTAATATCATAAATGTGAAAAACTTTTTATATAATGTATGTATGTAAGCGAAAAATAAACTTTTTGTAGGTACATATTTGAATTTCTTTTTCTTGGCATACTGCCACATCACATACACTTGATCAGTCATTTATATATATATAGTTTTTATTTTGAAATTAGTTCATATATTTGTATTAGCTTTTTTTATTTTATTTAATATCTTTATACATTACTTCGAATATTTGTATATCAATCAGCACATTATTAGTGAAATTATCAGTTTCGATATAAAAGATGTATCACATTTTAAATACGATGGAAATATTAATAGAAAAAGTATATTAATGATGATTTTTTCCAACTTATTTGTGTAACTTTTAATAGTAAATATAAATAATAAAACTGTAGTTTAATATTGATTTTATGTAGGTTTTAGGTTAACATATCGTTACGTTACGAACCTACTCGTATGTAAATAGTTTACAATGTGACCGGGTATAAAAAAGTATCGTAGGTTGAATCAAATGCAGTTGATAAAACAGAACTAGTTTTGTATGCCGCACTTGAGTAAATAGGTATGTAGATACCTAATACTAAAATATCCTATTACTACATTTCATTAAAACATGAGCACACGGTGTACTCACGAAGTTCATGTTGATGATCCTCGATGAAAGTATTTACGTCGCTGAATACTAGGGTTAAATTCAACGTACAGTATACAGGACGACGGTCTCGGTGCTGAAGCCGCAGCACTCGCAGACGGTCAGGTAGCAATCACCGTCCTCCTCGAAGGTCATAGCGCGCGCGCATCGCTCGGAGAACCCGACTCCACTGCCAACGGATCCCCGCCGCGCAAGCGCGATGCATATGCACAATTTAAACCACAACTGGATCAAATTGAACATCAAAATAGTCACTCACCGACGAAGTGGACGCCCCGTTCCCGGCCTTGTCGTCCGGCTCTATGAGGTCTCCGTACGGCGGCATCGCGTCGTCGTAAGCTTCTTCCTCCGTGTCGACGTCCCGAGACTGCGGAGAGGGCGAGGCGGACTGCGGCGGGACAGCCAGTCGCACGCGGGCCAGCGCCACCGCCTCCACTAACGACCCCACTTCTTTCGACGCGCTCCCCTCTTCGTCCCCATGATCCTCCGAAAAACAAGCCGACGCCTGAGCTACAAAAGCTATTCGTCTCCGTATGGCGCTATCGGTACTTGGCTCTTCGACGGGCCTCTCCATTTCTGGCTGCGTTTGACTTCGACGCGTCCACGCAGACTTTGCGAACGGTTTTGTCGACACAGGACGTTCGACGGCCACGTCCAGAATCGTCGGTTCCGGAGATTTGGACGGAGGAATATCTAGATCCGTAGCGGGTCCTGTTGGCCCGAGCTCGGCGGTCTCGGCCGGCTCCTCCATGTCGCGCACGGACGACGATTGCGACGACGAAGCCTCGGCGAGAGCCCCCGGCGCCGGCGAGCCCTCCCCGCGCCGCCGCCCGATACTGCCGAGTCTGCGAACGAAAGCCCCGGCCCCCTCCTTTTTCTTCTTTTCTACGTTGGGAGAGCCGCCGGCGCTCTTGGAGGCGGTTGAGGCGGCGTCGTGTTTGGACTTTTTGTTTTTCTTGCGCATCCTGTCATCGACGAGCGCGGGTCCCTCGCTGTCTGACGCCGAGGACTTGGTGGAGCCGCTTCGCTTGATGGTGGCGAGGTTGTTAAATGGCGAGCGCAGGCGGTGCAGCGTGCGGGTGAGGCGGGAGGGCGGTTCGGACGGCTCCTCTGCTTGCATGTCTGTGTGGACAGCGCGCGCACTGTCGACTGGCGCGCCCGGACCCTCCGCCGCGAGACCTTCGTTCTGCTCCATCACCCTGAGTCCTTCTCCTCACAGAACTAGGTACTATTTATTTTTCCGCAACGTAAATAACACAATAGATTTTTATAATTTTAACGGGTCTTTACGCGATTTACCTTAGAGACATATTTCTCCCGACGTTTCAGCCAAGTTGCATTGGCCGTGGTCACGGGTCGACAAATTATAAAAATCTATTATGAGTGTGCGCGAAAGTTTAAAAATTAAATAACACAGCTTACTACATGCGTAGTGTTACGTCACACTATGTTAGGTAAGCAATTGATAAATATACGGTCGATATCAAAAGACCAGACATCGCGGGGCTTCATAGCGGTAGTTTCCATTTCAGAATCCCTACAAGTACAGTTTACGTTCTGCTGATCCCCTAAACCGTAAAATACTAATTAGACTACAAATTACACTTCCTACCGATGACCCGTGAAGTAGGCTAGGGCCACACTGCTATTCGATCCTGTAACTATAATCTCTATGTAACTGATACCCTGAGTACCTATCACAATGCCTAATCAGCAAATTATTTTTAAAAGTTCAATTTTACACGAGTTATTAAAGGGGTTCTTTTGTGAATAATATCATCATCATCACGACCGTTTCCCTTCCGGGGTGGTCAGGAACCACGCTTATAAAAAACCGGATTCACATTTAGCCAACTTTAGGTACTATAGGCCAATCATGACAAGTGGCAAGCTCTTCTCTAGCGTACCAAACTCGAGAAATATCACAAATGAATTAAATTTATTTATTTACATTAATAAATATTTTTGTGTCCCGACCAGGAATCGAACCTGGTACCTCCGAGTCTAAATCCACGGACTTCACCGCTAGACCACGGAGGCAGTTTTTGTTTGTTTTGTCCGCAAACTAGTGTCTTAAGAACTACTGGTCTAATTTACTAGAAATTTGGAATTTTATTTTTTATTTATTTATTGGTTGTACAAAATCACAGCATTAAATTAATACATATTTGACGATAGATACAATACATATACATAAACAATATTTAGTTTTGAAGATATTTTAAGTCATCTACTATAAGGATTCGATATTATTACCTCTGAACCCTAAAAAAACAGACACGAAACAGTTACCAAATGAAAATAAAAATAGTAAGCAAAAAAAAAAACTAGTTTTACAGAAATTAGAAAAAAAAATCTGAGCAAGAGTGTTGCGAGACTTAGTCATGTGGTCTTGTAAACATATGGGTCGTCTTGGTCATGCAAAAAAGCAAGACCAAGATTGGCCAACGTCAATCTAAATAATAAATAATAATAAATATTTCCAGACAGGTCACACAGCGCCATCTAGTTTCCGTGGTAAGCTACGAGGCTTGTGTTACGGAAACTAGATGGTTGATAAACTACATATTAATTTTGTTTTTTATTTTGGAAATATATACATATAAACACCCAGACCGAGACAAATTATACAATGTACAACTTGCCCCCGGTGGGAATCGAACCCACGACCTCCCGAGTTCACGGCAACGTTTGTTACCATTAGACCACGGAGGCGGTCAAATTATGTTAATATATTTTAAACTTGGGTATATTTTTCTCTGGGCTTCATAGAACTAAGATTATCGCCATCTTAGATTCAAACATCGTGTAGGAATTCGCGAGTAACTGCGACGTAAGAAGGGAAGTCTCAATAAAGATTCTATTAGCAGTTGATTGATATCAACTGGCTTGACGTAATGCAATCAATTGTGCATTCGACAATGGTACTCTAACAACTTAAGAACTAGAACCTACTTAATGTTGTATTAATTAAAATGCAGACGGTTAAGGACCAGTAATTCACTTTTGTAACTTTGAGTACGCATTACCCATACACGTTTCTGCATTTAAAGTTGGCTAAATGTGAATTTGCTTCTTTATAAGCGTGGTTTCTAACCACCCCGAAAGGGAAACGGTCGTGATGATACTTTACTTTTTACTTTACCTATTAATCTATTTAATGGTTGCACCTACCTCACAACACAAATTGTTTCATTGTCCCAAAGGTTGGTTGCTAGAGAATGCCTAGCGGCATTAAGCCCGCCTCTTGTACATAGTGCAATACAGTTTTTAAATAAATTAATATGCCGAATACATGACTTCTAAGATAGAGAACTTTTTGACAAACTTTTCCCACTTTTTCTCCTTTATTATGTATTAATACAATTTAAAATAATTACAATTATAAGATATTTCTAGAGTATGGTACGCAGAAAGTCTTTTGTTCTGGAATTCAGCAACGAAACGCGCCCAGCGTTTTAGTCACCATACTGCGCCGACACGATTTATATTTAAATTAGGTTTTGTATATTTTTTTGTACGAAATAAATGATTAGGTATACCTATATATATATATATATATTTTTTATATTACGCAAAGTACAAAGGCGGACTATGTCCGTAGACATTATCTGACAGCCAAACCTTAGGGACAAATTTAAACAAATATAGGTGCAATGAAATGATGTTAAATATAATATACAATTATAGGATAGATTTAATAAATATATAATAAACCTTTATATAGGTATTATAATATCAATATACTTATAACACAATATTATACATACACAAATCCAACTTACGTGGTTTAGTTCATAAAGTGTGAATATATCGGTTTTTATAAATGACAATAAGTTAGTTGCCTGCCTCATGTTCACCGGAAGATCATTTCAGCGACTATGAAGGTTTTCGAGACAAAACCAGAATGATGTGAGGGAACAAAAAAAGAGAGTTGTACGAAGAATGTAAAGATTTATGGAAAGAACTCTAATTTTTTTTTTCTTTTCCACAATATGGCGTGTGGTTGTTGCCTTACTGAAATTTCATTAATGTACTATCTTCAGTGACACTCGCGTGATTACAACAAATCAATTGACGTGAGAATCATCAAAATCTGACCACGCGTTTGGTCTCCAATGTGCCACAAAGGAACAAACATATGTACATACTTGTATATAGGCTGATAATCACATGACCTTTCTTTTCGTCGCGCAATCGGGTTAAGAATTCTGTGACGACGATTGGCAGCCACTTCTAGCACGATTTTCAGAGATGTGATCGTATTTGCGTAAACAATAATCAACCATATTTTACGAGAAAGACATTGACAAACTTGCCACTTGTTACGATGAGCCAAAAGTAAAGTTAACTAAATTGAATGAACCTACAGTCTACACCTTAAAAAGTGTGGTTTTTAATACAATAACCAACCTGTATATGATCTTCTGTCGCCTCCATACCCAAAGAATGCATCATCTTTTGTTTCACTTGTCTCAAATATCAAACACCGTGTAGGTACATTATAACACTTCGATTTAAACCCACTAACACATTAAAACCGTAGACAAAAATATCGAAATTATTCAGTCAAGTACTCGCGAAGAGAAATATGAATGCACTATCAATAGCCAGTGTTAATCATGAATTTGTTATCAGTAGATAAGAACCCAATATAGGTATTTTGTATGAGTAAGATAATTCACTTGATACCTACAGGTCATTCTGAACACCTTGTAGAATATACCTGACTACCAAATGAAAGTGCGAATTTAGGCATATCTAAACAATCAATGGGGTGTATCAGGCAAAGCTTTTTGTAGATTTTTATAACAGAAAAATGTATTTTAACTTAACGTTACCTAACTGCCTCCGTGGTCTAGCGGTTAAGTCCGTGGATTTAGACTCGGAGGTACCGGGTTCGATTCCTGGTCGGGACACAAAAATATTTATTAATGTAATTTATATTTAAGAATTAAATGTAATTAATATATAATTTATTTGTGATATTTCTCGAGTTTGGTACGCTGGAGACATCGACGAGCTTGCCACTTGTCATGATTGGCCTAAAGTAAAGTTGGCTAAATGTGAATTCGCTTATTTATAAGCGTGGTTTCTGACCACCCCGAAAGGGAAACGGTCGTGATGATACTTTAGTTTACTGTTACCTAACTTAAAAGACGAATTATGTAAGCAAACACCGTCTTTAAAATAAAAAAACTGTTGAATTAATAGAACCGCAATTTTGACATCACCATATCTTTGCTTTCGCTTGGAAATCTCGATTTGTACACTTAAAAGCTGCTCACTTCTGCATAATATCCAGAAAATAATAAATTTCGTAACAAAAATACAACATTTCTATGCAACTGACAGTTATATTAGGTACCATCTATCATGCGCTATCTGTCGTGATAAAAAGTTAGTGATACACCCCATTACAATACAACAAAAATATTTTTAATTTTATTTTTTTAGCTACAATATCAGTAAAGTATATATAATTATTATTTATGTATTATTATTTAGTATATTATAAATTTATATGTAGGTATAAAATATTACTTACAATTTCTATTTTCATATGTGCCACCTACTTTTCAGTTAAATGTTTAAAGTTGTCCCAATGGTTGGCTATGATAGAATGTCTCGCGGCATTAAAGTCCGCCTTTGTCTTTGTACATTAAAGTGTTAAATAAATAATAAATAAATAAAGTATCATCAAGACCGTAAACCCTTACGGGGTGGTCAGAAAACAGCGCTTTTAAAGAAGCGGATTCACATTTAGCCAACTTTACTATAAGCCTATCATTACAAGGGGCAAAGTCGCCGATGCCTCTAACGTAGGTACCAAACACGAAAATATCACAAATAAAAAATTGAGTCCCGACGACGCGACGACCAGGAACCCAGAACCCCATGTCTAAATCCACGGACTTGAACGTCACGGAGACAGTAGCTACAAATGGCTGTTCTACCACATCATTAACCAGTTTATAGCATCAAGGTATTCTCAGAATTACAACACTTATTCTGTCACTTAGTCGCAAACGTTAGATTGTCAAAATAGTGAATTCTGTTATATACTACCACTTTTAGCCCGAGTTTCTCCGATCATAGCCGACCTTACGTCAAAATAGCGTTTTCCACTATTTCAAAGGTCACCCATGGGGTTGCAACTTCAAAATCATTGGGAAAACGTGAATTAAATTGTCCGCCGGGAATTTATATTAATGTTAACAATGTTTATATTAATTAAACTAAGATTATGTATATTTACATTAAACATAGTCTGATAACACACATTAGGTAATAAATCAAAAATATGGCAAATACTAAAATAACCATATAATAGATTTTTGTTTAAATGAACGCATCGTAACGTTATTTCGCTGTCGTCTGTAGTGGAAACCTTTATACGAAAATACCAATTTTAATAGCGTTTTACACTAACAGTTCCGTTATTTAAGAGATTCCACTCAAAGAGTAATTCCACTATATAACGTTGGCGCTTAAGTAACATAATAGGGCTAGTGTTGCTAGTTGAAACATAATATTTTTTGTTTTAATGCAGCACCTACTCGTAGTGATTTCAGTGCTTCATTAAAATCATTAATAAATACTCAATTAGTTAAATTTCAGTAAGTGAAACCTATCCAACTGCGTAGAGGCGTGCGACAGGGGGATGTCATATCCCCGAAGCTGTTCACGAACGCGCTGGACTGGAATTACTGCGGCATAAATGTCAATGGAAAATACAACTTACACCTCCGTTTCGCGGATGACATAGTCATCATGGCCAACTCGCTCAAGGATCTTAGCGGAATGTTAAACGGCTAAATGTGGCTAACCAGCGGGTTGGTCTCGGAATGAACAATACAAAAGTTATGTTGAATAATCATGTCAAACCGAGGTCAATCTGTGTGGGGAACGTTACTCTCGAAGTTGTTCAAGAATACGTCTATCTTGGATAGACTATTCAGCTACGATCTGCCAACACCAGCAAACAAGCCGTCAGACGCATTCAGCTGGGATGGGCGGCATTCGGGAAACTTCGACACATCCTCTCATCGTCCATACAAGTAGCTGAAGACGAGAGTCTTCAACCAGTCCTCTTATTAATGTCGTACGGAGCAGAGATGTAGACACTGACAAATTCAAGCTCGCTTAGCCAGCTATGGATAGAGCTATGCTTGAAAATTATCTGATGGATAGAATTCGAAACGTCGGTTTTCATCAAAGAACCAAAGATACTCATATAGCTTTGAAAATTTGCAAGCAGAAGTAGCAAAGGGCCCGACACAACTGCGTAGAACTGACGACCGATGCGATGGTGCAAACGGGTTCTGGAGTGAAGACCACATACGGGACGGACGCAGAGTCGGACGACCCTCCGACAGATGGACGGATGAACTGAAGAAAGTGGCTCGCGAGGGTGGGATGAGGATTGCTAAAGACTGCGTGCAGTAGTGAGCCTTGGGGAAGGCCTACATCCAGCAGTGGAGAGACACGTGCTGATGATGATGAAGCGAAAACATTATTATTATTATTATTAATTAAATAAGTTAGGATAGTGAAATATTTCCAAGACCCCCCTCTCGCCAATTGTAAACACGTACTTATTGTAAATAATCGTTAATTACAATTTATCAGTGTGTAAACAATTATAGTCCTTAATAGCAATGGCGATAAGAGAAAAGTACTTATTTTTTATTTCCCACGCGCTTCTTTATCGATATTATTGTTAATTTACAATAATAATAAAAAAATATGAGGGCAAAAGCAAAGCATAGATATAGTCTAAACTATCAACTTACTAGAGAATAAAATTACGGTCATTTTGGCTTCTTTTATTGTTGTGTTCTCTTCTCCCGATGTATGATGAATGAGATGATAGGGAAGGCAAAGGGCCTAGCCCATACAACCAGTCTGACGTTATATATCTTTCTTTTTTATGAGTTAATGAGGACATCATCAAATTCGATGATGCAGAATTTGATGCTTCTCTTGGAGTCACTCGCGGCATTATATCTCAAACACGTCGGGTAAAATATGGAAGTTTACAGCGCGGCAAAACCACAAAAAATAAACTGCAACTTGTGCCCCATATTTAAAGTCCAATTTATCGTTTTCCATAATTATTCACATTGTAGCACATTATTAAACCAAGCAACACCACTTTTGAACAATAATATCCACAGTAAATTAAAAACTTGCACTTGACATGTTCACGCAAAATGGCGCGAAGAACCTCCTCTTCTTCTTTTATTAAAATAAATGGCAATCGCCGATGAGGCATTTATGCCAACTTCACGCTTGTATGAATTATTTAAAAAGTATATAATTTTAATTTTAAGCGCGACGCGGTGATAATATTTTTTTTTAGATTATAGTTACGATTTTGCTATTTGTCTCAGTCTAAAATTAAGTAGGTATATGATAGTGAAAATATAAGGTTGATAGAGAATACCTTCATGGTATTAATCTCGCCAATGTAGATAATTTTATTTGGTGTGCAATAAAGAATTGTATTATTATTAGAATCAACACAGAAATTCGTTGAATGTAGTTTAACTTTAATAATCTACAACGGGTTTCGATAAAATCTTCAAATATTACTGATAAAACAGAATCTATATTATACGCAAATAAGCAGGTAACTTGTCTACATGTAGTCGGGAAAAAACGTTTAATCCGGTACCTTGCGTTTGCGATACATTATGCATTTACAAAAGTCATTTACAATACGCAATGAATCGCTTGGACTCTTGAATGCTCAATAACCTTTTTTTTTTCAAACCAGAAAACGTTAAAAAAAAACTATAATAGGTGGTAGGCGGACTGACGGTGGTAATTTGCCCAGTCTGCTGGAGCGGGGAAGTATCCACTGTTCGTGCCGATAAACCCAGTAAAGTGTATCCACACATTTCGGAATCATGCCCAGTTAAGCCGTGTTAGGGACTGATGTCAGTCATGAGAGTGTCCGATTCCAGTTTCTAACATTCATGGACCTTTCGCGCCACTCATATATATATATATATATGTATACGACATCTGACCATGAGCTCACGTGATGGTAAGTGGCGTATTATATATATATTTTTAACTTTAAATTAAACGGTTGGTGGCGCTGGTTCATGATACTAGCATGCGATGTTACTTTAAGCATGATGATACTTTACTGATATTGTAGCAAAGAAACAGATTTTTTTGTTGTATTGTAATTGATTGTTTAGATATGATATTAATGTTACTAAAAGCATTGCTCACCTATGAATAGTTAAATTCCATTAGTTTTCTAGTCTAGTTATTTTCCATCAATGAATTGATAAGTACCAATGAAAGATAACAGTTATCTAACACATTAGTTACCTACAAATATAGGGTAATAGTGATTATGTTTACCCATAATGGAACATTGTTTCCGACATTCGAGAGGTAGGTACAGTCACACAAATCAGCGATGGATTTCAGAAAATACTTCGCTCTCCGGCATAAATGTCAGGGCTTTAATTCAGTTTTGTTTAATATACCTCTTGTTCCGAGACACGATAATAGTAACCTAAGCACGCTTAAAGGTGTTTCGAGACGTGTAGAAACTGTTTTGCCAAAGCTATGTGACGTCACAAAGACATTACTCCTCGCAGACTGCTCACAATATCCAGGTAGATCGCTCTAAGCGCTCTGTCAGTTTTTTGAAATTATGTCGCGCGCCATTTTCAAGTTTATTTAATATTAGGTTTTCTTTTAAATTATTTAATATTGTAATTCGTTTATAGGTACTGTTTGTATATTACTTCTAAAACAAATCTATAATTAATGTTTAAGTAGGAAGTGAAAATAAAATGTCTGTAAGACGGCAAGTTATTTTAAAAGACCAAAATAAGTTAATAATATTAAACTTTCCACAGATAAAGATGAATAAACCGAGAGATGTATGTTTGTTAGTATTCATACTCAAAGATGTGGAATCCGCAATTTATCTTCCATACATTTAAACAAAAAAACCGTTATGAATGAAAATGTGATTTAGACCGTTCCGAATTGCTATCACGTTTTGGGCATCCAAATCGTGATATTTGATTCGGAACGACTGTTAGTATCATATTCATTCTAAGCGCTCTGAGCTTGATTCGGAACGAGGGGATAGTGAGCACGATCTGTGACATCTCGTTCACCTGATGGTAAGCGGTACGCAAGGTCCGAGAATGGGAGCAACTGACGGCCGACACAAGTCTCCACCATTATGCTGGCCTATCAAGATGATTTTTACACTTTGCGTACTTACTTGACCACTTGAGAAATTCACAAATTCACAATTTCGCAGAGTTAAAGTGGCTCAATATCCGAAATCGCAGGTCTGCATATTCACTTACCTTTCTTTACAATGTCCTATTTAATCCAATGGCACCTCTTTACCTAAAAGATCGTTTCCAATTTCTGTGCGGTACACACAGTTGTTCTCTTCGCTCTTCCTCTAATAATCAATTAAAAATCCCGCCACATTGGTTACATATATATAAATGTAGTATGTAACCAATATATGTATGTGTTATCTATGGATTGTATGTATTTATATTATAGATTTAATATCGTTCTTTTTTTTAGTTATAAGTTTTTGACTCAATAAATCTCTTTATTTCAAATATTAGCGGTCATGCACCTTACAATCCCTGCTCACATCTCCCAAAGGTTAGCTGTTAGAAAATGTTTTTAGACATTAAGCTCGCCTATGTGCTGTAAAATGTATTATTTTCTGTGCAATAAAGAATTTATCTATCTATCTATCTATTTATTTATTTATTTATTAAAAACTTTATTGCACAAAGTACAAAGGCGGACTTAATGCCCGTAGACATTTTCTGACAGCCAAACCTTAGGGACAAATTAGAACATTTATAGGTGCAATGAAATAAATATTAATAGTAGGATAAATTCAATATAATTATATATACTTACATAATATACTTTAACATATACTGTAATATCAATATACTAAATACTAATACATACACAAAAATATACATAAATATACATACGAGTATATACACTTATTAACATTGTTGGGAGCTATTTAGAAAGTGTAGATAGACGAGTTTTTTGAACGAAGATCTGGTAGACGCTTGCCTTATGGTTACAGGGAGATTGTTCCATAAATTTGTGGCAACAACTGTAAAAGAATTTGAAACAAATCCAGAATGATGTAAGGGAACAGAAAGAAGTGAGTTGTGAGAAGAACGAAGGGATTTGTCGTGAAACGAAGAAAGATAGGCAAATTTATCCTTGAGGTATTTCGGTGTCGCAGGCTCGTTTAGAACAGAAAAAAGGAGACAGAGAACTCTTAGATTTCTGCGACAACGAATTGGCAGCCACTTCAACTTAGCACGATATTCAGAAATGTGATCGTATTTACGTAAACAGAAGATGAACCGGATACACGCGTTAAGTAACCGGTCCATTTTGTTGAGCAACATCTCTGACAGATCAATGCTGCAAACATCACCATAGTCGAGGAGAGGAAGGAGAAGGCTTTGAACTAGGGTTATTTTAGCTTTTAACGGCAGAAAATTTTTAAGCTTATTAAGAGAGTGCAGGGAAGCAAAAACTTTACTACTAGTTTTGGTAACATGCGTAGTCCAACTCTGATTAGAATCTAGATATACACCCAGATTCTTGACCTCGCCGGAATACGCTATAGGGACGTTGTCAAACCGAACCCTCTATCATATGAAATGTCTATCACCCTGTAAATATTATATCTCAATAAAATTCACTCGTAAATATTAAAAAGTAACACAAAACTTACGTTAAACATGTCAAAATCTAATCAGCCTTTAATTTCCACTGTTATTTTTTTTTCTATCACTTATAGAGACGACTTCAATTATTTATGCTTCACTGGATTGGACACTTTCATCTCATATATAAGTACATTGTTTCTTCGAAAGTACAGTCAGACAAATCGTCGATGGCACATTTGAAATAAAATATAAGTAAACATGGAACACTACTGCAAGAAGGCGGTCTAAAATGAGCTGAAATTACCGTAATCCAGACTACGTTTTTGCTGTACGAATTATTAAAAATATTTCTAGTAGGTAGGTTTTTTGTTGTTGTCGTTGTAAATGATCGAATGCAACTGCAATTAACATCGAGTCCAAGCTACAAGATATCTCGATTTATCTCAATTTTAAAATTTATTGCGAATATAACATTTATTGTTTATTTAGGTGAAAGTTCACAAGAATAGTCGTAACGATGGCAGGACCACAATTATTTAAAAAAAAATCTGTTTTGTATACAGGCTGAATTTTTAGAAGCGACCGTTAGGGCCATAACCGTTATAGTTATTTAAATACTTTAACACCTAGTACATAGGCTAGCTATAACGCCATAAGGCATTCTTTACCAGCTAACCTTGGGGATTACGAAAGGTGATGGGCAGGATGAAGAAAAATATTAAAATAACTAAAATAAACATAATTACGCATTTATAGCACTGAAAAATACATATACATACACAATATAAAAAAAAACAATATACATACATGCCATATAATACATTCATACATAAACATACACTATCAATATATTGACCGCCTCCGTGGTCTAATGGTAACAAACGTTGCCGTGAACTCGGGAGGGTTTCAGGGTTGCGAACGACAATAAGCTGTTTTGAAAAGGAGGCCTCCTTTTTTAAGCTATTGCGCAACAAGACGCTCACGATATACCTAAAAGGATAGGTAGTAAAGAAAGCATAGGGACAAAAATAAGAAAAGGCATGCTCCGATGGTTCGGACAAGTTGAAAGAATAAGTGAAGAGAGTCGTAATGGCGCATCCCGTGGACAGCGCGCAGAACAAACTTATCAATACTCAAGGAGCTACCTGGATCACTTCATCTGCCTGCATCGAGTCCTCGAGACCTCGTGGCCGGAGCCCGACGAGCTAGTCAGACCAGATCCGAACCACACTTCAGACTCATGTCCACGAGGCCCTGCACGCCGCCGTAAGCTGACCCGGATGGCGCAGCATCGTCCGGGACAAGTGATCCGAGGGGGTCACGACCCTCAGCATTGAGGAAAACGACGCAAGGAGGTCTCAGCAATGGATTTAACGTAACCATACACCATTCTACTCCTGTACCCAACCAAATACTGTATGATTCCGTTAATGCCGTCTTGGAAGCTCTTTCCATAAATGTATTGACGGCAGCAGTGTTCTGTTACTTAGACGCAAACGTTAGATTGAAATAATGAATTCTGTTATTTATTTATTTTTATTTATTTATTTAAACTTAATTGCACAAAGTTAATGCCGCTAGACATTCTATGACAGTCAAACCTTCGGGACAACGAGAGCAGTAAGTACATAAGGTAGGTGCAATACTGAATAAACTTGAGTAGTTTTATTGCAGATAACATATACATACTTATTAATAATTACATACTAATACATACATATAACCTACATAAATAAAATATTAACAATACAATATAATATATACACAATACTATACCTACTAATGATAAATCACAGTCTGATTAAGACTAAGCTAAAACAAAAGGAGGAACATGGAAAATTTACTACCACTTTTAGCCCGAGTTTCTCCGATCATAGCCGACCTTACGTCAAAATATCGTTTTCCACTATTTCAAAGGTTACCCATGGGGTTGCTACTTCAAAATCACTGGGAAAACGTGAATTAAATACTTAAATTGTTCGCCGCGAATTTATATTAAACTTAACAACATTTATATTAATTAAACTAAGATTATATATTTACATTAAACATAGTTTTATAACACACATTAGGTAATAAATCAAGAATATGGCAAATACTAAAAGAAATATATAATATTTTTTTTTAATGAACGCATCGTACGTTATTTTGCTGTCATCTGTAGTGGAAACCTTTATGCGAGAATACGAATTTTAATAGGGTTTTACATTGACAGTTCCGTTATTTAAGGGACTCCACTATACTCCTATAACGTTGGCGCTTAAGTAACAGAATATACAAAGGATGAAGAATGTGCAAAGACTGTTAGAAAAATAATATTTAATTCAAACACATAAGTATATTTTTTAAATATCGTTTATTACAAAACAAGTTTGAACAATTACTAATTAAATACTATTTAACACTACAAGGAACAGAAAAAATACATAATAAATTAAAGGCAATACAGTCCCTCGCCACGTCCGGACTGGGGGAGTAATTCTTAAGGTTTGTCCTTCTCACTCGCACAGTCCAAGATTTTTCAAGTCTGAGGTGTACTTTTAGAAAATGTCATTTAACTTTTTAGGAAGTAAAATTGCGTCATTTTTGACATATTTACACTATCTTACCTAATTTTAGGCAGAGCAAAATAGCAAAAACATTTATCCTTTATTTTTCTTTAAGACAAATTTCTAAGCATTACATGGATTCACCGTGCGGGTGCCAATAAGCTGGTTTGAAGGCTCCTTATTTTTTTTATTGCTGAACAAGACGCTCACCATCCACCATGCCACTTCTCTATCTAGGTCATATCTCGGTCATACATGGTGAGGTTTAAGACTATCTAACTAAACCCCCCCACCCCCCCATTAAATAGTCCGTAATTTTATTTCCTATAAATTTAAAAAGAACACTCAGGACTTGAAAAATCTGTAAAATATTGGATTGTGCGAGCGAGAAAGATGAAAAGTATTAAAACCTCTAAACCGAGATCAAATAGAAATTTAAACTCGGCTTAGTTTTACTAATCTCAGTTTTGATAGCGAGCGGTGAAATTGGGCCTTAGTCATTGATGTATATAGATAGGCATATTCAATACAAAACGCACTCTAAAAACGTGCCGCTTGCCACGTGTCCCAATTTTGGGGGCCAATTTTCAAGCAATGAATGTCACATGTGATATTTGTCGGAAATTCTGTCACAATGCATGCTATAAAGACGAGTTTCACTCGATATAAATATTAATATATAAGCGCTCTAAAAAGCTTGCTAGCTCGCGACTGTTGGTGCAATCTACCTGACTTCGATTAGTTTTGTGGGAACGTTTTTATATCAGTGAGGGCCTATCTATATACATCGATGGCCTTAGTTGACTAAATTAAAGAAATTCGTGTCGCTATCGCGGCTACTAAAATCAAAGACCATTGAATTTCCGGCACTCAATCATCGCTGCTTGTCTTCTAAGACGCCATTTTGATTTCCCGCCCCCTTTGGAGCATGTAGTGGGACACATTCTCATAAGCCAAGAACGTAATCATGGTGGCCGGCACAACGCGCACTATATTCGGCTTCAACCCTTTGTAAAACCCGCGCAAGCCTTCGTATCTGAAAATATACATTATTTAAAAATATCTGTTTGAATCTTAAAATAGTTCAACGATTGTGCTCCCTTTCGCTCGCACAATACAGCAATTTATATTTATATTTTTTTAAAGATAATTGAAGTCTAAGACGCCTCAACCTCCACTCAACATTTCCTTCCAGATGTCAAACTATAATTAGGTTTATGTAATAGTTACAATACACCTTCAAGGAACTTCTGTTAGAGCTGGTGTTGCAGCGGAACAAGCTCAGATCAGCAAGCGTCGAAAATATGAAACGATTTGCAATTAATATATAATATTACCTACCTTAGAAGACGAACTAAGAAAGCGAACACCGTCTTTCAAAATATAAAAGGTTGAATTAATAGAACGGCAATTTTGAGATCACCATATCTTTGATTTCGCTTGGAAATCTCGATTTGTACACTTAAAAGCTGCTCACTTCGGCATGACATTCAGAAAATAATAGATTTCGTAATAAAATTACAAGATTTCTATGAAACTGACAGTTATATAAGTACCATCTATCATGCGCCATCTATCGTGATATTCGTTTGACAGCTGGAAGGAAATGTTGAGTGGAGAAGTTGAGAAAATGTCTTAAAATACGGATGTGAGTGTACTTTTGTTAAATGCAGTCTATTAACTTACTAGGAAATAAAATTACGGACATTTTAGACTTACAGTGTAAACTCCATGTAACGTCACTCGATTTAACGACAAACTCCATAAAGCGTCGAAATCAATTGGCTTTGGTTGGTTTAGCTTGTCTGCCATACAATGATTCCATCTCCATTTAACGACAACTCTCTATAACGCTATATACCAGTCTCGTCAGTGTCGTTATAAAGAGTTTACACTGTATTTCCACTTTCTGTTAGAAAATTCTTACGTCATTAAACCCGCAAAGACTAGGACTATGTACGTTTTTAGAGCATAATTTTTTTTTAAATTTATATTTCATATTTTTCATTTCATCATCATTACAGCCTAGACCTCCACAGCTGGAGATGGGCCTTCCAGAACATATATCTAAAGAATTTACCCTACACTCGCCACGCTGGCCAGACGACTTGGCGAGGATATGATGTAAAATTTTAATGACAATTTATTAACGATTCCACAAGTTGGTATTAGTGGAACGGGGACCGACGGCTTAACGTGCTCTCCGAGGCACGGGAATGGTGGTGTTGTAAATCTATGACAAATGTACGTAAGAAAAGTGCATTCCCATATTTTATATATCTAATTTTATACAGAGAAAAATAGCAAATACATTTATAACGATTTTAACATATTTAACTAAAACAAATCTATGATTATTATGACCGCCTCCGTGGTCTAGTGGTAACAAACGTTGCCGTGAACTCGGGAGGTCGTGGGTTCGATTCCCACCGGGGGCAAGTTGTACATTGTATAATTTGTCTCGATCTGGGTGTTTATATGTATAATATGTATATATTTACAAAGAAAAAAAATTATAATATGTAGTTTCCGTAACACAAGCCTCGTAGCTTACCACGGAAACTAGATGGCGCTGTGTGATCTGTCTGAAAATATTTATATTTATTTATATCTCTAAAATGTCCGTAATTTTATTATTTTATTTAAAGTACACTCAGGTCCGGATTAATAGTCGCTTCTAAGACGAGAGCTAAGCCAAATCGTGCTTCCGACTGTCAAAGTGACAGTGTTGACTATAATAGTCCGTTCTATGCCCGCAGACTTGTGCTTAGCTTAGAATTAGTCATGGATTTCACTATCAGAATCTAATAATCTTTAGAAATGCTGTATTGTGCTGTGTCTATACTAAATCGCTTAATTTTTTATAACACTAACATATCTCACCAGGCATGCCTGTCAGTGCTTTAATATGCCTTGTACCTATATACCGCGTGTAGTTGTCAAAAGAGCAATTTTATTTAGGCTTAAAAATCATTATCCGATAAACTAAACTCTCTTCTTTCCATGACAAATCTCTTCGCTTTTCTTACAACTCCCTTCTATCTGTTCCCTCACATCACACTGCATTTGTCTCCAACTCTTTCGTAGTAGTTGCTACTAATTTATGGAACGATCTTCCTGTCATCTTACGGCAAGCAACTACCAGGTCATCTTTTAAAAAACTGGTGTATTCACACTTCTTAAATAGTTCCTGACAGCGTTAGTAAGTAGTATATATGTATGTTTATGTATAATAATGTGTATTATTAGTATGTAGTATATTGATATTATGATATATATGAAGATATATGATGTAAGTATATATCAATCATATTAAATTGACCTTTATAATTATAGTATTATTATAATTTCTATGATTGCACCTATATTTGTTCAAATTTGTCCCTAAGGTTTTGCTGTCAGAGAATGTCTACGGGCATTAAGTCCGCCTTTGTACTTTGTGCAATAAAGTTTTTTAAATAAATAAAATAAATAAATAATCACTACTTCTTAGTAAATAAGGCAGCGTCTGAAAATCGCGATAAATAGATAAAGGCTGGGGTGTGTTATTAGTAAATTGATCTTGTCCACAGCCGAGAGACGAAATAGAGAGAGAAAGAATTACGTAAGTCAACGCTCACGCGATCGTCGACCTCTCTCTATGAGTGGCGATATTTTTAGGAAAACTTCTCTGCAACGTAACACAATATTTTATTGATGAATAAGTAAAATAAAAAAATCGTAGTTATTTATTTTAATTCTAGATTATAATTTTAAAAAAATTGCTCTTAATAAATTCCACGCAATAAAATAATCTTATATTTTTTGAGTTTCAAGTTTTATAAAAACAAGCGATTCGAGAACGTTATACAAATTTGAAAAAAAATAATTAAGGTGCTCGTCAGTTTTATAATGTTTTTTTTTGAATTTTGTATAACGAACTATGAACAAGAATGAAAAGCTAAACAAAAAAAAACTATTACGTCAGTACCGCCATTTTGTTTTTGTTTATACTTTCAATCAAACAAAATAAAAAAAATATAAGCTCAACTTACGGCCGGTTGCAGAAAGGTTGACATGTTTAACGAATGCCTATGAGGCGCGTCATTGGCCGAAATAACCAAAGTAACAAAATATTGATCAGAGATTATTTTAATCATGCTTTCTGCAACTGGCCGTAACCCATGATTCTCAAACGATGAATAAGATATCAAAGATTAACTTTTTGTTTATAAACCACGTAATTGGCTCAATTAACAAAAACGTCAAACTCTGGTTAATTTATTCATTCTTTCAGAAACCGGCTGTTATTTAAACTATTTATATATACTATTGTATTCATTATTTATCAACTTACCTATTTTCGTTTATTTAGGGTTTTATTCTGGGAATATCGAAAGAAAAGTGGCCATTTTCAATTTGCAAACTTTAATTTCGAATACAAATTGAATATGTAATAGGAGACATTAGAAATATTCAGCAATAATATAAAAATATATTTCTTACTAATACACAAAGTGGCCAGCCACTCGAATTAAATTAAAAAAACAATTAGTTCTAAATTCAAATTGTGGGCGTCAGAGATATTGTGTTCATATCACAAGGGGTCCGTTTATTATTAATTTACATGTTAAAACTTAATACTGTCGTTAACCAATCTCGCTCGCCCATCACAACAATTATTCTAAAGGTTTTTTAACTCCGAGTAAGTTTGAAAAACGTAGTATAATCAACTTTTTAGAAAATAAAATCCTAGAAAGTAAAATATCATCACGACCGTTTTCCTTTCGGGGCGGTCAGAAACCACGCTTATAAATAAGCGGATTCACATTTAGCCAACCCTACCATGACAAGTGGCAAACGAGTGAATATTAATTAAATGTATTTATTTATATTAATAAATATTTTTGTGTCCCGACCAGGAATCGAACCCGGTAACTCCAAGTCTAAATCCACGGACTTAACCGCTAGACCACGGAGGCAGTTTATAAGGAAGCGCTTATAAGGAAGCGAATTCACATTTAACAAACTTTACTATAGACTAATCATGTAGGGAGAGGAATAGAATGGTGGATCGTGATCGTCTTGAAAAACATTAACAGGTCACTGGAATCTGCTAAGCTGCTGGTTTTCTGCTAACTTCTTGGACCACTTGCTTAGTCTCCAACTAGCAGGAGTAGAATCATTCAAAATAATGAAATTAATGACGTTTCATAAATGTGTCTGACGATGATCTCACATTTGACATACATTATAATTATTAAATTAGGACACTAATGATATATTTTCTTCTAAAATTATCTTTCGTTAATACGATTAACGATTTATTTTTTATTTTTATATAAATGCATTATTTAAAAAAAAATTCTGGCATTTAAATAAATATAGGGTAAAGTATAGCTGAACGAACAAACTACTGAATACCAATTGTAGTATGTATGTACCTATACTTAAGGATGAATAAATGATTTGATTTGATTAGATAAATCAAATCGTATACCTGTAATAGGTATACGTGAATAAAGATATTTTGACTTTGAATAAAAAGTTGACTTCTTTTGTAAACCAGCCTATTGTCGGTCGCAAGCCCGAGACAACATTCTTCTCATCTTTTAGAAAGTTGATTGTTTACACTACTTTACTTTTAAAAAATATTTCAAAATGTTGAGTGCGAGCGAAACGGGTACATTGGTGATAGATTAACAGTGTATCTAACAAAAAATATCATTTCTAAAATATCGTAAAATATTTTATTTTAAGGAGCTAGTTCACGTTTAGCTAACTTTAGTATATGAGCTTATACTATATAACAAGGTCGATGTTCATAGCATATCACAATCGAGAAACGTTCCAACAAGTGAAATTCAAGTTTAGATCGCTTGAGATAAAACGAGACATGAAATAATTGATAAAAAAAAATGCTGTTAAATTAAAGAGGCGGTGTTTTTCATAGAGACCAGTGATTATATTGTGCTTCTTCCAATATAATTAAATAAAAATGACCACCAGCGCTAATTAAACTTAAGAAAAAAAAAATAGTATTCTATTTCAAGTTTTGACATGTAAATCAATGTATAAAGGGTGTTGAAAAGGTTAATAACAGTTACAAAACAAATAAATATAAAATCATTAAGTTATATTGCGTTTGTCACCTAATGTTTTTCGTCATCTATCACCTAAAGAGATTCCATTAAAATATTTGTAACTATATTTTTTTTTAATATATAAAAAGGCTGTGGAACTAATCTTAGACGGCCTTGATTACAAAGGCTTATAGTTTCTGTGATAGTTAGAATAAATATGGTTTGTGCTTAAGAGTGTTTAACCCTCTCGCTCGCACAATACAACATTTAAATGACTATTTTTCTTGAGTGTACTTTTGAAAAATATTCAATTAGTATTTTGAAAAAAAAAAACGGACATTTTGGACTCATTTCCACTTTCTTTATACCTAATTTTAGACAGAGAAAATACTCTATTTTACTAAAACAAATCTATGATTATTATATATCTAAAATGACCATAATTTTATTCCCTTAAAAGTTAGTAAACAATATTTCCCAAAAGTACACTGAGACTTTCAATAATCTTTAAAAATGCTGTATGAGATAATTATGATGCCAAATGCGTTAAAATTAAATTTGTAAATATTCTAATTAACATTTTGTGCATTTTTTTTTTAATAAACAGACCTTTCCAACGCCCCTCAAACCTATATAATATTATTTGTAACTAAAACTACGTATTTGTCTACAAGAAACAGCTATGCGTCCATAGAGAATAGACTAGATTATTTTTTTTGAGAACACCGCTATTCAATTACTAACTATATGATTGTTTTAGTTTAAGTGTCAGTAGCATAGGTAACGTTTAAAACTATACAACTTCGAAGGTTATTACAGAAATATGCAAATCCGTTTAGACTGTCAACGTCTAAATAAAATCTGCGCCATTTCTTACCGTTGAGCGGTAAATCGAATGATCGGGCAGTAAGTACAACTTCCTACACAGGTTTTATGATTTTGATGTTTTTTCATCCAGCCAACATGAATATAAAGAGTGCTTAAAGCAAATAGAGGCCAGCAGTTTAGGTCATTAATAATTTTAGTTATTATTTATTAAATAATATTATTTTAATTGTATTTTACCATATATATAGGAACCAGTATATACATATATATATACTGGTTCCTTTTTGCGTAACTACGTCCAAGTAAGGAGTTACCTAGCCCCAGAGTATTTTTATTGTGTTGTAATAACTTAGTGTACATCTTGTTGGAGATAAATAATTTTGGACTTTAAAAGATCTTATTTTTGATAAGTTGTCCATCCCGGTTCTACTAATACCAACTTGTGATGTACCAGCGTAACGAGTGAAGGCCAAATTCTACAGAAATGTCTGGAAGCTAGGACATTGGTGCGGTGGTGGCTCGGTTGTAAGAACTATTTTCTTAAATCCTACAAAGGTCGATTCAAACCCACCCGGCATGTACCAATAAGAAATACACTTTTCTTACGTACATTTGTCATACATTTACAAACACCACCGTTCCCGTGAGGAGAGCACGTTAAGCCGTCGTCCCGATTTCACTAATTCCAAATTGTAGATTCGTTAAAAAATTGTCATTAGATTCTCGCCAACCCGTCTAGCCAGACCGTTAAACATAACCTCAAAATTACGAAGTACTAAACATGACCCATGCTACTGACTTTTAATGATTTTATTAATATTTGTTATGATGAGATTTATTTACCTTATCGAGTAATTAAATATTGTAATGTTTAAAAAGAAAAAAAAGTTTGATCACGACCGTTTCCCTTTCGGGGTGGTCAGAAACCACGCTTATAAATAAGCGAATTCACATTTAGCCGACTTTACTATTGGCCAATCATGACAAGTGGCAAGCTCGTCGATGTCTCTAGCGTACCAAACTTGGAAAATTATACAATAATAATTTATCGAACCGAGTCCCGAGTCTAAATCCACGGACGGCTAGCCCACGGAGGCAGTTTATTAAGTAATGTTTAAATAGATCTAAAACATCATTCTATTGTAGAAACACATTTGTAATGGCTACCACAACATATAATCATCCAGCAGATAATCTTAGAAGAGCTTACCTTGACTAATTAAAAAAAATAATGTATTTTTTTTAAATTTGCATTTAATCGGCACAGTACGCCCATCGGACGGTTATAATTTTAGTTTTATATGTAGTGTAGTTTATTTTATTTTTTTGTTTATTTAATTTTAGGTTTTCTTTTCAATTATTAAATATTGTTATTCTTTTATACTGTTTGTATGTATATTACTTCGAACATTTTTTTCATATTTTTTATTAAAGTATTTTTTGGGAGATAATATGAATGATTTTTAGTCCGTAGGCGCCTTGGGGTCTCCTTAGGAGGCCTCACGGTGATTCGGGCATGCGACCTCCCGCGGTGGCCCTTCAGGCTGGGGTCGTATCGTTAGGCGATTTTACGATTCACCGTCATTAAAAAAAAAAAAAAAAAATGCGCGCTTCATGGTGAACGTTGTCTACTAATATAGATTTAAGAAGACCATTGTTACTAACCATGTGAATGAGTTTAATATTATACTGTCAGATAAATATTCACCCGAAGACAGAGACGTGTTTATGGCTATCAAGAGTGCTAGAGCGAATAGTAATTCCGCCATGATGAATATTGGAACGCAATCGTTTCACAAAGGGTCAGTTTTATTTTTATTGTTTCATTTTAGGATTTTTTTTTAAATCTCTGTCACCTAACTTTGTCCGTAGTACGTTTGTACACCGAACAATATTATAAGTTAAATTTTTAAAAAATCATTAAACATTATAATATTCAATAGCCTCATATTAAAGTTTATAACTGTCCGCGTCAAAAAAAAAATGTCCATAAAGTTAGTTATACGTTAGAAATGATTTAAAATTGTGACAATTTACGTTGGTCTTATATTTATAATTTATTTTAGTCAAATAATTTATTAAATATATTGATTTAGGCCATTTTTCCACCAAAGTACTTATTTGACATATACTTGTTTAGTTGTAAGCTGACACGGCTTTTTACATCCACGGATTTCTATTTATAAACATAAATATATTATTATTGTTATTTAATGGAAAGCTGACACGGTCTTTTTACAGCTACGATTGTTATTTGCTTGAAAGCTGACACGGCCTCTTTAGAGCTACGATTGTTATTTGATTGAAAGCTGACACGGTCTTTTTACAGCTACGATTGTTATTTGCTTGAAAGCTGACACGGCCTCTTTAGAGCTACGATTGTTATTTGATTGAAAGCTGACACGGCCTTTTTACAGCTACGATTGTTATTTGCTTGAAAGCTGACACGGCCTCTTTACAGCTACGATTGTTATTTGATTGAAAGCTGACACGGCCTTTGTACAGCTACTAAATACCTCGCAGCTAATTAAAAACAAAAACTTCGTTAATGGAAACAATGAATATAATATGTTTAATTTGGACATAGCAATTATTTTTTAGTGTAAGTGGACACGGAATTTATAAATTTATTTGACATAAATATTATGCTTGTTTAGGGCTTTTACAAACACGAATTAATATTTATGGACATAAATATCATTATTATTAGATTTGGCCTGTTTACAGCCAAGGATTTATATTTATGGTAATAATAATAATTATTACTAGATTGTAAGCTCATACGGCCTTTTTACAGCCACGAATTTAATATTAGGTATTTAGTTGTAAATAAAAACAAAATTCTCTTTTATGGCAACAATGTTTTAGTTATAATTATAGTATTGCTGTTAGGTTCGGTCCAGCCATTGCCGATAGTATATTTTTTTTTATATATTGATTGTTTTGTGTAGTATAAAATAAATATGTATTGATCATATTTTTTAGTGTAGGTACTAAAGTACTAACCAAACGAAAATTAGTTCATTTGATAATACTTAAATCCTTGTCATCTCTGGTGGAAAATCAGCCTTATATAGGTATGTTAATGACGTTGATGATGAATAATAACTTAATTTAGGGGCCCATTTTTCGTAAGATATTAGTTACATCAAAATTGTATTGAAATTTTAGTTATGGGCTTTAACTAGTGACTTCCGAGAAAGAGTAATAGATATTTTTTTTAAATAATAAAAATATTTAAAGAGTTATTTAATTTCTAAATTACGTCAAAATGTTTAATTTGACAGTAAATAGATTTGCTGTTTTTAAATATTACGTTTTGATTTAAGCATAGAAGACAGGATAGCTTTATATTTAAAAAAATATATTATTAATAAAATTTAAAATGTTATTAAATATATTGCAGTTTGTTTTATAAATTATGAAGAAAGCAGAAGCGCGCCTGTCTACTATACTAAACTAAACTAAAAAAAAAACTATTCTGTCTAATTTTAAAACCTAGTATCTGTCAAAGCAAAAAAAAAAACATTGTATAGACCAGTAAACATGTCTCGAGAAAAGTTATATCTACTGCAGTTTCAAAAAAAATAAACTTAATTAATTTACCTATTTATAGATACTAGATTTTAAAATTGACCCTAGTCTGTTTCTTTTAGCGCTAACGTTTTGTCAGAATAGCGAATTCTGAATTTACTATTACTCATATAAGAAATTGCTAGCGCATAAAGAAACAGAATTAGTCTACTGTAAACCTAAGTCGTCTCACCACACATGTAACGATTTTTTAGACAATTTAGTCTTTATTGATTCCAGAAACCGCGTCACTAAGTACCTACTATCACAAAATTTTGCAAATTATAAACTAAGTAATTGTGCTAAAACGTGGCAACACTGTGTCACACTTTGGGTTGCCAGCTCTAAATAACGTAACACTAAATCTGATGGGAAAATTAAAGCTACTATTTACAAATTGCGAGTGATTTTTATATTTAAAAAAAAAATGAAGATTTTAATCAACATATGTCGTGAGACAGACAATGTGTCAACATTCACATTATTACAAATTATATTTATTTATATATAAAAAAATAAATTTGGAAAATATCGTAGCAATAAATAACTGTCCATACAACAATGAATACTTAAAAATAAATTACATAATGTCAATACAAGAATATAAACAAATTACTTATATAATTAAAACAATAATTACAAAAAAAAACCTTTTCTATTAATAAAAGTAAAGTATCATTACGACCGTTTCTCTTCTGGGCTGGTCAGAAGCTTATAAAGAAGCGGATTCACATTTAGCCAACTTTACTATAGGCCAATCATGACAAGTGGCAAGCTCGTCGATATCTCTAGCGTACCAACCTCGGGAAATATCACAAATAAATTAAATATTAATTCCATTTATTTATTTAAATTAATAAATATTATTGTGTCCCGACAAGGAATTGAACCCGGTACCTGCGAGTATAAATCCACAGACTTAACCGCTAGACCACGGAGGCAGTCTTTTTTCTATTAATGGCTACAATTAAACAATATTTGCCAATAATTTAAATTACATAAAGTATTTAAAATGCAATAAATTAAGTTATCTTGAAATTAGAGATCTAGATAGGTCGTGATCAATTTTTTTTTTATTAAATTAAGAATGTTACAAAATTATAGAAAACTGAGATTTTAAAATTTATATTAAAATTGCTATTTAATAAATTACATATCTACTTTACAATTAATTTTGTGTGAGGGTATTTAAAAAAAAATCCTATAGATTGAAAAGTTGACATTAACAATCTAAATTTATTACAAATAATGTTTTTAATTCATCATCAAATTACACGATTAAAAAAACAAGTCTCCAAATACTTAATACTATATGGGAAAATAAATGGCAAAAGTAAATTATTTTGAAGTCCATATTTAGATCCAAACAGTAAAAAAATATTCGCGTTACATCGTGAGTTTAATAAGGACTTCAAAATCTTACCTCCGCCATTTCTGTCGCCATCTTGGTATATGTCAAAAATATAACTAATCCCATTCCAATCAAAGATTCTATTAATATTGAACTTTTTAAACTTTTGCGCATATTTATAATTTTAACGGGTCTTTTAACGTGTGATATGAGACCTGAAGGCTTTCGGCCAACACTGTATATCGAAAACTAACACACAGAGACCGATACCTACTGTTAAAGCCAGTTTTGTGAACCATCGGAGGGTCCAGTCGCACCTCAGCCTCAGTCGGCGGCGGACGTCTACAATTTTGATTCGGTGACGTCACACCGCGTGTGCACAATTTTCGGTACTGCAGCAGTGTCTGCTGAATAGCCACGCGCGTTTATTTTATCGGGCTAAACTGTTACTTGGATTATTAGTTTTATGTGAAATGACATAAGAGTTTAAGTACCAGAAGAAATCTGGAACCGTGGGGTCGACACCACTGAGACGTGGTCAGCAGCAGAGCTGGCTCGTCATTAAACCCCCCCAAAGAATATACCATGCCACCTGAGATCTGACGTCACTGATAAACAGGACTTACGATCTCTGTGACCCAAAACATTTGGAACAGGAATTGTCACATGTTAAAACGAGTGATTCCCTTCTTCCAACCTAGCTTGGATACCAGATTCAATACCTTCATAAAAAAGTTTAATGGCAAGGCAATAAATCGGACATTTTTAAAGGAATAGATATTACGAGTATGTAGTTAAGTACCTTTTTGTTTGTGACTGTACTTAAGTTCATGTACGAAGATGGGAAGAAAAAAATATAACTAATTATAATCCCACTATCCAAAACGAGGCAGGTTGGAAGATGGCACTGTGAGATTTAATATCCAACCTAGGTTGGATAGCTAGGTTAAAACGCAATGGATACGGTGTGGGTCCGAGGTTGCGATTTAAAAAGTTATCCATCAATGCTGTGTACCCCATTCTCCAAAGTAGCGAAAAACCCTGAAAGATGTCATTCCTTTCCAAACGCCTGGCGTATATAAAGTGGACTGCAGCTGTGGGAGTTCATACAATGACCAAAGCGTACAATAGCCGAGAGTCCATTTCTGCCTTAGCACCACGGAGTTAATACACAATACAATTTTAATGTAGCAACAATGTTAGGAAAGTGAATCGTTAATAAATCGTACGATACGTAAGAATTTGGATAGCAGCGAGAGTGGCGTGGTTTTAGAGGTTATGTCGGGAATATTATGAAGGAATATCATTGGGGGCATATCGTCGAAGTGATTGAGTGGAGTGAAGAGAGGTGCTCGATATAGTGGATAGCCCATAGTCGGTCGCAAGCCCGAGATGATTGAGGCCTTATCTCCAACATGACGGACAGGCCACAACTCCATGGATTATGAAGGAAGTTTCAAAAAGTATCGCTACCTTAACCTACGTTCTTCTGTCCTTATCGCTTCCTCTCTCCCTCTTTCTTCCTCCTCTTCGCTTTCTCTATGTCCCTACATACTTATAACATACTAGAGATCGGCGCCATGTAACATAGATGTAATTAAACTATCTACTGAGGTTCACAACAATTGCTCGTTTTCTAGTAAAATAAAACTATCTACTTTTAATAACATTCTCACATTGGTTGCGATCTCGCAACGGACAGAGGGTAGTAATTATCTCTTTATGTAGTAGGCATAAGTTAGAAAACGAAATAAATAACTAATATTGACTAATATTTGTTTTGAACACGGGAACATTTAAAGTAGTTATTGAAAGTAGATAGTTTTCACAATGTTGTTTGAAAACAGATAGCGGTTACGTTATTTAATAAATCTATAATTTTAAACCTCAATATTATTATTATAATAGAATGTTTCAAATTATTATTTAATTTGATTGAGAAATAATAATTTCTTTAAGAATTTAAAATTGATGAAATTAATGTCACACAAAAACGACGTTATAATCCCTGTAAAACAGAACCTAACAACAAAATTAACCAAAAAATTGCCTAACATTAAAAATAGTGTCTTACATTTCCCATCAGACCGAGCTTATTCGTTATTGGTGAATTTCTCCCAGATTAGCATGACGAGGCATATATTTGGCGTTACATGGAGGAGATAGGGACTTAGGCCTTTGTAGAATCCTCTGAATCGTTCATACCTCCAGGTCTCGGAGACGCAGTGCCAGGCGCCGGCATAGTGGGTGTGCTGGTCCTGGAGTCGAGCTCGGACCACCTGGTAAGGGTACGTCGTACCAGCGGCTATCAGTTTCGATATCGCCGCAAATGTGAGGTATTCCACTGATGTCTGAAATTGATGATTACAGAATTAATTTTAAAGAATAACAGCTTAAAGGCGCCATTGCTGCCAAAAATATCACTTTGTTCTTATCTTGCCGAATGAGAAGATGTTTTTATTTATTCTTTATTTTGTCACCGTACGTTCCCACCGGAATTTGGTGAAGTCTATAATAATAAAAACGTTTATTGACTTAAAAACCTAGATACATCAATCAGTAAATACGGGGATCCCTGTACTATGACCCACAAGGTCTGTGATACAGGGAGCCCCACTCTTGCTTACAAAGGCATTCGTGATCAACATGCATAAACAATAAATTTGAAAACAGTTTAGACAAGTATAAAAAATAAAAAGAACACGATATAAAATCATAAAACTACAGTATTTATAAAACTCATTGCATAAATCAAGTATGAATAAACAAATAAAATAGATAAAAATAAATAAACATATACATATGATATAAATACAATAGATAAAATATAATATAATTTAGTATATTACTAAAACAATCTTTAACAAATCTATGTCATTACTTTCAGTACTTCTTTTCTATGATTAAGTACATAATTTTATTCGGTACGAGTGTTATGTTATATAATTTACTACATATATCTGTCGTGCCTGGAAAGTGTTATATTCGATCAAAGAACAGAACTGGTACCTTATGATGAAGACATGTAAAATAACTTAAATGCGGCTGTAAAGGGGCTTTTTACACTTCCATAGCATGCATATTGGCATATTGTCAGGAAAACAACACAGTTCCTTTGTACTATTGTGGAATAAAGTTTAAAAATAAAAAAGTAAAATATCATCACGACCGTTTCCCTTCCGGGGTAGTCAGAAACCACGCTTATTTAGAAGCGAATTCACATTTAGCCAATTTTACCATGACAAGTGGCAAGCTCGAGAAACATTACAAATAAATGAAATATTAGTTAAATTTATTTATTTTAATTATTAAATATTATTATGACCCGACCAGGAAACGAACCTGGTACTTTAGAGTCTAAATCTTAATTAACCGCTAGACCACGGAGTATAAATTAATAACCATCTGAGTCTGGATTGCACCAAAACGAAGTGCCTGTTATTGAATTGAATAAAGTTAAAAACTGCCATCGTGGTCTAGCGGTTAAGTTCGTGGATTTAGACGCGGAGGTAACGGGTTCGATTCACAATAATTTATTTATGATATTTCTGGAGTTTGGTACGCTAGAGAGTTCGACGGGCTTGCCACTTGTTATGTTGGGACTATATTAATGCTTGCTAAATGTAACTCCGATTCTTTAAAAGATGTCTGACTGATGATGCATCAAAGTTTTAAAAAAAAGCGTCGAATTGTTGACGACTGACCTACAAAATAAATCTGGTATAATATACAATTAAATCGTTGCAACCCCGCCTAATTGTTACTCCAGCCAATCAAACCAGCTATTACTTTATTTGTTGAAAATGAGCTAGACCATTTTTGTTTTAAAATTTTATTTTGATGTTTTTTGTAAAAACAAAAGTAAAGTTCATCACGACTGTATCTCTTGTGGGGTGGTCAGAAATCACGATTATAAAGAAGCGGATTCACATTTAGCTAACTTTACAATTATGACAAGTGGCAAGCTCGTCGATGTCTCTAGCGTACCTAACTCGAGAAATATCGTAAATAAATTAAATATGAATTTAATTTATTTAAATTAATTAATATTTTTGTGACCCGACCAGGAATCGAAACTGGTAAATCCACGGACTAAACCGCTAGACCACGGTTTTTGTAAAACTTTGCATTTTATTTAAAGATGAGTTTACATATACATGGAAACGTATTTTAGAATGTATATAAGAAATACGTGGCTTATTGGCAACTTTTGGAGCTTTTAGATATTTGATAGGTTTACAAATAGTCATGAAAACAATGCCAACATTTAACCGAAGCCAAAATATTAGTAATGTGACTTTTATTGGAAAAGATAAATATTTATGATTTTTAAAACAGACTCAGTGCCATTCTTACTCGGTCAACCTTAGGGACATTACGAACATTGTATGTGGGAGGTAGGTGCAAATATTTAAACAGGTAAGTAAATATTTATAACTGCCTCCGTGGTCTAGCGGTTACGTCCGTGGATTTAGACTCCGAGGTACCGGGTTCGATTCCTGGTCGGGACACAAAAATATGTATTAATGTAAATAAACTTGACCGCCTCCGTGGTCTACTGGTAACAAACGTTGCCATGAACTCGGGAGGTCGTGGGTTCGATTCCCACCGGGGGCAAGTTGTACATTGTATAATTTGTCTCGGTCTGGGTGTTTATATGTATAATATGTATATAGTTACAAAAAAAAGAGTATAATATGTAGTTTATCAACCATCTAGTTTCCGTAACACAAGCTTTGTAGCTTACAACGGAAACTAGATGGCGCTGTGTGACCTGTCTGGAAATATTTATTTATTTATTTAATTAATATTTAATTTATTTGTGATATTTCTTGAGTTTGGTATGCTGGAGACATCGACGGGCTTGACACTTGTCATGATTGGCTTATAATAAAGTTAGCTAAATGTGAATCCGCTTATATATAAGCTTGTAAAGTGTATCCATACGTCTCGAGACCAGACTCGAAAAGGCGTTATGCCCAGTCAAGCCGGCATAGTGTTGGGGACTGATGTCGGTCATGATTGTCTGATTCCAGTTTCTAACATCATGGACCTCGCGCGCCACTTACCGTCAGGTCCGTGGTGGACCGCAAGGTCACCATGTCAGTATATATATGTTTTTTTGTTTTTTTTTTATATTGGATTGTGCGACCGAGAGGGATGCAAAACCTCTTAAAATCTCAACAAAAGTAGTAATGGAACACACTGCTGAAGAATAGTATCATCACGACCGTAGCCCAGTGGTGGTCAGATTAAGATTAAGATTTTATAAGGATGAAGTTGCTATGACAAAATATGTCGGTATTTTGATTGTTAACTCCACGTGGTGTACCGGCAAATCGCGCCAATTCGCGGTAAATAATTAATCATGATTACGTTTACAAATTATGTAATCTGGACAGATTTAGATGTATATTAAATTTACTGGTGGCGGCGATAAAAGTTATCTTTGCGAATGATTGAACATACACGCTTATAACTAGCCTATAGCAATATATGTATATGTAAATGAATACTCATGAAAAATAAAATATTATTAGATATATAGTATCATCATGACCGTATGTATCCCTTTCCTTTTAAGAGAAGCGGATTCTTATTTAGCCAACTTTACTATATGACATGACAAGTGGCAAGCTCGTCGATGTCTCTAGCGTCACCAAACTCGAAAAATACCGCAAATAAATTATTGTTTCCCGACCAGGAATCAAACCCAGCATCTAAATCCACGGACTTGACCGCTAGACTACTGAGGCAGTATTTTTTTTATTTTTAAACTGAGCTCGAAATGTGACTACGTGTCCACCTGATTGCAAACGGTGCGCGAGGTTCAGAAATGGGAGTTGACCGACATCAGTCCCTACCACTATGCAGAGAGCATTCCACAACTTTAGTGTAACACTACAGACCTCAAGTAAATAACGTTTCGGATACGTTCATTGTAATAATTGTCTATTATTTGCCATATTTTTTCCTTAAGTGTGTTATAAAATCTGTCTTTAAAGTTAATATATACCGTGTGTAATTGTCAAAAGAGAAAATATTTATTTAGTCGCAAACATTATTAGTGAATTTCGTTATTTACATCATAGGTTGCATCATAATTATAAAATATTATTCGATTCTCAACTCTATAAGCGCTCGAACTTGATAGCGGCCGTGCAAATTTCAACTTTAATAGCGTGATATGTAGATAGTTAACGGATTCCATTATATAACGTTTGCGCTTAAGTAACAGAATAGGCTACAGGTGTCATTAGTAGAACCTCTATTAAAAATAAAAAGGTCACTTTTTTTTGGGAGGTAACAATCATTATCCTAAAAAAAACACTACTGTATGGTGAATAAGGCCGCGTCTGAAAATGACGACATCTATCGTGTAAATACCTAAAAAAAAGGCTGGGATTGCAGAAATTGTATTATAAAAGCCTTAAATTTAAATTAAAAACTATATAAGTACGTATATAATATATGTATGTTAAGTCATTCTATAATTGTATATTTTTACCATTGATTTAATTACACCTATATTTGTTCAAATTTGTCCTTAAGGCTTGGCTGTCAGAGAATGTCTATGGGCATTAAGTCCGCCTTTGTACTTTGTGCAATAAAGTTTTTAAATAAATAAAAAAAAATACCCAACGTGGAATATATCAAAATGTTGATCATAGATTATTTTAATTATGCTTTATGGGAGAAATTAAGTAAGTAAGTCAACGCTCGCGCGGTCGTCGACTTTTCGCTACCTACTGGATTAGGCTCTGTATGAGTGGCGCTATTTATAGGATAACTTTTCTGCACCGTAACTTAAGATTTTATTACAGAATAATAAAATTAAAAATTACGTAGTTTTTTATTTTTATTCTAGATTATAATATAAAAATATTTGCTCTTTAATAAATTACACGCAGTGTGATTTTTAAATAAATATTTTATCAAATATAATGGAATAGCGCGTCTGAATTATTTTGAAGTTCTTTTTGATGTGAGCTCGGCTACAATCGGAAAAACGGGATAAAAGTGGCATTTATCTTGAAATCTAACGTTTGCGCTTAAATAATGGAATATGGCTGGAATACTGTAAAAAAAATGTTTTTTCGTTTATTGTTTCAGCAACAGTCATATTTTTATACAAAATAAATCACGCCTTCATAAAAATACTAAAGTCAGTGAGATATCATAGGTATCATAATGATTTCAACTTACCAATTTTATATCAATGGGCAGATTCCTGTATTGGTTGTATCTATTCTTCATTTCCTCGTATGTCATGAACTGGAGAGCACCGTGTGAAACTCCAAACATGCCAGGTACAAAACCCTGAAAATATAAGGATTTTTTTTAAAACATTGGCTTGAACGAATTAAACCAAAGAAAATTAGCGAATTTTCACAAAAAGATATTTTTTTTTACATAGTCGAGTTTTTGTTAATATTATTGTCCAGCCGTCAAGCGATATCATTAATTGCAATGATTATTATCGCATTAAACTCTGAACCAGAAACATCTAGTTTGTGGAAACATGTCGTATCACACACTTACATAATTATATTAATCATTGAATTTAATTTAGTCTAAATTCATTGTTTAATGGAATGCTAAGAAATTTGTCTTCTGTCAGACATAATATAGCGTGGCGGTTTTTTTTCTGAGTGCAATGAGTTCTATAAACATGTAGTACATTAGTTAATGCTATTTTTCATTCATTTTATAAACTCTTTATTGCACAAAATAACTTTTAAAGTAATGTACAATGGCAAACTTATGCCTTCCGGATTTTATAACAGCTAACTTAATTTAAATACATTTATTTGAAAAATATTCACAAAATATAAAATAAAATGGATACTATGCATTAGTCTCGTCCGCGTGGAATAGTGGCAAGAATGCTGGCTGCATTTCCCCGCTGAATTGCAATACTGATTCTTTGGAGGAACAAGACGTAATACATACATAAATATCAATGTTGCAGTGATATTGAACTCTAGCAACACATTTCCTTGACCTATAATATTCCACATCGTCCTATAACCAAGATCCTGTGCTGTCTTCCCTCAAGAACTAATGTAGGTTCACATTCTTCAAGATCCCGAATGTGCATCACCTACAGTAGTCTCTGCAGTGCCAATAATGATATAGACATATTCCATGACCGTTACAATGTATTCAGAAAAAAAAACCATCGATATATGAGTATATATTATGAGTAGCTTATAATTTATTTAACAAGTGTTTTGTTTTCGTTTTTAAGGTATCAAATTTATGTAATTTTTATGTTTCCGTTATAGTTCTAATAAAAAGAAAATTTTTGAAGTATTATTTTATGTTATATTTGGTAAATTTGTTTTTTTTTATTGTCTTAAAAGTAATAAATTTCTAATTTCTTCTTCTTGTTATATTGGTAAATGCTGTAACACCTAATTGGTACATATATTAGATAAGTTATAATTATACTATGTTATGTGTATGATAATATATGCACTGCTGTGTGTACTATATAAATAAATAAATAATTGATTTAAATAGGAAGTGTGATGTTTACTATAAGAATGTTGTGATCCAATTTGTGGCACAAATTATTGGTTCAGATAAGGATATTGATAACATCAAATGAACCTAGCATAAATTGTGCTAAAGTAATATTTATACACAAAACAAACATCGGTAATAATAATAATAATATAATTTTAACTTTCTGCTAACAGCTTATTATAACAACTGTCAAGTTCTACAAAAAAATCATCGCTGTATTTATCTTGCTTTAAAATTAATTTGAGTTATTATATTGCCGTGAAATTATCCTACATTTGTTGTTCACATAGTGTTTTACCTCAATTGATATTGTCTAGAAGAAATTCTCCGGTTTCAAGAAGTACCATCCAAACTTTGTTCGGACACAGCGTGCGGTCGTGTTTTTGTTACCCACTATTTATATTTTACAATCTGTTGTCAAACTTAAATCTTAACTTCAGTTATTCAAGCTTCTCAAAATGAACAGAAAATGCGGAAAATGTAATGATGATGTATCCGAGGGCCCGACGTGTTCAGTGTGTAAAAGTTTATTTCACTACACATGCTCGGGTGTTACAGAATCTGGATTTAAAAAGCTGGGCGATAGGAAGATAAGTTGGAGGTGTACAGAGTGCAAAAAGGCTGAATCTTCTCACAATACAAATACAATCTCTCCAATTAGCAATGAGACCTTGATGGAAGAAATAAAGCGTGTGAGTTCCAAGCTTGGTCCATTGGACTCTATAGCTACAGATATCAAGTTTATGAAAGACGAACTGGTCGAACTGAAGAAATCAGTAGATTTTGCCCACACAGCTATTGAAGATGTAAGGAGTGAGTTTACAGCAAAAATTTGTGAAATGGAGAAGCGCATTGAATCACTGGAAGACTTAAAACTCCAGCTTAGGGCCTCTAATGATGCCCTAGCTGCACTGAAGCGTGAGACTAGCAGTTGGGACAAGTGGTCACGTCAGAATAACATTGAAATAAAGGGGGTGCCGGTTAAAAGAACTGAGGATTTGTTTAAAGTTCTTGACAAAATTGCTGATAACATAGGTTATGAGCTACCTAAGTCCCAGATCAATTATATCTCTCGTATACCAGTTTACGGCTCTAAGGAAAACAAATCTATACTGGTGAGCTTTGTAAACAGGTACATAAAGGAAGAGTTCATCGGGTTTGCTCGCTCTAAAAGGGTCACTACTGCATCAGACATTGGGTTCCTGGGATTAACGCAACGAGTCTACATCAACGATCATTTGTCCCCAGATATGAAGACACTACTTACTAGGACAAAGGAATTGGCTAAAGAAAAAAACTTTAAATATGTTTGGGTGAAATTTTCTAAAATCCATACGCGTAAAAGTGACGGCTCCCAGGTTATTGTTATAAACTCAGCCAGTGATTTAAACAAAATTTCATAGTGTGTTTCTCAATTCTTACTCTTATTTTAAATTATTGCATTTTAATGTGTCTTGTGTTGGTTGTATATTGTCTGAGGCTGCTGACATATATGGTTGTAATAATGGTTGTTAAATTATATTTATTCTGCTGCATTATTAATCACCCAAAGCATCACTTTGTCCTTAAAATAATATTATCAATATTGCCAGTTTATGCCATTTTAAACAGCTCAGACAGTGTACTGCTAGCATCTATAGTACGCCCTAAGACCAAGGTCATAAGGGTAACTATTGTATGTATTTTCTCACTGCTTCACTGTTGTAATTTACTGACTCTGATTAATTTTGATCTTAGAGTGAATATTGTATCACATGCTACTTTGTTCTACTATGATATGGTTATCACCAATGGATCTCTTTATTTATATAATTATAGTATATTTTTTTGTTCTTTTCTAGGCAACACTGCGAAATGTTTATGTTTGGCTATAGGTTTAGCTTATGTCATGTTGATTGAATTGATTGTTTTTGTTATTGATATCAGTGATGGTGTGTTATTACTTATTTACTATTTGAAGCGACAAGCATTTGTTGATTTGGTAATTGATCAGTTTCTGCCATCTGAAGTCATAATTTTGTGCTTGTGTTTGGTTTGGCAATTGCAAGTGAGTGGAGCAAAGCTATTTCCTGTGTTACGTGATGGGTTTGTGTGTTTGGGCGAGTATAGTTTACTGTCTATCAGCTGGTGTACGAGGGTATGGGATGACACTATGATTCATTTGGTTGTCTTGGTGTTGAAATCTCTGATAAGGTATACTCTGGGTGCACTCCTAACTTATTTAATAAAGTGGTTAAGTATTATGGGTCTAGAGTACTGCTTCGGTATGTTTTCTTTTAAATCGGGATTCTGGGTGGGCTTAATGGTGGTTGACTTAATGGCTGTTTGCTTAAATACTGAACTCAATCATGGTAATGTTGTTGCCATGCTACTGCCACATAGATATCACAAGGGGTGCCGTTATGATGCTGCAACTCTCATACAACTTTAATGTCAAATACAACAAACGGTCTAAATATATTCTACCAAAATGTCCGTGGTTTACGTACCAAGACCAGCCAGTTTCGAAGAAACATTAGTCTATACAGTTTTGATATTATTGCAATTACTGAAACTTGGCTGGTTGATGGTATCGCTGATGCTGAACTGGTTGATGGTCGATATTCTGTCTGGCGACGTGATAGGAACTACTCATTGACTAAGCAAAATTTGGGTGGCGGTGTTATGCTAGCCACGCGGAACCATCTAAACGTCACGCAGCGTCCGGAGTGGAACTCGTCTGCTGAAGACCTGTGGATCTCTGTGGCATTGAATAGATTTACCAACCGTGTAATTAATCTCCATGTTGGAGTTCTCTACCTGTGTGACCAGAAAAGTGGAAATTCTTTTTCAGTACAATTATCAAACTTTTTGACAAACTTAAATAGAATTGTTTTATCGCATCCCATGGACAAATTTCTTATCATGGGTGATTTTAATTTAAGTGATATTTTGTGGCAGCCTGATGGCCCTGTTCAAATGTTGGCTACAAATGCTAGGACAGCGGACGAAATTAACTTAATAGATGAACTTAACACTTGCGGACTGTGTCAATACAATGGCGTACTGAATGCTTATGGAAAAATACTAGACCTTACTCTCTGTAATGAGGATATTGTTGTTATTGATAGTGATACCCCCCTAGTGCCTATTGATGTTTACCATAAATCACTTTTAATAAGTTTAGATATGCCCGATCTTAAACTGCTGGATCCAGCTCCGCGCACTATTTATAACTACTTTAAAGGTGACTATGACCATATTAAGAAAGAAATATCTGATATTGATTGGCTAAATAAACTTAAGGGTATTGACCTTGAATCAGCTGTAGATTACTTTTATAAAGCCTTGTATTCTATAAGGGACAAGTATGTTCCTACTAGGGTCAGCCATGCCAAAACCTTCCCTCCATGGTACTCTTCTGTACTTAAGAAGGTGTTAAAGGAGAGATACAAGTTTTTGCGAAAATTTAGAAAGTATGGTAATAAGGCTGATGAGCTATCCTTAAAATTTCTTAATGGAAGGGTAAAGATTCTGGAGAGGGAGTGTTATGGGGAGTACATATGTCAGGTGGAGAACAGTATCAGTAAAAACCCTAAACAATTTTGGGCATACATGAAGGGAATATCCAAATCTAACACCTTACCTAATAACATTAGACATGGTGGGACTATAGCAAGTTCTGGTGTTGATATATGTAATTTATTCTCCGATTACTTCCATTCAACCTTCCTAAAGCCTCAAAATTTAAATGTTTCTGATAATGATCTCCTAGATAGCTGTAGCGTATCCGATATACATTCAATAGAGGTATCCACTCTGTCAATTGTCAAAAAATTAAAGGCCCTTGATGTTTCCAAATCTGCTGGTCCGGACCTCATACCTGCTATTTTTCTAAAAACCTGTGCAGATGAGCTGGCAACACCATTATCGTTACTCTTTCAAAAGTCTCTGACTGTGGGTGCTGTACCAAACCTGTGGAAGTCAGCATTTGTTACACCTATACATAAAAAAGGCAATAAATCATTGGTTGAAAACTACAGGCCGATATCCAAATTGTGTATTATTGCAAAAGTGCTTGAGAAAATCGTTCATGAACAGGTCTATGATGCTTTAAAGAATTCATTTTCGCCTACACAGCATGGCTTCCTAAAAAACCGTTCAACTGTATCAAATCTAGTGCTACTGAACGAGCAGTTAACAGCCAATATGGACAGAGGCCTTCAAACTGATATTATCTATACAGATTACAGTAAGGCCTTTGATAGAGTCGATCACAGAATCTTACTTCAAAAGCTGCTTCATTTAGGTATCAGAGGTGACCTACTCAGGTGGTTTACATCATACTTGGATAATAGGACGCAGGCTGTGGTGATAAGCAATTATATTTCTGGTTGGACTCAGGTGCCTAGTGGAGTTCCCCAGGGATCTCTCCTGGGCCCCTTACTGTTTGTTATGTTCGTCTCTGACATTGATAAATGTTTCCTAAACTCAAATGTCCTCTGTTTTGCGGACGACATGAAAATATTTAGACACATTGAAAGTGTTAATGATGCTGAAGCACTTCAAGATGACTTGCATCGTCTTGACATATACTGTAAACAAAATTTGTTGGATCTAAATGTATCAAAGTGCTTACACACAACCTTCAGCAGAAAAAGAAATCTTATACAATTTTCATACTCACTTAAAGGCTTGAATCTGGGAACGATGGATAGTGTCAGAGACCTTGGGGTTATCCATGATAAAAAATTGCTTTTCGATCAGCATGTTGATAGTATTATTAGCAAAGCGTCCAAAGCTTTAGGTTTTGTTATGCGTGCCTCTAAAGAATTTAAAAACATCAAAACCATAAAGATTTTGTATTGCACATATGTTAGAAGTCATTTGGATTACGCTTCACAGGTGTGGAGTCCAAACTACATGGTTCACATTAACCGCATCGAACAAATTCAGAAACGTTTTGTTGCCTATATCAATTTCCGTATTAAATCACAGACTCGTGACTACATTCATTCGTGTCAACGTTTACATCTGCTACCATTATATAAGCGTCGTGAGGTTGCTGACTTGGTATTCCTGGTCAAACTGATCGGGGGAGTAGTAGACTGCCCTTCGTTGCTGTCCCGGCTGGACATAAATACACCAGTGCGGACCAATCGGTACAAGCCCACTTTTCGCATACCAATGGCAAGCACTAACTACAGACAAAATACATTTTTAATTAGAGCTTGTAATACTCTTAATGCATTCATTGATGAAACTGATGTTGATATCTTTCATGACAAAGTGATGGCAGTGAGAAATGCGTTTAATTTAATGTTCTTTAAACGATAAAAGTTTTTTTTTTTTTTTTTTTTGTTGTTAATGTACAGTTATTAGTTTATTGCATGAAGTGATAGTTTGTAGATGATTTCATCGTTCACAATATGTATTATTCTAACACTACTAGTGAAAACTTGTAAATGACTTTCTGTTTCTATTTTTGTATCTATACTTGTGAATTTAATGTCAATAGTTTTCCTTAATAATAAATAAATAAATAAATAAATATATATACATATTTTTTTAAATAAATAAATATTTCCAGACAGGTCACACAGCGCCATCTAATTTCCGTGGTAAGCTACGAGGCTTGTGTTACGGAAACTAGATGGTTGATAAACTACATATTATACTTTTTTTTATGTAAATATATACATATAAACACCCAGACCGAGACAAATTATACAATGTACAACTTGCTCCCGGTTGACCTTTTTTTAACTTTAATCGTTTTGGTGCAACTCAACCTTAGTCTTCCACTTACAGGAGTACAATCATTAAATGCTAATATTATAAATGTGGAAGAAGCTTTGTCTGTGTGTCTGTATGTATGTTTGTCTAGCCTAATGTACTAAATGTAATCAACAGATTTTGATCAAATTTGTCAAAAATAGTTCCTTATTTTATTTATTTATTCATTTGCTCAGCACATTACAGAAGATTAAGGTTTATATATATAAATAAATAAAGAAAGAATTAAATATAAAAAAATATTTACAGATCTACCTACATCATCATCACAACTCCTAGACCTCCACTGTTGGAGATGGGCCTTTCAGAAAATTCTGAAGAATTTGGCCTACACTCGCCACGCTGGCCAGACGCATTGGCAAGGTTCTGTTGTCATTTTTAATAATAATTTATTAACGTTTCCACAAGTTGATATTAGTGGAATCGGGAACAGTGGTGTTATAAATAAATGACAAATGTACTTAAAAAAAGTGTACTCTCATTGGTACAACCGACCTTTTAAGAATTTTTTAATTTTCATTTTTTTTACTTTCAATATTCTTAAATCGCGGGTTAATAAAAAATGAAGAAACTGAATAAAAGATACTACTGATCCATTGTTTACTATATCATGATTAAGATAACGCCCAAGGACGAGTTCTTTTATTGACATTTAAAATCTCTTTAGTAAATTCTATCTGTATATATATGTATGTACTTTTATTTGCAAACTGATTACTTATTAGTGGAATTACATTTGTTTTATATTGTCCAAGGTACAATTTCTATAATATTGTAAAACAGTTATCAATTTTAAAATTATTATAAAGTACCTAAACTAGCTACTAAATAAAAGGTCATGACATTTAAAAAAAAAAATACACTACAAATAGAAAACGTCAAGAAAAATCTCATCAGAGATCCAGAAGACTGGCAACATTTCCCCTCTGTATAGCAAGGCTAATATATGTCGGCAGAAATAATCCTTCCTGTCTCCAGATTTCTCCGTCAGGCGTTTGGACAACTATTATAGATAACACTGGTCAACACTGGTTTTGGTGCAAAGAAGCTTATATAATTGTTTAAAAGCAATTGCCAGAAAAAAAAAAAACTTATTTAATTTTAAAATATTAAAACATTGCTATGAAACTGCACACTTTAATAATTATACAAATTGTATAAAAATTGTGAAAAAAAGAAAGAATTTAAAGTTACCAATAATTGCATGTTATTTTCGAAGACATTATTAAAATAACACATTCATATTATCCATTTTGAGAAACAAATTTCTTATCTGTCTTACTACGAAATCTGCCTTTCACTGGATTAATCCTATTATTGTTTGAGTAAAGATATGGGTGTTTTTAAAATGGGACACTCCAATATATCAGTAATAATATTTTTAAAGATAAGTCAATGTTAAATATTAATAAATAATTAAAGTATAGCTGACACTCGCTAATCTTAATATGAAATATAGGCTGAAAAAACTCACCCTATAAAGTCCTCGAATGCCTTCTGTCCTGTAAATCTTGATCAGACCATCCACCATGCCTTTGTATCTCTTGTTATCTGCCAAATGTTCATCGCTGTATTGAAGACATAGTCGAGTTTTGACAACCCAAATGGGGTTGGTCATGAGAAGAGATAGTACTCCTGCTTCTGCTGCCGCTAGCATATGCAAACCTGGCCCCAGGGGCGTGCGAGCATTTCCACCCTGTATCCATGTCTTTATTGCATTGTAACTGGAACGAAAAACATAACCATTTAAAGTCAGACAATAAAAATGGTATATTCATATGATTTAAATAGCACCTAACAACTCATTTAAGTATATTATTATATGTACTTATGTTATGTAATGTATGTAATAGTGTATTAATAAAACATTGTGTATATTAGTATTTAGTTTATTATTGTAGTATATAGTTTGAAGACAGAAAGAAGACAAATTTCTAAGCATTCCATGGATTCACCGTGCGGGTGCCGGGTCCATCGTGTGTGGGTAAGAGATGAGAAGAATGGTGTCTCGGGCTTGCGACCGACAATTGGCTGGTTTAAGAAAAGGAGGCCTCCTTTTTTTTCTATTTCGCGATAATACGCTCACCATCCACCATTCTACTTCTCTCCCTACCCAACCAAATACTGTATGATTCCGTTAGTGCCGTCTTGGAAGCTCGTTCCATAAATGTATTGACGGCAGACCTGCTTAGGCCCAATTCTTTCAGTAAGTGATGCAAAGATTTTGCTGGAACTCCTCTTGTACCAACTTCCACTGCGTAAAGCTGAGTCTTGAACCCGTTCCTGATCATTTCTTCTGTGAGATCATAATATTTATTCGACTTCATGTTGTGGTCTTTTGGAATAATTGATTCCCACGGAACGGTAAGTTCAATAAGGATAACTTTTTTCAAGTTCCGAGAAAACACTAAGATGTCTGGCCTATAGGCTGATACAGCTAGTTCATCTGGGATCCTATAATGGTGTTCAAATGTATCCATGAGAATTTTCCAGTCTGATGCGGCGCCAAGGATCGAGGTGGGCTTGCATTTAGTTTTCGTGCTTTGCCCTTCCTTTACAAATGTGGTCAAAGTTTTATTTGTAGTCAGTCCCTTTCTGGCTCTTGCAATATATTGTATATCTATTACGTAATCATATTTCTCTAAGTGTACCTAAGACGTAAGGTCTATAAAGTTATACAGTGTCCCTAAGGTTGGCTGTCAGGCAATATCTCGCGACATTAAGTTCGCCCCTTGTATATATTGTGCAATAAAGTTTTATTAAATAAATAAAACCCTCAGCTTCCTTAAGGCTATAAAATGCAGTTTTTTAAGTGTCCCCTGTATACAGTTCACATTGTATTTAATTTAAATCTAAAATCTACACTTACAATAGGAAGTAGAAGCCCCAAGCTGATCCAGAGCCCCAAACGTTAGGTGTGACCCCTCGGTAAAGACCTTTCACTCCTTCCTTCTTTACTATAGTAACAAAGGCACTGCTTAGCCCATCATAACGAGGCACCGTTGCTGTACGCCCATCATTTACTGAAAAAAAAATATATATTCAGCAAAAAATGAATATTTAATATACACTGAATTTAGTCATAGTGGTGGCACGGTTGTAAGAAATGCACAATGAAAAATACAGCTAAAAAAGCTACACAACCCTCTCTTACAGAAAGGAGCTAAGATTAGTGGAGTCAACGCACAATAAATAAGGGGCATTAACCTAATCTATGTAGATCACAAGTCTGAGACATTATTCTTCTCTCTAACCCACACATGACTGACTTAGCACCTGGACCTGTTATAAACATGGTGCATCGTCTGGTGGGAAAGGCACATACAAGTAGCTGCAAGGTAGACCAAATATCTACCAAAAATAATTTTAAAACACTATCCCTATGTTTGACTTGTCACTTTAAGCACTTTTTTCACTTGAAAGTCATTCAACTTGGCATTTGTCTATGTTTTTATACAAATTTCAAGTCAAAAAGAAGTCTTGTCTTCTATATGCTTTTAAGTCAAACATAGGATAGGAAAGCCAGTCTTTCTGTTGGATGGTAAACTACGATTTACTTATAATTGTTTGTATAAAAGAATAATGTCAAATTTGTTATCTAATGTCAATGTCTGTCTGAAATAAATAGTAAAAGAGAAAAGATGGTATTTTCCTTGTAATAATATTTAAAGGAACTTTTAACACTTTCCTTATGGCCTATTGCCTAATATCTGGCCTATGGTGACAAGCTTAAGGATGAGTAATCTAAGTGGTGTTTGCATGCTTAACCACTGTGAGCTCTACATAGCTCATCTATAATTATTTGTTTGGTGGATTTCGAACATGTGCAAGGGCAATAGGATCAGTTGTGTGTATTTTCCAGCTTTAACAGAATGGAGCAGCCAGTACTACTGGTCTGACTATCGGTACCCTAACTATGCTATGAATAAACAATGTCCTGAGTTTCCTCTATTTAAAAATAGATTTTCATATCACGTTGTAAACTAGCAATCAAAAATTACATGTTGAATTGATTTAAACACTATCTGAAATATATTGAGTGTTTACAATAACAAAAAGATGTGAATAAACTAAAAATGGGCATGGCCGTGAAGGTCAAGGTTATCCACCCTTCCTATCTTCGCAAACTTGAAAAAATCGATAACTTCAAGGCGCTAGTAATAAAAATCATTTAAAATCATCACATGTCAGTGGCGTGATGTGAAAATGAGGCAATCACTCACCTGCAAATCTTATTTTAATGAGGTCCAAAGGGTGCAATATTAAAGTAGAAGTGACTCCACCCGATATGCCAGCTACCAGGTGCTCGTATTTGATATGACTCAACAAAGCGAGCTTAGACGAGGATGAGTTTGTATTCTTCATTATAGTCATCTTGAAAAAACTAAAGCACAGATAAAACGTAGGCTCAAGAGCATTTTGTGGGAAAAACACTTTTGTCTACCGAAATACACTTTCCCTAAAAACTGTAGCAAAATTAAGAATTAAACAATTTTCACTAAACATTATTTCTTTCGTAATATTCCCACGAAATTACGTGTGAATTTATTTCGTGCATTGCTGCTGATAGTGATGTCTTTTAACTGAAATGATTTGTCATTTTGACAAATAGCCGGAATATCGTACCGGAAATGGTATTCGAACAGTAATTGAACACATCCATCTCATTTTCATTTTTTATTTACAGTCTGAACAATAATAAAGTATTGGCCTTCTACTTAGGTACATGACAGAAGTGCACGAAAATAAATAAAATCAGTGTATTTTAACTAAAAACTGAACTTACTACTAAAAAAATAACTACTAATCTGGTAGGTGATAGAGGAGATAATATAAAAATGCGAGGTAAATAAAACTGTCCTAGAGAGATGTCCGATAAGTAATAGCCTCAAGAAAACTGACAATATTTCCCCTTTGTATAGCGAGGCAGAAAAGTTGGCAGGAATAATTGCCGGCCTTCCTGTCTCCAAATTTCTCCGTTAACAGTTTGGACAAGTCATTGGCCAGACTGATGGTCTCATCATCTTAACCCCAAACTGCGCAAATTGTAACCTGTACCGAGCAGAACCCACCGCACTCCCCGCGCTGGCCGAGGTTGTCTGGATGTGAGATGGGGCTAATGTATCATGCATGTACACATGTCGCATCCCACACCAGAGACCTGCCAAGTTTCCACGGCCCAACGGTCATGCCGTCGGGTTTCTTGCCATCGCTCTGCGCAATCCCAGAGAGTTCTAGGATCGCGGGTACTCCAGCGATGTATCAATCGGTTTGTGATAATCCCGTACACGTAGCTCGACAATACTGGTACTATGTACACACGACAGAAACGCTGGCAATGCCTACACTTAATATTTTACGTGTTCCCAGGCCTCCAAACCGAATCGAAAGCAAAGCCTGGGTCTAAAACGGTCGTTCATGAGACAATTTAGAATTTCGGTTAGTGTATTTTGTAAAATCTTGTCTAGTATCTAATAATTGCTTAATAATAAAAGCTAATTGATTACTTTTTTATTGAATGCTCCGATATTTAAAAAAATATTATGTGTTACCAAGTTCTACTTTAAAGAAATACCACGAAATAATTGACATGTTTATTATTATTGTAAATTTAAGAACAACATTATTAAAGGCTCTAAATAATGGTTACGTAGGTATCATTTATTTTGTGATTCAGCAGCTACCACAGCTACCTCGTTGGTGAAGCCAAATTAACTAAATTTATTTTTAATGTTACAGCAATAATAGTGGTATTGAAAAAAAAAAATATCAAGAGGTATTTTATTTTTATTTACTAGTAACATTAATTTTCCGTTTTGACAGATTTCTGCGGGCTCCATTTATTACGTAAATCAGCGAGGAAATATAGTTTTACAGGCCGCAGGAAACATTAAGAAGATGTTGAAACTAGCAACTACCTTGAGGGTTGCCCTCCCGAAACATGGGAATCAGGTACGATCCATGTCTGCGGCCGTAGGCTACAAACAAACCCTTGTAAATGTTCCCCCTACAAGAGTCACCGTGCTCGACAACGGAATCAGGGTTGCTACTGAAGATTCGGGCTCTGCGACCGCCACTGTGGGCCTGTGGATCGATGCCGGCTCAAGATATGAAAGTTCCAAGAACAACGGTGTGGCTCACTTCCTTGAACACATGGCATTCAAAGGCACGAGCAAACGATCACAAACTGACTTAGAACTGCTTGTTGAAAATATGGGAGCTCACCTTAACGCCTACACGTCCCGGGAGCAGACCGTGTTCTATGCCAAATGCCTCGCCAACGACATTCCAGCGGCCGTCGAAATCCTCGCCGACATCATTCAGAATTCTTCTCTTGCCGAACCCGAAATCGAACGCGAAAGGGGCGTCATCCTCCGCGAGATGCAGGATGTGGAGAGCAACCTGCAGGAGGTTGTGTTTGACCACCTTCATGCCACTGCCTTCCAGGGAACCCCCTTGGGTCAGACCATCTTGGGACCCACTAAGAATATTAAGAAGATCTCAAAAGCTGATTTGCAGAACTACATCAACACCCACTACCAGCCTGGTCGCATAGTGCTGTCGGGTGCTGGTGGCGTTGACCATGACAAGCTGGTGTCTCTTGCTAATAAGCATTTCAATGGGCTTAAGAATAACCCTAATGGAGTATTTGAAGTGACTCCATGCAGATTTACTGGGTCAGAAATCAGAGTGCGTGATGACTCAATGCCATTAGCCCACGTAGCTGTGGCGGTTGAAGGTGCTGGTTGGTGTGATGCTGATAACATCCCATTGATGGTTGCCAACACTCTGATTGGTGCGTGGGACAGGTCTCAAGGTGGCGGTGCTAACAACGCTTCGTTCCTTGCCCGTGCGGCTTCTATTGACAACTTATGCCACAGCTTCCAGTCCTTCAACACTTGCTATAAAGACACAGGACTGTGGGGTGTTTACTTTGTAGCGGAGCCCATGCAACTCCAAGACATGCTATATAATATCCAGAAGGAATGGATTAAGCTTTGTACAAGCGTAACTCAAGGAGAGGTTGAACGTGCCAAGAATTTGCTTAAAACAAATATGCTTTTGCAATTAGATGGAACCACACCTGTTTGTGAAGATATTGGCCGCCAGATGCTCTGCTACAACAGACGTATTCCTATTCATGAGCTTGATGCTCGGATCGACTCAGTTTCAGTACAAAATGTCAAAGATGTTTGCTACAAATACATTTATGACAAATGTCCAGCGGTTGCAGCTGTCGGACCTACAGAAGGTCTCCCCGACTACACAAGAATCCGATCAGCCATGTACTGGCTCCGTGCATAACTTAACTCTAGCCAAATAGTTGTAATAGAATATTTAAATCACCGCAATTAAAATAATTCGCCCCCCAAATGTCTGTTGTTTTATTGAAATAAAACACTGTATTCTTTGGTTAATAATAATTTATTTTTAATTTAATGTAAATAAACTTAATATTTACTACAATAGGGTTTTATTATTTAATAAACTAACAACCGGTTGCAGAAAGGACAATTAAAATAATCCATGATCAACATTGTGCTAAATGCTACACAATTGGTTTGTTAAACATTTCAAAAAGACAATCCTTTCTGCAACCGGCCGAAAGTTTCACTTAACCTATGTATGCCTATAAAAGTATAGTAAAGTATCATCACAACCGTTTCCCTTTCGGGGTGGTCAGAAACCACGCTTATAAGCGGATTCACATTTAGCCAACTTTACTATAGGCCAATCATGACAAGTGACAAGCTCGTCGATGTCTCTAGCATACCAAACTCGAGAAATATCACAAATAATTTAAATGTTAATATTTTTGTGTCCCGACCAGGAATCAAACCCGGTACCTCCGAGTCTAAATCCACGGACTTAACCGCTAGACCACGGAGGCAGTCATTGCCTCTAATTAATTAAATTATGGGTTGTTGCCATTACCTACATAGAAAGAAGATCTTGTTAGTTGTGTTGGGCGTTGACGGCCCTTGGGTTAAGTACGTTACATTTAACTAAAAAATATAAACTTGCAAATAAAAATAAGTACAAAATGGAATTATATTCTCTTACACTTAAGTCATCATATTTAGTAAAATAAAAAAGGATCATCACAACAGTTCCTTGCATCCTGCAACCTTGTCAATGTCCAGTGTAGAAGACTCGACAAATGCTATACTTTTTATTTTCTCAACGAAGGAATCACACCCGGTACCTCCGCTAAATCTACTATCTTAACAATTTAAACAAATAATTAGAAAGTAAAATGCAAACCTGTCTGGCCAGCGTGGCTAGTGTAAGCCAAATACACCAGAAATTTCTGGAAGACCCATCTCCAACAGTGGAGTAGAACTCTGACTCTGTGTTCTAGGGACTGTCATGATGAAAATGCAAAAATTCCCAAATAATGTCAAATTTACGAGGTCTGTTTAAATAGCATCGCGCATTTTGAATTTTCGCGGGCTACCTGTATTTGATTTTTTTGTTGTGTTATGTTACTCATATCCCTTTCTTATACTGATAAGGTCGACCATTATTAATGTTTAGTTAATTTTTGACAGCTGTTTTGATTGGACGAACGTCTTCGATTTTTGGCTATTCCAAAAAAATTTAACAAAGAATTTGTATCAAATTTTGTGTGAAAAACAAAATCAAGTGCGCAGACGCTTTTCGAATGTTGACTGTGATTGTTGCATATGCTGAAGCTACCTTGGACTAAAGCAACGTTTATCGTTGGAACAAAATGTTCCCAGAGGGCTGAAAAGATGTGAACATCCAAGCATGTCAAAAACACATGAAAACATTAATGAAGTGAAGAAAATAGTATTGGCCAATCTTCGAATCACCATTAGAGATGTTGCTGAGGACCTAAACATATCGATTGGCTAGTACTTTTTGAACAGACCTTGTATACTATATCTAAGAAATTAAATACAAATATATAGGATATTTCACTTAAAATTAAGCTTAGAAATTAGAGCCAGTGATTTTTCACATAGAAAGCGAAGCATGCAAAACGTGCGTAGCGTGTCCGTGGAGCAATAGAAGCAGCTCTAGTGATTTCCGATCCATTATTGTCTTTTTCAAAGTTATTTCCTTATATCTTCTGGGTTACCACTGAACTCTTGAGGGTTGTTACTGATATTTTCTGGTTTAACAATGTTCTGTTGAGGATTGATACTGATATTTTCTGGGATAACATTAATTTCTTTTTCTACATCTTCACTGGTTTTTGGGTTAACTTTTGTATGTTCTGGTGTAACATCTTCACTGGTTCCTTCTGGGTTAATACTGATCTTTTCTATACTATCACTGGTTTTTTCTAGGTTAACACTGATATTTTCTGGATTAAAAGTAATTCCTTTTTCTTCATCTTTACTAGTTTTTTCTGGGTTATCATTCGGGGTTTCCACAATATTTTCAACAGCTTCTTGTACACTAGTCACAGAAGGTTTTATGATTGTACTAATTTTTCTCTTTTGTCCATATGGCAACACTGGTTCAGTGTGACTGATCAAACTAGCTGATAGTATGAAAACTGATACCTGTAACAAAAATGGATAAAATAAATAATTATTGTTAGCGAGTTTGGCGAATGGACCTCCAAAACTTTTGGGACATTGGGGTATTTAAATGCGGGTTTTATTGTTATCAATGTTTAATGATAATTTATTAATGATTACGTAAGTTGGTATTAATGGAATCAAGATCGACGCGACGGCTTAACGTGCTATCCGAGTCACGGGAATGGTGGTGTTAAAAATCTATGACAAACATGCCGGGGTTCGAACCCTTTTTTAGGATGTTCAGGAAAGCATTCTTACAACTGAGCCAACACCGCTCTTATGGAATGCTTAGAAATTTTTCTTTAATATTTCATAATATTTTCAAATGTTTTAATACAAAGTTACAATTGCCAGTTTAAAAAATGACAAATTTAAATAATATAACTAAAATACAGGAATGTTCCTAGAAATATAAAAATATATGTTTAATAGTCTAAGTTTAAGTAATTCTTGTTTCAGGCTTGTTGTAATTCTTGTAATTATTTTAATATAGATATCACCATAGCAACTTACAATATTAGATCACCTTGAAAGTAAAAATTGACATTTGACATCATTGCAAATGGCACATACTTTCAACAAGAACAACAAATAGGTGGTAGGACTGATAGTGGTAATTTGCCCAGTTTGCTGGGGCGGGGAAGTATTGTGCTTGTAAACCCAGTAAAGTGTTAAACGTTTCGGGATCAGGCTAGAATTGCCATCATGCCCAGTTAAGCCGGCATAGTGTTAGGGACTGATATCAGTCATGAGTGTCTGATTACAGTTGCTAACATTTATGGAGCTTGAGCGTCACTCTCCATCATGTCGTGCTAGTACAAATAAAGGTTTTTGGTTATTAACTAGCTGACCTGGCGAACTTCGTACTACCGCCTAACAGTCATTGAATGTTTGTAAACATTAGTCAGCACGTAGAAATCCACAATGTCAAATGCTAATCGCCGATTGGATCTTCTCAATAAACTCTACATAGAAGGCCTATGCGATGGCTCGGCAGCTCCACTCTTCCAGGATTAGCGTCTCGGTCATGCTGGAAGAGGCAGATTAACTGTTGAGCGGTAAATGGTTTGACTTGGCTCTATTTCTGTATTCGACGACAGTCAAGCGCAGAGTGGGCTCGCGCAGGAGTCTTAAGAGCTACGGCTGAGTAACTATATATATAATAAGAGCGCTAGGGAGTTTTAGGCTCCCGCTCGGTACCCTCTGTCACCCACAAATCAGAGCTGATGCGCGCCACCTATCGGACAACAGTAGTACTATATCAGAAACCTTTGCCGATGTTCACACAACATATTCCCAAAGTTTCATCCCAATCAGTCAAGTAGCATAGGGAACATACGTATATACGTATACACAGACTTCCATCTTTCTATATATATAGATTTTTACTTTACAGATTCTATCTTAGCACAACAGAAATAATGATTTTACCTGTTCTGGTGTAGGACAAGCAATAATTAACATATCCTTGTATTCATATCCAGAAGTTGTCAACAGTTGCTCCATTTGCATGAATTGGCCAACCACGTTGTTCTGTGAAATAGATATTTATTTTAATATGAAAGAAAATGCCTGAAAAGTCTAGATGATAATGAATTCAAAAACAAAATTAAATCAGTCTAGATGCAAAAAGCTTATTACACGGTTGACGAAGTCTTAAAGGATGATAACATAGCGTAATGCATATTATATTTTATTAGCAATAATATTTATAATGCCCATTTACAGCAGTAATTATTTATTTTTTAATCTTAGTATAGGATATTGACATGGCCTCTTTACAGCAACTTTAATTAGTTTAGTACAGTAAACTTAACTAATAAGTTCCAGACTTATTGATATGGTTTTGATTGATAGTAGAATTATTGTTTTTATTAAATAGCAACACTGTATTGTCGAGACTTTAGTTTAGAAAGAGTCAGTTCAACGGATGTTTTTGTGCCTCTCAAAACTTACTTATTTGATTAGAAGATTTGATTGTTTTTCGTTGTTAAAGTGGATTTAGATGTACCTTCAAGGAACACAAAAACAAGTAAGTGCTTGCTTTCTATTTACTGTAGCAAAAAAATATTTTTTAAACGTCCTACTTTACCCCTTCGTTCCGATATGCGATAATAGTAACCTAAGCACGATACGCGCTTAAACTGTTTTGCCAAGCTGTGTGACGTCACAAACGACATCATTTCTCGCGCTTAGACTGCTCACGATATCGAGGTAGATCGCTCTGAGCGCTGTCAGTTTTTTGTATTTATGTCGCGCGCCATTTTCAAGTTTATTTAATATTAGGTTTTCTTTTAAATTATTTAATATTGTAATTCGTTTATACTATTTACTTCTAATACAAATCTATAATTAATATTTAAGTAGGAAGTGAAAACAAAATGTCTGTAACACGGCAAGTTATTTTAAAAGACCAAAATAAGTTAATAATATTAAACTTTACACATATAAAGATGAATAAACCGAGAGACGTTATTTGTTAGTATTCATAGTCAAAGATGTGGAATGCGCAATTTATCTTCCATACATTAAAAAAAAAACTAACATTTTATGAATGAAAATGTGATTTAGACCGTTCCGAATTGATATCACGCTCTGAGCATCCAAATCGCGATATTTGATTCGGAACGACGGTCACTGTCATATTTGTTCTAAACGCTCTGAGCGCGATTCAGAATGAGGGGTACAATTAATTCATTTACAATTAGCTTTATATTTATTATTTTAGACATACCTATATATATATTTCTGACAAGACCATTTTACAGCTGTATAATTTAGTTTTATTGCAAATAGTTATTTTTTTTTTGTAACCTTAGACTTAGCCGAATTCCGGTGGAAATATATGACTGTTTAAAAAAAAAAATTATGACGACTCGATGCACTCCACCTAAAATTTATTTGACTTAACTCTTCATAAGCGCTTTAGTAGCATAGACGTAAGGGCAAAACCTAATCAATTCAAAGAAAGATATATTACGTCAGACTTGGCTGTATGGGCTAGACCCTTTGCCTTCCCTATCACCTCATTCATCATCCATCGAAGGAAGAGAAATCATACTTATTTAAGAACAAAAAATACTTACTCTTATGGGTCTAAAGAGTATAAATTCCGTTTCCTTGTTGGCCAGATAGAGTTGCATGGACCTCTGGAGCGGGGCCAGGTGGGCCCGGGTTCGGTTCTGGGTGTCTCTCACAGTGTGAGATAGCTGGGAGGGAGTGGCCCACGGCTGGGAACGGAGAGCATCTATTGGTGTAAACGATTGGGCCTGAAAAAAAAGACATTAAAACTAAACCTGCCTCCGTGGATCCGGATGTTGAGGTACTGGGATTGATTGCTGGTCGAGACACAATTTGTGATATTTCTCGAGTTCGGTGCGCTAGAGACGTCGACAAGCTTGCCACTTGTCATGATGGGCCTATATTGTTGGCCTGTATTATTGTGACAGACTGGGCAAATTACTACCATCAGTCTGGTCTGCCTACCACCTCTTTGTTCTCGTCGACAGTATGTGCCATTTTCAATGATGTCAAATGCCAATTTTTACTTTCAAGGAGAACTAATATTGTAAGAATAAACTGATTTTAAAGGGTTATTATACCATCAGCGAGTATTTTGATGACAAGTGTGCTTGGTCCTAATTTATTTCAAATGTTATTGTGTATGTCTTAGTTTATAATATGACAATGCCTCTTTACAGCAGCTATAATTTAAGTGACACCTTAAACTGTTTTTGTTTTAGCTAAAGTATGACAATGCCACTTTACAGCAGCTATAATCCTTGATGTATTCATTTTATAATTGTGTATGTCTTAGTTTATAATATGACAATGCCTATTTACAGCAGCTATAATTTTAAGATTATAATTATGTATATTTGGGTTGTAATGTGCTGCTCCAATTACAAGCTATTTCCCAGAATATAAGCTTTTCGTTATATTAATTAATTTTTTGACATGTAAAAGCTCAGAATACATTATATTTATTGCCCTATGCCAACTTACAAAATAAATAAACTAAACTAAACTAAAGCTTGCCATGGTGATATTTATATGAAAATAACATCGCTTAAACAAGACTTACGGTGAAAAGTAGCTTGTAAACTAGTCATCTAGGCTTTAGGGTTAAAATTACCTTTAGAATAAACTCAGCAATAGGGGCAGCAAGCAGCACAGTAGCATCTTTAATGAACGACTCGCAGCAACTTTTCAATTGCCTATCAACTTCCTTCCTCGAATCCAGCAAATGTTCCTTAACTTGCGGAGTACCATCCAATAAAAATTCTAACAAAGCATTGTTACTATTTAGGGCAAATATCTGCCTGGGCTTTTGCAACAATCCATAAGCAGCATTCTTCATATTGCTAAAATCCAAGCTGGTTTCTTTGACTATGAAATCCACTTGGAATGGTGCAATTTGCTCTCTCAGTATGAGCAAATGTTTTATTTGGAAAAGTTGTCCGTCTATTGGAGTTTTCGTTGCTGATATTTGTTTTGCGGCTGCATCTATGCTTTGGACGCATAGCGATATTGCTTCTTGGGCTAGTCCTTGGAAAACTCGCTTTTCCAGACACCTGGAAACAAAGATTTATTTATTAGTTTAAAAAGTACATATTTACAAAAAATCACCTACTTGCGATCCAAACAAGAAGATGGAATCCGTAAGAGTGACGGTGAGCGGTAACAACCCCGATAGGCCGAGGCCGGTACCAGGGTTAATTACATCAATATGTTAAACTAGTCGCCAATGTGGTTAACCCTTTGACGACAGCGGGGAAACGGTCGTCCCAAGCCAAAAAAAAAACAAATGAATTAATAATTATTACCATTTTGAATGTGAATTAATTATTTTCTAGTCTCGGAACAAACCTTTTGTTATTTTTAAGCTGGCAAAACTACATCTATGAGTCATTTTATATCTATAGTCATTGGAATCCATTTGGCGCTATATATAAAATGTTATTTTCTTACACAAGTTTTAAACAAAATGCTTATTTAAACAAACTTAATAAACTGTATATAAATATAAAAATAAATATTTCCAGACAGGTCACACAGCGCCATCTAATTTCCGTGGTAAGCTGCGAGGCTTGTGTTACGGAAATTAGATGGTTGATAAACTACATATTATACTTTTTGTTTTTGTAAATATATACATATTCGACATATAAACACCCAGACCGAGACAAATTATACAATGTACAACTTGCCCCGGTGGGAATCGAACCCACGACCTCCTGAGTTCACGGCAACGTTTGTTACCACTAGACCACGGAGGCGGTCAAATATAGGTATATCTAAAAATCTTAAACTAAAAAGTCACTTGTATCGACCATATCCCTATACACAGATGTCTCCAACTCCCATTTCAACCCCATTGTATTTATTAGTATTGTATTTAATAGTATTTCGAGTTTTAGTTATAAAATTTGTTTATTTACTAAAATAAATAAATAAATTTCCATACTCTTATGGTCCTGAAAGGGTTAACTTTATTTTTTACCTCCTACAATTATTTAAATTACTAAAATCTAATCATCAAAACTATAATAGTAGTTTATGAAACTGTTGCATAATAAGGGGTTTTATACACGAGTGTGTTTTAATAGTATCACACGAGTGTTTTAATACCTAGTTATGTGCAGTTTCATACACTAATCTATCTACTCTCATACATTGGGATTGAACCTACTAAATAAAAGATAAAAGTTAAAAGAGTAAGAATTTTAAGCAAGAATAAAAAAAATCACACGAAATGCTATACAACAACGTATTGAATGGCGCAAATTTATATTTTTATTTTTTTTAAATGACCATGGTACAGAATACCTAAGTCCTAGACAATGAAATGGCGCCAAAACCTAGCTTAAGACCGCGCACGAGCTATGGCGGGCGCTGCCATAGACAAGTAAAAATTGGAACCAAAACATTTTGTAATGGAACCATTGCCTTAAAAAAAATAAGTGTTATATAATATGTATGATTCTATTTTTAAAATTAAATAGAACATTATTTTGTTAGAGAAAAAGTGTTATAATGTGATTCTATTTTTAAATTTCAGCAGTATGTTTATAAAGTATGTCAATATAAATTCGTTTTGAAGTTTGTAATTCTCATTTTACGATATGAGAGTAGATAAAATTGTTTAAAATACAGTATTTAATATTATAAATGTATAAAATTAAAAAATATAAATAGGTATAAACATATACATACAGCATACATTTGGGGACTTATACATATGTCGCACAATAAAGATGTGGAATGCTCTTCCAGCCTCTGTCCTTCCTATAAACTGGAGTCCTTCAATGGAAGTGTGAAAAACCATCTAGTCAAGCCGGCATAGTGTTAGGGACTGATGTCAGTCATAAGTGTATGATTCCAGTTCCTACACAAATAACACACTTACCATCAGGTGAATCACATGTCGTGCTACTAAAATAGATAAATAGATATTATTGTCATATATTTATATGGTTTATTTTATAGATTTGTTACCTATAAAGCCTAGATAAAGCTGCCAACGTCCTCCTGACCCCGGGGTACCACATGCCATGCAGGTCAGCTGGAGACGAGTGTGTCCTCCGATGCTCCATACTGAGGGAAGCCACTTCCTGGGACGTGGCAGAGATGTCCGAGACCATAGAGTTCCGGGAATCAGAACGTCTGAGACTCTGATCTTGAATTGATTGCGCTATTTGCTGTGAAAATGATATTCATTTACAGAAATTAAAGTATTGTCGTTGTCGCCACTAATTTGTGGAACAATTTGCCTCTTAGCATCAGGCAGGTAACCACCAGATCGCTATTTAAAAAAATGGTCTATTCGCATTTCCTATCGCAATAAAGCTAGTATATTATTATGTATGTATGTAGGTTTATACGAGTGTATGTATTAGTACGTAGTATATTATATATTTATACATCTAGTTAGTTATTAAATATATATTTTTTTATTATCCTTTATTTTTGCACCTACTTTTCAGTAAAGTGTTTAAAGTTATCCCAACGCAAGGCATTAAAGCCCGCCTTTGTCTTTGTGCAATAAAGTATGAAATAAATAAATATTTTTTCAAATTTAGTCATAGAATAATAAACGTTAAGTGAGGCCAGAAAAACTTAGTCAGTTTTCTGAATAACCCACGTCAGTCTCCAGATCAAATCATCGTGCTAGCAGCTATCGGGATACTTATTTGATTATGATTTGGTTTTGTGCAATTGGTTTATTCAATCCTAATAAGATAATTACAGTAATTATAATTTATTTATTTAAAAACTTTATTGCACAAAGTACAAAGGCGGACTTAATGCCCGTAGACATTCTCTGACAGCCAAACCTTAGGGACAAATTTGAACAATTAAAGGTGCAATGAAAGTGAAAGTAACAATAATATAATTATAGGATAATTTAAAAATATTATATAACTACTTATATACCTTTATATATATTATAATATCAATACACAATAATAAATGCAAATATTTACACAATATTATACATAAACATACATATATAAAACTTACTACCGTGGTTTGGAGCTATCTATAAAATGCGAATACACTAGTTTTTTAAAAGACGACCTGGTATTAGCTTGCCTTATGTTGGTCGGGAGATTGTTCCAAAGGTTTGTTGCAGCGACTACGAAGGAACTGGAAACAAATCCAGTATGGTGTGAGGGGACAGAAAGAAGCGAGTTGTGAGAGGAGCGTAGAGATTTGTCGTGGAAGGAAGAGAGATAGACAAAGTTGTCCTTGAGGTATTTCGGTGTCGCAGGCTCATTCAGCACAGAAAATAGGAGACAAAGGACTCTGAGATTCCTGCGACAACGAATAGGCAGCCACTTCAACTTAGCACGATAGTCAGAGATGTGGTAAATCCTAATAACAGGCGACGCGACGGGTGACCCTTTAAGTAGATAATATTTTGCTCAAAGGGTCAGCCTCACGGTTCATCGGCACACTACGCCCATCGAATTATAATTTTAATTTTTAAGTTTTATTTGTAGTGTAGTTTATTTTATATTAGGTTTTACTACGAATAAATGTATAGTTAAGTTTGTATAGTTAATCCTAATAAGTCAAAAGCGCGGTGGTGACTCGGTTGTTAGAACGCTTTTCTTAAATCCTACAAAGGTCGGTTCAAAAACCACTCCGGCATGTACCAATGAGAAATCGGAGTGCACGTTAAGCCGTCGGTCCCGGTTCCACTAATACCAACTTGTGGAATCGTTAATAAATTGTCATTAAAAATTTACATCGTATCCTCGCCAAGCCGTCTGGCCAGCGTGGCAAGTGTAGACATTTTTTTTTATTTTTTATTCTTATTATTATTTTTCAATTGCACTTTAATTTAAATCTAATTACTATATTTTACTCTTATTTCTGTTTTAATTGTATTGTCTAAATAATATAAAATCTCTTTGGCTTGTGTTCCACTATTGCTACTTTGTTTATTTGTTTAATATAATAAGCTGTGATTTAAAAAAAAAAGTCTTTTTTCAATTTTGAACTGACACTACTGTTAATAATGTACCTATGAACAGTATCATCTATATGGAAGGAATAATTGAGTGGCGGAGCCGTTGCGTCTAGAATAAGAACCATAAAAATCTATACTATTTTTCCAGGAATCCGAAAGTAAATATAAAAAAAAAACATATTTATAATTTGTTAAGTAGCCTAATCATCATCATCATCAGCCTGTGTCTTTCCACTGCTGGATGTAGGCCTCCCCTAAGGCTCGCCACTTCACACGATCTTCTGCCACCGTCATCCATCCCCCACCAGCGACCTTCCTCAAGCCATCTGTCCATCTGGCGGAGGGTCATCCCACTTCCAGTACGTGGTCTCCACTCCAGAACCCGTCTCCTCCATCGTTCATCGGTTCTGCGGCATATGTGTCCAGCCCATTGCCACTTCAGCTTGCTAATTTTAAAAGCTATATCGGTAACGTCAAAATACGGAAAAGGGTTGGTATGAAGGAAAGCATAGGGACAAAAATAAGGAAAAGCATGCTACGATGGTTCGGGCATGTTGAAAGGATGAGCGATGAAAGATTGACGAACCAGGTATATAATGCGAAAGTTGTGGGTGAAAGAGGCCCTGGCAGACCGAGACTCACATATCACGATCAAATAAATAAAACACTGACTGAAGGTGCATTAAAAAGTATTCGTAACCAAAGGGCATGTATGAAGAGGTTAATGAATGTCGACGAAGCGAAAGAGGTATGTCGTGATCGTGTCAAATGGCGCTCAATTGTCTCTGCCTACCCCGCAAGGGATCTGGCGTGAAGATATATATATATATATATCGGTAACTTTGGTTCTTTGACGGATGTCAACGTTTCTGACTTTATCTTTTAGGGGAATCCCGAGCATAGCTCTCTTCATAGCTCGCTGAGCGACCTTGAACTTGTGGACCAGACCTACCGTCAGTGTCCACGTTTCTGCACGTTTCTGTGTAGTGGTAGCCTATTACATGTTAATTTTTTTAAACATAAAATAGTCAGAAAATGAGGAAAATAATTATAACTGTTACCTCCATCATGAGCAGTTTGTCTGGGTAGGCGAGGTCTCCAGGTGCAGGTCTGTACAGGAGCACATCATTCCGGAGGTGCACATGTGCCCGGAACACTAAACGTTCCTGCACATCTTGGAGCAAAGCACGAGCAGAACTACCCAGTGCGCTTAAAGTCTCCCCTGAATTAAAGAAAGGGAGACAAAAATCTTAGCATGGATTCACCGGTCCATCGTGTGTGGACATAAATATTATTATTACTAGATTGTAAGCTGACACGGCCATTTTACAGCCACGAATTTATATTGAAGGACATAACTGTCTCCGTGGTCTAGTGGTTAAGTCCGAGGATTTAGACTCGGACTTAACCGCTAGACCGGGTTCGATTCCTGGTCGGGACACAAAAATATTTATTATTGTTAATAAATATTTAATTTATTTGTGATATTTCTCGAATTTGGTACGCTGGAGACATCGACGAGCTTACCACTTGTCATGATTGGCCTATAGTAAAGTTGGCTAAATGTGAATCCGTTTATTTATAAGCGTGGTTTCTGACCAACCCCGAAAGGGAAACGGTCGTGATGATACTTTATTTCTATCATTGTTATTAGATTATAAGCTGACACGGCCTTTTTACAGCCACGAATAAAATTTTAAGTATCTAGTTGTAAATAAAAACAAAATCCTCGCTTATGGCAACAATGTTTTATTTATTATAATTGTATTGCCGTTATTATTATAGTTGTATTGTTAGATTCGATCCAGCCATATTATGCACATTATGTGGCAGTTTCTGCTGTAATATTCACTTACACATTTTGGGTAGATTAGTCGGGTATAATCTCTAGGTACAAATTTGTGACAAGTATTATATTTTTTAAAGAGATTAGAATGTTTATTGACAAATATTCCTATTTCAAAGATATACAATAATCGGTTCCTTCGAAATTTCCGACCAGCGTTAATAGGTGGTAGGCAGACTGAAGGTGGTAATTTCCCCAGTCTACCGGAGTGGGTAAGTATCCACCGTTCGTGCCGATAAACCCAGTAAAGTGTATCCACACGTTTCGGGATCAGGTTCGAATTGCCGTCATGTCCAGTCAAGCTGATATAGTGTTAAAGAATGATGTCAGTCATTAGTGTCTAATTCCAGTTGCTAACATTCATGGACCTCGCGCGTCACTTATCATCAGGTAGGCGCAAGGTCACATGTCGTAAAAAAAAAAAAAAATCCGAATACTCACGGTCATTATTAACTTGTTCTTCCAAAACTTCAAGTCTCAGTATGACGCAGAGCTCCGCCAAAGTCTCCAGGTGGTTAATATGAATGACGTGAGGTCTCAACGTATCGTACAATCCATTGCATAGTGATTGGAGATATTCCCTAAAATAAAATAACATTACTGCAAGAAATCTTGTTCCGAGACGTGCATAAACTGTTTTGCCAAAGCTTTGTGACATCACAAATGACAACATTCCTCGCACTTAGATTGCTCACGATAGATAGATCAGGTAGATCGCTCTGAGCGCTGTCAGTTTTTTGTCATTTTGCCGCGCGCCATTTTCAAATTTATTTAATATTAGATATTCTTTTAAATTATTTAATATTGTAATGCCTTTATACTGTTTGTATATTAATTCTAAAACAAATCTATAATTAATATTTAAGTAGGAAGTAAATAAAAAATGTCTGTAACACAATTTATTTTAGAAGACCAAAATAAGTTAATAATAGTAAATGTTACACATATAAAGAATTTATCTAAACCTAAGATAACCTAAACCGAGAGATGTGTGTATGTTAGTATTCGTACTCAAAGATGTGGAATCCGTAATTTATCTAACTATTATTTTATGAATGAAAATGTGATTCAGACCTTTCCGAATAGAAATCACGGTCTGAGCATTCAAATCGTGATATTTGTTTCGGAACGACTGTCAGTGCTTCTAAGCGCTCTGAGCATGATTCGGAACGAGCAGTTTGGGTCTGGTCTACAAGTTCAATGCCGCTCAACGAGCTATGGAGAAATTTCTCTAAAGGATAGTAAAGTACAGTATCATCACGACCATTTCCCTTTCGGGGTGGTCAGAAACCACGTGATAAAGAAGCGAATTCACTATAGGTCAATCATAACAAGTGGCAAGCTCGTTGATGTCTCTAGCGTACCAAACTCGGGAAATATCAAACATCTAGTCTTTTTATAGAAGACAAATTTCTAAGCATTCCATGGATTCACCGTGCGGGTGCCGGGTCCATCAATAGGTTTAAGAAAAGTTGTTAACACAAGTTGAGTCGTATAATGAGTATGTGATCAATATTAGGAAGAAGAAAAAAATACTCACTCCAAAGCTCTGGACGGTTTAGAGAAGAAGTTTTGGTACAATGCACATTCATCTCTGCAAGCATGTGCTAACAGTGAACAGCAAGTCCGAAGTAGAAGGCAGTGGTCCCGGGTTCTGTGCCCGGCCGCAGTAGAGAGAGCTTGTGCCGTGCCTGCTCCGGCAACTTGCCATCTCCGGCTGGTATACTCTTTCTGGATGTCGGAGAGAAATGATGCATATCTAAAATGATAAAACTGTTGTGTACAAGGTCTGGTACATTAAAACAGCGCGCACAAACGGAATTTGTTTGTTTTTTTTCCTAGATGGATACAACCTTGGTTGATGTTCGTGTAAAGTTTGAGCGCCAAATGTTAGTTGTGTTTTGCAGTATTTATTTACGACACCAAAAAGTTTGTCTGGAGATTTTTGCGAGTCGTACATCCTCCTCTGTTAACGACGATAACATCAAAAAAGTTGGCAGATGCTTTCAACATCTTTATGGATCGACTCAACACATTTTGAGTAGGAAGTTTTGGGTATGAAGCGCTTGAAGTCTGGCAGTCATGTAGTCCTGATCTTAATCCGCTTCATAATGAATTAATGACCTTAATACGTATGTTCTAAATGCCATGCTATGTTAATGTCTTTAAAACATTCCATAAGATTGTGTCACAACAAATAAATAAAAAAACTTACTCTTGACTTTTTTCAGCTCTTTTTTCAATTTCTGTGATCACAAGTTGTAGTTTAGGGGCTGCCGCTTGGAATTTACCAAAATATACAGCATATGCTGTGTCTATACATTCCTGTTCCCCGTCGGATTTTGGCGCCAAAATTTGTTGCGTGGCGTGATTCAGTACATGCGTGACGTAGGACCTAATAAGAGATATGGCTCGACTTTGCAAATGTCGGTATTTTACTAAATACGTGTGCGCTTCTTTGAATGTGTTCTGAAATTTTAATTCTACTGTTAACGAATTTAATTAACATATGTGTTGTGTTATTCTGTATTAATTAAGATAATAAAAAATAACACACAAAACACGCACTCATGCATACATACAGAAAACACTCAGCTCGGTTGTATAACCGAGCCGCCACTGACCAAAAAGAGAATAATGCTGTGAAATTGTTTAAATACACTTACATTGGTCTTCATATAGTCCAAACACTCATCTATCTTGGCGAGAATGGCAAAGAATGCTTCACTATTGACTGACATAGTGCTACTACTGAGTCTTTGGGACAAACGTTCCACTTGATTGAAGTAATTCAACTTATTCTTTATATCTTCTCCTGTAATAATATTTAATTATTAAACCATTTCCGGACCAAAAGGTTTTTAGAACTTTAGTGTGTTTTCTAAACTAAAAAAAGTCCAACAAAAATTATGATCTCAAAGAAGAAATGATCAGGAACAGATTCAGCTGTATGTAGTGAAAGTTGGTGCGTGGGAATTCCAGCAGAATCTTTGCACCGCGTACTGAAAGAATTGGGCCTAAGCAGGTCTATTTTGAACACATGAATGAAATGAGCTTCCAAGAAAGCATTAGCTGAATCATTCGATATTGGTTGAGTAGGGAGAGGAGCAGAATGGTGGATGGTTGTGCAATAAAAGAGGAGGCCTCTTATACAGCCTACAGTCGCATGCTAAGACACCATTCTTTCCCCCCTTCTCTTTCACATGATGGACCTTGGCACCCACATGGGAAATCCATGGATAGCGCTCCAAAAACCATTGTCTTAATCTTAACTGCTAGACCATTGAGGCAGTCTTTTTTCCTTGAGTAATCAGTCATTAATTTGTAGTAGATGAGTTGAGAGTAATAATCTATAAAAATTTAGGACTTGAGAACGTCTTAACCAAAAACTTAAAAATCTTCCTTTTTTTATATTTTCCAGTACTTTGTAGAAGCTTCTTATGGATAAAAATACCAGAAATTGTGACTCCATGCCATACATAACAAACAGCTTAACTATTTATTTTGCCTTCACGTATATAATACTGAAGTAATATTTATGAATTTCGACAGAGATGTCCCTTGCAAGTGGCTAGTTCAGGATTTATGGTGAAATTAATTAAATATATATTGTTTCAGGCATCTAGAAACCCATAAATAATTATTACATAATAATTCTACTCCATACTATGCTATAATCAAATAAATTTTTATTTTATAAGGTCAAGCAACCTTATGTCAAAAATAGTCTTAATTATTTTGTTATCTGACTGTCTCAGTCGGTCCACAAGAGGCGTGCCATGTGTTGTGGATTATGGCAAGTATATGAAATATGTGGACCATTTAATGTTAATAAGACTTAATATTGTTTATTACCATGTTTTCTGCAAATAAAATTTTTCATTTAATTTCAACCCAGGGTTGGACATGATATCATTAAAGCTTTTTTCGCTCACTGTATTAAAGATGGCCCAACTAATAGAATTTCAATATACCTATAGATGAGAGTTTATTTTGGTCGGCCAGTAGCTGTTCGCTCATGGTGTGTAAAGCATTAGTTTTTGTGGACACAAGGTTGTATTCTTCATTCAACTTGTCCAAGTCTGTCACTGTAGCTTCTATCTGAAAACCATAATTAATTGAAGATAATTATTTTATTGGTTACCATTTATTAAAAAAAATAATTATGTGTACAAGTATTACAAATGCCTTGATAATGGTTGTTCAATTAATTGGTGACTATTTATTTATACGCTCCCACTTAGCTTAATGTTATTATTTTGTAACATATTTACTATTTCGTTACAAGATTTCTTGACAAATACTTTTTCGTTACATACATTTATTTTAAGCTTACTAATAGTATTTTTTAATTAATACATTTATTCGAAAAAAATATTTATTACATAATAAATAAATATAATACTAAGGAAAAGGATATAAGTCCTGTCAGCGTGGAATGGTGGCAAGAACAATGGCTGCATTTCCCCGCTGAATTGCAATACTGATTCTTTGGGCGAAAAAGAGAATGAGCTCTTGTCACCGGAGGAGACAACAAGACGTGTTAGGTCTTTTATTTTTTTATATTTAATTAAGTTTAATAAATATATATGTCACTATGGTCAGCATTTGAAATATGTCACGGCAATTAAATTATGATGAATAAACTACCTAAGTTGCACCTGAATGAAGCCTCTGTATTTGTAACAATGTAATGTATATCAGTTTTATTTTATAGGTCGGCCATTAGCTGGAACATAGGACACCATTATTAACTTCAATTGTTACATTTACAGACTTTGTTTTGGTACAATCCAGCCTTAATAATAAAGTAAAAAATTACACTAGAAAAGAATAGAAACTCTGTTGGCTACTGAGTCCAATTTGATGCATGGTCTTTGCAATCCACAGTTTGCTTATGTCAGGAAAGAGACAATAGTATCTAGGCGACCAACAAAAGGCTGCGATAAAAAAAAGCCCATTGGACAATGACACACTCTTCTCTTCAGTACCATTTCTACCCAACCAAATAAATGAATTATGCAGATGATTATCTTAATGACAATTTTTTTATGATTATTTCCATACCTGATTCATAAGAGACACACATTCATTCCGCCGATCCTCAAGTTGTTTATGGTAAGCCTCATATTGTATATCATCATTTTTTAAGTTGTTTTCTAATAACAACTCATACCATTGTAAAAAGTCAAAAGTAGTTTCAATTTGTGGGACTGTTTCTTCTGTTTTGTGATTGTCATTTTGAGGTATCTGAAATTGTTGTGACAATGGAATTAATAAAACATTTTATACTAGCTGTTTGACCTGGCTTTGTCTATGTGATAAGCTGGACATCATGACTATTTTTATACTTACAATATTAGTTATTCTTGAAAATAAAAACTAACATTTGATGTCATTGCAATTGGCACATACTTTCAATGAGAACAACAAATAGGACTGATGGTGGTAATTTCGCCAGTCTATCAAGCATGCACCATTTGTGCCTATAAATCCAGTAAAGTGTATCCACATGTTTCGGGATCAGGCCTAATTGCCATAATGCCCAGTCAAGCTGGCAGTGTTAAGAACTGATGTTAGTAATGAGTGCCTGATTCCAGTTGCCAACATTCAAGGACCTTGTATGCCATATACCAACAGCTGCAAGGTCACATGTTGTACTAGTATTAAAAAAAAAATACATTGTATATTATTATTCTCTGGATCCAGGTACTACTAATTTCATCATCATGAAATTTTTTTTGGTAAATGTAGCAAATGACTTAAAAACTATATATTTTAGCTTTATTTTTATAATCTAAATGTCCTAGTTCTCTAGATTCAGGTAATCCTAAGCTATCCATCATGGGATCTTCGATGTGGTAGCTGTTTAAAATACTGAAAGTGCATGTAAACCCGAAAGATTTGGGTTTAATATTGTTGGGAGATTTCTTTCTAAGCACTATTTGACATCTTGAAAATGGCCTATTATATTTAATAAATAACATAGATACATAAACACTTTTACATTTATAATATTTGTGTGGGTATGGATTTCAAGTACGCCTATGTTAAAAGAAAATCAAAAACATACATTGCATTCGCCCAAACTTTCTTCAAGTAAAAGTGTTTCCAAATCTAATATGGCTTCTTTCTGTTGTGGGGTAAGAGGTGCTAGAGGATTTGTAGGGTCCTCCCATTGTAACAGTTTGGTTTGTATTTTCTTTAAAGACATATTGTCCATTTTTTCTCGAGAATTCCCGAAATTCCCAAACCCGGTGACGTCAAAACATTAACTTGACAGTGACATTTTGTAAACAGTTCAGAAAATTACAGCAAACTAATCAATTATAAGTTTTAATAAAATGTTTAATATAGGTATCTAGAATTTAATAATATTAACAAAATTAATTTATTAGTACTATAAGTATAATATTTTTAAAAACGAACATTAAATGAAAATATATTAAAGAAAACCAATAAGTTATCTATGGTTATTTTAAAATTTCTGAACGTTAAACGCCATCTAGCGGCAAGTAGCATAATCATTTGTGGGACAATAAATTGCCGCACTACGGAAAGTAGCAGAACTAAAGTTCTACGTGACACGTGACCACCAGACTAGCTACCCTATGTTCGACTTGTCGCTTTAAGCGCTTTATTTCGCTTTGAAAGACGTTCGACTTGGCGTTTGTCAATTGTTTTAAAACACAATTCGGTAAAAAAGGAAGCTTTGCTTTCAATACTTTTAAGTCGAACATAGGGCTAGACGTTCTCTGATAACGTTTGAGCTAATTTTATAGTTTGATTAAATTTCGGATCGTGTAATTATTTGCTTCAGTCACAGTTATACGTACCGCACGTTAGTGGTGATTTGAATAATTTTTCCAGCAGTATAGCAAACTTGATAAAAAAATATCTACTTTTTTTTAGTTCCGCTATTGTCCGTTATATGGCTTTATTACCTATAATATATTTTAACAGGGTAACAGAAGTGCAGGGACAAGATCCAAAGTCAGCAGAACATATCGTTTAGAGTGGTTTCCCGAGCGCCATGGTTCGTGCGTAATTCCGTCTTAGCTCGAGATTTGGAGATGCTTATTATTGAGGAGTTTGTCGTTGGCCTGACTAGACGTATGTTCTATCGGGCCGACAACGGGCACTTCAAGCATCTCCAGAATATCGCTCCGTCTTGTGCACGGCCCCCCAACGGGAGACCACTTCCTAGAGAAGTACTCCTGGATGAGAGCTGAAGCAGTCGAACTTAGCCCCCTGGGTTCGTGAGCCACACGGGCGCTGTTATACTAGTAACGGCGCCCAGCACTAAACGTGCATGAATTACCGGCGGGTGGTTACCGCTGAGATCCTGCCGGGGAAAACGGGGGACTGTCCCCATCCCCAACCCAGGCCCATTAGGCATCCGGGCCTGGACGACCCCACTGTCTGTCTGTCTGTAATAGCAGTTAGAATTTGCTATCGTTTAAGAAAAACAGGGAATATTTCTTTGTCAAGAGGGATAGAATAACTCAAGAAGGATTTGCCTACAATACTTCAGAAAATAAGTCTAATTTTATATTTTGCTTACCAATGAATTGATGCAATGTCACATGTCATGCTTGGTATATAAAATCTCATTATGACTTGTATCATTTAATTTTTACCATCCCTATGTTCAACTTACGTTTTCTTCTCATCTCTTATCCACACACGATGCACCCGGCACCCGCACGGTGAATACATGGAATGCTTAGAAATTTGTCTTTTCTTCGTTTATATATGTATTTTATTTAGTAAAATAGAGGGAAGTTGTTATGTTTTTGCTAGTTTTCTCTGTCTAAGTTAATGTTCGAGTATATGCATACATATCTTCATGCTAAATCCCTTGCGGGGTAGGCAGAGACAATTGAGCGCCATTTGTCACGATCACGACAAACCTCTTTCGCTTCTTTGACATTCATCAACCTGTTTATTTATTATTTTATTTAAATACTTTATTGCATTCTTCACCAGCTAACCTTGGGGATCATGTAAGGTGATGGGCAGGATGAATAAAAATATTAAAATACACACATCAACACTGTCTAGGGATATTTTGGATATACTCAATTTACTCAAAATTTATATAAAAATCCCATTTATCAGATTACAATCCAGAATAAAAGAAAACTTTTTTTTTTTGCGCAAACAATTTTTTATTTAAATAAAGAAAAAACGTGAAATAATGGTAAAACTAACAATGAGTGTGTTTCTCAAGAAAAAGTAAAAAATAAGGAAAAAATATTTTTTTTTATATTTTTTTTTTATTATCCTTTATTCAAATTAAAACTTAGAATCGTTCAAAAAGGTTTACAAAATAAGCTTTCTTCAAAATAATTTAAAACTAGCCGGTATTTTTTGAGTTTAAGAACTTTATACAAAATATCCCTAGACAGTGTGTAACTTAAATTTGTAAATAAACATAATTACGCATTTATATATCTGGTTCGTCAATCTCTCTTCGGTCATCCTTTCAACATGGGAGTATATGAAAGTAAAAATATGTCCAAAATCCAATTGGCAAGAGCACTAGCAAGAGCACAAAAAAAAAAATGTAAATAAATACATTTATTTGTGATATTTCTCGAGTTAGGTACGCTGGAGACATCGACGAGCTTGCCACTTGTCATGATTGGCCTATAATAAAGTTGGCTAAATGTGAATCCGCTTACTTATAAGCATGGTTTCTGACCACCCCGAAAAAAGTTTACTTACTTCTATTTATGTCATGCCCAGTCAAGCCGGCACAGTGTAGGGGACTGATGTCAGTCATGAGTGTCTGATTCCAGTTGCCAACATTCATGGACCTCGCGCGCCACTTACTATGGGTGCAAGGTCACATGTGCTAGTACCGCCTGTTAATCCGACCCTAGCGGCCAGCTCCAGAAAGGCTGATGATCATTTGACAAGTTTAACGTATACCTATGAGGCACGTCATTGGCTGAAAAAAGTGACAAGCTAAATACCAATCATGTGGCGTAGGTATATTAAAATATTAATCATAGATTAATTTAATCATCCTTTCTGCAACTCTGCCGTTGTAGGTGTTGTCTTAAGAGCTGGTAAAAGTAAAGTATCATCACGACCGTTTCCCTTTCGGGGTGGTCAGAAACCACGCTTATAGGTAAATAAGCGGATTCACATTTAGCCAACTTTACTATAGGCCAATCATGACAAGTGGCAAGCTTGTCGATGTCTACCATCGTACCAAACTCGAGAAATATCACAAATTAAATGTATTTATTTACATTAATAAATAATTGTGTCCCGACCAGGAATCGAACCCGGTATCTCCGAGTTTAATTCCACGGACTTTACCGCTAGACCACGGAGGCAGCTGATACAATGTATGTAGAATATTTTTAGGTTTAAAATTTGATAAAATGCATGCATGGTACAGATGTAGTGCATAATAGATGCCCTTCGTATTTTATCGGAAAAGTTCGTTTGTATCTCTCAATTACACAGAACAAGCAGCTCAATTAGCTTCAGTTCCATTTGAATAAAGTATTAAATAATAAAGTTCCATTTTAATGGATACGAAAATGTCACTAATTTAATACATTAATGCACCCGAGTTTGCCCGATGGAAATACACTATGCACTATATCTGTACCGGCTATTAATAAATAAAGGAAGGTAAATAAAATAACAGAAAAGTTTCGAGTAGTTTTGCTTTTATTGGATATGAGGAACCTTTTGGGTCAACATAAGCTACAATGGACATTCTGTTTACAATATATTTACAATTTCAATATTATTTATAATATATTCATATCTAGGAGCTAAGGCATTAAAATTAAATTACTGTATTCACAATAATGACGAACAATTATATCGTTTATACACAAGTCTTGTACAAAATACTACTCTATGGGTAAAACAGCGGCCCACCTCGCTCGGCCGAGACGGTCGGAGTACCACTCTAGCCGGCTCCCATATGTACATCGACTCTTAGAGTCTGCCACAACTTGTACTATATACAAATTAAATTTAAAAATAAAAAAATACACAATAAAATCGCTATAATCTCTATCAATATAGGGTTGGAATTAATGTAGTATGTATTCATTGCGCAATCCACTAAGCCCGCTTGCATTCCGACAACTCACGCACAAATCATAGATCACATAGTCTTTAAGGTAGCGACTCGATGTTCACACACGCCCAGGGCTGAGATACAATCGAACCGTTTCAACAGATCATTAGAAATATTTCACAAAACATGGAAGAACACTTTATAATTAATTATACAATAAAAACCGATAAATAACTTATTTCAACAAAAAAGAGTTTAAAAATAAATTAACACACAGTCATCGTTCGACGCGAAGGAATATCGAACGAAGATAACAGACACACGACTCGGTCGAGACTTATTCCTCTAGCCGCGCTTGGCGGCGATCTTAACGTAACACAGCCATTGAGAGAGCGCGGCGCTGCCCTAGGAGACGGGCGGCGGCGGACCCTGCGGCGCCGCGGGCTTGCTGGCCGGCAGCTGGGCCAGCGTGTCGGGCGCCGCGTGCGCTCGCAAATATGTGTTCTCCACCTCCAGCTGGTTGATGCGCTCCATCAGCTCCGCGATGCGCTCCTTCAGCACCTCCACTTCCTCGCGCACCGCGAACATGAGGTGACTCTTCACTAGATCCTGAAACAAACCAAATCCATCGTTACTACAACGTCAGAGCACAGCTTCCAAGGACATCTGAAACACCGTCCACCGACTATTTCAGATGTCACAGCTAAACTATGTACGATTTATTGTATGCCCTATGATTATTATTATTAAAGACAGTTTCACCGAAGGTAAAATTTTATTTTAAAATAAAAGTATGTAACGGAAAATATTTTTCTTTATAATAAAGTAACTTGTAAAATATTGAAAACAAAAACGCACTTGTGTACTAGGTATAATGACATAGCAAGTCTCGTCAGTTCCTTTCTGCGTGATTTCATAAAGGCAGCCATCCCTAGGTTGTTGCGCGACGTCAATCATTTTGCCGAGTGATAAGTGTTCAGGGTCACCGCGAGCGAACACAACGTGCGATACGGACGACTAAAACGATACTGCGATAATGGTTGGTAAAGCTGCGCGTGCGCGTCTTCGTAGGCGACTGATGGTCTGCGCGATGTGACAGGCCTATATAAATCGGCGGTACACGCGTCATCGCCACGCGTCGCTCCCGTGCACCCTCGACATAATAAACGCTGTCGCTATCAACAAAGCTCCTGTTTTTCTCATTCGTTACGACTTCGCCGCCGACAGCAATCAAAGAGATGCGGAACAAAAACATTTCAAACTAACAAATTTATTGTTGTTTCATTGTTGTAATCTAAAGAATTCACCTACATAGAGTTACAAAGACGTTTAATTGTATTGATGACATTGTTATTCCACATAAATTGGACGTAATAAAGACTCGCGGACGAACATTAATTGATTCCTAAGTTTTCCACGACACCAGAGTATCTGGGCACAAACTCAAACATTAAATAGCAACACAAACCAATGTTGCCTGAGATTATCATAGAGGTCAGGCGGTCATTAGCTCTGAACTAAAATCTGAGTACCAAATGTTTGCTTAAACACCAATTACTGAACATTTTCAATAAGAGTGCATTAAACTTAGCTCAACATATATTTTTATTCATCAAAACATGACTATTACAATAAGTGCAACTGCTATAAGGAGCGATGTTTACGACGGACAGCCCGCTGATCACAATTAAGTTTGATTGGAGTCTATTTCGGGTCTAATAAAGTGGAGAGTCGAGCGTTCAAACGGCCATTCCAAATATAAAACGTAAATAGTAGTAAGTGTGCTAGACAAACAATAGTGTAAAAGAATTTGCTATTTACACACATGTGTAGGAAAATTTTAGCCTAATGAATGATATGAATTTAATCGAGGTTGACATTAAAATGTGTAGATATGAACTGCAGGTATTAGTGATGGAATTGTCGGACAAAGAAGGATTAGTGCAGCACAAGGAAATGTTTCTGAGTCAATGGAAGAACAAACAAGATGACTAAACTTGACACCATCTAAATTGGTCCTTCGAGTCCAGGCTATAATTGTACGAGGATAAAAATTGGCGTCATTGTCATCGCTTTAAATCATTGATTTTGCGCTGGTACTCTGTATTTTATGAAGAATTTAAAAGTTAATTGCCATAAATTACAACAGATCACTTTGCTGACGACATAAATGCATTTTGATTTAAACAGCAACAAGCTTAATTAGAATCTTCGATAGTTGCTAATGTCATACATGCAACGTACTAATGTTATTTGGTTAACATACGAGTATCATATGTTCGAGTTCCCTATTATTTAAAATTTGATGAAATATAGTTTTGTGTAGAGCGAGACAAACACGACGAACCTTATCATGTACACACAAACGATAATTTTATGTTATTAGGTAAGATAGATAGCGATAAAGTTTTAGGAACGTGTAGATAAAACTCTACATAACAATATTTCAGGTAGATTTAATGATTTCTTACCACATAATAAATTCGCGGTTAGAAAACACGTTTATGTTGATGATGTAACGGGTTAAGGTAAGTTGAATGATGAGATTTGTTAATTACCTTTCTAATTAAATAAACAGTATATAAACGGCAGAGATAACTACGTCGCTTGGCGTAATAAATACTAGGTTATTATCACACAAACTTGGGATAATTTATAGTAACAGTTACAAATAATAAATAAACATTGGAGCTACGCGGAGATAGCTAACATTAAATCATGTATGCGTGTGTGGTTTGTGGGGACAAAAAATAAATTATAAATTCAAGCACAACAACGCTGTCGAGTAGAAAAACAAGTTTTAATAATGAAGCCGAAAACAAAGTATTTGCGAGTGCGACGGGCCGTGGATGACATCACCCCGCACGGAGCTGCCTCTTGTCAACAACCATGTGTCGACTAAATACTGCGCGGACAATGATTCTGTTAACGTAGCTGTAATAATGTTTAAAATGCGGCTTTGTTAGGACAGAAACAACGAAACTAAAATATTGTAGAAAACTGAGGCTAAAGTAACATCGCATTTTAAATTTTAATAATGCAAAGTTGATTGAACACAAATGTTTTGAAAGTCAGCAGTTACTTGTGTTCACGTATGAATAATCGAATATTTTTGCCATCTTCCAACACTTTTCTGCGAGTATTTAGTAGTAACTAGTAACAATTGTACACACATACATATTGCGCAGTAGTGTCAAAGTTATGTAAAAGCCACATGTGCACAAAATTATGGTGGAGTTTAATTCAAATTCTTTATGGCAAGAAACAAATTGATTCAGCTGCACAATACATTAATAGGCATGACACGAATGCTATTTATACAAACTATTTCACATTCCATAAAAATATTGTAATAACAAACGTGATGCTGGCTTTGTAATTTAACAAACAAATAGGCTTTTACCAATTTAATAAAAACGACAAATCAACAATAATTTTCTTTATAAATTTGTAGTTGTTTTATTAAATCCTTGAACTAGCTATTTGTAAACAACAACATGAGATAAGTTTCGTTATCACTTCCTATATCTTGACGAATCGTTCTGGTGCGTACAGTACCAACATTATCAAAAAGCATTTAATATTTGACGTTGCGAATTTATCAGAGAGATAAATGAGTCAAACACAAACAACTTGTGAAGTAAATAAGATACAATCTTAACATTGGTGACCCCGTGTTTAAAAAAAACATTGACAAAATGAAAGGCTATCATTTATTTGATAGGATTTGTATCAAGCATGTTCTTAACATCAATTCGTAAACATCTTTTTGAAACAGCTATACTTTGTTGTAAATCATTAAAGTGTTTTGCAGCAAATCTAATGTTAAAACTTAAGTACTGTTTATACCACAATAACAAAATCGCCACGTTTATCATTATTTTATTACCTATCTGGTTATGGTTAGTTTATTGTTTGTCAAATAGTATTATAATATTAATATTTACTAATTCCTAGATTACGTCGTCTCGTCTTCCACGCCTTATCGTTTACTTTCCACAAACATTCGATATCGCAAAAGCAAACATACAAATCAATATGATAAAAATTTATATGAAAGCTGCGAAGTTGTGTATTCTTAAATTCGGCATTTTGATTAGTACTTGTACTTTAGCAAGTCGGAAATTAAATAACATAAATTGTTTCTTAAAAAACCAATTGTACTCGTAAGACATTAAACTGAGAACAAAGTCGTGACGATTCGGTCTCCAAGAGTAATACGGAAAATGTGACGCCTTCATTACAGGGGCTAGGAGTTTGGTTTCCTAGAAAAGTTTAACTGCTGCATTTCCTGTACCGCAATAAGTTCGTGCTGCGATTCTGATCTAGCGCGTGCGCACTATTAACAGCAAATGATTTCGCCTCAAGCAGGCTTGAGGTCATCGTGATATTGGCAGCGCGCGACACTGTCGCGACCTCGCGGTTTCTAAGGGCATTTAACGGCTAACATAATACAAATTTCCATCGTAAGAGCCCTAACGTCTCCATCGGGGACAGCTTTCCTTCCGTGTCTATTCTCGGCGGAGCATGGGTCACGCCTGACTAATGCAAATCACGTAGTACGTATACAATGAAGGAATTTGCATGCCGCGACGCCCTCGACTAAAGCAAGATATAGCCAATATCTACTCTCAGTCAGTTTCACATGGTGTTTACAACATACAACTAGACTTGTAAATGGGCCAACCGATAGACGTAGTCGCTGTAATAAAAGCATAAAAACGTGATTCTAAACATACATTTATTAGTCGAGTAGTTTTATGAAACCGGGTCAGTGGTGTGAACTATGATGTCGGGATAGATCAATCGGTAGAGCCCGTGTACGGTTTGACGTAACAGCAGCTGAGCTCTTGCGAAACATACAGCGAAGAGTAATAACAAACCAAAATAACGTCCAGATATCGTACACAAGCCGAGAGTTGAGCGAGATGTCGACGCACCTCAAGGTAGACCGGTTTCTTAAGCCTCATCGCCTTTTTATATCGCGGGGAGAAGGGGACGTGTGCTCTTCATGAAGACAACAAGATGAGCGCATCGCAAATTACACAATGAGAAACGCGATGAAAAAAATAATATTCAAGCTAGAATGTCAAATAAGTAGACATCGGCGACAATAAATCTAACACATTACTGGATTTAATAAATATGCGGTTCCTAATATTGTTTAAGTACTGCAATTTAAAAAATAAACGGCGAACAAACTAGCCTTAAATCTGAAGAGTTATGTAAGGCTGGGCGTGCTCGGTCCATTCATTGCAAAAGCAAAGGTACGTGTCTTTTTACTTAGTGCTGCGGGCGGATTATGAAATGTGTTTATGAGAATGGAACTGAGTCGTTGCGTTGATAACTAACTGTATTGAGCCATTAGTGTCTAATCTAAATCGCCTTGGGGTTAAGATATTATTACAAATACGTGAACGGATCAAATACCCTTAGGTACAAATAAAAACAAGTTGAGGTAAGGGAAGTTTAAGACTGCAGATAACTATAAACCAGACAACTAAATCAAATGTTAAAATAAATCAAGACTTTATCAAAAAAGGTGTTCTGTAAATAGGATAAGTTTGCATTGGCTTATTTGAGCATAATTAATCAATTTAATCAATTAAATGTATTGAAGCAGTGTTAATTGATCAAAGGGCTCTAGATGGCCAGAAATATGCACAAGGGAACGAGTTAAAAATACTTGGGATGTGATAGGCGTGGTGAGCATTAGACGGAATCGGGGTCAAGCCAGCTTACAAACACATCTGCTTCAGCTAATTATAGACCAACTGCTGCTGATATATTGTTGTTTGTCGACACTAAAACTCAATTGCAGTGAACAAAGTAACAATACATTGATGATGCCGCCTACAGCAGACACACATTGAATGGAACGCAATACAAGACCTTTAGATACCTAGATGTTGCACCAGGATATACAGATGCGAGTAAACCAGATCAAGAGCCTAATAAAGATATGTATCGCCCATCGGCAAGTAGAAGCTCTAAGGCACACGGAGGCGCTTCCTGCTATTTAGAAGAAGGAAATCATTAGAGATGCAAACAGTGCCTTCAGTCTAATAACACAGTTATATAGTAGAGACATTATTATTACGACCACGCCATCTACCGGCTACAAGATTTCATCTTTACGCAACCATTACCGCGTGGACCTTGTATGAAAATTAATCGAGCAGTTTATATGTTATTTTTCTTGTTTAAATTCAGTAGCGGAAACTGTTTGTGTTACAAATAGACTTAAGAAGTTTTATTTCAAGGTTGGTACGGTTGTATTTCTATGTGACTTTATACACTACTAGCTACTGAGTAGACACATTTAAATATCTACTAATTGTGAACGTATAACAAATTGCTATAAAAGCTAAGGATTAAAATTGCACACGAGTGCCTGATCTTTGTTCTTAGAATCTTGGAGAAGGAGTTCATACGGAACTGCATCGGCCGACTGACACGAAGCACATAGCCGCATTAGTCTTTGTGGCACAGGAATCCGGCTGGCAACTTCTAATTGATTCCATTTGTCTTCGTATACGTTACTTGACGTTCTTACTTGACACTTATTGCATGCCAATTCATGCCATTACTCCCTTTATGGTCAATTATGATGTTGACGTCGTCGGCTAGATCAGAAACCTATTTATCTGGGTAGTTACTGTGGCAATTTTAAATGACGTATGCACGTTGGACTTTAGAATTGTAATAAATTATCGTCAAAGGGCAGAGGAAAATTGTTCAAATAGTACATGTGCTGCGGACACGTGACGCTTTGACTCTTATGCATTTATGACAAGTTAAGCTAGGAACTGACGTCACTATTTATGTCAAACATTACATTTCTTGGACTCCAGCTCTGCCCAGTAAACTGACTAAATACGTATAAAAATAATTATTCTCATTATTTGTACTTACCATGGCTTGTTCTATCTTGTTATCTATGGCCACCGCACTTGTACCCGATGCGCTGTAACAAGAGAAAATACAATAATTAGTACAACCTTACAACATACAACGTGACGTAGTGTTTAGTAGGCCCCCATCATGCAAGTAGAAAATCTCTTGCTAAAGCGTATTATAAGTTTCAAATAGATTATTTACAAGGTTTTAGGAACAGTTTTGCGTAAGACCAAACCTTTACTTTAGGTCTGCAATTAATACCAAATCGTGATTTGTATAATTACTAACTTAATAAGTAAGGAATGACCGGTAAATTTGAGAAACCCAATAGTTAGCGTAGTCGGTTTAATTTTGGCCAATACTGCAATAACTGTAGTGATCCGGATTGCAGTTCGTGGCCAACCTTAGTAACGATAGTGAGAACGCCAAAATGATTAACCAAAAATATAGCATATACGAGTATATAGCCACCCGTGCAGGTCACTGAGTATACACATGTAGCTTTAAGCAACTGGGTTAATAATCTGTTTTTTTTTTTTCATTTTTATTAAGACCAATCCAAGTAAAACTTAGCATTAAAAAACCCGAGTTGATTTTGTGCCGTCAGAAAATTAGCTTATAGTAAAAACAAGAGATCATCCTAAATAAAAATTACAGCCGCAGTTGACACTATAAACTATATGATCCACGAGCCACGTGCTTGGCGTACTCTACTTTGACGTTTGCGCGTGTGCTGAACCATTATCGCCCACTATTGCCGGACTTATCCATTATGATCCAATCTCGCTCGGGTAATAGCAACTGCCGGTAGCCGCGGCCAGTATGTGGGACGACGTACTTGACTTTCTCCCGACAGCGACGGATTCCGTGCCGCGATGGCGAGGTGAACAACACTCTGCTAAACTTGAACCCATTGGAGCGTTCAAAAAGAGCGCGTTAGCCCCCACGGATCGATTTCAACCGGTCCACGGACATCTCGAATGACAGATTACGCATGAAGAATGATTGCAAGCTTTTGTTAAAACCGAAGTACCAAAAGGCATAAAAAGTTGTATAAAACTAGTTACTCAACAAGTTTGCGAACTAAAACAATACATTGTAGCTTTCATGTATGAAAGCTGATGAAAGCAAGTTATGAATAATCGTGATTACGTAAGAGAAAGGATTGACAAAATTGCACTTGGTGACATGTACGTTAAAAGTGGAAATATGAGAGGACGAAGCGCGGGGAGCGGAGAAAGTAGTTTGTTGAGTGACGAGATGAAACCGCAGGGGATAAACCAGAGAACCAAAGCGATGACGTTATAAGGGCTTCATCTGAAGTTCGCAATGTCAATGTCGTTATTGTTTCGTTAAAATTGTAAAAAAGAATCAGTCGCAAGCCAATTGCTGCCAAATACCTAAGTAAGTAATGACGACAGCACCTTTTTTAATGACCAATCCAACAAAAAGATTTTATTTTTACAACAAAAAGACAACTGCCTAATATTCAGACACAAAATTACTTTCTCGGTACGCTTTTTGAAGTTATTTGAAAATGTTAGTCAAGAAGCTGCTAAAAGTATGTGATGACAGATAATTATTGCTGAGGTAACTATTGCCTAATTTATTAAGATAAATGTCATATATATATTGTTGATCAATTCATACCAATTGTTCACCTTTTGTTAAAGTAACAAACAACTTGATGTCTGATAATGTGCAAAAAACAAAGCTCAATCTGAGTGTTTTATTATACGACGCGCTGACATCATGCACGACAAAAATAACTTTAACCAAATAAATGAATGTAAAAAAACTGACCACAAATAACATTGACACGAACAAAACGCAGAACCAGTATGGCATAAGTAAAAGGTTTTATAAATAGAAATGTGGAACAGAAGATTTAGTTTAACCAAATTGTGAAGTATGTGGAAGTAGGAGTATATCCATTCCAAGCTCCGAGCAAAACGTTCTCACATCTTGAGCTTAATCTAAATGAAAACAACTTATAAATGGTTTGGATAAAAACGAAGAGTTTTTGAATACTTACTGGTGCTATAAAACAAGTAGAGATCAATGATGATGGTGAATCATAATTAGAAGCAATTAACGCATTTTCCATTCGTAAAAAAAGTAACAGTAAACAAATAAAAAATATGGAATGCTAAAGAAAATAATAAACATATAAAAAAGCACTATTAAATTAAATTAATAGTAAGTAAGAAAATTATTTTTTGAACAAAGGTTTTTTATTAAAAATAGTAAATACTCGAAGTAACCTTTTAATTAACTTGTTAGCTAAATGCGAATATACTACTTTAATAGTGTGGTTTCTAACCACCCTGCAAAACAAGACCATAAGCATTTAGCCAACAAGTTCATTTAAAGTAAATTTTATTTTTTTTGAGCTTTTAAACAAAAAGATTGTTTATATTAATGTTTTTTTTTTCTTTTTTTAGCTTTTAGTTTTCTCTGGTCATGTTTCCAAGTCTGTTCATTTCGTTACATATGCCTATAATTTAGTACAAACTAGTTTAGCACCACACGATTTTGATATCCACATTATGGGGTACATACAAAACATATCTGTTTCTACCAAATTTGGGACCCCGTCATATTTGATTTAGAGTGACGTCATTTCACTTTTTTCTCAGCCAAACTTTTTATTTCATACCATGTAGTAATCAAATTATCTTCATATATGCATATGCATTGTTATTCAAACTAAATACATTGAGAATAACTGCTTTAAAATTAAGTTACAAGATTTGACCACAAACATTTAAATTTATATAAAAAAATTAATTAGTAATATGTTTACATGATACTAGACTTACAGTAATAGAAGATTAACGGCCGGTTGCAGAAATGCTGATTAACTTTAAAAATGTTTAACGTACCTATGCCTATGAGGCGTATCATTGGCTGAAATAACCAAAGTGACAACCTAACTACCAATCACGTGGCCTATAATTAAAATGTTAATCATGCATTATTTTAACCATGCTTTCGGCAAACAAATTTGCATATGTCACAGAAAAATAAATAAGTAAATAAAAAAGTAATAAATAAAATAGTGATTTAGTAAGGCAATGAATCATTTACTATAAGGATTGCGCGGTAAAAAAGTATATCGGACTGCATTGCACACGACAAACGATAAGGTCAATATGAACAATGGAAGTCGCATGAAAGTTTAATGTGGATTAGTCACGAGTTCAAGACTGAAACAAACACTTGATAGGTCATCATTACTACCATGTATAAATTTGAACTACGCAGTAAAAAATTGCGGTAACCAAACGAAAAAAAAGAGCAATATAATTACAGACCGACAACGAGGCATTACTAATTATTTATAATTATTAGTCGTATTATCGCTAACAAAATACCATATAAGTAGGCTAGCCATAAATACTCTTACATAAAAAAAAAACAATAATATATATTTTTTTGGAACCTGTCATTCTCATATGAATATCTATTGTGTTTTCTTATATAAATAAAATAAAATATATAAATATACAATATATAAACTTTGTTTTATATTATTTTGATTTTAAAATGGAGTGGGGTGATAAGAGAATAGAATTGCTGTGATAGAATTACACAAAGGAATGAAGCCAAATTCAATTGTGGAATCTCTCTATCCGCTTGGTATAAGTCGAATTTTAAGTACCGGGTTATTGATTGATATAATAAAACGATATTTTATTTATTTATTTATTTATTTATTTATTAAGGTACAAAAAACAGTTAACAGACAAAACATTTGACAAAATACAGTGATATAAATAAGTAGTAAGTTTGCCAACCTAATATTTGTACACAGCATGCAGTAAACAATATTAAGAATAAAATACAGAAAGACATTAATATCTAAATTTAAACATATAAGTAAACAATTTGGCATACATATCTTATATATAACTAAAATTAAATATATTTATATAAACACAAAAACAATAATAATATAGTAGTAATAATAAGTATTCTTAATAACATTAAATCAAACAATAAAATCAGCATACTTATTGGTTCAGTTTATGTACGTGGTGTTTAAACATTGACATATAATGTTAGTGACAGAAAAAGATCTCGTCGACTTGGCGATCAAAGCAGTGACTGAAAGAATCCGAAGAAGTCCCGACCGAAAGCAAAAGATTTTATCTAGGGAAATGAATATAGCACCCAGAATCATGTCGCATATTTTAAAATATAACTTACAATTTGCAGCTTTTAAGAGACTGGTCAGGTACCGATAATTCAGAAAAGAATAGGGTTAAGTAATTTATAATTGAGAAATGAATTTCTTAGGCGGCAGGTACACAAAGGGAGGTCGCAGAAAAAATATATTTACTGACGAGAAAATGTTTACCATCGAGTAACATTTAATTGATCAGAATGATCGAATTTATGCTCACAGCTCCAAAGAAGCTTCTCAATTAGTCAGTAAAAAAAAACGATGTTTTCCTTGTAACAATATTAATGGTACGTAATACTAGGTATAGATAGGCGCGGTGGTGGCTCGGTTGTAAGAACGCGTTCCTTAAATCCTACAAAGGTCGGTTCAAACCCCCCCGGCATGTACCAATGAGAAATACACTTTTGTTACGTACATTTGTCATAGATTTACAAAACCACCGTTTCCGTGCCTCGGAGAGCACGTTAAACCGTCGGTCCCGGTTCCACTAATACTAACTTGTGGAATCGTTAATAAATTGTCATTAAAAATTTACATCATATTCTCGCCAAGCCGTCTGGCCAGCGTGGCGAGTGTAGGCCAAATTCTCCAGATATATGTTCTGGAAGGCCCATCTCTAGCAGTGGTCTGGTCTGGGACGCTGTGTTCTAGGGGCTGTAGTGATGATGATGATACCTAGGTATTAACCATATTCTTCTTGCATAAAGACAAATTTATATCCAAGTTAATACGTCGTCGGTAGGTACGAGCATTAAATAAAAACACATGGTTGTTAGTGTTGCAAGGAGCTTGATGGGCCGGCATAATCGCAGGGAGAGATGTCGGTCGTCAGTGGCTGGTGTCAGTTGCTCCCATTCTTGAAAAAAGCTACACTATTTCATGTTTTGGCCACAGCCAGTAGGTAGTCGGATTATGATATAATTTATGTGGCATTGTTCTTTTTATCAATTATAAAATTCAAGGTTGTGAATCTAAAAACAAGACGTGTTAAAATAATTTAGATTTCATTAAAAAAGGCGTTGGGATCATATTAATATAGCAATTATATGCTTTATTTGCAATGCAGCACATTGATAGTAAAGTGTGGGAAATGACGTCCAGTGTCATATGAATTGGCGCAGCGTGTTACCTTACACGCGATTTAATCACGCAACCTGTATTTAATTTTACATTTGATAACCGGTAAATATTATCCGTGATAAAATTCAACTGCGATTCGATTGAAAGGGCGTAGTGACAGCAAATATTCGTCTCATACTAAAGTAGAAAACAGTTAAGCAAATTCTTATGTAGCCCGAATACTAAAATTGAATCGGTGGTTGGACAAAAAGATTGTCATTGTTGCTGCCATGTAAAAAAATATTGTATCCTCCATTGCAGTGGATCGATAAAATGGTGGACAGACAGACACCTTTAGTTTTTGCGAGTTGAGGGCGCTGACGTCAGCGAGCGGCGGAGTGTGTGAAACTGCAACGGTCTCTGCGACCGGCCATGTTGCTGCCCCGGGACCTTCACCGACTTACAGACTTCATAATTAGCGGCTCTTTGTGAGAACCTTCATAATTGTCTTTTGATAAAGTATTGAAAAAAACTGACCGAGTATAATAAACAAAAGAAGTTTAAAATAATTGTTAGGTCTGGACATGACTGGCTATAACCAAGTGAACAATACTTACACAGGAAAGAAGTAATCGATATATTTGACGACGACCTCCCTCAGGAGGTCCTGCTTGCTCATGATGGAGGAGAAGTTAGCACTTATGAGTTTAGTCTGCATGGTTACAGCGGCAAATCAAGCACGGTCGGGGACAAAAATGCCCCTCTAAGGGTTAGAGATGCAATGTAAATCAAAGCTTTTGTGCTTTTCTTAGGTATTAGGCAAAATGTATTTTAAAATGCAGAGTTGTCGCACGCGGGCGATCAAACTGGCGCGTTGCGGCGAACTGGCTAGTCTGCAGCGGGAGGGCTAGGGGGGGAGTACTACGGAGTGTGGACGGCGCGCGCAATCTCTTCTACTCATTTCGGGTTTCGACTGCCCAAATCGTAAAATAAGATGAACAGATGATGTTGAATTCACAATCAAACTTGTTTTACTACAACTGGAAGTTGCGATTGCGGACTATGTGGATTAGCTCTTCTTTATTAAGGATATTTTTTATAAATTCTACGAGTATTATTAATTTATTTTGATTATAAACACAACAGCCCCTGGAACACAAGTCATAGACCAGACGGGTTGGCCAGATTTTTTTTACGATTCCACAAAAGTTGGTATTGTTGGAACCGAGGCTGAGAGCTTAACGTACTCTCCGAGACACGGAAATGGTGGTATTGTGAATCTGTACGTAAGAAAAGTACGTCTCATTGGTACATGCCATGGTAGAACTACCAGGTTACCTTTTTGGATTTTAAGGAAAGCATTCTTACAACTGATCCACCACAACTTATAAATGTGTACGAGTATGTACGTCAGTTAAATAAAAAGATAAGAGTTAGTGCGTGAACATAACAATTACATTTTTCTATGAAAATATTAAAGCGATGACAAGATAAATGCCATGAAGAATTACATTATATTGAGATGCAATAAAACAATGATTAAACAGTCGCTATTAATAAAGGACTTCCGCACACTCTTGCTATATCATCGCTATATTTGCATTGCTCATCTTGCATAAACTATTCAGATTCAACAAATAAATTATAATCTCTATTAAATATTATTTCTTCATCAACATAACACTTGCTTGCTATGTTTTTAGAAACCATTAGTCGGTACTTTAGCTACTTATGATAAATTTAATTCGCCAACTTTAATCATACTAGCTTTATCTTTGATTAACCTTTCTTTGGCTAGCTAAAGTTTTTATACTGACTTATAGTCCATATTAGCCGATCCGTTGCGTATTGCGGATTACGGTTAGCAGATTATTACAAAATATTCCAACTAGGTTTATTTATGTGATTAAAATACCTCTTTGTGTGTATTTAAATATTTAATTGAACATACTTGTTATGACAAAGGGCGTAGAGTTTGCATGGCATGCGATAAAAACTTGTATATTGTCAACAATACCTTCATTTGCATATAACGAAGGCCATGTTGTTTACTGCAGATAGAGCTTGCAAATTAATACAGTAATGGATAAAGGACAAGACTGACCAAAGATAATACAACATAGTATTGTTTGGGAAAAACATGCTGTCATTGTACTGGGACAAGTAAAATACTTTGATGAATATTGAATTTTTAAGCAAGGATAAACATATATTATGTTTAAGTTATGTTATGAGCAAGGCAGAGTCGGGCGGCAGAAGAAACTTGCTCTTTTAATAAAGGCCTTCACCTGTATAGCATATCAAAAAATAGCGGATCTCCTACCTATTGCAATGCAGGTACCCTTTTTATAAGAATAGAAAAAATATGGACTCGAAACGTAGAGTAGTGTAATAATTTCAAAATACAAGCTAAAATAAATTATGAAACCATTACATGAAGTGAGTAATTATAAAGAAATGTGTTGACACAAAAATATATTAAACTGTGGTAAGGTATGCTGCACTCGAATACAAAAATATATATGCACTTTTTAAACAAAACAATATATACTGATCTAAATGAGGATATTACTGATCGAAGTGTACAATAGCAATAAGAAGGTATACCTACTTATAATGAAGACTATACAGAATGTCGATCACAAGCCCGATATACTTCCACACACGATCCTCCATCTGAACAATGAATCCAGGAAATACTATGAATAACTGTCCCAATTAACCTTCATAATTGTCTCATGAGGTTTTATAACACGGTGTCAGTTACAACGACGCAAATGACTTTTAAATTACCACTTTTAGTGCATTTAATTATTGCAGAAGACGAAGTACGTAGCATAGCAGTTCAATGAGTAAGCTGCTACAGCTTAGCAGTGTTGTGGAACAAATATATAGATTCTTATATATTTAAATCTTAGACGTTCTTATGACTTTGATTGTCATGGAGTCAAAATTATTCGATAACAAATTTTAAAGAATCAAGCAGTTTTTCTTTCATTTATTTATTTTATCAAATGGCGACCGTGTAAAAATAATAGATAAATTATTAGCTGAAAGAACTGTGGTGATGAGATGTTTCACAAGATCAGTTAATGAATTGACATTGCATTTTAGAGACGGATCCAAGTTCTTTACAGCCCATATTTAGATGTTTAAAAGATACCGAAGATAAATTATTTAAATTGGATACGTACATTAACGTTATGCTTAAATTAAGTTTATACTTTAATTGTCATGAAAGGATTAAAATTCTACACAAGACATGATATCAGGACTACGAATAGATTTTAGAGCACACAAGACAGTAAGGTTGTCTACACAATCAATATTTACGACATAATGCAATAAACATCAATTGAAATTTCCGTTAGGACAAATTGATGTATCGTGGTGAACAAGGAATGTCACGTCTTCAGTCTTCTAAAATGGTTTCACAACATATATGTCAGTGATACTTATTGTTATTAACGAAACCTGTTCATAAAGGTGAATAAGTGTTTTTAAAATTCTATTATCATCTCTTATAGCAAATTCTATAATAACATTTCGTATAACTTTTGGTAGATATTTTGTAATAATAAAGATTAGGAAAATTAAAAAATGTTGCAAATCAAATTATTGATCAGTACTATACTTATATATACGAGTATTGTAACAATGTATGTATGTTACGACTTAATAAATTATTATAATCTGACCAATATAACCTCAGGAAATAGGTATATTTTGGAATGGAAGAACATTTAAATGTATTGCTAAGTGCATTTGACTATTGCTTAAAGCAAGTAGTTATAAATAATAGACGACTACTTTCAAGGTCGCATCAAATCGACTGGCAACAATATGCTGTAGTAGACTGAGTGAAGGCCTTACTTTTCAAAACAACACCACTAAATTTATGCTATCAAAGCTTACAACAATGGCCCATATCAATTGAGGCTAATTAAGCATATAGTATTTGTTAAATTATATAGTCATACAATACGAGAATATACTGAACAAAATTTTAATGATTTTGAATAAATAGAAAGTGCCACACAAAGCAGTCACGTATTTATCTTATCATCATTTAAAAACATCAGTAAAACAACACAATAGGTACCCATGGCAACGATAAGCATTTGAATTACTTGCTGATAGGTTAAATAACTTGATTATTATACCAAGATAAAGGTGTGGCAAATAAGATAGTCGCAATCAATAATGGCGTAGTTAATAGATCTTCAGATAGTCTGTAGCTTCTAAGATTCGCAATAGTAAACATGATGCTTTGTCTATAGTAGGTGAGAGTAAAGTGAATTGATGGTATGAGAAATATAAAGTGCGTTTGTCAATATTGTCACTTACGGGCACCAAGTGTTGCGGCGAGCGAACGGAGACCGTGGTGGATCGGGGGCAATCGGTTTTAGCGCAACTTCTGGCGGAAGACTAAGCTTAAAGCTGGCTATAGATTTGCGTCGTTTCGCTTCCAGGGCACGCGTCGCAAGATCTGGTTCTGGAGTAGGTTCAGGCGGAGAACAAGCACGTGGACAGGTCCGCATGTGAGCCTGTGTAGTTGCAACTTGCAGAAGTTTAGACGATAAGCTCTTCCTCCCGAGAGCTTCACACGTCGCGCATCGTCCTTCCTCCATAGTGCGTGGACACCGTTCGCCCGATACAGTTTCTGAGTGACTGAGCCTGTCTCGTTTCCAGCGGACGTAAAGAATTAACTGATGTCATCCAATGAGTGAACAACGCGCGGCCGACGACAAACGCTGCTCATAAAAATGAAGACTTTGTGATAGCTCCAAAGTGTTCGATATTTATACCGAAATGTGTCTAATGCGATAATCACAATCGTGATAAGGTGATCGCGAATCGGTGACAGGTCTTAATGCTCCCATCTACGACGCGATAACTTGCGCACGCGGCTAGGTAAACGAGACTGCGGTCAGCCTGACAAAGCAATCCCGGCGGACGAACACAGTAATGTGAACGCTGAGACAAGATATCGATATCTGTGGTGAATCATGTGTGAGGCCATCGTCATACTTCACGGTAAGAATCGAAATGATGCTGTGACAAACGTCACGGCTCGTCGTTCCTGCATTCCTCTGGAAACGGTCCAGGTGGACTCAGACATATGTACTTTCATAAAATCTTAGTTCACATCTTTTTTCAGTTAGTAATTTTGAATGATTATCTACGGAGTATTGGATTTAGTGGTCATAAGAGTATAATAGTATAATTAAATTGGATTATTTAGAAGAAATAATGTCTCAGTGGTAGTACTATCAAAAAGTAGAAACAAACTGGAAAAATAAACAGGTATTTCAATCTTAATCATGATACAAACAGCAGTATGTAATGTGAAAGACTTGCACAAGTGGCAGCCGCTTATTAATAGTGGACCACTTATTCGTTACAAGGTCACTGTAGTTTAAAATGAATGCTTTGGTACAGGTGTACGTAAAAACGTAAACGCTGAAGCTGCAAACTTTTACATTAACTTATGGTGAATTGGTGATTCCATTGCAAAATTGGAAAATTTGGCTTGTTGCCATCATGTTAACGATATTTTTATTATAGTTTTAATTTAAACTTATTTGTTGTTTTTATATGTACTAACTTGGGAGTTCAAAGACTTTTGGTTGGTAAAAAAACTAGTTTTTAAATCTTCTCAAAACGTTTAATAGCCTAATATTATTTCCAAAACGTATGTACGTAAGTTATTACGATTCCTAGACACGGAGGAGTCAATAGCAGACACAAACAACTCTATTTGGCACTATTCGACAGATTTCGAAATACATCACCCTAAATGATGTCATAAAAAATTGCATCAATAAAGTATCCGTAAAATAATATTATGAATAGCTTAATAAAACTACCATACATCATCATTCAAGGCATTAATTCTAAATGTTTTAGCCTGCAAACATCATTTTCCTTTAAACCAATAGTGGTTTCTGTTAGGATTAGTCCGCGCGTAGCAACGGCAGCAACGTACCTGTCAAGCACGATACTCATGTGCCGGTGCAGGTTGGCTTTAAGATCTCTGCGCGAGTATTGTTGCTGATGCGGCGACGAGGCCCCCGGCGGCCCTCGCTTGCCGATCAGCACTTTCAGTTCCGCCATCAACGTCTGCACCATGCGGAAAGCAAAAGCGGGCTGCCGCCTCTACGCGACGCGAACTAGTGCGTGCTTCTCAATCACGAACCATCACTCTATCAATCGATCGGTGCCAAGATTCGTTGGCGGTATACGCGCGAACGTCACTGGTGCACTGTTCGAGACACGTGTCTCTTTTACATTGACGGTATCGACAACAGCATAGGCGTCGTTTCTAACCGCGTCCTCCCTCCGCACTGTTCGACCCGTTCGCCGCGGTGACCTCGGCGCTTTTTATAAGTACCCGATGAGTGCCGCGTTCGTGTGAATCTTTGAATAAAATTCTCGTTTATATTTAGATAGAGAGAGGTGCGAGCGTAAGCGTAGCGTAAGTATGCAACGGCCGTAGTCCCATTTATCTCCAAATGGTTTTAAAACTAGAGATGAAGTTCATTATCATAAAAGTGCACCAACACGCTTTGATAATGCGGCCCCTCTACAAACAAAGCATTAGAAAACCAGGTCAAAGCTACTTGGTAGATCAACTTAATTGGGACGCTCGGTAGTGCTATCGAACGGAGTAGCGTTCTAGTTTCTAGTTGACATGAAGAAATTAAAGGTTATACATTTTTTAACTACAATCCGAATGCATTTTTGCTAATGTAAAAACATGTAATAAACAAGCTAAACATACACATGTTAAATTAAATTTATGAGGCAACATTTTAAACATTATGTTTAAAATAATCGACTTTGAACATGAATTGTGAACGATGTGCAACAGTTCACGGAGAAATAGTAATTGCTTGAACATCTGGCGTAAACACATGAGAAGGCGTATAATAGTTAAACAATTTAAAGTAATCTTGTATAGGTAACACCCATAGGCACAATTAAGCGCCCACCTTCTACAGGAATGAGAAATTGATTAAGACCTACAAAATCTTTTCTGATGTATAAATTGTATAATTACGCGTAAATGTAATAAATTATAATCAAAGTGGCTCTAAATTAAAAAGAACTAAAAGTCGTTATAAAAATAACATTCGGATTCAGTTTTAAACATTTCTAAACGTATGCAAATTTACACAATCCATTAAAACTAAGTTATAGTTTAACTTTATTTACATACATACATATCTTCACGCCAAATCCCTTGCGGGGTAGGCAGAGACAATTGAGCGCCACTTGTCACGGTCACGACATACCTCTTTCGCTTCTTCGACATTCATCAACCTCTTCATACATGCCCTTTTGTTTCGATGGCTTTTCAACGCACCTTCAGCTATTGTTTTATTAATTTGGTCGTAATATGTGAGTCTAGGTCTGCCAGGGCCTCTTTTACCCACAACTTTCGCATTATATGTCTGGTTCGTCAATCTCTCTTCATTCATCCTTTCAACATGCCCGAACCATCGTAGCATGCCTTTCCTTATTTTTGTCCCTATGCTTTCTTTCATACCTACCCTTTTTCGTATTTCGTCATTACCTATGCGGTCCGTCAACTTCCGTTTAACTTTATTTATTTAAAATACTTTACTGCACTAATAATGTACATAACATAGGCGGGCTTAATGACTAAGCATTTGGATGACTTAGACTAACTTTATGACCTTAATTCAGATAAAATTTTTAGTTAGAATCCTTACGTACTAGATAAGAATAACCCTTTAAAAAATCTATATTAAAATAAGTAACTATTAAAATTGGAACTCAGTAACTAAGCTCTAGTTTTGTTCTACTTTCAAACAATGTTACTACAAACGCTATATTGTTTATTTATTATTATTGGAATTGAACAATTGGATTCGTCAAATTTTCATTTTTCTTATTTGATACCTATTAATATTATATCAATAAAAAAATGTCTGAAATAGCTGACTGTTGTTAGCAAGGAACAGTCTGCTAATAAGGGCATAGTGCCAAATAATAACAAACCTATTTATAATAGTGGATAGCAACTGTAAAGGGGCATTGTCTTATTTGCCTACACTAAAAAATTAAGCTAAATAGTAATGTTATATCATTTTCAATAGAATCAATCCTTGAAAAGATTATAATTTAATCATAACACATGTTACATAATTAATATGGCTAATACAAACACGGATAGTAAACAAACATTAACGGCACGACAAAGCAGAAACACGCGTAATATTAACCTGAGCAACGTTGTTCCAATGTTTGTAGGACCTGGGTTCAGTGAACGGAACTCGCCCTAGCCCTCACTGTATTCGGCTTTTTATGAGCAATAAAATGACGTACTAGTACCGTACAACAGTGGGGTCCGGATATGCATGACATACTAGTATTAATCGAGCACACCGAATATAGGCTACGTTGTACTTGGCAAAAGACAATTAAAACATTATAAACTGTTGACAGTGTATAAAAACTAAACTACTTGAATGCAGCAAAACTCCGTCCAGACAAAGAAAACTTTTATACCGACCTTACGAACGTAGCAGATGTAGTAAATAAACATTATATAGGGAACCAGGAAGCTTGACCTACTTTACTTAAATCTACAATTTTCACATAGATATCTTTAGTTATTACTTACAATTCTTTCTGCAATAGCTGTATACCCTCCAGGATTTATTTTTTAATTACTACAGGTAAGAGTAATTGAAAGTATTCACTTTCAAATGCGCTTTTTGGGAGTTAAAATCGTGGCGCGTTATTCCCGCACGGAGGGCGTATACACACTGAGTGTGCGCGAGGTCCCGTTCCCGGCGTCCTTCGCAGAAGGGGCGGGCGTCGGAAGGGTAGTGGCGCCATGGTACCATGTCAAGGCTCTAAGCATCAATCAATATGGGAGATGAGAACTCTGGCTAATCACCACCCCATCAAGCACTGACATTATGCAAATTTTGAAATATGAACAGCTAGCTTTCCATGTTGTAATATAGTGGACAGCGAAAAAAACCTTTCGGTTTTCGTGTCATGGCCAACTTTGGGTACCAAGGAAAATCTCTGACAAAAATTCATCAAAATCTGATTTGATATAGGCGTGAAAACGAAATTGCCTATGTCCCTCTCATGCCTAGAAACATACTCGTAAACTGTGTTTTATTCTCAATTGTAATATTGTGTAAACAAACATGACGTCATGGTTTAATATTTTTTGCAGTGATAATAATTATATTCTTTTATTATTTTCTCATGAGAAAGATATTCATTAACAAATACCGACTGTGGTTTAATTTTAACCAACAATCCTTTTTTCTATTAAATATTTTATTTGCAATTGTGTTTTACAATTTGACACTTTCTCGGAGTATCCCAAAAATAAATATGACAATAAAGTTATTATCTTACTTTTTTGAACTGTCTCCGTGTCTGTGTCTTTTGGGCAAGTATTATTGTGTGGCACTTTGTGATTTTGTCGAGGCAAGTGGTTTGTTTATCTAATATTGCAGGTAAGAAAAACAGAGTATACATACACAGCTTCTTTCAAATTTATATTATTAGTATGGATAAGCAATAACCATGTCAATCGACAAAGTTAAGTATAGAAATATGTATATTAAACAAAACTATAAATTACCCTACCAGTTACAAAACAAACAATGGCATACAGGTTGCAGTAAAGCGGATGCATGTTAACATTTACGTAATAATAGCCAATAACAATTGAGGTATCGTTAACAAAGTTAATCATTGAACCTGGCAGCAAATTTTATGAAGCCACAATTTCAATCACAAATTGCAGTAACAATAGGAAGAAGGAAAGGCTGGCCGTCTAATGAGTTGTGATGTAACAAGCTCTGTAAGGTGTACGTACTACATAACTGTGTTCCATCAGACAACACCATCCTCGCCGAGTTCGACTTGAAAGCAAAGCAAAGAGCGTTTTTATACTGAATTTTGTTTAACAGAATGAAAACGCTACTGGAACGAAACGAACATTTAGAACGAAATATAAATAGTAAAGTAAAGTATCATCACGACCGTTTCCCTTTCGGGGTGGTCAGAAACCACGCTTATAAATAAGCGGATTCACATTTAGCCAACTTTACTATAGGCCAATCATGACAAGTGGCAATCTCGTCGATGTCTCCAGCGTACCAAACTCGAGAAATATCACAAATAAATTAAACGTATATATTTACATCAATAAATATATTTTTTTGTGTCCCGACCAGGAAACCCGGTACCTCCTAGTCTAAATCCACGGACTTAACCGCTAGACCACGGAGTATAAATAAATCTAAAATAAAGAAAAAATAAATGTACAATATGTAAATATTTAAGTGTTAAAATACAGCTGTGGAATAAGTAAATGAATAAATAAATAAATAAAGTTTCTTTTATTACTTTATTTCATAAAATAAAATCGTGCGATTCACAAAGAAATTCTAAGTGCGTTTTAAGACAACAAGGAGCTATAGGGTTGCAAATAATATTCTATCGAAAGTGAAGAAGATTAATTTGTTTTCATTTGTATTTATAGTAAAGAAATACATAGGTACCTACACTTTTTTTATGAAATAACAGTTCAGTGCAGTCTAGTAGTGTTTTGTTAAATACACGATTGTTGCTATCGGACGTTTCAAACTGGTTGTTGCAAAATGAGCACTGCAGCACACAAACCGATGCGATACGATAATGCTATTGTGCAAGTTGTTTATTTGTCAATAAAAAAAAATAGCTTGATGAAGGACGCGTTAATAGAATAAGAAGCCGTGGCACTTACTCAATCATTATAATCGTATGATTTCAATTACAATCATTATATGTGATGAAGAAACAGATGCATAAAACTTTTTGTTCAATAATGTTTCAGAATCATTATACTCGTATAATTTAAAATAGATACATGTTTATACTATAGAAAAACATCTAAAAATGACAGAAATATAGCTATCAAGTTATATACATCATCATCATCATCACGACCGTTTCCCTTTCGGGGTGGTCAGAAACCACGCTTATAATTAAGCGGATTCACATGTAGTCAAATTTACTATAGGCCAATCATGACAAGTGGCAAGCTCGTCGATGTCTCCAGCGTACCAAACTCGAGAAATATCACAAATAAATGTATTTATTTACATTAATAAATATTTTTGTGTCCCGACCAGGAATCGAACCCGGTACCTCCGAGTCTAAATCCACGGACTTGACCGCTAGACCACGGAGGCAGTTATATACATATACTATAATATCAATATACTAAATACTAACACATACATAAAATACTATACATAAACATACATATATATACACTTACTAACATCATCACAGCTCCTAGAACACAGAGTCCTAGACCTCCACTGTTGGAGATGGGCCTTCCAGAAATTTCTGTAGAATTTAGCCTACACAAGCCACTTGGCTGGTTTTGCTTTATTAGCTGGTATTAATGGAACTGGGACCGAGACGGCACGTGCTCTCGGAAGCACGGGAACGGTGGTATAGTAAATCTATGACAAATGTACGTATTTTTTTAAAACTAGCACGACATGTGACCTTGCGCCCACCTATAGTAAGTGGCGTGCAAGGTCCATGAATGTTAGTAACTGGATTCACACTCATGACTGACATCAGTCCCTAACACTATGGCGGCTTGACTGGGCATGAACGGTGGATGCTTCCCCGCCACGGTAGACAGGGAAAATTACCACCTATTTATTGTTCTCGTAGAAAGTATGTGCCATTTTCAATGATGTTAAATGCCAATTTTTACTTTCAAGGAGAACTAACATTGTAAGCTTGCCATGGTGATAACTAAAACAATAACACGGCTTGAATAAGACTTACGTTAATTAATTATCATTGGTACACGCCGGTGTTTGAACGAACCCACCTTTTACAACTGAGCCCACCGCTCTACAACTATAACACAATCAAGTTAATATAAATAAATAAATAACACTACTCACTAACTTAAAAAAAAACATACGGTTGATCAACGTGATGATTCTTAAACAACTACATACGGGTATCTTCAACCTGACGTGCATACAAAGTAGATAGTACTCGTGTCATGAACATAATGATGGATGATATTATATTTGGTGATGAGATAAGGATATTATTGTAAGATGAATATTTTGATGCTTTATGCGGCCACTATGAACAATAACATTGGTAAATTTTTCTGTTTATTAAGGAATCACCAAGTCTGCAAAAAGACTATTCGAGTAATAATGCTTTTAAAATTTATTTGTTTTCTCTTTGGGACTGTCTCTGATAAAACGTCTCTACAGGACATAATTTATTTATAGATAATTATACTTTTTATTAGGTTTAGTTTTTATTTTATTTTTGGGTATCATATATGTAATTGTACTATTTTGTAAAATACTTCGTGACATGCAATAAAATATTTTAATTTAAAATAAGCAGGACAAACTCTATGACTTTTGGCAAAATATGTAATAGCTGCAACTTATATAAAAGATAAGAATTAGTTATGTATAATAAAGGTTTAGTTTTAAGTGAATATATATATATGTATTGTTGCTAGCACTGTTGGGGGCCCTAATAAATAAAATAATCTAATTAACCAAGATGAACTCTATGAGTATTGGCAAAATATATAATAGTAGTAACTGCAACTTATAGAAAAGATAAGAATTAGTTATGTATCACTATAAAATATAATTTCAAAGGTGCGACCGAAAGAAATGAGAAACGGGAGCAATGATTAGGTATTGGTTATAAAGTGGAATTGGCCACAAGTCGTCTAATTCAACCGCAGGGAAACAAGCAACATTTAGACTTTCCCTTTTCGGTCTGTGAAAGTGATGAGATGCAATGTAGCAATAATGGATAAAGCTTGTACTAATTTACTGACAACGCAAATCAATTACAAGTACACAAGGGTTTTAAAGTTTTACTATAGAATATTTTAAGCAACAGAATGGATAAACACATGTATAGATTGTGATTCCTTGACTTTAAGTCACGAGGCCAGTTTTAAAACAAACCATAACAACCCTAAGGTTCGAAAACAAAGCAAACTTTCTAACTGCAAACTTTCACATTCTTAGTTTGGCGTTGAACAATCTTTGCCCTTTGTGAATTGTAAACAATTAGTTAAAGTCAGGGCGTTACATGAACTAAACAACTACGAATTAAATTATATTTGAAATAAGTTTATGGTTTGTGTAAAATATTTGACATACAGTCCTTGATTCTAACAAAAAATCCTATAATATTTCGAGCTTTTTCAGACGGTGAATCTTAACTGCCATTCTGTATTTTTCGTCATCATGATCATTACAGCATTTAGAACACAACCTCCTAGACCTGGAGCCCAATTCAGGCGCTATCAATTTGCGTGTCGGCTCGAAATATTCGAAAAGCGCCAGATCTCCATAGAAAACTGTCAGTTCCATTCGAGAAAATTGAGCTGACATGCATGTCGAAGGCGCGAGAATCGGGGCCCAGCACCAGAAATTTCTGGAGAAATTGGCCTACACTCACCACGCCGGAGGGTTGGTGACAAGTTGGTATTAGTGGAAGCGGGACATTGGGCTGAACGTGCTTTCCAAAGCGGGGAACGGTGGTGTTGTAAATCTATGTCAAATGTATGAAAGAAAAGTGTATTACTCATTGGTACATGGCGGGATTCAAAACAAACTTTTTAGGATATTAAAGAAAACGTTCTTACAACCGAGCTACCAACGATTTTTTTTCGTACTTACCCTCAAAATATTAACGATATTTAAACATTAATGTTAAGACATGTTGTAATAGCAATTTATTTGGTGATTACTAGATATATATATTATTTGGATAATTTTGGGTGTTTACGATGTTTTTGTGAAAAGGTTCGATTTGTTGGTGACGACTTATTGTTCCAAACAAATCTGAATACAAACAAACTAATTACCATAAGACTAAATCGAAATTCGACACATTCAAATACCTACTTTGTTTCCGCATTTATCACGGTTCACGTCTATATTATCTATTATTTACAAACTTGTCCACTAACTTCCTTGCAAAATTTTGGTTATAGAAGCAACTTCAAAGTTTATGCATAAATAATAAAACACACGGCGTCATGTCAAACAAACCTCAGAATAATAAGTTAGATGTTGCAAACTGTCTCCGTGGTCTAGCGTGGATTTAGACGCAGAGGTACCGGGTTCGATTCCTGGTCGGGACTTAATAGTTTACTTAAACTATATGTGATATTTCTCGAGTTCAGTACGCTAGAGACATCGACGAGCTTGCCACTTGTCTATATGGGCCCATAGTAAAGTTAGTTAAAGGGGCTTTGTCAAAAAAGGTATCTGACCACCCCGCAAGGGATACGGTCGCGATGATAGTTTACTTTTATGATTTAATTAATACGAGTTTATTTCACAACGTAGAAACTGGGGACCAGACAACGTCTTTTTTTAAACACGTGTCGCGAAGTGATTACCGTCTTGTAGTCCAGAGGAAAGAGGATGGCAAGATGCGAGGTAGATGTCTGATAAGATAATAGACTAACTAGGTTAAAGCTGAAATGAATAATAATAATAATAATAAAATTCTTTAATGCACATAATTTACAAATGTAATGCACATAATTTACAAATGTAGTGTACATGGGCGAACTTAATGCCGGAATTCTCTACCAGTTAACCTTTGTGATGGTAAAAAGTGAGGTAATAGGGTGATTGAGACTTAATGAATTATTATTATTATTAGATTGAATGAATGACCCCCTACATGAGTTAATACCTAAACGCCATTTCGAATTCCTTTGTAATACGCGCAACTGTGTCCTTCGCTTCTCTTACAACAACCAACTTAAGATTCCTTCTCATTCCCAACCAGATACTTTGATTCCTTTACTGTATCTGCGGCTCACCAGTGGAAACTACCCTTGGCCATTATACTACTACTATATTATTAGACGTGGACCGTCTACTAGCATCTTTAAACGTCTGATAACCACATCGTTCATAGAGAAACAGAATAAAACACCATCTAATTGTACTTATTTGTCTTATAATGTGTATGATGTACCCGTAATATATTTATGTATGTTTATGTGTGTTGTTATAATGTGTAGTATATTATAATTATTTAAGTAACTCATTAATTGTTTGATTAGAAAATATGATTTATTCATCCTGCCTATCACATTACTCGGTCGCTTAGCTGGTAAAACATGCCAACTGGCATTATAGCTCACCTCTGTACTATTTTTAAGTAGTCAGAAACCACGCTTTAATTTTTTTTATGAAGGGAATTCACATTCAGCCAACTCTACTATAGGCCCATCACGACAAGTGGCAAGCTCGTCGATGTTTCTAGCGTACCAAACTCGAGAAATATTACAAATGAATGAAATAATTTATTGTTTCCCGACCAGGAATAGAACCCGATACCTCCGAGTATAAATCCACGGCTTTCCGGAAAACTGTACTACTACTAGCCACAATATGTACCGTATTCTAGAAAATAAATGTTTTGATTTAAACCGCTGGACCAAAGAAGCAGTTGAAGAATTTAAAGAAATAAATATGTACAACTTGCCCCCGGTGGGAATCGAACCCACGACCTCCCGAGTTCACGGCAACGTTTGTTACCACTAGACCACGGAGGCGGTATATGTAAGTTAATTACAGTCCTGTTAGTTGTAAAATCTCCAAACCTCGAATAAATATGATATGATCAGTATATCTCCAAAATTACTGAATTCTATTCGCTAGTAAGTTGATAGACTAGATTTATCAAAGTTACAGACCTGTAAAATCTATGAAAATATTGGATTGTGCGAGACACTATTGTTCTCTCTTCCTCACACACGATGGACCCATATGGATAGCTATATTTGCCCTCTTCTTTTATAGTTCTTTGAGGAAAGGCGGGTATTCTGCGTCTCCAAACGCTAGTTGTTCTAACTTGAGTTATTCTACTAAGGATAGTTCTACACATTCTTTGAGAACTACGCATCAGGAAAGGTACAGTACGAGAGTAGTGGCGACGTCTTGTTAAGAGTGCCACTAACACTCAAATGGCGACCACGACTACTTTACCAGCTACGAAGAATAACAGAAAAAAAAGATTTCGTTTTGTTTGCTCTAGAAAACATAAGATATACCTACTCGTGCAGTTAAGGGAGGGTCAGCTTATTTATACCCGTACATACATGAAGCCGAAAGTTATCACTCGAAGTTTATTGAGTCTTGTAAAAAGTATCATCACGACCGTTTCCTTTTCGGGGTGGTCAGAAACCACGCTTATAAATAAGCGGATTCACATTTAGCCAACTTTACTATAGGCCATTTAAGGTCGCTCAGCGAGCTATGGTGAGAGCTATGCTCGGTATTTCTCTGATGGATAGAGTCCGAAACGTGGACATCCGTCAAAAAACCAAAGTTACCGATACAGCCTTCAAAATTAGTAAGTTGAAGTGGCAATGGGCCGGACACGTCTGTCGCAGAACCGATGACCGATGAAGTAAACGAGTTCTGGAGTGGAGACCACGTACAGGAAAACGCAGGGTGGGAAGACCCCCCGCCAGATGGACGGATGACCTGAAAAAGGTCGCTGGTGGGGGCTGGATGAGGGTGGCAAAAGATCGTGTGAAATTGCGAGCCTTGGGGGAGGCCTACATCCAGCAGAGATGTAGAGTGGAGAGACATAGGCTGATGATGATGACTATAGGCCAATCATGACAAGTGGTAAGCTCGTCGATGTCTCCAGCATACCAAACTCGTGAAATATCATAAATAAATTAAATATTAATTTAATGTATTTTTTTACATTAATAAATATTTTTGTGTCCCGACCAGGACGCGAACCCGGTACCTCCGAGTCTAAATCCACGGAATTAACCGCTAGACCACGGAGGCACGGAGTCTTGTGTTGGATGTTTATAGCTTTTCAAAGGCTGCATCATTAACAGGACGTTAACAATGGGTGAAATGGCCTGCCACGCCGTTAATCAGGCGAAGGCGGCCCGAGCCATGTTGCGTCCTGTTATGAATTCCAGCTTGCCGCTCAGGTTGAAGGTCCGGATCTACAAGATGTTCATTCGTTCTCGTCTTACTTACGCTGCGCCAGCCTGGCATCACCTTCTGGCGAAGACCAATAGGGACAAGATCCAAAGTCAGCAGAACATATCGCTCAGAGTTGTCTCCCGACCGCCGTGGTTCGTGCGTAATTCCGTCATAGCTCGAGATCTGGAAATGCCTACTATTGAGGAGTTTGTTGTCGGCCTGACTAGACGTATGTTTTATCGGGCCGACAACGGACACTTCAAGCATCTCCAGAATATCGCTCCATCTCGCGCTCGGCCCCCCAACGGGAGACCGCTTCCTAGAGAAGTGCTTCTGGAGGAGAGCTGAAGTAGTCGAACCTAGACCCCCTGGGTTCGTGAGCCACACGGGCGCTGTTACACTAGTAACGGCGCCCAGCACCGAAAGTGCATGAATTACCCGCGGGTGGTTACCCGCTGAGATCCTGTCGGGGAAAACGGGGGAATTTCCCCATCCCCAACCCAAGCCCATTAGCCATCAGGGCCTGGACGACTCCACTGACTGACTGATTGGAGCTTTTCAAATAAGAATTGTTAAAAAAAAATCATGTGTTAAGTGATATACCAATCGTAATTGTAATATTAATCTAAAAATGTTTCTTTTAAATAACTGTAGTTTATGTTAGAATCGTCACCAAAGAATGACTTCAAGAAATAAAAAAAATGTATAAATCAAAGAGCATTGTTGTACTCGTAAATGGATTTGGGAGGGGCATATATAAAAGACATTTTTGCAGTCGTATATTTGTCGCATATTATGAAGTAATTAAAATATGCATCGATTTAGCATACATAGCTAATTTAAAATATTACCTTGAAATTGTTGCTTTTCTCAAATTGGAATTGTAGTATCTGCGAATAGTGTAGTGGTTTTCACGTCGGTGATTCATTCCAACAATGTTGACTCGAAGAAACAAAATATTATCAAATATTATTTTTTACTAGTATTTTAGACGCTTTAACACAGGTTTTGTACAAACGTCTTCAAAATTTGTGTTATAACTTATTATAAGGATTCAATTGTCAGTCGATTGAGCCTATATGTGTGAAATGATATGGTGTGAAACAAGCATTGTTTTATCAAGGTATTGACAATCAATAGTCTTGTTAGCGACTGCCTTATCTGGTTCTTTCATGGACATAACAATTTACAAAAACTTATATGCGCTCTAAAGTTTTGACAAACTATTTAGATATTCCTTACGTATAGCGAACCTTTATTAATTATTAACATACAGTATTGCTGCTAATCACCTTATATAGATGATCGAATAGATGGGCATTGGACATAACAAATTTACAGGTCCCATATTAGAAAAAGCGCCAAATATACGAGGTACAAATGAAGAATTACATGTCTAGATTTAATATAATTTGAATACATCCAAGCTACTCGTTTATTACTACTAACCAGGTTTCAGTAGTTACTATTAAATATTGTCTTTGTTAGATTAAAGTGCTTTTGCAAGTCAAGATGGCGCGCCATGGCGGTCTAAACTCTGGCACGCAAATCAGTTATTGCAACAGAAATACATTTCAGCAACTTACCCAATGAAATTTTTGATAAAGCAGTAGACAGCAAAGAGCGTAGCATCATTGAGGCCCAGGTCTGGCTTGATCCTGGGCAGCACGATGACGGGCGAGGAGCCGTCGCCCGGCGGCGCGCGCACCTCCGGCGTGGCCGCGCTCATGGCGGGCACGCCGCGCGGCCGGGAGCCTGACGCGTGAGGAGCGATCGTGGCGGCCGGCTCGACTCGGCTTAGCACTCGGCCCGGCCCACCATAACAATTCCGCGGCGGTCCCGCCACCGGCGCTCACCGACCTCGATGTACACCCGCGTCCTCGACTTCGCGAAGCGAAAATACGCCGACCGCTGGCCTACTACAGAAGCGTATCGATTGATGTGACGCGCCTGCGCTGTGCGGTTCGGAGGAATGTTCTTTTAGAGACGTAAGCGGCGAGCGACTCAAACGTCGAGCATCAGGAAAGCCAAGTAAACGACTAGGAAGAACCATGGGCAGAAGAGATACATGCAGACAGTCATTGTTTTATAAATATTTTCCAAAATAATTTATGATAAATAATGTCGAGTGACGAGTATCGAAGAAACGTGTGAAGCCGGCACGTGCAGTGGGTGCGTGCAGCTGTCGGCGCGGCGGCACTCTGACTGGACGCGCTCGCGCCGCACCGCGTGCTTCTCGGCGGCAGATATAAACTCACCGCACTATCTATACATAGATATAGCAGTCGTACGCACAGCTCGCTGCTCGTCTACCTTTGATTTGAATCATATGGGTTTCCACGGTGAACTAACTTTTTATTCGCTTTTTCTATCACAGTCAATACAATACGAGTAACAACACAGCGCGAGCGTGGGGTTTCCAACGTGTATCATTATTATATCAAACTGTACCAACAATAAGTCCATTAATTATACTTTATGCCGAAAAATAATATTCATAACCTAAAGTGCCCATAATTATAATTATGTTGAACATAAAATTTAAAAGTAAATCTTAAGCGAGGTAAAGCTAAAAATATATATTTTAAAGCCAAGACTGAAGCCCCTAATAAGCCAACATCGGTCAATGGCCGTGTTGACGGACAGATAGACAACGTTCCGACAAGTGACCACGAAAAAAACACAAGCACTTACGAACCCGCAGAGAAGTGACGTCAAACCTATTTGCTTTAACTTCATAGAACATAACTAATATACAAATTGAATAAATGTAAATCAGTAATATAATCGTATATTTTACTAATACAAACAAAATTATTGGCAGCTATCCTAAAAGTGACAGATACATCACCTAAATATATCTCACGTACCGACACCCGAGAACGCCAAAATTGGAGAAATAAGATGACAACGTTTGATTTTTTTATACAATATAATGTACAGGCGGTAATAGTTTGAAAGTATGTGATGACACACGTGAATCATAACTTTATCAGACGTTGGCACATAGTTGCGGTTTCGGAGTATCAAGAGTCGTTGGGATAAATTTCATAAGAGGATTTCCCAGAAATGATCGCAAACAGTTCACACACCAAGAAGAAAAATGATTTACAGTTTTAATTAAGCAAACATGTACTTGAGACATAAATGACTGATGATTAAAGATAATCGAGGAAATAAACGGTCCTAGCATATGCCAGAAGTCGACGCACACACGTTTAAGATTATGAGTAAAATTTTGAAAATTTTACGTAATCTGCAAGAAATCCCTTGATCAAGATTGTAATAAACGTAAATAATGGGGCTTCTCAGTAAATAATCTAAAACAACCGAAACAGTACACGATTTTAGCGATAATAGCAAAACAATCGACAACTATAAAATTGTTTCAACACGATGCAGTCTGTAGTACTAAACACGTCACGACATGGAAAATATCAAATAGTATTATAATAACATTCACGGTGCCTATCATTCCGCCATAGCGTGCATTCAATTGATGCAATATGACCTGGTTGCAGTCGATTCTTGGAAAATTATTCTAATATCTAAGTATCAATCGCTATTAGGTGTTGCTTTATCGTAACAAAAAATAACGCTACGCGAATTTGATCCTTATTTCAATTAGATTCTTAAATCTTTAACATGATGCTTATTATCAACCTCTAGATCACACGAGTTCTAGATATCTAATGCTAAAGATAAGGCATTTAGAGTATATTTCTGGATTTAGGCTATTCTTGCCCAGACTCTGTCGATGGCTTTGCATTGTCTTGTCATTATTACATTTGCATATTTATCACTAAAAGAGTGATACTTATTTAATGTTAGGTTTACGCAATTAGTGCTAAGTTTTCCGTGAACGCTGGCTGTTCTATCGGCATCTAGCTGATCTGTGTCGTAACGTTCTGTCATTATTCTCATTACGAGGCTGTTTACGTCGCGGGTTACATTGCAATAGCAAGCATGTGTCTGATATATGCGCACTTTCGTATAGGTTGCAACAAATACTGGGCCATCGTACGTGTTTACGCACTCAGTATTTTAAAATTGCAATTTCATTACAGTAAAATAAACGTTAATTTGTTTAGATAGGTATAACTCTTAAGCACTTCCTTGTGGCAATTTGTATTTAATTTGAAATCAACAAAGTTGCATAGAAGTTGGGAATAGTAGATTTTCAACAAAATATGCCCAGGAAGTGTTGGTTTATATTTGGATACTGAATAATACGAAACAGTTAACTAAACCAAATACCAGTATGAACATTTATGTTTACTGCGTAATGGACTAACATATTTGCTTCAAATGAAACGTTTATGAAAATTTATTCTTAAATAAATGTTTTGTCACATGACACGTTTCCAACTAAATAAATCAATTTGTATTGGAGATTGGTATGGGAGATCACATCTTCTCCCATACAAAGAAAAAGCGTTTCAAAACACAGTAGAATCTATACCATTTTCATGTAGGAAGATGAGCAAGGTATACAAAATCGGAAGGGAAATAAATCAAGGTTTCTTCTTCTGTTACGTTCAATAATACAAACAGTGTTTAATGCCCAAATTGTTTAGCGCCAATCCATAAAGACTCGTATTTTATGCTAGTTGTCGTTTTCCATATCTGCTGTGTTGGAACCTCCTTTGTACTTTTATTATCATACCTTTTCATTGGAGCTGGCTATCTGAGGCCATGACTATTATTTAGCATAGGACTGACTTACATCCTATGACACAAGTTATCTTGGATAGGAGTCAGGGACCATTTTAAAATATGCCTAAACTTGTGGTTTACATTCAATTACCAATGTTGATTAATTTGCTTAGAATGTTAAATTCAAGGTATATATTATATAATGTTTACTTAACTTTGTATATAGGTACCAATAAGAAAGCTCAATAAACGTTATTATTATTACTTTAATATTGCAAACCTATTTGAGTGACCAACGCATATTATTAGTGATTGAGATAGGTACTAATATAGATTGCACTACCGCTCTGGCAATGTCAAGTAATGGGGACAGACATTAGTCAAGATTATCGAACACGTAAGAAGAAAGATACGTAATTGAACATTGCACTCGTCGACGATCGCATAATATTAAATTATTATTATAACAATAAATGATAGCTTCATTTAGAAATATGGATTGCATTGATATAACAGTCATAGATATTGCTGGAAGTAGGTATTCTATAGATGTGATCCAAAACTAGACCAGTGTGGTAAATTATGGCAAAAATTACATTACTCGTAGGAGATGTTCGATCAACGATGTTCAGAATTAAACGACAAAGAAAGATATTGTTACAAATGTAAGAATAGATCCGTAGGACACAAACAGGAACTTGAAGGTACGCAGGAATTCTGGGAAGCGTTTGTGATCGCGTATCTGTCATGCTAGACGAGGCGCGACGTGCAGCATCGTCTGATACAAGAGGCTATAGCCCTCCACAAACAGACCAATTAGTTCGCTCGTCACATTGAAAAACGGTCACGGAATTTCGCCATCCGCCTGCCTTTGATGTTGATAAATCAGGCGAAATACTAAACGCTTTGTAATTAAGCACGACGACAACTGAGTATTCATTTATTTATATCTCTTCACCATATTTATTATATCAAAAAATGTGTCTCTGAAATAATTAGTAACACTATACATTGAGAAGAAGGAATCAGTAATTAAATCCATGGACAATAATAATAAAACCTAGTCTACATATTCCTGTAACGAAGTTAACGAACTCCTGTACTAATTTTATGAAGTCACAAGGCAATAAACCTAAAGTTATATAAATCGGTAGAAGTTCGTAACTGCAGCCTAAGATATATTTAAAAAAAAAAACTCTTACATTGTTGTGAATCTTGTGAAGTCTTTGGAATGTGCAAGTAGAATAATGTTATACCTGCAACAAAAATAAAACAAATTATAAACGATGTAAGCAAAAAATATAGTGGTACGTGTAAATTAAACAATACGTGGGTTAATCATAAGTGCGTTAATTTATACTAATAACACTATTAAATCATATTTAAATCATTAGAAAATCAAGCTAGTGAATAGCGAAATCATAGTTAAATCAAATTAAAAATAAATCTAGTGAATAGCCAAATAAATAGGTAGTAAACTTTGTAACAATATCCCGTAGAGACAGACCGACAGAAAAGTTGTAGAGATATTATATTCGAAAACAGAAAAAAGGATTAAAGTGTGTCTTGATGATGAAATGCGTCATGACGCCTGAGCACGCAATACCCTTCAAAGAATACATATCCATCAACTTCTGGTGTGTTACTAACTCCACGCAAAATGTTAACAATTAAATTGCCATAAAAGCTTTTTAGGTACTTTTTAAGAAATCTAAAAACCCATCATCATTACAGCCCCTAGAACACAAGAGTCCTAGACCTCCATTGTTGGAGATGGCATTTCAGAAATTTCTGGAGGTTTTTGTCTACACTTGGCGTGATTATTATGTAAATTTTTAATAACTATTAGTGGAACCACGACCGACGGATTAACGTGCTCTCAAATGCACGGGAACGGTGGTGTTGTAAATCGTTGGCAAATGTACGTAAGTGTAATTCTCAATGGTACATACCGGGGTTCTAAACATTTTTTATGGTTTAAGTAAAGCGTTCTTACAACCAAGCCTTATTATTATTTATTTCTAAAAGCTCTACAACTATTAGTACCATCGCATTTCCAAGGTGTACTTCAAACTTAATTGCTTTGAAGGTTATACATATTTTTTAAAGATTCGGCTCACAAAACTTCCTGACAATTCTAGTACTTTCAAAATGCCTGATAACATCGGCGTGAAACCCAACGAAGCATCCATCCACGCTTCTCGAGGTAATTTAGGTTTTGCCAAAACCAGATCTGTTAAAAATAAAGTTATAAAATTAACCCACACAACACGAAGCCATTCCGCTGAGTAATTTCTATCATTTTCGTGATGGATTTCATTCTCCAAATAATGCTCATGGCGAGGAGCTAATAATTGGTTTTGGCGATCGTGCTCGAGCAGGCATGGGGTAAATCAGACGGCCAAAGTTTACGAATACCTATACTACGACTACAAGATAACCGGTTACTTCGCAAAAACTGTTTCATATCACAAACTACAAATTGCATAATTAGGCATACTTTTTTTCGACGTTTGCTGTAGAAACGAATTATAAAGGAATTGATCCAAGGCTCATTGACGTCTCTGGTGGCAGTTATTTCTCCCAAAAATTTAGTATCATAATTCAAAGGGGAAATGCTGCTAGTGTATTGGGCACCATGCCACAAGACAGCGATTTGGAGGAGCTATTTTTTTTGTAAGTATTTTATTTTTATTTTCTATGTATTATTATTAATATTTTAGGTTAAATTTAGATTTTGTTATTATATATATATAGTTTATTTAATATTGTAATTCTTTTATATTGTATGTATATTACTTCGAATAAATATTATAATAAATTAAGCCACGAACTGTAATTAGGGATATTATACATACATATTTTGGCATTGTTACTACAAAAAAACATATTTTGTTACATAAAAAGTATCATCACTACCGTATCCCTTCCTTTTTTTTAATAAAGCGGATTAACTTTTAGCCAACTTCAAACTGTTCTAGGGGCTGTAATGATAGATTTCTTAGAAAGTACCTAAAAACTTTTAGGTCTTTAAAATATTGAAGTCTTTGTCCAGTCCCGTATCCCTATAGCAGTTTAATTGTTAGCAGTTTGCGTGGAGTTAATAATACACCAGAAGTTGATGGATCTGAATGCATAACTTTGAGGAGTATAGCATGCACAGGCATCATGACGTCATTAAATCAGACAGCCAAGGTTTACACATACCTATACTACGAGATAACCGGTTACTTCGCAAAAACTGTTTCATATCATAAACTATAGGCATCTTATATTTTGTCTTTGTTACATAGAAATAAAGTAAAGTATCATCACGACCGTATTCCTTCCTTTTTTTTAAATGAAGCGGATTCACTTTAGCCAACTTAACTATAAGCTCATCATGACAAGTGGCAAGCTCGCCACTGTCTCTATTTACATAGTAGTTAACAAATAATCTATTCGGTGGTGGTTCCTATATAATATAATCCCATCGATGTATATAGGATAATGCCACATGCTTTATTCATCGAAAATTATATCACAATGCATACAAAAAGACTACTCAATATAAATATTAATATTAGGCGCTCCCGACGCTTGCTATCTCGCGACTGTTGGTGCAGCTACATGACTTCGATTGGCTTTACGGGAACGTTTTTATATCAGTGAGGGCCTATCTATATACATCGATGTATAATCCTAATAAGGTCTGTTAGAACCCCGGCATGTACCAATAAGAAATACAGATTTTAACGTACTTTTGTATTGTTTTCTTTTAAAATCATTATGCTTTTGGGTTACCTTAATTCTTAGTAAGATCTATTATATAAAAGATCTATTATATAAGCTTGTGTAGTGAGTTAATAATTGTGTATATTTTTTATTTATAAGTAAATTTACATAATGTCATGTCGTGTCATCATCTCTTCAATACTGTCATAATCAAGGCCAGATAAGTAGTTCTTAACTAATATTTTTAGTTCTTTTTGATTTAGATGGGAAATTTTTGTTTTTGGGTTGATTCGGTTGTATAGTTTGGGCGATAGGTACTCGTACTGCTTTTGCGCAAATGTGCTACGCGTGAAAGGAACCTGAAATTCCTGTATTCTTTAAGTTTTTGTTAGTGTAACATGTGGTGTTTTATGGTATCTCTTGACACATTAGACTGCCTCCGTGGTCTAGCGGTTACAAAAATAATTAATGTAAATGAATATATTTAATTAATATATATTCATTTACATTAATATATATTTATATAATCATATATATTAACAGGTCACTGGAATTTGCTAAGCTGCTGGTCTTCTGAACAGCTTACTTATTGGACCACTTTGCTGCTTAGTCTTCTACTAGCAGGAGTAGAATCATTCAAAATAATTAAATTAATGACGTTTCATAAATGCCTGTAATAGGTTTACGTGAATAAAGATATTTTGACTTTGACTTTTTGACTTTGATATAATTTATTTGTGATATTGAGAGTTTGGTACGCTGGAAACATCGACGAGCTTGCCACTTGTCATGATTGGCCTATAGTAAAGTTGGCAAAATATGAATCCGCTTATTTATAAGAGTGGTTCCTGACCACCCCGAAAGGGAATCGGTTGTGATGATACTTTACTTTTTTTCTTAAAACATGGAAGATATAAAGCTTTCTTACGTCTGCTAGTGTTTTGGATGCACACTATGCACAGGCACAAATGCAGTACCCAATAATAATTCGGCACAAGGCTTAATAATGAACGTCAATTTGTAAGATTGTATGTAAGAATCATCAATTTACGAATCCTATACCTCTACTGACACCCGAAGTGTCAATAAATTTTGTGACATTTTCATACCTATTAATATTATTATGTTATTATTTAGTGTCAAATGTCAAAATGAAATATGTTATTGTACCTGTGTATATGTTACAACAATCCTAAGAAAAAATACGATGAAAAAACAATTATACATCTGTAGTTTAGGGTGTTCGTTGCCACAATACAACATAATAAACACAACAACTCTGACATTAGTTAAAAGTAAAAAATAAATCAAAATAAGCCACAGTACTCTGCGATGTTTACGCTTGTGAAATTTTGCAGGCGAGTCGCGCGGTCATTAAAGGAGAGCTGACATCATCGTCGAAGTTAGCTACACGCCAAGCCGCCATTGTTGTTATGCGCAATGTGCTCGGATTGGGCGAAATAAATATTTATGTTATCTGAGGTTTCAAGTTTACGGCTTCCGTGCTGTAGGTAAATAAAAAACAATGTGTTTTGTGAGGTTTTTTAAGGCTTTCATTACAGCCTCTGGAACACAGAAACCTAGACCATCTGTTGTAGATGGGTCTTTCAGAAATTACTGGAGAACTTGGCCAACACTCGCCACGCTTGCCAGACGGCTTCGTGTGGGTCAAATAAGAATTTATTATTATTAATTATTAGACAAGCAGCGTGTTGCTAATATTTATACCAAGCACTACTGGTGTAAAGTTAATAAAATTGACAATCATAACCATAGTCTATTGTCACTAGCCACTTGTCCAGTTTGTTTTTGAAAGAGTTGAGGACTTTAATATGTATTCTGGTATTTAGTTAACGATTCCACAAGTTGGTATTAGAGAAACCGGGACCGACGGCTTAACTTGCTCTCCGGGAACGGTGGTTTGTAAATCTATAACAAAACATCCACACACATCTATGACACAACATCCTCGCAAATGCCGAAATAGATTCGAAGTGTACCCTTACATACCAATAAAAACGGCATTTTTTTTGTAATAGTGTATATAAAATTTACAAATTGACCTTAACAACAACAAAACATCAATATTCAAAACAAAATTGTATGACCTTTTGACAAAAAAGGCTTATAATCTTGATGAGTACTACTTACAAGATGCATTAAATTGACTTTTTCTTTTCTTTATTTTTGTTTGTTTCTTGTTACCTCATTTTATTTTCTTATTTTATATTTTTATATTTAATAATAATAACAATTAACTTAAAAAAAATGATAATATTTATTAAACCTATGTCTTAGGTCGACTTTTGTAGCTCACAACCACCTGTACTAAATACTAACCTAACCTAACCTAAATAAATGTACCAAAAGTTAATAAATAAATGATTGATTTTTGATTTTTTTATTTTGAATGTACGTGACAAAAATGTATTTCTCATTGGTATATGTCGGGGTTTAAACCCACCTTCTTAGGATGTTAAGGAAAGCGTTTTTCCGAGCCACCAGATCTCTCTTCTTCAATTTAATAGATCTTAATAGAAATATGTAACCTATTCTATTTTTAAAATATTAATTCCACGAATACTATTTAGGTAATTAGGTAGGCATTATCTTTATTAATTATAATTTAATTTAATAGATTTAACTGTTAGGTAGATAAATTATTTGTTTGTATAATGTATAATATCTATTGCATGCCTAGTTTTAAATTTATACTCAATGGTAATTATGAGCAGGCCGTCTTCTTCTTTTATTAAAATCACATTCACTATGTTAATTATGTATGCATGTACTCGGAAATTGAAATATTGTAGATTTTGTTGGAGAACTTATAAACAAAATAAATAAATACCAAAGAGTTTGAAAATGCAATCAAAATAAATAGTATACATAATGAAGAATATATAATATAATTATTTCAGCCCAACAGTTACTTCAATAGAATTAGCTACCAAATGTTATTACCGAACTAACTACAGTATTAGATTTTATGCAGCGATTATGATTGGTTCATTGGTTTTATTGAAAACGATTTCGCACGCATTGTGTTAAATGAACCGTACAAGTCTAATAAAACACAGCAAATAACTTTATGACTTGTTTATTGTTTTAAAACAGTTACAGTCAACAGAAGAATATCATCAAACGTTAGGAAATTAAACCTGCATTATTAACTATTACAAATCGACAACATTAATCATATCTGTTCAACGACCTCACAAAATTGAAAGATGAAGGTTAAAAAAATTAAAGTATCAAAAGTTGAATGCAAAACATATTTTACAAATATTCAAATAGTAATTACAAAATAATTTAACAAACATAGCTATGAATTATGAATTCTTATCCTAATTAAAGAATCAAAGAAATGTGTGCAAAGGACAATGGGAAGAAACGTCCCCTCATAAGATTTAAGACGGTGTCATTCAAAGCGTCTAGTAAGTTAAATATTTGTTGACTATGGCGACTTTCTTCAGATACTCGTATGTGGGGTTGACCTGTAATTTTCGGTGATGCATCTTATATCTATTTTTTTAGTGGCATTAAATTTTCATATTAACTGAGAACTAAAGACGTATACAATATGATTACCTAACCGTGATCATATTTGTCTGTGATTATTATTTATCGCCAAGTAAACAAAGTATTTATACAAAGTTTAGCATTAAATAGGTTTTTTTTTCCACGTATTTTTATCAGACAATTTTAAATTATGCATTTCTACATTTATTCTGAAATATACTTGAATTTTTATTTTTATCATTAATATCACTACAAAAATGTTATGGACAACTTCCGCGTCCACACCCTAAATTAAAAAAAAAATCGCCATAGTAAATATTTATCCTACAAGACGCTTGGAATGACACGTCTTTAAATCCTGTTGGAGGTTCCATATAAACTCTCCCATTGTCCTTTAAATAACGATTGCAGGATTACGACCCTGAAACTAGAATATACAAAAAGTTATACACGTAAATAAAAAATAAAATTTTATTTTATTAATTAATAAAAAAAACCTTATCATAAAAGTTAAATACATTTGACACGAGATAAATATGTTGGCATGTTGTTCATATAAATATCATTGATCATCATTTGCAAAATTTAGTTTGATGCTTGTCTGAAATGTTTGCATCATTACAATTTAGGATGAGTATTTATTTTTGTTAAAAAAAATCTTATTCAGTTTTTTAAAATGCATTTAGAATGTTCATAACCACTCTAATATATAGGAGAGTAATTACCTATTGTGTTGGAAACTGAAATGGTTACAAAAATTGATCGAGAAACCGTAACCTATGATATCGATTTCCGCTGTGTTTGTCATTTAATGTTTTATAACGCCTACTCATCAGTAATTCTTTCAAAGCATTAATCCAATGCGTTCTAACTATTACCAAGTACTTTTAATGTTGCCATTTAGGTCGAAATAGCCGTAATATTAACTGTACATTCGGTAGATTGAAGTATTGATCTCAATTTATTTCTAGGCATCAGATTGAACTTGACTTTATACTAAGCACAAAGTTACAAGGCGAATGATGTCATTATATTTTTTGCGAGCTCTGTCATGTTAATGTGAAGTGAATTGCTTTTTGTTCGTGCTTGTAAAATGTAGGTATCTTACAATGGCTTAGTTTGCATTTGAATCCAACCCGTTATGTGGTGGCGTGTTTGTTCAGGTGATGCCATCGACGGCTGTCAAGTACCTACTAGTTATAATAATTTAAGAGTAATAAATTTTTTTTGGATAATTGGTTTATAAATCGTATGTCACATTAAATAAATAACACCAACACAAGAAGTTTCTTAATTTGAAATATGTGGCAGCCAAGGTAATTAGCGAAGTAGGGAGGCAATTCGGTCGATGATCACGTTTGGCTCACAGACGTCGCCCACGTTTGGTTAGTCCAGCCAAATCGATCGGTCCCGTGAAGTGTTAAACAAAACCTGGCAGGAAGACACCCGTCACTCACTACCACACCGTGTCAACTCATCTAGATCATTCCCAGAACGGGTGCCACGTGGCAACACTAACTACAGAAAGGGGATAGGGAAAATAAGCAAGGAAAATGTTTTATCAAGAATCTGAATTACGTAGTCTTAATATTTTTAATAAAGTTTATAAAGAAAATTTGTGTGTAAAATATATAAAGAAAATGTATCAATAAATTAAGGTAACTTTATGAGAATTTAAAATCCATGTAAGCAAGAACAAACAGGACCACCTCAACGAAGCATTTTTGTCAAAATCTTAGCGTTGTTCTATAGTTATTTTTATTTATCTATAACTGCATAAATGCTATTTAAGATTCGATAGATCACGATTCGATAGATCACAAGGATAATCAGATGTAAATTAAGTCTATTAACATTTTAAAATCATTAATATTCCGATTTACATTTATAGTTCCATATCCATAACATTGTTATTGATCCAAAACTTAGGACGAAACAATTAGAAGTTATTCTCCAGTACACGGTATCCCAAACTTTTTTAGTTGGAGACGCACTTACAGGTTTACAATGCCGTGAGCCGATGATCTCCACACATTTTTATGAATACCTAGGCGTCCAGTAATTATCTGCACTCAGTATTCAGAAGACCATTGTGTGTGAACTTGGCCCCCTGTCACGTTCCTGCAGACCACTGGAAGAGACCTTGAGTCTGGAGAAACTTCAGTCTCGGTGTAGCCACACTAAAGCACTGCATGAGCACATGTCCGTATCCTTAGTGTTAAGGGACAGTGTCCAGTCGTCACCTAAAGCATTATTTTGGCTCTGTTTAGGCTCAAAGAGACGCTGTGTAAGGTGTCTTGTCAGAGTTGTGAAGGCCCTGCCTAGACTGTTTGCAGTCTGTGGCGCCCCTCTTTACTTACTTACTTACCAGTGCGTTTCGAAGCACACTTTGGAAACCCATGCTTTAGTAGTGTATTATTCGTTTTGGAGTATCGTTTTAGTATAGTTAATCTGGTAGTTATAGCTGGCGGTGGTGGCTCGGTTGTAAGAGCGCTTTCCTTAAAATCCTACAAAGGTCGGTTTAAACCCCCGGTATGTACCAATGAGAAATACACTTTTCTTATGTACATTTGTCATACATTTACAATACTACCGTTACTGTGCCTCGGAGAGCACGATAAGCTATCGGCCCCGGTTCCACTAATACCAACTTGTGGAATCGTTAATAAGTTGTCATTAAAAATTGACATCCAACCATCGCCAACCCGTCTGGCCAACGTGGCGAGTGTAGGCCAAGTTCTCCGGAAGTTTCTGGAAGACCCATCTCCAACAGTGAAGGTCTAGGACTCTAGGGGCTGTGATGATGATTATAATAGTTATTTTAATCAAAACAGATATAAATATTTAACTAAATTTCGGCAGAAGAAAACTTGGAATCATTCGTGTTAGACCAATGACTAACACTAACGTACGAAAGGAAACGTTCTACTAGTTTTAGCTTTAGCTGTGCGTTCTTATCATATCTACCAGATCATTTTAATATCGTAATTTAAAGGCGGCATCAACTGTCGCGTTGTGGATTCCAAATTGTCATTCTGTTACGATGGTGCGCAGCGGGAGTGAGGCAGTCACCTCATCGACTTTTGGCTCGATGTTATCGGCACTGGCTTGCCCAATGAGATGCTAATGTATTACTTGGCACGTTACTTGTGCCCCGAGCTCGTCCTATCAGGTTTCTATATTATTAGGCCTGAGTAATCGTGGACAAATCGTTATTGTTCTTAAAAAAAACGTTCTAAGAGGAAATCACACTTTTTATTCTATGCATAAAATCACATTAACCTTGAGATATTTGGCAAGTATAAAAAATACAATTTATATTTTACTGTTATTTTTAAATTATGTCTCTTAGCCATATTACAAATTAATTATTTTTTGCATTACAATGAAAAATATGAACGAAATATTAGGGTGCAGAAATGAGTTCATCCACCGTAATATAAATGGTCAGGTATGTGGATCCGGAACTTTGTGAAACCAAGCCTTGATATTTATGGAACATAGACACGTAGGCTGCGTTAGTGAGGTTAAATCTCCCCTCTCGATTGTCGCTAACATAGTATCTGATGGTATCCAACACGCACAGAAGACGATACTACTTAATACCACACAATTGGAGGCTCTAAGGAAAATGTGTCCAGCGTCCGTGACCTAGGGTTTTGTTTGCGGCAGCGTGGCGGCCGGCCGCGTCGCCAGACAGCTTGTCGCCGCTGGCGTGAGACTGGGACAGCCGATACGCGTTATCAGCGAGAGTGAGCGAGACCACGGCTCTGGCCTATGGCGCGGAAATAAAAACTAAAAAGCTGGCTGGAAGGTGACGTAATTCAAACATAAAACGACTAGTTTACGACTAAGGTAAAAAATTGTTTACAAACAGGATAGCATGAACCATTTATTTATTTGACGTTAGCAGGTGTAATTAATTACATTAAAATTCCGACATAAACACGTGTATTTTTTTTACATCGAGGGCACATTTTAATAAAATATATCTGTACGTATTACGACGCAAAAATCGATGCATTAGATAACTACTAAAAGTAGATTTTAAATAATTTTACAATATTCCTTATAGGCTTTCACAAGATAATCTTTCAGTACAAGGTAATGTCAACGTATGGAAAGGTTAGCGAAGGTTTGTATGACGTAGCCTAAGTCATACGATGTTATAGGTTGTACTTGTTTTAAAATAGGTGTTTTGACGTTGTTATGTATGAAGGTATAATTAGACGAAGAGAAACAGAACTTGCACCTAAAGAGCGAATAACATATAGATTTTTATCTTTTTGATTATAAGGAACATGATTATCAAATAAAGTTACAGGCCAACTAACTGGAGTATTGCAAAAAAGAAAAAAAGTCGTTAAATATTTATTAACAATAACGGAGCTTAGGTATTTAATCTAAAATTATAGGAAAAATGATTAAGGTCATCTAGAAGTAGAGCTAATTTTCACAATAGACGTTATCGAGAAGTTAGATAATTTTGAACTAGACATTTATTTATAACTTCTTTCATCATCATCACAGCCCCGAACACAGCTCCATTGTTGAATTGGCCTTCCAGAATTTACTGGAGAAATTGTCCTACACTCGCCAATTTTTTCAATGACAATTTGTTATTAAAAAATCCAGATATTGGTATTAGTTGAATGGGGTGTATCCTAACTTTTTATCACGATAGATGGCGCATGGTACCTAATAGAACTGTCAGTTGCATAGAAAATTTGTATTTTTATAACATTTTTTTTTATTTTCTGGATATAATGCCGAAGTGAGCACCTTTTAAGTGTACAAATCAAGATTTTCAAGCGAAATGAAAAATATGGTGATCTCAAATTTGCCGTTCTATTAATTCAACTTTTTTTCTTTTTAACGACGGTGTTTGCTTTCTTAATTCGTCTTAAGAACGTTAAGTTAAAATACATCTTTCTGTTATAATAATAAAAAAGTACAAAAACATTCAAAAAAATTATGCGTCATAGGTGTAAACAAGGTACCATTGCCGCTAGCGACATCTACAAAAAGCTTTCCCTAATACACCCCATTAGGACCGACGCGACGACGGCTTAACGGAAACGGCAGTGTTGTAAATCTATGACCATTTGTCAGAACGTAAGAAAAGTGTGTACCTTTTTAGAATTTTTAAGGCAAGAGTTCTTACAACAGAGCCTCTACCAGTCTTCTAGCATTAATTATTTATAGCACTTAAAAACTTAACAGATAATGTAATGATAAAGGGCGAACTTATGCCTCTTAAATAATCGATTGCCCTTTCATAATGTTCACAACAGTCGTAAAATATAGGCATACTGACATATACTATGGTAGCCAAAACATGTGGCGTCTGTGGTGACTAAAACTAAAATTAACAATGACGACTCTTATTGCTCGGTCATGCATGATGTCATCCATCGATCCAGTGACATCACGAACGGGCTTTTAAAAGGCAGGCAAATGCCATGTTTAGCAATCCCTGCTACTACGACTGCGACTGTCACTATACCTGGATCTCACTGAGAAATTATTAAACAAAATGGAACGACTACACAACCATCAGTTTTATCTTCGGTCTTGGAAGTCTTTGTGAAACACACTTTCTGTAGATATAACTTTAAAAGAAGTAAAGTATCATCACGACTGTAACCCGGTCAGAAACTAAACAAAGAATCCAACTTTATTATTGGTCCATATTGACTGGTGACTAGCTCGTCGATGTCTCTAGCGTACCAAACTCAACAAATATCGCAAATAAAATAAATAAATCATCTTGTCCTGACCAGGAATCGAACCCAGTAACTCCGCGTCTAAATTCACTAACTTTGTAATACCAAAGTAGTTGCCCAATATTTTGCTGTCCATTGTATATTGTGTATTGAAATTTTAAACAATTAAAATGATTCATGTAACTTAATTTTACAGATAACAGCGCCATTTTGAAGAGGAATAGCGTTTTCCGTAAATGACTTATTAGGTAAGCGACTAAAATTAAAAATGACATCATTTACATTTTCAGTAGTATCAATATATAATTTTATAGCTCAAGTAATGCCGTTATTTATTGAATAATATTATTTAAATTTAAGCGCAAACCTCATACTCGTGTAATGTACATTTAATAAAAACAACTGAACCGGTCCGTTGCATTATTAATAGCAATTACATAATATGAATTCGTTAAAAGCAAGTTTTATTAAGACAATAATTTATCAACAAAAAAAAACTCGGCAAAGCGCACATATCGCGAACTATCTGGGTCGAGAGCGGTTACTTGGACGCAGGATATTTCATCATGGCCTCTTAATGCTTACAGGTATCTCGAAAGGATATAAATCACAGACTTGCTATGGACGAGTGAGTTAGGCAACGAAGTTTCAGAAACTTTTAAGTCCTTGAGATTGCTTCTACTTTTTTATCAAGTATTCTTGTATGTCTGTCCGGGTGGAATCTAGTAATTGATTTTTATCTTCCCGATGAGCTAGAAGCTTGAAATTTGGATCATAGCAAGTGGATAAAAATGTGATAAATAAAATATTTATATATAGTTTATTAATTATCCGTCGGAACATTGTTCTGGGAACACTTGGATTTGTCAGAGTTTACATTTTTGTCATATGCAATGTAATTAATAAAATGATATATAAAAATAGCCGGATACGAGAAAGCAAGGAACAGTCTGCTACTATATACTTGTATATTGGTTATGCAGCTGTAAAGGGGCGTTGTCTTTATCAAATAAATAAAAATAATATTTATTTATTTATTCGGAAAATCAACAGCTTTAAATACATATATTTTTTTTAAAGTAGTGATAATGAGTACAGCCAATTAAAGATTTCCACAAAAGATGAATGAATGTAACAAAAAAAAAAAAAAGACCTTTATCAACAAATACATAACCAATAACATTGCGGCAGTCCAATAACATTGAGAAATAATAAAAACTGTCTATCAATATTATACAATGCTGATAAAAGAATTAGGTCAAAATGGTAAAAACTATTCAGTTTTAGCTATGTTTAGATTTGCATCAGACATACACACATGACATACATACATACACTGACATAATAATATTATTTACCGCACACACTATTATATTAAATACAAAAAGAAGTACATCAGAGCTCCTCTATAAATGTATTGACACAGACCAGTTCAAACTCCTCTCGCACCAACTTCTACTGCGCAAAGCTGAGTCTTAAACCCCGTTCCTGATCGAAATGATTTCTGTGGGATCATACTATTTAAATGAAAATATGTCCGTAATTTAATTTCCTAGAAAGTTAATTATAGACATGTCTCAAAAGTACATTCAGACTTGAAAACTTTTTGGAAATATTGGATTGTGCGAGCGTAAGGAAATAACGTATTCCCTACCAGCTGACCATTGTAAGAAGTAAAGAATTAGTATTATGGGTGCAGGATATAAAAATAGAAAAAAAAACAACTTAAGATTTTCATCATATTGTGGAAATTCCCAATTGCAGCGTATTAAATCATACAATATCTTCGGACAAAGTGACTCACCTATCTCCTCTGTATTTCTCAAGAAACCCAATTATACAATTAAATTTATTGTCATCATAAAAGTGTGATTACGGTGTACGAGTAGGTGTCGAGATTTCTCTGACGTCAGAAAACCAAAGTTACCGACATAGCTTTCAAAATTAGCAAGCTGAAGTGGCAATGGGCTGGACACGTCTGTCGCAGAACCGATGAACAATGGTGTAGACGGGTTCCGGAATTGCCACTTACTGGAAGACGCAGAGTGGGACGACGCGAGATGGACCAATGACCTGAGGAAGGTCGCTGGTAGGTGATAGGATAAGGGCGGCAGGAGATCGTGTAAAATTACAAGCCTTGGTAGAGGACTATATCCAGCAGTGGAGAGACACAGGCTGATGATGATGAGAATGAAAAGTGTGAAAAGGTGTGTTTTGAAAATTGAGCAGTGGCGTAGTTTGCGCAAGAGTTTGGCCAATTGGGGGCGATGGCATGTAAACAGCCCGTGGCGAGATGTGGGTTATCGGCGTTGGTGTCAGATAATGCTCCCACAATTATGAACGATCAATGCAAAGCAAACTCATTAGCTCACGTGAACAAATATTATGATTTACATTAGGACGATTTACCCACCCAATTACAACACTAAGATGCAATAGACAAATTACATATCAATACTTTGAAATTTGTGGGCAAAAATGTTTGCCCTAAATGTTTGTTTAGGGTATCAGTGTAACAAAATTGCGCACCTTCAAAGAAGTGGTGTGATGCATCATCCTAGTGTACACAATCGCTTTTTTTTATCTAAGTGCAAAGAAACTTTGACGTCAACGAGCCATGTCCACGTGTATCCACAGATACTCTTTTCACACGGCCTATATCATTCACATTACCTAATGAGCAATTAGATTAGATATAAACGCATAGTTTTAGTAGAAATAAACATATATTTTTTTAAACGACGCAAAGAAGGGTTATGTGTTATTCAGCCTATGTATGTACATACGAGTATGTTTGGTTCTTTTTGGCACACTGGAGACCAAACGCATGGGCCTATTTTGCTGATTATCACGTCAATTGATTCATCCCAATCATGCGAGCGTTACTGAAGATATGACATTAATCAAATTTTAGTAAAGCGACTTGCGATTGTCGAAAAGAAAACATACAACGATTCAAAGTTAGTTATCAACCATTCTCATCCAAATTTTCAGTATAGGTCTATGATAAAGGTGTAATAAAGTTCATATAATTGCATATTTATTAATATTTCACTGCAAATTTTGTCACAAATTGCATTATAATTGTTGTTGATAATTGCTATTCTATATGACACAAATAGAAAATTACGAAATCAACATAATATGCAAACAATTGAGAGTTAAATAAAACAAAGCATTTGTTATTGTAATTATTATCTTTAGGTATATACTCGTATGTAATAAAATATACTATTTGACCAGCAAACCTCGACCCAGAGTAGATTAACTTGGTTTGTGTGTATTTGTTTAGTAAAGCGAAGTTAGAAATGCGAAAGAAAACGTTAGGACATTATTTTCTTCTTAGTCGCTACACACTTGGCAAAGTGGTCATCGTCGCATTTCAGTTTTCAGTCAGGTTGTCAGGTGCACTCATGATCAATTGCAGCCTTCACCTGGTCAGTCCATCTCATCGAAGACCTACTCTTGCTATCGACTATCCTCTGGACTACCAGACGCTCGATGTATGTCTTTCCACACCGTGACGCGTCTCCGAAGAAAGTGATAATGCGTGATTGAGTGTACAGTCAAGAAAAGGCTTAGTCTAATCCCCAGTTACTCTACTATGGATTTCTTGGTTCGGAACTCCGTCCATGATCACATCTCCGTCACATCTCTACTAGGGTATAAATTAGTTTTTTTTTTCGCTTATTGTCCACGTCTCTGCAGCATACATTAAAATAGGGAACACAAGAGCGGATTTAAGTGGCTTTGGTTCCTCCATATCTTCTTCAGCTTGTCCATAGCAGGCCTTCGTTGCCATTATTGCCAATTACTTTCGACATTACTTATTCTGTGGTTTTAAATATTTATATCACGTAAAAGATATGATCTAATATTTCTTATCGTATATGAGATGTCAGCTTGTGCCAAATTAAAAATATTATAATAATTAGCATTTGTGAGTATAATAGTATGGCAAGAGGTCATCGGCTTTGTCATATATAGCTAAGCATATCTACAAATCTCATGAATTATTCATTATTCTATTATTTAGCTGACAATACTGTAAGCTTTTTTTAAGGTTGAATAACAAACTCATATTTTAAGCAAATATTTTTTATTATAAAGGAAAAAACAAACTGTTTATTATTTTAATACTTCATTGGCGATTTGGAATGAAGGTGTTTAATTTGCATAGTCGTATACTTTTTATGCATCGCGTAATAAAATTCTTTTTTAAACCAATATCCATTAAAAGTATAAATTAATGTATTTTTCCGAGTACAGCTTTAAGCATTCTACTATACTTCAGATTTTCATAAATCAATATTACAATGAAATTAGGCTATTTATTTATTTCAATAAAGCCCCTAGAACACATCGTTCTAAAACTCCACTGTTGGGGATATACGAGTATATCTGGAGAATTTGGCCTACACTCGCCACGGCGCTGGCCAGACGGGTTGGCGAGGGTCTGATGTAATTTTTTTATGACAATTTATTACGGATTTCACAAGTTGGTATTGGTGGTACCGGGATCGACGACTTAACGTGTTCTCCAAAACACGAGAAAAGTGTATTTCTGTATGGTACATGCCGGAGCTCGAACCGACCTCTTAAGGATTTACCGCTCTAAATTTAAATAGTGTATAATGTAACTTTAAAAGCAATAAAAAATCATGCTTATTTCCTATTGTGAGTGCACAGCGACATTTTTCTTTAAATTGCACTGTCGTCAGTGATTTTTGACCGACGATATTATGTATGTACAAGTCGATAGAATTTATTTTAAAAAAATATAAGTTTGAAACACTTCATTCATGATAAATATTGAATAAACATTATAGCAAGTAGGCGTTAATTATTGAGTACCAGAGTGAGCAATATGTAGCAAAATTATCAAAATGTCAGGAAAATTAAAATTATGTGCCAAAATATTATCTCAAGGGACCAGCCAGGTGACCATTGGCAAGTCGCCTAAAAGCAGCGTAAACAATCTATTTTAGATCAGAAAGTAAATTCAACTGAGGTATTAATATTGAACGAACCAATTTAAAATATGTTAAAATTATAATATTCCAGGGTTGCCACGATTAAATAATTTTTATTTAAATTACGATTAAAGTAAAATGTTTTTTTTTCTTCAATAAACATGACTTAATCAAATGTAAATTATATTTTCTTTCTTTCTTTGAAATCAACATAAAACAGATTTAAAAATGACAAGTTAAAGACCGGTCTTATTTATAAAAACTTACGAAGTCTTTATGGCTTTTTAACAGTTCAACAGCAAAACAACGATAAAAGTAAAACAGATCACTAATTCTTATAAACGACAAATAGCAATAGAAGTTTTATTGGAGATTTATAAAAAAAAAAGTTAGAAGGTGCAGAAACGTGGACACTGTCAGTGGGTTCGCTCCAAAAGTTTAAGGTCGCTTATCGAGCTATGAGGAAAGCTAAGCTTCCTTTGATGGGTCAAGTCCTAAACATTGACTAGACATCCGTCAACCAATCAAAGTTACCAACATAGTCTTCAAAATTAATAAGCTGAAGTAGGAATAAGCCGGACACATTGTTTATGGTGTACCATGCACTCGCACAATCGATACGATAAGCCCATACGACACGGCTTAGTAGCTACGATTGTACCTTTGCAAACATACCTAGATCAAATTAAACAAATGAAAATTAGATTCTGAAAATCGCTGGTAAGAAAAGATATAAAACACAAAAATTACGATAAATTATTTTTGTGAATTGTAAAACACTACCCACCCGTTCAAGAAAAATCAAAATTATTAATGACATTAGAGGAACAGAATAATTATAGGTACACAAAAAACAATTATTTCTAAACATATTATTACTAGGAGACATATGTACAAATAGGGAACTGGTGGAAGGGAACATCCGTGGTAACTACTACGGCAGAAGGACGCAAGAGTTACTACTTCCCAGAATACTAAATAGTCTAACTCAAGAAATAGGAACAAAAAAAAATTCCAAGGTGACATATAAATACAAAATTAAGAAAGAACTACTCGAACAACTGAGTAGCAAAATCGATAGATTGTTTGTGTTAAAATAGTGTTGCGATTAAAAAGATACAACCTATATTTATTTTTGTTATTGAACTACTACTTAATCTATTATAGTTACTACGGTAATATATAATTATTGTGATGAGAGCTATCTGCCGATAAACTATTTTATAGTTTGGCAGAATAATGTTGTATTTAAATGTTATGATAAAGTAAAAAAATATAAAAAAAATGTCGCAGAACCGATGAACGATAGTCACGTAAAGGAAGACGCAGAGTGGGACGAAGCCCCCGCCAGATAAACGGATGACCTGGTGGTTTTATTAATAAAATACTTTATTGCACTTAAGTAAAAGCGAATTTAAAACCATTTCGGCTTTTTCAGCCGATACGATGAATGAATCTGAATATCTGCTGGAAGTGTGTAGCGGGATTTTGTGGTGATTGTTGTGAGAAGAACGAAGAGTACGGTCATGCAAATCAGAAATAAATTCAACGTATGCTTTAAGATAAGAGGGAGCTATAGTGTAGTAAAGAATATTATAAGAAGTGGCGAGTCACAGCCTGATGATGACCGTAACCTATATCAATAAAGAAGAAACAACCAAAGCAATAGAAACGTATACCCGTTATACAAATACAAAATGTAAATACATCCAAGAAACCCAATAAGGAAATATGATAAGCTAAATTAAGAGTACTAATTCTCTAAATAATGACCACTGATATCATGGAGGTATGTAAATTGTATTAGTAGCTTGTGGTTTTAGCAACATCTCATGTTGGCGTTCGTGAATCGCTAAATAAATATTTATCTGCACCGATGACTAATTTCATTGGTGTTAGGTAACCAGTGGACTAAGGTGGATGACCGTTTTTGTTTGTTGGGCGATGAGCTCGTATTTTTAAAGCTTCGCCAAAAGCTACGTGTGGACAAATTTGACGTTCGCAGCATAATTAGTATTGACGTTGGACAGTTGCGAGGCACTTGTTGAGATTTGGCACATTAACCGGTTGAGACCCGACACTAGCAAAATTATTTGAAATCTAATTGAGTATTTATTTTAGCCTAAAAAAGTCTGTGTTTGCGCCTTATCATATTTAAAAACAACTTTAAGGTTGTCTATTTATTGTCTATTAATTTGTATATCGCCATACCCATCCTTTATCCCTCTCATACGCACTAGCGGAAGGGTGTGCCTATCTCGTTCTAAAACCTGCGAGATCTTTCCGAACGCACCTTGCGCATGGGAAGAAAGTGAACATTATTGAACGCGACCCAGCTGTCAGAAGCGTCAGTGAAAATGTGCCAAGGTAATTGCTTGCACAGAATTTGAAGAAGAGACATCAACCGCTCGCAATTTCGAAATTGCGAGAAAAGAAGCCTGCCCGCGGCCAGCAGCAACCTGGCGACCCAAGGAAAGCCCAAGACCACCTGCAGCGAATACAAGTAAGTGCGTGTGAGCGTCCAGCCCCTTCATACAGTCCACTATTATAATTTATTAATTTTTGCTCGTTTTCACGCCCGTCCATTTGGCCTCTTACGAGCCGGTTTTCCTATCAATTCCTGCCTATTTCCTATCCTTATAGGTATATGTGTAGTCTATTGTATTTATATGATAATTCCTGTAAATTTTATACGATATTTCGTAAACCCGCGCCGCAAAACTTTACATTTCTTGTCAAACTTTTGTGTTACAGGAATCAATCTTGCATTTAGGTCATTTGGGTATTGGGTTATTTGGCTTACTATTGTTATTAGGTACAAATATATATAAAAAAGGGAAAAACCATTTTTTTGTGAAAAAAGTTTTGGTACCCACCTGTTATAAACCCGCTTACTGTTAGCTTAATTGTTGTTTTATAGGTCTGAATAGTTATTTGTATGTTGTAATACTCACCCGCACAGCTTATAAACACATAAAAGTTACAATATTTTATAAAATAATAGGATAATTTGTACCAAGATGTCTGACAATGAAATTAAACTACAAGTTGCATTGTCTAAGCGTAATTCATTGTTTTCTCGCATTCAATCAATATATAATCATTCAAAGAATGTTGATGACGAAGCGTCGAGGGAAGTATTTGTTTCCTCATGTGTAAATTTGGACGAAATCCGCACAGAGTTCCACAAGGTTATAGATGAATTTAATTTATTGTCGCTTAAAATAAAACCGGGTGCGCTTATTGATGACCAGTCATGGTCATCATTTGAAGAGCTGTTTTGCCGTATTAAATATAGATATACATCATTGTTGTCCTCGCAATCATCGGTAAAAAGTGAAAAACATGGAGATTTTTCCCGGCAACAAACCAGACTACCCCCAATTGAACTTTTATCATTTGATGGTGATATTAAATCATGGCCAATATTTTATGCCAGCTTTAAGGCTACGGTTCATGATAATGCATCACTCAACGATTCAGAAAAGTTGTATTATTTAATGGGAAAGCTCTCGAGTAAAGCGCAACTCGCATTTGCTGGAACCCTGCCTTCTGCAGAAAACTACCTATTAATATTAAAAAGTCTTACGGATAAGTATGAAGATAAACGGCTACTTGCCGCTTCATATTTAAATCAAATATTTGAACAAAAACCTTTTACTTCACCGTCAATAGCGAATTTTGAATCTTTTTTGAATAAATATGTAGCATCGGTTAACTCTCTTAAAAAACTAGATATACGGGAACTAGAAGACTTTATATTTTTGAGCATCGCTCTTAAATTACTAGATTCTGACACCACTCGGGCATTTGAAATGAGTCAGAGAACTGTTCAGATACCCTCATTTAGTGATTTAGTTTATTTTGTCAAGGATCAGATGCGAATATTACAAAATACTATGTCTAGTTCTCAGCATTATGTCGCTAAGAAAGGTGTTCGTCCGTATAATGATAAACCGCTCAAAATACCGCAACAACAAACATTTGTCTCCGTCTCCAAACCACATAAATGTTTGTGCGACAATATTGTGCATGAACATTTGTATTTGTGTCCTGCGTTTACAGAACTAAAACCCGTTGATCGATACAATCACGTTAAGGATTTAAAGGGATGTATTAATTGCCTAAGTATTAAACATAAAACTTTTACTTGTCATTCTAAACAAATTTGTAAAACGTGCAAAGGCAAACATCACTCCTTACTACATTTTAATAAGGAACCAGCGGGTCCTGATAATTTAGTAATCGCTGCCACTTTGCCTAAGGCTATGGAGCCAACCCCTTCTACCTCGACTGATCCTGCTGCCAGCTGTTCCAGGTCCGAGTCAGCGAACATTTCATTTTGTGCAACGTCCATTGCTCGTTCTTGTGCTAACGCTGCCCAATCTCACATACAAAACCCGCAATGTAAAGTGCCCACTACTATTTTATTAGCTACTGCCGTTGTTTAGGTTAGAGATTCTAACGGAACGGAACATAAGGTACGGTGCCTTTTGGATAGTGCATCTCAGGGCAATTTTATAACTTATAGTTGTTGTGTTCGATTGGGGCTTAACAAGTTAATCAGTTCAAATAATTTAAAGGTAAAGGGTATTGGGGGAACAGAGAAAATGGTTCAGGGTTCTATATCCTACCAATTTTCTTCAAGATTTAATACTAAAGTAAAATATAATATTGTGTCATTAGTAGTTGATAAAATTACTGAAAATTTACCTACCACATTAGTGGATATATCCGCTTTACCCTTCTTAGAAGGATTACCGCTCGCAGATGAATCGTTTGGTGTACCCGGTCCAATTGATGCCCTCATTGGAGCCGCTTTGTTTCCGCATTTACTACTCCCAGGTGTTATTGGGAATAATAACATATCCGCACCTCCCGCTATACAAACTGTTTTGGGTTATGTTATAATGGGTTCAGTTCCTGTTCTTCAAGATCGTCAAGGATCAGCTTCGACTCAATGTTTTGCGACTCAAGCTGATGACGCTTCGCTAGACCCTATCAATACGTTGCTCAAACGGTTTTGGGAAATTGATGAATCGCCAGTCTCCGCAGCTCAGGAACACTCAGTCGGCGAGATTGAGTGTGAGCACCATTACCGCACGACCACCGTTCGAGATAAAGACAGTGGTCGGTATACGGTTGCATTACCGTTTTGTTCAGATAAATTTTTACTTGGCGATTCTTATGACATTGCTTATAAGCGTTTTTTATGTTTGGAGAAGAAATTAGAGTCAGTACCGACGTTCCGCGCCGCTTATAATGATGTCATCAATGATTATATTACTAAAGGTTTTTTAAGTCCTGTACCGCTTTCAGAATTAAATGATAATAATCCCGCTTATATTATACCGCATCATGCAGTTTTTCGCTTAGACAAAACTACAACAAAGATTCGCTCAGTTTTAGACGCTAGCTGTAAAACCACATCAGGGGTTTCACTAAATGACATTCTTCATAGTGGCCCTAATTTACAAGGTGATTTATTTACAATAATTTTAAATTTTCGATTACTTCAATTTGTATTGACAGCTGATTGTAAGCAAATGTTTTTACAAATCAACGTTCAGAATAGCGACCGTCGCTTTCAACGTATTTTGTACCGATTTAAAATTGATGATCCAATAAAGGTTTACCAGTTTAAAACCGTGTGTTTTGGAGTAAGGTCTAGTCCATACCATGCCTTACGCACAGTCCAACAATTAATTAAGGACGATGGCGATATGTTTCCAAACGCACGCGACGTGGCAAGTAGCTTCTTGTATATGGATGATATAGCGTGTAGCATTGAATCCGAGTCTCTAGCTTCTCAAACTGCTCGCGAACTGATAGAATTGTTTAAGCGCGGACAATTCGATCTCTTGAAATGGTCGAGTAATTCACCGTCAATATTAAAGGACGTACCCGCATCGCATAAATTCGAACAATTCGAGTTTGATAAGTCCATAGATCATAAAGTATTAGGTCTATTATGGTCAAAGTCAAGCGATTATTTTGAATTATGTATCAAAGCCCCTCCTAGCGATAAATGCAGTAAAAGGATAATATTATCCACTGTCGCGCGCTTATGGGATCTGATGGGATTCGTTGCTCCAGTTATTTTATATGCAAAGCTTCTTATCAAGGAATTGTGGATGTTAAAAATAGACTGGGACGATGCCCCCCCGCATAGTATACGTAAATTATGGAGCCAATTTTGTTTGGAGTTACCGCAATTAAATAAATTTAAAATACCGCGTTTTTTAGGTGTACAGCAAAACTGTACCGTTCGTTTGCTAGGATTCTCCGACGCGAGCGAGCGAGCGTACGGAGCTGTCGTTTATATGCATGTCACGATTGACAGTAACGTGTTAGTAACATTGGTATGTGCAAAGTCAAAGGTTTCGCCCGTCAAGCCTGTGTCCATCGCTAGGCTAGAGCTTTGTGCTGCTGAACTAATGTCAAAGCTATTACGCCGTGTTCATGACACTTTTAATCCTCGGTATAGTATTACCGCACTTTATGCGTTTACCGATTCTAAGGTAACGCTTTGCTGGCTTAATGCCGAGCCAAGTAGATGGCAAACATTTGTCGCTAATAGAGTAGTTAAAACTATTGAGAATATTCCTTCTGAACATTTTTATCACGTGGCTGGTTCTGAAAATCCAGCTGATTGCTTGTCTCGTGGCCTTACGCCTGCAAGAATAATTGATCATCCATTATGGTTGACAGGCCCTCAGTGGATGAAACAGCACCAATCGGAGTGGCCTATAAACAAAATAAACTTGTCTGAGCATGATTTTGAGGTCCCGGAACAAAGGATTCAACGTCCACTCTCCGCGTACCCTGTGATTTCAGCCGCGCCTGCAGAAACTGTACTTCAGGCTTTATCGAAGCGCGTATCATCATTTCCTAAATTGCTGCGTATAATTGTATACGTTTTTCGGTTAATTGGGAAGTTGCCGAGACGTACTTCGATTCGTGTCACTGCAAGGGAACTCGATTTTGCAGAGTTAGCGTTGTGGCTTGATGTCCAACAAAGACATTTCCCCGATGAGTTTAATAAATTATCTACAGATAAAAGTGTTTCATCCACCTTAATTAAATTAAGACCTTTCATCGACCACGATTCTGGTGTAATTCGTGTAGGAGGTCGTCTAAACTACTCTAATGAAAATTATAATAAAAAACACCCCATTGTTTTACCGCGTCACGATCCCACAATTGATTTAGTGATTGACTATTATCACAAAAAACATTTTCATGTTGGTCCAGAGCAATTAATGTCTCTTCTCCGGGAACGATACTGGATTCTATCGGCTAGACGTATTATTCGCTTTCGCGTTCACAAGTGTAATGCCTGTTATAGAACACGGCCAAAGGAGGCTTTTACTCCGATCATGAGTGATCTTCCCGAACAGCGAGTGACACAACCAGAGAAGGCATTTACTCATACTGGTTGCGATTATGCTGGACCTATTGCATACACACCAGTTCGTGGGCGTGGTGTTAAGTCCCGTAAAGGATATTTATGTATATTTACATGTTTAACTGTTCGCGCTGTTCACATTGAAGTTGCTACTGATTTGTCATCAGCTAGTTTTATTGCAGCTTTAAAACGTTTTTTGTCGCGCCGCGGACCGGTTAAACGCATGTATACTGATAATGCAACAAATTTTGTTGGGACTCGTTCATATTTAAATGAACTGTATAAATTCACTAATAGTAGTGAATACCGATCACAATGGGAAGGTGAGCTTTCTGAAAGTAGGATTGATTGGAAATTTATACCACCTGCCTCGCCACATTTTGGAGGCTGTTGGGAGTCTATCGTTAAAATAGTGAAGACTCATCTGGCAAGAACTATAGGCCAACAGATTCTATCCTACGAGGAACTCATAACCTTAAACGCTCAAATTGAATGTATGATTAATTCTAGACCGCTAACCGTGCTCAGTGCGGATCCGTCTGAACCAACTGCATTAACTCCCGCACATTTTCTTCACACCGCACCTTTATTTTCATTGCCTGCTCAACAAATAGGTTCCACTCCGGAACATATGCTGGATAGGCATTTTTTGATTGACAAATTGGTACAATCGTTTTGGAAGCGATGGCGGGTTGAGTATTTACATCAACTCCAAACCAGGGTCAAGTGGAATACGCCTTCCGCTTCAATAAAGGAAGGAATGGTGGTTGTCATAAAAAATGATAACTCACCTCCATTATCCTGGCCTCTTGGTATTATATCAAGGCTTCATCCTTCTAAGGATGGAAGTACCAGAGTAGTAACGGTGAAGACTGCAACTGGGATGCTAGTGCGCCCTGTTGTGCGGCTTTGCCCGTTGCCGACCCAATAGGTGTTGGTCAGTCTTTAAATAATCACTTATTAGTTTTATTATTATTATTTTACTTTTCGATCTAATGTTAAGATTTTATTTGTGCTTATACTTACTATTTTGTTACACTTAATGTTAGGTTGAATATTTGTTTTTCTTTCCTATTGCTATTAGGTAGCTAGGTACACTTAAGGGGTATGGTCAGGTGACTATATGCAAGATTGATTTTAGGAAGCCATCAGTTTCTAATTGCGTAATTTTCACCATTTATTTTTAAAGGCGACCCTTTAAGGCCGGGGGGATGTTTGCGCCTTATCATATTTAAAAACAACTTTAAGGTTGTCTATTTATTGTCTATTAATTTGTATATCGCCATACCCATCCTTTATCCCTCTCATACGCACTAGCGGAAGGGTGTGCCTATCTCGTTCTAAAACCTGCGAGATCTTTCCGAACGCACCTTGCGCATGGGAAGAAAGTGAACATTATTGAACGCGACCCAGCTGTCAGAAGCGTCAGTGAAAATGTGCCAAGGTAATTGCTTGCACAGAATTTGAAGAAGAGACATCAACCGCTCGCAATTTCGAAATTGCGAGAAAAGAAGCCTGCCCGCGGCCAGCAGCAACCTGGCGACCCAAGGAAAGCCCAAGACCACCTGCAGCGAATACAAGTAAGTGCGTGTGAGCGTCCAGCCCCTTCATACAGTCCACTATTATAATTTATTAATTTTTGCTCGTTTTCACGCCCGTCCAGTCTGGTTATACCTGTTTTTACAATCAAGTTGTATTTAGCATTTTTTCGTTCTTTGCCAAGTTCGAGTAAATCAACATTGCCCAAATGGCGTGTTAAAACTCTTTTTATAGTAGGTACTTATTTAGGTTTACTTGTCTTTAGTATAATCCAATTAGGACTGTAATTTCGCAATTTACTCACAGCTACATACATACATATGTCCACTCCGGTATGGTTGACACAAAAGTGAGTTTTTTTTTAAATACTGCCTCGGTGGTTTATCGTGGTGGATTTAGACGCGGAGGTACTGGGTTCGATTTTTGTATGGGAAACAATAATTTATTTAATTTATTTGTCGTATTTCTGAAGTTGTAATGCTAGAGACATCGACGAGCTTGCCACTTGTCTTGTTGGGTCCTATAGTAAAGACGACTAAATGTCAATCCGCTTCTTTAAAAGCGTGGTTTCTGACCATCACGAAAGGGATACGGTTATTTTTATTGATTATTTTATTTAAAACTTCATTGCACTATGTACAAGGGGTGGGCTTAATGCCGCTAGCAGCCAACCTTCGAGACAATGCAGAGAATTTTGATTATGAGGTAGGTGCAAAGGGCTTAAATGTGAAACTTAATTAAAAATATTAAATATTACATCTATATTTGTTTAAATTTGTCCCCAAGATTTGGCTATCAGAGAATCGGGTATTAGGTCTGCCTTTGCACTTAGTGCAATAAAGATTAATAAATAAAAAACGAATAACCTTATAAGAAATGCAAATAATTATTCTAAAAACATATTGCTTATTCGTAGAAACAGAAAACTAGACTGCATACCACAACATTGTACTAGTACCAATAACCTTAAATGAGACTAACACGTAAACAATATTCAGCAAAAATCATATTTTTTTAATAATAAAATGTTAGATAATCAAAATCTAAATGGGCCATTTGAAAACAAACAAGAAGCAGCAAAGTATTTTTAATCTAAATATCTATGCTTCCGCATACATATTGATTGACACGTCATTCGAATGGCACATGATAATAGCGTGATATATGGGGTGTTGCCACGGAGATTGTACTGACTATGTATTTGATATTGTATTATAATGTCAAACCACAAATGCATAAGCATACTAGTAGATATGTTACTGTAAAAGCCCTAACTATGGTGAGTTCCTAGATTTCCCAGTACAAACTAAGATTTACCAACTGTTTAATGGTTAAAGCCTGAAATAAACGATCAATGACGTCATTAATTTTATAATTTTAATAATAATACACGCACCAAACCATACTAGACACGGTTAATGTTGAAAAATGTCATGTCTATTCAGTTCAAAACGTGTCGCTTGCCAAGTACTGACCAATCAGGTGAAGGCGCGGTACGAATCGGACAATCAGCTGGGTAAGGCGGAGTGCACAATCGTCCGAAAACGTATCGTCTAAGATAGATTACGTCTGTCAGAAATGTCAAAAGCTAGGCGGAATGCCCAATTTTTTAACATTTCTGACAGATGTAATCGATCTTAGACGATACGTTTTCGGACAATTGTGCACTCCACCTCACCCCGCAGGTGCGACTACGATCTAATAGACTTTTGCATTTTACATTAGTTTCATGTATGTAACAGTTATATTAGACAAGACCGGCTGGCAATTATTTCTGCCAACGTATTAGCCCGCTATACACAGGGGAAATGTTGCCCGTCTTCTTGGGATTATCTCTGATGGCACGTTTCTCGAGGACATTTTTTATTTATATAGTTATTTTTTTTAGGTATAGTTTATGGTGTTTAATTTTATTTAAGTAATTAAACCGTATTCGGTCATTTACCTTGTATTTAAGGTACGACCCAATATTTATTGAGTGAATGGTAGTAAAAGTTCTATTATATTAACTATAATCACATAATATTTAGGACTTTAACCCTTATGGTTTGTAAATCGTAGGTTATACTGGAACATACTAGAATTAACCACAGTTCGCGCTTTCACAGTAACAGATGAAACGACTCACGTTGTTAAGACATACCCCTTTGCACGTGACTATGTGTGCAAGTATTGCGTTTAATTGCTGTCTAACATATTACTTTAGAGATTGTAATCTTGTCTGAGTTGATATGACTAAACAATGTAAATAATATTATCATTACTGTCTAGTGAAAATTCGTTAGCAAAGGTAGAACAAAAAGAATGCTCTTCTTTCTGTCTACACAGAAAAATGACAAAAGCAGATACAATGAGCATTTGCTCGATTGGTCTAAACCTAAACATTACTGTAAAATTTAATTAATATTCGTTTAGTAGTTTTGGCGTGAAAGAGCAACATACTCGTACATCCGTCCAACCTTTTACGTTTATAATATTGGTAGATCAATATTTTAATAGCGTATTTTTTTAGCTTATGTTAAATACAGATATAGTCGAAATGTTGAAACCATCATGAATGAATTAAACCTGTCAGTCAGGGTTGTTTCCATTCTGTCTCTGAAGTAGGAACACCCTCCAGCCATTTCGTACAGAGAATGGTAAAGTTTTGTGTCGTATACCGTTACCAAAGACTCCGCCTGGTTTACAAGTACACTCACCCACATTCATCTTATTTACACTACTTGTTTGTAAAAGTAAAGTATCATTACGACCGTTTCCCTTTCGGGGTGGTCAGAAACTACATTATTATAGGCCAATCATGACAATTGGCAAACTCGTCGATGTCTCCAGTGCAGCGTACCAAAATCGAAAAATTTTACAAATAAATTAAATATTAAATGTATTTTTATTAATAAATAGTTGTGTCCCGACCCGGAATCGAACCCGGCTCCTTAGTGAACTTAGTGTCTCTAATCAGAGAAAGGGAGCGCTCAGTTCTGTGGTTCAAGGCAAGTCTTTCGCTCGCTTTACTAACAAACTATGTGGATAGGTTTTTAATCTGTACTATTCAGTGTATTGCAAATTGGTATTAGCATTAGTTAAGCTGACTCTATAACGCATATTTTGGTCCAACACCCATGACTAATAGTTTAATCTGGGCAAATAATCAAAGTGGTAAACCTGTTTTACTATGTCTTGATTTTTAACAGCCGAACCAAAGGAACGAGAGATACGCGCGCGCATTCGGAATATGACAAGCTCCCGCTCTCTGGCTATTACAAGTCGGTCTAGATGGAACTAACTAAAGAGATCTGTTAAAGTAGGAACTAGTTCCGGAAGTTTGCCAAGTACCTACATAAACTTAGTAAATAAAAATACTAATTAGGTCAATTTTAAAAAATCTTTCACTTATGTAAATCTTTATTACACAAAGTACAAAGGCGGACTTAATGCCGCTAGGCATGCTATGACAGTCAAACCTTCGGGACAACAAAAACAATCAAACAATTAAAGGTAGGTGCAATTACAGGCTTAATTAGATAATATAATGAAATATATAAATTACACTATTCTATACAGGTACACTATTCGTGAGTACATTATTTTTATATAGCTACACGGTGCGAAGATATACAGGTTAATTAATCACTAGTATTCTTATATTGGTTATTTTGAAATTATAAGTTGGTATGGAGAAAGAAGCCAATACAAATTGTAACATATTGTTTCTCAGGAAAAGTTTATTGTTTATATCAATATAATTACGTACGAGTATTATTCTAAAGACCATAGAAAGTCACACGGCATAATAAGAAGTAGGTAAACATGTGAGGCAGACTGTACGTAGGTACATCAGATAGAAGATCCGCAGACAGTCGATAACGGAACCTGACGTCAATTCCTATAGGTCAGGAGGGTTAAAAAAAATGCAACCTCGTGCGATCATGCGATATTGTTATAAAATATTATAAATACGTCTATAAATAGCATTTTTGGTTCTCTATTTTTTGATAAAAGCAGTGACCTCATTTTGTCCTAAAAGACATGTCACGTATCTAAATTTAATACAAGCGTGTCAATACTTTACGTATATACACGATTATACATATTTAAATTATAATTTGTGCACATATAAGAAAAAAATTATTTACTTTTAAACAAAAGCTGAACAGAATAACTCTCTAAACATAATATATAAAAAAAAAAACAAATATATAATCCTCAAAATACAATGGCGCGATATTACCTGATTAAATTTTCAAGCGTCTTAAATCTTGAGTATAATAAAAACTTATGTCGTAAATCAGTAAAATTTTAGATTAAATTAATATTGTCTCAAAAAGCCACAAAAGGAAGCACAATGGATTTTTTCTAACATTCGCCGCGTTCTGTCTTCGCGAACTGTCACATTCGTTCAAAAAGCGAACTGTATCCATGTATGGGCGTTCGCAACTGTTCTTTAAATCTGTATATAATTTAATAATTATTGTTGGTATCATTTCAGATTGTTTTAAACCTATAAGAACAATAGCTAATGATGCCTACGAAAGTAATTATAAAAATAAGTTTTTCCTAGAAGTTCGTGGATTTAGACTCGGAATTACCGGGTTCGATTCCTGGTCGGTACACAAAAATATTTATTAAAGTAAATGTATTTATTTACATATTATTTAATTTATTTGTGTTATTTCTCGAGTTTGGTACGCTGGAGACATCGACGAGCTTGCCACTTGTCATGATTGGCCTATAGTAAAATTGGCTAAATGTGAATCCGCTTATTTATAAGCGTGGTTTCTGACCACCCTGATAAGGAAACGGTCGTGATGATGATACTAATTTTAATTAGCTTTGATCATGTCTTTTAAACTACATATTATGTAGAAGGTTGGACGTATAGACACTATCCAAAGCGTGAATAACACACAGGCATGTCAATCTTAATACACGACTGTGCTTTAATTACACTATACAATTTGTTCAAATTATTTCGCTTACAGATAATTTAACCTTTCGAGGTGATTGCCAATTCTCACAATGTGATAAAGTCATTGAACTCAAAGAAAGTCTACAATATTCTACTAAGGACTGATTCGACCAAAAATATCAAGGATTTTTAAAATAATCTTCCATTTATTGCCAGCCTTCAATATTTATTTCAACTTTACTAAATAATTTCATTAGAAAAAAAATATTAAATTAAGGTAGACAGTACATATTAATAGTTATTTTTTTGGTCGAAACAAACCTAAATCACAGTAGCTTTACACCGTCAGTTTTTTAATTTTATTTTAATGAAACCGCCTTTTATTTGCCTTCTAGCACAAACTTGTAGTTCCCGAAGTGTTGCAGTCTGTAGGATGTCACACAAGATGGCGGATGAAGTCACACAAGTTGGCGGATGACGTCCCACAAGATGGCGGATCATTATAACCAATTTGGGAAATAGTTTAGCTGAGTTAAAAGCTATCACTAAACCAGTGATAGTAGTAGATGCCCCCCAGAACATACTTGATAAATATATTTTGGATATTAAAATAATTTAATGATAAACCAATAGATGCAAGGGCGAGTTTTTAATTAATAAATGGCAATAAATTATGAAGTGTGAACGCAAAATAAAGTAAAAAAAAAATTTGACTACATCGAAATTTAAAATAAAACGGCCATGAGTTCCAAAATATTGGTTATAATTATTTTAGTGTATAGAATTGTCGCCACCAGTCAATTTCATTCGGATGTTCAAGTATAAAATAGAGCGAGCATTAGTTGTCATTTTTATACAAAATTAGTTTAATAAACAATTACTAACAAAAATAAATTGATGTCTTGAAACAACAAAATAATAAGATTGAAAGTGCACTTCGAACACGAACATAACTGTCACTAATACACTGTCATAGACTAAATCATTCTGTGACGATTATCCTAGCTTTAATTTTCATAACGTTTGGCTTCTTTCCCCGTTTTGTTATTATTTAATGTCTATGTTCATATGCGTTTCAACTTTTAATTCGTCTCGAGTCTAGCTTACAGCCCTTTTACAGGCACGAATATAATATGTTTAATTTGGACATAGCAATTATTTTTTAGATTGTAAGCGGACATGTAATTTATCAATTTATTTGACATTAATATTATACTTGTGTAGTTGTAAGCTAACACGGCTTTTACAGCCACTAATTAATATTTATGGACATAAATATTATTATTTTTAGATTGTAAGCTGACGTGGCCTTTTTACAGCCACGAATTTAATATTTTATATATTTAATATTAAGTATCTAGCTGTAAGTAAATGGCAACAATGTTTTAGTTATAATTATTGTATTGATGTTGGGTTCGGTCCAGCCATGGTCAATGGCAATATTTTTTTATTTTTTTTTTATTTATTGGCTTGTATGTATTGACAATATCCAAGTGTTATGTGCTAACCATACGGAAATAAATGATTTTGATTTGATTATGCCATAAGACGCACGCAGCTTATCGTCTACAACTACCTGTCATAAATGTAAAAAAATCTAATATTTAGAATTAACTTCAGTCATTTTATTTGCTAAAACGGACGGATTTTTACGAGCCCGCTGGTGACGGATCAGCGTGCGTTAGGGTCATGCGCTGTCGTCGAACCAGTTGCTAAAACGGTTGGATTTTTGCGAGCCCGCTGGTGACGGATCAGCGTGCGCTAGGGTCATGCGCTGTCGTCGAACCAGTTGCTAAAACGGTTGGATTTTTGCGAGCCCGCTGGTGACGGATCAGCGTGCGCTAGGGTCATGCGATGTCGTCGAACCAGTTGCTAAAACGGTTGGATTTTTGCGAGCCCGCTGGTGACGGATCAGCGTGCGCTAGGGTCATGCGCTGTCGTCGAACCAGTTTAGAACTTGCGCTATGGTTCAGGCATGCGTTAGAGGAAGACGCATGATTAAGATGAAAGCGCACTGGTGTGGGCATAAAGTAAGACCAACCGCGCGATTATGAGGGACAAAACCAAATATTAATCAAACAATAGTCGAGTTAATATATTGCTTTCGGCAGGATGGTAACATCCGAGCAAGTATTTGGCAAAGGGCTAGTCCACCTTTGGCACGGCAGAGCAGTGGCGTGCCCCCATTTCGCGTACCGGCCCACTTGCATAATCGGATCAAAGACAAGTCAAGTTCTATTTTATCTATCCTCAAGGTAGCAATAGTGTCAGTGTTACAACTCGCTATGTCTATGGACATAATACTGTAGCAAAACTTTAAATCATATCATAGCATAAATAAATAAAAAAATGCCATTATTTCAGAAGGTCGTCGATATTTCCGGTGAATGTCTGCACTGTCAAGTCAAATAATCGTAAACGGCAAGGTTGTATAAGAGAAAGACAACCGGAACTTAATTAAATGGGTCAAGATCAATATTATTACCCCTATTAACTCATCAGATGAAATCAATATATCTAACGTAATATATGTATGTCTATATGTTCCATATTTTGGAATAAAATATGTTAGGTATGCGAAACAAATATTTGCCGTATGGTTAACTTGACAATTTGCCAATTCACGTTTCTAAATTTACGGCTAACAGTATTTAAGCAAGATATTAGTATGAGACTTTAATGCTTGTCGCTAATTCGTTTGCAAATCCTTCGCTACTGTAGAAGACAGAATAATCCGTTTGGAACGTAATCCCCAATTGCACGTAGGAAGATAAAATCAACACGATGATGACATGGCTGACTAAGCCAGACTTTATTTTGATGTAACAACTAAACTAGGTATAATCGTAAATAGAATTGTAATATTCTCCTTAACAAAATCAAGGCTTCGACATTAGAGATGAAAGCCGTGACGTCACCAGCGTCCTTGCACGGGCTGGTGAGTCGGCGCATCCTGTCTCGTCCCGGCTGAGGTTACAACCACTAAGGATAACTTTCAATGTCACGCACTGACTACAACATCGTTGTTACTACGCAAAAAACTACGCACAAGTTTCAGTTTGAGAAATGGAAACATCCGATCAAGGCTATAGTTTTTTGTGGTTTGCAAAACTGAATGGCGGGACCCAGTTGCGAGGGGCCGACTAACAGTACCTTTTGGGTATTGCCTACTCCAAAACATCACCCGAGTCGTGAGAAGGTAAGTAGTCCGCCGAAAACAAGAAAAAACATAGGATCAAGATTTGGCACATCGAACCAAAATGATTGACAGGCAGTCGGAGTCAAATGACGAATTGTTTAAGCTTCGCATGAATCTAGGAGGTCGTTACAGAATTATTGAGACCAAAGCTTTCGCCGGGCATCGAACCCATCGCCTGGTTGGTTGCGTTGTTGCTAGGCCGACAACTAACGGTGAACGTAAACTTGATAGAACCGACTGTACATTGCGAATTTTAGATTATAATTTGGACAATTATGATTTGATGGATCAATGTTAATTAAAAAGACCGGCTTTAATGATCAAAAAATAAGTGACGAGCTGTCTGACTATATAGAAGTGTTACTGTGTATGTGTCAAGTGGCGAGCAACTTTTAAAATGGCCCTTCTATTGAGTAAACATGGAACGACATAATTGCAACGTTTGCAGCTGCATGCTGGTGCATTTATGTTTAATTAACAGTATGCGCGTAAGGTTTACGGCAAATATAAATTACTTCAACTTAGCTTAACTTAAATTAGGAAAACATGGAACTTGAAATTACTATTAGGTTTAACTCTCATAAAAGATAAAATGCTGTTAAAAATATAAATCACATCTTATCATAAATCTTAAACACAAAAAGCAACAAGAGACAATAAAAAGTAAAAGAAGAATAAATGTGAATCAGGTTGAAGTAAAACAATAATTATTAAAGTTAATATTAAAAAAAAAAAAACATATAATAGTATACACGAAATTCACAAACAGTAAGTGCTATAGATTTCATTAATCTTACATTAAAGATCATATAGCTCTGACCTCACACGATCAAAATTTCATGAAAATTTTTGTATAAGAGTATGTGACCGTGAGCGGCCTTTACCAGTGAACACAAAAGCTTTATAAATATGCCTGGTCATCACCGCATACGCCTTACCCTTGGATTGACATCCAGCAAGAAGTCAACAACCTGAGGCAAAAAATTTGGACAATAATTTCCCATAGATAGGAGCCGAAACTAAAGTTAGAAATGATGTAGTATTACAGTTCGCGGTGTTCAAATTGTGAATTTTGCTGTGGAATGATTTGCAATTTAAGTATAATTTATCATCAGATTGTTCTGCTAGTAAGACTTGATTGCAGATTATTGATCTATGATTATGATATTAAAATGACATAAGGTATTTCATGATCAATATCACTTCCCTATAGGCCCTATAAGGTGTAAAACAAATATGAAACTAAGACAAAAACCAAAACGAACACTCAGCAGGCAAGCATGCACACATACTAGGAACGTTTAAAATGGCAAATATAATTGATTGAAAAAATAAAAAATGCAAAATTAAACGAAAAAAAAAGTATAAACACCAACACCTGGAAAGAAAACACAAGTTTAGTAAATAAAACACATTTTAAGGCCATTAACAGTAATACTATGTTTTTATTTTGGCATGTTAATATACTAAGTTTGTGTTTAATTTCCAACCCGAGATACAGCATGGTAACCAGAAAGCCAAACGTTCCGAGCGGTGGAGCGCGCCTACCTGTTGAGTGCCTGCCGATCGGCCGGAGGTGGTGACGGCGCTCTCGACGAGGTCGCCGTGTCTCGATCCGACGCCGTTCCCGGAGCAGAACTGTTCGCCGGACTGCCTGCGCCGCTGCCACCCAGTGCCAGCGCCAGCCCGCTGATGCTGCCGACACATCACCATGTCACCACAGCCCTAGCCTCGGAACTGTTTGACGGATCGACTTAGCTGCCCCGTATACCTTTCGTTCGATTATCGAGATTTTATGGAGCAGCTAAGCAGATTATAGTTAGGATATGGATATGTACTTTGAGGTGCGTTCACATTGAGCTAGTAGGTATTTTATTATATTACTAAAGTGGATGACAACTAATGATATAACAATGAATCCCGCCAAGTTTCCCTTCGTAATATTAGTATTATCTTGTATTGTTGATTAAAAGACAGACTACGACAGCCGAGCGAAGCAGAGCATACTCAGCGGGGTGAGAGTACAGAAGCAGTGTCCCTTAGTTAGTGGCAAGGCATTGGGAGTGTCAGTATACAGTATAATAATTATTATTGGTAAGGATATATTTGCAAGCAAGCATTCTGTATACAGTTCATATAAACATTTATTATATAACATCATGCACAATAATTATTCTTGATAGCCGAAGCAGTTTAAAATAATTGCTCCTACTTTTTTAGTTTGGAATGTTAGGTAGTTGTGGTTGAGCATGTGAATGCTGGAATCAAAGTAAATCAATCTCTAAAATCTACGCATACCCAAGATGCCTATTCAAATGTCTATTCAAGCTGACAGATCCCATAAATATTGAGGAAGCTACCGGCAGCTTCATACATGGCCTGCGTAGGTGTAGGCGGGTAATTAGCGTAGCTTCAACAATACTGCGTCAGTAGTCACCAAATACTAGTATGTCACAGTCCGACATTACATATAGAGCATGAATGAGAAAATACGTCATTGCAAATATGTAGCCAACAGCCAACCTGACGCCAAAAACAGTGGTCAGCCATGATGTAAAACTGATTCTATAAACTATCCTTATTATCGATTTACGATTGGACAATTAAAATTTGATTATGTGAGAAATTTTAGTTGGAATTGAATTTAACCATTATTACTGCCACGTGACGTTACAGGCTTTTATAGCTAAAAATGCGACAGCGATATTATAAATACCCAAACTAAATACTATTATAGTCCTAGTTTAGTACTTATCTCGTAATAAGTAAACTTTAAGATTTAAATAAGCAACCAAGTAATGTAAATGAGATAACTCGCTGACGCAGAAATTCAATTCCAAAACATTATGGATGACATTATGATTATACGAATGCGGACTTCTCGTTGCAATGACGTCAACACTATCGTGCCTTTTAAAACGTAAAGCGGCTATTACAATGTCATTAGGGTATGTATTTTTATGTGCATAAAAATATATTAGTAATTTAATGTGGTTAATATTGTTAATTATAGAATCATTGTAAGCTCTAAATTTTAAGTACTAATCAAATCACCTAAACTAGACTTTAAGCAGATAAAGCGTTAAACTTTTTAAACTTTCGCGCATATTCATAATAGTTTTTATAATTTTAACGGGTCTTTACGCGATTTACCTTAGAGACATATTTCTCCCGACGTTCCTTTCATTCATTCATTCCTTTCCAAACGCCTGGCGTGTATAAAGTGGCATGCAGCTGTGGGAGTTCATATATTGGCCAAACTAAGCGCACAATAGCCGAGAGGGTCAAGGAACATATAGCAGCTGTAAAAAACTGCCAATTAAACAAGTCAGCAATAGCAGAACACCTAATGGATAGTGGCACAAACCATTGGATTGAGCTGCATGACCCAAAGATACTTTCCACCGATCGTCACTATTACCCTTGAATAGTACGTGAAGCGATCGAAATAAAGAAACACAAAAATTTCAATCGAGAGGGGGGTTATAAGCTATTTTCATCGTGGAATCCAGTAATCAATAGGTTTCGACGCCGGGAAAAATCGCCCAGTGTCGCCAAGGATATTCTAAGTGTCGTGTGTCGTGATTTCTAAAAACTTTAAAAGTGATAAGTGGGTAGGTTTACATCTACCGCCCAGCATGTACGAGACTACACCGCATAGCTTCAGTCGACCCGTGACCACGGCCAATGCAACTTGGCTGAAACGTCGGGAGAAATATGTCTCTAAGGTAAATCGCGTAAAGACCCGTTCAAATTATAAAAACTAAGATAAAGCGTTAACCGCAGAAGTTACGAAATATTTACTAACAATCATAAGGACTTTTTAAATAGACAAAAATATAGTAGACTACAAAAAAATATCTACGACACAAATATTCAATGATCGCTATCAAAACCTACAACCATATACCCCCTATAGTAGTCAAGCCAAAAGTTCACTTGAAATCAGTAAAGTATCATCACGACCGTTTCCCTTTCGGGGTGGTCTGAAACCACGCTTATAAATAAGCGGATTCACATTTAGCCAACTTTTAATACATGCCAATCATAACAAGTGGCAAGCTCGTCGATGTCTCCAGCGTATCAAACTCGATAAATATCACATATTAATTAAATGTATTTATTTACATTAATAAATATTTTTGTGTCCCGACCAGGAATCGAACCCGGTACCTCTGAATCTAAATCCATGTGCTTAATCGCTAGACCACGGAGACAATTAATTGAAATCACATTTCTGTTAACATTTAGACTTCAGGCGATGTTGTAAAACAAATATAGCCATTTCGTAATAGTATATATATTCTAATGCTTGAACTTCTATGTATGTCACAAAGAAATTATAGAAACATTAACAGTGTTTAGTTTATTTCGAAAATAGTCGTAATTTTCAAAGTAAACATTTTTAAGTAGTGTTTTCTATATATTATTAATTACCATTTTAATTTAGTTTGGCCTTTATTTTTTTACAAGTGATTATTATTATTAAAATAATTTATTGCGCTTTAATTTAAAACTATGTACAAAGGCGAAGTTAAATAATTTTTTCCACCAGCTAACCTTCGGGAGAGTGAGACAGTATAAATACGTGGAGTGCAATTCTAACCAATAAACTACATAAACAGTACGTGTATACATAAACTACACACATCAAAAGTGTCTAGGGATCAACATATATTTTTGCAATAACTTTTCTCCTGATTGATATTCATTAAAATTTTCTTTAAGGATTGATCAAATAAAATGTTTTCGTTTGTCTACAGTAACGATAAACCAAGTCACCTTTGCATTAGTAAAAAAAATTGCCATTTTCCTAATAAAGGGATTTTTGACATTTGAACCACTAACATTAAAGTTCGAAAAAAAGACTGAAATAACAGTTTTTTTTTTAATTTTATTGGGTAACTTAAACAATTAATAATCCGTGTTTCTACCGCGAACACTAACAACACAAGAACATCGGTTTGGCATACTCAAAATGAGTTCATCCAAATCACGCTGTGGAATGGCCGCCCATGTTCGTTGCAACAACAAAAAAAGGTCTTCTTGCGACTGGATACCCTCCATATTCGGCAGAGCTCTTCTCTGAAGAATATCCCATGCATGCTCAATCGGGTTCAAGTCTGGCGACTGAGCAGGCCAGGGCAGGACATTGATGTTAGCTGCGGCGAGAGTCTGTCTTACAACTCTTGCGGTGTGCGGTCGTGCATTATCATGCATTAACTGAAATAAGGGACCGATATGCACTTGTAGAGGAACGATGACGTCTGATACAACCGTCTCAGCATAAATTTGAGCGTTGAGGTTGCCTCTGATCCAAATCAACTCAGTTCTTCCGCCGATCGAAATACCCGCCCATACCATGATGGTTCCACCACTATAAGGATGGACTTCCTGGCAGGATTTTAATCGCTGTTGGCGTCCAGGGGTTCTCCAGTGTCGTATACGTCTTGTATCCGGCCTCATACCAAAACGAGACTCATCAGAAAAGCACACGAAACGCCATTGTTCTTCTGTCCAATTTCTGTGTTCAAGAGCCCATTGATATCGAGTCCTACGATTGTGCATTGCTATAGGTGGTACCCGTAGCGGTCTTCGGGAATGAAGGTTCACTTCATGCAAGCGGTTTCTGACTGTTTGGTCGCTAATTAAGTTCCCTGAAGAGCGATGAAGGCTCACGGCTAACATCATGGCGGTTATTGTTGGAGTTCTTCGAGCTGTGATTTGAATGTATCGGTCTTGTCTCCGTGTGGTGCAGCGATACCGTCCTCCATGGCGCTCAGCCACGGTACCAGTGGTTCGGTAACGTGTCCAAAGTCGACTGATAACACTCTGACTTGTATTCAGAGCTAAAGCCACAGTACGTTGCCGGGAACCAGCTTCTATCATTCCCACGGCTCTGATCATTTCTTCCCTGCTTAAATGACGTCGCCGCTCCATAATAACGTTGGTTTTAATCAGTAGTAGGGAAACAGTAGCACTAATAATGTCTTCAATGCGTCTTATGTTTTTATAGGGAAAATATTGACAGCTGATTTTCATCTTTTACTCGAATTTGATTGACAGTTCCTGTTTTAAATTATGAAATGCACCAAAAAGGATCCATATAAATTTATAAAATCATAAATTTATTACAAAGCCACATCTCAATCACAAGAAATCCGCATAAACATGCTTGATCCCTAGACTTTTTTGATGTGTGTATATGAGGTTGGGTGTGTATAACTACCATTTCATTAAAAATAGCTAGTAAAAATGAGAAGAATGCAATGCATTTTACTTTCGCAAGGTTTAACTTTAATTCGCCTTCAAAGTGACCGATGTCGTGTTTTATGGTAGTATCTAGCCTTGGTGTTGTGTTACGTAACTTTTTGCCATTTGTACTTGAAGCGGGATTATTGATTGTTCCTTGACATACAACCGTTTTGATCCGACTATTTTGTGAGTTATGTGTATTTTTATATTTATTTATTTTACAAAGTCACAGCATTAGTTTAATACATATTTGGCTATAAGAACATTAGCCAGAATGATTTAGGTGATGTGAATAAAACAAAAATCTAACCAAACTAAAATCAATACAAAATAAACTAAGATTAAATTTAAATCATTTTTTTTTAACGGTATAAACTGTAAGGGGGTTTGTGCATACAAATAAATAGGCACACGAGTATAAGTAAATCTATTATTGTTTTAGCATATCCTCGTATACGGGGTGACTTTGTATGGCCTGACTAAAAAGTAATTCTATTGATAGAAAACAGCATTACCTATGAAATCATATGTCGAAAGTGTTAAAAATTGTTGGCTTCACCATATAAATGAGCTATTTTAAATAAACCTGGTCTAGCGATTAAGTCCGTGGATTTAGAGTCGGAGGTAACGGGTTCGACTCCTGGTCAGGACACAAAAATATTGATTGATGTAAATAAATACATTTAATTTATTTGTGATATTTCTCGAGTTTGGTACGCTGGAGACATCGACGAGCTTGTGTGTGTGAATCCGCTTCTTTATTAGCGTGGCTTCTGACCACTCCGAAAAGATGATGATGATGATACTTTACTTTATTTTAAATTTAACAGTTTGTATGGATAACACAAAAAAATTACAATTCCGACATATGCTTTCTTAGGAAAAGTTGTTTTTTATCAATAGAATTACATTTTAGTCTATAGTAAGGGCATACAAAGTCACCTAGTATAGTATGACCAAAAGTTTTTATTTTGTGTTAGTTTAGTATCAAATATAATAATAGCATTAAACAAAATTATAACTTTGTGGCATTTGGGGTTGAAACAATGGGGGTATATTCTCTTAATACCCACAAATTCATAAACGATCTGGGTAAACTAATTTTTCAAGAGTGTGACGATCCCAAATGCCATAACTACCTAAAACAGAATATTTCGATTATAATTCAACGAGGAAATGCGGCGAGCGTTTTAGGTACCCTCCCTGGTGGTAAGCCCTTAGTTTATTTTGTAGAATAGTTTTAATTTCATAGGTATTTTTAGTTTAGTTTTATTTATAATTAGTTATTTAACTTATTTTATTTTAATATTTTGTATCTACTTCGAATAAGTTTAGTATTAATAATTTCGTTTTAATCTCTTGATCTACGATGTCTATCTATTTTAGGTAAGCTATAAGCAAAATATTATAGCGTGGGTAATGGATCAGACTGGTATTGTACGATTTTTATCTATGAATACTAGCCTACTAGAAAGGGGGAAAGTTAATGATATTGGTTATGGACCCGTTTCCTTCTTATATCCGTGTCCTGCAATATTACATCATAATTAATTAATGCAGGCAATTTTAGCAGAAAATTGTTCCGGTGATCGACAAGGCTGTTTGAAGGTTAGGAAAGATACTGACAATAATTAAAATTTTAATTGACCGCTCTAGATAAGTGGAAATGCAATTTATGTGCATACAGCCCCAGAGCAAATTATACAAATTAACATGCATTGCATTATGTATCTTATAAACAAATTATAGGAGCAACAGTAAAGATGGTTGTGTTTAACTGTAGAAAAATCTGCGCGACGGGTGTTAATTACGTGTATGTCCATGACATGCAACTTTGCGCTTACGACCCTGACTATTTACTGTAAGTAAATACGATTATATAATTGCATTGAAAGGTTGTAGTTAGGTAGGTAGATATTAGTGAAGGGGTTAAATAAGGATATTAGATTTTATACATATTCGTCATATACATATTCATCTCCTAGACGATAATCGAAAATAATTGTTAAAAAAAAAAACCTGGAGTCCATCGCGCCATTTTGCGCGGAAATGTCAAGTACAAGTTTTCGTTTTGTAAATTAATTTACTGTGGATATTGTTAGTCTAATGTTGTTTTGTTTGAGAAAGTGCTGCAATGTGAATAACTATGTAAAACGATATTTTTTTTAGCCCGACGTCTTTGGGCTATAATGCCGCGAGTAACTCAAAAAAAAAGCATCAAATTCTGCAACATCTGGAATTTAATGACATTATAAGCCGATGCAATAATGCTGTACAAGGTTTTTTTTATATCATCTGGTTCCTCTCAGCTAATGCAACAAGTTTTTAAAAATATTTAATCATATACTCGTAGTTTTAATGTTTATCAAATACGTCCCCGAGACTACCCATTTTTATATAATTTATTTTACAATACTTAACAACATTATTTTTACATACTAGACCAAATTCAGTATTTAATACTTGTACACTGCAAAATCAATTTCACAACTTACAATGTAATTGCTAAATACCAATTCAATACAAAAAAATAAGAAGTGAGCAGTAATTAATAAAAAGACCGACAATAGGAATATTTCCAAGTCATCAATATTAATTGCAAAATTATTACAAAAATAAATATGCAATGCAACTATAACTATAACACATAAAACCACGTAGTTACTAATTACTGTGGCAATATTATCATACAATTAACACAGTTTCTCAAAGAGTTTTATTAATTATTTAGCTTTGGTGCGTTTTTTTGAGACCACAGTAAGAGTGAAGTATCATCACGACCGTATCCCTTGCGGGGTAGTCAATATCCACACTTTTTTAATACTAGAACGACATGTGACCTTGGCCCCCCTGATGGTAAGTGGGAAGCGAGATCCACGAATGTTAGCAACTGCTGGAATCAGACACTCATGACTGACATCAGTCCCAGACAAACAGCAATTCGAGCCTGATCCCGAAATGTGTGGATACACTTTGCTGGGTTTATCGGCACGAACGGTGGATACTTCCCCGCCCCGGCAGACTGGACAAATTACAACCATCAGTCTGCCTACCACATATTTGTTGTTATCGTTAAAAGTATGTGCCATTTGCAATGATGTCAAATGCCAATTTTTACTTTTACGAAGAACTAATATTGTAAGCTTTAGATTTAAATTACAGCCCCTAGAACACAGCGTCCTAGACCTCCACTGCTGGAGATGGGCCTTCCAGAACATTTATCTAGAGAATTTAGCCAACACTCGCCACGCTGGCCAGACGGTTTGGCGAGGATATGATGTCAATTTTTAGTGGAACCGGGACCGACGACGGCTTAACGTGCTCACCGAGCGAAGCACGGGAACGGTGGTGTTGTAAATCTATGACACATGTACGTAAGAAAAGTGTATTTCTCATTGGTACATGCCGGGTGGGTTTGAACCGACCTTTGTAGGATTTAAGGTACGCGTTCTTACAACCTAGCCACCACCGCGCCTAGTAAGCTTTCCATGGTGATAATTATATAAAAATAACACCGCTTGAAATAAGACTTACTGATAAGCTGATTCACATTTAGTCAACTTTACTATAGGCCTATCATTACAAGTGGTTGTCAAGTTGATGTCTTTAGCGTACCAAACTCCAGAAATATCACAAATAAAGCAAATGAATTATTATGACCCGACCAGGAATCGAACACATTCATTAATGTAGATAAATACATTTAATTAATATTTAATTTATTTGTGATATTTCTCGAGTTTGGTATGCTGGAGACATAGACGAGCTTGCCAATTGTCATGATTGGCCTATAGTAAAGTTGGCTAAATAAATAAATAAATATATTATAACTAATAATTTAATTTAAACTATCCGCTAAATAATAACAGAGATTTAAAAGAAGAGGTTTTAATGTGAAGAACCTAGTAAAACCATCGGTAAAGCTTATTGTGAAGCAAACAATACTGTCTCAGTCATAGTTTGTTTACCAGATAGAAGGCTTGTTATGGCACAAACTGATAACCTTCAATAAGTAATCTATTGTGCAAAAGACATTCCAGATACTTTAAATCAACAATGAGACCCCTCATAGGCGTCCGCTATAAATCATATTCACGAGAAAAGCGGCGCGTGCGCAACTTCATAGCCGACGATAAAACTACACTATGGGGCTTAGTACGAACCGCTACGATATTTAAAGCAAAAGCAGCCTTATAGCTATACGACTAGGGTGTTGATTTGTATAACCAGAATATGAATATAGGCAGTGAACCATGAACAGATAAGAGCACAATGAGCCATTATTTAGAGTTCACTTTGCTTGACGACCTTTCTTCATACTGTATTCTAATAACCATTATGTTACTCTAAATAGCCTAGCGGTTACCAAATCGTTAAAACTTCTAGCCACAGTTAATAATCAGATGGTTAAATTACAGGGTTTATCGGGTAATTAACGAATAGTTTAATGTTTTGATGGGGATAATGATGACTTATTTAACACCTTATCAACAGGATACCCGTTTCCTGCACAACTATTGGCCACATTGTTATTGATCCCATAAACTGCGCAAATATATTTTGGTTTTATGCTCTTGCGTTTATATTTTATAATAGTTTTTGTTTACTAAACGTATTGTGATTGTAATGTCTGAGATTTTTCGATTATTCTTATTAGAGGCCATTGTACGAGTAAGTACGTGACATAGTTTGTCTATTTGCAAATGCAGTTGAGAGGAACTTTTGTCTATTTTTGCTACTTCTGTCTTGATCTTGTATCAGCTGGTCTTGATCTTGGTATTGAACTCTTAATCTTGGTTTAGGTCTTGCGCAAGAGTCCCACAAGACTCTTGCTCTGACTTAAAATATATGTTTATTTCAAATTTTAATAAGGAAACCTTGTGAAACTAGTGTACGCAAACTACTATCTGGAGAACTACTGGTCTGCTTTACTTGAAATTTGGAATGGTAATAGGCCTTGTTGACCAGCATGTATCCAAAAACATATATAGAGGTTGTAACAAAGACTCTATATTAACGCTAATCATGATGTTTTATTCATCAATACGAAAAACAATGTCAGTACGAAAAAAAAATCGTCAGTTCTACATCGGAACAGTAGGCAGTTTTGAAGATGTTTCAGACAGACAGAGAGTTATCCATAAGGTTCAATCAACTTAAACCGTAAACCCAAAAAATATGATCATTTGTAACAAAAGAAAAAAAATACTTAGCAATAGTCTTGTGAGACACAGTAACATCGATAAAGTTAGTAATACAAGGGCATAATACGAAAGTCTTTTTTTTTTGGGAATGCGTCTAAAGATTCTGGTGAGATTGGGACGCGCGGGTTAGTGTAAGAGACACAAATACAGTTAGATACATAAGAATCATTATTGTCCTTTTTCTCTCTCTGTCAGCGCTAACTGGTAGATAATTGCATCTTGTGCCCTTAGCATTTAAAATCACACTATACAAAAATTTTTACTTGACCGTTATATTATTAAGGGTGCGATATGTTAGCACTTAGCAAGAACAATACCAACAAGGTAGGATTAATCTTGGTTGGGTAACATGACTGTCTCATCTACACCCATGCAACATCAGCATAGGAGGCAGCCAGTAACATCAAAAACTAGCTAGATATTATAATTATGTAGATAATGTAGTTTCAGTGCAACATTGCAATAGAGATGTCATCACTGTTTGAGAAAACACATTAATGGTACTGTTACGATGTTTACAAAATATAAAACTATCATCAACACGTACCAATAAATATTAGTTGAAACTAATTCCAATATAAAGTGTCATCTTAGTTATATAAACATGTCAATAGGGATAAATAATTAAACCACTTTATAGAATCATAAGTTACTTTATAATTTATCGAGCGTATGAGAAGCTTTCCGCATCAAATATATGTATATTTTATTTAGTTCTATGACAAAAATAATTTAGCTAGATGTTAACCATTTGGCAAACAAGTCATCGCACTTTCATGCCAAAAATATCGAATACTGTCCGAGTTTCTTTACTTTTAGCCGAGTAAATATTTAAATCTCTTAACATTTAAGACGGCTCAATCAAAAGACTATAACATATAACAATCAGGAAGTTTAAAGAGTCTTCGTGGATTTAAATTGAGAGACATAAAAAAATACTCGTCGATCAGTAAATAATGAAATAACGTCTGCAAAATTATTTAAATTGATTGAAGACAGACCAAAGCAATTTGGTTTACTGTGTATCTCGTATATACAATATAACATTTTCCGAATGTTTATTTAAATTGGTATACGGTAGCGAGCAGGTTAGCAGCAGACGGGCGCCATTTTCACCTTGACCGTTGTTCAGTTCGTGCAAAATCCGTGGTCATTATTTTCAAATCTACCTTATTAGCCGTCTGCATGAGTAATCAAATTAAACAAGATTATACATACATTAGTATTAGGATTATATTTTACAAAAACAAATTGCTTTTAGCATGTTTTTGTTAGAAAGCGTCTTTCTAACGTCTGTCCGGGTGGACTTTTGTAATTGATTTTAAACGAACTTCCCGATGAGCTAGAGACTTGAAATTTGTACCATAGTGGATGACAATGCATGAAAATGTAAAAAATACAAAAAAAAAATTATAATAAAAAAATAAAGTACCTTGTTTTTATAAAGAACTAATGCTCAACTCCTTGAAAAGATTCATTCATTCACATAACCCTAAAAAGCAGAAATTAAAAATCAATTTTAATGAACCGTGTTTTTTAACGGACTAAAATATAGGTATACTAAAATAACGGATAAAACCACATACAGATTTATAACTTATTCTGAATTATCCTGATAATTTAAACTAGGTAACTTTTAATAGCTATTAAAATAAAAGATTAGAAATGAAAAATATGACTAATTCTTCTTGATCAGTATCATTTACATAACCCTAAAAAGCAGAAAATAATAATATTAAATGAAATTTTATTTTTCATATACCATTTTTTATAAAGGATTAAAAGTTATAAAAAAAATTCAAATGCTTATGAAGGTTAAAACCATATACAGATTTTTTTTTCTAAATTATAAATTTTCAGTATCAATTATCCTGAAAAAGTTATAAATCTGTATGTGGTTTTATCTTTCATAAGAATTAGATAAATTATTATATATTTTAGTCCCTTACAAAAATATGGTACATTAAAATTGTTTATTTTATTTATTTATTTTATTACTATTATTTATGTTTTTCTTTAAAGAATGTCTCCCATAGAGATTCCGCTATAAATTCTCACCACACAACACACACAAAGGAGTCGAAATAGCTGTGTTTACATTGCTGCCAGCAAACAGAAACAAACCGTAAAATCTATTTCAGATCATAGCCATCGCATAAATTTATATTAAAGGGGAAATTCACCAAATTACATAATGTGAAAAGCAGCAATAAAAATAAGTTTTTGGCATCCGCTTCCGACACGTTAAAAAATATACTAATCTATGTTGTTACAACTGAAATCTACATTTACGGTGAATGACATCATGCATTATTGTACTACTGCATTTAACTGCATACATGCTGTGTACTCGTACAATGGTAAAAAAAAATACTATTTTTTTATTGATAAGACTAATGTAATTTTTACTATATATTACTGTGCAATTAAGTTGTCTTTGGAAAATAAAATATTGTAGTTTTCGTTATCTGTGAAGTCCTTTTTTAGTGTGTCCTTAGACTTGACTTCTGTTTTTTTTTTTTTTTTCAGAAATTTTAATCGTTTTGCACACCTAAACTACTCGTATATAAAATAAAGGGGTTTTTATACTTAAATTGTAATCTTGTAAGAATAATATATCTAACTAGCAGTTTGACCCGGCGTTGCCCGTGTAATGTGTCGTCGACAAAAAAACCTTCAGGCATATTATTATCATATTTAGATTTTAACGTCTTATATTTCTTATTATTAAATTATTATTTTTTCTATTTCTATGACTTTTTAAATTGATCTACATGAATTGAAACATACTTGAAAACAATATGATTTTATTTGGATAACGATTTAAACAGAAGTATGAGTCTCTCTGGTCTAATTTTTGGTCGGTATTTCTATCAACTTTTAAAATATAAAAAGTGGTAATTGTGACATAACGATAGTTGGACATATGGTATAGAGATTTTTTTTGTAGATATTGATATGTTCTTTAATATTGTAAAACATACTTTGGTTTTATCATTAATAGTTTCCGCAGCGCATGCGACGAAAGACGTTTTATGGCATTTTTTTACACCTTGGGTTACGTTACTAAAGTATTAGTAAGGATCTCTAATCTTTTCTAGCAATAAATATAGCCTATGTTACTCAGGGTGAATGTAGCTTTCTAATGGTGAAATAATTTTTGAAATCGGCACAGTAGTTTTTGAGTTTATTCATTACAAACATACACACACGCTCAAATATACTAAATATTAAAACGATTGTTATGGGTAAACTATAAAAGGTAGACATATGCTCTCGCGGACTTTTTTAAATATAATGTTAAGATGAAAAATTCATCCATAGAGCATTTTTGTATAACTTTAACTATATGCTCAGCGCACGCCACGGAAGGCCTCAGAAACGATACTTTTCCCCCGTTTTAAAAACATTTTTGGTTACTGCTCCACAACTATAGGACCTAGGGTGATATTATATAGCCTATGTTACTTCTGAATAATGCAGCTTTCTAATAGTGAAAAAATTATTGCAATCGGTCTAGTAGTTTTTGAGTTTATTCATTACAAACATACAATAATACAAATGTTTCCTCTTTATAATATTAGTATAGATAAAAATGCATATAACTGTGAATACAATTTAGTCGAAATGTATGTATGTACAAGATGAACTTGTAATTAATTTTAACAATCAGTGATTTAATAATTAAAATTAAGATTTAACGATAATGTTTATAGCACTCAATAACAATTTGATAACCAAGGTTTGGAAATGTACATACTTATTATATAAAAATTAACAGAGCCAAAGGACACTGATATCGATAAAGGTTAGCGCCCGACAAAGGACGAGACGACATTGAGACAACGTGACCCCAGTCCAAACCCAACTATTACAAAAACAATTATTTTTTTATCGAATAAATAAACAGTAACAATAAATAATAATAAAATAAAAAAGTTTTAAAAAATAATAAAACAATGGTGGCAAAACAATGTGTGGAGCTATGAACTCCATTCGCCACCTTAATTACGCTAAAGATGGTCGAAAGTTAGCCAGAATGACTGTATCGACGAGAAATCGAATCCTCGTCTAAATCAACAGTCGTTAAGATAGCTTTGCTAGATCACGAATGTAGACATCTCGAGTATGTATTTTATTTACAACAAAGCTTAGAGTGCTTTTGCAATTAGTAAAGCTTCTCATACCTAGGAAAAATTGTATTGAAGTCATGTAGATATTATATAACTAGGATTTATGTCTAACGCATGTAACTTATTATTCTTTGAAACATTAGCGCTTTAATGAGCATTTACTTATCAAGTCTTAGCTTGAAAACCAATATTAGTTCATGACTCAACTAACCTTGTGAGTAGACATACATACTTATCAATACACGGCCCACTCTGTTTATTTAAAGATATAAACCAAGTTAATGCTAAAAACTAAATCTAGCATTAAACAAAGTAAGAGTGTCTGGGTTTTCTAAATAAATTTAATTTTATGAACTACTAAAGAATATACAGTAGGAAATGAGGACAATTACAGTTTCGTAACAAGCATTAGTTTGCGTTACGACGAACCCATTTTCCCGTGACGAAAACCAAAATATAGAAACATAAAACACAATGATTAGTGGACACAGTAACATAAACTAAAGTGCTGCGCAGATGAAAATAGACGCACCAAGCGGAATCGTCCACTTCTAAATTAAAATGCAAAGCAGGCCACAACCTTGGAATAATTTCGTGTCAAAAATGTAAAAAATACGTTGATGTAGTTGTTAAATTTTTGGAATTTTTTGGAGCAAAATTATAAGCGTAAATATTTTTTATTTCTAAAGTGGAGAACACGCATAAAAAGTCGGAAAATCATAAGAAGGTAGGTGGGGGTAATACACTACCTGTCTTAATTGAGGTTGTATGATGGAGACAATAAGGCATATGCTGTTAATGATCAACGGTCTATCCGCATGAATAATTAAATAAAACTAAAAACGTAAGCTTTGCCACTTTGTTATTAATAAATTTACAGCATTAATACTCCAATTAATGATACAAAAAAAAATACTAACATGTTACTACCTGGCTATTATAAAAAACATTGATATTATAAACGAACACTTTACTAAAAAGTATGTTTTCAAATATATAATAATATTTAACAATTACCCAGAGCTTACCACTTGTCATGATTGGCCTATAGTAAAGTTGGCTAAATGTGAATCCGTTTATTTATAAGCGTGGTTTCTGTCGACCCCGAAATGAAAATGGTCGTGATGATACTTTACCCACATACATACTCCTATATATAATAAACTGAATACTAATACATACATTTCATCTTCCTAATATTATATTACCTTCATATATATCTACTATATGTTAATAAATATTTAAGTAGTCTATGTATACATACTATTTATATAGTTTATTAAAATTTAAAATAACGTTAAAATTGCACCCCACATATTATACCGTCTCACTCCCCCAAAGGTTAGCTGGTAGAAAAAGCCGAAATGGCTTTAAGTTCGCCTTTACGTTAAGTGCAATAAAGTATTTTAATAATAATAAACTTACAATTTTTTTGGGTAAGAAAATGGTAATAGACCATGTTAGGTTCCACAAATTTGTGGCTAAAACGACAAACGAGTTTAAAATGAGAATAGAATTATGCAAAGGGATTGAAAAAAAAAGTTGTCAGAGGAATGAAGAGATTATATCCATATACTTAATTGAACAAAAGATATACGTTTATTTAAATATAATTTAGTATACTTTATATACGTATATTTTCGTAACTGTCTTAAGGTAAAGATTATTGTTACCCATATTTTTTTCGACCCTAGTTCGTCGTGTTATGTCAGCCCTAACCAAATTTGACAATCTGCCTACGCACTTGCATCTGGTTATAGCCGAGAGATATCCTACAATAAAATGGCGTACGGGCTTCAATAAAAAACACCACCCACGGCGTTTAAAATTAGACTATGACAAATAAACAGCACAAGTAGTAAGTATTTGAGAATGCAGTATTACTTTGGTGTTACTAAATAGCCAGTAGACGTGGGAGCGAAACTGTTAACATTTCATGTGTAAATTAAATTCCCACTGCCCTTCGACGTAGAGCGATATATATTATAATAACGACAAACAATTTAGTAATAAATAATGATTCAACATAATACAGTATTCATTATTCATCAGATCCTTATGAAAATTACGAAATTATTAATATTAATTTATTGATGACATTGATGTGGAATCTAGATATAAATGATTATACAGATAAACGACAGTTAGTAGAATTTAATGTAAATTTTGTATTAAGGTTGTTAAACCTTAATTACATTAGTTTGAAGGTTGGGGGTGACGATAACTACAGGGGGTACGTTGTACTTTATAACAAGTAGTACATTGAACTCGTAAACCAGGAAATAACGTTTTCTTTTCAATCCTACATGTTTTTAATTATTGACCAGTATTTACTAAATCCTATGTAACATTTACATTCAAATAATACATTTACATGACATCAACTCCAAGTACTTTAAGACAACCTGTTTGCTTTCTGCATTTGATGATGCGTCAAAGGTCTATTTGACTGCGCGATCTTGTTCAATGAAACGATTGCACGGGGGACACGGGGGCACTCTGAAGTAAGTGTGTACGAGCACTCTCCTCTGCGAATAGTAGATAGCTGCAGACTTGTCAGGTACAAACAGAGATAAATATTTAGGTTCGATTCCTGGTCGGGACACAATAATTTATTTGTGATATTTCTTAAGTCTGGTACGCTAAAGATATAAGCTTACCACTTGTCATAGTACATTTGGCTAAAATGTGAATCAGTTTCTTTAAAAAGCGTGGTTTCTGACCACCCCGCAAGGGTCGTTATGATACTTTTAGTACATAGAACTTATTGGTATAATAATTAAAAACTTAGGGTGCTGAAGGCTTTATATCCTCCTATTTTTTTGTACTACTTGTGCTGTAAGCTATGATAAAAAATGAAAATAATAGTTCCAATACGTATTAATAAGACTAATGTAATTTTTACTATATATTACTGTGCTAAGTTATTTTAAAAATAAAATTTGTAGTTTTATCATCGTATCAATCAAGCCTTTCAGTACTAGAGCTGTTATGATTATATTTTAAACATTTTGCACCTAAATGTCAGTATGCAAAAATGTCTAAAAATGCAAAAAAAACTGTAAATTCAATTTAGCCCAAATCCTCTTACAAGATGAATAAAGAAGAAGTTGCGACAGATATGTTTAGAAAAAGTGTTATTGCTGATAGGTCTTAAATAAATAAATTGACGAATATTAAAAATGGCGCGGAAATGGCTCGGTTGTAAGAACGCGTTTCTTAAATCCTACAAAGGTCGGTTCGGTGGGTACCCGGCATGTACCAATGAGAAATACACTTTTCTTACGTACATTTGTCATAGATTTACAACACCACCGTTCTCTTGCCTCAGAGAGCGCGTTAAGCCATCGGCCCCGGTTCCACTAATACCAACTTGTGAAATCGTTAATAAATTGACATTAAAAATTAACATCATATTCTCGCCAAGCCGTCTGGCCAGCGTGGCGAGTGTAGGCCAAATTCTCCAGATATATGTTCTGGAAGGCCCATCTCCAATAGTGAAGGTCTAGGGCGCTGAACCTAGGGGATGTAATGAAATGAATGAAAGAATATTAAAAATTGTGGCGATATGGGGACTGTTAACAGTAAACAAGGGGAGTAACTTGACACCAAGGTCGCGCGAGGGTTGATTTCGGCTAAGCCAAGGCCGGGCGTCGACCCCAAATTGGGTGCCTTCCGGGTACCAGAAGTTGGACTAAATGATTGATGGTCCGCCTACCACCACCGGTGATGGTGTGCCATTAGGAGCCGCTTTCACAGGTCGTTGACTCGGGGTAATGACAGATCATTTTTGACAACGCTCATCAGGATTTTAACGGTAATTGGCTCTTTTAAATTGAACACAATGACAGCGTGTTGTAAAGCAAATGAGTACTTGTGGATATTAACATCGATTTGTCAAATTTCACAAAGTATATTCAAGACAATTTTTTAAAATTATTATTATATTAGATTATAGCGATCATAATTGTTTGTACTTAGTGATTTAATCCACTACACAGTTATACTAAAACTGCACTATACGCGTACTTTTTGCTTATCAAAGATTTGAGCCGAAACTCCGAATAGAAGCGAAAATATTATTTTTTGTCAATGTCACTTAATGCAATTCACGTTTAACCGACAATATGGAAATATCGGTAGTTGCTCGGTGTATAAACTCTTCCTTTAAAATTCTACAAAGGTCGGTTCAACTGCCCGGCATGTACCAATGAGAAATACACTAGCCTTTCGTACATTTGTCATAGATTTACAACGCTACCGTAAATAAATTTTAAGTAGGTACCTCTAGTCATAAGTATAAACAAAATCCTTGCTTATGGCAACAATGTTTTAATTATGATTATTGTATTGCTGTTAGATTCGGTCCAGCCATAGCTGTTGATAGTATATTATTTTTTGTTAAAGGTTTTTCTAGGTATTGTATAAAATATGTGTTGACAATACCCAAGTGTTGTGTACAAAATTATTTGATTTGATCTCTTTGTCTGACGCATAGTTACTGAGAGGTTTAGCGGAACCGTAATAAATGGAGATAAAACAGTTAAGTAATAAGATGTTATGTGGGCACATTGCGTCATTCCACTGGATGTGCACACTACAGGAGCTATTTAGCAAGTGACGACTTCTCGTGTATCTGTAAACCACATAACTGCTGTTTGCTCCTAGTTAAAATAAACAACTAAATTAACGAACTCGGCTGATCAATATAAAAACCTACTGACATTGTAAAGACAAAAACGTTTTTTAATATTTGTATTTAATTGTGTACATAATAATTCATAATTCCAATTACTGCAAAAACATTGTGGTCGACTGTTTGACAGCTATTGTCTTAAGTTTTGCAGTATTATTATTGTTATTGACGGTCACAGACATCGACAAGCATGCTACTTGCCACGATCACGATGTTCCTATAGTAAATTTGGATAAAAAGTGCTTTTAAAAGACTGCCTCCGTGGTCTAGCGGTTAAGTCTATTGACTTAGACTCGGAGGTACCGGGTTCGATTTCTAGTGGATTTAATTAATATTTAACTTATTTGTGATATTTCTCGAGTTTGGTACGCTGGAGACATCGACAAGCTTGCCACTTGTCATAATTAGCCTATAGTTAAGTTGGCTAAACGTGAATTCGCTTCTTTATAAGCGTGGATTCTGACCACCCCGAAAGGGAAACGGTCGTGATGATACTGATAAAAAACCTGTTAGAAAAACAAATGTCTGATATTGCAAGGGATAACGGTCATGATGATACTTAAATTCTATTTACCATTTATCGGTTTGAATAATATTTGAAAAAAAAATGCCTTATCCTAGGCAGGAATCCTACAAAAAAAAAAACTATGTTTATATTATAACATTAGCTTGCGTTTTCCGATATTCCAGCTTTACCACGCCCACTTAAAAAATATGTTAACTTAAACATTTTGTTTACTTGCAATTACTAGGTTTTTAAAATGAAGAGCCGAGCTGTCTACGAAACTAAACAGTACCCTGTTTATTTTTTGTTATTGCGAGTACAGTTTTTGATAAGCAATGTCACTTATCTTATTTACATTCTGATTAGTATAAAAAAATGGAGCAATGTGTTTGCTTACGTAAACTTGCTTAAAAGTCCAATTTAATTTTAATAATATTTATTGAAGATAATTTTCTTACCAATCCACCGGCTGATCCACTATCTGGTGTGGAAGAGGAGGAGTGTATTTTCTTATCTCGGGTTTGTGACCAAAAAAGTTAGGTTAGTAAATTCTATGTAACACTACATTTCGGTGCCATTCTTTTCTCCTTTCTCTTCAAATACTGGGTATTTTATTTAGTCCAAACTAAATCATTACTTTTAAGTGATGAATAAATAATATAATCTTAATTATTCCCTTTTTTTTTAGTACAAGAACCGAAGAAGAGCGAAGTTATCCGAATAAAAAAAAATAAAAAAACGTTTATTGATCCAGTTAACTAAATCTATTAAATTTTTATATACTCAATGACCTGCACTGGTAGCAACAGTGCCGCAGGTCGTAAATAAAATCCACTGTTTCTATATATACGCTAAAAAAAGCTAAAACATATGTTTAAGGCTATATAGGATGAATTTGTTAAGACTGTAATTCAGAGCCACAGAGCGGACTCATCATTGGTGGTAAGGGATTAGACCAGCTCTTTACCAGTACCAGCTTACTGAGTAGCTTAGGATAACAACTTAAGACTGGGAACCGAGAAAAACGGCTTAACGTGCTTTCCAATTCCGAGCCACGAAATTTATGAGTAAAAATAAATAAATAATAAATATTTCCAGACAGGTCACACAGCGCCATCTAGTTTCAGTGGTAAGCTACGAGGCTTGTGTTATGGAAACTAGGTGGTTGATAAACTACGTATTATACTTTTTTTTTTGTAAATATATACATATTATACATATAAACACCCAGACTGAGACAAATTATACAATGTACAACTTGCCCCCGGTGGGAATCGAACCCACGACCTCCCGAGTTTACGGCAACGTTTGTTACCACGGAGGCGGTCAAAAATAGTGTACCATTCCACTAAAGAAGACAATGTGTTGTTTAATGATGACGAATTAAATATGGAATAAATATAAATAGAGCTATAACAACGGGTATTTAAATTGTTTAAATAATAAAGTATCATCACGACCGTATCCGTAGCGGGGTGGTAAGAAACCACGCTTATAAAGAAGCGGATTCACATTTAGCCAACTTTACTATAGACCAATATAAATAATAAATAGTCAAATATTTATTATGTTCTCATAAACGTTATTGACAGAATCAGATATTGTCAGTACAACAACGAAATAACCTTACGACAACCTTAACAATAAAAATGTTCCACGAGTCTCTCTAGCTAGCTGAGAATCGTGGTAAATATTTTTAACAACAAACTCGAAAATCAAAATATTTATTCACATGACATGGGTTAGTAACAATGGTCTTCTTAAATCTGTATAAGTAGACAACGTCCTCCATAATATATTAGGCGTGCAAATATATGATTTTAAATTTCTATAGAACAATTTTTTCATTTATATTAATTATCTCCAAAAAAATCTTTATAATTAACCATTTTTTAATAATATGTCAAATAGTTTTTATTTTATTAAGTCAAGGTGCTTTTTAAGATTGTCCGGTAGATGATTACATGTATATTATGGTAGACATTACAAATATGTTTCTACAATAGAATGATGTTTTAGATCTCTTTTGCGGTTTTCTTTTTATTTATTTATTTTCAATTTAAAATATTAAATATCTTTTTATATGGTAACGGTAACTTCTTTGACTTTTTAAATAGAGGCCTGCAACTGTATAGTTTTTTTTTGCGTTAAACATAGCGCTTATACATTTTTTTTGCATTGTAAATAAAGATAATAAATTTACAGCATTTCCCCAATAAAGTAGTCCATAACGCAAATTCGAAGTAAGAAAGCCGTGGTATGCGGCAAGTGTCGTTTTTTTGAAGCAGATTGAGTTAATTTTCTCAAGGCATATACAAACTGGCTCAGTTTACTACACAAATTAGTTACATGTGACTTCCGATTTACGTTGTGATCAATATTAATCCCTAGAAATCTTATCTCTTATATGTATTCTATATGTTTACCTTATTAGCGTTTATTAACGCATTAGCCTCTTATACAGAGGGGAAATGTTGCCAGTCTCCTTGGGACTATCTCGGATGGGACGTCTCTACAGGACATTTTTTATTTATAGTTTATTTTTAATTTTATAATTTAGGTAGCTTTTAATTTATATTAAATGTACATATATTAATTAACTTTGAAAAAAAAAAGAAGTATTTTACTACTATTTCTACATACATACATACATACATATCTTCACACCAGATCCCTTGCGGGGTAGGCAGAGACAATTGAGCGCCACTTGACACGATCACGACATACCTCTTTCGCTTCGTCGACATTCATCATCCTCTTCATACATGCCCTTTTGTTACGAAAGCTTTTTAATGTACCTTCAGCCAGTGTTTTATTTATTTGATCGTGATATGTGAGTCTCGGTCTGCCAGGGCCTCTTTCACCCACAACTTTCGCATTATATATCTGGTTCGTCAATCTTTCATCGCTCATCCTTTCAACATGCCCGAACCATCGTAGCATGCCTTTCCTTATTTTTGTCCCTATGCTTTCTTTTATACCCTAATATATTTCTAATATAAAAATTACTGATATTTTAGGACATATACACGTACCTTTAACAAAATTTAAGTAAATATTTTTGCGGAATACTATAATCCATTATTGACAGAGCGTTTCATGTTTCAATCAAAATAACACTAAAATACTGATAGCAACGTCAAACATTGCACCCTTATTTACTTAAAACTGTTTTTTTATTACAAAACCAAGTTATCCAATAGCCAATGAAGGTTATGTCGGAAGCTTTTATAATAAACAACCACGATAAAACTTGGCCTTGATCCACACCCTGACCACTGCTGATATAATGGCACTATAAAGGGGGGATGCAATCACTACGAGTATAAACTGCGCAGCTTTTAGCTCGTGTAAAGTTTATTACATAATAAACTGGGTTTTTTAAAACATCTTTTTATATTAAATGTACATATATTAATTAATTTCGAATAAAGTTATTCATTTCTTATTTGCCAGTGTCAAAGTTAGGGAAAGATGTTAAATAAAAGGGATTCGAAAAATGTGGAATAGAATCAAAGAAGTATTTATAAATATAGTAATATTGAATTAATACAAAAATAAGAGATTATTTAGTAGTCTTAAATAATGAAGAATATACAATAAGGATAAGTATCCTAAGTAGTTATATTTTTATCATTATCTACAATAAATGAACCAATGATATTATATATGAATTTACTTCGCTTATTATATATATACAAGTAGGGATGAAATATTAGTAGGAAATGGAACTCGGAGTGAAATAAGAGAGGATATGAATAAGGAGCGGTCATATAAAGGGCAAGAAAAAAATATATGATTCAAATCCTCCACGTCCAATCCACATTCACACCCTCCAAGTTTACCTTGCTAAAATGACATTTGGGTTGACGATATGGTTACAATGTAAATTAGAAAGAATAACAAAAGTAAAAACATTCATTTTTTTTTTAGGATTTCTTTGCGTCATTTTTTGTGGACATGTCAAGTGCAAGTTTTTGTTTTATAAATTAATTTGCTGTGGATATTATTGGTTAAAAGTTGTGTTGTTTTGTTTAATAATGTGCTACAATGTGAATAATTATGGAAAAGGATAAATTGGACTTTAAATATGGGGCACAAGTTGCAGTTTATTTTTTGCGGTTTTCCCGCGCTGTCAACTCCCATATTTTACCCGACGTGTTTGAGCTATGGTGCCGCGAGTGACTCCAAGAAAAGCATCAAATTCTGCAGCATCTGGAATTTGATGATGACCTCATTAACTCATAAAAAAGAAAGATATATTACGTTAGACTTGGCTGTATGGGCTAGACCTATCACCTCATTCATCATCCATCGTGAGAAGAGAACTCAAAAAATATATTTAAAAAATCATAATTATTTGCCAATGTACACTAACTATATGTATTATGGGATGTTCTGATGAAACTTACTTTGTAGAGCATATCGATTTTATAACTTTGTATGAGGCGTGTCTGCAGCTTAAGAGCTATTCGTGTTCGTAAAGTAATTACAGTATATGATACCAAATTTGACTTTACATAGAGGTTTGTATGGTAGTAGTAGTTAATACTACTAATGCGTTTTTTTGTTGTTTTTAAGTACATTTTAATTTGTTTACACCACGACGGTGGCGGTTCGGTTGTTAGCTTACCAATCGAAAAAAATGTATATAGTAGTTCGAGCCCCGGCATGTAACAAAGAAAAATGCTTTTCTTTACATTCTCACGTAAAGCCGTCGATCCCGGTTTCAGAAATACCAACTTGTGAAATCGTTAATAAATTATCATTAAAATTATCGCGAACAGACAGACAAATGTAGTGATTACAAGTTTTTAGTGCTTCTTTCAGTATTTATTCTATCATAAATGACAGTGGCGCGGTGGTGGCTCGGTTGTAAGAACGCGTTCCTTATATCCTACATAGGTCGGTTCAAACCCACCCGACATGTACCAATAAGAAATGCACTTTTCTTACGTACATTTGCCATAGATTTACAACACCACCGTTCCCGTGCCTCGGAGAGCACGTTAAGCCGTCGGTCCCGGTTCCACTAATACCAACTTGTGGAATCGTAAATAAATATTAACATCATATCCCCGCCAAGCCGTCTGGCCAGCGTGGCGAGTGTAGGCCAAATTCTCCAGATATATGTTCTGGAAGGCCCATCTCCAACAGTGGAGGTCTAGGACGCTGAGTTCTAGGGCTGTAATGATGATGAATAATGAAATGACAACGTACAGGACAGCGCAGGGCAACACATGGATGACCTAAATAAGATCGCTGGTGGTGGTTGGATGAGGGTTGTAAGAGACCGCGTGCAGTGGCGAGTCTTAGGGGATGCTGACATCCAGCAGTTCTGATGAAGTTTTTTTAACCAACCCTTCTGGACAGCATGCCAACAAATTCTCCATCAATTTGCACTATCATCATAAGCAGTGGAGGTCAGGGATCTGTGTTATAGGGCTGCTGTAATGTATGGGTATGGTTTTTCTTTCTCAAGTATTTTCATCATAAACGGATGTTTTTCTAGGTTATTCTAATATAGAACATTATAGACACGTAATAGTAAAGTAGCAATATATCACCTACGTGATCACAAGACTTGACAGGGACCTTAACATTAGATACTCAAATATTAATTTCCTTTCACGTGAAATTAATATTTTACAATGCCATCGTAGAAAGACGCGTAAACAACCACCGGGATGACTGTATTGATTAGGCCATGAAAAATATAAAAGCAATTTAGATATGAAAGATTTAGGGCGTCTCGGAAATAGGTATATATATATTTTTACATTGTTTTTGTAATTTTTATTTTTAAATGCTTATCGTCATTATTACACAGCCCCTAGAACAAGACCTTTACTGGTAAAGATAAATAAATGTTTCTACTAAATACATTTGTGAATAATTTGGCCGTCTTTCGCCACGCTGGCCAACGAGTTGGCATTAATAGCCTGAAAATTTAAATATCAGGCAGATGATAGGCATTAGTCGCACGGACAATAATTTGACATAAATTAAGTATATTTTTATTAAAAATACCCCAGTGTTTGAATACGAATGTTTTTAACTAGTGCGTTCTACCAGTAGTCCTACGGAGCAGATACGTGGGTCGTTGGCGAGCTATGGAGAAAGATGTGCTCGAGATTTCTCTGAAGGATAAAAAATCCGCAACGTTGACATCCGTCCGACATAAAGTTACCGACATAGCTTTCAAAATTAGCAAGCTGAAGTGGACGATGGAGTAGACGGGTTTAGGAGTTGAACCCCGTCAGTTGGACGGATAACCTGAAGAAGGTCGCTGGTGGGGGCTGGTTGATGTTGGCAGGAGGTCGGGTAGCGAGGCCTATATCCAGCAGTGGAGAGACAGTCAGAGACAGTTCAGATGATGATGAAATATTCAAAACTTTTCATATGGTAAAACTAAAGCTGGGCAAACGCCAGTGAATTTTGTAGTAGATATTACACATTAAAATAAAAAGAACTGTTAAGAATAAAAAACCCATTACAAAACATTTCATTGAATGACTACACCCACACGTTGCATGAGCACGCAATTTTGCCTTCATTGTTACAAATCGTCGGTTAAACAAAAAAGTGCTCTCATTTTTTCTTAAATTTAGTTTTATTTACGAGTGTAAAACTAATCTACATCGACTATCCATAACCTTACTTATCCTTCTTCTCTATTCCGCAACCGAACCACAAGCACAGGTCAAAATATACCCACTTACCATAGCCACTATCCCTACGCGTAAATACAAATTTGGAGACTAACAAATCTCTTAGTGTGTCTCTTATTCATATAACATAGAGTCGATAGATAAGCCGATAACGGTAGGGACTGATGTCGGTCGTTAGTGACTGGTGTCTGTTGCTCCCTTACTACTTACTTTTCTTCATATGGTCATATTCAAAATGTAATGCACTATTCTTCACATCAAATCAATTAAACTCTATTGAAACCTCTCCAGACTCGAGTTCGCTCGGTTTCAAGAAACTTTAAAATGAGCGAGGCGTCGCGTCGTTAGGGCTTAGCGCGCGAGGATGGTTAATGGTTATAATTTGCATTATAATTAAGGATTACTGGTTTTAAGTGGTTAATGTACTTACAGAATCGATATTAATAGCTAAAATATGAAGACATATTTTATACAATAATCCATGGCCAATATTACTGCATTTAAAATCTAGAAAATGTGTATACAATCATATTACAATCCTAGATTGACATTCAGTGATAGGTGAGTGATTAACACTGGTAGGGTAGAATTAAACATTAGACCCAGCCCACTTTACATAAGTAATTTAATTTTAAAATTCAATTTCTCCATACTGCCGCGTTAAGATTTCTAAATAGCTGCAAGACATATCCTTGCAACTCCAGCCTATTATTACGCAAATAAAATATAATTATTACGTGAACTAGAAGCAGGTGAAAGTACATTTACGACTGATTTTATAAACGAGATTAATATACAGTAATATCGTTATAATACTTGTATTAGTCACACCCAGTTTCTCCAACGACGAATAAGTTATTAAACATTTTTTTTTTAATGTATTTTATTTGAAAACCATATTACATATGGTCTTACTGTCTGTCTAGGTGCGGTGGTGGCTCGGTTGTAAGAACACTTTCCTTAAAATCCTACAAAAATGAGTTCAAATCCCCCGGCATGTACCAATGAGAAATACACTTTTCTTACGTACATTTTTCATTGATTTACTTGAAAAAAGTTATCCTTATTGAACTTACCGTTCCGTGGGAATCAAATATTCCAAAAGACCATACATGACGTCGAATAAATACTATGACCTCACTGAGGAAATGATCTGGAACGGGTTCAAGTTTCAGCTTTACGCAGTGGAAGTTGGTGCGAGAGGAGTTCCAGCAAAATCCTTGCATAACTTACTGAAAGAATTGGCCCTAACCAGGTCTGCCGTCAATACATTTATGGAACGAGCTTCCAAGACGGCATTAACGGAATCATACAGTATTTGGTTGGGTAGGGAGAGGAGTAGAATGGTGGATGGTGAGCGTATAATCGCGCAATAAAATAAAAAAGGGAGGCCTCCTTTTCTTAAACCAGCCTATTGTCGGTCGCAAGCCCGAGACACTATCTTCTCATCTCTTACCCACACACGATGGACCCGGCACCCGCACGGTGAATCCGCCAACCCGTCTGATTCCCCAGATATATGTTCTGGAAGGCCCATCTCCAACAGTGGGGGTCTAGGACGCTGTGTTCTAGGGGCTGTAATGAAATGAAATAAAGGACAATAAGAATGTTTAAGTGACAGTAGTAAGTGTACAAAAAAAAATACTAGAAGTATGTACATATATATACATTATCTACTATCTTAATCCTAAAAACTAATATACTCGTATACCTACTTTTTTTTGTTATATATCAGGTGATTATTAGTTTGCGTGTAAGCTATCATCACGACCATATCCCTTTCAAGGTGATCAGAAACCATGCTTGTAAAGAAGCGAATTCACATTTAGCCAACTTTACTATGGTCCCATCATGACTCGCTTGTTAATGTCTCTAGCGTATCAAACTCAAGAAATGCCACAAATAAATTATTGTGTCCCGACTAGGAATCGCACCGCGTCCAAATCCACGGACTTAACAGCTAGATCACGGGGTAATAATATTACGATGAATTAATACAATTGCAAGTTTTTTTAATTCTTTTTTGCAAATCTGTAAGTGAACATGTTATTGTTTTTAATTCTACAGTAAAATAAGTAAACCCCAGTTACCTACTCGGCATTTAATATGGTACGTCGGAAACAAAACTAAGGCTGGGTAGTACCAAAACAAAGTATCTGTAATAACTATTAAAGTTTAAAATAACGTCAAATGTACCGGCTTTAAATTTAATCGTAACAATAACATAGACTTCATTTTGGTGCAACTCTGTCTAATATGTACAGCTAATACCGGCCATCTACGGTTAGGTATGTCGAGCTCTGTGTATACGAAGTCAGCACTGGAAAGATAACGCAATACACGAAACCTCATTATTGTTCTTGTTCCAAAAGTGCTATATCAAAATAATTCCGGGCACAGTAATTAATCAAACTGTATGAAAGATTACTGGAGACAACCTGCATCCTTTAGATACGTCGAGTTTTTTTTTATATTCCAAGAATAGTGTTAAATAGTGACACTTGTCCAATAAATACAAACAGTCTTCAAAGCGAACCAGAATTAGACAGGATCATTAACAAACTTCGTAACGGAAGTCTCGCAGGACATCTTAAATTAACCAACACAAATCCTTTGTCACGTCCGTAGAAAAATATGTACAAGTCAGCTAAATGCATTATTTTCCTATACACTTTTCACATGCACATTTCCAGCCTCCTAGAAGCTGTCCTTTGTGATAGAGACGAGCGGGCATTGGTTGCCATTTTCATACAAACTACACAATTCAATATATATTTTAACATGTACTCGTACATTGTCCGGAAAGTATCAAAATCTATTTGAAGTGCACGTTCAACACGACCATAACAGGCAATGCAACAATAAAATAAAATAAAATTAGCCCATTCTCGTACATCCTGTCGTAGTACTCTTTTAAATTATAAAAGGGTCTTACCAGAAGAAAAGATTTTAGTGAATGTGAAAAAGTCTTGACTTAATCACTGCTTTTAATATCAGTACCCAAAGAGTTAAACACCTTTATTGCATTATGATTTAAGCCCCTGTGATAGCCACTATACTTTGGCTTTGGGGCTCTTAGGTCATACTTATGTTTTAATCTTACCGGATATTTATATATTTAATTTTCATTCCCATCTTTGGTATTTAATATTTTTATCTTAAATAGATTTTCAAACCGTTTCGGTATAAGATATTCGACTAAAAAGCTCGAACTCAAACTGTGCTGATACGCCTACTTTGTGGCAAAGAAAATTATTCGACATTTAAAATTCAAGTTGGTTTTGGGACAACCTTTACTTAATCAGGGATCGTGGCGTGTGTGTATAGAGCCCGTGTCAACAAAATAGAATTTCCTAGATATTATGACTAAAATACTCCACCAGAAGCATAACGAAGTGAATTAATGTATCGAATAATTTGGCCAAACTTATTGCTGCGGACACGAGTAAAGTGCAGAACAAATGACTAATTAAACTAGTAGCGATACATTTGGTTAGCCAAGGAGTCAGGTCCACTCTCAACTTCACAAATAACAAACGTTGTAAAGTTTTTTTTTCACATTTAAAACCTTCTTTAGTAGCACAAAAAAATTTAATTTTATTTATGCGGTAATGTTTAATAACAATAAATTAAGATGGTAAAAAGTTGGGTGATTGAGAATGGAAATAATAATAGTATAGATACAACATGACTAAAGATATAAATAAATACTTATGAGATTAATTATAAAATTATATGTGAAATTTATTTATAATATTAATGCAAACAAATACATATATAAAATAGTAATAATACTAATATAATAGAATAAGTACATAAATTAACGGACACATATACAAAATTTACTATGTAAAAGCGTGAAATAGGTCATTTTGCAATTTAAGGAAATGACTGTAGACCAAGTTTTTTATTTTATACTGAAAAATATATATTTTTTTATTTTTTAAATTTAAAAAAATATATTTTGTACATTGTAGATTAGTTTATAACATACATAGTAGGGTAAACCATAGTATTGTTAGCACCCCCCATTAATTGGCAGTGACATTTTGGATTAGATGGTGGACAGCAGTATACGAGTATGCAGAAACTACACTAAATTTCTACAGTTCCAAAGGTTGGTTGTTTGTTAGAAAATACTTAGTCATTACATTACTGTCTACATTTTTAGTACAATAAAGTTTTTGAAATAAAAATATTTACCTGATTTGATTTGAATCTCTTTTTTTTAACAAAAAATAAACATAATCTCCTGTAAAAAATAAATTGAAGGACATTTTTTGTTGGGTAATTCTGTATTTATTTTATTTTGTTAATCTGATATAGCTGAGTTTTACTTGCAGATTCCTTTCTCAGTCTTATTAAACATTACCCGGTCATTGGAATCTGCTAAGCGACTGGTCTTCTGTTAACAGCTTACTCTTTGTGCAGCTTTGCTTGGAATATGTTTAAGTGAAAAAAGAATTTTGAATTTGAATGAGCAACGCATGCACATTCTAGTCTACTTCTTTGGCATCGTATAGATCGATTTGAAGTTTAAAACTATATAATTTCAGAGTAACCACCGTGGTTCTGCGAATCGTATAGAGACTAACACGCCGCGCTCTACTTACTGCGGCTCGATTTAAACCTCTTATTAATCTACGTACTCAACTATCATGTCCAATTACTCAATTAACAATATATGTACAATGACTACACTTTTATTGTCAATTTATATTGAAATAAACGACAAAGGCATGTACTTGTATTGATAAGATTGTTAAATGCCGCCAAAGCATAAAGGTTTTTTTTATATTCTATTTTTATTACAGCGCGAGTGAGCCTGTCCCCGCCTGATGGTTTTCACACTATAATGTGGGTGCATATTCTGATCTGTGCGTGTCGTACGACTGCGGAATGCAGAGGAAGGAATAAGGTTATAGAGCATAATATATTTCTGATATTTCTCGAGTTTGGTACGCTAGAGACATCGACGAGCTTGGCACTTGTCATGATGGGCCTATAGTAAAGTTAAATCAGCTACATTAAAGGGAAACGGTCGTGATGATACTAAAATAAAAGTAATGCGCAAATAAGTTTATTACACTAATTATAGCTACTTTAGTGTATTTAAAATATCTTTATAGGCACTTATCGTTGCAATCTATTGACCGATAAGTTTTAGATAATAAATTTATTTTTGTCCGAGCATTATGGCTTTCTCATTATTGATAAAAATATTATTTTACAGCAAGTTGCTGTTAAAAGGTTTAAAGACCCTAAACCTAAAACATAAATGGTTTGTGAACTGACAATTTGTCCTCATAGATTTTCAAGACAAAGAAACGAAAAAAATATTTTATTTCAGTAATAAAGGGCGTCCTCAGAATGTTTTCGTTTTTGATATTTAAATAAAAGACATCAAAATTAATTCCAATTAGTTTTATTTAATACTAAATAAAAGATCAATTTGTAAATTTTATTTGTAATAAGCAAAACATCTTATTTACATTTTTTTTTTACTTTAAAACTTTCGTTTAACCTAGAACTAAAATTCTAAATCACACGCTGAAGTATCGACCTAGAAATAGCTTTAATTTCGACTGTGATTTTTGTAGCATCCAAATTGGGTGGTAAAGGGTTGTACACTCTCTTTAAGTAGCCCTATATCTCCTCGGTGACTTAACACTCTGTCAATAATTATAACAGGTCATTTAAAACATGTGAAGTGGATATCTTTCTAGAAAAAAATCTTGTAATTGTAGCCGTTTGAAAACGATTGGTTTTCACAAAACAGTATTTAGTAAATAAAAAACTAACCGAATTAAAATAAATATCTTATAGGGATTTTTTAGCTAACGAAATATATTTATAAAAAAATATAGGTCAAGGCATTTCTTTATTCTGATCATCTTCAACCTATAGTTCATTGATAGTTCCATAAATTCGAACACTGCAATTGTATTATCCATTATACCTGGCCAAACGTATACATATGTAGTACTAACGTATCTAAAAATATAAATGGTGCATTATTGTCCACAGTGGGAAATATTTTGGTGGCGGGTATAATTCTAATGGCTCCTACTGTATCGTTTCTTAATTGTTCTTATACTGTTTGTCTGTTCTTTCTCTTCGAATAAATAAATAAATAGGGTAAGGTTTTAGCAACCAAATCAAAATAAATTGTAAATTATATAATCGTCAGAATATTGCAGAGTGCCGCTACAATAAATAGTGCTTAACAACGCATCGGACATAGTTTTAAATAGTTAATGTCTTACATATTATACTAGTTTTTATGCGTGTTTTATTATCTAGTATTCATATATCATTCAACAAACCAGTATTGCGATCTGTTAAAATTACACCGCAATAACGTAAACCGCTCAATCATAAAAATTGCTGTTATACAAAGTGCAATAAGAATGGTGATGTAATAGGTATATCAGTTCTTTTGACACAGCATATGTAATACATAAGGCCGTTTGCAGGAAGGCTGATTATCTTTTGACATGTTTTACGTTTACCTATGAGGCACGACATTGGTTGAAATAGCCAAAGTGACAAGCTGTTGTGTACAACCTTTCTGCAACCAATCCTAGTGTAATACAGAAACAAGTTTTCAATAATCTTCGGGCTTTAATGCACTGACAAATATATACCTAAGTTTTTAATGAATAGGCGTATAATTTAAAAAGCGACTAGGCGTCCAAAAAATAATTCATCCGTATTCCTTTCTTGATAATGAAAAGTTGTGAGATTTTCTCAATGTCGCATCGTGATAGTAATGACATTCAATTGATATTATTTTAAGACAATTGTATTTGGACTGATCTTATTGGATTTTTTTTAATTACATTTATTTTTCTTAGTTTGAAATAATCGCTTTCTGTTAGGTCAAACAGAGATAATTCCTCACCCACAGTACACGAACCGCCACGGTGTCTGTATATTGCATTGACCCATCATATTGTCACTTCACTGCTAGATAAAACACAGGGGTGTCAAGTCTCGCCATCATACGTAAACTATTTCCTTCATTATCCTACTGTATTGTATTATAACCCTTTCAGCACGCATAATACCAAACGCGCGTTAGTAAAAAAAAAATTCGCCGCTTTGAAAAGGCCTCACCAGTTTGTGACCTATCAGTAATTATTTTATATTAAATTGTTAGGACTAGTAAAATAAAAAAACAGGATAAGTGTGTTTTATTTTCATTATATTACCCAAACTGCCTCCGTGGTCTAGCGGTTAAGTCTGTGAATTTAGACTCGGAGGTACCGGGTTCGATTACTGGTCGAGACACAAAAATATTTATCAATGTAAATGTATTTATTTACATAATATTTAATTTATTTGTGATATTTCTCGAGTTTGGTACGCTGGAGACATCGATGAGCTTGCCACTTGGCATGATTGGCTTATAGTAAAGTTGGCTAAATGTGAATCCGCTTGTTTATAAGCGTGGTTTCTGACCACCCCGAAAGGGAAATGGTCGTGATGATACTTTACTTTTACTTTATATTACCCAAGCTAATATAGTAGAAATTGACAAGGAGATGATTTTTTTTCACAATTTTTATGAGTTATTTTAGGCTACAAGAACCTTAAAGTTATCAAACGCTCGAAATATCCAAAATATTTTTTATCGTGCTGACTGTATTTTGGTATACAATCGCATGCTTAAAATTCCTTGGACTGCAAACTCCAAATTTAACCTTTCCAAACTACAGACACTTTGCCGCATTACTAAAGGAGATGCTGGAAAAGCTTACAATTGAAGGCTAAGTAGACGGTAAAAGAACAAGAAGCTTCAAAAACGATGGTCCAGTTAGGTGACGACCACTATGCTACACTGCGATTTCGACAGTAGGTAGGTATGCCAGTATAATAAATTTTAAAGTTCTTAATATACGGTTATTAAAATTATTATTTTATACCTTTCGTCAACACAAGGATATGTTAGTTTCTTCGAACTATCAATATTTTCAACGCCGCCGCACCATGCATGACCAACAAGACACGACGTTTTCTCGGAATAAAATTATTTCAACGTAAGTTTAATTTTAATTTCAACACATTAACACTTCTAAAACTGTTCATCCTGCATATTAACTATCTCATCTTTATCTTACTGTTTTCCTAGCGCGGGGTAGACAGAACTGTTTAATGCTCATTGTACAAACACTTTTTTCTCTACAATTTCAAGTACATTCTTCCCAATCGGCTAGGTTAGTATTTTTTTTTTTTTATATTTATAATAAGAATAGGCAGATGGAAAACTGATAATTGTTCGTTTATTTAGGTTAAGTTACGATGGGGCTGACATGCTCAATTTGAGTAAAAGCCCCTTATAAAAAATAAAAAAAGTACATTCTAAATATATTATATATTAAAGTAAATTCTATATAAGTCACCCACATACCGTAGTCACCATCCCCATCCCTTCGAGTACGTATAAATTTGGGGACTCATACATCTGTCGTCGATAAAGATGTGGAATGCTCTTCCAGCCTCTGTGTTTCCACTTTCCTATAACTTGGAGTCCTTCAAGCGAAATGTGAAAAAGCATCTAGTCAAGCCGGCATAGTGTTAGGGACTGATGGCAGTTATGAGTGTCTGACTTCAGTTGCTAACATTCATGGACCTTGCGCGCCACTTACCATCAGGTGGGCCCAAGGTCACATGTCGTGCTATTATAAAAAAATTATATCTAATATTTGAAATGTACATCTTCGTAAAATGTACACATGAGTTACGGTTAAAATGTAATGTAACGTCTAATAGGAATATTAACAAAAACTATTGCCAATGTTACGTATTCTCAGACAAAACGCTGCGGCTGGATGTTATAAAAAAAAAACTAAACGCACAACCGCTAAAAACCATTTCCACGAAAGGAAATCTATACAAAAGACAATAATTTCCTGTGAATTCGTTGCATGTAGGTCGCCACATATGGACTTGGTTTATTATTTACCACCGCAATTACTATAATTTATTCAAACGTAAAAAGGGAAACGAATAAAAAAATATATATTTCAAGGTTTTGGGAAATTCATATATGATTAATGAAGTCGAGTAATTTGTTCAAAAAAACAGATATTAGGCATTGACCTACAACAAATGATGACCAGGTATTAGATACTTACGAGCGGTGTGGTGGCTCGGTTGTAAGAACGCGTTCCTTAAATACACTTTTCTTACGTATATTTGTCATAAATTTACAATACCACCGTTCCCATGCCACGTTAAGCCGCTCCACTAACAACAACTTGTGGTATCGTTAATAAATTGTCATTAAAAAATACATAAGACCCTCGCCAACCCGTCTGGCCAGCGTGCGAGTGTAGGCCAAATTGTCCAGAATTCTCTGAAAGTCCCATCTCCAACAGTGGAGGTCCAGGACTTGTGTTGTAGGGGCTGTGATTAATATTTATGGTTGATACCTATGCTTTTAAAGTGCGTGAATTACAGGCATGCCTAGAAAATGCGTAGTTAAAAATAATTATGTAGTCGATTGAGTATTTTGGGGATTTTTATTAATATTTTAATTAATAACTTTAATTAAGGTTTGTGCGGGTCTTCACTGCTGGATATAGACTTCACCCAGAGCTCGAAACGGCCTTTTTATTCAATCGCCAACAGTGAACTTGGTTGTTGGAGGTCTACCTATGTCTTCTTATGGTCTTAAGGCCCACAGAATTCATCGCTCGGTTCTACGACAGACACGGGTCTGAACCACTGCCACCAGTTTGTGGGCTTGTTACACAAAATAAATTGTATTAAAAGCCTCATACTTAGTCAAAAGTCAATGTTATTTCGTCATTAGATAATTAATACAGAGTGCAATTTTTTTGCTAATTTGATAATAAACTTTTAGGCATCCATTGACGTCTTTACCATTCGCCATGGTCATCACCGTTGTTTGACACTCATACTGACGTCACACTACACAATAGACAAAGCTTATTTATTACCAAAAAGTGTGTCATTAAGTACAGTTTAGAGAAATCATTATTTGGAAATTCCCACACTAATTGGCCCTATTCAGAAAACCGCGCTATATAGTCTTGAACGAGAAGAAAACTTTTTTTTTATATTTAGGAAAAGCATTACTAAGCAAAGTTAGGTTATGTCATTTTTTTAACCGACTTCAACGAAGGGTTATTCGTGTATGCAATTTGACAAGTGGGCCAGGATGGCTACTGTCTAAACTACAAGGAATATTAAAAATATGTACGAAGGCTATTTTAATTAGAACTTTATGATAAATCATTTTTGAATTTTTATTATTCTATCCCGCAAACCTGTTAACTTTATAAAGACAACACAGCATGATAAAATCGTATATAACAATTGTATTTTAGGAAGCCAAATAACAAAATGCGGCAGTAAAAACCGTAAATTACGAGAATATAATCTCACTCTGATGCACCTACAGTCCGATGATCCGACTTAATAGTATTGCAATTTAATATTACGAAAATAATTATTAAAAAATAGTTAACGTAAAGTAGGTTAACTTATTATTGTTTCAAGATTTTAATGTACCTACTATCGCCAATAATTTGGTGGAGCTAGTAAAATATTAAAACTAGATCCATTGGTGTTGTTTGTCAAGCCTAATCGGGCTTGTAAACTAGTTACTAAGCAGGAGGGCCAGTTCATTGCACTATTGAGTGACGGAGCCGCAATGCGGAGTTTGTTCCGCGAACTATTCATGGTGAATCAAGCCATGATTATTTAACTATAAATTAAAGTAAAAAATTATTTATTGCACAATAAACATCTGAAATAAAATATAGTACATAGCCGATCTTAATACCTTAAAGGTATTCTCTAACAGCTAACCTTTGTGAGAACGACAAAAGATAGTGAGATACAGAGTTAAAAAGGAAAAATGTATATTAATATATTATAAATACATACACATTAGTCGGTTATTGGACGTCGATATATTTAGCAATTCTCGCGCCGCATTTAAGGCCAAAATAAAGAAGGTGTTTTTGTCGGTTTAGCTCATTGTGTGGGCTTCAGAGTTCATTGATAGTTCTATAAATTCGAACGATGCAGTTGTATTATCCAATATACCTACCGGCCAAGATATACATAGTAACGTATTTATAAATAAATAAATATTTCCAGACAGGTCACACAGCGCCATCTAGTTTCCGTGGTATAAGCTACGAGGCTTGTGTTACGGAAACTAGATGGTTGATAAACTACATATAAACTTTTTTTTTTTTTGTAAATATATACATATAAACACCCAGCCAGAGACAAATTATACAATGTACAACTTGCCTCCGGTGGGAATCGAACCCACGACCTCCCGAGTTCACGGCAAAGTTTGTTACCACTAGACCACGGAGGCGGTAAATTTTGGTGGCGGGTATTTTATTGACTCCTATTGCATCGTTACATATTATTATATTATTATTATTACATATATTACTTACATAAATTTACGCATACTCTTACCAGCTGTTTCTACTAAATAAGTCGCGGACAGCAGCTGGTGAGCGTGCGCGTTTACATAGACTCATGACAGCATATAATCCTCACCTTGGCATATATTATTTAATTAGTATTATATAAGATGTATTTTATTATATTTATTATTCGTATTTGTTACATAAGTACATTATGAACGCAGCGTGGTGAGTAGGCTAACTGTTCTCGAAATGTGTTCTGAAAGGGGCGTCTTCAGCAGTAGAGGTCTAGGACTCTTAAGGGTTGTAATGGTGATAACATGAAATGAGTAGAGCTAAGAACAAGTTTACTAAGAGCGACCTTCACCGATCGGTTGTTCGAATGTAATCAACATTTTATAAAATGAATGATGGGTTTCCTATCGAAATTTTCCAGTTCACTGACGATCAGATTTCCAGAGACAGACAGATGATAAGGTTTTACACTAGAGAGAGAGAGAGAGAGAGAGAGATTTATTTTATACTTCCGCCAAATTCACGAAAATATAAATACGTAGAAAGTCGAGCCTTTATTTGCTTGGTTTCAGCAGCATGAGTCACGATTTTAAAGAAGGCAGTCAGTCAAAATAATGTTAATTCGGCATCAAATATTTGCACATTTGAGAATTGCGTGAAAGACTGATAAGATAGAAAGTCTACGAAAACCAACCAAAAAAATGGTATATCTAAGTATAAAGGTATACTACGAAAATTACGATAACGCAAATATTCACATTTCATAGAATCTGAATCGAAGCGAACCAAATTGATTACTATGGTAGACCGTACTTAACTAGTAAGTCAAAGTGTTGCGTAATTTTGTATTCGTTTATTTCCTCCTCATTCCGAATCGCGCTTAGAGCGCTTAGAACGAATATGACACTGACCGTCGCGTCGTTCCGAATCAAATATCGCGATTTGGAAGCTCAGAGCGTGATATCAATTTGGAACGGTCTAAATCAAATTTACATTCATAAAATGTTAGTTTTTTTTTATGTATGGAAGATAAATTACGGATTCCACATCTTTGAGTATGAATACTAACAAATATACATCTCTCGGTTTATTCATCTTTATATGTGTAAAGTTTAATATTATTAACTTATTTTGGTCTTTTAAAATAACTTGCCGTGTTACAGACATTTTTTTTTTCACTTCCTACTTAAATATTAATTATAGATTTGTTTTAGAAGTAATGTACAAACAGTATAAACGAATTACAATATTAAATAATTTAAAAGAAAACTTAATTTAAATAAACTTGAAAATGGCGCGCGATATAATGACAAAAAACTGACAGCGCTCAGAGCGATCTACCTCGATATCATGAGCAGTCTAAGCGCGAGAAATGATGTCATTTGTGACGTCACACAGCTTTGGCAAAACAGTTTAAGCGCGTATCGGAACACCTTTAAGCGTGCTTAGGTTACCTTTATCGCGTGTCTGAACGAAGGGTTCATAAAGTACGAGTAGTACTTGAAATTGTACCATATTATATATTATAGATAATGGGGTGTATCACTAACTTTTTATCACGATAGATGGCGCATGATAGATGGTAGCTACCTAATATAACTGTCAGTTGCATAGAAATCTTGTATTTTTATTACAAAACTTATTATTATCTGGATATTATGCCGAAGTGAACAGCTTTTAAGTGTACAAATCGACATTTCCAAGCGAAATCAAAGGATATGGTGAATAAACTTGTGGTTTGTTACATTATTATTTACGCCATCAACTTTGTTCTTTTGCTGTTGTCGAAGAAGAACGTGCACTTACTTCCGTGGCATGCAGGTCGGCATAGCACTGCCAAATTAAAATTGTATTTCGAACACGACCATAAACCGGCAATGCACTGCCATAGACTAAATCATTCTGAGACAATTGTTATACCTTTATTTCTCATACCGTTTGGCATCATCTTGCCCTGTCTTGTTTAAAGTCAAAATATCTTTATTCACGTAAAACTATTACAGGCATTTATGAAACGTCATCAATTTAATTATTTTGAACGATTCTACTCCTGCTAGTAGAAGACTAGGCAGCAAAGTGGTCCAATAAGTAAGCTGTTAGCAGAAAACCAACAGCTTAGCAGATTCCAGTGACCTGTTAATGTTTAATCTGACTGAGAAAGGAATCTGCAAGAAAAACTCAGCTAAATCAGATTTACAAAATAAAACATATAAAAAACTGCACGACAACGATCAATTTTTAAATTTAGTTATCAGTACCTATGAGATTACAATACCTGGTATAGCAGGAACCCACAGGCAAGTCAGAATTAAGATCGACCACATGCCTATGTGCAACCCGAAAGTCGACAAAGTATATTGAATGTCTTTTTTTTGTTGTTATTCCTTTTGATATTATGTTTTTGTTATTATACCTTTTTTTTAGGGATTATTATTAAGCTACCTATATTTTCTGTGTTTATAATAGAATTAAATGGCAAAAAATACCTAAGATTACCTTAGTTCGCACACATATTACTGGTGGCGCGAGTTGTTATTATTCACGCAGGTTATTTTTAGAAATGAGTAAAGTCACAAGTTAATAGGCACACATAGGTTTTTAAGAAAAGAAAAAAGTAAATAATTCTAGGTGCAAATAGGTTAAGAAAATGTTGATCTTACAAAATTTTTCTTACTGCCTAAAAAGAACAGAAATACGACTACCTTCAAAGAGGTGATACTTCGTAGACATAATGGCCATTAGTTGATATAACTAATTTCAGACATCAATGGCTGGCGACAGTTGTTCCCATTTTTGGTCTTCGCGTACAGATTACCATAAAGTGGGTGCGATGCCACATGTAGTAAATACCCGTATTCTAAGATGTTTCCTCCGGGGCACTTAACCATTCCTTCCAGCTGTCAAACGGGTTAAAATTTTAAATATTTATAGTAATATAAGCATTTTTAAGGCATCATTAAAGATTGCGTTCCCGTATTATGAAATTATAAAAAAACTTGTTAAAAAGTGTTATTTAACTAAAATTAGTATTATTAATAAGAAATACAAGTTTAAATAATAAAAATAAGTATAGTATCATCACGACCGTTTCCCTTTCTGGGGTGGTCAGAAATAGCCGAAAAATACATAAACTCAGTTCAAGTTACGTGTCGCGATGTAGGTATCTCGCTGTTCCTAGTCCTCGAGCGTAGTGACGTGCCGAGGCGTCCCTCCGTTTGACAGCTGGAAGGAATAATTGAGTGGAGGAACCGTTGAGGAAGCATCTTAGAATCCCCGTATGTATTAGTATAGTATTTAAAAGAACATGTTTGGAATTGCTTTCCTTTTTAAAAGGTTTGTGTTGGTGTGATTATAATTTAAAATAAAACATAAGGTACATAAATGTCGCCAGTGTTCCAGGACAGGATCTGAGAATTTGTGCAGATTCAGTGCCGGGCGCAATACTTGAATAGCGCCCGTGGGGCCTACAAACCCAGGTGATCTTTGGTTTAACTACTTTAGATCGTCTCCAGAAGCACATGTCTCGGAAGTAGAGACAGTTGGACAGTCTAGGCCCGTATGGATTGATTGTCTATGGATTGTTTTTCTCGACAGAATCTCAAGAGGGTAACATCACGAACCCAGGTGGCAGACTTAATGCGCGTAGGATACCACTAGCGTCATCTATATAAAACGAGTCTAACTACAATGAATTTATACAGCGCCATCTGTAGATTTGATGCTAACTATGATACCTAAATAAAGCGCCATCTGCTGACGGTGATCGAAACGAAAACGTATAACAGTGAAGAAGTTGAAGTGTACTCAATAAGTTTTACACCGTTAACGACAGATGGCGTTATAAAAAAATATTTAAAGCGACAAAATAAAGTTAAATTAAATAATAATAATACAATAAAATTAACAAAGATGGTAAATCATACTAAATGTAAAATTACATATATTATTTATTAATGAAATATATAAATAATACACGTATAAAATACATAGATATGTATATATTATTTAATACAAACAAATATATTTATAAATTATAATAAAAAAGTGAGCCGCCCGAACAGGGACTTGAACCCTGGACCCTTGGATTAAAAGTCCAATGCTCTACCGACTGAGCTATCCGGGCTCGTGACGGACGAGCCTTAAAAGTCGTATATGTCTTGCGTAAACATCGGAGACTAGTTACAGAACACGAAGTTTTATTTTTTTTTATGTTTTTTTAACGCGTTTCATGTGGATCAGATTTATAATTGGTTTATTTATATATATTTTTTTTATATTTATTATTAGTAGACATAAGTATAGGTATATTATTAATAGTTACTAATTAATTGTGTGTAAAATCGTAAAAAGACATAATGCGAAGTATTAACTTCTGAAACAGTAAAAAAAATAACAAAGCTAGGTAGGTACATTGTTAAAAATATAAATTAAAAAAATCTCTAAATGGAAAAAAAAACCTTTCGAATCGGGGAAATAAACAATATTAAGTGCGACATACCAATGAAACGGAGAGTAGAGAAACTAAACTGACCATCCTATAGAAAATTTTGTAACGGCTAGCTTTATATTCAGTAAGTATTGCTACTCGATAACAGATGGCGCTGTCGGTATACAAGCCGAAAAATTACGAGCAGAATACATTCCATCGCAGGTCAATTAGGATATCGGTCGTTTTTGTGAAAAAAGGACGACGCAAAACAAGTGAATAGGTAAATTAATATTGTTATTGTGAAGATTGAATTATTTATAATGATTCACAGTTGTAGTTGTATGAATAACCTTGCCAATGACTAGCTTGACACCACCATGCCGAGGGTGGTCTGCTTGCTCTGTGCTGCTTATCTTGGCGGGAAAAAAAAACCAATCACACTTAACACCCAGCATCAGTCATTTTAACTGTTATCTTTATTTAAATTGAGTATACTCTACATTACATATATATATATATATATATATATATATATATATATATATATATATTTTGTATATATATATATATATATATATATATATACAAAAGCCACTTAGTAGTCGATTACTTTCGAAGGATTACCTCTCGCTCGCACAATCCAACATTTGCAAATATTTTTCATGTCTCGAGTTTATTTTCGAGATATGTAGTCTATCAACTTACTAAAGTAAAAGTAAAGTATCATCACGACCGTTTCCCATTCGGGGTCGTCAGAAACCACGCTTATAAATAAAAATATTACAAATAAATTAAATATTAATTAAAGGTATTTATTTACATTAATAATATTTTTTTTGTCCCGACCAGGAATCGAACCCGGTACCTACGAGTCTAAATCCACGGACTTAACCGCTAGACCACGGAGGCAGTAAATCCATGCAATGCTTATAAGTTTGTCTTCTTAATAGATTTGATTTAATAAAATCGTTATTATATTTTTTTAGAAATATAGTATATAGTTATGTCCAATATTATTTCCTAGAAAGTTAATAAATACATGTATCAAACTAAACGCCATATTACTTGTATCTTTGGTTTAGCAGACGAAGTAATTTTGACTTTCATTCCATACAACAAACGTAAAATTTAACGAAAGATAGAATAGATAAAATAAAGGATTCGACTGTGAGCTAATTTGTGTTTGTGTATCCTATGGATTCGTAGTTATGACAACGCTTTTATTATCAGCTTTTGCACAAAGAATATTAGCAAAATTAACCAACTGCAAGTGGATATAATTTGTATAAAATATAAGGCACATATGTAGAATCAAACCCTGCTTTAATAGAAAAAAGTAAAGTTAGTCAACTTACAACAACTATGACAAGTGGCAAGCTCGTCGATGTCGCTAGAGACACCAAACTCAACAAATATCATAAATAAAACAAATAATTTAATGTGTGCCGACCAGGAATCGTACCCGGTACCTCCGAGTCCAAATCCACGGACTTAACCGCTAGACCACGGAGGCATTAAACGAAACTTCTAAATAATCTTAAGATACGATTTGCTCGCGCTCGCATACTCCCAACATTATTATTTTTTTCCAATCAAAGTATTCTTTAAAAAAAAAACATTTTTCTAGGAAATAGTATATTGAAATTAAGTTTTTTTTTTAAATATGTCTATATTTTGCACCTACCTCACACAACTAATGCTCTAACAATGGGGTGTATCATTAACTTTTTATCACGATAGATGGCGCATGATAGATCGTACTTAATATAACTGTCAGTTGCATAGAGATCTTGTATTTTTATTACGAAATTATTATTTTCTGGATATTATGCCGAAGTGAGCCGCTTTTAAGTGTACAAATAGAGATTTCCAAGCGAAATCAAAGATATGGTGATCTCAAAATTGCCATTCTATTAATTAAACCTTTTTTCTTTTTAAAGACGGTGTTTGGCTTTTCTAATTAGTCTTTTAAAGTAGGTAACGTTAAGTTGAAATACATTTTTCTGTTATAAAAATAAAAAACTACATAAACATTTAAAAAATGATGCGTCATAGGTGTAAACAAGGTACCAGTGCCGCTAGCGACATCTACAAAAAGCTTTGCCTGATACACCCCATTTTTAGTATCATCATGTTAGTAGTTTTATTTTATTGTTTATTTATGATGTACATTGCGTATTTATATATTATTATGTGATATTGTTACGTATGTTATAATACTGTTAAGAATAACTTAATTGATGATTGCACTACCATCTATACTATCTACATGACATAATTATAATTTTGTGTTTGTTTCGGGGATAGCCAATTATTGTAAATTATAATGTTAAACCCTGAATGTTATAGGGTTTTTTATATGCAAACTGTAATAATAATTCAGCCACAGAAAAATGTAATGCGGGGTAGGCAGTAGCATGAGCCGGAGCGGCGATGGGGTCCGCAACCCATCACGCATGGCCCAAAAACGCGGATCGAGGACAGATGAGTGCCGACTTGGCACCTGGAATGTCCGGGGAGGGATGAAAGATAAGATGAATGAACTCCTAGATATGATGGATGAAATGAAGTTGGATGCGATTGGCGTGACCGAGACCAAGCGGAGGGGTAGTGAGATGCAGGACTTGCCGGGAGGGGGGATCGCGCTCTGGTCGGGAGTGGGAGACAGCGATCGCGGTAGTCAGGGGGTGGGCATCTTACTATCCGGCCGCTTGGCCGACAGTATGTACGAGTACTGCCTGGAAAGCCCAAGAATGCTCTGGGTTCGACTGAAAATAGGGCTTAAAAAAATATTTATAGCCGTGGTTTACGCACCAGTAAGCTCAGCCCCACAGCAGGAACTGGAGAACTTTTGGAACCAGGTCAGGTCAGTTCTAGATTTGGCAGTTGGGAATGAAAATATAATTTTATGTGGCGACATGAATGGATGGGTGGGGACACGCCGTGCAGATTACGAAACGGTCCTAGGTGATTTTGGAGATAGGAGAGTAAATGATGCAGGTAAGCTTATTCTTGACGTGTGCTTAGAAAAGAATATTTTTGTGTCCAACACAATGTTCGCTCACAAAGATATTCACATGTATACGAGAACGATGAATAGTGAAAAGAGTATGATTGATTTAATAGTAGTTGATGAAAGACTGCGAACACAGGTTTTGGATACTAGGGCATATCGTGGGCCGGAATTGGGAACAGACCACTACCTAGTAATTACAAGGATTAGTGGTCTGTTCACAAAATGGCGCCACCGACGATCAGGTGGCAATGTGTCAGCAGTAGAAAGAATAAAGAGTGAAAAGTTACAAGATGATAGTGTGAAAGAGGAGTATATGAAACGCGTCAAAGATAAACTTATCAATTTGAAAGATGTGAGCAAAGATGTAGAAGAATGTTGGAAGTACCTTAAAAATGGTATGGTAGAATCGGCAAAAGAAGTATGTGGAATAGCAAAAAAGCGAACAATCAAAGGTGACGCGTGGTGGGATGAAGAGGTCAAAGATTCGGTAGAAAGAAAGAAGAAAGCTTGGATAGATTATGTTGGTTCGCTAAATATGAATGAAAGTATGATAAGAGAAAAGAAGAAGATGTATCATCGCTGCAAGAATGAAACAAAATCTTTGGTTAAGGAGAAGCGTGAAAGATGTAAAGAAATAGGTGAAAACAGGATGACGAGCAACTTTAAGGAGAACTCCAAACTTTTCTGGAGGGAAGTTAGGAAGGCCAAAGGTGGCTTGTCATCTTGTCGAATGAATAGAGTGAGATCAAAGAGCGGCAACATTCTTGCAAACACAAATGAGGTGTTGGAGCGATGGAGTGAATATTTTAGCGAGATGTATGCTAGTGGTACTCCTAACGACGTTACGACGGGTACTTTACCTCCAGAGCTACCCACAAATACAACGTCCACATTTAAGGAGGAAATAAGTGTGCAAGAATTGCAATCGGCAATTAGAAGCCTGAAATGTGGCAAAGCAGCGGGAAAAGATCGAGTGCTCGCTGAAATGATCAAATACGGAGGTATACCAGTCTGGAACGCTTTCCACCTGCTGTGCAACCTTTGCTGGCAGGAGGGAAGAGTACCGGAGGACTGGCAGCAATCAGTCATCGTTCCTTTATACAAAGGTAAAGGATCTAGATTGGACTGTGCCAACTACCGAGCAATTAGTTTGATCAGTTTGGCGAGCAAGATGTATGGCAAGATTCTCACGAAACGCCTGCAAGAGAAGACTGAAGGTCTTTTATGGGAGGCACAAGGAGGCTTTAGACCTGGAAGAGGATGCACTGACCAAGTCTTTTCGCTCCGCAATATCACAGAGAAGTTTTTGGCCTTAAACCAGAGGGTTTTCTGTGCTTTTGTGGATTTGGAGAAGGCTTTTGATAGAGTTGTAAGAAAGAAGCTTTGGGACATTTTGCCGGAGTATGGAGTTGATGACAAACTGCTACAAGCTATACAGTCCCTGTACAAGGACTGTAAAGCTTGTGTGCGGGTGGAGGGAGGTATGTCTCCTTGCTTTGAATCCCAAATGGGCGTCAAACAGGGCTGTGTGCTTTCCGCCAGATTATTTACCCTATATCTCGACAAATGTCTAAAAAGAGTGAGAGAGAGTAACTGTGGGATAAAGATGAGTGATTTAGTGGTGAACTGCCTGCTTTATGCAGATGATGCTGTTCTCATGGCATCGTCCGAACAACAACTGCAATCACTAGTCACAGAAATGAAAGAGGGATGTGCAGAAAAAGGACTCCGTTTGAATGCGAGAAAAACCAAGGTACTAGTGTTTGAAAGAAGAAGGATGACAACCGTGACGATAAAGATTGATGATGAAACTCTAGAACAAGTAAATGAAATTATATATCTGGGCAGTGTTTTCACTGCGGATGGGAAGTATGATAGGGATGTTGAAAGAAGAGTGAACGCGGGAAATAGTGTCAACGGTGCCCTGGGGTCACTGATAGCCAGTCGGAATGTCAGTGACAAAGCTCGACTCGCCATACACAATGCCATGCTGGTACCAACACTTATGTATGGAAGCGAGACGTGGATATGTCAGAATACGCATGAGAGTAGAGTTAATGCAGTAGAAATGAGATCGTTGCGTCGGATATGCGGCGTCACTTTGACGGACCGCATACGTAATGACGAAATACGAAAAAGGGTAGGTATGAAAGAAAGCATAGGGACAAAAATAAGGAAAGGCATGCTACGATGGTTCGGGCATGTTGAAAGGATGAATGCAGAGAGATTGACGAACCAGATATATAATGCGAAAGTCGTGGGTAAAAGAGGCCCTGGCAGACCTAGACTCACATATTACGACCAAATTAATAAAACAATAGCTGAAGGTGCGTTGAAAAGCCATCGAAACAAAAGGGCATGTATGAAGAGGTTGATGAATGTCGAAGAAGCGAAAGAGGTATGTCGTGACCGTGACAAGTGGCGCTCAATTGTCTCTGCCTACCCCGCAAGGGATTTGGCGTGAAGATATGTATGTATGTCTTAAAAGGTTTGGCTGTCAGAGAATGCCTATAGCGGCATTAACTACACCTTTGTACATAGTGCAGTTAAGTTTTTAAATAAATAATTATATTTTTTTGAAAGCTGATTAACTACATTTGTTAAAGGGACTCCTAAAAATATTGGAGTGTGCGAACGAGAGGGATGCAAAGCTTAACAACCCTCTTAATAAATTCAGTATATTTTATACATAGTTTACAATTAAATACATACAAATAATCAACTAACGATATCCTATCTAAAGAAGCTAAAATATGACTAACTATCTGCAATTGTTATTATTTATTTTTGTTCAACAATTAATTAAAATGGACATAGCCAGGTTTGATTTCATACGCCCTGCTTATTCGTACAAAGTGAAAATCATCATAATTTAACAAGAATAAAATGACTGATGATACTGGGTGATTGTCCACTAAACTCTATTCTAAATTTAGACTATTTTAATTGGCTAAAGATGTAATTAAGTGCTTACGTAGTACGGTGATGCATGTGAGGGTTTGCATCGTTCGTGTGTGAGTCACGACACATGCACATCTCGCACATACTGTCTTCATACCTGAAACAAACAGAAAGTTGGTCAGTTAACTGCCGAATTAACACTCGTTAGCAAAAAACATTGCAAAAAGAGATCGAAGGCCGTGGAACAATCGCATTTACATGTAGCAAATCATCAACTTTGTCAAGTCCTAACTGTCCACTGTTCAGGCAATTATCAACAACGCCTATTGCTATTGGCTTAATAAACTTGTTAATGTGTATTTGGTACCTAAGTAATTTATTCCCTTATTAAAATAAATTTAAACTGTCGTTAAGTCGTCTGTGAATTTAGACGCAGAGATGCCGGGTTCGATTCCTGAATCGGGACACATTATTTGTGATATTTCTCGAGATTGGTACCCTAGAGACATCGACGAGCTTGCCACTTATCATGATGTGCCTATAGTAAAGTTAATTATATAATTACTAAAAGACTATTAAAAAATAACTTGGATTGTGCTTTTATTTGTGGCTTCTTATGAATAAAATGTACATAACGTCTATGTTTTCATGTATGATAGTTTAAAACATAATCCAAGCATGACACCATGACCAACTGCCATCAGTAGTACAAACCCACTCGTCAGTACGCGAAATCCAAAAATGAGAGCAATAGACATTAGTCACTGACAACTAGGGTTGCCAACAGTACTATAATATATATAGCATTCTACTATATTTCGGGTCTGTTTACTGTTAAACAAATTCATAATAAGTACGCAGCATACTATATTTTTAACACTATAATCTAAAAAAAACAAAGCATCATTTAAAAAAATGAACGCGCCTTTATATTTTAACTGGTGCAATAAATAATATTATTTGTAATTTCTTTGCTTTTTCTATAAAATACTATATTTTGTATTGGCTTATTAAAAAAAAATACTATGCCGAATAAATGTTGGCAACCCTACCGACAACTCAAATCAGCCTACTATCATTTTTTATATGTATGACAGGATTTAAAAAAAAAAACTATGGCGTAGACCAGTCGATAAGACAGCAGATTTTGACTCGGAGTACTGTGTTTAATTACTAGCCGAGAGCACATCAAAACTCTTTTTCTGGCGCTCCAGACATTGAAGAAGAATATTTGGCCTCAAATAAGGTAAAGTTGGCTAGATGTAAAAGCTCTCGTTCAAAAATAAAGTTTGGAAAACTTCTTCATAAACATCTCGGTCAAAAAAAAAATGCAAAGTGGGACCGTACGAGGGAGGGAAGCAATAATGTGAAAATATTGAGGTCTTGCCGGCAGATTGTTCCAAGAACCGGCTATCACGAATGAATACGAAACAAAAACGATTTGTGACTCACAAGCATTATACCTATCAATATCTAATCGATATATTCGTACGTATAACATTGATAAATTTGTATTTATCGCTTGAATGGCTGCACGAACTTTCACTCGAGATAAATCTATATAAAATAGTTGTTTCTTTTTCACTACATTTTAATTGAGAAGCGTTGACAATGCCGTATAATAGATACGAAATTTTGTTGTAATTCTTTACGTGCGCAATCGCCGATTGGAATGCGGTTTACCGCGCCAGAGCAACTTCGGCAATTTAATGAGATCCACACTAACTAGGAATTCCAAATATCATATAGATATAAAGAACGACCTTGACACTTCAAATTAATAATGAAGACAATATAACATACAATTCTAACGGAACCTTTCCAATTTTCACTCTACCCCTATGTATAAAATCATACATAACTAATTTGAACTAATAGCGTATAAAAAAATGAATTTCATTGAACGAGAAGATTTTTTAAATAATGAAACTACACGTGACATCGCGCCCACCTGATGGTATGCGGTATAGTCTCTACTCTGTATAGTGGTACAGCCGGCCTAACAAGATGCTTTTTCACACTTTGCTTGAAGAATAAGGTTATAGAAATAGGGAAACCCACAGGCTGTGAGAGCATTTCACATCTTCAGCGTGCGACACATGTAAGAGTCTTCAAATGAGTACACGTACGGAAAGTGGCTAATATCGGGGAGCATATTATATAGAGAAGAAGGGATAAGGTTATAGAGCTGTTTAAAACACTCAACCCGTGGTATAGCTTTTAGAACAAGCTCAGAGAAGCAACAGTGTTAGGTCGTTAAAGGCCAAAATTTTGCAATATTGTTGTGACTGAAGGTGAGGAAATCCTACTGGGCCCTATTCTGTTACTTAAGCGTCAACACGTTATATAGTGGAATCTCTTAACTGAACTGTCAGTGTAAAACGCTATTAAAATTGGTATTCTCGTATAAATGTTTCCACTACAGGACGCAGCAAAATAACGTTACGATGCATTCATTTAAAAAAAAAACTATTATATATTTGCTTTAGTATTTGCCATATTTTTGATTTATTACCTAATGTGTGTATAAATGTTTTATATATTTAATGTAAATATATAATCTTAGTTTAATTATTATATGCGTCGCATCTCAGGGGGACAGCACATAAAGCGGGAGCCGCGGCGGAAAATGCGGAGTCCAGCAAGCGGCGCAAGAATGTAAGTATATTAAAAGATTACATATTTGTGCCGTTTGCTGTAGAAACTCTGGGCCCATGGAGTCCAAGCGCAAAAAAGTTTTTAAAAGACATAACACCGCGTCTTGTCGTCTCCTCCGGTGTCAAGAGGGCTGGCTCTTTCTTCGCTCAGAGAATCGGTATTGCAATTCAGCGAGGAAATGCAGCCAGAGCGTTCTTGCCACCATTCCACGCGGACGGGACTTATATCCCTATCCTTAATATAAATATTAATTTATATGTTGTAAATTAATATAAACCTTGTTAACTTTATTATAAATTCGCGGCGGACGTATATTAAGTATTTAGTTCACGTTATCCCAATGATTTTGAAGTTGCAGTGTCCGAGTGGAAAACGCTATTTTGACGTAAGGTCGGGCTATGATCGGAAAACCTCGGGCTAAAAGTGGTAATAAATAACATAATTCACTATTTTGACAATCTAACGTTTGCGCTTAAGTAATGGAATACGACTGCAGAATGGTTTCTTGTATACAATTAAGTATGTCAATAAAGTTTTCATTTAGATTTTACTTATTTAATTATTGTGTCCTAATTGAGTGTTAGACAGTGGACTACATGCTGTAAATGTCAACGAATATAAACCGGGTCGTGTTAAAGTAACAAAGGCATCATTATGAATGAACGGTTCGAAAATACGGTGTCTATTGACGTCACTGAATAATCAGACGTAATGGCACAGGCAATAAGGTATATGGCGAGTTCGCATGACGATAAATTTGGAGAAATGGGTCTGCCAACGCCCGAACATGACGCGCCCAGGCTAGACGCAAAGTAGGTGCTTCGGTTACTAGGTATCGATTTGTCAGGAACAGACAAAAGTCTAGTCTTCATTGTGTTTTCCTGAACAATATTTGGAATCAAATTACTTAGAATACCTGCTCTATATTCAATTCAATGTTTAAATGATGCTCAAAAAATTATAATGTTTAGTTAAAGTATCCATTGGATAACCTTCTGGATATTTTAGTTTGACCTGCTTATTCTTTCCTAAATGAAACAACGTCGGTTTGTCTGACTATACTTACTTACATAACGTTAGTATTGTCTGCAGACAGGCTAAATTCATTGTTTTCATAATGTTAGTTATTACTTGGCTTTAATTCCTATTAGTGTTAAGTGCACGAGAAATTCTTGGTAGGCAACAGTGGAAATAAATTTAAAGAAATTTCAAATTAACTTATAGTTTTTATAGCATCTTTTCCATGTTACTATGATATTTTCAAGAAAAGTGGCATTCTTAACTTGCTACCAGCAAGTCCACATTTTGACAAGCAACTATTTAAACAAGTTTTGTTTCCTAGAATGAGCGTGACCTTGGCTTTTATAAACCTTGTAGGTAATTGTATAATATTAAATGAAAAAACTTTTGTACTTGGTGAAATTAAAGTTATAACTGGAATTCAAATTAGACCAACTAGACAAGATATTTTTAACTCGGTTGGTTTTTTTTTTTAAACTACAATGAATTAGGCACAACAATGAGAAGCCGGTTACGAGTATATAAGATTAGAATGAAAAAGGAAGTCTCGTTTCAACACATATCATAGTAATGGGAGCATCGTCATTATTCGAAGCAAGTAGACCATCAACTGGAGGTTAATAGGTAACAAGGTCATTCAAATTATTCGTACTGCATCAATCTACTTAATCCCGACAGAATCCGATGAGAAGCCGGCCGAACATCGTCATCCATTTGATGTGCAATTTTAACATCATCAAAAGTATCTTGCTCAACATTAGCCTGTAATATTGCACAACACTTAACAATAACAATGAAGGCACTAAGTATTTTTTTAAATACAGGAATAATTGCGAAGAGCACGAAAAGGTGTAAAACGGATAATTGTACCGACATACTGTCACGCAAATTACTGCCAAATCAAAAGTTTGGGCAATCGAGGTATTTAGTTACGCTTCATCGACAGCTTAATTACATTATGAAATTGTCGAGGAAAAACTTCAATGAAAAAAAAAAGATGAAAATAGGCAAGATAATAAATATTCTGTATTATGTGAACTTACACAAAATATGTAAAGATAATTGTTAAACAAAGTCTAGCTAAAGGCTCACTCTGATAGAAAAAATAGAGGCATATCGAGTACTATGAGGTGCAACAAAAAAAAGGAAGTTTATTGGTAGTGATGGAACGAAGTGATACTTTACTATTAACCAATAAAAAATAAAAAAACGAATGTCCGTTCATCAGCATCGCATTGTTCCTACTAAAGTTTGTAACTTCAAAATTTCAGAGTAGCTGCTCTGGTTCGTCAACAAAGAGCTAAATCAACAGAGACGGACTACTCGCACAAAACTAATAAACCCTGACACGATGTTAAAATAAACACTAATCTGTTTAAAAGCTAACTCTCAAGTCTAGACAGACGCAAAACCGGTACTCTATAAGAACCAATTCCACCAAGTAGAAAGCAAGAATTGCAAAAAGAAATGCAGTTTATATTACAAATAGCACTTCAATTAATTGAGCAGAGATTAAAAATAATGCAACTGTCCACTTAAAAACACATTTATTTTATGGCACAATATAATGTTTTGAAAACAACGTAAATAATACAGGCTACCATTAGCCATGGTAATAGACATAAAGTATATTCTAATTTACCCAACTGTACAGAAAGACGTAATATGATTGACGTAATAGAAACAAATTTAGATCAAGACATTGATGATTATGTTAACAGAGAAGTGCATGAGGGCAAATATTTTTGAACTACGTAAACAAAAGTTAGAATTGTTATTGGCAACAATCAACAAAAAATATTTGTAAGCAAATTCTATTATTAGCATCTGCACTTATACTAGATTGCGGGGGCGAGTCTCTGACACTCGCTCCAAAAGGTCAACTCGAGTTTCAGTTTGTTTTGTAAATTTTACAATTGAGTTGTGAGCGCTCGTGCAAACATAGTAAACAAATAAATTTGTTGACTCAAAAATTAAATTGTCCAGTTAGATGTAAAACGACTTAAAGTCAATCATATAAAATGAAGGAGGCCGTCAAACAAATCAAAGTGCCAAGATGAGAAACATCTAATTAAAATCCACTTCTGACTGGGCTAGTCGCTTGCCCTCAAGCGCCGCCGCACTGAGACGCCACTGACACAGAGAGCGCCATGTGATAAAAAGAACCGTGTCTTCTAAACTATAACCAATCTTCATACTCACACGCAACAATAAGAAAATTCTAGAATCGTCAAATAGCCACTACCACTTGAACAGTATACTCGTATATACTCGCACTTATTAGATTAGATCTATATTGGATTATATTAGCATATGAATTGAGCTAAAGTAAATATAACATTATAGATTACCACGATGTTACCGTCAATACGGAAAAGTAGGCGGAAGTGACTGATAACATGGGACTGATTTGGACATATTCGTATTTTGAATAATATAATTTGTTTTTAGGGTTCGTTGTAATTTGCCTTTTATCTTCGAGTTTACAAGAGAGTTACAAGACTAACTACTTTTTACATTGCCAAGTTTTTTCAGTCGAAGCGACACGCAAGTGGGCGTGTAACGCAGGGCGTCTGCTACGTCATCCATAACACCGCCAATTTCGCAAGGTATCTTAATACGAAATAAGGGATATAATTTAGCTGTCAGAATGAACTTAAAGGGGTCTGAAGTTTTGTACCCATCTAAAAGCTCAGCGTTTAATGTTTTTAGATGCATGGTTATATGTTTTAAAAAACCTGTCGGTTTACATATCCAATGCGATAATGTTGTTTGCAAATATTTTATTTTCAATGTGTGTGATGCTCTATGATTGCACAGCTTGCAATCGCATAATCATTTGAAAATTACAAGTAAATTAATTTCAATACTTATTTGTATCTCGATAATGGTTTTTGTCTCTTTCCGGCAATTTTTTTAACGATCACATAAAAAAACAATTCAAAAGTTATTTAAATTTTCTCATTAACTTTTGGTTTCAATATATTTTCTTTGACTTATAAATGTGTGTCACGGAGCCAGTGTGCCAAATGGGTTTTAGTAACAAAAATGTGAATTCTGCAAACATACCTTTATGCTTCCAGCAATACGCTACGGGGGTAATGTACTAGTGAAACCAAGGGCAACGAACGAGAATAACCTCCCATTATGTTAACGAGTGTTTGACATTATTGGAAAACATTATGAAATGTAGGTCCTATTAACATTGGTTTAGAGCGGTGGTGGATAGTTCCAAAAAGGTCGCGGTTCAAACTCTGACATGTACCAATTAGTAATACACTTCCTCATAGATTTACAACACCACCGTTTCCGTACCTCGGAGAGCACTTTAAGCCGTCTGGTATGACTAATATCAATTAGTGGAATCGTTAGAGGATTGTTAAGCATTGCCTGTCGCTTGCAACATTTTCAAAGATTTGTTAATTTGTTAGATTTGATTGGTACTTTTGAGATATGTAGTCAATCAACTGTTTACGAGTAGAAAATAACATTACGGGCATTTAAAGACACATTTTTAGTATGAATTTCTTTAAACACCCATTGGAAGTAAAAGTAACTTTTGCATTTAGTTTAATATTTATTTTCTCCTTTTAACTCCTCACATTTTTTATGTCGTTCTTGCAATCTACAAGGTATTAAGCTAGTATTTTTCTTTAAACACTCATTTCAATACCTTATTTTATTTTGTATATTTTAATGTGCATAAAGATTCTTTTACTTTACTTTTAGATACCCACCTAATTTTCGACTAAGAAAAAATATTTAATTTCTTTCCTCTATTTACAAAAATAATTTTATGTATTCTATAGGTATGTATCTCTAAATTATAGTGAAGGTCTAGCACTCTATGGTCTACGGGGCGGGATGATTAACATCTACAAAAAGGATAGACTTAATACTTATATTAATCAATCAATCTATGTTTTTGGAGTACTTCTGAACTTCTGAGTAAAACATAATAAAAACATAATTAACAGAATAGTTGACGATTTTGTCCGCCATCCCTGAATCCCACAGAATTTAATGCTATAAACTAGCAGTTAGAGAGAGACATATTTTCCTGTCTGCTCATATTTTGCTATACATAAAGTTTTATCCCCGTCGCGTGCTAGTCCCGTGGTAAAGTGAATGTGATAGCACTTTCGAGCAAAAGTAATTTTCATATTCACAATTTATGTAACAAAGTATTAATTTTAGTATCAAACTAATTTGGTAATGGATACATTGAATCACACTAGGAAAATTCCGTTTGGTATTCCCCAATAATATGAGCGAGCGTTCGTTATGGAGTGGGCAGGTAATGAAACTGTATAATTTGATAGGTCAATTAGGCTGATGACTGCGACACTAAACTTTCAAACGTGTCACACGAAGAATAATATCCATCTTTCTAATGGAAAATTAAGTGTCAAGTCTTCTGCCAACAGCGTTAACAGGACGTTAACGTGAATCAGGCGAAGGCGGCCCGAGCCATGTTACGTTCCGTTATGAATTCCAGATTGACGCTCAGGTTGAAGGTCCGGATCTACAAGATGTTCGTCCGTTCCCGCCTCACTTTTGCTGCACCAGCCTGGCCCCACCCTTCTAGCCAAGACCAATAAGGACAAGAAGAAGACAAAGTCAGCAGAACATATCGCTCAGAGTGGTCTCCCGAGCGCCATAGTTCGTGCGTAATTCCGTCATAGCTATGCCTACTATTAAGGAGTTTGTCGTCGGCCTGACTAGACGTATGTTCTATCGGGCCGACAACGGACACTTCAAGCATCTACAGAATATCGCTCCCGTCTTGCGCTACGACCCCTAACGGCAGACCACTATTACTACTATTCGTAAGCGACACGGGCGCTGTTATACCAGTAACGGGTATTACCAGCTGAGATCCTACCGGGGAGAATGGGGGAATGTCACCATCCCCAACCCAGGGCCTGGACGACCCCACTGTCTGTCGTTAGGCATTATACAATTTATATAAAACATGGTAGAAACAAAAGTAAGTTGAGGAAGTAAAATTAAAATTTGCATTTTTCCCGAGTAATTTTTATATAGCTATAAAGTCATAAAGCTTTTGATTGCTATTATTACTGTAATGTGCAAAGGTGTTGAAGACCACGTAGTTAACTTAAATTGGCCATTAAACCATAACCAAATAGAACAAATATAAGATGGAGCGGGCATTGGTTATTGAATCATGTTTATGTATTTTTAGTTCATCTACACAACATTGCGGATACTACCATCTCAATTTCGAAGCATACAAAGCCTATAATAGAGCGTAGAGTCGAAATATAGATACATCAGTTACAAGTCGTTTAACCTAGATTGAGGACATGCATTGTGTGGCTTGTCTGGCTGGTGTCTCGACGCTTTCTTCTGCCCGGGGCCCGAGAGGGGCTACTCTTTAAATCCGAACTTATTAAATACGAAACTTGATAGTTTAAAATTAAATGATTGGTACTTTATTTATTTAAATATAATATAATAGATAGAATTTGAAACATTTATATTCGTCAGGGAACTGACATATCTGTCCAAGATATTAAGTTATAATTTATTAATATATTACACACTAAGTGCTCGTACGCACTAACTCCAGAGTGAACCAATCCCCGGTGCAATCGTTTTATTCAACAAGATCGCGAAGTCTGATGACGTTTTCAAATCATTAGATGCAGAAAGCAAACAAGTTGTCTTATAAAACTTAAGAAATTGTCTGAACACTGGCTGAAGGTGCACTAAAAAGCCTTCGCAACAAAAGGGCATGTATGAAAAGGTTGATTAATGTCGACGAAGCGAAAGAGGTATGTCGTGATCGTGTCAAGTGGCGCTCAATTGTCTCTGCCTACCCCACAAGGGATCTGGCGTGAAGATATGTATGTCTTAAGTAGAGCGATTTTTTGCATTCTTCCAGCTCTAAAAGTAGTGTACACTAAATTGTACGATTGGTTATCGGCGTTTGTGAAATTCTACTGAACCGCCTTTCAAACGTCGCGTCGCGTGCGCATTGTGTAGTTCAGCAAAAGTAACTGCCAGACACGTACTTGCAGGGTGCGTAACTGGTCTTGAAAAGGCACAATCGCGCCATCACGACTAAGTCCTTAAAAAGTATATTAGGTAGCATAATTCTAAGACTTTTGTCCATCAAATATTATCAGACGAACTTTAAAGTTAACGAGGGTTTTTAAATGACCAGTCACTCCTTGGCTTTCATCGTTTATCATGGAGGCAGTTAATGCCAAGTTAGTATACCAGTAAATATCTCTTAAACATAATTTTAGTTTGAATGGTACAATCGTAAATCAGAGCCAAGCTATTGAATAGCTATTACATAGCAAACTTTCAATTTCCTTATGAATGGTGTGCAAAATATATTTCATCTAACTTTGCTACTAAGTCCATATTGTTGCTGAAGCTTTATTCTTGTTATAAATATGGTAAGTAGGTATTAAGTTTACTTCTAAAAGCCAAAACATTTTTTTTTATTTCTTATTTATTATTGCTTCACTACACAATAATTATTCCGTCATTCATTATCACAGCCAATATTTAATTTGACTGCAGAAATATATAATTTTATTTCATATTTGCAAAAAATAATATTACCACTACTTTTTTACTTTATTTTCATAATTGAATGAAAGTTATTTAAGGTTAGGTTGGCTGGTTTCACGGTAACTACAAGATAACCATTAACTGCTGCAGAATGAGCTTCCATAACATATCGATCGCGGAAGTATCAATTCCTGTAAGGGACAAATACCCGATTTATCAGGAGAGCAAAAAGAAGATTTTTTACTACCAAAACTGCTTGTATCTTTTTTTCTTCTTATCCTATTTGAATGATGTGTATGGAAAAGTTTCTTGAAATTCGTTGTTATTTTTACCTATCTAAGTAGTCATAAGCTAAACCCTACAGTTAAAGAAGTAGATGTCCCTTACGTTAATGAAAAATTAAGTTCCTGTCCTTTAAACTAACCAAACTGGTGATCAAAACTATGTCGGATTGCTGTAAGTGACATGTAAACACTTAAACAATAGTGAAAGGATTATAATAAAGTGTTGAATGTAATGTAAGTATTCCAAATTGCTAGTATTTACAACCTTTAAACCACTAAACTAGATTTTCAAGGTCTTATAACAGCTATAAAAAAGTAAAGTATCATTAATCGTAAAATTATCATAACTTAAATTACTCGTAAATGCTCGGAAAGTTTTTCATAAATCGGTTATAAAAAGGTGGCCCTAGAAAATCTCCTATAGCTTATGCACCAAGTAAGTATTAATATTGTAATAACTTAAAGAAAAGTTAACAACAATTAGCGTCCAACAAAATCACAATATTGCGATATAGTCAACGAAAGCAGACAGGCTGTAGACGGCAATGACGGTTCAAAGACCCGGGTTAATTGAACATTACAGCGCCATAGCCTCTGGCGGACAAAGGAAATCGTGATGATGTTAGAGAGAGAGGTCGATAGAGTATTTCAAATTCAAATTATTTAACATAATAGTTCGTAAAGTAGATACAATCAATACAAAAAAGAAAATATAAAGAAGAAAAAAATATACCGCGTGGTATAGCAAGTACTAAACTAATACAAATCCCTGGTCTGCATACTAGGCTATACTGTCATGTGGCTATTGACAATTAAAAATAAGGTATCCTAATCATCACAGTCCCTAGAACACAGAGTCCTAGATGTTGGAGATAAGCCTTCCACAAAATTCTGGAGAATTCGCCCTTCACTCTGGCCAGACGGGATTTTTTATAACAATTATATGTACACAGGTCGGAATTAGTAAAACCGGAACCGACACGACTTGACGTGCTCTCCGAGGCATAGGGACGGTGGTTTTTTTTTTAATCTGTAGCGATAGCTAAGCTGAAGATACTAAAATTTCAAAATTCAAAATTATGACCTTGACAAGTTGGTTTTGACAATTATTGATATTAGGATTCTTTGTTAAAAGTTATGTTATTATTTTATTAAAACCATTTATTAACAAATATCTGCAGTATTATTCATTAAAAAGCTATAAATCTATAACAAATATAGGTGAGACCTAACCCCAAGGTTCTTAAAGGATTATTAAGATATTTTTTGTTTTACGCGTTTCATAACAAAAAAATCTTCTTAATTCATAGTAAAAGTAAAGTATCATCACGACCGTTTCTCCTCCAGGGTGGTCAGAAACCACGCTTACAAATAAGCGGATTCACATTAAGCCAACTTTACTATAGGCCAATCATGACAAGTGGCAAGCTCGTCGATGTCTCCAGCGTACCAAACTTGCGAAACATCACAAATTAAATAATAATTAAATGTATTACTTATACATTAATAAATATTTTTGTGTCCCGACCAGGAATCGAACCCGGTACCTCCGAGTCTAAATCCACGGACTTACCGCTAGACCACGGAGGCAGTAATTCATGCTTCGAGAAACTAAACTACATAAAAAAATGTAAACTTCATAGTAGCTAATGATGTTCGTCATTTAATGGTTTCAAATGAAATGTAGGTTGTGATTGTAATTCTAGAAGTGAAGTATAAAACAATACTAAGAGGGCACAATGCGGTCGTGTAATGTGAGGCAAATGGTGCGCACTTCCTCGCTAACAATCAATGCTCGCATACCAATCGGTTACTTTTTGCGTTCTTCTCAAAACCAGCACAAAGTATCAGCTTTAAACATTATATGGTAATAATTTACACCGCGAACATAAAAAGGGCAATTGAGATTCGCAAAAGATACTCCTGATAATTTGGCATTTTTATATTATACCTTACTTGCCAAGCAAAATAAAAATACCATGTTTTTTTTATTAACTGCTAAAGTGTTTACTGTGAACATTTCTAGAGTCGAATAGTAAAAAAGTAAAGTAAAGTATCATCACGACCGTTTCCCTTTCGGGGTGGTCAGAAACCACGCTTATAAAGAAGCGGATTCGCATTTAGCCACTTTTACTATAGGCCAATCATGACAAGTGGCAAGCTCGTCGATGCCTCTAGCGTACCGAACTCGAGAAAATCACAAAAAAAATATATTAATTAAATGTATTTATTGACATTAATAAATATTTTTGTGTCGTTCGATATTTCGATCGTAAGCTGACACGGCCCCCTTACAGCCACGAATTTTCATTTATTGACATAAATATTGTAGTTTAATACAATTTTTATGTATATTTAGATTGTAAGCTGACACAGCCTCTTTATTTATTTATTTATTTAAAAACTTAATTGCACTATGTACAAAGGCGGACTTAATGCCGCTAGGCATTCTCTGACAGCCAAACCTTTAGGACACTAGGACAGTTTGCATGGTAAGTAGGTGCAATAATAGATATAAAATAACAATTTATAAAACAAATACATAAAAATAATACTTACTATTACATATACAAATACGTAAATAGGTTATATTATATATATAATATATACACTAATACATATAAAATAAAACTACTCATGTGATGAAGGAAGCGGGACAAAAGTAGACGTCGCTCGTTGTGAATGTGTGAAGAGAGTGGCAATACAATAGAAGTAAAAAAAATAGTTTAAGTTAAAGATAATATTTGTACACCCCATTTTTAAATATAGCACGACTAGAAGCTTGTCTAATATCCTGAGGTAATTCATTCCATAGATTTGCGGCGACGACAGCAAACGATTTAGAGACGAAAGAGGTGTGATGAGAGGGAATGGAAAGAGTGGAGTTGGAAGAGGAACGAAGGGTTCTTACGTGATGTGAGCTCAAAAAACTAAATAAATCTTTAAGATAGTTAGGTGTATCGGGTTCGTTGAGAATACTGTATAACAAGAACAGAACCCTACGATTCCGCCGTTTACGAATAGGCAGCCATTTAAGTTGATTCCGTGAAGAAGAAATATGGTCATATTTCCGCAATCCAAAGACGAACCTAATACATGCATTGTGTAATCTTTCCATTTTATTAAGATAATCTTGTGAAAGATCCACACAACATACGTCACCGTAGTCTAATATCGGCAGAAGAAGGGATTGTACGAGCGTAATTTTAGCTTTTAATGGCAAAAAGTTTTTTAATTTATTGAGAGAGTGCAAAGAAGAAAATATTTTACGGCTGATATTACTGATCTGCGGTCCCCAGGAGAGATGCGAATCCAGGTAAATACCGAGATTCTTAACTTCACCGGAGAACGGAATAGGCACGTTGTCAAACCGAACAGAGTCGATTAAATTCATGTCGACTTTGGATAATAGTCGGGAACTTCCAACAATTATTGACTGGCACTTGCTAGGATTGACAACGACACCATACCGCGCAGACCAAGAATATATACTACTGAGATCGGAGTTTAGCCAAACTATTGCACTATTGAGAGTGGTAACATCTGTCTGCACATAGAGCAGCAAGTCATCGGCGTACAGGTGGTAGTGGCAGTGAAGAGAGGAGGTGATACCATTAATAAATAATGAGAAAAGTAATGGAGAGAGTATGCCACCTTGTGGGACGCCTGTACTTACCTCACACCAGCTCGAGGACGCCTGATCGATGCGTACCCGTTGTTGACGCTTATGTAGATATTGAGAAAACCATAACAGTGCTTCCGGCGATAACCTCAGACGAGACAAAATAGCGATTAGCAAGTCGGGATCCACTGTGTTAAAGGCATTGGTGAAATCAATCAGTACAAGTACCGTAACTTTAGTTTCATCCATGCCGTTTCTGATATCTTCAGTTAAGCTGAAGTAGTGCTATGACCTGGGCGAAATCCTGATTGGTAAGGGTTTAGGAGTTGGTTTAAATTAAGGAATTCAGTTATTTGTTTGTGAACTGTGGACTCTAATACTTTTGAAAGGAATGGCAGAATAGAAATTGGACGAAAGTGATTAGGTAACGTAGGAGAGGAAATTTTGGGAAGTGGAATAATATTGGCGCTATTTAGAGCTACGAATTAATTTATTAAGCTGACATGTGTAATTTATTTTAGTCTATAAGCTGACACGGCCTTTTTACAGCCACGAATTAATATTAACTACCTAGTTCTAAGCAAAAACTTATTTATGGCAACAGTGTTTTAGTCAAAGATGATGGTATAGCTGATATGATGGGTCCACCCATAGTAGCTGCTGGTTATTTTATATTCTACATGATAATAAACTATGGTGAAAAAATGTATTGACAATATCCAAGTGTTGTTTGGGACAACCAAAGGAAATAAATGATTTAATTTGATTTGATTTGTCCCGACCAGGAATCGAACCCGGTAAGTACCTCCGAGTCTAAATCCACGGACTTAACCGCTAGACCACGGAGGCAGTAGAATAGTGCCAACATTTTTTAGAAATAATTAATAATGCTTAATAAGTAATTAGAAATAGTTAATAATAATATTTATTTAAAACTTTATTGCACGAAGTACAAAGGCGGACTTAATGCCCGTAGACATTCTCTGACAGCCAAACCTTGGGGACAAATTTGAACTATTATAGGTGCAATGAAAAAATGTTATAAGTTGGAAACAAAAATTAACAGCTTAATCATACACTTACATATTATACTATTATATATACTATAATATCAATATACTAAATACTAACACATACATATATATACACTTACTAACACCGTGAGGAGCATTTCAGGTAGTGTAGATATTAATATATTCAATTTATTACATAATTACTATCCATTTTTGTTAGTATAGTTAAAGAGTATATTTTATATGTTAAGTGTGGGAATTTAAAAAAAAAAACAAGTTTATAGGTTTTTCCTCAAACAAATGAAGTTTTTTCGAATTTCCTGTCACATTTACCCACAGTAATGTTATTTAATTACACAATTTTAAAGTAGACATTCAACTAAATTAAATACCATTGAATTAAAATAAAAAAACTGTTAAAAAACAGCAACCGAAATGACACTTTTGGTTTAATTTTTTTTTTGTTCTCTTCTCCCGATGGATGATGAATGAGGTGATAGGGAAGGCAAAGGGTCTAGCCCATACAGCCAAGTCTGACGTAATATATCTTTCTTTTTTATGAGTTAATGACATCATCATCAAATTCCAGATGTTGCAGAATTTGATGCTTTTCTTGGAGTCACTCACGGCATTATAGCTCAAACACGTCGGGTAAAATATAGGAGTTCACAGCGCGAGAAAACCGCAAAAAATTAACTGCAACTTGTGCCTCATATTTAAAGTCCAATTTATCGTTTCCCATAATTATTTACATTGTAGCACATTATTAAACAAAACAACACCACCTTTGACCAATAATATCCACAGTAAATTAATTTACAAAATAAAAACTTGCACATGACGTGTCCGCGCAAAATGGCGCGAAGCACTCCTTTTGGTTTAAATTAAGAAAATAAATATTTTTAAAAATAAAATTGAGATAAACGAACTAATTTGATTTTCTCGGTAAATTTTACTTTATGTAAAAAAAATATTTTTTTACTCGATGTCTGATTGCTGCTCGCCTATTTAAAAATAATAAAAATAAAATCCTGTGTTACATATATTATAGGTGTACAAATTAAAACATTTATTTTTGCAATGAATAGGGCATCAATTAAATAACAGTATTCATAGAGTTTTGTAATTGCGGTTGAGGTGGTGGGGGAACAGGAAGCCGGTTTGAAATGGCGTTCCGGGAAGCTGTGGTAGACGTAGCACAGACGCTAGTGACGTCATCACTTCGCTCGACGAAGCGAGAGAGCTCCAGCCAACTGGGACAACTTTTAACGATTACAGCTTTAAAATCAGTGAAATGTTTTAAGCAATGATTACTGTTTTGTTAATAATTATTGTAATACGTTCAATAAGTTCTCGCTATACAAAATAAGTAGTAGGAGTGGTGGTGGCTTGGTTGTAAGAATACTTACCTTAAAATCCCAATAACGTCGAATCTAACCCCGGAATTTACTGATGAGAAATAAACTTTTGTTAGGTACATTCATCATTTACAACACCATGTTTCGGTGCGTTAGAAGAGCACGTCCCGGTTCCACTAATATCAACTTGTTAATAAATTATTATTAAAAGTTATCTCGCCAACCTATCTAGCCAGAATGGAGAGTGTAGGCCAAATTCTCCAGACGTTTCCCAAAAGTCCCATCTCCAACAGTGAAGATCTCATTGTACTAGGAGCTGTGATGAAATGAATAATAAACAAATGTACAGTTGACAAACCCCAGATAACATAAAATAGTTACAAGATTAAAAATTAAATGCATAGTTTATGTAAGAAACTAAACAGTTAAATCAACAAAGCAACATCTATTGGAAGAAAGCTAGCGTGACAGAAAATGGAAATGCAGCAGCAAGCGATCGTGGCTTCAAAGAAAGCACCGGCTGCGCTCGGCGGTTATTCTTGAATCTATTCACTACCATGGCCACAACGACCGACAATGATTTAAAAATATCTTCAGTAATTATGTTTGTTTAGATAATAAGCTATGGTTTGGGAACGAAGAAAGTTTTTTAAACAAACAAAAACCTTGAAGTAAAAAGGCAACTCCTTGAACGACGTCACGCCAATAACAACTATTAAAATGGAAACGCTTGACGTGAAGGTCGCGGAGTCAACGAACAGGACTCCACGCCACCTGTCTCCGGCTATGAGCATGGAAATGAAAATAATAATTATCGTCAAGACAAGACTCAATATGCAAAAGCTGTATAACCTTACATCAACTGCAATAAGATTGCTGAGAAAGGCAATAACAAGACATACCGCAACTTTAAATGTAATTTTGTGATAGTAGATGAATTTAATTTAAAATTTGATATTTCATAATTCTTTTGTAAATTTGAAATAATACTTGAAAATATTGGATTAATATAATTAAAATACAATAATACAGATTAAAAAGGTAATAATTATTGGTGGAAATGAGAATAAAACAGTAATAGAATATCCAATAGTAACAGGATCCAATTAACTACCGGTAAAAGGACATCCGGAAGAAATTACCAGCCAATTATGTTACATAGGGATTTTGGCAAAACACTGTTGTTTTTTTTTTTAGTATATTATACTGGATATTGCGGGTTTATAATGATAAGAAATATTCGTATAAACCAGTGAGTTTTCCAAATTTAAGTTTCAACGCAGAAATAAGAAGCTGATTCAGTAAGTTTTGTGTATTAAGAACATGAGTCTTCGAGGCATGTATGTATGATTCACATTTATTCCCGTAGGCGTAACAAGAAGTTGCAAATTGCATTTCCAGAAATGGTAACTTGCGCAGATATTTCTTTGTCCTCTGGTTAGGTCTATTCACCTTAGATTTTAATACAACGTTCTTACAGGATAAACTGCCTCCATGGTCTAGCGGTTAAGTCCGTGGATTTAGACTAGGAGGTACCGGGTTCGATTCCTGGTCGGGACACAAAAAAAATATTTATTAATGTAAATAAATACATTTAATTAATATTTAATTTGTTTGTGATATTTCTCGGTGTTGGTACGCTGGAGACATCGACGAGCTTGCCACTTGTCATGATTGGCCAATAGTAAAGTTGGCTAAATGTGAATCCGCTTATTTATAAGCGTGGTTTCTGACCACCCCGAAATGGAAACGGTCGTGATGATACTTTACTTTTACATGATAAACAACTTAACCAAAGAGCCCAGCTACATGCACATTCGAATTTAACTTAATTTGTGTTTAAAAATCTCGTTATGGTTAAAGTTCTCTTATTAGCAAAATTTTTTTTTTATTTATACTAGCACTACATGTGACCTTGCGCCCACCTGATGGTAAGTGGCGCGCGAGGTCCATGAATTTTAGCAAATGGAATCAGATACACATGCCTGACTTCAGTCCCTAATACTATGCCGGCTTAAGTATGTATTGGCTGGTTAGTTGTTGGTTCATCTATACGAATACGAAATCATCTCATCTGCGCCACCAAATTAAACCTGCTTGTAATCGGCGGACTGGCTTCCCTTGACACCCGCGAACCCTTAACCTTAACTGGGCATGACGGCACTCCAAATCTGTGTGGATACACTTATACTGGGTTCATCGGCACGAATGGTGGATACTTTCCTGGCCCGGCAAATTACCACCATCAGTCTGCCTACCACCTATTAAAATGTTAGTATTTTTTTTTAAAATATAAACAAAATAAAAATATACAAAACTATATATAAAAATCGTCATGATCGTAGAACAGTGACGGATCTGCTATATTTAAAATTTTCATGGGGACCATTCAACTGTCATTTCGACTGTTTTTTTGACACTTTTTAAGTCTCATAATAAGTGCAAACCTTCTAGATTTCATTTTGGAACCCTTTCTAATATTTGCACTATAAATTACAGACCACAAACAATATAAAACTATATATAAATATATATGCAAATTTTTGGGTATTTTTTTAAATCCGACACTGTTCTACGATCATGACGAAATATTCACCCATGAATTGATCATATCACAATGTGGCAAGAACATTTGCAGCATTCCCCCGTTGCACAGCTATGCTGATTTGTAGTGCGAAAAAACTGCTAGCCCTCTTGTCACACACAGCATTAACCAGTCGCTTAGACAGTTCTTTAAATAACTTCATAGCACTTGGCCCCCACGGTCCCAATGTGTCAAGACCAACACAAACACGTAGTTATTACCAACAGACTCGTATTTGCATTTGGCCTTTTCTTTTTTTAAATAATTAAATAGAGTGAAGTTTATTAATGTTTCAAGCGTTTTTACAGACTACTGTGAAAAATGTTAGATGTATGTTTACCCAGTTGCAACTGTCAGAATATTAGTTTTAAACTTTTACATTCCCGTAGAGCACCCACTGACTTACGCCAATTTTATTTCATTTCTAATGTTTATGCGAACGCGGACTGGCGATTCGCCAGAGAGGCTTTTTAATCGGTTTAATTCATTAGAACAAATTTATTAGCAAATGAGTGCGAATAGACAGAGATGACCTTTACAAGGTCACGAGGTATTTAAAGGTAGACCACGAACGAACCGTTTATGTTATTTATTTACATAATGCGGCAATATAAAAACATACTTACATCACAATATAAGAACAAAATGGAACGGTTGAAGACTTTTATGCAAGGAAATTTTATGATATAGTATTTCTTATTTAGACCAATAGAATGGATAAGGTTATGAACTCAAGTAACAAGGGAGTAATGATTAAAAAAACTATAATGGGTAAAACATTTAGAACGCCCATTACAGTTTAAAACGTAGTGTTGATGTTATTATGGTTACTTTGGAACAATAAAAAACTACTAAATGCTCTCTTCGTGAAAGATAAACTTTTCGAACGTGCTACATTTTTTGTAACATTAATGTCTTGGATAGTCATGAACTCTACACAAACCATGTCTGCAATAAAATAGTGCAGGAAAAAAAATAGGTAATCTAGCTATAGTTTTCTCAAGTTTACAACTACGCAGTAACACATGGTTCTCCGGACTGACAATGAATGAATTACCGATTACTACGCAGTGACATTGTTACGAGAAAATCTTTATGAACCTTGCCTCTGATCTTACTTACACACGTTATACAATAAAGAATACAATTAAGTATGTTTAATAAAACAGTTGTGAATGTATGAATCTTCTATTAAATTCATCTGGTCCCAAAAAGAGAAAGTAAGTCTCGACCATTTTAATAATTATTAGTTTTAAAAACGAAAGTCTAGATACATGAAACAAATAAATCGAAAGGTAGACGGGGATACATCTATCAATCATCAGTTGTCAGTTCATCATTCATTTCTGAGAAAACTCGAAAAGTAGTAAGTGCCGCAAATCTATCAACAAATACCTAAAATGGCGAACTGTTTATTTCTTAATAACAAAAATGGGAACAATGATTATTTTATAATCTTTGATTACTTGCAAAAAGAACAATTGACATTTGGCGCCACTTTATCTATACTTATCAGCGTTCGATGAACTTTCCGAGATATCTTTCGTACCTACTTCTAGTAAATTGATTTGATAATGCTTTATTTATTGCACACTGCAAATAAAATAAAATAATTATTTACTCTTTAAGTTAATTATGAAAAAAGATTAAGTTATCTTGGAAATTCGTTAAGATGTAACAGGTTTTGCACACTGGTAAAGCGAAGCACTGCATCTAAATAAACCGGCAGTAGACCGGCCCCGCATTAAATCATCTAGCTAGGGGCATATGCCGCACGCCGACTGCGTTATTTATTACGTCCCCACACCCACGCAGTGTAGATGTGTATTCAATAGTGCGATGATGAAGCAAGTTTATGACAATAAAATTGCAAGTGTATTTCTCGAGTGCAGTTTGGATAACAAGAAGCTAAATTAACTAGGAGAAAACATATTGGCAAACATTAACCAAAGATAAAACTGTTGAGCGAAAAAGAACTACGCACAACTAAAAGGGTTCAATCATAGTTTAATGATAATGCGTGTGCCAGCGCAGCGCCCACTGACCTCAGTATGTTTGAGATAAAGACTATTTTGAGCGACATGATAAAGCTGACTACGTCAAAGTTATACATATTGTATGACATTAAAGCAGGAAGTAGAGTGTGGACCTGTCTTACTTGATATAGTAACTGCCGAATCTACTTCCGAAACAAACCTAAACTATAGTAAATCATGTAGTTTACCGAAACGTTACCAAATGCTGGTTAGAGCTCTTGTGTTCCCTATTTTTCTGCATTCTGCAGAATACGAATTAATGCTCTAGAGATGTGATGTAGGCAGAAAGCGTTGGGCATATCATGGACTGATTTCCAAACTAACAAATCCATACTGAAGGAACTGGGGATTAGACCCCTTCGTTTACTGTACAATCACGCATTCTAATTTTCTTTGGACACGTGTCGCGACGTGGAGAAACATCTATCGAGTGCCTGGTAGCCCAGGGGAAAGTTGATGGCAAGAGGATGCGTGGTACGAGTAGTGATCCGATGCACCTCATCGACCAGCTGAAGCAATGGATCATTCTCTATATGAGTGCACCAGAAAAGCTGCGGTACGAGAGGAGAGTGGTGACTAAGAAAAAATCACGAATGCCGTGTTACTTTGTGATTAATAATGCGACATACACCAGATCTGCAAACTGCTTGTTAAGATTAATTCTCTCGATCAAAACTGATCTTGTCCTAGTACGAGTACATGCTTAAAAGTTGTTCCAACATGCAATGTGCCCATCAACATAATTACATTAATACTACGCACTCTCTACAAGTAGAAACTGATACGAAATTAATAATAGCTAAAGCTATTTTATTAGTAAAACAAGTCCTATTACCTGACCTAAATTTAATAAATTAGGTAACCGCGATTGTCGGACAAAACCTTGTTTGACGATTTGGTAACACATACCTAATCGGATTATTTTCCAGACAGAAGTAAGGAACAATTGTGAAATTTGTAACAGCAATGTATTTTACATACATTGTAACCAGTGTAGTAGTCATAAATTTATCTTCAGACGCGATTTATTGAAGTCCATTTACGAAAATTCTAGTGATTTTAAGTCGAATCAATAACTCTTTGGGGAGACGGCAGCTGAAAGTTGGTAAGTTGATGATTTCCAAGGGAGTGTGTGTCTTATCAACATACGGATAAAGTTAAGAACGCGAAGAGAGCATTTCACGAATATTGCAAGACGAGATGGTGAAAGCCCGTCTGCCCTTGCGATCTCTCGCTCCGCAAGAACATAATTGCACACGTTCTGTTAAACGAGTCAATGAATCAGTGACATGAAGGACAGTGTTTTCAATGACTGCAATGAGTCGTCCAAAAGCTTAAAGTTAAATTAGAGAAATTAGGAATATTTTTCAGGAGCTTGTTAGGCTGAGTTGTACCAAAACAAAGTCTCTGTAAATATAACGATTAAAGTTAGAAACTGAAAATAAATAAATAAATATATATTATAAAATGAGTAAAAAATAACTTTAAATGAAAACTAAAAAGAAAACTGCCAACTGCCTCCGTGGTCTAGCGGTTAAAAGTCCGTGGATTTAGACTCGGGAGGTACCGGGTTCGATTCCTGGTCGGGACACAAAAATATTTATTAATGTAAACAAATACATTTAAATAATATTTAACTTATTTGTGATAATTCTCGAGTATGGTACGCTGGAGACATCGACGAGCTTGCCACTTGTCATGATTGGCCTATAGTAAAGTTGGCTAAATGTGAATCCGCCTATTTATGAGCGTGGTTTCTGACCACCCCGAAAGGGAAACGGTCGTGATGATACTTTTAAAAAGAAAAAACAAGCTCAAGAGGTTTCAAAACCTCAACATGATTCTAATACCTATTCGATGATACCCCACTCAATATTCGTCGACTTTATTTTTTTAAATTCCACAACATGGCGTCTGGTTGTCGCCTTACTGAAATTTGATTAATGTCATATCTTCAGTGAAACTTGAATGGATTGACGTGAGAATCATCAAAATTGGCCCAAGCGTTTGCCAAAGGAACAAACATACATGTATAGATACATAGGTAATAAACACATAACCCCTCTTTGCGTCAAATAGTCGTGTAAAAATGGCGCAGATTGTGCCAATTGACAGATAACTTTCAAAATAAAACTGGTACATTCGACGCCATTTTTAATCTTAATTACAGATCTTCATTTTGGTGCAACTTAATCAGAAGAAATGCTCGTTTCATACTTATGATATTAAATAACATGATTAATTGAATAAATATTATATTAGTTGGCATAAATATTATGTACAACAACTGAAATAAAATAGAAAGAAACCTAAGCAGAACAAACATTTTAATGTTAAAATTACGCCAAATAATCAGACTCAGTGCGAAAGAGAAAATAATTTGGGTGTCGCAGTGCGCCGGCGCAGCGTAGCAAAGTTAATTTCATTAGAAAGTGGCAGATTCGGCGCGGGCGACGACCGGCATAGTTCCCGCGACTTGAAGCGAGATCATTATAATAGTGATTTATTAACATCAAAATGCATCTCGTATTAATAGCAAGCAAAGTAATTCGCAAAACATATTTCTAGACATTTGCAGTCAATTAGTAACAATAACAAAATTAACGCACAGTCCTTCAACTTATAATCTACGAAGAAAGAATTGGCAATATTTGTTTGTCATTTAATTAGTTTCACGCCGATAGTTTAGTGCCGTGTCTGTTGTTTCTATCTGTGGAAACTTTTTAGTGGTTTAAGTGTTTATATTTATGTCTAATTAAAACTCTGTAACCATAAGTTTTCCTAATAAAATAAAATAATAGTGATTAATAATTCTGCAAAAATCCCCACTCTTGTTCGTACCATATGCTAGTACCAGGTATAGAATATTCATGCTGAAGACTTGGACATAGACTTATTTAACTCCAAAGTAACAGATATTAGACGTCTAATGACACTTCGTTATGTTGAATCGATCATCGGCAGTAATCATTATGAGTATTTTATTTTAATCAAAATTCCCATGGTATTGTTTTTTATTTTCTTTCAATGTACGAGTATGTCTAAACGACTAATCTGTATTATAGTTATTGTGGTATTGTTCATCTGTGGGTGATCAATCACAAGCACTAGTTGTTTTTTTATCTTACTCTTTATTGTATAACTTTAAAGTTCTATGTGAAAACCTTTAATAGTTCTTAGTGAATGTTTTATATATTGAATTTACTGTATAATATTTATTACAATATTGTCAACTGTTGGTTAACCAAAATGAATAAGTTCACACGGCCCCTTTACAGCCACAAATTTATTTATTTATACATTCTTAGGTTAAGATATAAGTAATTGTTTGGGGCAACAATTTTTCATACCTTCACGGTGCACTCATAGTACGAGTATATGCTATTAATCCAGTTAATTCGTAACTGAAAAATGTATCTGACTATATCCAGGAGTTACAATGTGAAAAACGTAAAGTATCATCAGGACCGTGTCTGAGTCTAAATGACACGGACTTAACCGCTAGACCACGGAGGCAGTTACAATGTGAACCATACGGAAATAAATGAATTAAATTGAATAAGAAATTATAATTAAAAAAATATGGTTCAATGTTTTTCTGACTTAGATAAGAATGCAAATCGGAAATGCTTATTGACGAAAGAAAAAGCTACGAGATGATGAACGACATTTCTAACAAAATTAATTTTGAAGCGAACAGTTAGTGTCAAGGTCCAGTTTGAAAACGAGTTGTCCGGCGATCATGTAAATAACATTTTATTGACACCAGTTAGTTTTAAATAATCTACTTAAATGTACTCGAAAGCAATAAATACAAAAAAATACTAGGAAATCAATATTTATGAATATCGATCTAGAAGGAATCAGTTTAGTTTTTCAAACAAAAACTTAATCGTATGCGCTCGAAATACGGGTTTGAATTTTTAATCTAAATTTATAGCACTCATTAAAATGCCGACACTCGTAAAAATACGCAATGTTAACAAAAAAATGCAATGTTTACTAGCTAGCCAAATCTGTCACCTTGCCAACTTAGTACAACGAGCGTTTTATTAAATTTTCTAGGGAATATTGTAACGTCTCGTCGTAACCAAGATAAAATGGTTTGAAATTTAGTTTAAAAAAAACCACATGCGCTTAATTCAAAAAGCATCCAAGCCCCATTCCATTTTTCTGTTTACTCTAGCGGTCAGTTGGCGTGATTGGTAGTTAGCTTGTCACATTGGCTATTTGAGCCAATGACGTACCTCATAGGCATAAGTTAACCGTGTAAAAAGGTAATCAGTCTTTCTGCAACTTTTATGTCCTAAAAAATATTACAAAATATAAAATTTAAAAAATGTTAATACTAAGGATAGGGATATAAGTCCCGTCCGCGCGGAATAGTGGCAAGAACGCTGGCTGCATTTCCCCGGAGGAGACGACAAGGCGCAGTGTTATGTCTTTTAAAAACTTTTTTGCGCTTGGACTCCATGTGCCCAGAGTTTCTACAGCAAACGGCACAAATATGTAATCTTTTAATAAACTTACATACTTGCGCCGCTTGCTGGACTCCGTATTTTGCGCCACGGCTCCCGCCTATGCGATGTCCCCCTAAGATGCGACGCGGCGAGGGTGTCGACGCACGTGGCGTCCCACACCAGAGCACGTCCTCGTTCCGCAAGAAGGAGGGACTACTAACCTACAGTGTAAAACCTTATTTTGTGATGACAAAATTATTTTCGTTTATTATATTATCAAGTTAACAAACTCTATCTAAATCTGCAAAAAGATTAATTACATTATAAAAAAGGAGATCAAAAAAACTTACAAGACAGCAATATTTTATTGTCAATGCAAGCATTTAAATTGTATAATGAATGCAATTTACTTGCACGTGTCAAACGTTTGACCGTGACATTGTTTTAGTGATAAATGCATGTTACGCATTGTGTATTCACCTGTTTTTTACACGACATAAAAGGAATTCTTGGTTTGCAATGATAACAATAACAACTATTGTGACAACAGCATTTTTGTAAATACGACACTTATAAAATCGTTCAAAGAAAACGTATTTTACAGTTTATAGTAATAAGGAAAGTAGAACCAGGGAAGTTGCGATCCGAGAGGAGTGACAACGGCTTGTATAGCATGCCACTAGTACTCAAATGGCTACTTTGACCCCTCTGCCAAGAGTGTAGTGACTAAGAAGAAATAAAAGTCAACCTTCCGGGGTGGTCAGAAAACACGTTTTTATAGAACCAGATTCACATTTAGCCAACTTTACTATAGGCCCATCGTGACAAGTGGGAAATTCGTCGATGTTTCTGATGTTTACCACACTCGATAAATATTTAAAAAAAATTGTGTCCTGACTAGGAATGGAACTCGGTACCTCCTCGTCTAAATATGCGGTCTTAACAGCTAAACGACGAAGTTTATTTATTAAAAAAATATTGCACAAAACATACAAAGGCATAAATAATAAATGACATAATGTCGCTTGACATTCTCTGCCTGTCAGACCTTCGGGACAACGAGAACATTTATGTGAGGTGGGTCCAATACTGGTATATCAATTTGAAAATTAAAATGCTTGAAATTAGTTATTATATATTAAAATCTAATTGGTTAATATATAAAAACTAATTTCAATCATATTTTTTTTAAAGTAATTGGTTTCGTCGCCAAGCCGTATGGCCAGCGTGGCGAGTGTAGGCCAAATTCTCCAGTTCTGGAAGGCTCATCTCCAGCAGTGGAGGTCTAGGACGCTGTGTTCTAGGGGCTGTAATGAATGAATGTAATGAAAATTGGTTAATAATATGCACTGAAACTGGTGCTAACTAAGACACGGATATCGTGAGAAAGTCCATCACCTTTCATGATCCCAAAGGTTAGCTGGTGAAGAATGCCTTATGGTCTTAATCGCCTATGTACTAGGTATTTAAGTGCAATAAAGTATTAAAATAAATAATTAATTTTAAAAGTACTAGCTTGTTCTGGTTGAACTGTAATACCTAAAAACTTCTATGAACTTTATACACTACCTATATTGTATAATTCAGCTCTGCATTAATCATACATTATCTATCAATTACCTAATTTATTAAATAATACATATATAATACGATGAGGTTGGAATATAGCCAATAATATCCATTAAGCAAAAGACATCTATATTATGAATGAGTTAGAACACAACGATTGAACATATTTTCTTTTGATGCTCATAAATAGGTCAAGTACCTACCTTGAATATTGTTGGGAAAAAAGCGCATTTGCAAAGACATTTAACTAAAAAAGAGTCCGGCGTGAAATAGGATCACCTTGTGCTTAATTACTGAGCAAGAACAATTCTTTCCAAGAAAAAGTAGGAATCGGGGGCCAACAAAAGCGCACTGACATATCAACAGGTGAATGTTTTACGACGAGACTGGTTTTATTAGCAACTATCTTAGATGATCGGATCGCATTCCTGGACGACGATGAAAATTCCAGACAATGATATTTTTAGATCGTTGCAAACTAGTGTCGCAGGCTCACGTGAGAAACACCCATTTAAGTCTAATCCCTGGACAAGAGGAGTTAATAATGTGCACGGCACTCATTATAAAACTGAGACTCAAGTTATCGTAATTAAAATCTTAATCTATGCTACATGCGATTTTTCTTTGAATTAATGCAGCTCAGAAGCAATGGCTAATGAGCAGGAATATATTATAAACAATAATAAATTTGTTATCTACACGCTTGATTAACATAATAATAATAAAATTCTTTGTTGCACACAAAATATACAAAATAAAAATATGTACATAGGCGAGCATAATACCATTTGTTGTCTCCGTTGCTCTACACGGCCTTCTTGTACGACATTCACCATTGTTTTCACCATGCCAGGTTCCTCCTATTTGCAGACGACAAGAAGGTCTTCATGGACATAAACTCAGCCTCCGACTGTGTGCGTCTTCAGGAGGATCTGAATAGGCTAGCGGAGTACTATCGCGAAAACCGGATCAGTGTGAATATCAACAAATGCAACCACATTAGCTTCACCAGAAAACGGCAAACAATCATCAACGAGTATCAGTTGAACGGTGTTCCCATAGTCCAGGTCAATACGGTAAGGGATCTTGGAGTCACGCTTGACTCCAAACTTACCTTTTCTCAACACATAGAGGCCACGGTTGACAGGGCCTATAAGGGTCTTGGTTTTGTTTTTCGCATATGTCGTCCATTCAGAGATTCTCAATGCATTAAGATACTATTTTACGCATACGTAAGAAGTATTCTCGAATACTGCAGCCCGATTTGGTCGCCTCAGTACGTTTCACACCAACACTCTATTGAACGTATACAGCGAAAGTTCATTAACTATTTAAACTTTCGTACACAACACCCTGCTAATAACTACTTAAACTCGCCCAAACATTATAATTTGCTATCACTTGAGAACCGACGTATACTCCTTGACTCTCAGGTTCTGTTCAATATATGCAGGGGCAAGATAGATTGTCCTGAACTACTTTCAACCACACTACAGCTTTGGGCCCCCGTTAGACGAACCCGACACACGTCGTTATTCCACCTCCCTCGTGTCAAGACGAACTACGCTAAGAACTCTTTTAGTCTGCGATTGCGCAGGCAGCACAACAAATTATTTGCTGACGTTGACATGTTTAATACGTCTAAAATCATGTTTAAGAAACTGATTCATCATTCCTTGTCAAACAAATAAAATGCTAACTGCATCGATGCAATCAACCATGGATGGTTACAATGAAGGAAAATATATAGAAACTAAATTATTACTATAACTAAACATCAAATAAAAATATTCAGAATTAATGCGACAGGTACAATTATTTAAATTCTAAAATTAATGACAATATATAAAAATACTGAAATGTACATATATGTGTATTAAAAATTGTACATGTAGTTCATGTATATATATGCTCTTTTTACTTTATTGTTTGGGATTTGTGTAGATAGTATTGTACACACAAGACACACACGCTCACACTACACACACATACACACGCTCACATTACACACACACGCTCGCACTACACACACACGCTCACACTACACACACACGCGCTCAGACTACATACGCATGCATACTCACACATAAGCACAAATGCAAATGTTAATCATAAATTTTATTAAGGATAACTATCGACTAATTGTCAATTTATTATATTTATGCATTTTAAGTTAAAGCGATTGCTCTGGTCGTGTCTTATCAATTGGGAGCTGGGAGAATTGGTTGTTTCTAAATGAATTAAGTGTTGAATCGAGTGAATGGTCCTTGTTGGCAGTTGAGTTGTTGTTTCATTACATTCTGTCTATAAATGATAATTTAATATTTAACCTAACAGTATACCTAATTATCTATCGATCTAAAGCTATGCATATCTTCCCTTAGTTTCCTATTATTTCTATATAATATAATGATTAACTGATTTTCACTAACTAATTTCATAATAATCCTATGCTACTTGTATATAGCTATTTGTAAATATTTTAATTTTAATTTTACTAATGTTTATTATTTTTAATTTGTAAATTATTATTTTTTTAGTATTTAACCCACTGTTTTTGAGAAATGAAATGTACAAATAATATAAAATCTTCCTGGCTTAAGATCTAATAATTTATAATATTGTAATTTTTATGTCCTAGTTATAAGCTGTGATTTTTCTGAAAATAAATAAATAAAATAAAAATAAATCTACCAGCTAACCTTTGGGAGAGATAGATTTATATGGGTGTATGAGATTTTTTAACATTTAATTAACATTAACATTAGTTTGTAAGTCTAGATTAAATTTGTAAGCCTATTCGTTGTCGCAGGAATCTCAGAGCCCTCTGTCTCCTATTTTCTGTGCTGAATGAAGCCTGCGACACCGAAATACCTCAAGGACAACTTTGCCTATCTCTCTTCCTTCCATGACAAATTTCCTCGATCCTCTCACAACTCGCTTCTTTCTGTCCCCTCACACCGTATTGGATTTGTTTTCAGTTCCTTCCTAGTCGCTGCAACAAACCTATGGAACAATCTCCCGACCAACATAAGACAAGCTAATACCAGGTCGTCTTTTAAAAAACTAGTATATTCGCATTTTATAGATAGCTCCAAATCACGGTAGTAAGTTTTATATATGTATGTTTATGTATAATATTGTGTAAATATTTGCATTTATTATTGTGTATATATAAAGGTATATAAGTAGTTATATAATATTTTAAAATTATCCTATAATTATATTATTGTTACTTTCACTTTTATTGCACCTATATTTGTTCAAATTTGTCCCTAAGGTTTGGCTGTCAGAGAATGTCTACGGGCAGTAAGTCCGCCTTTGTACTTTGTGCAATAAAGTTTTTAAATAAAATAAATAAATAATAAATAAATTAAACGCCACTACAGTAATGAAATAAACAATTAAAACAAGTTCAAAAAGACGTTAGAACATTGACTGAAACAGGAGGTCATCGGACTTTGTAGGTTTTGAGGTTTAAATGTAAGACCTAGAATCGATTATAAGGCACAAAGAGACAAGTAATGTATAAACGAAAATAGTAAGAAAGTTACGTGGTACCACCTGGTGCCGCAGGTCTGACCTTGGCTTATGATTTGCCCGATTGTAAATCCAAGTTTATGTAAATTAGTCCCTATATAAATAGCACGATAATTGAACTTTGTTGTACCGATTGAAACAGTAAGTAGAAACTTGTGGGTTTAATACATTTGCGTCACTCTCAATCGCACAATCCAATATTTTCAAAAAAAATCTATTCTAAGTGTACTTTGAGTTATGTAGTCTATCAATTTTCTAGGAAATAAAATTACGGATTTTCACGAAAAATCAAATACCTAATTTTAAGATATAAATTGCAAAATGACGATTTTCCTCTACTAAGACAAATATATGAGTAATATACATACGAGGGGCGTTCAAAATATTCTCGGTATTGATACGTTACAACCTCTTTTATATATATATTTGTTACTGGCCGCTAAGATTCATCCATTGACATTAAAAAAAAGTAAAATTGGAACCGAGATGTTCTTTTGTTTTTCTGCAATTGCCGAACAAACATGAACACCATGAGCGAATTAACAATTTTAACGAAATTAGAGCACCGATCCGTCATAAAATTCTTGACAAAACAGGGTAAAAATCAAAAAACCATAAAAGAGGAAATGGATTGTGTTTTCCGTGAGTCTGCTCCTTCTTTATCTACTATTCAAAAATGGTCAAGCGAATTTAAGCGTGGAAGGGAGAGTATTGAAGATGACCCTAGACCTGGCCGGCCTGTAGTGGCTACCTCACAAGAAAATATTGATAAAGTGGAAAAACTTATATTGGAAGACGGCCGAGTGAAGGTAAAATCTATAGCTCAAGTAACCAATCTCTCTATTGGTACCGTACATGACATTATACATGACCATCTTAATATGTCAAAAGTAAGTGCAAGATGGGTTCCGCGAATGCTGACGCTTCTTCAAAAGGATATGCGTGTGGCTTGCTGTTCAGATTTTATCGACCTGTGTGGTGAAAATCCCGATGAGGTGCTGCAAAAAATAGTTACTGGAGATGAAACCTGGGTTCATTATTATGACCCAGAGAGCAAACAGGAGTCCATGCAGTGGCACATTAAGGGTTCAGCTCATCCCAAGAAGTTCAAGGTAATCCCGTCAGCTGGCAAGGTCATGGCCACAATATTTTGGGATTGTGAAGGAGTTTTGCTTATCGATTATAAAGAAAAAGGTGTAAATATCACAGGGCAGTACTACGCTAACGTTATACGTCAATTAAGAGATGCGATCAAAGAAAAGAGGCGAGGAAAGTTAACCAAAGGTGTTCTGCTTCTGCATGACAACGCCCCTGTCCATACTGCTCATATTGCCAAGGCAGCTATTGTTGAATGTGGGTTTGAAACTGTTACTCATCCACCCTATAGTCCGGACTTAGCCCCAAGCGACTTCTTTTTGTTTCCCAATCTTAAAAAGGATCTGCGTGGAAATAAATTTTCTGACGATGAAGCGTTGAAGACGGCCGTGGAGGAGCATTTTTACACCAAAGATAAAAAATATTTTTATGAGGGATTAAAAAAAATAATTGATCGATCTTATAAGTGTATGAACATAGGGGGGGAGTATATTGAAAAATAAAAATATCAAACTTTTCGTACTTGTTTGTTTTTATCCACATACCGAGAATATTTTGAACGCCACTCGTATATCCAAAATGTCCGAATTTTAATTGAATAGGAATTGAAAATCAAAATTAGAATTAAGCTTGTTATTCTCAGGCACTATGCCCTTATTAGCAGACTGTTCCTTGCTAACAACAGCCAGCTATTTCAACCATTGATTTAATTTTAATAGGTATCAAATAAGAAAAGTGAAAATTTGACGAATCCAAGTGTTCCTATAGGCTCCTAAGGATAATAAATAAACAATATAAAAAATATTAACGGAATAGGTATACTCGTATGTATTGTATGTGAAAAGTCGTTAAGTGATAACGAACATTACGTTTAAAGTTGCAAGCGAAATACAATAAGAATAGTTTAAAAAGCAATTTCGGGTACGTTGCCTTCCAAGTCGCAGTCGAATTTCCGTTACTTAATATTCTGTTGGAATTTAAGTACACGTAGGTAAAGTAAACTTCGTGATGCCTAAAATGGCGCAGTTAACATGCAAATTAAGGATTTGTAAATAAGCACTTGATAACAAATCTCGAATACATAAACTGGTCGATGTGGACTTTACACGTACTAATAAATTTTGTGAACACAATAAATTAGATTAGGGTGTAGCTGGTTTAAATGGTTAATTGTTGTTGCATGCAATGCCACGAAATCTGCATTTGACATGGGTTTAGGCTTGGCAAACTTTGCAACTAGACCTTTTTTTTTATTATATTTTTCCTTAGGTATATAATATAACATTGTTCTGCCAAACTATAAAATAGTTTATCGGCAGATAGCTCTCATTACAATAATGATATATTAGCACACTTTAGTTTATAAAAGATTAAATAAAATAAAATAGATTCGGTAGCAGTTAAATAAAAAATAATATAGCTTGTATCCTTCCAATCGCACACAATTTTTACACAAATAATCTACTCTATTTTGCTACTCAGTTGTTCAAGACTAGATTACATAATAAATTGACCGCCTCCGTGGTCTAGTGGTAACAAACGTTGCCGTGAACCCGGGAGGTCGTGGGTTCGATTCCCACCGGGGGCAAGTTGTACATTGTATAATTTGTCTCGGTCTGGGTGTTTATATGTATAATATGTATATATTTACAAAAAAAAAGTATAATATGTAGTTTATCAACCATCTAGTTTCCGTAACACAAGCCTCGTACCACGGAAATTAGATGGCGCTGTGTGACCTGTCTGGAAATATTTATTATCAAATTAAATTTGGAGGTAAGGTCGAGATTTGTTTTTTTTTCTATCCTTCTGTGAGTTTACATGGTAATGTTGGATTCTAGCTAACATAGAAATAATATCCACCATATTATAAAAGTGTAAAAAGTAAAAATAATCTGTTTTATTATACATAAACTATAACAAGCAAACTGCCTCTGTGGTCTAGCGGTCGAGTCCATGGATGTAGACGTAGATGTAACATATAAAGTTAATATTAAATTTATTTGTTATATTTCTCGAGTTTGGACGCTAGAGACATCGAAGAGCTTGCCACTTGTCATGACTGACCTATAGTAAAGTCGGCTAAATGTGAATCCGGTTCTTTATAAGCGTACTTTCTGACCACCCCGAAAGGGATATGGCTATGATATATAACTTACAGGCTTAGCGCTTTCAAATACATTTTTCTCTTGGCCTTTGATATTTTACGATCCGCATAACTTTTGTTTGCCAGACACTGATAGATTCATTGCAAATTCTAGGTACCTAGTAAGTAAACGGCAAGACTACTTTCTATTTGCACAAACACTTGTGAGATTTTGGATGACTTCTGTTTGGTTGAAGATATTTCCTTCTTTTTTAGAAAACTATTAACAATTGATTTGTTTAAAAAAACATTTATAATTTACGATAACCTCAGTAGGCGTGGCGTGTCTTTCCTAAATAAGCTATCTGAGCTAAGCCTAAGCTTTTTTAAATTACGGACCACGAAATGTTAACCGATACGAGAGATCCAAGAATGGAAACATCTGACGCCAGCGACTGGCGACCGACATCAGTCCCTACGATTATACCGGACTCTCAAATTTTTTTACCCTACGCTTGAAGGACTTGAGAATGAGGAAACACACTGACTGGGAGAGAATTTCACATCATCGGCGTGCGACAGATGTAAGGCTATCCAAATTTTAACGTTTCACAATGGCTACGATATACCGTATTTTAGCCGTAAGTATCACTAGCTTCCACGTAACTCACTAACTAATGATCAGTTTTAAATACGTCTTCGCTCCTACTTCTCAATCTAAGTTATACTTTTTATTGTCCCAAAGGTTGACTGCGACAATGTCTAGCGGCATTAAGCCCGCCCCTTGTACATCCTACGTATCTTACTAACTCTTATGTATCTATCTCACTAATTTTGTACGTTACTTTACGTATGTCACCGGCAAGCTAAACTATAGTTTTAATAATAATTTCGTTTATTTCAAACCACTAGGATTCATATTAAAAAATATTATAACTTACAGATAAAGGTGCTTAAATTTAACTATAATATATGTATATACACAGCGTCAATGCCTATCATAGCGATTTATCCAATCCTTTGCATCTTGCGCGATAGTAAATCATTTCTTCATTCATTCGCAAGACAGAAAGTTGTTAATGGCAGACAATAAAATTAACAATTAATTGAAAATAGTAATAAAGAAGTCAAGAAGAATAATAAGTTTTGGTAAGTAAAAAAATATTATTCATACCAGTTTAACTTATTGTTTTATAATTAACAGTGTGGTAACTAACTACTGGTAATTGAATTTCAAACAGGGACAACTTGATTTTAATGTAAAGATGTGGGTTTCCTCAGATAATTCATGCAACTGATAATATCAATCTTCGATTTTAACAAGCGTGTTTGTTGGATGAAAGTGCATAAGACAGTAAATTATGAACGTGCAAAGGCATCTTGTGTACTATTTTTTATTTCAAGCGCTCGGTAAGTCATTACGAGCGTTTAACTTTTTAGGAAATAAAATTACGCACATATTAGGACATATTTAAATTTTCATATACCTAATTTTACCCCTAGAACACAGCGTCCTAAACCTCCACTGCTGGAGATGGATCCAGAACATATATATGGAGAATTTGGCCTACACTCGCCACGCTGGCCAGACGGCTTGGCGAGGATATGATGTCAATTTTTAATGACAATTTATTAACGATTCCACAATTTGGTATTAGTGGAACCGGGACCGACAGCTTATCGTGCTCTCTGAGGCACGGGAACGGTGGTGTTGTAAATCTATAAAAGTTGGTACATGCCGGGTGGGTTTGAACTGACATTTGTAGGATTTAAGGAACGCGTTCTTACAACCAAGCCACCACTGCGCCTTTTCCGTTTAAATTGCATTAAATATTTTCGAGGAAGTATTAAATTAGGATTTTTTTCCTTGAAAATTTTCCGTGATGCAGGTACTGCTTGTTTTTTAAAAGTACATTAAAGTACTAACAAATAAATAAATAAACAATAAAATATATCCTCAGAATGATATACTTAGGTGTAGGTACATTTACAAATTACAATAGTTAGGTACAATTAAAAAAATACATATATTATAATTAGGTATTGCTATCAATCAAATAGACAAGAAAAAAAAATGACATTACCAATTTGTAAGGTATTATTTCCAAATACTAAATTACATTTAAAAGATATGACATGCGATGTTTTTTCATACAAGCCGTCCAATAAATCAGGTAGATATATCGGGTGTGAATTTATTGAACATAAAACTAGCCTAAATCGGAATGCATTTTCTGTATCTATTTAAATCGTTCGTTACAAAGTTGTGGACTAAAGTTATTGCTTTATGCTGTAAAATATTAACGATGTCGGTCAATAAACGGAGATATTGAACAGGCATAATATATAAAGTTTCTTAACAGATAACTCAGTGCAAAACAGCGACAGACTTAGGCCTAATATTTCATTTACACATGCACTAAACACAATGCAATAAAATATAAATATACCACAGGCTTAAAAAAAACATAAGATTTTAAAAATAACGTTTAACGTTTATCTTAGTCTTAGATTAAATATGCATTCGACATACTGGCCTCAAATGAAGAAGTTTGTTATCACACGTTTGATAATGCAGTGCAGTCTAGTACTATCTTTGGAGTGATAGGAATTAGTGTTATATTTGAATGATATTGGTAAATTAGTCTATTTTAGGAATGCACACGCACTGGACTACAAAGAGCGATAAACTGCGTATTATTAGATCCATTGTTAGTTAAAGAGGACATAACTGCAACGATATATTTCTAAATGAAATCAGCAAAAAAAAGTAAAGAAGCAGAAATCCAAGTTTACTATAGGCTCCTTATGACAATCTTTTCGATGTCTCTAGCGTATCTACCACATTTTTTTTTTTCATTTCATCACAGCCCCTAGAACACAGCTTCCTAGACTTCCACTGTTGCGAGATGGGCCTTCCAGAACATATATCTGGAGAATTTGGCCTACACTCGCCACGCTGGCCAGACGGGTTGGCGAGATCAAATATATGCTTGCTGCTCAGGCATTGGATGTTATTTTCATATAAAATATTTGTAACATTACGTTATTCGTCTCTTGTCGAAGAAGAACGTGATTTACGCTTCCGTAGCATGCAGGTCGGCATATTGCACACAACAAAATTAAACACGACCATAAACAGCAATAGCAAACTGTCATAAACTTATTAATTCTACGAAGTCCTAGCTTTAATTCTCATACCCTTTGGCTTCTTGCCCCCTATCTTGTTATATTTAATGTAAGTAATAAATAACTAAAATTTATTTAAACGATGGGTTGGGGGCTGGATGTGAGGTGTGAGAGAGAAGTCGTGTGAAATACCGGGCCTTGGAGGGGTCTATATCCAACAGTGGAGTGACACTGGCTGATGATGATGATGTGATGTGTAAGTGTAAATGCAAATATAATTTAGTACTAAACAAACTATTTCAAGTAAAACAGGATGTTTGTAGTGCAAATTAGTAATCAAAGATATCAATTTATTGGAATTTAACGATAACTCAACAAGTCGGAATTGATGTTTCGCACTTATCTCACAGTCAGGCGTAGTTATAATTTGTGCACCTCATTTATCAAACAATTTCAATAATGCTTCTATTCTATTTTAATTGAACTATGACATAATTGCTTAATGACTGAACAGCATTATTAGAACACTTTATAAGAGCGTTATACAGGTTGATAATTTTGTAGCCTAACCATCGAAGGAGTAATTGGGGTTTAGAATGGAAACCGCGTACGGAAGAACGCAGAGCAGGACGATCTAAGCCAGATGGACAGATAACGAATCAAAGGCTGGTGGAGGATTCGAGTGTGCAAAAGATTGCGTACTATGGCAAGCCTTGGAAGGAGACAAGAGTAAAGTTTATAATAAATGTATCTTTACATCGAAAAATTTAATATTAAGCTGGGAAAGAACATGTATTCAACATATTTGTTCATGTGGCAGCATCGTTGATCAGCTTGGTCACCGGCCTGTCTTGTTAGAAAAATGCCGAACTTCGTTTCCGAAATGGTTCTGTCAATATTGTGACCCAACGGGCTTTGGATCGGTTCTTGAACCGTCCGGGATATGTTGCAATGATGGTAAAAGACCAGATAGATTAACTTTGGTGCCGTGTTCCATGGGTCAAGCATTGATGTGGGACGCTACTACTACGTGTCGACATCCTTGCTCGGTCTCATGTCCAGGGATGGGGCGGTTGCGAATGTCGCAAATACGAGTCTGCTGATAATGTCTACGTGTTTGTGCCTTTTGGTCTTGAGGCAATGGGAAGTTCTTTAAAGAACTGTCTAAGCTTCTGGTTAATGCTGAATGTGACAAAAGGCCAGTTTTTCGCGCAGAAAATCAGCGTCGCTGTGCAGAATGATGCAAGTGTTCTTGACACACTGCCACATGATCAAGTCATGGGTCAATATTTTTATATACTTATAGTTTAGTTTATATATTTTTATTAGTAAACATTAATAGTTTTATTTAATAAAATTTATTGAATTATTAATAAGTAAGTAGGTATATTTACTATTATATTATAATGATATTTTTTTGATTATTCACAAACCCGGACAAAGCGACTCTTGATTTGATGAACAGTGAAAAATTATGAGTAATCATAAAATAAATTGTCATCTTGACAATAAATATTTAAATACACACAGTTTTACTTCAATAAGAACAACAAAAAGATCAAACGTGACGATAAGTAAACAATATTGCATTACTTGTGTTTTAATTTAATAAAACTCATATCACATCGATTGTCGGAAGGTTAAATGTGCATAAAAATTTAATACCTTTATCGATTGCATCGATCTAACGCGCGTGTATTGTATCCACTATGCCGGTTGACGAAGGAAATCTTAACAACTCATTTTAATAGTTAAGATCACCTAATGCATTACTTTTGTCATCAATATATGTAACTAGGAGGCATTTGGTATGGCACATCGGACACAAGCGTGAGATGTTCGGCCAATAAAGCTATTATATAATATAATATAATTGGCTCCGTGGTCTAGCGGTTAAGTCCGTGGATTTAGACTCGGAGGTACCGGGGTACCTGGTCGGGACACAAAAATATTTATTAATGTAAATAAATACATTTAATTAATATTTAATTTATTTGTGATATTTCACGAGATTTGTACGCTGGAGACATCGACGAGCTTGCCACTTGTCATGATTGGCCTATAGTAAAGTTGGCAAAATGTGAATCCGCTAATTTATAAGCGTGGTATCTGACCACCCCGAAAGGGAAACGGCCGTGATGATACTTTACCCTTGTAAAGGCTGTACTTGTATTCTCATAACCACTTACAGATGATTTAAATGTTTTTAAAATTTTGAAAATGTATTTTAATAATTTAGTGTTCTGCTAATAAATAGCTTTATTCTTTCGACGAATATGTTGGTTAGTCTTTAACTAGCAGGAGTAGAATCATTCAAGATAATATTAATAATGACGTGTTACAAATACCTGTAATACATTTACGTGAATAAAGATATTGTCAATTTGACTAAGTATTACAACATATGGCGCGGTGGTGGCTCGGTTCATTTCCTTTAATCCTACAAAATGTCGGTTTAAACCCACCCGGCATGTACCAATGAGAAATACACTTTTCTTACGTACATTTGTCATAGATTTACAACACCTCGCCTCGCAGAGCACGTTCAGCCGTCTCGGTCGCAGTTCCACTAATACCAACTTGTGGAATCGTTAATAAATTGTCGTAAATTGCCATCATATCCTCGCCAAGCCGTCTGGACAGCGTGGCAAGTGTAGGCCAAATTCTCCAGATATATGTTCTGGAAGGCCCATCTCCAGCAGTAGAGGTCTATGACGCTGTGTTCTAGGGGCTGTAATGAATGATAATGACGATTACAACATATTTAGTACGCCTTCCTAATGTTTATGTGAATTCATTGAAACAAGGCTGTGTATACATAAAATATATGAGTTTGCAAGTGTACCAATTATAAATGACTCCCCAGTTAATTCTGAAGCATTTTAATTAAGCAGTGGTGTCGTTGAGTAATTCAAATGCTGCAAAGGTGAATGTATCATGTTGGATTGAAGGTTGTTAATGAATAAGCTATCTGAAACTATTCGCGGAATGTTTGTGAGATCCTCGCGGTGCGGTTAATTGTACAATTATTCGCACGAAATCTTCATTTTTCAACGAGATATTTACACGTAGTTGTGTGTTTATATACTGGCAATACTTATGCGAAATTTATTTATTTTAAAAAAGTATAAAGAGTAAAGTATCACCACGAACGTCTCCCTTTCGGGGTGGTTAGAAACCACGCTTATAAATAAGTGTATTCACATCTAGCCAACTTTACTGTAGACCAAATCTGACCACCCCGAAAGGGAAACGGCTGTGATGATGCTTTACTTTTTAGACCACAGCAACAACCTCCGTGGTCTAGCGGTTAAGTTCCTGGATTTACGACTTTTTGAGGTACCGGGGATTCCTGGTCGGGAAACAATAAATAATTTGAGATATCTCTCGAGTTTGGTTCGCTAGAGACATAGACGAGCTTGCCACTTGTCACGATGGGCCTATAAATCAAATCAAAATCTTTATTTGCAATAAATGTGGTACAATATATATGTGACAATAAAATTTGGCTCAACACATTTACATTATATATACAAACTTATGCTACATATAGTAAAAATGAATAAATGTGAATCCTCTTCATTAAAAAAAAATGTTCATTCTACGAGCAAATTATTTTTGTGTAAACGGAGCCAGCATTAAATCGTTGTTCTCAAGATTCTATAGAATATTCTAAGAATGCTTGATTGCTTTATCTAAAGAAACGTTGTTGCGAACAGTTGCTCAGAGCATTCTTGCAAATTCACATGTGGTCGCTTCTCAAAACGGTTTCTTTAAAGTATTCTATTGAGTATTATAATCTAAATATCAATCGAGCATGTACAAGAATCCTTTGCTCCCTGCTCGTTGGTATTATTTTGGTGTAAATAGCAAAGTTTTTAAAAAACGACCGAAGCTCTTAGTTCGATTGGTCTAAAAGTCTAAACCCACCTTGTTTTGTACAATTTATGCCAGACGTCAACAAATATGCGGCTTTTCGAACCCAAACATTACTCATCAGTTTTAGCAGACGGTCCACATTTTCCATGAAAGTGATTTAATAATTCTGAAGATGACTTGACCGATTTCAATCGATTAGGAAATCTCTTCAGAGTAGCTTTACCAATTTATCTTTTCGAATCAAATCTCCTCAGCCTGCTAAAGATAGGTCTACCAGAATTTGTTTCTGGAGTAACGACTCGACAAGTTGGTATAAGCGGAACCGAGATCAACGGGCACGAGAACAGTGGTTATATTTCTTATTGGTACAAAAATTCGAACCGCTACCTTTAGATTACACGATAGCATTCTAACAACTCTACCACTACTTTCCAAATTAAACTAACTTTGACTTCCATAAAGATAACTTTACAGATTTCAGTCCATTGAGAAATCTAGTTATGGCTAGTTCTTACAGTAAAGGAGTTTTGGTGCGTTCGACTCATAGCTGTTTAGTTTTTTAACTTTTATCATTTATTTTAATTCTGGATTAAAGAACTAATTAGCTTTTATTTGGGCACTGAAATTCAGCGAGGACAGAATATATTTTTTACGAAAAAAAAAACGTCTAAACGTGAGCAAAATTGTCACATTCCTGAGAGTCGATTTTTCAAAATGCAAGCTTTTACTAAATAATCATCCAGTAAACTTAACTAGTGTTTAATGCGCATTTACCATCGTTTAAAACTAGTGCCGGTACACCAATACGCACAACAACCGTGTCTGTAAAAAGCTCATTACAAGCCGGTCTGAGTGGCGGTTTTTTATATTGTCGCGTCCAATGATTTTAAGAAACTTAGATGTGGCATTAGCGGGTGAAAAGAGTTCCCACACATGAGTGCGTAAATCGACAGTAGTCATAATTGCCTCGCGAGGAACCATGAACATCAGAGTGTGCGATTAAAAAGAACCTTCTTATCATCAGTAACGAGAGAAAACCTCTTAAAACAGCGGAGTGAGCCGGAGTGCACAATCGTCCGAAAACGAATCGTCTAAGATAGATTACGTCTGTCAGAAATCTCAAAAGCTAGGCGGAAAACTGTCATCGAACGAACATTAGTCGATACGATAATGAAAACGAATGTGCTCCGCCTCACCCCGCAGAACATAAATCGTGAAATGGCCAACAATTCTTTAAGCGAAGTTTTCTAATAGATGGCATTCTCATTGCGTGTAGGTACTATTACTATAAAGTAAATAATGTTAATAATAAAATAAATGTTATCGTGAATTTAGAATTACCACGGGCTACGTATATTCGTTTTTTTTTTGTTGCTGTCCTCACTTATGCTGTCAAAGTCGGCTATTTTGTATGTTACCTTAACTTATGATAGCTTTGGTTGGACGTGTTTTGATCGAAGAAATGCATCAAATAATCTATATCTTAGGAACGAATTCCGAGTCATATGACGTGACCTCGTTTTTTTGTTGTAAGTATGATATAAAGTTATTGATTAGGAATAAAGAACATTTGGTACACCAATAATATCTACTGTATCATTGGAGCCTGCATCTTTTCCTTTACCATTTTAGCACAGTTTGCAAGCAAACATATCTCTAGGTTAGCAGAAGTAAGAAACCAAGTTTTCGTGTTTTTTATACTTGATGTGTTATCTATGGTAGCAAGATCTTTGAGCGCGTCCTTGCGAGCCCGTGTCGCTAGCCGTCACGCACTGCCCGCGTTTGGCGCCGGCAAACAGCTGACTGTTTGACAACAAACAATCACATTTTACGCATATCAAATTAGCACACCTATTTTAAGGGCTTAGGGCTTCTATTCGTGTCTGCTATAATGAGACTAATTTTAAAATATATTATAATATATATATTAGTGATGGTAAAAGGCCGGATGGTATGTATCTTATACCATGGAATGAGGGAAGATGTCTTGTCTATGATACCTTTGCGGCTTGCCACATTTCCTCTACCTCAAAAAAGGCCAGTTCGGTTGCTCTAAAGCCGAATCTAAAAAGCACATAAAATATATTAATAGCATTAACCAAAGTTATGAAAAAATAGACGTTGACATCCGACAGAGAACTAAATTTACCGACATAGCTTTCAAAATTTGCAAGCTGCAGTGGTAATGGCTGGACACATATGTCGCAGAACCGATGAACGATGGATGGGTTCTGGAGTGAAGAATACGTACTGGAAGACACAGAGTGGAACGACCCCCGCCAGGTGGACAGATGACCTGAGAAAGGTCGCTGGTGAGGGATGTATGAGGGTGGCAGAAGATCGTGTAAAGTGGCGAGCCTTGGGGGAGGCCTACATACAGCAGTAGAGAGACACAGGCTGATAGGAGTATATACTCTTGTTACCCACAAATTTATAAAAGACCTGGGAAAACGAATTTATCAAGAGTGTGGAGACCCCAAATGACATTATTTTAATTAATGCATATTATATTTTTGTTTGTTACTTTTAATATTTTTTTAACTGCTATATTAATTGAAAACCTCCAATCTACGAAACGATGATTTAAATAACTGCCTCTAGCGGTTAAGTCCGTGGATTTAGAAGCGAGTTCGATTACTGGTCTGTATACAACAATTTATTTATTTGTATATGTGATTTTTCTTGAATTTGGTAGGTGAAAGACATCAGCGAGCTTGCCATTTGTCATGATGGGCCAAGTAAAGTAGATTAAAGACACGATTCTTTGAAAAAATAAGCGTGGTTTTTGACCACCCCGAAAGAGATGATGCTTTACTTTTATGATTCAAATTAATCATGTTTAAAAATTCGTTATGAGCTATGTGGTCTTCTCTTTGTTAGTTAACACGTTTGTTAATTTAATCATGATTATAGAAACATTTTGGAAACTAATTAAAATAATAATTATTATTATCATCGTCATGTGAATGAACCCACCATATGCCAAGCGGAGGGTATCGGACGTAATTTAAAAACAAATAAAGATTTAATTGATTATAAGTAATTATTAGTTTTATATTCGGTAATGATTACTAAGGCTGTAATCGCAAAACCACGAAGGCAACACCGACAAAAAAATCGCAAGGTCATTTTTCATAAGTCATAAGTGATGCCGATGCTGTTTTGCTTCCATAAAGTCATAGCGTACATTTCCGCCTCTGACAATGGGAAAATCACGGTCTAGACTGCTTTGCATATTTTGATGGGGAGCTATTACCACTTACGTGTTAAAAACGACGTCACGTGTGACGCGCAATCTTGTAATGCAAACACTATTTACTACACACAGACTTACATAATATAATGGACCTGCCTATTAATACAACGCTAGTAATAGAAATAGAGACAACATGCTGGGGCACTGTCATAACATTCAGAACTAAATGTCATCTCAAATGCCGCCCATCCTAGCTGAATGCGTCTTTCGGCTTCTTTGTTGAAGTTGGCACCACCGAGCGGAATAGTCAGTTAAACGTATTCACGCACAGCTTCGAGAGAGGAGTTTCCCACACAGATAGGCCTCGTCTTGTCCAAGTTCATTCTGAGACAATCCCCCTGGTAGCCACATTTAAGCCGTTTAACAATTAATGGAAACTTCGACACATCTTATCGTTCATACCAGTGTTTGAAGACGAGAGCCTGCAACGAGAGCAACCAGTGCGTTCTCACAGTAATGTCGTACAGAGACGTCGACAGTGACAGTCGGTCAGGTCCACAAATTCAAGGTTGTTCGGCGAGCTATGGAGAAAGCCATGCTTGGTATTTCTACGATAAATGGAATTCGAAACGTTGATATTCGTTAGAGAACCAAAGTTACTGACATAGCTTTCAAATGCTTTAGCATGCCAATGAGCTGGACACATTTGACGATGGGGCAAACGGGTTCTAGGGTTAGAAACCACATACAGATGACGCTGGCGGGGTGTACAGTGGCAAGCCTTGGGGTAGGCCTACACGGAGCGACACAGGCTGATGATGAAATGTCATTAATATCTTTTGTCATTTTAATAAAATTTTAAGTTTATATTGAGGGACTCATATTTCAATTTAATATACTTAAATGTAAATAATGATCATATTTCTTAAGCCCGATCGCTTCCAAGCTAATCCATTAGCGGATAAAACACTATCATTGCATTGGCTTCATTAGAAATAATTGAGACCCGAGTTTTCTGCCTTATATCTGTATCATATTTTGGGGCCACGGCGTCAACGAGTACAACAATTGACCGGTCCTTACATTTGTAATATCGGTCGATGGTACTACACATGATATCTGACAAGATGTTCTTAGTTAACTAATTAACAAGAATATAATATCATTCACGTATATTTCTGGTGAAGGCACAACGTAATTTAATGTAAAGTAAATAAAATAGCATTCATTTCTGAAGGTATCACAGATATTGTTGAACAATTTATACTGTTTTAAGTAGAATTTTGTGAAGGCCTGCTGAGATTTCCACGTGTTTGTCTCCTGCTAATATCACGGGCATTTTTAGCTGTTTAACCCGGTTTCGAAGTGAAATAAAGTTGGCTATATAACACAGGTCCTGTTTATATGGCAATTCCTGGAACATCTCTATTAAATTTCATCTTAATCGGTTCAGTAACCATATAGACGCGAACACAACAGACGTATATATAAGGCCAGCAGCCCTATTCTGTTATTTAAGCGCAAACGTTACATAATGGAATCCGTTAACTAAATATATATCACGCTATTAAAGTTGATATCTGTACGGCCGCTGTCAAGGCCGAGCGCTTTTAGAGTTAAGAATTGAATAACATTTTGTAATTATGGCGCAACCTTTGACGTAAGTAAAGAAATCCACTAATAACGTTTGCGACTAAGTAACAGAATAGGGCTGCAGGATTTAAAAAAAAAGTTTAAGTAATATATGCGTGAAGGATATACAAAGTTTCTTTCACATTTACAATATTGTTATTTAATATCGAGTACATAATGTTCATTCGTATTTTATCGGAAAAATTTTTATTTATTGTGCTCTCTTATTATTAGCTTTAGTACCATTTTTTTTATTTAGTGTCAACTAAATAAAGTTCCATATTAATACAATGATTGATTGACATTTCGGGTGCCGTCGTATTCCGATTGAGACCCGAGTTTTCTCGAAGGAAATACATTATGCACTATTCTGTACGTACTTGGGTTCCAAGGAACATATCTATAATCTTAAACAGGAGGACAGATGATATGGCAGTGGGGTCACATGTCGTTGTCGATGATAACGCGTGTAGCATAAGACAGTCCAACAATAAAAAATAAATAAATATTAATAAATAAAAAATCGGTCTAGTAATATTCACGCATATTACGAAGGACGTATAAGAAGATATACAAAATTTCTTTCACATTCACAATATTAGTATGGATAAGATCTCACTCGATTCAGAACAAATTTTGTTAACAACGTTTGACGTTTAAATCGAGAGAAAACAGGGTCTATCTAACAGCCCGTGCTGTTATTCAAGAGCAACTCGCGCTCAGCATCACGGGAGATATTAAAATTTACGATGATGCAAGTTAATGTAAATATTACCTTAACATGAGAAAGTTAAGTCTACTGAGCATTTAGCAACAAAATGCATAATGTTCAATTACCTAAAGCGATCCATCAAATATCTAATCTGAAAGAAAGAGCAGTCCGACGTCATTAACAGCGTACGTCATACTTCCATGGTGTACAATTAGATCGTTACCTATACGGCATTCATCGGAACATAAGACAAAATGTAAACAAAGAAACCAGTGGTTCTCAAACTTTAACGAACGAAGAAAAGGTACAGGCACAGCTTGGACCCAGTTCGTTCAAATTTTATACTAAAACAGTTCATAAAAACAAGACAAACGGTAAAAACTTGACACAAAAAACAACTATTTTAACAAGAATTTAACATAATTAAAGAAAATCGTACTTGCGTCATTAAGAAGATCGAGAGTAGGTAACGATCTCGGATATAACCCTGCCAAATTCTTTTAAAAATGCATTATAAAATAAATATCTACCGTTTGCATATTTTTTTGGGAATTTCAATTTAGCCCCTTTAAAATACCTATTTAGAGGTTTGTTTACATTTTTTCTCAGGGATCGACAAATGCCGTACAAGCTATACAAGTAGGTATGTAAAAGTATGTACTTCACATACAAAAAAAGAATAACCAGCGTGTTGTTTTATGATCAAATACCTAACATCTGAACCAATAAGTATCAAACTGAACTTTTAAGCATGTGGTAGGGACAATGATATCCTCCCCTTTCTCTCTCTTTTTGTCATGCGTTTCACAATAAAAAAGAAAACTCGTCCGTGGAGTTATGAATAGAAAAAAGGACAACGTAAAATTAGACGACCTAAATCCTAACTTAACCAAGTATTTGTTTTTACAAAAGTTTGCCTATCGCAAAAGAAAATAAGAGATAATAATAACCAAGTTAACCAAGCCATCTAACTCTATAACCCAATTTTATAGCCGAAACTTTTCTCTTTATCAAGACACCCGTTTGTGGCCAGCTTAAATCTAAGTACTACTCGTATCTCCTTAGCAAGGCGAAATGATTAACAAATTAGTAGTACATTTTTTGGCGTTGAGTTTAGACAAAGATACCTATTAGGTATTGTTTAAGCTTGACAAAAGTTTCGACATTATTGCATTGATATATGTACATCTGTTACTGGAAATTTTCATACCTTGTAAAACGAGATTAAATTTCATATATTTTTTATGTTTTATTGGCTTATAATTATTATTTACAAAAAGTCTAATTTCTTCCATACTTTCTTAGACTTTAATGAGAGAGTCGATACTCGGGATACCTCGATAGGCGGGACGAAATCCTTAAGAAATATTTTGAGATTTCAAATATTAACAATATATTAATTAATATATGAATTTTATCAAAACTGCAAACTAATATAACTGATTGTCATTTTTTTAATTAAAATTAGTACTTACAACATTTTTTAAATTAACATTTTTACCTCTCATAGTCAGTAGTTTGAGCGTTGGTGGCTCGGTTGTGAGCGGTGGTGGCTCTACTTTAAAAAGTTCCGTTCGATACCCGGCATGTAGCAATAAGAAATACACTTCTTCTTTACGGAAATGACTTTACACCACCCTCGCCAACCCTCTTGGCCAGCGTGGCGAGTATAGGCCAAATTCTTATTCTGGAAGGCCCATTTGGAAGCACAGTGGAGGTCTAGGACTAGTGACTCTAGGTCACTTTCATGGGCTTATTCATTACATCATTACATCCCCTAGAACACAGCGTCCTAGACCTCCACTGCTGGAGATGGGCCTTCCAGAACATATATCTGGAGAATTTGGCCTACACTCACCACGCTGGCCAGACGGCTTGGCGAGGATATTATGTGAATCTTGAATGACAATTTATTAACGATTGCACAAGATGGTATTAGTGGATAGGTTCATTAGTTAGGTTCCTATTAATGAAACTGGGTAAATGAAAAGTCGCTATATGTGACTATTAAATCCGGGTTCCATGAGATCTCAGTAAACCACGTTTCACTCTGTATCGAAAAGTTAGTAATTAAAAACTCTACTATGAACTTCTTTCTTTCTGTCGCTTCTGAATCTTCAATGACACGAAAACAGTTTGCAACTTTAGGCAAAAAAAAACCTAATGTCATTCAGATCATTGAGTATGACGTGCCATAATTTTTCCATGGTTGCAACACCTACGCTGTATGAAGCTATCACATCTTTATCTCCCTACAATATCACCGTGGCGTTTCAGCTTTATTGACTTTCGCGGGTGACATGTTTTAACATAGACTTAATTAATTAGCTTTCGGTAAAAAATTTGCTACTTATAGTATTATCTTGACATTTCTTCTTGGGGGGCGATTTCCGCATTAATAGTATCGTATCATCCTGTAAACATATTTTTTTACCTCAAAACAGACAGCCTCCGTTAAGACCGTCTAGCGGTTAAGGCCGTAGATTTTACGCTGTTAGGTTTTTCATGTCACAAACATTTCTCGGCTCTGTTATGCTAGACATCGACGAGCTTACCACTAGTCATGATGGGCTCATAGTAAAGTTGGCTAAAGGAAACCGTGGTATCGCTAAGGATTAAGGTCGTGATGATACCAGCGACAAAACTGTTTTGAACATGTAGGCATTCAAAAAAGCAGTGGATAGCATTTAAGACTAGTAATTCATTTTATGTATTTTTAAATTAAATGGTATTGGATTGTTCTAATAAAAACCTATGTAAAATAGTTTTTTTCTGTATGTCTGTCCATTGTTCACGCCATATTACCTACAAAATTTTAAAGAAACTTGGCAGATTATTTGGAACCGAGGGACGGACATAGGCTATGCCTATGACGTTATGATCGGAGTACGACACATATCTAAACCCCACAGCCAACTGGAGGATACTTTGTCAACCACTTTATTGCACGAGCGAAGCTGTGTCAAACAACTAGTATTTTATAATTAAAATGTATTGGATGAAATTACATTGTAATCGATAATTAATAATTTAAAAGTTTAATTATTAAATCTAAACTTCAAAAAAATAATAATATTAAAAATTATAACCTATTACAAAATAAATTAAATAATAAGTTGGTTGTTAGTAAATGCCTTGCCTATGAACAATTTTTAATGCAATAAAGTAGGTTTTTTTTTTTTAAAGTTTTTAGTAAATAAAAGTATATCCTGTCAGTTGTACCTATTTAGTTAGTCATAAAATGATATCTATTTCCTTAACGTCAATCAAGTAGGGCTAACGGCTAAGGGTCGGGTTTCTTTAGCGACCTTCGATGACCGACTCGGTTACCGTCTGGCGCCGGGTCTAAGCCTAGGCTTTAATGTAGGCTAGGTACAGCCAGCAAAATAAAAACTAATTAAAACCTAAGAGTAATTTTCTCGCACATATATACAGTATTTTTTTTAATAAATATTAAAGGGTATTTTTAACTAAATACAATCAACAAAGCTTACTAAAAGTAACCGGTGTGCAAACCAAATCCATCAATGTAAGCAAATGCAGAATTAAAAATTCGATTAGCAAAATTCCCAGCACGTAGGCTGGCATGCGCACCGTCTGTAGGACAGAACGGAGCGTGAGTCACCGGCGCATACCACCATGCACCACAAGAGTCAATCACCTATTTATGTAGCAGGACGACGGACGCGCAAATAAACAGCATCAAACACACCGGATTCCTCGCATCCATGGCAGCGGCTGCGGTGTCAAACGAAACGCGCCATCAAACGACTAACAAACGCCATTGTCTACGGACGAGTTATTTTTGCAAATAGATCTGCGCAGTCTGCGAGGCAGGAACGGCCACTATGATCATCTCTCTCTTCAATGTTTCAAAACTTTCAGCGATGCTAAAAAATCTCATCGGTTTCTTGATTGAATAGAAAGTTTAAACTGTTACCTAATATAGTGCCTATCTTTGGCACTAAGATACAAACCGTGGCGAAATTTCTACATTGGAAGAACACTAAACTAATAACTTCTCTTTATAACGTTTATAATTAACACCAACTAGGTATCTAATCAAAATAGCAATAAAAAAGTTTATATTGTTTGATGGAAGTATTAAGTTAAATAAACTATTAAGTAACAATTATAAAGGTGACTGACCTTTCATCCTCGGCGGTCGGCGCCGGCTGCTGGTCGTCCTTCCCGTCGGCCGTGTCGTTCGCCTGCGCCTCCGCTGTCGCTTCCGGAGCACTATCACTGGTCGGCACATTGCTCGCGTGAGCCACTACACCACTGACGGGACTGCCGAAGCCCTGCGCGTCGTGCGGCGGCGCGTACCCGGCTACCACCGGCGAGTTGGTGCCGGACACCGCCGCGTCCACGTAACCCAGCATGCCCACCGACATCGGCAGCGGCATGCTCTGGTGCGCCGGCACGTATTGCACCTGCATGTGCTGGCCGACGCCCGCCTGCTGCATGTACATCTGCTCCGACATCCCCGCTTGGTTTCCGTCCAACAGCTGCATGCCCTGCGGAGGAGGCGCCATCATCTGCTGAGGGGCCATGGCATGCGCGCCCTGCTGCTGCATGCTAGCCCCCTGCGGTTGGGTCACTATTGCCATTGCATTCCCTTGCTGAGATGAGGCAATGCTCGTCAAAACCTCCTGAGGCAAAGTCTGGCCTTGCTGACTCATCTGAGACGTATGCGACGACTGAGAGTGATATTGCGGCACATTATGTTGTGGTTGCACATTATGTTGGGGTTGCACATTATGTTGGGGTTGCACATTATGTTGGGGTTGCACATTGTGTTGAGGTTGCACATTGTGTTGGGGTTGCACATTATGTTGGGGTTGCACAATAGTTTGCTGAGATGAAGGAATATTAGTATTGATCATGGCCTGAGGGTTTGGCTGTTGATTGACAGCCTGACTATATTGCTGTTGCACATTGGCCATTCCAGGCTGCTGCATCTGTGGGTGCATACCAGGCACTATGGACTGCTGAGGTTGAGACGGCATTTGGTGTATCTGAGCTTGCATCTGAATTTGTTGATTGGCACCTTGGAGTTGAGTCGGCATCTGCATCTGTTGTATATGGTTAGGCATCTGCTGATTCTGTAACGCCTGCATCTGGGCTTGACTCGGAAGGTGTTGCATCTGCTGCTGCTGCCCTCCCATGGGTTGCTGGTTCTGTAAGTGGTGGCTTTGTGCCATATTGGGTATCTGAGCTTGCTGCATTTGATGCATTTGCTGCGGATTTGGTTGGGGCTGCATCTGCTGCATTTGCATCTGTTGCATTTGCGATTGCTGATTAGGAACTTGTGTCATCTGCCCCTGACCCTGCATCGCCTGCATTTGTGGCATCTGCTGTTGCATTTGCTGCATGTTTGGCATCTGCGTTTGTGATAAATGTTGGTTTATTTGCATCTGCGCTTGATTAGGTATAGGCTGCATCTGTTGTGGCATCTGTTGATGCATGGGAATCTGTTGCATGGCCATTCCCTGGGACTGTGCAATGACCTGCTGGAGTTGGTGCTGAGGGAAGCTCTGAGGGATCTGCTGCACCTGCTGCGGGGGCGGAGGGTGACTCTGGGCTGGGTTCTGCAGGGTTATGTGAGTCATGCTCTGAGGGTGAGGGGCCGGTTGCATGCTGGGGGCTGGCTGCATGCTGGGGGCTGGCTGCATACTTTGGGCCGGCTGCATGCTTTGGGCCGTCTGCATGCTTTGGGCCGGCTGCATGTTTTGAGCTGGCTGCATGTTGTTAGGGGGCAGCTGCTGGGCCAACTCTAAAGGAGGAGACTGCACTGACGTTGGCAACTGTTGTGATACTACAATAGGCTGAGTCAGAGACTGGCCCGGAGACACCATAGGAAATTGTTTTTGCACATTTTGTTCTATTTGCAAACACGGCTGAATCTCTTTAGGGCCTTTGGCGTTCAGATCATTAGAATTAGGTACATCTTCATATTGACTATCGTTAATCACTACTCCGCTGTCCGGAGCTTGTAAATTATTTTCGGTAATGTCTAAGTTATTATTCACAATAGTAGGAGCGTTCGGTTGTGTTGTTGTGTGATCCAAATAATCCATACATGTCCATCGGCCCCTACGAAAGGGTTCCGTACTTTCTATTTTTACCACTTTAAAACGTTCATTACGCACATGTTCTTGAATTTCTTTCATGCCTTCTTGGGGTTTAGCGTTGCCTATGATGTTGATGATGCTGCCCGTGCCGGCGCCGGTAACACTGACATGCATATCACTGACTTGGGAAGTGCCCGAGTCCTGCCCCACGATAGCCAGCCCGTACTGCGAGCTGGTAGGGATGACGGGCGCGCAGCCTAGCGAAGCGCTCGACGCATTGTAGAACACCTCGTCTTTAGAGAACGTGTCTTCGGAGAAGCTGGGAGTCTCATTCTCTATGTCCGTGACCCTCGAGATGTCGTCCGTATGAGATTCGTCCAGATCGTCGGCGGAGTCTTCCCCAGCATCGGTGCTCACCCGAGAGCCCACCGTCACACTGGTGATCTGAAACGAAGATATTTTCCTTGGGTTATGGGCGGCTTGGAGACTCGTCGGGTGAGTCACTCCCTTGTCCGACTCGTTCAGGCGAAGAGATTCGCTTGTGGTACGGTGTACGACGTTATTATACTTGTTTTTATCACTATTTTTATGTGACTTTTGAATCAGATTGTCAGCCATTATGCCGTCCGAATCGAATGACTATCTAAAGAAAAATTCACTGTTTATTGGCTTCAGAGACATTTGAAAGACTATTCGTTCACTACGTGATAATATATATAAACCATTTTACACTCACAATTGCACAATCACTATAAATTTACTAGAAAAGGTTTTAAAATCCATTAGTAAACACACAGGGTTGAGAACATCTCTCAGACGGCAGCAACATGGCGGCCATTTGTGCGCAATGCACTATGGTTGACAATTTGCAAAAAACTGTAGACAATAGACTAAAACGGAGTAGTTCGTAAGTCGCCGACTAGATGGCGCCTACTTTTTTATTACATGTAAATTATTTTTTATTTAACATTCATCTTTAATATAATTATTTATTTTCTTTTTCCAAATATATTACTTTATAATTACACATTTCGTTAAATATTTAATATTTAAATAATTAGTATAGAAAATGGTTGTGGCGGTTTTTTAAATAGTTCCTAAAGTTACCCATAGATGGCATAAGATAATTATTTGGCTTTAAATAATTTTAGTATAGCTACTCGTAGTTAGATGGCGCTATTGACATTTATAAAAGTCATTTTTTGCTATTTATTTAGGAGCTATTTATTTTAAAATTGAAATACCACGGTGTCTGACAGAAAATAATTTAAATGAAGCATATTGAGTTGTCACAAAGGCGAAAACATTGAAAATAGATTAGTTCAGCTACTCGCCGTATAATGTGTAAATTTTTTTTACTGAATTCGGCTGATAATAAAAATATCGTAGACGAATTACCTACTCAGCTTACAAACCACATCTCAATATGTACAAGCAATTCTCTCTGAGAGCTCTTTAACTATATCTTATTGTTCAAAGTTTTTTAAAGCATAGTAAAGAAGATTATTTTGAATCCAATTGGAATCTAGAAGCAATAAACACACAAGTTCCAATACGTATCTACGAGGAGTAGCGGGACTAGATACAAAAGGTAACCAACAATTTTAAGGAAACTTAAAAAAACCGTTAATATTACAAATAATGACCGCATCAATCATTGAAATTATATTGGATGGGTTAGAGTGGTGGTGGCTCGGTTGTAGAAGCTTTTTCAAAAATCCAAAAATGTCGCTGTACGAACCCTGGCATGAACGATTGAGAAATATCTACACATACATAGGTGCATTTATCATAGATCTACAAAACCGTTCCCGTGACTTGGAAAGCAAGACACCTTGGTCCCGGTTCCACTAATACCAACTTGGTATCGCCAACGTGTAAGTATAAGCCAAATTCTCCAGAAATATTTATTTATATATTTAATCATGGTTACGAATTTGCGCTGTTTGGGGTCCAGACGATTAGCCTGGCCAAGGAGTTGTCAAAGCGGCTGACGGAAAGGCAGGCAATTATTTCTGCCACGTATTAGCCTCGCTATACAGAGGGAAAATGTTGACAGTCTCCTTGGATTTAGACGCAGAGGTACCAGGTTCGATTCCTGATCAGGACGCAAAAAAAATATTATATACTCGTATCTCGAGTTTGGTAAGCTAGAGATATCGACAAGCTTGTCACTTCTTATGATGGGCCCGTAGTAAAGTTGGATAAATGTGATACCGCTTCTTTAAAAATCGTGGATTATAATTTTCCTTTTTTTATGATTTAACAGAATTACTTTATTAAAATTTAACTATAATTTAATGTTAGTGATTTGAATCGAGTTTTATTTATTTATTTATATATATTAACATTTTAATTCTAGTGGTTTCTGCTTTTGTTTTAGTTTTTGATGTATTTTTAATTAAATTAAATAGTTTACATTATTTGTAATTTATTTTTTGTTTTTATACTGAACACGTCATGTGACATCGCGCCCTCCTGATGGTAAGCAGTACGCGAGTCAAGAATGGGAGCAACTGACTCCAGCCACTAACGACCGGCATGTCCCTACCACTATGCCGTCCTAACAAGATGTTTGTAATTTCCTTCAAATAAACACAAATTAAAACCAAATTATACCTAATATAATCTGTAATGGAATCTTACGAATTATTGTATGCCTGACTTGAGAGTGCGGTTATTTTTAGAAATGTACCTTCTGTAGATTGACATGACCTTACGGTCACCGCGCGGATCGGAATATATATTATTATGCTGGGGCTACATTAGCAGGCGAACATTCAGGAAGTTACGTCATATCTTCTTATCGGACAAGCCACAGTGTTTGAAGATGATAGTTTTTAACCAATGCGTTCTTTCAGTATTGTCGTACGGAGCAGAGACGTTGACGCTGATAGTGGGTCTAGTCCAGTTTAAGGCAGCTCAGCGAGCTATGGAGAGAGCTATGCTCGGTATGTCTTCGATGCATAAAGTCCGAAACGTCAGAGATCCAATATTACCTACATAGGCTTAAAATATAGCCAAAATTAGTAAGCAGATGTGGCAATGGGCCGGACACGTCTGTCGCAGAACCAATGTGCGTTGGAGTAGACGGGTTCTGGAGTGGAGACCACGTACGGGAAAACGTAGAGTGGGACGACCTCCCCGCCAGATGACCTGAAAAAGGTCGCTAGTGGGGGCTGGATGAGTGTGGCTGAAGATTGTGTAAAATGCCTTGGCTCGCCCTATATCCAGCAGTGGAGAGACACAGGCTGATGATGATAATGATGATCAATTTATGAATCATTTTCATCATTACAGCCCCTAGAACAAGCGTCCTAGACCTCCTCTGCTGGAGATGGGCCTTCCAAAACATTTATCTGGAGAATTTGGCCTACACTCGCCACGCTGGCCAGACGGCTTGGCGAATTTATGAATGAATTACGACTATATAGGACTTCCTGTTCCAACACTTTAACAGCTATAATTTATAATGCTGTTTCTTTTTTTCTCATTTTCGGAAGAATAAACAAAACTTATTAGTTTAACAAGATAGTTTGTTAAAAAAAAATATACTTAAAGAAAAAAAAAGAATGTTTGGTAGATCACGGATATTGGACTTAGTAGTACGAAATCCACGCATGGAATATAAATTTTTCACATTTCGGTTAAAGTGAATACTCTAGCTAGATTATAAGTACTAGTAAGAGAGCTACTATATTGATTTTGAGGGATGTAAAATAAAATATCAAACTTACATCTTGTGACGTTTGTGACGACTTGTGACAAAAATTTGCAAGCTTAGCGCAGCGCTCCAGTCTCCTCGCCTGTGGGCTAATGGCTGTATTCCCAAGTACCCAGCGGACCCCGCCTATTACTCGCAAGGTCTCGGAATCGCCTGCCGATTTAACTATCATCCCCACCAATCTCTGCGACACGTCTTAAACGGAGGTAATTTGCTATTATTTGTAAATTGGTGACCCGCGCGCGTCCCGTCCGACGTAATCCCTTTCGTAGTCGTTCGGGAGCATCTACGGTGTTCCTAGCTTCTTCAAATTCAAATCCTTTGACAAATACACATTATACACACACTGCTAGTTGTGTGTTTCACGTTAACACCAGTCGATAAGATACCGTGATCGCTGCAACACTCGAAAGTGACAATGTTGTGTTAACGATTAATATTTATAATGTCTAAATTAAACGACGACAATAAGAAGTATATTGAAGGTGAAACATCAGCGATGGAGCTCGAAGAGGAAGTCCCTGGACGGATGAGGAGAATGATGCTATGGATGAGGATAAACCCGAATCTTATAATGTTAAAAGTTACATTGTTTGTGATGTACGGAGCGACGGCATCCCTGCTGCCTTACCTGACCATCCACATGCAGAGTATAGGACTGACGGTGCCAGAGATCTCGTTTGTTTATTTAGCTTTACCTTTCACGACGTTTTTAAGTCCACCTATTACAGGTAAGTTAAATAAAAAATCAAGTATGTTGTAATAACTATTTCGTTCACAGAAATTAGGTGAGGTACGATTCATAGTATAGGATCCGTATAAAGAACAACCTTCATCAATTTAAATTTTATTATTGCCTAACGAAATATGTTCAAGATTATACAGGTGAACTTTTTAAGTGGGCGTAGATAGCTACTTTCTCAAATACAAGGAATGTTTTAATATATACTTATATATATATATATAATAATTTTTATTTCATATAAGAAACAAACTATGCTGATTTTTATAAAAACTTAAACTGCTACACACCTTTTTGATAAATACATTATAAAATAAAATAAATGTTTTTTTTTCTATTTCCTGTTTGACTTTTCTCTTAATGTTAACTATTACTTTTTTTTCTTTATTGATCGTTATACTCGTAAGCGACACTATCAGCTAGACAACCGCCAAGCCAAGTGTAATAATAATAATACAGAATGTTTATTGTAATTGAAAATTTCACCTTTTATAGCTTTATAATTGTCACTTGAACATATTTCTTTAAGCAATCCATCATTGTTACTTCTGTTAGCTTCTTTTAATACAAAATAGATTTCATTCTGTTACCTGATCGGTAAAGTTGCTCTTAGTTCGGATCTTAGTCTATTATTTATCACTTTACCTATTTCTGTTAAATCTAACATTTCCATTAAAACCACCAACCAACTTTAATAATCCTAGTGACTGCCTTCGTGTTCAAGACCAAGTTTGTGGATTTAGACTCAGAGGTACCGGGTTCTTCGTATTAAAATCAACTAAAACAAGTGTACTCGTATATACAGATTGTTCAGGCGCCAGAAATCATGTTACCATACAGTCGCGCTTGCTTTTTTTGGCTTGGTATACTTGTTTGACTTGGTTGGTACAAAATTTCATCGAAATTGATTCAGTACTTTTTGAGTAAATCTACTAAAACATCGTCTGGAAAATAACTGTTTATAATGTGCTGTCATCCCTCAAGCACTAATGTAGGTTCAAATTCGTCAACATCCCGAATGTGCAACACCTACAGTAGTCTCTGCAGTGCCAATAATGATATAGACATATTTCATGACCGTTCAGAAAAAATGTTCTCGAACATTTTAAACCATCAATATATGAGTAGCTTATAATTTATTTAACAGGTGCTTTGTTTTCGTTTTTTAAGGTACCTTACTATCGTTATGCAATTTTTATGTTTCCTTTATAGTTCTATTAAAAAAGAAAAAAATAATAATTGCACTAAAAATGTACATAGGCGCGGGCGTAATGACTAAACATTTTCTGACAACCAACCTTTGGGAGTGTGGAAAGTTATGTATGGGTGCAATTTTATTTACTATTATACACTTACATAATAATATTACACAAAAGATTTACATATATACACATATACCTATATATGTTTAATTTAAAATGATAACACACAAATATAAATGTTACAAGAAATAAGGAAAATAAAAATGTTTATTATAGTTTTGTTTCTGAAGAAAGTATGAGGACACTGCTAGTCAGTAGTAGTCTGCTCCACTGGCGAGCGGCAGATATGGTGAACGAATCAGAGTATCTGCTAGATGTGTGGAACGGAGAAGGCGGTCATGCGAGTCACAAAGGAATGTGAATTGCGATTTTAAATATGAAGGGGTTTTGGAGTTGTAGAGTGTCCTCAACGATAAGAAGACGAGAAGATGAGGTATAGTTTTGAAGACGGTTTTTTGTAAATATAATTCTACTAGAAGATTTAGCAACAAAGCGGTACTATAAGTAAGCTGTTATGCTCCATATGATCTTGATGGTGATGAATATAAAGTAAAATATTGTTTCAGGATTTCTCGTGGATCGTTTTGGAGAATACAAGCCTGTCGTAATCACGGCTTTAATCTTAAATGCTGCATTTCACCACTCTTTACTACTGATCCCTCATCAAGAGACTCCTGGGGTGATGCCGGCAGCTTATGTCATACGACATCCTATTAAGGAGACTGTTGAGGTGAGCTATGAATTCGAATGAAATCAACTTTTAAAACACTAACAAAAGCGGCGGTAATGGGTTGTTTAAACTAGGTTTTAGCATCACTTCTTTCATAAAAACTATTTTGAAAAAAATATAATTCTAGACTGGAATCCAACAATTTATTTAAAAGTTTCGGTTCCGATTCCTCGCTAGATTAATATTTTTTTTTAACAATTTTATGATGTATTTAAGTTTTTATCAAAATCAGCATTTTTTGTAAATTACTTTACTGTGGATATTGTTAGTTAAAAGTGGTGATGATTTGTTTAATAATGTGCTACAATGAACAAAATAATTATGGAAAACGATAAATTGGACTTTAAATATAGGGCACAAGTTGCAGTTTATTATTTGTGGTATTCACTTTCATATTATTTCATTCCCGATGTGTTTGGGCTATAATGCCGCGAGTAACTCCAAGACAATCATCAAATTCTGCAACATCTGGAACTTCTAAAAATAGAGATATTTTTAAATTCAAATTCAAATGATTTATTAGCAATGTAATGTTTTACAATATATATTAACAAACAATCGTGGAACATTATTACAGGATTTGCAAAAGTATTTTGGTGATGGTCACACAAGGCAGTTAAGCCTGACATGTAGGTCCCAATCTAAGGTTACCAACTTAGAGATAAAGAAATTAATTCTGTCAAGTGTTCCGTGAGCATACTAAGCTATATATTACGTCAGACTTGACTGTATGGGCTATTTATTTTATTTTTAATACTTTATTGCACTAAAATTGTACATAGGCGGGCTAGACCCTTTGCCTTCCCTATCACCTCATTAATCATCCATCGAGAGAAGAGAACACAAACAAAAATATATTCTGTAGGGCCTTGAACATATTTCGCTAGACAACCCATTACTGCCGCTTTTGTTAACGTATTTCATTATATAAAAAGTAAATTTCATTCGTATAAATCGGCGAAGGCCGCTGTTCTGCGGGTTTTGTACATAAACCATATACAGTTAACTGCAGGTAGTGTAATGACACAAACAATATCTAAAACTATGATATTATCAATATTTATTAACATAATAAGCGTGCACTTGATTGCTATATGCACCCAGATACTAGAAATTTAACTAAAATAAAGTATTTAATAAATCAACCTTTAACTAAAGCCTATTAATTTTAGTTTAATGAAATAGAAAGATAAGCCAATTGCAATAGTAATTAACATCACTAATTAATCACTTTAATAAATGTCCGATGATAGATTTAAAAAAATATATATCTGACTTTTAAAACTAAATGTGTACAGCATGGCTGCTTGTGAAGAAGGCTGGGGCAGCTCCCGTCTAGGTTTCTGTTTTTTTTTATTTATTTATGTTCTTGGTTCTTTTAAATTTTAATTTTATTTTTAAAGAATTTTGTTTCATTATTGTTTTATAACTTTTATTTATATTACTGTTCCACTAAATTTAAATGTCGGCTATGGTATAACAACAGAGGTTGTTGGAACCTGCTTCCAACACCATTTTCTGAACCATAGACCCTTTGTCATAATATCTTTCTTTTATTTTTTAACTATTTTTTTTTATTAACTCTTATTTTTGTGACAAATAAAAACCGATTTTGTTTTATTTCAAATATTTTAATTTTATGTAACGTGTGGGCAAATTGCGCCAACGTTATTTGAAAACAGTAACTTGCCCTAGTTAGTAGGTTAGTCCTATTTAGTTTCTGAATTCCATTATTTAAACTTCAAAATATTGGATTCTGTTATTAAATGTCACTTTAGTCCGAGGTTTTCCGATCACAGACGAGCTAACGTCAAAATAGGGTTTTTAACTATTTGAAAGGTTCCCCATGTTTAAAATCATTTTAAAACGCAATATATTGTCCACGTCGCCTTTATTATTAAGTTAACAACAACAATTTATATAAATGTAAACATTAAACATAGCTTTATTTGTTTAAATTAGGTAAATATTAAAATAAATATGTAATTTTTTAAATGAACGCATCGAAACGTTATTTACTGTCGTCGTCTGTAGTGAACACCTCTTTACGAGAATACTAATTTTAATTGCGTTTTATACTGACAGTTTCCGTTATTAATGGGATTCTACTTTATAGGGGTTGTGCTTAAGTATCAGGTATTGGGGTAAATGACGAGATACTGTTGTCAGTAACTTAGTTAAAATCAATCCAAAATCGTAGCTAAAGATACCATTCTTATGCGTACATATAAATGAATATGTATCAACATCTATTGTATGCTGAAAAATGTGGAATGCTTTTCTTGATTTCTACAACCTAAATTTAAAAAAATATAACCCTGAAACTGGTAGGGACTTATTTTCTTGAACCTCGCGTACAGGGTGGTTTAACATATATAAAAAAAACCTGGAGCTCTTTAATATAAAAAATGTTAAGCCGTTATAGTTGTGGAGACTGGTATTTTTTATAAGTAACTAATGCCAGTTGCACCCATTCTTGAACCTTCGCTTACAATCAGATCGTAGGTATATCATACGAAACATAACGAAGTACCTTGGCCAGTTGATGAAAATAAACGGTCGAATTACTAGCGCGTTCCCCCTCGTACTATATCTGTACCAATGATTACGCTCCTTGAGATGTTCAACGCTCCATTCAGTCTTTAGATAATAAATGTATGCAATTTTATACAACTCAACAACTCTTTGTACTAACATGTGAAATCGTTAAGAAATTGACAAAATAACGTAGAAAAGGTCAAATCCACCAAATACAATATGTTCTGATGATATGGGTAGATAAAGATAGACATCTTTAGCAGTGGAGGTTTGGGACCCCGTGTTGTAGAGTTTGTGATCATGTTAAAGTTGCCGAAACTAAAGATCACTTCTAGCTCGAGAACGGCTGAACTGATTTTCATGATTTTTGATTTGTTGGATTTGTCTCCTTAATAGCAGAATAACACTGAAAAATTGACCTTCATTTCAATAAATTACAATATTTTTCATATAATGACTAGTTTTTCTATTGTTTTTTTTTGTTTTATGTTCACTAAAAATAACTATAAATCTCTTCATCATTACAGCCCCTAGATACATAAGACATAATCCAAGACCTCAATGCTAAATATGATCTTGAGAGATATCTGGAAAATTTGGCTTATTTCTTTTACTGACCGCGTAATAATCCAACTTATCACAGCCCCTAGTACCTAGATTAACCCATTAAACCTTTTGGACAGTGGACAGAGTGTCCTTGGGAATTCGGCCTACACTAAACCAGTTGGCTATAAAGTTTGACTATAAATTAACGATTCCACAAGTTGATGATATGATGAACAATTAATACATAACAAATTTACCTAAGAAAGGTGTATTTCTCATTGGTACATGCCGTGGTTCGAACCGACCTTTTTAGGATTAAAAGGAAAGCGTTCTTACAACCAAGCCACCACCTCTCTCTTATTATTTATCCAGCATTTATTATTATTATAATCAAACTAAATAATGTTGACTGCTGTTGGCTTTATACGAATTTTATTTAGAAGAATTAATTACCTAACTAATTTACCATGATATTTACTACAAAACCGCAAATAATAATAACCTTATTTATTTAATTTACTAAATAAATAGCGTGTAAAGCAGTAAAAGTTAGAATATTATTTTGTGTAATTGATTACTATTAATTATGTTCATGTCGCATTTTTTTGTAATAGTCAATATTAGATTTAAAATGTTTATCTACAGATCTGGTGGAGCCCATGTCCTAGTCGCGAATGTCCGGACGAAGACGCATTAGATTTTGTTCTAGACGGTTGTGATGATCACTGTATGCTTTACCAACGCAGCGAAAAGAAACCGCTTGAAAACGATCCAGCTGATGACAACGATGATCTAGACGTACATATAACGAAAAAGTTTAAACCACCAAATCTAGCAAATACAAGGTTCGACAATTTTCACCTTGTTTGCATTATTTCACACATTCTAAATTCAGACAAGAAGTAAGAGAAGTGCTTATAATCTATTTGCTTGACAAAATATTTCAGTTTTTCAAATGACACAGAAGAAGAGTATAATGATGCAGCATTCTTTATGATAGAAGTTCATGACGATTTGGGAGAACCTAAAGAACAACTGGGAATGGAAATGGAACGCGTAAGAAATTTATTGTACTTATATTTAAGGCTCTGTATCAAATTTTAAATAATATATTTGTTTTGTAGGATGACAATGATACAGTAACTGACTTTAGATCACGATTCGATGAGAAGCTTCTGATAGCTTCTGGAGTTAATATAACTGCTTTGGATATAGAGGATCTAAGATGTGGAGGATTAGTAACATTACATAACATGACCAAATTAAAACACAGATTATCACTTCTTTCAGCGGATTGTATGGTTCAAAAGTGCAATTTCAGGTACTTATATGTCGTAACGCTCAAACTTTCCTATTCACGTATTATATCATAACAAATATTATCTATCGGAAAAATTTAATTTATTGTTGGAATATTACAGGAAAGGTGGCCCAGATATTTGTCCTCCTGATTATAAAGAGAGCGACGATAAAACTTTTTACGTCTATTTCTTCTTGAGGTTTATGGGAACAATAATGCTTTCCGCCGGAGTAACTATCATGGATCCGATAGCTCTCACTATGATCCAAAAATACGGCGGAGATTTTGGAAGAGAACGTCTTTTCTCCAGCATTGGAATGGCAATATTTTCTCCTATTACGGGAATGCTGATAGATATGAGGAGTAAACAAGTCGGTATGTAGTCTTATACCCCATATCCATTACAGAGTTACAAGGATCAATTCTGACAAATTTCTTCAAATTCGATCCAGCATTATAGGCTTGAAAGTCGCACAATAAGATATATGAGTACATACATATACATATTACATATACGTGTTAATCTATTGTAAGAAGACAAATTAGTAATGTGTGGCAAGAGAGGAGAAGAATAGTGTCTCGTGCTAATGACCGACTTAGGGTCACCTTTTTTATTGCGGAAAGACACACTTCTCATCCACTATTCTGCTCCTCTCTCTACACAACCAAATACTTGCATTTACATTGTAGACGCTCTATAAGCTACCTAAGCTATCGTAGAAGCTCGTTCATGTAATGTACAGCAGACCGGCTTAGGCCATATTCTTTAGGGAACTGGTGCTGGAATTCCTCTCGCACCAACTTCTACTACGTTATTGTATGCATTAATGTATAAATTTTGTTGTTTTTGCTATTTTCTTCTATGTGAGTATAATATTGCTAATTGCACCTGGACTATACTGTCGAAATGGTTTGGAAGTCAGAGAATGTCTATCGGCATTAAGTCCGCCTTTGTAGATAGTTTTTAAATAAACAAAATAAATAAATATGTTGTGTGTATGTCTCGTAATCGTTATCATTAATGTCAATAAGCTTCTGTTTACATGGTTTGTTCGTTCTTCAGGTTACACTGACTACTCGGCGGCATTCTACACATATGATGTATTACTTCTAGTATCAGCCATAACTGTTGCTGTTATGCCACTTGGTGCTAAATTACCAGCAGATAACTTACTACATGATCTAATTAACATTATAAAAATGCCCCATATTATAGTCTTTATATTTTTCTTATTCGCACTGGGAAACTTTTGGGGTTTTATTGAATCATACTTGTTTTTGTATTTGAAGGAATTGGGAGCTCCGAATTTTCTGCTAGGTAAGTACATGTTTGTATAGATAATATATAATCTTTGTAAACTTCTGTTTTGCTATATAATTTTCCCCTCATATATTACCTTACCTCACATCACAAGAAAAAAAATATTTCTAACTTATTAATTATGATAATAAACGGCGGAAATTCACACAGCTTATTGGAATGGAAACTCTTGGGCCGTGAAGACCAAGTGCACATAAAATTTTCAAGGCGTTGGCTCGGGAGGCAAGAGGGCTTGGCAATATTTGGGCCAAAGGATCAGCATTGCTATTCTACGTGGCAATGCTCATAGTATCCGATTAGTATCCGTGGCACTATGCCCATGGGTATCGAGCAAGTTTTTTTATTTATAATATTTTTATTTAATTTGTACTTCCTTTTTTTTTTTTTTGTTTTAGTTGTATGTTTTATTATTAAGTAGTATTAAAATGTTATGACACGTTTTCGTCTTTACGCGCCTTTTTTTGTAAGTAATTTTAATTATCTTATTCGTCGCGACGCACGATTTGTACCCATCGTATACAAAATAAAAGGCGTGTAAAGCTAAATAACTAATATTGTGTACAAAATAACATGTAATGTACATTAAAAATTCAGGTAAAATCTTTTCTGTTCCCAAAACTTGGCTACCAATGAGCGTTGTATTAAAAAATGAGTTAATAAACAGTGGAAGAATCTACATTAGTAAGTATATTATGATTTTATACTACAGGAATAACCGTGACCGTGGGCACATTGAGCAGCATCCCGTTTCTGTACGGAGCAGACGCTATCACTGCCCGCATCGGACATGTCAATGTTATCATCGTAGCCTTCTTCTCCCACGCAGCTCGTCTTGTCGGATATTCCTTCATTGAGTAAGTTTCCTTTGACTACATTTTATTGTATATCATCAACCCATATTATCCCACTACTAAATAAAGGTCCCCTCGCCAACCCGTCCGAGTGTATATATCATAATATTTTATGTCTTCTATTTATACGTGTACATTATTCCATTTTCAGTGTATTGTTTAGTAACCCAGACCGTGGCCTATTGAGATAATATTTACAACTATTTAATTCACTATGATAACACAACACTTAGGTATAAGATATTTTATAGACAATGCAAAAGTTCCTCCTCTAAGATAACCATGACAAGTTGCACAGTAATTTGTTTCAAAATAGCACCAAATGTGATATGAAGTTTAATGTGTATTTGACGAAATAATGACTTCTGTTTGTTACGGTGAAGCATTGTCAAGTTTATGAGGGCATTCAGCTATGTGGGCGGACCTTCAAGTGACCAGCACTTATGTAAATGTTCTTGACAGTTTATCTTGAAATGTGGAAACGCTTCCTCTCTTTACTTAACCTGTGATGACATATTTCTGTAGATTATCTTTTTGTATAGGTGCTTATTACCCATTAAATACATTAAGGAAATGTCAATTTAAATTATCTCTTAACTTTGCTATTATACGATCTATTATAAAAACTTATGTACCTATTCGAATGTTTTTTCAGAGATTCCTGGTGGTGTTTTCCTTTTGAAGCAATGGAATCTTTATCCGTTCATTTGATGTGGGTTGCTGCAGCTACATATTGTGCAATGCTTGCACCTAAAAGCTTATTAGCAACGTTAATAGGCGTCCTAGGAATGGCCCATTTCAGTTTAGGTAATGCTATTACTGTATTTATAACTTTTACCTTACTTACTTATTATTTATACTACATTTTTGTTTGTTAACTTAAATAATTAAATAACAATTACTCTTCTTTCTAGTCTATTGATTTAAGATGACCTGGTATTTTTTTGTCTGCATCCATTTTCATAATAACTGCCTCAAACCAAATAGAGCACAGTAGAAATGGTCTTATCATTTGTGTTTTTAATTCTTAATTAATATGACGCAAAATAACCACGTCATAAGCCATGTCTTAAACAGAGTAAATTATGTGCTTTAGTAAAATACTACTGTTTGATTTGATTCATTGGATTTATATTTAGCCCTGAAATATCATTGACTTTGCGAATCTTAATAACAATATTGTCACGCATACGAATCCGCGTGAGTCCATGTGGAGATGTGTTTTCTGACGTTTTCTTTATTTAAGGTCGTGGAAGTGGAAGTTTTGGCGGTGGTCTTCTGATAGCATCTTTGGGTACGAGGGAAGCTTTTCGTTATATGGGATTGATTGCGTTCTTAGGTGGAGTGATTTACGGCTTACTTCATTATTTCTGGTTGAGAAATATAGCTATAACTGAAAGAGAAGATACATCTTCACAAGATACTGGTAAGTAAATATAATACTTATTCTAAAGTTTCTTATAAAAATATTCTGAAGGTGAAGGTGCTTTTTTCAAGACATGGATAAAAAATATCCTCTATAAAACTACCAAGTCACTGAGATTCCTTTATTTAGTAGTATTTACATCTATATCCTTGTCCTCATCTACGTTTCCATTTCCAAACCTGATTTGAGTTCCTGTGCGATATGCACAGCCTTCCTCTTCGTTCTTCTTTCAATAACCAATTTAAAATCCCTTTCCACTCCTTTAGCAGATATTCAAATTTTTTATTGTATATGCAGCTGGCCAGTGGCATAAGCTACCACTGGCCATTAGACGATTTCTATTTCTTATCTTGAAACGATTAGTCACCACCTTGTTGTTAATACCCAGAAGCACATTGCATCTAGTATACATGAAATATTTGGCAGACAATTATGTATGTTTTGTACTTGTATTGTCATGTACAACATACATCTCATATAACTCAGGCCTATTAGCCATCCGGGTCTTGATGACCCACTATCGGTCTGTCTTGTAATATTTTTTTTTAAATTTGTTTATTTTAGAAAGCGGAGAAGGAGACAAACTAAACGGCGAGCCATTGAAGAAGGACGCGGAGACTTCAATGTCACTGGAACGTCTGCACATGATCACTCGCTTCAACCCACTCGGATCATTGCATTCTCTTCCGAGAGGTTCCCGGGCTAGAGTATGTAATTTAAGTACAATTCTATTATATATGTCAAAGCTGTCCTCATCTCCATGCACATTTGAGTCAAGCAATCCTATAAAATATACAACGAGTATTTTAAAGTATTTATTTAATAATATTTTATTGTTTTGTAGACATAAAATAAGGCAACGAAATTTTTACTTATGTATGGTTTTTTGGAACTATGTCAAATTCGCTTTAAGATTAAATAAATTGTTGATAATTAGTAATTACACTATAATAGTAATATTATTAATTAGTCTATAATAAGTTTTATATTAATTATTATTTTTAAATAGGACAACACACTATGTATCTCTAACTACAGTTAGTTATTTATTCAATATTTATTATTAAATAAATAATACCAGTTAAATTTAACTTATATATAGTAGTATAGTATAACTGAAGTTTTTTATGAATCTTTTAATATCTTATATGTGTTTTACTTTAGACATCCATAAATGCGGCGAGCGTTTTAGGTACCCTCCCTGGTGGTAAGCCCTTAGTTTATTTTGTAGAATAATTTTAATTTCATAGGTATTTTTAGTTTAGTTTTATTTATAATTAGTTTTTTAATCTATTTTATTTTAATATTTTTGTATCTACGAGTATTTCGAATAAATATATTACCTAAAAAAAATAAAAATAAAAAAAATAAAAATTTAAATGTTTTTAAATGATACATTTAAAAAACTGAATAGTCGATTCTATTTATCAAACAAACTACACATTGCTTTACGTATACACTCCTTGGGTTGCAATTCTGACCCCATTATTGTAATAAGTGCTTGTGATGTAGATACTAATTCTCTGGTGTCAAGGAAAAAGGGGATAAGTACAAAACTTGAACTTTTCACTAGAGGCAAATTAAGAAAACAACTAATTTTCATAATTAGAAAATTGTAATTTACGTAATGTTCAATTTCATTAGTCGTATACTTTAGGTACGAGTCCACTCATCTCACTATGCATAACTGAATTATTGGCGGTAAAAGCGCGATACTGAAATAACTCGATTGAACTCTTTTTACTTATTTATACATTTTAATGTTAATGTACGTAGGGGTGTAAAATAAACTGTACAGTTTATAGACTCATTGCATTGACGCATATGGATGTTTTGAACCAATAGGTGCAAAAATCTATTTTTTATATTTTTCGACTCATCTCTTTTTTCCTTGACACCACAGAATGGGGTGTATCACTAACTTTTATCACGATAGATGGCGCATGATAGATGGTACCTTATATAACTGTCAGTTGCATAGAAAACTTGTATTTTTATTAGGAAATTTATTATTTTCTTGATATATGGCCGAAGTGAGCAGCTTTTGTGTGTACAAATCGAAATTATCAAGCGAAATCAAAAATATTGCGATCTCAAAATTGCCGTTCTATTAATTAAAACTTTTTTCATTTTAAATACGGTGTTCGCTTTCCTAATTCGTATTTTAAGGTAGTTAACGTTAAGTTAAAATTCATTTCTCTGCTATAAAAATGAAAAACTACAAAAACATTTAAAAAATGATAAGTCATAGGTGTAAACAAGGTACCTGTGCCGCTAGCGACATCTACAAAAAGCTTTGCCTGATACACCCCAATGTAACCTGATAAGCGTATCGGAGACAGTTCTAACGTGTGTGATGTTTAATTTCAGTTATCTCAAGGGGATATAAACGAGCTGTACAGAAGTAGAAGCGGTAGTAACAGTCAAAGACGATGTAGTAACATTGAGATTTCTCCAAAAACACCAAGAGGGTCGGCTTCGAAGGTGGATCTGCTCAAATCTGCGTTAGAAATAAGCCATCATCATGGAAAAGGACACATTTCCAATCCAGCTCTGTCTAATCCTAATAAACCTTATCATCCTTATAAGGTACGTGACTATCCTAACAGCAATATTTTTAACAATTTAAGGAATATATAAAAATCTATTTAACAAAGAAACAATCAAAATCAAATCAAATCAAATAATTTATTCAGTAAATAGGCAATATTTTTAGCACTTTTACACGTCATAACAGTTTTATTACATTTTATAATTATAATTTTATTTAATTTCCATAATGTATACATTATAATATTTACTAGTGATCAAAACAAAAACATAATATCAGCTGAACAACTCCATAATTGGTAATGGGTTTAAAATTACTGGTCAGGAACAGTAACAGTAACAGTAGTGACCATATTTAAATAATAGAAATAGCAATGGTGGTAAGAACGATTTTGCTTTATTTATTTGTCGTTATTATGTTAAACTGTAGGTCCCGGTTCCATTAATACCAACTTGTGGAATAGTTACTAAATTGTCATTAAAATTTGAATTTTGCCAGTGTAGGCTGAAATAGATATAATGATCAATAGAAATAAAATTACTAAACCAAACCACATAAAAATACTATCAATAATAAAAAAAAAAATTTTAGAGACTTCTCATCAGAGATAGTCCTAAGGAGACTGGCAACATTTCTTCTCTCTATATTTATTTATTTACACAGCGGTAGGACACGTCTGAAGGAATAGATAGATGGTCTGGGACTGGCGAAATCTGAAATATTACTAAAATACGTTCCAAAATAATTCCAATAAGAGTCCATTTAGTTTATAAATGGATTAAAAGGCAGATGGGTGTATTAGCATGTTGTGTAATCGTTTTGTGGTGAGGATTATCATAATTTAATAAGACCATTTATTTTATTTTTATTTATTTTATTTACTAATAAAATATATGTATTATATGAGTATTATGTTATATATGTATCATTAGTATATAGTTTTTTTTTTTCATATTGATAAGTTTTGTTAGTTTCTATGCACTACGACGTATTTTAAATTGCTTGTAATTGTATGTTTTTGAAAGTCGGTGCCATAAATATTATTGTATAATTTATAGCTGTATTAATGATATCACAATTGACATTAGATAAAATTTCTTGAATACTTTTACAAATAACATGCTAAAACCTTCCTTAGTGTATGTTTACTGAGACAATAATGACGTATAGATTTCGTATATTGTCATAAATAGTCTAAACAATTAATTATATTGTTTTAAATATTGTTATAAATGATATTACTGTTTAACTTTTTTTAAGTTTCATTCGTTAGATTCAATTTAGTTTTAACAATAAATAATATAGTTTATTTAATTTCAGATTCCGTTTTACTGTTAAATACATATTTTTTTCATTCATTACAGCCCCTAGAACACAGCGTCCCAGACCTCCACCGCTGGAGATGGGCCTTCCAGAACATATGTCTGGAGAATTTGGCCTACACTCGCCACGCCGGCCAGACGGCTTGGCGAGGATATGATGTCAAATTTTAATGACAATTTATTAACGATTCCATAAGTTAGTATTAGTGGAACCGGGACCGACGGCTTAACGTGCTCTCCGATGCATGGGAACGGTGGTGTTGTAAATCTATGACAAATGTACGTAAGAAAAGTGTATTTCTCATTGGTACATGCCGGGAGGGTTTGAACCGACCTTTGTAGGATTAAAGGAACGCGTTCTTACAACCGAGCCACCACCGCGCCTATAAATCTAAATAAATACATACCTATACTTTTGGTTAATTTTACTATTATCAAATTAAATTTTGGATAGAAACCTTTAAAAAAAACTATCTACATAATAGCAGTATAGCCGCGTTGAATGGAAATGCTGATCCTGTGGCCCAAATATTGCCAGGCGTCTTATCTCCTAAAGTGTTGACGAGGTGTGCACTTAGTCCTACGGGTTTCTATTCCTAACAGCGCATAAAAACTTGTTACAATAAGCCGGGTGTAGTTGCGCAGCCAAGGAGTTGTCCAAAAGGCTGACGAAGAAATCTGGATAGAGGAAGGCTGGCAATTATTTCTGCCAACGTATTAGCCTCGCTATACAGAGGGCAATTGTTGTTAGTCTTTTGAGATCTATGATGGGACTTTAAGCACAAGTTTTTTACTAAGGCCTAAAAAAAGTTTAGTATGTACATTCTATGTAGACATCTCCCACTGACGATCAGACATGCTCCCTTTGTTCATATTATTTTTTAAACGTTTCCTTATCACCTACTTTTTAATTTAACAAGCAAAATAGTGTCGTTTAAATCATTATTTCATATTTATATTATTACTATTTGCCTATTACTTGCCACTTGTCATGATTGGCCTTTAGTGAAGTTGGCTAAATGTGAATCCGCTTATTTGTAAGAGTGGTTTCTGACCACCCCGAAAGGGAAACAGTCGTGATGATACTTTACTTTACTATTAATTTGTGTGTAGGCTAATTTTAGTATTTTATAGTTATATGTATGTATTTATGTATATTTTTATTATTTTATGTATTAATAGTATGTAGTTTATCATAATAAATTTGCACACACACATAGTTCCCAAAGGTTGGTTAGTTTAGTGCAATAAAATAAAAGTATTTAATAAAAAAATTGCCTTAAAAGTTAAAATAAAGATTTATTTCAGCTAGCAAACAGTGCCCCCAAATTGACTCAAAGGAACAACATATCTCAGCCAGTCTTGGCAGAGTTTGACCTTCGTCGCCGAGACTCGATCCCCGAAGAAGCCGAAGAAGATCGTCTAGCAGCCATAGCCAGACTTCCTGCTAACAAGAACGAACAAAAAACAACAAAAACAAAGACACTACCACCTCCATCATACGACGAAGTAATCAAAGAACACAGAAAAAGTTGGCATTCAGATGACAGTGCACCCACTTGAATTAATATTTTTAACACAAATATCGGTTAAATAGTTTATATCTACTAATCATGATTAAGATTGTTGATTCAACAATAAAGTCGAATTGGTAAAATATTCTAAAAATTAGACAATTGTTAATACGTAATTGTAAGCATGAAGAATATCTATAATCGTAGTTGAAGGTATGACTAATGATATATTACGTGTTTCAATCGATACTCAATGTTATGATTAGAAAATAGCTATACTATATATTAACTATACCGCGTGATTTTATATGGTCTTACTCTAGACTGATATGTTATTCTATTGATAGTGACAAACAACTTTTCCTAAAAAAACATGTGTCGAAAGTGACAAAAATATTGTCAAAATTTGTCTATTTTAAATTTAACAATTTGTATGGAGAAGACAACAAAGGTTGTCACTTCCGACATATGGTTTCCATCAATAGAACAACATATTTATTAATATTATTATTAAACACAGAAAAATATTAGTCTGGAGTAAGGGCATACAAAGTATATACTATCCATACTTACATACTATCATAATAAATGTGAATGAAGCTTTGTCTGTGTGTCTGTATGTATGTATGTTTGATTCACCTTGACGTAATATTGTGATGAATTTTGGCAGATATATTTGGAACCCTGTGACGGAATAATGGAATATGTGAGAAATAATTAAAAAAACATTGTGTAGTTATAATTTATAATTAAATAATTTCTTATTTATAAGCATTAAAATCACATTAAATTATAATATAATAAATGCACTTAAATTTAACAATATCCACACTCATAAGTCACATGTAAATAAACTTTTTTCTGTTACACTATTGTTTTTTTTTAAATCCTATCAAAATTATATTATACAGGGCTTTTCAAAATGTAAGCGTTCCATTTAGTTTAACGGTTTTGCATACCTCTAGCTCGCACAAATCCAATATTTACAAAAATAAAATAAATCTGAGTGTACTTTAAGAAATGCAGTCTATCAACTTATCAGGGAATAATATTGCGGATATTTTGAAGATATTTTACTCATATATTTGTTTTAGTGAAATTGAGGAAAATCGTTAAAATGTTATTGCAATTTTTCTATGTCTAAAATTAGGTACCTATATTAATTTTCTGGATCTATTAATCTCTCATCACTCTTCATTTGTCTCTAACTCTTTTGTAGTTGTTGCTACTAATTTGTGGAATAATCTACCTGTCAACATACGGCAAGCAACTACAATGACATTATTTAAAAAACTGGTGTATTCACACTTTCTAAATGGCTCCACACAGCGTTAGTAATGTATGTTTGTTTATGTATAATAATGTGTATGTTTAGTTTATTGATATTATAATATTTTATATGATGTAAGTATATATTAGTTTACTGTTAATTTTCATTAATTATATTATTATTATCTTTATGATTGCACCTTTATATAGTTAAATTTGTTCCCAAGGTTTGGCTGTCAGAGAATGTCTATGGGCATTAAGTCCGCCTTTGTACTTTGTGCAATAAAGTTTTTAAATAAATAAATAAAATAAATATTTTCTGCTATGTTTCTTTTGTTTATTATTATTACTTTTTCTCGAATTCGGCTGCATAAAACTTTTAAGCATTTAAAAAATCACCTGCCTACATAAACCCTAAAACATGAGCAAGCTTAAAAATTGTTCAGACTTGAATTTAATTTTAACACATTTCAGTCAACTTCAATAATTTCTTAACAACTATGTTTTTATAAAACTTATAAGCTAAAGCGGTCATTACATTATTTAATTTTCAGCTATTTATACTGCGCTACACCTTGGCGCGTTGGTGGCTCGATATCCTACAAAGGTCGGTTCAAACCCCCCCGGCATGTACCAATGAGAAAAACAACACTCTGAGAGCACGTTAAACCGTCGGTCACGGTTCCACTAATACCAACTTGCGGAATCGTTAGTAAATTGTCATTAAAATTTGACATCAGATCTTTGCCAACCCGTCTGCCCAGGCAGCGTGGCGAGTGCAGGCCAAATTCTACAGAATTAATGAAAAAAATTAAACACCTTATTGTGTCCAAAAAATTGGCTACTATCGTGTTATTACGGCCTCTACTTAAATAATTCAATAAGGATAATTTGGCTACTATTGTTGTTAAGAAAACAAGGTACGACTTGAGTGTCACATACTAACGAATGCACCGCCTCCGTGGTCTAGTGGTAACAAACGTTGCCGTGAACTCGGGAGGTCGTGGGTTCGATTCCCATCGGGGGCAAGTTGTACATTGTATAATTTGTCTCGGTCTGGGTGTTTATATGTATAATATGTATATATTTACAAAAAAAAAGTATAATATGTAGTTTATCAACCATCTAGTTTCCGTAACACAAGCCTCGTAGCTTACCACGGAAATGAGATGGCGCTGTGTGAACTGTCTGGAAAAAATATAAAATAAATAAAAATATAAATACTGTTATGTCGCTCTTTACTCGGCGCTGCGTTGGCTGTTATTACGCTCTAGTTTCAATACAAAATTGGCACTGACTGACAATTGAATAACGTAATGTGGCTTTGTAAATGCATATCTGGTACTAATCTAAGTATTCGTTTTGGATTATTTCTAATCTTCAGTACAGTTTTCCTGATCGGTCCTGGTGAAGTAAGCTCGCCCAATGTTATTCTTGTCTAACACTGAGTAAGCTTTTTCAATAACACTCAATGGAGCTATTCTTTCTCTTGTCAAAATCCATGCATTGCCTGAAAAAAAATACAAAAGTAAATAAACATTTAAATAATTAAGAACAAAATAATAAAAGATAACAAGCAACTAACAGCAAAAATAAAAACAATATAGGCTTACTAAAGTTAAATTACTTACGTGTATGAAAGATTCCGAAGTCGTTGCATCCCCACACAACAGAGTAGCTGTCATAATCAGTGTGGACGACCCAGTAGGGGGCAGCAAAGTTGAAAGGTAGACTTGGGAACCTCACCGAAAGTTTCCCTTCGTCCGACCGACTCACTTGGTAAGCCTCGCCTTTGATCGCTGACACAATCCCTGTTCTGAAAACAAAATACTCATCACAATACCATCAAAAACAGCTCAAAGAACACAGAGTTCTAGGACTCCACTGCTGAATATACTCGTATTTTTGGAGAGCTTCGTCTAATCTCGCCACGCTGCTGGCCAGGCGAGTTGGCGAGGATCTGACGAAATTTGATAATTTCTTAACGATTCCAAAAGTCGGTATTAGAGGAACAGGGATTGATGATTTGAAGACACGTGAATAATCGTGTTGTAAATCTTTGTCTTGTTCTTAGTCGCTACACTCTTGGCAAAGTGGTCGTTGTCGCCATTTAAGTGCTAGGGGCACGCTTAACAAGCTGATGATCTGGGTTCACTCAAGGGAATGATCCATTGCAGCCTTCACCTGGTCAGTCTATCTCATCTGAGACCTACCGCGCGTCCTCTTCCCATCCACTTTCCTCTGGACTTCCAGGTGCATGAAGGATGTTTCTCTACGCTGTGATCACATTACAATACCATCAGCACAGACCCACTACTGAATATATTTCTGGAGAGGTTGCCTACTCTCGGCACGCTGGCCTGCCAGATTAGCGTTTGTTTTTGATTTTGATTTGCCGGGTTTGGTGTAATTTTGATTATTTACTAATAGTGTTGCTCAAAGCAAGACATGGGTTGGTCTTGGTCTCAGTCTTGGTCTTGCACTCCTAATCTTGGTCTTGGTATTGACGAAAGAAATTTGCAAGACTCTTGCTCTGACTGAACCATACAATCACAAATAAATATATTATTTCATTTCATTTACATCGAACGCGAACTTTATTTGCAATAGATAAAATACTATGTCAGAATCATTGATGTATATAGATAGGCCCTCACTGATATAAAAACGTTCCCGTAAAACCAATCGAAGTCATGTTGCTGTACCAACAGTCGCGAGCTAGCAAGCTACAGGAAAGCTTTTTGTATGCATTGTGACAGAATTTCCAATAAATATTGCATGTGACGTCAGCAGTGCTTGAGAATTGGCCCCCAAAGCGGCACGTTTTGTGTTGAATAGGCCTATCTATATACATCGATGGTTAGAATACATACATACTACTAAGTTGTTTGTTGAGGATAGAGATGACGCCGTTGCTGTTGACGTCTGCGTAGTCAGCTGTGACGCACTTCCCTCCCAGCTGGAACACTGCGAAGTACCGCTCCGCCTCGTACCACTTGCCCACGTACTGAAAGATTCACGTATAACGGCATTATAGTATATAAGATACGTAGAAGAGATCTTCACCGATCTGTTATCCAAATAAAATCCGCTTTTTATATAATAAAATATGCTAACAAAAGCAATGGTGATGGGTTGCCTAACGAAATATAGTCAAGGCCATTTTTCATATTTTTATTTTATTATGATCTTTTTTATGATCAAATAAAAACATCCTGTGTTATTACACTAGCTGATAGTGTCGCTTATAAGGATTAAATTTTGGAAATAGGCACATAGTCAATGTAGTTCGGTAAAGGAATGTCGCAACCGATGCTGTAAGAAAAGCCTGCAACCAGAGACCTGACTGATTAGTGGAGACGCCCACTCTTTCTGGTTACTGGAAGATAAAATATAATCAAGAACCATTTTGCAGAGCGGCTCGTCCCTTGGTCGTTGTAATTTTTGTATATTTGGAACCGAAATATTGAACTATTGTGCTAAAAATGAAATATAGACTTGTAATATAAGTACTTGGAGCCATCAAAGTTATCACAGTTTTCCACCAGGTCTTTATTTAATCCAACAGCAGCGTTTTAACTTAAATAAATTGGGTACTGGTCTGGGCTCTCCGTGGTCTAGCGATTAAGTCCGTGAATTTAGATTCGGAGTCTAAATTCTAAATTCTGGTCGGGTCACAAAAAAATATTTATCAATATAAATAAATATATTTAATTTATTTGGGATATTTCTCGAGTTTGGTACGCTGGAGACATCGACGAGCTTGCCACTTGTCATGATTGGCCTATAGTAAAGTTGGCTAAATGTGAATCCGCTTATTTATAAGCTTGGTTTGGTCACCTCGAAAGGGAAACGGTCGTGATAATACTTTTAAATTGGGTACCTATAAATGAATCATTTTAGTATGGGAACCAGCGAGGAAAGCGTTTTTTGATGTTCGCATTGTTAATGCTGACCCAACCTTGTACGGAACCCGTACCTGGGGAAGCATCTCCCAAACCCATTCACAATGGTTATCTCGTGTGATGGCTCATTAGGTGATGAGTACGCGGCTTTTGTCAAAAAGACCGCTTCACGGCTTTCTGAAAAATGACAGAAGCCATTCTCACAAGTTGCAGACTGGCTAAAAATTAAAATACAAATTTCTGTAATAAGGGCTATAAGCTTAAGGATCAGAGGAACAAGAAAGCGAGTGAGATGGATAGGATGTGAGGATGGAGCAGGTATGTTTGAAGGAACGAATGAATGATTAAATGTGAATGAATGTTAGATGATTTTATATACTTAATTTTCTGTATTTTTTAGTTATTATTGTAATTTTGATGAAATAAAAAGAATAACTCATTTAAAAAAAAAAACATAAATTTAGATCATTAACAAGATTGTTTCTGTTGAGTCTTAATGACATATTTTTTAATAAATGGTTTTATAGAATGGTAATTAAATAGTTATACTTACTTTAGTAACATCAAAATCTGTCATAACTCCCACATCAGGGCAAGCTCCAAGAAATGGTACTTGTGCATAACACGAGTTCAAGAACAACCCACAAAGAAATACTGCAATTTTTCTGATCACAGACATCTGAAAAAATATAAGAAACAGTCAAGCAATACAGCAAGATATAATCCGTGCGCTTTCAAATTGTGATGGAACCTTTTCACAGTAAATAGAATTAAATATTGAAAAAGCCTCAGTTCCAGTCGCGCGCGGATAATAAATCGCAATTTTGGAACTAAGGCTTGAGGCTATAGGCTATAGATATTTGTAAAACGCCCATAATTTAAATGATTATACATTTAGGTCACTGCACTAAAGTATTTTCATTAGTACCTACGCATATACGAGAATTTTCTATTAATATGCATACAATACATTTGTAAGATTATGAATATCTATATGTCTTGGTTCAGTAACTCTTGTTTGCTTTAAGTGTAACAGATTTAAGTTATGATAATGACATGACAGTCATGTACTCGTAGTTGTTTTGTTTCACCCAAGGAATGTGAATTGTCTGTGTTCCTTTCTTATGTGAAATGAGGACATTGGGCATTGTAACATTTTATACTTCAAGTTGTTTTTACTAGTATTGTTAGCTGTTTGACCCTGTGGGGGTGACTTTGTAAAGTAAAGTAAAATAGTAGTTTATGAAACTGTTGCATGATAAGGGGTATTACACGAGTGTTTTAATACCTAGTTATGTGCAGTTTCATACACTAATTTATCTACTCTCATACATTGGGATTGAACCTACTAAATAAAAGATACAAGTTAAAAGAGTAAGAAATAGTTTATTGCTCTAAATAAAACAAGTTTTGCGGTTTACTATCGCGTTTATTTAAAACAAAATGAATGGCGCCAATTTTTACTTTTTATTTTTTTAAATGACACAGAATACATAAGTCCTAAACAATGAAATGGCGCACGCGCTATGGCGGGCGCTGCCATAGACAAGTAAAAATTGGAATCAAAACTTTTTTGTAATGGAACCTTTGCCTAAAAAAATAAGTCTTATATAATATGTATGATTCTATTTTTAAAATTAAATATAACATTATTTTGTTAGACAAAAAGTGTTATAATGTGATTCTATTTTTAAATTTCAGCAGTATGTTTATAAAGTATATCAATATAAATTCGTTTTGAAGTTTGTAATCCGCATTTTACGATATGAGAGTAGATAAAAATCTTTATTGCACAATAAATATCTATAATAAAATATACATAGGCGAGCTTAATACCTTAAAGGTATTCTCTAACAGCTAACCTTTGGGAAAACGACAAGAGATATTGTGGGATGCAGAGTAAAAAGGAAAAATGTATAATAACTACAATAAATATATATATAATTAATACATACACATAATACATAAATAATATTATAAATATGAATATACAATACTTACACAAATAATAATTCATGTCAAGTTTAGAAATTATATCTCATTTTGCTTTTTAAGAACGTAAGAAGTTTGTATATGCCTTAATATGTTCAACTAAGGTGTCAGTCTTGATTCTCTGATTGATTGAGTTTGTTCCTTTGACGAGCTGCAGAAACAGTAAGAGATTCAGAATATCTGCTTGGAGAGTGAAGAGGAATAGCAAGTTGATTGTTGTGCGAAGAACGAAGAGAACAGGCGTGAGAGTCACGAAGGAATTGGAAGCGATCACGCAGGCAATGGGGTGTTTTCGGATTGTTTAGAATACCATAAAGAAAGGAGAGGATATGTATAGATCTACGAAAACAAATATTCAGCCACTTTAATTGAATACAAAAATGTGAGACATGATCATACTTATCATTACAGCCCCTAGAACACAGCGTCCTAGACCTCCACTGCTGGAGATGGGCCTTCCAGAACATACATCTGGAGAATTTGGCCTACACTCGCCACGCTGGCCAGACGGCTTGGCGAGGATATGATGTATTTTTTATGACAATTTATTAACGATTCCATAAGTTGGTATTAGTGGAACCGGGACCGACGGCTTAACGTGCTCTCCGAGGCACGGGAACGGTGGTGTTGTAAATCTACGACAAATGTTCGTAAGAAAATTGTATTTCTCATTGGTACATGCCGGGTGGGTTTGAACCGACCTTTGTAGGATTTAAGGATCGCGTTCTTACAACCGAGCCACCACCGCGCTTATACTTACGCAGGCCAAATACATAGGCAATGCATAAGTTGTATGTTCTTACTTTAGACTAATATGTTATTCTATTAATAGAAACAAACAACTTTTCCTAAGAATACTTTATATACCGTATCCCTAGCAGCTTAATATCACAAATTTTTCATCACGATAGATGGCGCATGATAGATGGTACCTAATATAACTGTCAGTTGCATAGCAAACTTTATTTTTATTACGAAATTTATTATTTTCTAGATATTAAGCCGAAGTGAGCAGCTTTTTAGTGTAAAAATTGAGTATTCTAAGCGAAATTAAAGATATGGTGATCTCAAAATTGCCGTTCTATTATTAAAACCTTTTTTCCTTTTATAGACGGTGTGCGCTTTCTTAATTCGTCTTTTAAGGTAGGTAACGTTAATTTAAAATTCATTTTTCTGTTATAAAAATAAAAAACTTTAAAAACATTTAAAAAATGATGCGACATAGGTGTAAAACAAGGTACCATTGCCGCTAGCGACATCTACAAAAAGCTTTGCCTGATACACCCCATTAGGATTAGACACGCATCTCTCAAGCTGTTTCTACCAAATAAGTCGCAGACAGCAGATGGTGAATGTGCGTCTTTACATAGACTCATGTCAGAATACAATAATCACAAAAATATTGGATTGTGCGAGCGAGAGGGGTATAAACGCGTTAAGCCCTCTTAAGATGCCGTTCGGCGGACAAGCGAGCTTTCGGCGGAATGAAAACATGCTTCTGCTCCAAAGACAATAACAAGAAAATGAAAGCTATGACAATCGTCTCAGAATTAATTGGTCTATGACAGTGCATTGCTGGTTATGATCGTGTTTAATGTGCACTTTTAAATTGATTTGTTTAATACAAATAAATCAATTAATATGCCGACCTGCATGCTACGGAACTGTAACTGTACTTCTTCGTCAAGAAAAGTTGATGGCGTAAAAATAATGTAGCAAACATTTTTCTATGAAAATACCTACTCATGCCCGCTCTATCTTATATTTCATCTCTTTGGTTATTCTGATGTTCTGTCATACAACAATAAACATGTTTAGCACCTCAGGCGTCCTATTCATGCATCTAAGCTTTGACCTACATTGTAATAACCTCAATAGCGGTCAAATGTGAACTATCTAAGACCTTTACAAGTATAAGTATTTAGTGCGAGAGTAGATCTTCCTTGAATGCATCAATACGTAGCTTACCTTAAAGCTAAATAAATTTTCCCGATATATTTGATTAATCTTAAGTTAGTAGTAATATAAAAAAACATCTTTCAATTAAATAGCCGCGTTCCCATACTGTTTTTGTATTTAAATTAACTATCATTGAGACAGCCTCCGTGGTTTAGCGGTTATGTTGGATTTAGACTAGGAGATATCGGGTACGATTCCAGGTCGGGACACAATAATATATTTGTGATATTTATCGAGTTCGGTACGCTAGTGACATCGACGCGCTTGCCACTTGTCATGGTCGGCCTATAATAAATACATACACATAATACTTAAATAATATTATAAATATGAATATACTCATATACAATACTTACACAAATAATAATCCATGTCAAGTTTAGAAATTAATCTCATTTTGCTGTTTAAGAAAGTAAGAAGTTAGTAGATGCCTAAATATGTTCAACGAAGGTGAACTAAATGTGAACTAACTTCTTTAAAAATAAACGGAACATGGTTTTTGACATGATACTTTAAAAGAACTAATGAAGGATTTTGATACCGGCCCGTAGATAGATACTGATCACCACAGCCCCTAGAACATAGAGACCTCCACTGTTGAAGATGGACCTTTCAGTAATTTCTGGAGAATTCGGCCTACACTGACTACGCTCGTGTTGACTAGACGGGTTGTAGATAGTACAGCTATTGGCTTTAATTGGCAAACGTGGCATCCCAGCGAGTTGGTCTCGGAATGAATTTGGACAAGACAAAAGTCATGTTCAACGATCATGCCATTCCGAGACCAATTTGCGTGGGCAACGCCTCTCTCGTTGTGCAAAAATACGTCTACCTTGGCCAGACTATCCAACTAGGCCTAGTCAACTTCAGCAAGGAAGCTGACAGGCGCATTCAACTAGGATGGGCTGCATTCGGGAAGTTACGCCACATCCTGTTATCAAACATACCACAGTGTTTGAAAACGAAAGTTTGTCGTATGGAGCAGAAACGTGGACACTGACAGTGGGTCTGGTCCACAAGTTTAAGGTCGCTCAGCAAGCTATGGAGAGAGCTATGCTCGGTATTTCTCTGATGGATAGAGTCCGAAACGTAGACATCTGTCAGAAAACCAAAGTTACCGACATAGCCTTCAAAATTAGTAAGTTGAAGTGACAATGGGCCGGACACGTCTGTCGCAGAACCGATGACCGATGGAGTAGACGAGTTCTGAAGTGGAGACTATGTACAGGAAAACGCAAAAGGACCCCCCGCCAGATGGACGGATGACCTGAAAAAGGTCGCTGGTGGGGGCTGGATGAGGGTGGCAAAAGATCGTGTGAAATGGCGAGCCTTGGGGGAGGCCTACATCCAGCAGTGGAGAGACATAGGCTGATGATGATGATAATGTTAAAAATTAAGCGCTTTTAAAAACTTAGCACATTGCATTATAATACGCCAAAGAAATTAAAACTAAATTTAAAATTAAAGCTATAAGTTCAGAAATTTCATTCGTTTTACTTAAGTTTCTTGTTTCACTCAAGTTGTAGGCTAGGTCCTTGCAGTGTGCTAACTAGGGCACTGTCTTTGCGGTACTTGCTAACGGTACATCGTCCCGCTTGTCCAGTCTTATGCTCTTATAAGTAAAGCTGGCACTATATATATATTATTGTGGCGTATCGTATCGGCAGCGCATTGAGACCGCGTATCATGACCGCAGACTTGCGATTCTAATCAACACTAAATATTATTCCTTCCTCTCCATTCCGCAATCGACCACACACACACAGGTCAGAATAAGCACCGACATACCGTAGTCACCATCCCTCGTACTCGACTCGTACATATGTCTCACGATAAAGATGTGGATTGCTCTTTCAACCTCTATGTTTCCACTTTCCTATATCCTGGAGTCTTTCAAGCGAAGTGTGAAAAAGCATCTAGTGAGGCCGGCATAGTGTCGGGGACTGATATCAGTCATAAGTGTCTGATTCCAGTTCCTAACATTCGTGGAGATTGCGCTCCATTTAGCATTAGATGGACGCAGTGTCACATGAGGTCTTAGTAAAAAAATAAATGGCATTAGACCGACGGCATATCGTGCTCTCCATGGCACGGGAACGATAATGTTGTAAACTGTATTATAAGAGTAAGTAAAGTATAATCACGTCCGTTTCCCTTTCGGGGTGGTCAGAAACCAAGCTTATAAATAAGCGGATTCTCATTTAGCCAACTTTACTATAGGCCAATCATGACAAGTGGCAAGCTTGTCGATGTCTCCAGCGTACGAAACTCGAGAAATATCACAAATATATATATATTATAATAATAAACTTTATTGTTTTAATTATTAAATAAATGAATTTATTTATATAAATAAATATTTTTGTGTCCCGACCTGGAATCGAACCCGGTACCTCCGAGTCTAAATCCACGGACTTAACCGCTAGACCACGGAGGCAGATACTGCATTATACATTGCGTGTTATCAATAAATTACACAAAAGCCGGTACAAAAACAAACACAATGTACAATGAAAACACAACAATAATGTTGTGTAGAAAACGCGGGTGAGTGGTGGCTGTTTCCCAGTTTAATCTAGAATACCGAAATTTTCCAGAATTTATGTTGTGGAAGAAATATCTTCTAGCACTTCCACTGCGATCTATGCCGTTCTAGGGGCTATGATAATCTCAACCGCATCCGTACCAGCGTTCTTTAAACGCGACGATGAGTAAATGATAATAAATGTGGACCCAGCAATCAGCTGTATATTGGTATTCAACACGGATGCATTTCAGTTGGTTTACATTCAATGCCGTTTATTTTTCAATCGTTTGCTCTAACATATCTAATAATTATGGTGCTAAGAGACTTAAGTATACATATCGCTACAACCTGTTTTAAATCTAGACTACGTGCAACTGTGTTGTCTACATAGTTCTAAATTTAAAATAATAACTACTTAAATAAAATTAATTAAATAGGTACCTATAAAATAAATCTAATAAAAAATAACCTCAAGAGACGTCCCATAAGAGATAGTCCCAAGAAGACTGGCATCATTTTCCCTCTAAGCACAAGGTGGGCCAAAAGAAGTCATCCGATGTTGTTTGGCTCTCTTTTTTTTTCTAAATGAAAAACTTCGATTCTGTTTTTTGATTATGTTTATTTGAACCTTTAGAATTTTATTGGCCAAGTCAAGAATATTATATCGGCAAAATGGGCGCCGTCACAATTGATTGCCATACGGGCTCGTTTTCATCACTTCGGCGAGAACTTAGGGCGACAGATTATCGCACTCGTGTCGATTGTTGTCCTTGAGGACTTCCAGAGTCTCGGGCTTGTTCACGTAAACACAGGACTTAAAAAAACCCCACAAAAAGTCTGGAACGCTTAAATCGGGCGATCTTGCGGGTCAGTGCAAATCGCCAAAACGAGAGATGAGACGACCCGGGATCGCTGCCTTCAGAATATCGGTTGTGGCTCGCGCAGCGGACTTTGTACGGGAACATGCGCAGGTCTTTGACCAAAATTCACCTTAGGGACGTCCGGCTGATGGCTAATTGCGTGGCACGGGCGTCTGGTCGATGTTTCCGGCGACAGCTCGACATACTCGGCAACAGCGGCGATATTCTCGGCAGAACGGGCGCTCCGAGGCCGGCCACTCTTGGCAACGTCTCGTGTGGTCCCATACTCTTCAAGGTTGGTGGCCAAACGGCGCAGTGTTTGCGCAGTCGGTGTCGGACGGCCGAGAAATCGGCGACGGAATTCGAGCTGCACACAGACGAATTGTTAGGCAAAAAAATAGACACGATTATTCCGCGTTCTTGGGGAGTGTATCGCTCCATGGCTTGTTCACTTGTATTCTGCATCTGTCTAGGCCACAAATGTCAAAACAGATTTGACATTGGAGGCCATTTGCAAAAATGAGAGCATCTTCCAATAGGGTGATTACTTTTGGCCCACCTTGTATATAGCTATACTAATATTTTGGCAGAAATAATTGACAGCTTTCCTGTCTCCAGATTTCTCCGACAACCGTTTGGTCTACACCAAATGTCGCGACAATGGGACCATTCCCATTGTCGCGACTCCAATAATGTCGCAAACTCGTGACCTGTACCGAGGTTAGCGTATTTGTTACGCGCACTCCCCGCGCCGTACCTGGTAACTGTGAGATGAGGATAATGTGTCCTTTTAATAGTTAATTAAAGTCCATAACGAAACATTACTATCAAAATGCCTCTATGTTAGTAACAATTAATAATTTATTAAAATAATATTACAAAAATATGTAAACAATAAATTATGAGTAGATACTCGCTATCCTAGAAGTCGTTGGGCCGTGGAAACTTGGCAGATATCTGGTGTGGGATGCGACTTGTATAGACACGTTAGCCCCATCTCGGTAAGGCGTGTTTTGTTTATAGAGAGCTTATGTTTCGTTCAGTTTCAATGACAGAAAGGCTTTCTCTTTAAAGCATTAGGACCTACTTCGGTAACCCAGATAGGACCAACTCATGGGTCAATTATTTTATCGTGTGCTTATTTGAATGCAAGTTGCAAGCAAGAATGTTTATTCTAAACTACTGTTAGCTGTCATTAATGTCACGAAGCTTTTTATGCTTTGACGGACTTGACTTGTAATACTACTTCTTTAGGCTTAAAATGTCTCTATAATTTTAACGGTTAAAGTTAAAAATGGCGTCGGATGCACCTGATTTATTTTGTAGGCTAACCTTTAAAATAAATCACAAGTGTCGAAAATTGGCATAATTATTTCGACGTTTGTTGTCGAAACGATGGGCTCATGGGCTTTCTATAAATAAATTGTTGCAAGGCTCATTGACGTCTCTAGTGACAATATGACTAGCAATTTTTCTCTCAAAAGATAAGTTTATTAATTCAGAGGGTAAATGCTGCCAGTGTATTGGGCAGCATGCCACAGGACAGCGATTTGAAGGAGCTATTTTTTTTTAGAGTTTAGTGACAGTCTTGTTCAAGTTTCAAGGGGTGTTATTTTTATAGAAATATCACCATGGCAAGCTTACAATATTAGTTCTCTTTGAAAGTAAACATTGGCATTTGACATCATTGCAAATGGCACGAACTGATGGTAGTAATTTTTGCCATTCTGCCGGGGCGGGGAAGTATCTACTATTCGTGCCGATAAACCCTGAAAAGTGTATCCACACGTTTCGGGATCAGGCTCGAATTATTAGGGAATGATGTCAGTCATGAGTGTCTGATTCCAGTTGCAAACATTCATGGAACTCGCGTGCCACTTACCATCAGGTGAGCGCGAGGTCACATGACGTGCTAGTATAAAAAAAGTATTTAACTTTTATTTTCAAACCTTTCTTATTTTTAATTAAATTGAAAAGTAGTTTATTTAAATAATATAAATCAAATAGGTATATTTAAAAAAAAACACCCAAATAATACATAAAAATAAAAACTAATTTATAAATTCGTATTTCTTGAGCAGAAAAATGTATTTGATGGTCAGTTTACTTATGGCAACTAAACATTTCTAATTCATTCAGAAATTATCTGAACTGCTTAATTTATAAGTGAGAAGTCAAACATCTATGTATTTTGGCTGCATTGTTGTACAGTCAATAAAACTCTAACATAACTATTAGCTCGGCATAGTGGTGAGGACTGATATCAGTCGTATGTTGGTGTCATTTGTCCCATACTTGGAGCTCGCGTTCCCGAATAGGCGTTCTTAAAGTTAAGCAAGCTATTGAGGAAATGGTCAAAAGACGGCCCTAATGTTGTAAAACGTTGATTGATAAACCGGTTTTCTATAATTATTATATTTTTACTATTTACATAATACCTATTGTTTGTTTACTGCGCCTTCTATTACTCATAAATATAGACCCTATTTAATAATATTTTTTTTTCATCCGAAGGGCTCTTGTCACTGCTGGTGTACCCGCAATCTTAGAACCATCTGGGATTGTGCGGAGCGATGGCAAGAGACCCGACGGAATGACTATTGGGCCGTGGAAACTTGGCAGATCTCTGGTGTGGGATGCGACGTGTGTAGACACATTAGCTCCATCTCACATCCAGGCGACCTCGTCAGGTGCGGGGAGAGCGGCTTTTTCTGCGGAGAACCTCAAATTGCGCAAATATGCCAACCTTAGTTCCGGTTACGAGTTGGCGCCGTTTGGGGTCGAGACGATGGGCCCATGGGGACCGTCAGCGAGGCGCTTGGCCAAGGAGTTGTCAAAGCGGCTGACAGAAAGGTCTGAAGACAGGAAGGCTGGCAAATATTTCTGCCAACGTATTAGCCTCGCTATACAGAGGGGAAATGTTGCCAGTCTCCTTGGGACTATCTCGGATGGGACATCTCTAGAGGACATTTTTTATTTATAGTTTAGTTTATTTTTAATTTTATTATTTAGGTAGCTTTTATATTGTAATTCTTTTTTATACTGGTTGTATATTACTTCGAATAAATAAGGTTTAAATTTTATAATTTTAGTATTTTTAACTAGCTGTTCAACACGGCTTTACTCGTACACTGAGAATAATATATTTTAGATGTAGGTGTTACATTTTTTAGTTTTACGCCGGTAAGATCAGTCCCAACGAATACAATGCTGTTAAGAACTAACTCTATAAAACTATGTTTAATGTAAATTTAAATTTTATTAAACGGAATAAAAATTTGTTAAAATTATTGTAAACGCGCCTCGGAAAATATTTCCTTTACGTGATTTTGAAGTAGCAACCCCAATACGTTATTTTGACGTGAGCTCGGATACGATAGACTCAACCCGGGCTAAAAGGAACAATAAATAACATAATACACTATTTTGTCAGTCTAACGTTTGCACTAGAGTAATAGAATACAGTTTTACGTCGAAACACAATAATTTATTAATATTTATCGATTCAATTCCTGGTCGGGACACAAAAAAAAAATATATATTAATGTAAATAAATACATTTAAATAATATTTAATTTATTTGTGATATTTCTCGAGTTTGATACGCTGGAGACATCGACGAGCTTTCCACTTGTCATGATTGGCCTATAGTAAAGTTGGCTAAATGTGAATCCGATTATTTATAAGCGTGATTTCTGACCACCCCGAAAGGGAAACAGTCGGGATGATACTTTACTTTATTTATCGATGCTGGTATACTAAAGACATTTTTTTTATTTTTATAGTGAGCTACTTGTCATAATGGCCCTAAAATTTACTAAATGTGAATCCGGTTTAAAGCGGTTTCTCACCACCTCGTAAGTGATTACGGTCGTTATGAAACTTTAATATAACATAAAATAATAATGCATTATAAATAAAATATTGTTTACTTACCTTTTGCGAATGTTCACTATAAATTTAAATAAATAAAAAATGGCGGACGTCTGTAGAGTAAGACAGACTGGCTCCGACTCCATGAGGCATGGGAAATCAGTACGGCTATCGACTCAGCATTCACTCAACTACATGGTGTCTTAGAAAAATAACGCATAGAAGGATCGTTTCAAACAAAACATTTGAGGCAAAAAAAAGTGTGGTAAACTAATATATTAGACTATGAGTACCTATTAGAACTGCCTCCGTGGTCTAGCTATTAAGTCCGTGAAATTAGACTCGGGTTCGATTCCTGGTCGGGACACAAGAATATTTAATAATGTAAATAAATACATTTAATTTATTTGTGATATTTCTCGAGTTTGGTACGCTGGAGACATCGACGAGCTTGCCACTTGTCATGATTGGCCTACTTATAGAAAAGTTGGTTAAATGTGATCCGTTTATTTATAAGCGTGGTTTCTGACCACCCCTAAAGGGAAACGGTCGTGATGATACTTTTACCTATTAGAACATTTATTTTGTTTTTCCAATGCATTGTGACACGCATTAACACAAAAACCGTCATAAAAAAATAAACATCCTAAGAAAAGGGTTGTTCAGTAACTGAACGCCCGTTATAATAATAAAATCCTTTAGCGAGCATAATACCGAGCGAGCATAATACGCAGTAAATCTTTGAAAAAATTTGACGGTTAAAATTCGGCAAGCATCCAACAAAATATTATTTTTAAGAAAAGAATAAAAATTAGAAAGACAGGCAATTATTTCTGGGGAAATGGTGCAAGCCTCGGAACTATGTCTGATGATACGTCTCTAGAGGACATTTTTTATGCGGCATTAAATCGATTTCTTACCACCTCGTCAGTAATTACGGTCGTGATGATACTTTTCTATTACAGAAAATAATAATGCATAATACATAAAATATTGTTTACTTACATTTTGTGAATGTTCAATATAACGAAATGATATTAAATACAAAAATATTTTGCTGGACGACTGCAGAGTATGACCGACTGGCTCCGTGAGCCATGAAAATTCAGTACTCAGCATTAACTCAACATACATGTGCCTTGGATTAATATCGCATAGAAGGATCGATTTATTAAATATGTTAACTTTGAAACAATAACTATAAGTAATAATAATAACTATAAGTAAAAATAATAATAAAACAAGAGTAAAAAAATAATAATCTAAGATACGTAGAAGAACGACCTCTACTGATCTGTTATGTGAATGAAATCAGACAGACAGTAGGGTCGTCGAGGGCTCGGATGACTAATGGACCTGAGTTGGCGAGATCTCAGCGGGTAACCACCCGCCGGTAATTAATGCTAGGCTCTCCAGCAAGTAGCATTCATTTCTCAGACAGACAGACAGTGAGATCGTCCAGGCCCGGATGGCTAATAGGCCTGGGTTGGGGATGGCGACATTCCCCCGTTTTCCTCGGCAGGATCTCAGCGGGTAACCACCCGTCGGTAATTCAAGCACGTTTAGTTCTGGGCGCCGTTACTGGTATGGCTCACGAACCCAGAGGGCTAGGCTCAACTGCTTCAGCTCTCCTCCAGGAGTTCTTCTCTAGGAAGTGGTCTTTCGTTGGAGCAATATTGGAGATGCTTAAAGTGTCCGTCGTCGGCCCGATAGAACATACGTCTAGTCAGGCCAGCTCGGTCAGCTAGATATGCAAATAGTGACAGCGCCATCTACCCACTGTGCTTCAAACTAAAATAACGTGTTATATACTTACATATCTAACATGACTAAACTTTATAAAAGTTCAGTTTGCTGCCACTAGTTGGTTGTACACATAAATATTTTATTCTAATAAATTTTGTTTTTTTATAGTTTTATTGATATTATTCATGGTAATAATTAATATAAATGCCAAAAATTAAAAATAAAAACTAAAAAGTATTCTAAAAAAAATATTTTTGTTGAGATTTGAATTACAGTACTTATATTGAATGCATACGTTATTTTAGTAATGCTCCTCGACTGGAAGCGTGGCGTCTTCTGTAATCCGGCTACTCGGAAGTGTGAGCCGGAGGATGGTTTGAGGTTGGGAGTTCTGGTGCTGAGTGGCCCATGTTGACTGGACGTCCACACTAAGCCTGGTATTAATATGGACCACCCGGAGGAGTCTGGGAGGTGCAGGTTATCTAAGGAGAGGCGAACCGGGCCAGAGGGGAAACCCAGCAGCCAAAAGTCTCCGTATCGGGCAGTAGTGGGATAGCGGCCGGGAGTGGGTGCTCAGTAACAGCCTGACTAATATAATCAGACCCGTCTCTTTTGCAATTTTTTTCTTACAACAGGGCTTCACACAATCATGCCACCTTTTTTTTACGTTTTTCATTGGTATTTTTATATAATATACCTGTTGATTCTTGGCAGCTACGATTATTATTTGTACATTATTTCTAGTTATTATGTGTTGGGCGGTGGTGGCACGGTTAAATCCTACAAAGGTCGGTTCAAACCCACCCGGCATGTACCAATGAGAAATACACTTTTCTTACGTACATTTTCAATTCATTTATTTACCATAACATAACGTACACTTGGTTTTGTCAGTTATACAATTAACAGTTTACATATCATGGAAGGATAGCAAAAGATCGACCATTAGTGCAAAGTACAGCCATCGTCATTACCAAATTAAAACTATGTAAATTATACACTCCCTAAATATAGATGCTGCTGTAAAAGAGCGTTGTCAGTTACTATACTACTTAAACCTACGTTATAATTAGATGTCACAAAATATATTAATAAATATTATATTATGTAAGATAAGCAGCTGTAAAATTGCGTTGTCACTTAAAAACTAAATAAAAAATATAAATAACTTATGTATGTTATTAAAGTAACATAAATGTGATAATTAAAATAATAATAATAATAAATAAAAATGTTATAGATTTACAACACCACCGTTCCCGTGCCTCGGAGAGCACGCTAAGCCTTCGGTCCCGGTTCCACTAATGCCAACTTGTGGAATCGTCTATAAATTGACATCAGATCCCCGCCAACCCGTCTGGCCAGCGTGGCGAGTGTAGGCCAAATTCTCTAGATATATGTTCTGGAAGGCCCATCTCCAATAGTGGAGGTTTACCTTTTCCTTTATCGGCGTATGTACTCGTACTTTATTAGTATAAGTTTCAGGAAAATTTTCTCATACAAGATTTCTGCCTCAACGGCTCGCCAGTTCCGTGCCAGCTCTTTTAAATGTACACAGTTTACGCAGTGTTTTGTTATGATAATTCCTGTTTTGTTATGTCTCATTCCTGTTTTGATAACCCGCGTTGGTCTGGTCTTATAGTATATGGTAGGCCGCACTTCTACTTAGTGAAATCGTGACCGTATGCATGTGGAAAGCTCCCCGTAGTACATAGTTGCTAGCGGAATATGACTTAGCTTAACCATTTCTTAAAAAAAAAGCTTTTAAACCCCCATGTAATATATACAGTTTGACAGGTGGCTATTAAAGTATTTTATCTGAATAAAAAAACAAAAAAAATTCAATACACTTTTATTTTTTTAATTAGGATTTGAATCACACTACTTTTACAGAAATAGTATGTTATTTTCGCAGTGCACCTCGACTGGAAGCGTGGCGTCTTCTGTAATCCGGCTACTCGGAGGTGTGAGCCGGAGGATGGTTTGAGGTTGGGAGTTCTGGTGCTGAGTGGCCCATGTTGACTGGACGTCTACACTAAGCCTGGTATTAATATGGACCACCCGGAGGAGTCTGGGAGGTGCAGGTTATCTAAGGAGAGGCGAACCGGGCCAGAGGGGAAACCCAGCAGCCAAAAGTCTCCGTATCGGGCAGTAGTGGGATAGCGGCCGGGAGTGGGTGCTCAGTAACAGCCTGACCAATATAATCAGACCCGTCTCTTTTGCTATTGTTTGCTATAAAGCCCTTATTTTACTGGGGGTTGTGTATTACATGTTATTTTATACCAAGCTTGTGTTTAACAAAGACGGACTTAATTCCCGTAGACATTCTCTGACAGCCAAAGGGACAAATTTATATAGCTACTTATATACTCGTACCTTTATACTCGTTTATATTATAATATCAATTAACAATAATAATTGCATATAAGCACATATTTACCTGGTAGATAATCCCTGTGCACATGAATTTTAAGTTATTTTAGTTTTTATTCAATAAAGCACTTTTATTATTATTATTTATAAAACTTACTACCTTGGTTTGGAGCTATCTATAAAATGTAAATAAACCAGTTTTTAAAAGACGACCTGGCATGCCTTATGTTGGTCGGGAGATTGTTCTATAGATTTGTTGCAGCAACTACGAAGAAATTGGAAACAAATACAGTATGGTGTGAGGGGAAACAAAGAAGCGAGTTGTGAAAGGATTTGTCGTCAAAAGAAGAGAAATAGGTCAAGTTGTCCTTGAGGTAAGAAGTTAATAAAACAATAATTCGCATTTTCTATAACAATTTTATTTGCTTTTATGAAAGTCACACTCAGGCTTCAGGGACAAAATTTTGGTATTTTTTTAAACCTATACAAGTAATAATATATAAGTTCAAAGATATAAGCTATAACAGATAATAAAGTTCCAACCATTAAAAGAAAGAAAGCAATTATCATATCTTCCAATCTGATACTACGAGTATTGTAAAGTACATCTTTATTAAATCGTCGTCGAAGAAACTCCTTCTTTAGAGCTCTGTCATACTTTATATCACGTACATTCTTCTGAGTAAGTCCGGCTTCCCTCATATATAAAGCTATTATATTAAATCGTTCCATTAAAGGAAACCCTTTGTAAAACATAATAGCTATAGGTTGCTTATAATACAGCAACTGTGCTAAAAGCGGTTTGCCTTGTCTTTCAAGATATATATTATTGTATTCATAATAGGACTTGGGTATTATTGTGAAAGTACTCGCGTTCATAGATGCCTGGTACATACTGTTATCCACGTTGTAACATCCAGGTCTGATATGCTTTGCAATGTAATTGTCTAATTGATTCAATTTATCGTAATGGTACATTTGAGTCATTCTAAAGTACATATCGAGCGCTGGCGGACTCATACAATACCTCCATCTGTACGTCAATAAATCCGTTAGTGATTTGATACGTAATTCATATTTACTAGTCGACATTAAACTTGTAAGAGATGTTTGGAAGAAAGAATTTATAAAGAACGTGTACCAAATCCACATTATTATAAGATACCTAAGTTTTAAGTCATTATTAATTCTAGTGCTGCTTCCATGTTGTAAAAGGGTGTCGAATATGATCATCAGTAAATATCCCTTGTCGAAAACTACTGAAGATTTCATTTGAGCGGCACATAGGAATAATAAAATGAATAAGATAAGAGTAATTAATATTAACGACCATAACAAGGGTTTGAATTGCAGGTAAAATCCTTTATATTTCGCAATTTCTGTCGGAGCTCTAAACATAGTTTGGTAACTCTCGAGGTTTTCCATGTAACTGTACAGACAGTCAAATGCTTCAGCTCTATTTCGTATCAGAGCGAGGCCCCCAATTGCAATGTCATCTTCATTGTTTTGTAAATTATGTAACTGACCTATTGCAGTTAAATTTTGTAAAACTCTCGTTATGTTTTCTCTTGGAAGTAGACCTGTGTAATTAATACGAAATCCTTCAAGCTCTGATAAAGTGTTCAACACATATTGTTCAATACCTACGCTCGAAGGCGAATTATTACTTGATGAAGTTATCACATATGGAGGCCAGTCAGACATTATAACGTTTAGTGTACAATTGTTAAATTTCTTTATAAACACATTTGTAAATAAATCTGCACTGGTAAAGTTAACACAATTAAATTTATTTACATTAAATAACATTTTACCACATCCTCCATCTTTGAAAGGATTGTAAGTAAATATTGATGATTTACCAGATGTTTTACCAATAATAACAACATTGTAAATGTGAATTTCTATTATTTTTAAAAATAAACGTCTAATTAAGTTTATATTTAAATCTTTAATTACGATAATTATTTTAGCTCGTGGATTCCAATACACATCATGCACCATGTAGGAAATGTTGTTTAAAATATCATTAGCTGAATGCGATTCTATGATGTAACCCTCGTTGTATAATGGATTTTTTATCCAAAAAGCTGTTCTTGAAATTATCAAATGCAGTTTTATACCACTAATAGTTTTATAGATGTAAGTATTCGTTGCATTTATATCCACAATTGTTATTTGTTTGATATCGGTAAAACATTTATTTATTATTTTGCTTGCACAAAGGTTTAGGGTTTCATCTTCATTACTCCATTCTAAGTTAAATATTCCTGTTACTATATCTCCGGTACTTAAAAGTAAGTAGAAAAATACTATACTTGAAGTCATACTTTTTTATACACAAAACTATGAATATCTATTTAATATATTTCTTTATTGTGTTCTTCGATTGGGCATGAAACTGTCTTCATACCAAATGGAACAAATGGGTAGTGTAATTATCATGACGATTACGTATAGTGCTGTAGATAACCGTAAACTGTGTCTCATTTTACTAATGCGTTATCGTATTAATTAATCATCGTCAATGGTGTCATCCATTTAACAATGTCATTTTAAATTACCTTTGTAATATTTATTAGAAAGTTTAAGTATTATTATCCCTTACAAAACCCACACATTTTTATTTATGGACATTTAGCTAAATTTACTACCACGCCCATCATGATGATGATGATGATGATGATGTAAGCTCATCGAAAATTAAAGAACTTAAGCTCCTAAGTTTGACAAAATGGAATGCGCATGACAATGGTCAAATTTTATTAGGTAAAGGCTCTTTTAAAAGAAAAATAAATAAGTATATGGTGGGTACTGCAATATTGGAAAGCCTTTAATGTTTTTGTAGTATTAGGTGAATGGGCAAGTAAAACACACGTTTATCTCTCCTTCAAATTTAATTCGCTCAAAAAGTTTTTCATTAGACTACATAAATGACTATCAATTATTTACGACTAAACATAGCATGCACAACACTAAGCGCAAGAATACTGCCAAATCCTTAGTAAGACACATGCAACGATTTATTTGGTACAGTAGCCCGGAGATATTACCTTTAATCGAATCCCTCCCGCCCTTCACTTAACTACTGTCTAAATCTTATTGTAATATTAAAAAGAGTTAAAGAGCCGGTTTTTCTTCTTTTTCTTTTACAACCGCAGGTTCTACTATGTCTATTTTCATGTCAACTTTCAATGGTTCTTCTGCGGGCTTTATTTCAGGTTCATCTTTCTTCGCCGCAGCTTCTAGAATAAGTTCTGGAAGTGGCAATGGTGCTTTGACTTCTGAATCTGGTGAGACAACAGCCACTCTTTCTTGGGGTATTTCTGCCTTAACTTCTGCTTTTACTTCTTGAACTTTCTGCTGTGAATTGAAGGAATATAAATAGGATGATATATTTTAAATTACTATATTAGATTATTCATGCTTCGAATTCAGATTATCGCATGCAATTTACCTCGACTGGTTCGTCAATTTTTTCCGCTCCAGCTTTCTTCTCGACTACATCTTCGATTTTGGCTCCTCCTTGGCTTCTTGATTTTTGGGAATCGACAGGTGATGGCAAGATATCGCAGTCTGCTTGGTTCACCCTCACGAAGAATGTCCTTGAGATTTTATAATCATCTAGGATTCCGTAAGCTGCCTGTAATACTGCACTTGATGGTAGCCTGTTACGGGTAAGAACCCAAGCATTTTCTGCAAATAAATAAACCATACGTTACTTGATCGCCTCCGTGGTCTAGTGGTAACAAACGTTGCCGTAAACTCGAGGTCGTGGGTTCGATTCCCACCGGGGGCAAGTTGTACATTGTATAATTTGTCTCGGTCTGGTTGTTTATATGTATAATATGTTACAAAAAAAAAAGTATAATATGTAGTTTATCAACCATCTAGTTTCCGTAACACAAGCCTCGTAGCTTACCACGGAAAGTAGATGGCGCTGTGTGACCTGTCTGGAAATATTTATTATTATTTATTTGTTATCATGATTACATGATAAAATTAAAACTATTAAAATTATTTAAAATCCGGGTTCCAAACCGACTACCGCGATATCCTACTGCACTACTACGCCCACCTCAAGCCAGAACTAATCTCAAAAAAAGCTCTCCCTCGTATATCCAGATTATCCAAAAAATATAAAGAGATTGGTCAAGAAAAAGATATGTTCAACGATCCGATTTTTAAATTTAAGTTAAATGTAAAAAGATAAATTGTTCCTATTTATATTAATAATAATAAATAAGACTCAGTACAAAAGAAGTAAAGTATCATCACGACCGTTTCCCTTTTGGGGTGGTCAGAAACCACGCTTATAAATAAGCGGATTCACATTTAGCCAACTTTACTATAGGCCAATCATGACAAGTGGCAAGCTCGTCGATGTCTCCAGCCAGCGCACCAAACTCGAGAAATATAACAAATAAATTAAATATTAATTAAATGTATTTATTTACATTAATAAATATTTTTGTGTCCCGACCAGGAATCGAACCCGGTACCTCCGAGTCTAAATCCACGGACTTAACCGCTAGACCACGGAGGCAGACAGAGGCAAACCTTTTTGATTGTTTAAATTAAGAATTTAATTTGATTTTAATTATCCACTTGTATTTTGTGCATGTTGTGGCACAAAATGTGGTAAATTTATCGTCGATTCATTGTCCAAGTTTTTTTTTTTTTTTTTTTTTTAAGCAAGTAATAATGTAACTGGTTGTCCTTAAATAAATAAATATACTAGATAATAGTATTACTAGAGTGCGTACGAATTTCACTGATTTGTTATCTAGGGAACTCTATGAATGTACGTTTCTTACAAGGAAATTATAGAAAATAAAAGAAATTACAAAAAAAAACAATTCAATTGAAGTAACAAAACATTCAAAATCAAAAATCAATCAAAATCAAAATAATTTATTTCCGTATGGTTAGCACGTAACACTTGGATATTGTCAATACATACAAGCCAATAAATAAAAAATAATAATAAAAACAAATAAAAAATATTACCATTAACCATGGCTGGACCGAACCTAACATCAATACAATAATTATAACTAAAACATTGTTGCCATAAACGAGGAATTTGTTTTTACTTACAGCTAGATACTTAATATTAAATTCGTGGCTGTAAAAAGGCCATGTCAGCTTACAATCTAAAAATAATGATATTTATGTCCATAAATATTAATTCGTGGCTGTAAAAGCCGTGTCAGCTTACAACTACACAAGTATAATATTAATGTCAAATAAATTGATAAATAACATGTCCGCTTACAATCTAAAAAATAATTGCTATGTCCAAATTAAACATATTATATTCGTGTCATAAGCAAGGTAATTATAATAATAAGGTAACTTAATAACTACTTAACATAGTGGCTGTAAAAGGGCCGAGTCAGCTTACAATCTAACAATAATAATAAATATTAAATCTTAATACTAGTTCGTGGCATTGTTCAAAATAATAGTGGGTTGACGATAATTATAAAGAATTGTATTATATGTTTTATGCTAAATGAATAATAAAAACTAACTTAACTTACGTGTATGTACCGGTCCAATACCACTGCAGGCCCACATCACAGCATAGTTATTATAGTCGGTGCCCAGGATACTGAACTCCGTGTCGTACGGTATGGGCAACGTGGAATACTTCACGATGACCCTACCCTCCCCTTCGCGGCCAATCAATTGCAGGGATCCTTCCAGAAGACGTTTCACGCCAGTCCTGTATAAAAAAAAAAACAAAGTTTAAGTCTCAATATCATGCAAACTGGAATCAGCAGGAATGTGTGACGAGTTATTACTTTAATTGAACACCTCCCGTTCGCGGATGACATAGTCATAATGGCTAGCTCGCTGGAACATCTTACGTCCCAGCGAGTTGGTTTTGGAATGCACTCGGACAAGACATTCATTCAAAACATTCCGAGACCAATTTGCGTGGGTAACGCCTCTCTCTAAGTTGTACAAAAAACGTCTATCTTGGTCAGACTATTTAATTGTATTTATTTAAAATACTTCATTGCACTAAAAATGTAGATAGGCGGGCTTAGTGACGAAGCATTTATATAAATACTTTATTTCACTTAAAAACTTAGTACATAGGCGAGCTATAACGCCATAAGGCATTCTTCACCAGCTAATCTTAAGGATCACGAAAGGTGATTTATCCAACTAGGCTTAGCCAACTTTAACAAGGAAGCATTCGGGAAATTACGCCACATAAGCATAAAGAACATCGATGTATATAGATAAGCCTATTCGATACAAAACGCACTCTTAAAAACGTGCCGCTTGCTTTGTGTACCTACCAACTTTGGGGGGCAATTCTCAAGCAATGATAATGCCACAGGCTTTATTCATCGGAATTATATCACGATGCATACAAAAAGACTAGTTTTACTCGATATAAATATAAATATTAGGCGCTCTCGACGCTTGCTATCTCGCGACTGTTGGTGCAGCTACATGACTTCGATTGGTTTTACGGGAACGTTTTTATATCAGTGAGGGCCTATCTATATACATCGATGATAAAGAAGCATAGCATTGTCAAGCGTACGGCGGACGGGCGTGTAGAGGGGCCTACTAGTGGGAAATAACGCCGCCCCGCTCGAACATGCCAGCCGACAAGAGGCACGTATTCGTGTTTCCATCTGCATATCACTTTGAATTACGTCGCTCCTCACATAGCGCGTCGCGCTGACTATGGTACGGAGCGACAGATTTATCAATAAGCTAATATTATATTTCGAGAATTACCATGCATGTGGCACTGCACAATACAGCATTTTTAAAGATTATTTAGTACCCTTGAGAATGTAGTCTACTAACTTTCTAGGGAATTTGTTGTACGAAAAAAATTGATTCTGAGAAGAGCGAAGGGGGCGACTGTGCGAAACGTACAGGAATTCGAAACTATCTTTTATATAAGGAGGAGTCATGGGGTTATTAATGATGCCATACAAGACGGTAAGGTCTGCAAAATCGGATATTTATCCACAGCGTAGTGATTCAACGAGAAATTGTTTTTTTTTTAATAAGTACGTTTTACGTAATAAACATACTATGGTTAATTGAAAAAAAAACACAACCCAAACTGGCAATGTTGCAATGAATTCAGTTTACTAAACTGTGGGTTCACATAGTAGACAAAATTAAACATAGATGATTTTCGATTCGCAACGTGCGACAGTATAATATTTGTTATAGTAATTACTTACAATGAGTTTGTAATTTCATTGGAGACCAAGACCCTGCCTTCGGGTGTGGTGGCGTAGTTAGTCTTGACGCAGCGCGTACCAAGTTCGCTGACTGTGAAGTATCGCTCAGCTTCATACCAATCCCCAAGGAAATCCTTCATGCTAAAGCTGTCCATTGGCTTAAAAAAAGACTGCAAAATTAGTATTTTTACAAAGATATAAAATATTTAAAATAAGACAATAGGTCTATATAGTCTAACGGTTCGACTTCTGTTCGAGACGCAATAATTTATTTAATTTATTCGAGATAACTCCAGTTTGGTGCGCTAGATACATCGACGAGTTTATTTTCCATGATGAGCCTATAGTAAAGATGGCTAATTGTAAATCCGCTTCTTTAAAAGCGTTGTTTCTGACCACCCCAAAAGGGATACGATCGTGATATTACTTTATTTTGAATTGTCGCTTTAAGCGCTTTTTCAAGCTTTGCTTTATTTGCTTTCAAGTCGAACATAGCATTAGTATTGCAATTCAGCTGGGAAATGCAGCCACCCTTGCATCCATTCCACGCGGACGGGACTAGTTCTATATCCTTAGTATTAATTTTAGTTTATAATCTGTAAATAAAATAAATAGAAAAGACTATTGTGATAACTGTCAATTTAATAAACTTTACACCAGTGCTTGATATAGGCATTTTAGCTAAGCTGCTCGCCTATTAATCAATAATTATAATAATAAAATATTTTTTCGAATAAATTGTAGGTAGTTCTAAAATAAACTCCCAAACTAGCATCAATTGATCAAACAACCGTTTTCTGTCTATGGATCGATACTATAGGTGAACAATTTTGCCTCAAGAGAGACTTTGTGAAATTCAACTGTCTCAGTTTTTATGTCAACAGAAACGAGGACTTTATGACCTTCAAAATGGCGACCTTTAAAACAAAATAGCACAGACCTAAATCGGAATTTTTATTATACATATTAGATATTTTTTTCCCTGTAAAATAAACGATTTGTATTTGTATTTGTACCTTCTTAAATAATACAAATAAAATATAAACTAAAAAAAAACTATAGGTATATAAAAAATGTCTCTTAGACCATTGGATGGGACCATTCATTCATTCCACCTAGCTTTTAGACATTTATGACAGACGTAATCCATCTTAAACGAGATGTAAGATTTGCTAATATGTCTGCACATGTCGCATCCCACACCAGAGATCTGTCAAGTTTAGCAAACATTAATGGATAGCGCAAAAATAGTGTTTAAATCGAAGTTTATCATTTATTATTATTATAATATTATTTGACACATAGTCCTAGACCTCGACTGCTGGAGACGGACCTTCCGGAATATATTTCAGGAGAATTTTTTGCTTAAACTTGCCACGCTAGCCAGACACCCGGCGAGGGCCTGATGTTTATTTTAATGACAATTTTAAAACGAAAGTTGGAATTAGCTGACGGCTTAACGTGCTCTCTGCGTTGAAAATCTATGACAAATTTACATTGATATGCAAACTTCTAGGATTTTATGGAAAGCGTTCCTACAACCGGACCACTCTACAAATAAAAGTTAATGTATTTTTGCTACTATAGTGAGTATTCAATTATAAAATTTAAAGATGGGGAGAGTATGAACCGGTTGGGAGCGGGTTCGCAAGTTGTCTGTGGTCAGTGCTCGCCAGGGGTCATTGTCATGGTTATATAAGTGCCGGCAATTATGCGACACCTCACAGCGAGCTTATTTATAGAATTACATAGACGTATAATATTCAGACCGACCCAATAATACAAATTATTTTAGTAACTCATTTTTTTATATATACATTATCTATATATATATATCTCATAACAATCTACAAACAACACCCCACACTTCAAGCAGATATTCGGATTCTTTCACCGTATCTGCTGCTCGCCAGTGGAACAAGCTCCCACTGACCATCAGACAAGCTCCCTCCGTTCACATCTTTAAACAATTATTCACCACCCTTTTTCTAAATAATCAGAATAGTGTCTCCTAGTTCAATATATTAGCTAATTACTTTGACCAATGCAGCTCGGCCGCCCCGGACCAATAAGTTAAAGTCAAAATATCATTATTAACGTAAACCTATTACAGGCATTTATGAAACGTCAATAATTTAATTATTTTAAATGATTCTACTCCTGCTAATGGAAGACTAAGCAGCAAAGTGGTCCAATGAGTAAGCTGTTACTGAACACATAAAACTTATATACCGCGTCATTTTGTAAGCTCTTACTTTAGTCTGATATGTTATTGTATTGATAGAAACAAACAACTTATCCTAAGAAACCATATGTCAGAAGCGACAATTATTTTGGGCTTCTCCATGCGCACTGTTAATTTAAAAATAGTAAATATAATAAACATATTAAATAATAATATATTAGTCTAATGTACGAGCATAAAAAGTCATCCAATATATTCAAACTTTCATAAAAAAACAATTCCTTGAGCTTCCTTATAAAAACTGGGGGTTTGTCATGTACGCTTACGGCAATTTTTTTTAGTAACAACACAGCAACAACAAGTAAGGGATGTCAAAAAATTAACTCTGATATTATCGGTAAAAAAAAAGAATTGTTTGAGCATACCGTTATATATCTGTCTCTGATGTTAGGAAAATAGATAGATTGTTTATTGCACAGAAAATAATACATTTTACAGTACATATGCGAGGTTAATGGAATACAATTTAACCGCACATCTATAAATATGAATTCTAAAGTGTTTTGTTTATTAGTATCAAGAACGCAACTAAAAAATTAATAGTTCAAATCAGAAAAACTTATTAACAAAAACGAATAGAAGAGACATGCTTAAATTCGCTAATTATCCAGAGGGGAAACATTGCAAGACTCCTTGGGACCATTTCTGATGGGACATCTCTAGAAGACATTTTTTATTATTAGGATTAGTTTAGTACTGATTATTTAAAGGAAGTAAGGTACAATGATTTAAAAAAAAACCTAAATTATTACATAAACTAAATACTATACTTAAAAAAAAAAAAACTATTTAATAATTTAAAAAAAAACTAAAAACTAAAACAAAAATAAAATAAAGTATTAGATTATATATTTTTTTTAACGGCAAATATTGCATTTTTTTTTTTTTTTAAATTTAAAATGTGATATCTAACACCACCTAAATATTAGGAACATATTTTTTATATCTTCGGTCGATCTAAAAAAACTAAAACAGTCCTTAATAATATATTAATTCATATACACAAAGTTATTTATTCGAAAAAAAGATTTACAAAATATAAAATTAATATTATTACTAAGGATAGGGATATAAGTCCCGTCCGCGTGGAATGGTGGCAAGAACGCTGGCTGCATTTCCCCGCTGAATTGCAATACTGATTCTTTGGGCGAAGAAAGAACTAGCCCTCTTGTCACGCGGTGTTATATATTTGAAAAACTTTTTTTGAAAAATTATTTGCGCTTGGACTCCATGGGCATTAATATTATAATAGTAATTTTATATAAAACTTTCCCACTAAATTAAATATATAATTTACTGGAAGTGGTTACATATTTATTTTAACCGTTCCAAATATTTTTAAATAATAATAATAGAAAAAAAAAAATGCTGTTACTTTCTTTGATTTACGATTTTTTAAACTAAGCGATAATTCCGCAGGGAATTCTACCGTTAAGTACTTTTTAACTATATATACTATTTTTTATAATTATCATGGCAGCCCCTGGAACACCTTAGAGTTCTAGACCTCCACTGCTAAGCCTTCCAGAGGAGAAATTGCCACGCTGGCCAAACGAGTTGGCGAGGGTTTGACTATTGTAATAATTATAATAAATTTACCTTATAATCTGGGCACCATCCCAGAGAGGGGATCTGCGCCGTCGCCGACGCCACCAGACAAAGCGCCAGAAGATGCCACATTCTGCAAGTTGTTAGGACAAGTAGGGACGAGACGGGAATGAAGGCTTGCGTCCCGTGACAGCCTTATAAAGCCTAGCCTTTTCCTGAACCGGTCCCGCAACGTCTAATGTACGCCCTTATCTAGGCAGCTGATTTATTATGGCCACTAGGATGCCTAATGAATTTTGCAGTAACCCTTGTTAGCTAGCGTATACTAGATTATTTCGTGAGCGTTTTTGTCTGTTGCAGTAATGAGAATCTATAATTACTGTATTAATGTTCGTTATTCCTATCTCCTACAAACCTGACTTGATAAAATTAGTAATGGAAGGTGATCTTGCGGATTATCTTTTGTTTTATACTAACATGACATGTAACCTTGCACCCACCTGATGGTGGCGCGCGGGGACTATGAATGTTCGTTACTGGAATCTGAATTTCCCCGCCCTGGTAGACTGGACAAATTACCACCAACAGTCTGCCTACCACCTATGTGTTGCTTTCGTTGAAAGTACGTGCCATTTGCAATGATGTCAAATGAAAATATTTACTTACAAGGTAAACTAAAAGCGTAAGCTTAATGGTGATATTTATATAAAAACAACACCGATTGAAACAAGAATTATTATATATATTAATAGCATTATTGTTATATTTTTTTATAGTAAAATATAACGATTGTTAAATAAGTGAAATATATAAATAAAAAATTAAAAAATAAAATGAACGCATCGTAATGTTATTTGCTGTCGTCTGTAGTGAAAACCTTTATAGGAGAATACCAATTTTAATGGTGCTCTGTCAGTTTCCGTTATATAAGAGATTCCATTATTACGTTTGAGCATGAGTAACAGAATAGTGCTCCCAGTTTGAACCTAACTTATGGGACAACCTGTATATACGAAATTCATGTTCGTGTACCTAAATATTTTGCAACTTTACCGAAATCACTTCACTAGAAATTAAATATTAAACAAATTCCTGTCTGTCTATCTGTTCGCGATAAACTCAAAAATACTGCACCAATTTTTCACGCTATTTTTACCCCATGAATTTCATTTCATTTCATTTCATTTATTTATCACCGTAGGGACCGTCTGGAACACTTGGTTAAGTCAATTTATAATACTCTGTAACTAATATTAGTTACCTACAGTAAGCGAGATAACACAATCATGGTCAGACAGCTTAATACGAAACAACACGACGAAGACCAGAAACAGCCCCAACTATCAATACAATTATGGAAGAGCCATATTGAATGCTAAATAATCAATTACAGAAAATAAAATTTAAATACTAATAATGTCAAACTATGTTAAAATAAAAATGTCAAGTACTACAAGGTACTACTATAATCTAATATAAATATATATATATTGTATACAACACTAAAATATGTCAAATAACTAATATTATTAAACATAGAAATCTGCCACAAGGGCATCGTCATTAAAATTAGACAAGAAAAAGAAAATATAAATAAATTTATTAATAACATGTCATATTAAAAACTAATAGTAATAAGTAATTATAATTTTATTAATTTGGCTGTATAGAGGCGTCGTCAATCTATAACTAAAATGAACTTATGTATTCTCATATACATAGAGTGGTTCTCGAGGTAGGTTATTTAGTATATAATTTGTTAAGTTCTGTATAATGTACGATATCTGTAACATACTACGCTTAAGAGATAGACATATGCCTATATACGACGGCATCGTTTTTGCCTAAACATTTGAGATATAACAAAATAATGTATGGTGGAATTGTGTATCTTATATAGGTCTACAGACAAATCCGTGGCATATGTCTAGCTCTTATAAGCGTAGTATACTATATCCATTTTAATACTTTACAAATAGGCAATTATAAAGCGGTAATTGGAAAGCAATTTACACAAACACGGTATTAATCCTCATCATTTTAAATACGTTAGGTGGATTGAGTATTTTATAAAGATTTTTTTTTCGCTTTACACTATGCAAATTAAATAAATACCTTAGGAGATATAGCATAATCAAAATAATGCGCAACGAATTTAATTTCTTGTCGTCGTTTACAAGGGCAAACCCAGGTAAAACAGCTAGTGTAAAAAATAACAATGTAATGGGGTGTGTCACTAACTTTTTATCACGATAGATGGCGCATAATAGATGGTACCTAATATAACTGTCAGTTGCATATAAAACTTGTATTTTTATTACGAAATTTATTATTTTCTGGATATTATGCAGAAGTGAGCAGCTTTTAAGTGTACAAATCGTGATTTCCAAGCGAAAGCAAAGATATGGTGATCTCAAAATTGCCGTTCTATTAATTCAACCTTTTTTTATGTTAAAGACGGGTGTTCGCTTACTTAATTCTTCTTTTAAGGTAGGTAACGTTAAGTTAAAATACATTTTTCTGTTATAAAAATGTAAAACTACAAATAAATTTAAAAAATGATCAGTCATAGGTGTAAACAAGGTACCAGTGCCGCTAGCGACATCTACAAAAAGCTTTGCCTGATACACCCCATTGTAAAATCAAACATTAATAATACTCCCGACTAATATTCATAACGATATTGTAAGAACACATAATTTTGTTTGTGCAATAGTTATTTATTTATTTATTAAGGAACAAAAAACAGTTAATGGACAAAACATTTAATAAAATACACTACACAATTTGTACACAGCATGCAGTAAACAATATCAAGAGTGAAATACAGAAAGACATTTATATCTAAATTTAAACATAAAAATAACAATTTGGCATACATATCTTATATATAACGAAAATTATATATATTAAATAAAACAATAAAATCAGCATATTTATTGGTTCAGTTTGTGTGAATGGTGTTTAAATATTTATTTATTATTTAATTAAGTCTACCCAAGATGTGTAAGTGAATACAGCAGAAACTGCCACATAATGTGCATTAGAGTATAATCAAATTCCTAGAGAGATACGAGAGTTACCCATAAAATGTTTTACTATTGAGTTAAAGAAATATTGTATACCCATAATAAGGGGCAAATTGCATCGTCATGACATGTACATACAACTGTAATTAGAATAAGCAATCTATACAATAAAGAATTTTGAATTTGAATTGAATTGAATTTGACATTAATATAAGCATAAAATTTTCAAGATTTGGAAAGTTGACAAAAAAATAATGACGGTTATAATGGTACTTTACTATATTTGATTAATGTTACAGAACATAATGTTCTTTAATATTTAAGTTCCTATCTACAATGATGGAAATGTTGGTAATAATATGTTATGAAAGATATTGTAATAAACATTATTCTTGAGTGGGCAAGTAAAAGTTCATTAACTGGTTCCTGGCAACCTTGAATTATATAAAAAGACCAGTCATTTTTTGCCATTCATCATTGCATAGGATCTTCTGCTCCACTTCTAGAAAAAATAATAATCGAACAGCTGCGATATTTTAAGTGATTTTTCAGAAATAATACGTTCTGGGAGAACTTTTTTTTCTTGTCGTCAAACTATTAAATATTGTTATGGATAATGAAACATCATTTAGCACATTTTTATTAATGTATATAACAAAAATAATTTTAATGTAGAATATACAAATAAATATAATCTACTACACAAATCTGTCACAGATCAGCAAAAGGACAAGGCACCAGGATGTAATCGAGCACATTCGCGGTAAAGGAGAGTCCGTATCAATCAGAGCATCAGCGGCAAGACATGCAATTTAAGACTTTTCGCAACCTCGTGCGATCAGATAAATTAAAAGACATCCTTAACAGGGAATACTGGCCGCAGAGTGTCGTATTTCGCAGATTTAGACGTGGATCTCCGAACTGCACCACCAAGGACAGAGTGAGTCTTTTGCAGCGCCCACTGGTGCCGAACTCCACTACAGCAACCGATCTTAAATGTATATTGTGTAGTTTTATATTTTTTATATAAATTAAATTTTCATTTCATCATTACAGCCCTTAGAACACAGCGTCCTAGACCTCCACTGTTGGAGATGGGCCATCCAGAACATATGTCTGGAGAATTTGGCCTACTCTCGCCACGCTGGCCAGACGGGTTGGCGAGGATCTGATGTCAATTTTATTTATGACAATTTATTAACTATTCCACAAGTTGGTTTTAGTGGAACCGGGACCGACTGATAAACGTTCTCTCCGAGGCATGGGAACGGTGGCGTTGTAAATTTATGATAAATGTAGGATTTAAGGTAACCGTTGAGCGACCTTCAATTAAAGTTAAGTTTTATAAAATATTAAAATATGTATTTTAGAATAAGGTCTATGGGCCTCATATTAAAATAGTTGCCCGAAATAAAGAATTTAATATTATTATAAACCCTTTAAAGTAGCTCGACCGTTGGTCCTGGTCCTTAGCTGTTAGTTCATGTTAGTGTAAATGTTGCTATGGAAGTCTGGAATGTTCCCAAGCACAGACTCGGGGTAAAAAGCAAAAAGATGTTTACTAAGTGCATCTGCCTCGCCTACCGGTTTCCAACCGACTAGGTATACGTCTATTTTTTTATTTTCTATAAAATTTACCATTTTTATCCCTTGCACCAATGTGTGAGTACTAAATTGGTTGCCTAGCGGCTATCTAATTTAAAAACCTAGCAAATACAAACTCGAAAGTTAGATGACTTTGTTTTCTCTTTGAATTGTAGTTATGTAATGTAGAAAAAAAATCAATAATGATGTCAGGAATAGACAAACTATAGAACTATCGGCTAGTGCAATTATGATATCTTTTTATTTCTAACTAAGTGATAAGTTCAACGGGGGAACGCAGCGAGTGTCCTCGGCACACAACGCTCAACGACACGTTAATAATTTTTGTTTTTAGTTTTAATTGTAGTGTTTTTTTTTGTTTATTTAATGTTAGGTTTTCTTTTTAATCATTTAATATTGTAATTCTTTTATACTGTTTGTACTCGTATATTACTTTGAATAAATTTATGTTTTTAGTTAATTGGGTCAAAAAAAAAAAAAAAAACTAAGTGATTTTTCAAAAAAATATCACCTATTTAGTTTTGATTTGTGCATTTTTTTGTAGTTTACCTACACTTGTCAAATTCACCATACAATCACAATGTGTGTGCTTACTCATGATTATAATATAACATAAAGAAGTCAAATTTCTTAGCATTCCATGGATTCGCCGTGTGAGTGCTGTGTCCTACGTATGTGGGAAAGAGACGGGAGGAAGTGTATCGGACTTGAGACCGACTATGAGCTGGTTTGAAAAGGAAGTCCCCCTCTTTTTATTGCGCAATAACACCCTCACTGTCTACTATTATGCCCCTTTCCCTACCCAACAAAATACTGTATGATTCCCCTAATGCCGTGTTGGAAGCTCGTTCCATAAATGTATGTACTGACGTCAGACCAGGCGTAAAGACCTAAATTTTTCAGTAAGTGGTGCAAAAATTTCGGAATTCCTCTTGCATCAACTTTCACTGCGTAGAGCTGAGTCACGAATCTTTTACTAATAATTTCTTGTACTCGTAAAAGTAAATGTGTGATCTAATAAAAGTATTTAACTACAAAATCATAAAGATTTAGTTCCTAACAATATCAATAGGGAATATGCATAATAATGCAAAAAAATAATAGTTTTAGGGATTATAATTTTTTTATAACAAATTTATACACAATGTTATTTTTAATTAAAAATCATATTATTTGCAGAAACTAAAGACTGTTCTAGAAACGCTTTATTCTTTGTTGTAATTATTGTAACGTCACAGCGCACAAAATAAACAAATCTCTTATACATTTATGTGCCTTTATGTATTTTTATATTCTAATTTATTAATAATTCTCTTGTCTAATGTGTTGTGACGTTATAGAGATGGCATAATAGCGATGTACTGTTTTTGGATGTAATCATCAATAAGAATATATCAATATTATTTTGTGCGGAAAATAGTTTTATAGCGAGGTATGATATATTTTTTAATGTATCATCATTAAAAGGAATAAAAAAAAAATGCTTATTCCCTATTGGTAGGTTTTTGAATTGGCCAGCCGAGCGGGTCTTGCGATGGTGTTTTTGCAGTTCTATGGTACTTGAAGCTCGTTATAGCTTATGCATAACAAAAGCAGAAGCAAGTTTCTATTTGTGGCCTCCCGTTTGTTTATTTTTAAGTCCATACTCGTATAGACATTTATCCCGGTTTTATTAGTAGTTTAGCTACACAACTTAGAAAAGGAAAATTTAGATATTTGTTAATAGTTTGTAACTGTAAAACGACTGTAAAGTTTTTGACGGTGACATACAAAATCTCTTTTTACTTTACCTAATTAATTATTATTATTACAATGAGGTGTATCAGGCAAAGCTTTTTGTAGATGTCGCTAGCGGCACTGGTACCTTGTTTACACCTATGACGGATCATTTTTTAAATTTATTTGTAGTTTTACATTTTTATAACAGAAAAATATATTTTAACTTAACGTTACCTACCTTAAAAGACGAATTAATAAGTCTATAAAATAAAAAAAAGGTTTAATTAACAGAACGGCAATTTTGAGATCACCATATCTTTGCTTTCGCTTGGAAATCTCGATTTGTACACATAAAAGCTGCTCACTTCTGCATAATATCCAGAAAATAATAACTTTTGCAATAAAAATACAAGTTTTCTATTCAACTGACAGTTATATTAGGTACCATCTATTACGCGCCATCTATCGTGATAAAAAGTTAGTGACACACCCCATTAGTTCTAAAGTTTTTCTTTTTCTTTTTTTCGCTGGCAATACTATATTGGTCCTTCAAACTGGATAAAAATAGTAAGTAAGCTCAAACTATCATGTTTAAAATGGACCCTTAAGGGGTACACATAGACAATTTAAAAAAACTACTAAAAAATATGTTTAAGGACAGTTTAACTGTAAAACGAATGTAAAGTGTTGGCGACTTACGAAATCTCCTAATTATATTGTTTTTAAATGTACTTAATAAATATTTTTATTAGTTTTACAGTTTTTTATCCTTCAGCTATTCTTCTCCCTGGCAACACTATATTTGGTCCTTCACACCGGATTAACTAGTAAGCTCAAACTATGTATAATATTTTTATTTCAAAATGGAGCTTAAAGGTTAATATGTGTACATGCTACTAAAAAGGATGTTTAAGAAGAGTTTAACTGTAAAACGACTGTAAAGTTTTTGTTGGTGCATAAATAGTTCTTTTTTTGTATTTATTTTAATGTATTTCATAAATATTATAATTAGTTCTGTAGTTTTTTTTTATTCTTCAAACTGGTAACACTATATTTGGTCCTTAAAACCGGATTTAAATAGTGAGCTCAAACTATAATGTTTTTATTTCAAACACTTAAGGTACAGATAGACATGCAAATAAAAGCTTATAAGCTTACTTAAAACTAGCATGCTCCGCAGCTGTTGTCGAGCGACAGTTTTTTTAAGGACGCACGTTTCATATCGCGCATAACATCTCGTAATTATATTTAAAAAAATGAAGAATATTATTTTTCAAGTTTCGTACATATGTAAGGTACAAAAGTAGGTAACTTTTTCAGCTTTTATCTACTATTCACTAATAAAATAACTATTGTATTGTAATAACTTTACGTGTAAAAATAAGTAGGTAGAAATGAGCTAATAAATCATAGATAACTTACCTGTTTTAAGTGAGCAGAACGAATGCCAATATCTGGCCAGTAATTTCTCTGTAACTTTGAAATATGGCTTCACTCGATCACGTTACCAACATAATCTGATTTGCATTTCTAAAGCTGGCAACTATGTAGCTTCATCTTACATTATTTATTTATTTATTTAAACTTAATTGCACAAAGTACAAAGGCGGACCTAATACCGCTAGACATTCTATGACGGTATTCGGGACAACGAGAGCAGTAAGTACATAAGGTAGGTGCAATACTAATAAACTTAAAGAGTTTTAATGCAGATAACATATACATACTTAATAATAATTACATATTAATACATACATATAACCTACATAAATAAAGGGCCATGAAGAAATTCCCACATCAATCGGCGTTATTCGTCAACGCACAATCTTACTCAACAATACAATTTTATTCCGTTTAAGGCAAAGCTAATGTTGGTCAGTTCCCTCCTTCTTCCCATTATTGACTATGCAGATGTTTGCTACTCTGACATCACTGAAGAGCTACTGAATAAACTCGATCGTCTGCTCAACTTATGCATCCGATACGTATTCGGATTGCGTAAGTATGACCATGTTTCCCAATATCGTATTCAATTAAAGTGGCTTAATATCCGTTTTCGAAGATCTGCACATGTCCTTACTTCTCTTTACAACGTTCTTTACAATCCCCAAGCTCCTCTATACCTTAAGACACGTTTCCAATTTCTTGGAGACAGTCACAACCTTCCTCTTCGGTCTGCTTCTAACAATCAGCTCAAAATTTCCCCTCACACTTCTAGCAGATATTCAGATTCTTTTACTGTTTTCGCTGCTCGAGAGTGGAACAAGCTTCTACTAGTCATTAGACGGGCACCTTCAATAAATGTGTTTAAAAATCTACTTGTTGCTCATTTTTTAAATAAACAAAATAATTTGTCATGATAACTACAAGACCTACGCATTATAATATTTATTTATTTCCCTAATTTATTAAATGATTGTACCTATGTAATATGATACAAGTACCTATCTATTAGTGGTTTATATATTCATACATAATATATGTTTATGATTATTATATATATTATTTTAATTATATATCATGTAAGTATGTATGTAATAGTATTTAATTATTCTTAAGTAATTATATTTATCTTAATGCACCCGCAATCCTCTGCCACACTCCCAAAGGTTAGCTGTTATAAAATGCCGGAAAGCATTAAGTTCGCCCTTGTACACTACTTTTAAAGTTATTTTGTGCAATAAAGAGTTTATAAATAAATAAATAAATTACCTCTCAGGAATGGAATCCGGTACATACGCGTTTGTTTTATATATATTTTATAGAATCATACAGGTTAGCCGCCAGCTTAAGACCGTATTCATAGTCACGTTTCAAGTAATTTGAAAATTATAAATATACTCCAGTAACTGCTGTGACCGGGAATCGAACCTGGTACATAACTACACACCTAACGAAATATGGTCAAAGATATGAAGAATGGATTTTTCAAGTGGTCTCCTGTCTTAACTACAAGGAACGAGGAGTATCGTAAAATGGTGCAAGACCGATTTTGTTAAAGAATGGTCTTCACACAATTCTTGAATAGTTTCTAACAACTGTAAGTAATTTTGTATATATTTATGTATGTAGTAATATAATAATAATTTTTATCTTATTTTTCTGTTCAAATATTTGCACCTGCTCCCACATACATTGACCGCCTCCGTGGTCTAGTGGTAACAAACGTTGCCGTGAACTCGGGAGGTCGTGGGTTCGATTCCCACCGGGGGCAAGTTGTACATTGTATAATTTATCTCGGTCTAGGTGCTTATATGTATAATATGTATATATTTAAAAAAAAAAGAGTATAATATGTAGTTTATCAACCATCTAGTTTCCGTAACACAAGCCTCGTAGCTTACCACGGAAATTAGATGGCGCTGTGTGACCTGTTTGGAAATATTTATTTATTTATATTTATATAATGATCGTAATGAGGTTGACCGAATAATAAAGTCCAGCGGTATTAGGTCCGCCTTTATACATAGTGTAAAAGATTTTTTTTTTATTAGGACATTTATTAGGGACGCACAGTTTACACACTATTTACTTATCAAAAAGATGTCTTTAAAAGTAGTCGACATCCAAACACTATTGCCTATACTAAGACACCAAAAAGCAGTTTTCGATAATAACTCTTACGTTATGTGCATTCGTATTTATAACAAGTTACCAGAGGTTCTCAAACAATTACCCAATAATCAGTTTAAATCTGAAATCAAGAAGCTATTAACAGAGTGTTGCTTTTATTCGTTAAGCGAGTTTTATTCATACAAATTTAGTAATTGTTATTAATAATTGTAATAAATTGTATTAATCAACTGACCAAAATCTCGCATACGAGTATTATCTTATGCGAGATTTCTTAAATTCATGACATTTTATTTATTACATAAATTATTTTCAGTTCAATCAATTATTGTGTGCCAGAAATGGCGGAGTATGTGAGCTATTCAAAAACTATGTACCTATTTACCATATTCCATACAAATAAATATTATTTCATTTCATTTAAACCGTAATTCTAGCCGGTAATCAAACCTAAATATTTTGACAATAGCGTTCGATTCCTGCAGTTTTTGACCCTTATAAGCGTCATTATCAACTAGTTTAATAATACAGAATGGTTTTATTTGATCTAAATTAAAAATATAAAAAAAATATTTAGGTAGCTTTTAATTTATATTTAATGTACTATAATTAACGACGAATAAAATTTACAAAGTATAAAAGAAAAACGTTAGGCAAACCAATGTTTTTGTTAGCGTATTTTATTATATAATAAGTGGATTTTATTCGGATAACAGATCGGTGAAAGTCGCTCTTCTACGTTTAGACTATAATACTATCGCCGATGGTAGCATTATTTTAATATCAGTCAATATCATTTTACAGATGTAGTGCATAATGGTTTTCCATCGTATTTTATCGGAAAAAATCGTATTTATCGCGTTATAATAAAGTTGCATATTATTGAATATTAAAATGTCACTCATTTAATACAATAAATAATTAACACTTAAACTATCATTGTATTCTGATTGAGACCCTAGTTTTCCCGACGCAAATACAATGCACTATATCTGTAAATATCTTATTACAAATTCGGCGTCAAAATACATACCTATAGGCAATTTTTTTTGTTAGCCACTGATTTCAGCGATCGCACGTATCTAATACAAATACAAATCATTTATTGACCAAAGTTTACATGAATTGCAGAGAATTTTAGTGGTACAAAATATGAGAGATATATTGTTTACAGAGGTACATCTCTGCTGGGTGGTGTATGGTTGCATCACCAATTAAGGGCCAGGGCCACTTTTACATAAAATGTATAAGAAACCGAGAAAGATTAGCGCCGGGCTTGGGTTTATTTCGTATAAGAAATCTTCTTTCTACCATTACTAGCATTAACCTGTATGTTTGGTGGATGCCTTACTCGCAAGGTTCGGCTATTCACACGATCTCCTGCAACCCTGATCCAGCCCCCACCAGCGACCTGCTTCAGGTCATCAGTCCATGTGGCGTGGGGTCGTCCCCATGGTCTCCACTCCATAACCCGTCTACTCTATACATATTTGTTTGTTTAATTCTGTACAAGATTTAAATTGTAAATCTGAGTTTTCCTTGCAGATTACTTTCTCAGTCAGATTAACCATCAGCTCATTGGAAACTGATAAGCTGCTGGTCTTCTGCTAACAGCTTACTCTTTAGACCGCTTTGTTGTTTAGTATTTTACTAACAGGAGTTTTTTTGTTATTTTATTGTTTCACTTTCCAAATGATGCTTATCATGTACTGCTCCAGATTCACCAATATGTACTATAAAATTATATCGTTTTATATCAATATTGTAAAAATTGACGAGTAAAAGTGCAGAATACATATCTTTTTGTCCTATGCCTACTTGCAAAATAAACGAATTGAAAAAGGCAAAGCTTTTTGTAGATGTCGCTAACGGCACTGGTACCTTGTTTACAGCTATGACGGATCATTTTTTAAATGTTTTTGTGTTTTTTTTTTTTTTATAACAAAAAAAATAATTTTAATTTAACGTTACCTATGTTAAAATACGAATTAGGAAAGTGAACACCAAAAAGAAAAAAAGGTTTAATTAATAGAACGGCAATTTTGAGATCACCATATTTTTGATATCGCTTAGAAATCTCGATTTGTACACTTAAAAGCTGCTCACTTCGGCCATATAACTTGAAAATAATTAATTTCGTAATATAAATACAAGTTTTATATGCAACTGACAGTTCTATTGGGTACCGTCTATCATGCGCCATCTATCGTGATAAAAAGTTAGTGAAACACCCCATTGAATTGAGTAGAATCATTCAAAATAAATTCAATAATGACGTGTCACAAATGCCTGAACGAGTAATAGGTTTACGTGAAAAATATATTTTGACTTTGACTAACTCAAATGGTCCGGTCAATTGCCACATGAACTTACTAATTTTATAGGCTTTGTCGGTAACTTTGGTTCTCTGATGGATGTCCTCGTTTTAGAGAAATATCGAGCATTGGTCTCTCCATGCTCGCTGATCGACCTTAAACTTGGGGACCAAACACACTCGGTGTCCACGTCTCTGCTCTGTATGACAATATTGGATAGACGATAGAGAACTTTCGTCTTCAAACACTGTGGTATGTCTGATAAGATGTGGCTACGGTAAGCGAAACGAAATAATATAGCAACTGTCAATATATAGGAAAAGGAATAAGGGAAAACGTGATAAATAAAAATAAATTGTGTGTAACTAAAAATATTCTCGTTATTTAATTTAATACAGTACGTAAGAACACATTTACATTAGATTAATTATTTAAACGTTATCTACAATATTGTACACTATGTGACACTTATAAAATACTATTAAAATTACAATAACGGTTGTTTATCCACCAGAGATGATAGAGATAAGAGAAAATGAGCGTGGAAAATATTTACCAATAGTATATACGTATGTACGGCCGTAGTCTGTTTTTTGAAGCGCTAACGTTAGCGTTGCGTTTAACCTTATTGTCAAAATAAAGGAGTCTTTTATTTACTGACAGTTTTACATTGACTTAAATAAAGGATTCCTTTATATAACTTTTACGTTTAAATAAATAAACTACGGCCTCAGCAGCTGAATTCTCGTTCTTTACCCGTCAATGTTATATAGCAACTGTCAATGTCAAACGCTATAGAATCCATATTCACACTGACTGTTGTCACACGCTATTCGAGTTAATATTTTGTATTTTATTTATTAAGTAGCAGTTTCGAAAAATAATGGATATAGTATATAGACATTGCTAAAACTCAAAGCACAATATCATCCACATTTTATAAACGTGTTTTTTTTTTTAAGTTATATAATACGAGTATATAAGTGGTAACAAATATAAGAGAATTAAACTATAAAGAAAAAAGAAAAGAGGCCAAAAGTAAAATCAATGAAGATCAATTGAAAATCAAACCGATGTTACACAAGATATCCATTAAACTCGACTTCAGTGTCGAAAGTATTCTGTCTTTTGACTTAAGCTTGGCTATGCTAAACTCGCGCTAAAATTATAAATAAAAGCATCCACTAATTTAATAATCTAACATTTGCGCTAAAATAAATAGATTGCCGCCGCAGGTCATCAATACTCAGGGGGTGGAAACTTAGTACAAGCAATTGAAAAAAATCGGTTCACATAGAAAGTGGCGCCCCCTGGTAGACGGTAGGGGGTACTAAATTTATTGTCTGTGGTTTGAACATTTTGTTGTCATTTATTTTTAATTCAATCATTTGGTTCAATTCATTTAACAAGACGGCCATTGTTGTCAACAATCGAATTATACAACCTTAAAAAAAAAAAAAAAAAATGTATAGTGTAACTTTTAGTACCTGCCCTCGTTTGATAAACTAGTAACAATATATTTATTATTAATTTATTTTATTTATTAATTTAAAAACTTTATTGTAAATCTATACAAAAGGCGAACGTAATGCCGCAAGACATTCTCTTCTTTGGGACATTGAGACATTTAAATAGACACAATATTTTTAAAAAATCGCGCGCGCGTTAATTGGTTACGGGCTTAAAAATCTTATTTCGGATATAATACTATTCCTATATAGAATTTATAGGTACCTATAATAGGTATGTATGGCACTTTAAGTATCCTACCTTCCACCTGGCGACGTTAGTGTTCGGATGAACGACAATTATTTGCGTGTGGTATTTCCCAATCAGTTACTATATTTTTTGGTCATACTATTGGTTGATAATTTCGTAGCACCACGCTCATTTCCACACAAATATTGGAGGTGGATACGCAGCCTTAACAGAGAAAATGAATATTCAAGGTCAACAATATAAAGTTAAGCTTTATTAAAGTAAACTTACAATCTATATTTACAGAATATCAACTTAAGTATATTTAAATTTTACATCGTCATGCTTTTTGTGGAATTTAGGAAGAATTGTTTACCTAACTACTCACATATAAAGGTAGGTTTTACATACAACATTATCTTAGAATAATAACGCATAGATGGATAACGTAACTCTATCCTTGCTATTCCCTCTCATCACACTTCAGTTTTATGTCTGACTCATTTTATTTATTTATTAATTTATTTAATACTTCATTGTACAAAGACAAAGGCGGGCTTTAATGCCGCAAGACATTTTATCATAGCCAACCATTGGGAAAACTTTAAACCATTTACTGGAAAGTAGGTGCTGAAATATTAAACATAAATATCAAAAGTATTATTTAATAACTAGCCACATACATACAACTTCATATATATTGTAATTTCTTTAAGGTTGACCATGTAAGAATGTCTAGTCTAGAAAAGTTTTAAATAAATAAATATTATTTATACCTCATTATTCGTGTCTTATCGTCGTTTTATTTTATTTAACCTGTACATGAGTTAATGTTTTGGCATAGAAACAGCGTTAGTTAGTGCACCACATTAATGTCATCATTATTTTAGGTGTGTTGAGTCAGAGTAAATAATTGCCTTATTAACTGTACGTACTAGCCGCACTATAAACCGTATTCTAGAAGATGTTTTGATTTGACTTGGTTTGATGTACAGCTGACTGAAGCTGAGCCAAAACCCTTACCACATCATATAAAATTATTTAAAAAATATTATTGTACTTAAGTTCCTATATTTATTGATGTGGCAATAGATTCGTACAAAAAACTGTCAACTATAAAGCTATGGCAAGAAAAAATACACAACTACTATATTAGAATATTCATTTTGTTTTTTGATGGATTGTAACATTCAATGATTGCACAAAAACCGTCATAATCAAATACATTAATCCCAAGAGCTGTTAGACGATGATTTGACATCGAGACTTACACGACTGGCTAAGTTTAACTGGCCTCACTTTTCGTGCGCGTATCGTTTCTATGCGTTATTATTCTATGGATATACAGTATCGTACATCTTTTAATAATGGAATGTACGCTATTTAGACAGTTATTCGGAAACGATTTCTTAAATCAAGTCTAGTTAAAACTCTCTTCTGTCCATACTTTGGCATAGAATAAAAAATCAAACATGAGATATTTTGATTTTGGTTTTGAGAATCGTTTTTAAATAGCTATTAAAATGGTTTGCATCTCTCCAGCTTGCACACTCCAACAATTTCCCAAAAAAAAAAAACAATTCTGAGTGTTCTTTTTTAAATTTAAAATTAAGTACATTCAAGTAATATACACACATCAAAAAAGTCTAGGGATCAAGCATGTTTATGCGGATTTCTTGTGATTGAGATGTGGCTTTGTAATAAATTTATGATTTTATAAATTTATATGGATCCTTTTTGGTGCATTTCATAATTTAAAACAGGAACTGTCAATCAAATTCGAGTAAAAGATGAAAATCAGCTGTCAATATTTTCCCTAGAAAAACATAAGACGCATTGAAGACATTATTAGTGCTACTGTTTCCCTACTACTGATTAAAACCAACGTTATTATGGAGCGGCGACGTCATTTAAGCAGGGAAGAAATGATCAGAGCCGTGGGAATGATAGAAGCTGGTTCCCGGCAACGTACTGTGGCTTTAGCTCTGAATACAAGTCAGAGTGTTATCAGTCGACTTTGGACACGTTACCGAACCACTGGTACCGTGGCTGAGCGCCATGGAGGACGGTATCGCTGCACCACACGGAGACAAGACCGATACATTCAAATCACAGCTCGAAGAACTCCAACAATAACCGCCATGATGTTAGCCGTGAGCCTTCATCGCTCTTCAGGGAACTTAATTAGCGACCAAACAGTCAGAAACCGCTTGCATGAAGTGAACCTTCATTCCCGAAGACCGCTACGGGTACCACCTATAGCAATGCACAATCGTAGGACTCGATATCAATGGGCTCTTGAACACAGAAATTGGACAGAAGAACAATGGCGTTTCGTGTGCTTTTCTGATGAGTCTCGTTTTGGTATGAGGCCGGATACAAGACGTATACGATACTGGAGAACCCCTGGACGCCAACAGCGATTAAAATCCTGCCAGGAAGTCCATCCTTATAGTGGTGGAACCATCATGGTATGGGCGGGTATTTCGATCGGCGGAAGAACTGAGTTGATTTGGATCAGAGGCAACCTCAACGCTCAAATTTATGCTGAGACGGTTGTATCAGACGTCATCGTTCCTCTACAAGTGCATATCGGTCCCTTATTTCAGTTAATGCATGATAATGCACGACCGCACACCGCAAGAGTTGTAAGACAGACTCTCGCCGCAGCTAACATCAATGTCCTGCCCTGGCCTGCTCAGTCGCCAGACTTGAACCCGATTGAGCATGCATGGGATATTCTTCAGAGAAGAGCTCTGCCGAATATGGAGGGTATCCAGTCGCAAGAAGACCTTTTTTTGTTGTTGCAACGAACATGGGCGGCCATTCCACAGCGTGATTTGGATGAACTCATTTTGAGTATGCCAAACCGATGTTCTTGTGTTGTTAGTGTTCGCGGTAGAAACACGGATTATTAATTGTTTAAGTTACCCAATAAAATAAAAAAAAAAAACTGTTATTTCAGTCTTTTTTTCGAACTTTAATGTTAGTGGTTCAAATGTCAAAAATCCCTTTATTAGGAAAATGGCAATTTTTTTTACTAATGCAAAGGTGACTTGGTTTATCGTTACTGTAGACAAACGAAAACATTTTATTTGATCAATCCTTAAAGAAAATTTTAATGAATATCAATCAGGAGAAAAGTTATTGCAAAAATATATGTTGATCCCTAGACACTTTTGATGTGTGTATGTCCTTTTAGATCAGTGTTGTGAGACACAGTGATAGTTGACATTTCTGACAGACGTAATCGATCTTAGACGATATCGTTATCGGACAATTGTGCACTCCGCCTCACCCTGCTGTAATTTTAATTTCTAGTAAGTTGATTGCCTACATTTTAAGAAAGTAAACTCAAACATAAAAGTAATATAATAGTTTTATAAATATTTAAATATGTTGGAGAGTGCATGCTAGATGCGAGTTGAAACCTCTTAAACATTTTTGTATATTTTCAAAATGGAAAGACAATTGATAGGAAGAAATATGTATGTCTGCTTTAATTGTTTATAGTTTAGAAACAAGAATAAAGAGTGAGTCATATATTTTACGGGTTAAAATAATCAAAAACAAATTTGTCTTTATTTGTGCTAGGCCTGCAGCACTGCGGCTTCTACATATATAATTTTATTACAGTAATGATTTCCTGTGCTTGCCAGTTGTGCCTGCATTTGGCAGTTAATAGTTACCTAATCATATTTAAGAGTCAGTATCATTGGGCATGTTTGAAACTGTAAAAAATGTAGGTATAGTTTTTTTTCCACAAATATGATGTTACTAAAATTATTACAGTTAAATCTTTATTTTAAAAGCTTAAAAGTTTTTAATTTGAACAAATATACTTACTCGTGTATGTACATACATACTTTGTTGAATTGGATCAGATTTTAACATAACATTTGCATGTATAGTATAAAATGTCTGACGGGACGGGTCCGTTTAAATAAAATATATCAGCATATTTAATTAACTAACCTTACATTTTGACAGTTTTAAATATGTCTAATGCATTATATAAAACTCTTAATGCCTAGTTCATTACATTTCAGTTTGATTTCATTATTGCTGGCAACTCATACCTACTGGTCATGTTATCACAACGGTCTTACAAACTAAGGGCAGGTAATACACCACGCCTTCGTTCACTTAAGTGACCCGATACTTTAACCAATGTACCAAGCCACTTAAATGATCGATGAATTATTGTCACGGATTCGCTCATTTAAGTGACCAGATATATAAAATTTATATACACATACACTTAAGTGAACGATTAATTACGTCACGGGTTCGTTCACTCAAGTGACCCGTTACCGAAACTAATTTCAGAACAAAGTCACTTAAGTGTGCGATAAATTACGGCCCTAATATTATTTATATTTACATAGATTACTTTAAAGACAATAATAATAGTAGATTTGATTCTGCGTTCTTACGAACAAATGTTACCTATATTTTGTTAGAAAAATAGTTAGTCATTCATCCTGGAATGATATCTAGATTTATCATAAAACGTAGCGAAGGGTTTGGTTTTATTATGAGCTTTTTGGAATCAGTATTTTTGATTTGGTATGAGACGTAAATTGCCTAATAGAATTAACCCCAAACCTAATTTGTTCGGTCACCAGCCCGAGACACTATTCTTCTCCTCTTTTCCCCACATAAATAGTATATTGTACACTTATCATCATTCTGGAGAATTTGGCCTACGCTCGCCACGGAGGCCAGACGGGTGGGCGAAGTTCTGATGTCATATTTAATGACATTTTATTTTCGTTCACAAGTTGATATTAGTGTAAACGGGACCGATGGCTTAACGTGTTCTCTGAGGCACGGAAGACAGTGGTGTTGTAAATCAATTACAAATGTGTATTTTTCAGGGGCATGTTCGAACCGACCCTTTCAGGATTTTTTTATTTTCAGCAAAGCATTCTTGCAACCGAGCCATCACCACATACATTTCCAATTATTATTAAATAACTTAATACAAATATAAAATAATGGCTGGATTAGCTTACTATTGTTAGCAAGGAACTAGCTAATAAAGGTTACTTGTAAAATAAACTTTATCTTAATGGATTATTAGTTTTATTTAATTGTCGACAGTTTTCAGTTTTCATCGTTAGAAATCCGATTAGTTGCAATAGGTTGGTGTTAAGTAGCTTTCTTTCGCACACTTTAACTGTCATTTTAGACACATTTTCAATTTCATATAAATATAAAATAAATAAATAAATAAATATTTCAGACAGGTCACACAGCGCCATCTAATTTCCGTAGTAAGCGGTAAGCTTGTGTTACGGAAACTAGATGGTTGATAAACTACATATTATACTTTTTTTATTATACATATAAACACCCAGACCGAGACAAATTATACAATGTACAACTTGCCCCCGGTGGGAATCAAACCCACGACCTCCCGAGTTCACGGCAACGTTTGTTACCACTAGGAGGCGCCGTGTATAAGTAGGTAAGTAATTTTTGACAATAATATTTACAACGATTATCCTCTATTTTACTAAAAAACAAATCTATGATTAATATGTCGCCTATAAACTGACAATTATAATAATAAATTGGTAACTTTTTAAAACAAAGAAAATACTAATTATTAAAAATAAAAATTTTGAGGTAAAATATAAAAATACCCATATATACTACATTTAAACTCCGTTTAGGCAATTTTTTTATTATTTATTTAGAGTATTTTTTTCCTAAATGTTAAGATAAAATTGGCAGTTTACAGACGATAATTTAATAATGTTGATAATTTTAATTCCCATAATGCTGTTTTACTACATTTATCAAAGATGCGTTTAGACTTAAAAAACTTTGAAAATGTTAGAGCTAGCGAGAGAGGTGCAAACAGCCCTCTAAAAGGATTCCTTTTGTAAAAATGCTGATACAACAGTGTGCTTAGTGTAACATGCAAGTTTCGGAAAACGTAACTGCTGTAGTTACGTTTTTTTATTTTACATTGCGTGTTATTGCAAGTTTGGCTATAATAACAGGCAATGAACATCGAAAATTCAGTAAAAAAACTCTACTACTATAGTTGCGTTTACGAAACTTCACTGTCACACTAGGCATGGTCACAAGTTCCTAATCTAAAAATCTCAAATAAAACCAAACATTTGCGCCTAGTCTTTAGTAAATTGACAATATTTTATTAGTTTCAGGTTTTTGAGGAATTATGAGTATGCTGTTACTAACCTAAAGCTATTTATGTACAAAATTGATATCTGAGGTCAATAAAACCGTTTTTTTATATAAAAAATACCAAACTTTCTTACTAGACTAAATTTTGGTACTACTACCCCCACTTACTCAAAGAATTATTATTACATTTTTTTATTAAACATTCGTAATCTTTGAGGAACTGGGAGTTAAAATTGTAAAACAAGCGAACCGATTGGTACTTAAGTACGTTAAGTAGATTTTAAAAGGTTTACGAGTATATTTACATTATACATATTTTATTTATAGTTTAATACATACATAGTTTGGCTGGTGTATTCAATTATCTGTCACTTTCATATTACAATAGAAAGTGACAAAAAAAATTGTTACCTGATTTAAGCCAATAGTGAAGTGTAAAAAACTTTTTTTTTTATAAATAATATATGTATGAGTAAACGTTATACATGGGGGCCATTTAATTAGGTTAGATTTAACAGTTCTATTCAGCAAATATGAAAATGGTAGTATCTTTAACAAATATAATTCAGGCAAATATTTATGTCGCTTTTCTTGAAAGCATGCAATGTGACTGAATAATTTTGTCGGGTAATCAAAGTCTGCACATTTAGTGATATGAGAGGTAAAAGCAGTGCCCGAATATAACATCCACAAAGCTTCGTTTTTTCGCACACCTCTGAAGACAAGAATAAGCTGAATAAATTTACAATTCAGCCTAATTAAATGGTCCCACTATAAACTTGGGATGTTACTGAGCTCCGACTTCGAGACGACAGAATGTCTGATTGAATTTCTCAGACTTTGGATCCGATAATTTTGAGTTGGAGGTTATTATATTACGCAAAATCAGCGAGCGACTGCGGCCGTACAATACGTTTTGAATGGGGTGTATCAAGCAAAGCTTTTTGTAGATGTCGCTAGCGGCATTGGTACCTTGTTCTACACATATGTCGCATCAATTATTCAATGTTTTTGTAGTTTTTTTTTTTTTATAACAGAAAAATGTATTTTAATTTAACGTTACCTAACTTAAAAGACGAATTAAGTAAGCAAACACCGTCTATAAAAAGAAAAAAGGTTTTAGTAATAGAACAATTTTAAGATCACTATATCTTTGATTTCGCTTAGAAATCTCAATTTGTACACTTAAAAGCTGCACTTCGGCATAATATCCAGAAAATAATAAATTTCGTAATAAAAATACAAGTTTTCTATGCAACTGACAGTTATATTAGGTACCATCTATCATGCGCCATCTATAGTGATAGGAAGTTAGTGATACACCCCATTGTCGCGCATCGAGCTCGACTCCAGTTTAGGTAAAGGAATCTCCTTAACATCCCAAGTACTTGTATAAACCTTATTAGATTAATCGAAAGTAAAATATAAAATGGAAATTTCTAAGGCTACTGGAAAAGTAGATTTGGAAAACATCTCGGAAGACATAGTTTTAATAATGTCTATTTAAAATACGACGTATTATCACATAGATATACTTAACTTTACTACGACATCACAATACTTATAAATAAATTAATTGTTCCCCAATCAATCATATCGATATTCGATACAAAATCTTAAAATCAGGTATGACAGGTAACGATCGAAAATAAATTAAAGCAAACTTATTTGAAATGTTATGAACAATTTTAATGGTAACTTTAGTTTTCAATTTAGTATTTAATTTGATATAAGTTCAAAAGTGGGATTACATAAGAAATAGTTTATATAAAAATATTGTATCACAAAACTTAGTGAGTATCCATATAAATAGTATATGCAAAAAAACTATATTTTAGATGTCACTTAACTTCTTTTGAGTATTATATATTTGTTTCTGAATAAATCCCACTTCCAACTAAATCAATTATGATAAAACGTACCTATACTTATAACGAGACACTTAATAAGAAACATTGCGTCCAAAATTTAGCTTTTTATTACAATAAATTAGCTTAATAATGACTGGCCACAATAATGTGTTCAAAATAAAATAAACCATCGTAATAACCTTGTGCTGTTAAGGACGACCATTTTATGTTAGATTTATTTTGTTCAATGTTTTAGAAAAAAGTTAATGCTAAAGTAACAAATAAGAAAGCAAGCGTTACGTACAAAAAGAACATCCAAAAATATAATTTTAAATCTAAATAATATCTAAAAACATTAAAAGGCAATTTATTTTCGAAAAAAGCAAACTGGTGGTTCCAATCTATAAATATATATTTCAAAATTAATATTGCAATATTTTGGTCCTGTTTGGTAATGTAAGTAATGCGAATGTGAAAGTAAACCATAAAATAAATAGAACCACCAGGAAAGTTTATTAGACAAATAGATTAAGAAATGTCTTGGAACATTTTAAAGAAAAGAAAAGTTATTAACTAAATGAGATTATTTTTAATGGTACTTAAGTTACAATTAATACAAAATCAAAATCATTCAGGTCCCTTTAATTTCCCTTAAATTGTATACACCAAAATTATAGTGAATGCTTTACAAATCTTTGGTGCTTCTCCATATTGCAAATATTCGGCACAAAATGTGAAAATTTATAATAATACATAACGAACACATATCTTCACTACACTTACAAGTGATCTAGATTTTATAATAAATCTTACTGTTGAGATTGTTATACTTGACACTCGTCAACAAGCTGCGAAGTGTACTCGAACTGCCGAGCTGGATACGAGACAAAAAATTGGTAGCGAGGGTCTACTCGATGCGGTATCAGTAGTTTGTTCTGTGGAATCTGTACTGATACAGTATTGACGTTTTAATCTGACTAGAACCTTGGTTTTAACGTCACGATGTCGGTTCTTCGAGACTCAATTACATTAGGAGGTAGTTAGTGAGGCGCCAGTTTGTACACTTCGCAACTTTAAATTGACGAAACATTTCTATTTGCTATGCTTAAGGAATTATGCGTCGGTGGCTTTTAAATATCATTTACCCTAATGATATACATCATTTAATAAATACTATCTCGGAAGGTATTGATCCCTGATTATAATTTTTTAACAAATTATAACAATTTGGACCCTATCGGCATGCGTTGTTGCTTCGTGGCACTCGCAGCGGCTATCTGCGAATGTATACTAGGGTATCGCTCTGCGATATCACATCGCTAACATCTAAAACTTAACTAATTCCTCATAAACACATATCACATTTGGGCTCTCAAATTGAGAGAAATAAATTTCAAAGTTCATTCTCACGCGCGGCTTTCTCGCGTCAGGAAGCCTCGCGTCATTCGTGCAAATTTTTACTTAAGAGTAGACTGTTGTGCGGACCCGATAGATGTCTGATGAGTTCTGGAAGTGCTTCGAAAGTTAACTGACAGAAACAACAGTTAAAACGGCCCGGCGTATTGGTTCGACCGTCACTCTCACTTGACGATATCACGTTTCGATGAACTGAACAAAGATGTTTCAAGAGATGTGCTTTTTGTTTAAACATAGCTACACATAATCTACAAGCGAAAGGTTTTTCACCTGTATGAACTCGAAGATGTGTTTTTAAATTCCATGACATACCAAATTGTTTTCCGCAATACTCGCAACGGTATTCTCGGACGGGAGGTTGTTTACTTGAACTCTGTTCGTGTTCTGTGGAAGCCGATTCATCTGTCCCCATTTGCGGTTGACATAACCAAGGGCCCCAAGAACCAGCACTGGGAGGTCGATATTTTAACGCGTCATCGTGGGCCGATGCAGGCGGTGTCACGCTACGTTCAGGTAAGTAAGGAGGCGCCGACGCACTCAACGGATGTAAAGCGCTGAGCCGCACCCCCGCAGCCACAGCAGCCGCTTGTGCCGCTGGGACTTGTGCGTACCTTAAATGGGCCATCTCTTCTAGATAGCTTGGAGGGAATGATACAAAGGGAGGATTTTGTGAAGGTGAGTTATGAAAGCCAGGTCTTCTTTTTCTATGAGGCGTGACGACGTAATTTTCAGGTGATGTATGAACAAGTGACATGAGAGCGTCTTGATCTGGTGGTTTGAGATGGGCGTAATCTTCTAATTTAACTGTTCGTAAATCTAGTTCTGGTGGTTCTAGATAGTGTGACTTTCTTTTCGCTCTTTCGATTCCTCTTCCTAACCGATCACTAAGTAGTTGTCGCCTGTACATTGTTTCTGGAGGTGGATCATCTTGGCTAGATGATGTCGATCGTCTTCTTGATATGTTCTGAAATAAATTAGTTATGTTGTCAGTAAATTACAATACCAAACTGACGACGTGTTAAATATGAAGGAATTCAAATTCAAAATTAGTAATATGTTTTTTTAAATGGTAAAATGTTGGAAAATAAATAATAATAAAAATAAATTACCTTGGCAGCAACTGTCTCGACGTCTACGTCCTGTGAGTCATCATGTTCACTGCCTGCATTTTCCGAGTTTCTAGCTACTGATAAATTGACGGGATTTGACGAGCTTCTCCGTCGATTTGTTAGTCTACCACATTCCTTATCTCTGTGTTCACCATCCGGGTCATCATCTCTTTCGTCATTACTACTGCCTGACATATTTTCCTTTTTTATACTTAACGCTTCAGATTCAACTCTGTCCTGATCTTTACTATAGCTAGCACTTGGTGTATCGCTTTCCGAATGTGATGATCCTGAGGGTACGTCGTGGGTTTTGCTGCTCTCATTACTGTTAATATCTGTTTTTAATGATTTTGCTTTTAGTCTGTCACATGATCGATTTCTTTCTTCAGCCTGTTGTCGTTCTTTTGTGGACTTCCAAACATCTGATTTAATCTCTAACAGTTCAAACAGTTCCTGCATGTCATCTATTTCGCCAGACTAGAATAAAAACAAAGTAAATTGTTATTATGTTTGCGCGGTACAAGTAATATGATGAATGTTAAACAATAGAATGTATAAATTGAAATGATAATCAAATTGAATTGCTAACGAAAGATATTTTTTATTATTCAAGGTTGTAGTCTGCAATGGATGATAAATGCTTACCTCGATATATGCCTGCCCACTGTATAGAAAGACAAGTAGATGTCGCATAAGTGTACTGTTGATGCCGGACATATGGATAGTCACCGGGTTTTCAATAGATGGAGTATCATCGAGTATTTTTCTGAAAAATATAATAGTAATTTTATTAATACTTGCAATAAATGTGAGCTGGTCTTGCATATCTTTCGAATTCCATCCAGCGTGCTTATAATATTATATTATCTCATCTCATAAATTTCAATTCCATAAGTATTGTGGTTGGGAATGAAAAGGAGCATTTAAACCCAGCCTATGTCATACAAAGGCCCAAGACAGTATTGTTCTTCTCTTTTTCTCATATACTATGAACCCGGCAACCGCAAGGTAAATCCATAAATTGACATGAAATTTGTCCACTTGGATTACTATTGCATATACTAAACTAGTTCCAAAATGGTGATTATTTAAGGCCAAATATAATTGATATTACCTGATAAGTGGGCTAGCAGCGGCCATGACGATGCGATGTGCTGCAAGCGGCACTGCGTCGTCGCAGACCAGCACCAGATCGGAGTAGCGAGCTCCTCGCCACGCCGCACCCACTTCGTTAAGGATGCAGGCGTGGTGCTTGCCATACGTCAGCGTCAGCAGGCCCTCGCCCATCATTCCAGCACTGAAAATAATAAATGAAATGATTAAACTACTTAAAAGTAAAAAATTAAATAAATATAAACTAAACCTAATTAAAAATAAACTATAAGTAAAAAATGTCCTCTAGAAACAAATAAATAATTAAATAGTTATTTATAAGTCGTCCATGCGTAGCCCATGTTTATTCTTGTCTATCTTTATATTGACTACTGCTATGTATAATTGAAACTACTATTTTTTATATTATATGTGTGATATTTCCTAAAATATACTGAATACAAAAAATATTATTTTTTGGCATCTTAAAACTATTAGCATATTACTATTACGTAGCAGATCGACTGGAAGTGGTAGTAACCAACGAGTATGATCGTATAGTTGCATTATTATAAGTGAAAACATATGAAATATACGTCTCTTTCTGCTTGATTGACTCTGATCGATACTAGACTGAAAAGTGCCTATGTAAAGAAGGCAAGGTTGTAAACCGACTGTAACAACAATATGAGTTTCAATGCCATTGTTATTGTTACTCAACTTCAAATCGAGAACTTTAAATACACATCTCCTTCAATTAAATATGTGTTTTACTAACGCTTTCATATTTAAATATATCTCATCTTTCTCGTTTAAGACAGTAAAATATACAAATATTTTAGATATTCACTATGTATTTATTTATTCGTAGGAAAATTTACAGTCTTTACAATATTATTATACAAAAAATATATGTCGTCTTAAAGCCTTACAAATTTTCACTGTTAGCTATAATGAAAAAAAAACAACAAATTCAGTTTAATAACAATGAGATATGAAATTAAAATTGCATTTGTATACTGATCCCGTTTTAAAACTTAAGAATTCTTCCTAATTCCTTACACTCTGTTTATACAACTTGACTATTATGACCCAATTGGAATCCCTATTAAAATTGATAGAAATAACAAGAAAATGGAAAATAATTCTTAAACAATCCTAAAATACAATAGTTAGTAGTTGCAGTTAAGGATTTCATGTATACGAGTATATAATATTGTTATGGTGTTCCAAAAATGAATACAGAAGCTGTACAAGTCGCAGGTGCTAGAAAGTCTGTTGCAACCGAACCTTGGCCTGATAAAACATCGCAACGTATTATTAGCATTGCGATAGAAGCGCAAGATCGTTTAAAAGGCGATCAACAGGCGCTTCTTTCGCATTGTACCGATGTTAAGCAACTCGGGTCAACTGCCACTCGCGGAATACACTCATTGTTAAGACAAACAGTAACTATTGTTACACTGTTTCGCTAAAAGTCATATTTAATTGGAAGAACAAGGTATGAGAACAGCAATGAAGGACATGTTGAGCTAAATTCCAAGCTCAATAAATAAGATGTCCCAGACTGGTAATAGTAAGCCTAGTCACGTTTCTATAATGGAATTCTTTTATTTATAAAATCCGATGTATGTAATCAGCTAACAATAAACAAAGGAAACATTACTGTCTGATTTAGATTCATGAATTGAATGTTACAGTCAGTACCTAACCGACCTATCCTTATATACCTACTTACGAATCGAGATTGCCTTGAAAGAGAAGAAGGCGATGTAATCGACGCGGAAAAGATATATTACTAACATTGTGTGAGGAACTGTTGTATGATGCTAATCAGTAGTTTTTATTTAATCCGAGTGTGTTTGAACAAAGAGTGGTGGATATAAGCTTAGCGCGGGAAACTCAATAGTATTTTTTATTACAATAAAATGTTTGCAAAAAACTTAAAATATGGTGAGAAAATTACAATCTTAGTGAGCTGGGAACAGTGAAATTGATATCCTTATTGAATGTGGGTAAATTAATTCAAGGCAAGACAATTTTTTTTCCAGAAAACTTCCATGACATATGAAATAAATATGGATTAAACTCGACAAAGCGTGTTTACATTTATTTTAGTTATTTACATTATCTAGTTTCCGTAACACAAGCCTCGTAGCTTACCACGGAAATTAGATGGCGCTGTGTGACCTGTCTGGAAATATTTATTATTATTTATTTATTATTCTGGCTTACACTCAATTTATGTAAATTCGCCTATTTATTTTATTTATTTGAGATATTTATCGAGTTTGGTACGCTAGACTATGAGGAGCTTGCCCTAACCACCCGCAAAGGAATAGGGTCGTGATAATGATACTCACCTATTTATTAGAAGAGAAAACGGTGAAAATCATATTTTATATAATCTTGTTTATCTTCAGTTAAAATTGGCTGAAAATTACTTAATTATATTTTGTATACCGTAGTCCAAAAAGTAGTATATTTTACTTTTTTATGGCAAATACATAACTACTAATTTATAATTTTGTGGTTTGGTTTTGGGATGTTTAAGCAAAGTCCATGCAATAAACACAGATCTTAGCCTAATACTAAGGTTGGTGTGCGGCGCGGTGTGCAGTGTACCGGCGCACGCGCAGCCAGGGTTGCTATTGTCCGTGTGAACTCAGATGAAACCATGCAGTTTACACGTTTTGCATCAAATTTCCTGTATTTAGAAGGTTGCAATAATATTTATTACGAATTTAAATTGTATTAATAAAATCAAATAATTTAAAAATCTACTTGTTACTTGTATATAAACATGCGATCTAATCATAATAATTTAACCCAGCTGAAAAAAGTGATAAAAACTATGTTATTTTGTTCAACGGCATGGACTAACGCAGAAAAATATTGTAAAAATAAAAAAATGGTTTTGAGATATACGACGCCAACGCCATCTAGCGATGATCGACGACATTACAACAATATCATAGACATATCAAGGTTCGCTCTAGTTCTACTAAATCATACAAGAGGGCGCTACTCTTAAAAATACAAAAAAAATATCAACAACAACTGTGAGGTCATCCAGGCCCAGTTAAATAAGCTTGGGATGAAATCATATTATATTCTAAATTACATTGATCCTACTTTTGGGTTCCTGATTAAGAACATAGATGGCGTTAGTACTGCTAGAAATGTATTTTTTTTACAATGACTCAGGCTCGTATTTAAACAAATTAATAAAATGCTCCAGATGATTCTACAGTTTGATCTTGACATTTTCTTATAGTCCTTTTACCAATCGCTTTACCAATATGCTTGGTGGCCTTCAAGCCAGTTTACTCAATTTGTGGTAAAATAACTTTCACCAAAGCGTTTCAGTGAATAAACAATATTCCGGAAAAGTGTGAGACCGACCTCCCAAAGTGAAGGTACACAGTTGTAGGTAGACAAATTTGGAATCGAAGGTAATGTAGTAAAAATAACAATTTTAATTAAGTAAAAAAGATTTACTGGTCAGAACTGGGTTAATAACATGAGTTAATAACATAATGAGGTACATTATGTTATTGGAAAAAATTAACTCCAAGAAGACAACATTAAATTGCACCATTTAGAGAACACGGCCAGTCAACTTATTGAGAATAAAGTCAAAGAGTGTAAAAGTATTAAATAATAAAGTTAAAATTATGAGTCATAAGTATAACATAAGAATCAAGTGCACGATAAGTTCCACTCAAGGTGACGACAAGAAAAATACTACACTTACATAACAGTTGGTCATAGTAATTAAAAGGCTAACAAAAAGAACAGACATCATTGTATTAGATAGGTACTTCATACTACATACATTGGTAGCCACCAAACATTTTCAAGAAAACAATATGTTAAATATTTGAGGAGGGGATAGGAATATAGCTAATAATTGAAACTTCTGTTGTAATAAGACAATTTCTAATCTAACAACTAATTGAGCATATCGCCGGAAACGTTAAAGGCAGACAGTTTGGCGTTGAATAAATCGAGCTTTGCGAAATTTTGTGAAACGTTTCACAAAATGCCAGGTAGTTGTGTTGCAAGGTTAGAAATTGTACAAGTTGATAGACGGCATGTACTGGAGCGTAGGATTGGCAAAACTTCACTTTCACTAACATTTACCAAATTAAATGTTACATTATGACGCTGATACTCGGTTCCTAATTGATTAATTGTATTCAACTGGTTGAATAGTTTTGTTAACTACTTAACTTTCATTACAAAGTAACAGTGTGAAATTAATAACCGTGGTTACCGAATAAATAATTGTTTGACTTCTAAACATTGATTTGGGTTGAGCTAAAAATAATATTGCTTGAGAGGAATGTAGAATAATTAAATTGTCCCTCTGTTCAGATGCAGTGATGCGTTCTCGATTGACATTCGGCCTGGTTATGCACAATTGCATAAAATTCTGTTTGAGAGCTGCATTTGCATGATCGTGAACACTTTACGCTCTATTTATTCACATGAAATGATCGGACAAATTGAATTGCCTAATTACGTTTTATAGTCGTACGAGTATTATAAACGTTAGTTGATCCTGTTTTAGAATAAAGGCGCGTTTTTCTTTCAAGAATCGTTCTATGTATGCATGTGCTCCCAAAATGTTCTCATGGATGACTGGGTGCTGTATTGTTATCTTGTACTACACCTTCAATGACATCAAACACACAATGGACCGTAGCAACAAACGAACCCCTTTACAAGCGTCTAAGCAGTTCAAATTATGGCAGAAAGCGATAGTGATGGCCGTCGATAGTTGTCAAACAGGAAATTCGCGAGTGCGCGCGTGGCGAACGATACGCGGTCCTCGCTTTGTGCTCCGACATGACGGCCTTCGGACCAAATGTTTAGCTGTCCGTACACACTTAGCGATTATGCTCCACATACCAATATTATTTACGAGTATTGAGCATCCATTCATACAGACCAATGCCAATTAGCTTACTTGTTTAGAAACCAGAATACCTCTAGTATCCATATGTGTAAACACACCAAAGATATGAGCATAAGATTTCCGGTATATTATTCACCGAAAAGAGGCATACAATGATGTCTGTCTTATTTACTATAGTTTTAAACCGAGAAGCGATAACCTTATCGATGATAATTTCTTTTGCGTAGTACAACGCGGAAATTAGAGTGATAACATGATTGTTTTCAAATTGATCATTTCTGTTGAATCTATATACTCGTATATAAAAATCCCTATTTTCCTTGGTCACGTCATATTTTAAGGACGACAAACCCGATTTAAAAAAATGTTTTCTAATACTTTGTAGAAGGTTCTTACGGAAAAATAATTCACAATATGTGACTCCACGGACTACCGTCTGTCTATTTATTTCACCCACACGCCTATATTACTGATGCGATTTTTATGTAATTTGGCAGAGATGTGCCTTGCACCCAGGATTAGACAATATATGAAATGTGGCCACTATACATGGACAACTGGAACAAAGAGTTCGTTATTAAATAAATTAAATTGTACAATACTCTGCCGGACGGTTTCAAGGACTTGCCTCTGCCATTATTTAAGTCAAAACTAAAGAAAGCTTTACTGGGAAAATGTTATTATACAATTGACGATTTTCTGACTGACGATGATCTCACATTTGACATACATTATAGTATTATTTTTATACGTGCGTCGACACCCTTGCCGCGTCGCATCTCAGGGGGACAGCGCATAAAGCGGGAGCCGCGGCGGAAAATGCGGAGTCCAGCAAGCGGCGCAAGTATGTAAGTATATTAAAAGATTACATATTTGTGCCGTTTGCTGTAGAAACTGTGGGCCCATGGAGTCCAAGCGCAAAAAAGTTTTTAAAAGACATAACACCGCGTCTTGTTGTCTCCTCCGGTGACAAGAGGGCTGGCTCTTTCTTCGCCCAGAGAATTAGTATTGCAATTCAGCGGGGAAATGCAGCCAGCGTTTTTGCCACCATTCCACGCGGACGGGACTTATATCCCTATCCTTAATATTAATTTTATTTTATATGTTGTAAATATTTTTTCGAATAAATGTATATATAATTTAAAAAAAAAAAAAAAAAAAAAAATAAAAATAGTATTTAAAATATGACACTAATTATGATTTGATTTGTTTTTTTTTCGAAAATAATAGCTTCAATAATTCGTGATGTTAGCTAGTTCGTTTCCTAATATAACATTTGTTTTAACGTGAAGTTTTGATTGCTATTTAAATTATCTTTCTCCATTACTCGAGTTCTGGCAGTTGTCAGAAGATTGTTTATACAGATAGTACCCTTGCCCGAGAAATGCGTAGCCGAAAGCGCGAATGAATTTTGCCTTCGACGATGCGAAAATAGCCTCGTAGTTAGAACACACTCTCACCTTGCCTTTGATTGACGATCAATCCCTAGTGCCAGATGATCGCAACCAACTGTAGATAGTATCTACTGATCCAAACTAATGAGTAATGGCAATATTAAAAATATTTTGTTAGTAGTAGTAGTTTTATTAGTTAATCCAAAATCTCATGAACTTTTAAATGTTGTTATCAGAGCCGAAGGATTAATTGATACCACTTGCCACGTGAATATATCGCGTCGTCTACATTCATCATCCTCTCCATATATCCTTTCGTCGCATTGAGTTGCAAGGCAACTTCAAAATGATTTATATTCGTATATAAGTATATAATTTCGAAAGATGAAAACTTTATTTAAAAGTTAGGCAAGATTACGTTTATTAGTAAAGTTTAAGTCAAGTGCCTTCGACGTATTTCTAATTTTCGCAATAGTTCGGAAACAAATCGAGTTCGTGTTCGACATTTTGCGATCACAGCCACAGTTAGATGACATTTTATAAGGAACGTATCTAACGAAAGGTCGGATTTGATTGTCGGCAGTCATTTGAATATCGCAGGTGTTATTACAGCAAATTATGATGAATTAAGTCGTCTAGAGCGAGGTGGTTCTCACGGCGCGAAATTAGTTGACCTTGAACAAGTACTTGGTTATTTCTGATGAGAAACACTTTTGCTTCGTACACGAATCCAAAAAATATTCATTTTACAAAACTAATAAAATCAGTACATACATTTATCATTTGAATAAATATTACTTCCGTCTTTCGTCGAACGACCTGTCAAAGTCTTCAAAGCAAGTTTAAATGCTACAAGGTTCTGTGTTTTGAAATAGGATGGTACTTGACCTTCAGGATGAAAGTCAACAGAGTTACGCAATGTCGTACGCAGTAACACTATGCTAATAACCAGAGTCATAAATGACCACAGCCATAGACACATACGTATATTGGCCGCGCATGATCATGACCCACTTCTGCGTTCAAGGAATTCACTTATTTGGTAGGCAAAGATTTCAAAATCATCGTAAATTTTGATATTTTTTTGTTGGCGCTAGCGTGTTAATTTGTACGTGGTCGTTGGGATTATTTTATGTTCTTGTTGATGTTCATTTATAGCGCGAGCATTTTATTTATTATCCTTTTTTAGGATTTAATTTTTAATTTTTTTTTTTTTTTTTAATCCTAAATATGATAGTTTTTCAGTTGTCCTTTCTAAACTACTCAGCCGTAGATAATCTCAGTGCTTAGATTCGCGTATATGTGTGCTCAGTGAAATGGTTATGTGAGTGTGAAGTCGTGAATGTGAAGGTAAGATTGTATTAGTATGAGTTTGTCCAGGCGCTGGTATTGGTGTAACTTGCGTAGTATGGTATATTGTGTGAGAGGGGATAGCACTAACTATAGCGAGTGGTTGTGGTTTTGTAACAGCGTAATATTTCAAGGTCACATCAGTTTTAGAAAGTTTGCCGTTTACATTAAAACCTAACATCGAAGTTTTTAAATTCTGTGAGTCTCTCGCATTTATATTTTTGCTAGTTCTTTGATTCCCACACATTTAAGTTGACTTTTTAGCTTTCGATAAATAACTAGATAAGCTTTGTAAAGTTGACTAGACGTCAACCAGAAGGCGTGGCTGTAACTGTGCTGTAACTGCCGTGAGATTTCCGTTATCAATAAATTTAATAATGTATTAGAATAATTATAATTTAAATATTATGATGACTAGGTAAAAATACAACACAAAAATATTAAGGCTATTGCTAAATATAATAAACATAACGAGTTCCTAGTTTGTAATCAACTTAAATTAATATCTAGTGAAGGCTACCAAGAGAAAGATAAAAGTAAAACATAAATATAATCATTCTTTTAGATCAATTTAGGATTATAAAAAATGATAAGAAATGTGTTTTATCAAAATGATGCTAACATAAAAAGTGTGTTAAACATCATTTAAACAATAGTTAATATCGATTACTGTTTTTTCGTGAAAAGAACAAAAGTGCTTGGTTTTTCTTTAAGAAAATACACCTACACTTAACGCATGAATAACACCACAATTTCCTGCATATTTCTAGTCTCGCACATTGAGCGTTATGGCAGTAAAGAACCGGTTTGCTAAAGCATGGCATTTATATAAAAATATTCCTAATAAATGTTTACTCTCGTGTTACTAGTTTTCTAGATGTAAAATTACGATTTATACTGTATATTCACAATTTATAAAAGTAATGTTTTGTAACCTTCACAAACAATATTTTACTGTAAAAGTGGGTCATTCGACACCCAAGCACTATCTTTTTCCATATACGTTACTATTACAGCTGGCATCTTCGCTGTTACCAAAATGATGAAATTTAGCTGGCTGCCATTTCGAGACGTTGCATAAGCACCGACGTTAAATTTTGCTGACAGAGAAAGTATACGAAAGGCTTTACGTAAGGGGGCCACGTAACTTTGTAGCTGGCGACTCCATTTTGATTTGCTTACTTTTACGTCCATCATCGCGGTTACGTCAATTTTGCGGTGATTTGAAGCTCTTTTAGCATCTCGCTCTAGTTTTTGTTGAAACATCGCTCGGCACAATTCAATTGCTGACGGAAATAATTATTGTTGCGATGATTCTGCTAACTTTTAATTAGCTCCGGCTCTCATTTTTATTGTAAAAATAGCCATACTTGAAATACTTTACTTCAAGAAATGGTTTGACGACTTATTTAGATTTTACTGGTTTATTAAAATCTGCACAAAATTAATATGAAAACAACCGATACTTAGAAGCTCTATAAAAGCGCAATTAAATCTAAAAGAAAAAACATTGCAAATTTAATCATGCTTAGAGCAAAATTTATTATAGCATAAATGTGATTATGCGAATGAGGACATGTCACCAGTTGCACTCGGAACAATAAATTCTCTGTCCGAATTTCCGCTTTATTTATCAGCAAAGTTAAATATCACAACCGAATGTACGTTTGAAAGCAAAAGATAAGGATGAATCGGAGGTGTTATATGGAACAGACATGGTAGTAAGTAATTTGAATGTAGGTGACGGTCAAATATTATTTGGGCAAGTACTATCGCTTGATATGACTTTTATCAATATTTTCTTTGAATATTTAAACTGCCATTTTCAAAAACGTTTTAAAAGCTATTCATATTTATTTTATTTCAAATTGGATTTAACTGAAAAGGTTCTTACTTCCTCAAGGCATTTTCCGAGATAAAATATTGCTTTATGACTTTGTGTAGACAAGAATTATTCGCGTCAACACTTGCTTCAGAAAGAGTCTGTTGCAATTTAACTCTGATAACAATCTCTTTATCTTTCTCAACAGCAAGCAGAGCCGTTGCGTGTTGCTTCTCGATTGCTTCCATGTTTATGCAATAAATAAAAAGAAAGGTGAAATCGCATTAACTAGTTAAACATTGTTTTAAATATTGAATCAGTCATATGTGGCACACGCTATTTATTTGAAGACCTATTACCTAAATGTCCTTATTTTCATTAATTGGAAATATGATTTCATATTTACAATATCTAACCTGTAAGCGTTTTGAAAGCAAAGCGGAAACGCATATGAATTTTCTAAAAGAGACAAATAAATAAATTTGTATATTTTTGAGACGATTTATTTTGTTGTTTGTATTGCTAGCAATAAATGGACCAATAATAGTATATGTCGCTCAATTACACACACATAACAGGAACAAAAGAAGATATTATGAGGTATTTACTAATCACTACTTCAGAACCAGAAGGGCGCAGTGTACATATTTTCTTGTATATTGTACATATTCTTCGGATTTAATTTTTAGGAACAATTATTTAGTGTTATAAGTTTCTCTAAATATTAATACAAGGAAAATACCATCTTTTCTCTATGCTTGTTTATTTCCGAATGACAATCTAGACACATTATACTTAATATAAAACAATTATAAGCAAAACGTAGTTTACTATCCAACATTTAGTTAATAGTATATTCTATACTTTGTACTTATATTATTATCCCATAATATTTATTATTATATTATATTCATATATATAGTGTATATACCTTTAATTAATTTCTAAAATTAAATCTACGTATATATTTTTTATTGTTTGTATTTTTAATTTTATTTTAGTGAATTATCATCACGACCATTTCCCTTTCGGGGTGGTCAGAAACCACGCCTATAAATAAGCGTATTGACATTTAACCAACTTTACTATAGGCCAATCATGATAAGTGGCAAGCTCTTCGATGTCTCCAGCGTACAAAAATCACAAATAAATTCAATAATAATTAAATGTATTTATTTACATTAATACATATTTTTGTGTCCCGACCAGGGATCGAACCCGGTAATTTGATTTTAATTTAAAATGTAAATTTTAGATTTACCCCACAATACCGGCCTCCCTAGTGTGGGTCTCCAATAGAAAAAAATCTACATAGGATTATTATTGGAAATAAACGATTATTAATATTATGTGTTCAGCTTATATGGGTGTGTCTATTGTTATTTGATTTAATTAAAGGAGTGCCTTATCACGGTTACTACATATACACATATACAATTCCAGTTTTAAACGATATAAGAATTAAAATTCCGTGTTGAAAACATGCTGGTGATATTATGATGACCTAAGTGTAACATTTACCTAAAAGTGACACACTTGAATCATTTGTTCAGTAGAAGTTTAACCACAAAGTGAGTCAGAAAACCGTCATGCACTATATCTATTTAGTCTTGACCATTGTTCTTAACTTTCTATAGTCAAGTCTGGAGTATTAAGGAATCTAAAACTAAAGTCACGGTTTTCACGTTTTTTTATTTTATTTTTTTAATACTGAGCACGACATGTGACACCGCGCCCACCTGATGGTAAGCGGTACGCGAGGTCCAAGAATGGGAGCAACTGACGCCAGCCTCAGACGACCGACATATAAAGCATACCACTATGCCGGCCTATAAAGATGCTCTTTCACACTTCGTTTGAAGTACTCCAGGTTATAGGAGTGGGGAAACACACTGACTGGGAGAGCATTCCACATCTTCAGCGTGCGACAGATGTAAGAGTCTCCAAATTTGTATGTACGCGTAGGGATAGTGGCTACGGTATGTGGATGCATATTTTGGCCTGTGCGAGTGGTTCGGTTGCGGAATAGAGAAGAAGGGATAAGGTTGTTGAGCTCTTCAGAAGATTCACCGTAGTATAGCTTGTAGAACACGCTTAGGGAGGCCACATCTCGGCGAAACTGCAGCGATTCGAGAGTTTTAGACACTGTAGTATCGTCCACTATTCGAATAGCCCGCCTCTGTAGGACATTGAGAGCATCTGTAAGGTACTTAGCGGAACCATTCTAGAGTTGAGAACCTTTTTTGTGCTTTATAAAGCATAAGCCGGAGTGAGGGCGGAAAAAAACGTTTTACCTTGTTCAGTATCCCTAGTTTTTTGGACGCTGTTTTGGTAAAATTGTCTAAATGGCAGTTTTGCAACAACTGCTGTGGCTGCTGTAGACGATAAGGAGCCAGTTTCGCAATTACTTATCGAATTGTGATTTGTGTATTGTGATTTGTGTTGGGTCGAGCTTTATTCATGACAGCTACAAGTAGATAACAAGATAAAGTATACTAGAACGAATCATCTCTTTCACGATGTATAATCCTCTCTATCTAACTGATAATGTCACCAACCAACAGTGAATTCAAAGAATAGTTTACAATTTCAGCATTATTACTCGTAGGTGTTCAATTATCACTAACAAGCTCATTCGTTTACGATCTCCTGTCGCGATTGTAAAAAAAATATGCGAATCTTATCTGACTTTCTGTAATATATTACTATACTGACCTATCCAATAAGTATTCGCATTTCTCTAAATATACCTACATGTGTAAAGCTGGATTTTCGTTAACTCGAAATCAGTTAATACTGTAGTGTGCTGGATATGCATGTGTGCTTTATTCACAAGTACTAACACGTGCGCGGAATACTGATTGATGTATATGGTGTGGGAGGGGATCGTGGAAAATCATGCGCTAGTGTGTGTGGCTGTACATACAGTTCTCGCATTCTCTCCGGATGTGAACGCAGATTTGCGCGCTCGCGACATGCCTAGACCAAATTGATAGTTTTATTTCTCTGTTACTATCATTTGATTGGCATAATGCCAGCTCACATAATTACAAAGGAACAAAAGAACTTTTGTCAATAGATCGATACGATATATAATCATCACCACGTCTACTACCACTGTGGAGTATAGCTCTTTATATGGAATGCTCTTTTTGTATTATTTATTTAAGGATTAAAATATATTTAATTTAATTTCATTTATTTATTCACCATTTCATACATTTGGTACACTCGGTTTCGTCAGATTACAAATTATTTATTTTACTAATCATGATAGCGAATGAAGAACAGCAAAGAACTATGAATATGAAAGAGCTTTCATTGTGGTATGAGTATATGGCACATAGTTAATGATGTTAGACTTAAAAGTTCCGGTTTTTAATTGGAATAAATCAATATCCTTAGTAGGTAAGTATATATTAAGACTGCTGTGCCCCCCGATAGGTAGTATATATTTAGTTAAATTATATTATTTTTTTCTAATTGATGGTAGACGTGACGTAGGTGTTCTGCCTATAATAGATTGATATGAATGATAGCTATTAAATATACATATTTTATTGCTAAACTAACTATAGTGGGATGCATGAACTTGAGATGTTCATAGTTATTTTTAAAATAAATATGAAATAAGGATATGACGTATACACCAAGTTAAAAGTGCAATTGTACATAATATTCATGTTAAGGATGCAACAACAACTAGTATAATTATTATTTGACGGTCAACAGTTATGAAAAGGGAAAGGAATACAGCCTTCAAAAGGTTTCAATCAAGTTTGAAAGTCCGCAGTGCCTTTGACAACGAACTGAAAGTCAACGACAACTAAATATGGCTAGGAGTACCTACGCAAAGAAATGTGATCTCATTGAAATGCTAATGTAAATTCAAATGTACAAGACCTACCAGGAAGGGACGGTTTTTATATCAATGCTTATAAATATAATAAATATTAATTGCAAGGGTAACTGCGTAATAAAACTAATAGCTCCAAACATTTGGCCTTTTAGAATTAAAATACATTGGAAATATAATGGAGACATCGACGACTTTTCAATTTTATTGCCCCGTCGGCCTTAGGAAAGGCATATTTCTAATGCTCCTACGATTAATATACACGAAAACGGAAACTAAAATCTTAACAGATTCTGATGGAGACCTTGATTTTAGATTTAATTATCTTTGCTTGGATGGATTTATTTTTTGGTAGTCACTGGGATCGGTCTTTTGATGGCATTTGCTTTTTGGACCGCATTGCTGCTCGTATTTTGGTATTCAGACTACATATGTCGCTAATGCTAGTAGTTGATTTGAGTGAATGAGTTCATCATTGTTACGACCAACTGTTAGTATTGCCCGTATAGTTTATCTATACGAAACAAAAATAAATCATCAGTCCATCGGTTTCACACTCCCAGCCACATTTCTTATTTAATTAATATCGGTTCATTACGAGTATATGCTAGATATTTTATTTTATATTATATATTTTATAGACCAAGCTTCTTTTGTATTTATAATACTAATATATAATAATATCTTTTACAGTAATATTTGCAATAAAAAAATCATTTTGACCTATAGTTAAGAGGCTATCATCATTATCATCACCGCCCCAAGAACACAAAGTTTCTAGACCTCCACTGTTGGGGATGGGCCATCCAGAAATATCTGGAGAATATGACCTACACTAGCCATGCTCTGACTAGACGGGTTGGCGAGGGTCTGATGTCAACTTTTAATGACAATTTATTAACGATTCAATAGGTCGGTATTAGTATGTGTGTATTTCAGGGTTCGAACAGACCTTATTAGAATTTTAGGGATTAATCAACCGAGCCACCACCGCTTTAAACTAACTATACTTAATATTAACTAACGTATTAATATTTTAGTTTTAGGTTCGGCTAGAATAGCATTAGATTACGCCGGAACATGCGGAGTGTTCGTCTGTGTGTGTTAGACGCGCGTGTGAGTATTGCGTGCGCGCGCGCTGCTGCCGATAACAATGTACTATTTCCGAAGTGACCCAGTTCCTCCGTCCTTCGGCTATTGGTGCCGGGAACAAGAAAGGGTTGGAAGCAATTCGACAACAAACCTATTGTTGTCAACGCCGCCAAAACAAATTATTGCTTCAATAAAGAACGTTTGTATGTAAATGCTCTTCGTTTGCAATCGTTTTACGATCATTTCTATTGTCATTAACATAGGAACTATATTGGACAATGGATCGGCATTTTTGAAGAATAATTCCAACTTTTTATAATATTTAAATTATATAAAAACAATAAAAGTATTACCTTTCTATATGTTTAAAAAATATATACATAGTTTGTTTATAAATTCTTTATTGCACTTTAAAACTTGGGCGAACTTAATGACTCACGGCATTTTATACTAGGTAACCTTTGAGAGTATGGTAGACGATTGCGAGTGGATTAGAAATAAAAAAACAAATACTTAAACATACATAATAATAATTTACACACTACCTACTACACAAATACCAATAGAAATATAATATTAATATATACATTTAACTATATTTATGTAAGAATACCTATATTCCAAAATGAAGGAAAAAATACGTCACACAACAAATAAAAAGAGACAGAGATAGATATCAGGAAGTCGGATTATTTTGTTTATTTAAGAAATAGGCAAGGATAAGATTTTTAAATATATTTTTTGACGGCGCCCGTCTGATGACCAGAGGAAGTTTGTTCCACTCACGAGTACGGAGACTGAATGAATCTGAATATCTGCTGGAAGTGTGAGGATCCTAAGGTGATTGTTTATAGTAGAGCAAAGAGGAAGATTGTGACTGTCTCCAAGGAACTGAACGAGTCTTAAGGTATAGGGGATTTTTAGGGTTGTGGAGAATGCCATAAAGAGAAGTGAGTAGATGTGCAGATCTGCAGAAACGTTTAGTTTAGTTTTTAATTTATTATATTGTCTAAAGCAAGTGTTTAAAACATATAAATATCGTTAAATAAGTAATTAGTTGAATTTGTATGCAATGTAATTGACTTGAAATATAGGTGGTATCAATTTATTCCATTGTTGCTAAACTGCAAAAAATAATGAAGAATCATAAACCAGTCAACTAAAACAGCGTTAATGATTAACGAAATTACATTAAATGTTGGTCAAGTGTTGTATACGCTTAATTAGGTAATGTATTATATTTGGTATTAATTTGTTCATATTTTTAAACGCTTACCTATCACTTTCTTTCGAAACAATTAAAATAATAATAATATATCTTTTTTTATATTTATGGTATATGATTTACTGTTTATTTGTGTGTAGACTAGTATTTTATATGTTTATATATTTATTCATTTATGTATTAGTAGTATGTAGTTTATCATAATAAATTTGCACTCATACCTAGTTTTAATTTAATCTGCCTCCGTGGTCTAGCTGTTAAGTCCGTGGATTTAGACTTGGAGGTGCCGGGTTCGATTCCTGGTCGGGACACAATAATATTTATTAATTTAAATAAATTTGAATAATATTAAATTTATTTGTGATATTTCTCGAGTTTTGTACGCTAGAGACATTCGTCGACTTGTCATGATTGGCCTGTAGGAAAGTTGGCTAAATGTAAATCCGCTTCTATATAAGCGTGGTTTCTGACCACCCCTCAAGGGATATGGTCGTGATGATACTTTACTTTACCTAGTGTTTCCACACTCCCAAAGGTTGGTTGTTAGATAATGCCTGGCTATTAAGCCCGCCTATGTATTTTTTTAAGTATTTAAAATAAATAAAAATTTATAGCATTTTGTACAGATAATATTACTTTTATATTGGATTTATATTTAATTTCGTATCTGCAAATAAATATATAGGTACCTATATACAGTGTAAACTCTATATAACGACACTGAAGGGACTGTGAATTTTATGGCGTATTTTATGACGTTGTCGTTGAATGGAGAGAAGAAAAATCAGAATTTTAAGACTAGCTAAACCAACCAAAGCCAATTTTCGACGCTTTAGGGAGTTTGTCGTTAAATCGAATGACGTTACATGGAGTTTACACTGTATATATTTAGGTAACTATATATAATTACTCGTATATTATAAGCGATGGAACTATTCTATAGATGAGGCATTTGGCTAAGTAGTTTCACAATATTGCTAGCAATGAATTATATATCGAGCCCTACTGATAATGGTTTGATTTTAAATTGGGTCAATGTCGTTTGCCAGTTGCAACACTAGTTCCTATCATACCATATTCGGCTATGTTTTTATTGTTTTATTGTACGGGTTCGGGCTGTTCGCCAATTCCAGTAGCGTTTGAAAGCTTAAAGTTTTTAATCGCTGTTGCTTTCCATTGATTTGGCAATGACTTAAAAGGGTTGTTATGCTTTGCATCGAACACCTCAACATTAACAAAATCAAGTCTGAGTGTTTTTATTTAAATGTAGTCAACAACCCTAATAGTTTTATAGTTTACGCAATTTTTCTTAGAGACAGAATTTCCCGACTTTTCGGTCAAGTTATATAGTGGTATAGTTTCGTCCATAGTGGGTAGATTATACCTACCCACTTGTCACTAGTTTTTAGAAATCGTGACACACAACACACACAAAATCCTCGGCTCCATCGTGCGATTTATCGCGGCATCGAACCCGATGTTTTACTGGATTCCACGATGAAGATAGCTTGTATAGAGTTAAGCATAGAAGTGGTTCAGTTGTAAGAACGCTTTACTTTAATCCAGTTTTTTAAAATTTGGTTCGAACCCAGGCAATCGGCATGTTCCACTAATACCAAATCGTGGAATCGTTAGTAAATTGTCATCAGATCCTCGCCAACCCAGACGGGACCAGACGGTCAGGCGAGTGTAGGCGATATTCACCAGATATATGTTCTGGAAGGCCCATTTCTAGTAGTGGAAGTCTAGGACAGTGGGATCTAGGGTCTGTGATGATGTTGAATTGTAAAGCTATAGAATGCTAGGCAAATTACGTTTTAGACATATTTGAGTAGCATTCTCTCTGTCTTTCGCATTCTTCTGGAGAATAAATTTGATTTGTAAAACTCGAGACAATAAATTTAAGTAGGTAGTAGGCAGGTACGAGAAAGCTTCCACGGAAGCAAACAATAATCGGCTTCTTTGAAATAATGAATCTTGGACAAGTTTTTCTTTGTTTTATTTATCATCAAAGATACTGGGCCTTATACAATTTGTAAGTTGTTTTTGTAGTATTGATTACCTGCGGCAATAGTCTATTACGATTGTCAAAATAGTCCTAATATGCTGTCAGTTTTCACGTTTTTAAGTTTAACGTTAAAATTTGAAAATATAGTGAACAGTGCCCGTGTGAATATGAAATTAAACTCTAATGACATTGACAGTTTTCGTTAAATTAAGAATTCCTTTTGTGAAGAAACATTAGCATAAAACGGCTAAAGACAAAGGATTCGGCTGCAGACTGCCTCAAGTTCTAGCCGTTTCAGCCGGTACGATTATTGTTGGCCGGAAAAACATAACACATAAAAAATAATAATTAAATTTAATAATTGATACGCCAAAGACATCTTAATACTCCGAGGTTAGTTAATTAAATATGAACCCCTAAAATTAATAAGTATACATTTTATCCAAAAACTTGTGCTAGACCTCCAATGATGGGGATGGAGATTTCTGGGAATTTAAGACGGGAAAAGGAGAACACGCTAACCAGACGGGATGGCTAAGCTATAATGTCGATTTTAATGACAATTCATTAACGATTCTACAAGTTGGTATTAGAGGAACTGGGGTCGACGGCTTAACCTGCTCTGTGAGGCACCAAAACTATTGTAAATCCATAATGTACATAAGAAAGGTGTATTTTGTTACTGGTACATGCCGGGGTTCGAAGATACTACCTAAAGAAAAGAAAATACAAAGGAATAACTCCAAATAAAAAATACCAGTAGTACGAGATGACCACGAAATACACACTGATGTGAGAATGTGTGTCTGACCTATTTGCAGTGTTCGCAAAGAGCAAATGGTCGGTTGCGACATTCGGCTCTCGGCTCTAAAATTTCGGATATTAGAAATTGTTGGGAAGCAGTCAACCTATATTCTTCGGCATCCGTTTAAAAGCAAGATTAGTACATAAATACATATCTTCACGCAAGATCCCTTGCTGGAGGCAGAGGCAAGAGATTGCTGCTTATTAACGATAACGACAAACCACTTTCGCTTCGCCGACATTCATCAACGTCTTCTTACATGCCTTTTTGTTTTGGAAGGTTTATAATTCATTTCAGCCATTGTTCTATTTATTTGATCGTGATAAAATTTTAGTAAAAGATCGTGGTAAAAGACGTCTTGGTCTACCAGGACGTTAGTTCTTTCGTTATTTTTGTCCCTAGGCATTCTTTCACACCAACCCTTTTGCGCGTTTCTTGATAAACAAGGTGATTTAATAAAATCCTAAACAGTGCAGAAACCAAATAAGTTGCTCAAAACTTCGCCCATTACACACACGTACACATTGATAGACCTAACTTTACTAAATCTATTATAATCGTTACTTTTGTTGTGGATCTTTATAATATGTAATGCATCTTTGCTTCCAATCCAGTTCAGCCAGTTTTTTCCTTGAATGTACTCTAATGTATGCATACTCTAATTACATCCACCTTTTGCTCTTCTGGAATTGAAAGCTTAATCTTAATCTTTTAACTTACATTAAAATATGTCTTTACTTGTAGTGGTGAGAGCACTGATATGTATATGTATGTATGACAGTTAACTGGTATAGGCATCAGTGAATCAAACCAACAATTGATAGTGTACCTAATATAAAAGAGCTCTTTTTATCTAAGATGTACCACTTATTTAATGAATAAACATTTATTTATTTAACATTTGGAATACAAACGGAGATCATGGCTAAAGTAAGCATTTAACAACAGATATTAACAATATGTAAGCCAGATACCATAAAAATTACTCACCAAGAACATATAAATTTGTACATTGATTGGGGTAAGTTAGCAAAATTTAAACCTAAATAATTAACAGAATTAAAAAAACAATTGAAAGATAAAATTCAATAAAACTAAAGCTTGAGAACACTATTTATTATTATTATATATTTTTAGGGTATTCGTGTTAATAAATAGTACATAGATTAGATTTTGATTTAATTTTTAAAATGATGTTTTTTAATAAATAAAAATGACAACTAGAACTATAACAATGGAAGTAAAAACTCCTAAATAAATTATTTAAATTTAAATACCTTAATGTGTTTTATAATAAAAGACCTAATTCGAAGTTTAAACTATAATATGAGTATGCTACTGGCTCTTTCGTGTTCTACAGCTCTTTGAAAACTATTAGGTACTATGTATTTGAATAGGCATTGTTTTTATTTGTGCTGCCAGCTTTGTAACTACATATGTAAGTATGTTGAAATTATTATTGTTCTAGTTTCAATCAAAATGATCTTGATCCTGTGAACTTTGTAGTTAATGATATCGCTTCGTTAAGACTCGTTTCACGTTCAGGCTAGACATTTTCACTTCTAAATTATATACTTTAAACGGGTCAGTCGTATGTCCAGTATTTTTGAAATTAATCTTAATTCTTTGTAATCAACTGTTGATGACTTCCCTCTCAAAACTAGTTAAATAATTTTAGTAAACGAAAACATGTTTCTTGTAGAAAAACAAAATGTAAGCATGAATTCTGATGTAATAGCTATGTTTAATTTCATTAAGAATCCAGTCAATTTATTATCAAAAGTTGTCATTTTATGACTCGTTTTTTTTCATAATTACTAATATAAATGATTAGATACATTCTGATGATTGGTAAAAGAATGTTAATATTAAAATTTTATCTGAAACTTTTATACTTTTACAAATAAAGTGCTGTATATACTTTGCTTAGATAATGGCCTCATTTACTCTATGTAAAAAAAATCGGCACATGCATGAAGTCCATGGAATACTAAGAAATTTGTCATTTCTTAAGTTTTATAAAATAGAGAAAATTCATTATAAATGTTTTGGCTATTATTTTCTGTCTAAAATTATGTATATGAAAGTGAAAATATGTCCACAAATCCGTAATTTAATTTTCTAGAAAGTTGTTAGATTACATTTCTTAAATTGTGCGAGCGAGAGGGATGCAAGAGTGTTAAAACCTATTAATAGTATCGGTGTGAAGGCGAGACAGACAGATGGACAAAACTTCTTTTGTTTCTAATATTAACATGGATTTAATAAACTTTAGGGAAAGAAATTGGTTTAGGATAATTAAGTTAACTATTATAATGGTAGTACAATAAAATAATTTTATCGGCACTTCCAGGAAACACATGCTGTTACGTGTTGATACAATCCAATTAGAATTATACAGAATAAATATTGTTTTTACAAGTAGATTAGGAGTAAATAATAAATACAAATTGCGGGCGGCCCTAGCAAGTACAATCAAGAAAAAACAACGCTCGAACATCTAAACTTTCCGTGGTCATTTGAATTGCTATAAACATAATTATCGTCAGACTGCTGGATATAGGTTTACCCCAAGGCTTGAAATTTAACGCTTTTCTTCATCCAAACCCCACTGACATCCTTTAAATCCGTCCATGTCTGCATCGTCCTGTACGTGGTCTCCATTTAAGAACCGTTCGTTAGTTTTGTGACAGATGTATCCGACTTGCTACTTTAGCTGCCTATATTAAGCTTTTTAATTTTAAGAGCTATGAACAATCTTTATCAAGCCCCCACTAGCGACTTTCTTTAAGTCATCCGTCTATCTCTGAATCGTCGTGAACGTGTTTATCATTTTAACATCCATTTGCTTCATCCTTCGATGGTATTGTGCCAATTTTTTGGCGAATATCGAAATTTCGATTTGTATAACTGTACCTATGCTTAATTAGTAGGAGCAAGTACTACAGAGGAAAATTTGTAACCCAACTAATGACCACGAGGCAGATAAAGATGTGGAGTAGGACATGCGGAAAATAGGCAATTTTACAAAGTTCGGCTGGTGAACCAAATTGATAATTGTTTCTTAAGATTCAAGCCGTCATCATTACAGCTTGCTTAAAGAAAACTCCTGGTTATAGGAAGGTGAAGGACACAGGCTGAGAGACCATTCCATATCGTTCAATACAGACACAAACAAATTCCAAAGCCATAAATTTTAGGCCTAGATTAATATATTTTAAATATACAAATAAAGGTGAAATTTGGAGTAAAGATTGATTGTAGTTAAAATATTTATTGCATGTGATAGCCTTTTATGCGGTATCATATAATTGTATTTAATTAATTAATTATCAAATAGATGTGGTGAAATCACCTTTACAATTATTGCGGTGTGCAATAATTAGGAATTAATAAAAGTTTTTTTTTTAATTTAAATATTTTTTGGTTGATTAGGCTTGGTCGTGACTCGGTTGTAAGAACTCTTTCCTTAAAATACTAACAATCAGAAATCATTTTTTTACATTTGTCATAGATTTACAACACCACCGTTACCGTGCCCGGAGAGCACGTTAAGCCGTCGGTCCCGGTTCCACTAATACCAATTTGTGGAATCAATAATACATTGTCATTAAAATTGACATTAGATCCTCGTCAAGCCGTCTGGCCAGTGTGGCGAGTGTAGGCCAATTTTACCAGATATACATATGTTCTGGAAGGCCCATCTCCAACAGTGGAGGTTAAAAGGTTGATTAACGGCCAACGTTTGTTAAAATATAATATTTATTTATAGTGAAAGTTTTGGACAGTGTTTGTGGTGTTTCAGATTTATCTGTTTATTCCTTATAATTTACATAAAAATTAGTTATATATGGATGTATACTAATTTTGTATTATTATAATTTTGTATTTTTACTAACACTAGATATTATAAGATTTCTTTAAAAATTGTTACTAACACATATGGAATTTATTCTGAAATAAAGTTTTATTATTATTATTATAATACTTAGTTATCAAACCAGTTTTTTGTCTCTCCTGAAAAGTTGATTGGTTTGTTAAATGTATGTGTGTGAATGAATGTATGTGGTGTCGCATCTAGACCGAAATTTTTGTTTGGCCGTAAATTCACTTACTCATACACTTGAGTATTTATAATAGGAATTAGTCTTAACGAAGACAATTCTCAGATTTGTGTATTTGGAGATAGCTTTAATCATTATTAATTAGCAGGAGGAAGTTTACACAATCGTGTCATAATCTTATCGAAACATAGAATTTCTTATCGCGGTCCATTGAAGGTTTTCTTGATATAATAGCCTAAAGAAATGTTTGTAAATTGCGTAAAATAGCTGATAAAAATAAACTACCGCACAATAATAATAATTATTTGTTATTAATTGGTTCATTCTCAAAAAATCCATTTAACTACCGTTAATGACATTAAATATATGAAACCAAACGGTTTGAAAATTAAAGCTAGGACAATCGTTAATTAATTAGTTATGACAGTGCATTGCCGGTTTTGTTCTTGTTCGACGTGCACTTTCAAATAGATTTTGTTGTTTACTGACAATTCGTCTAGAGAAGAACAAAGTGAGATAAACAATAATGTAACAAACATTTTGTATGAAAATAACAAATTCTTGCTCTATCTTATATTTGATCTAATTGACTATCATAAACCACATACCGTTTTCTCTTTTTTCTTTGTTAATCTGAAAAAATAATAGTCTGTCAAGAATAACACTACAAGTCTCAAATACTTAACACAACACAGTTTAAAAATAAAGTAGGAAAATATATATTATTGTTTTTTAAATGAAATAGTCTTATTTTAGATAGGTACATGATGAGGAACGGGTTCAAGACTTAGCTACGCAGTGGAAGTTGGTGCGAGAGGAGTTCAAGCAAAATCTTCGCACTACTTACTGAAAGAACAGGAACAAGCATTTTTGGAAATTTACTCTGTCTAAAATAAGTTATATGAAAACGGAAATGTGTGCAAGTTGATAGACTGCATTTCTTAATAAATCATACTTGAAAAATATTTGATTGTGCGAGCGAGAGGCAAGCTAGACCGTTAAACCCTCTCGATATATTTGACTAAGGCTGGCGTGTTAGATAAGTTGTCAACTGGAGTTGCAAATCTGGACACACGTGTGTCCGGTTAGGAAAATATTTATTTTTTTTGTTTATCGAAATAAGTTGTTTTATACATGGCACTATTTTCTCGTTTACAGCCGTCTTTTCGTAGCAATGCGTGAAATTTTATCTAGTATAAATGGTACAGCGTATGCTTAGGTGACTGTACCTACCATAGTCTAGGTGCGTTTTGTTGTGACGCGGGCAGAGTAATGCACCCGTGCCAAATACACGCGCGGTTTCATTGACACAAATTTTGTTTATCTTCATAGATGTAGGTACCAGATTATTGCATTATCGTTACACAATATTGTACTACTATACGGCTATTGTTTATGATCCCAAATATGTATGTATATGGGCGTTGTTGACCTAAAATACTTATCTTGCATATTTTTCCAAAAATCGACATATTTATCATATAACATAAATAATTTTCTTAACATATTATTTTTTATAATTACGTCTTTAAATTAATACTAAACACGACATACAAGTAGGTACAGACCTGAGTTTTAAAAGCCAATAATCTCAATTAAATATTATATCTTTACTGCAATAATAAAGAATAATAAAATCCTAATTACCTAATTAGAATATAAAAAAAAAAATAGGTTTTAATTTCTAACATTAGAATAACTTTTGTAGTAGTTTCAGCTGATATTGTATAAAGTGATGTCAGTCCCCGCTATGCCGGCAAGAGTTACGTAATAACTAAAGTGACTACCAAAATATGTTTACGAAAAACAAGACGTAAATTGCGCATTCGTCCCGCAAACTGAAAATTTAAATGATCAATACTACAAAATTGTATGATCACACTTTGTGAATGAAAGAAATCCACCTGCGTTGAGATAAAGATGAAGTCATCTTGGGAATCAACAAAAATCGCAACTAAAACAACAAAACTAAATAATGCAATCGATAGAATAGGTTACCCACATAAACAAGTAATTGAAAATGTCAAACTTTTAAAGGTTGCTAGCACTGCTGATAAAATAATCGCTGACGAAGAAAAATCATCTCACTCACGGAAAAAGAAAATCACAAATCATTTCAATACGAAACTTCATATGAACAATGCTATAACATTTATAAAAAAGGCTTTCTCAAGGTACTAATAGTATATCAAAATATAAAATAATAATTTTAAAATAAGTAAACACTTTACACTCGTAAATACGATAGGTTAGTCTGCAGCGCGTTTTGCGAAATGCGCGCGAAATATTAAATTCATCCAGTGAGCACAGACGACGCATTCACTAAGATTTCGCAAAACATCTAATGTGAACCTATTAACCTCTCGAGCTGCGCAGGCTCAGAGGCGAAGGCGAATGGCGCGGATGAGGTGGTCATTAGAGCCAAGGTTGGACAGACAAACTATCTACTCATCTTCACATAGATAATAACTCCACACACCTAAAATACAACACATAGAAAACAAACAAAACACACCGCGATGACGATACATCAGACATGACTAAAACCAAAAAAAACTTCAAAGTATAAAAAATACAAAATAATAAATACAAATATTTTAAAAATACCTTGCAAACTGCACACTCCTGTTCGCGATCTCATTGTAGAAATTCAAAAAAAGATTACTATCAAACATATTATTAGCACAATATCACAGCCATATTTTCACAAAAACATCCTTAAGGCACAAGCGATCACAGAAGCACACCGTCTCTTCACAACACGTCCGTGCGCGAGCGGCGTCAGATGAAACTGGCCCGGTCAAAATGACGAAAGTGAAAACATCGCACGCACATAAAAAAAGGTTGCGGCGCGGTCCTGCGAGCACCTCTCGCGCGGGCTCCAGTGACACACTGACTGAGGTCCGTGCACATCGCCCGTCGCCTATATAATGAAACGATCGAAGGTACGAACTTCAAATGCCGCTGGATCCAACAAAAAGAAGATGCTTTGAAACGGTAGTAGGTAGAAAAGTTGAACACAAAGAAACGCGACACGTGGGCGCGTGTGTGTGCACATGCGCTCGTGTTGGTGAGCACAGGGATAGGTAGCCGCAGGAAACTCCGTTCTCTTCCACTAGGAAAGACCTTGGATTTCAATCGGCCGGCTCGCTGCATGTATACCGACTGGCCACTGCTTCCTACGCCACTCTTACCTACTTCACTTTATGTCATGAGCAATCAACAATTCACATAATTAAACCTAAATGATGTTGTTAATGATTGCATGGTACCAAATATGGATCATACAGTTATTAACAAGCCGAATATGGAGCATCTCATTAAAAGAGGCAAACTAAAAAAATGAGTTGAAATCACATCGCATGTAAATATTTAAAGCCAAAAGCACGTATATAGTTCAAATCAATATAAACAATGACAAAATTACGTGTTGCAAAATGCAGTTTCAGCAGGTACTAATTTGCATGATGATGCAAAGAAAGTTGATATCGGAATGTCAGATTGACACGTTTAAGCGGGTGGTCTTGCAGTTTATAGTGAATTTTGCGAAGATATTTATTTAAATTTTAACATGTGACCAATGGATTGTAGGCGGGTCTAAGAATAGAAGCAATTGACAATTAGTCACTGACAATTGATATTATTTCCTAGCACTATAAACGGTCCTTATAGACCAGACCACATAAAATTAAAAAAAAAAATACAAACAAAAAAACGGTTAGACGTATTATGGCGCTATTCTATTGCTGCATACGGATACCCTATGCATGTTTACTTAGCTTCGTTTCTATGAAAATATATGTGCTAACGTCCACTGCAACCCACGCACATGTTTCATACGAATTCGTTTATCCATGCGCAGCAATGGAATACCGCATTCAGCCTCGGGTTAGATTCCTGATCATAAACATTAATAAATAACTATCATTTATTAATAACTTTTCTCAAGTCTGATCACGACAACGATAAGCTTGCCACTTCTTGTCATGGGTTAGTTTTGTCTAAACGTGAACTGACTTCATTATCACCTTATCATCATCAGCCTGTGTCTCTTCATTGCTACCCTCATCTAAATCCAAACAGCGACCACAGAAATCTTTATGTCTAGAAGTATGCATGGATTCACCAGTACCATCGTATGTGGGAAGAGAAAAAGTCCAGTGACTCGGGCTTTTTTAGGTATTGCGAAAAAACACTAACCATCACTAGTTTTATTATAAATTGACATTATAAGGGAAAAGTATATCATCATTATCATATTCATCATTACAGCCCCTAGAACACAGCGTCCTAGACCTCCAATGCTGGAGACGGGTCTTCCAGAACATATGTCTGGAGAATTTGGCCTACACTCGCCACGCTGGCCAGACGGCTTGGCGAGGAAAAAAAGTATATATGTATTTGGAAATAAATTTTAATTTATTCATTTAATTATAAATAACAATGAAATTATGTAAATACAGTGACAATTAATAGATACAAAGTAAAATAGTTGATATATAAAGGAAGAAATTAACAAATATATTTTTAAGAAGGCAGCTTAATAAATTTAGATTTCTTCAGTGGAAATTCCTATAGAATCCAAAACACTCAAAAATTTATGTTTACCTACTTAATACATCAAAACCAGTTATATATTGCCAAAATATTGTAAGAAGCAATATAACAGTCACTACATACCAAACAAAAATATGACAGAGGTAGGTCGTTGGAGAAATGTCGCACACGTGTCGATATGAAATATCAAACGGAAATTCAAAATGAATGAGTAATAAGTTCGTGCCACAACTTTAATGCTTTATCTAAATAAAAATACATAACAATAAACGGTGTTATAAGAGCTCATGAGAAAACATGTTTGGGTAACTTTACTAGAACCTATAATTATTTATGGTGAAATTTGGTGTTGTAGTTTTAAAAAGGAAAGATAGCTAAATATTATTTTATAAGTATATGTATGTTTATATAGGAATTGCTTACTTTTATGATATTTATTGGAATAAAAATAATTTCTAAATATCATTTTCACTATCCTCGATCTAACAAAGAAATCTCATTTGTCCCAACGGTCAACGGTCAGAGAATGCCTTACGGCATTATGTTCGCCGATTGTAAATTACAATAAAGATTTTAAATAAATAAATAAATATTTTCTAAGTGTTATATTATTGATTAGAGAAGATTTAAGGCAAATCTACCTACTACACTGAGAAGAATAAAATTTAATGTAAGCAATTGAAATTGGTCGGTTAATCAATACATCTAAGTTATTCGCTGAAAAGTCTTTACACATACAAGGCTTTTAAAAAAGGTTAACGATTTTTCGTTTCACTCGCACAATCTGAGTGTAATTTTGAGAAATGCAGTCATTAATAATAATAATAAATTATTTATTGTACAAAACCAAAACAACTGCAGGTACATAGGCGTCCTTGATGCCGTAAATGCATACACAACAACTAACCTTTGTGACTGAGATCTGTAATAAGACGGTGCAGAAGGTAACGAAGAAAATAAATAGTTTAAATTATTATTTATTATTATTGACAACTATATAACACGCAAATTAATTACATACATATAGTACTTATACATAAATAAACGTCCTACACAAACAAATATATACTTAAATATAAAACACATATATACTGGTATGTTATGTTTGCGAAGTAAGTATTTGAATAACTTTTCTTTGAATATTTTAATATGCCTGTATGATAATTAAAGGAAGTCTGTTCCACTGGAGAGCTCTAAAGGAATCGAAATATCTGCTAGAAGAGAGGGAATGACGATCTTGTAATATGCGTGACACATCTAGTAGTAGAGGGCGCGCGCCCGGCGTCTTACAAATATTTATTTACAATTGTGATATAAAAACAATAACAGTATCGCTTTACCAGTACTTAGGTAACCTTATGAAACCATGAGCATGAGATATCGAGGCCGGTTCTTCCGCTGCCGTAACCACTTTCCACTTTCGTTACCTCGCGATCTCTTTGTCTAATGAATACTTGAATTGGATAATAGTTACTATTCTGCCCACTGCATTGGTGGCCTACTCTTTAATATAGAGCGTTATAAATAATCAATTATATCACTTTTGTAATCTTATACTGAAAAAAATTAAGTAGGTACTTCAATTTTATAAATAATTCTTAGCTTATAATATATATATATATAACTTAAAATAAAAATAAAATAGCTTATTATGTTAGTGCTCATCGATACTCCACCTCTATAATGCTGGAGATCTATACTCGCCATACTGGCCAGACAGGTAGGCGAGGGTCTGATGTTAATAATATCAGAAGTTGGTATTAGTGGAACTGGGATTGACGGATTAACGTGTTCTCACGACACTGGAACGTTGTTATAATAAAATAAAATGTTGTGTAGAAACGCTTTCCTTAAAAATTATAATTTGGTTCAACCCCGGCATGTACCGATGAGAAATACACTTTTCTCATGTACTCGTACATTTGTCATAACCTGTCAACATCACCGTTACCGTCCCTCGGAGAGCACGTTAAGCCGTCGGGACCGATCCAGGTTCCAATTTATACCAACATTGTGGAATCATTAATAAATTGACATCAGACCCTCGACATACCGTCTGGATGTAGGCCAAATTCTACAGAAATTTCTGGTAGGTCAACGGTATTATAGTTATTAATTTAATAGAAGGTAGGCGGTCTGATTTGTCCAGTCTGCTGGGGCGGGAAAGTATCCGTTCGTGCCGATAAACCTAGTAAAATGTATCCACACGTTTCATAATCAGGTTCAAACTGCCGTCGTGCCCAGTCAAGCTGGCATAGTGTGAGGCACTGATGTCAGTCATGAGTGTCTGATTCCAGTGGCTAACATTCATCTTACCATCAGGTGGGCGCAAGGTGCCGTGCTAGTATTAAAAAAAAAATGTTAAGGTCAGCAAGGCACTTGGCCAAGGAGTTGTCAAAGCGGCTGACAGAAAGGTCTGGAGACAGGAATGCTGGCAATTATTTCTGCTAACGTATTAGCCTCGCTATACAGAGGGGAAATGTTGCCAGTCTCTTTGGGACTATCTCGGATGGGACGTCTCTAGAGGACATTTTTTATTTATAGTTTAGTTTATTTTTAATTTTATTATTTAGGTAGCTTTTAATTTATATTTAATGTATATTAATTTACTTATAAAGTTTAGATAAGAATTCAGTCTTGTATTTATTTTAAAAAGAGCGTTTTGCGTATCGAATTTGATAGATATTCAAATGTTTTTTAATTGAATCAGCTTCAAGAATTGTCTATCTAGGTTTGTCTCATGAGAGCGAATTACGCAAGTGCTCCAGAGCGCTACTTCTGTGAGAATAATTAGTTTCAATTGCCATCTGTGTTTTTAATTGTTTTCTTGTTATGACGATGAAATGTGTGAATATACTTACATTTATTTTACCAAACACCTTTTAAATTTAATTGTGTGAGTGCATTTTCTTTTAATTATCCTCTACTAGGTACAGCGGCGTGTAATTCTATATTTGGTTTTCTTTTAAATAAATTTAATTGTGTGAGTGCATTTTCTTTTAATTATCCTCTACTAGGTACAGCGGCGTGTAATTCTATATTTGGTTTTCTTTTAAATAATAATAATGTTTCAAACGAAATTGGACTATCATACATAAGATCATGGTGAGATTTTATTTTGTTTATTCTTTTGGCAATAAAAAAATACTAATTATAGTCAGTGATAATCTTCGTGACGATGCTGACTGGAGAGGAAATGTAGGGCGTTGGCTGTGGGGGAAAATATGATAGGTTTAAAAGATTTACAGCACAAGCCAAAATCATACTTAGACATATTCAGAGCATATTGCACATCATTGTATACGTGCACGCTTTGGGCTAACTACACCCAAAAATCATGTAGGACCGTGCGAGTTTAGTATAACAATGCATCCAGGGTGCTGTTGAGCGCTCCTGCAGTGCATCGGGCATATTTGCTGATGCTCATGTGGATGGCTTACATGCATGGAAGAGGTGCTGCGAAGCTCTTCAGGTTGCGCTCCAGTACTAACAGCATCGTAAATATTATTGCTGATAGGGTTAACTCTCGATATGAGGGCTAAAGCACACTGTCGCATTTAGTCAAATATGTATATTTTTTTGCAGGGATCCATGGCTGTTACTTGGCAGATATCTGGCAATTATACTCACACGTGGATTTGCTTCACACAGCACCTACTCCTTCACCATCCTCATTAGGGATGACGGCGCTTTCCATTGAAGCTTCTCCTACTCCTCGAAAGGTAGTGACAGTAAATGATGGGTACTTCTGTCACCACAAGAAGATGAAGATACGGAAGCTTTAGATTAAATAATTCACTTAAATATAGTTACTAATAATATGTATGTTAGTTATAAAGTATTTATCTATGGACCATTAGTTGCCTGATAATAAACTTTTTATAACTATTATTGCTTTTGGTTTAAATTTTAAACTTTCGGTTTTAAGGCCGAAATTTAATAATGCCCGCGGGCCTGGTATATAAGTTAGCAGTATTAATAGTGATCTGGTTCTTTTTATAGAATTTTCCTAATTATTCAGCATGTGTTTAGTATTGTATGTAATGAGATGTATGTGTGTGGGTATTAATCTAGTAATTGAAGTGATTGCTGTAGGTTAGTAGGGATGACACCTGTAGATAACAGGGCTATAGTAACGTGGCGCATGTGCTACATGCAGAATATTTCATCTTTAAGGTCGGTGTATTTTCTTATTTGCAAGTTATGTGTATTTGGGTTAGCAATATCAATGTGTGTCGTTTTGTTAATTTTGTCATCTAATGTAATATTTGGTCTATTGTTATGTATTGTTTTATCTGTGAGAATGGCTTGGTCAAAGTAAAGCTTATGAGTTTCGTTTTAAGAACGACGTAAGGTGTGTATTTGTAATAGGGCATGAACGCTTCATATGTGAGTTTATTTCAGATGTTAGCAACCTGATCGTGTCTATGTTTGTTATCAGTTCAAACTATAGCACGATAGAAGCCTGTTATATGATGGATATTAGCTGGTGAGCTTCTGCAACGTCAACATTAGGATTTTTTACGATGTATTTTAGTTAGTTTTTGGTTTAGACCTTGTCATATATCATAAATCATTTAGTCTCTGGAAACAGGTCACCTATTATTAATTCGTGGTCAGGGGTTTAATTACTTACCATCATCTTAAATCAGGATCAAAATATGCGCTGGTTTACGTTTCTGAATAACTATGGACAGATATAGCCCTAATTAAATTTCAGATTCACTTTTAATAAAATTAATTGATAGCAAAGAAACTCTTTTATAGCTTTTCGAGTATATTTAACTTTGAGTAACCAACTGTGCACACACATCTACAAGTACATTATCTGACTTCCTTCATTAATATTCTTTACATATTTTTTTACCCAAAAGTGCCAAACAATAGAGACAATGGTTTGCAAAAAGGAAAATATTACCGAATTTTCATCAATAATTTTATTGCTGTATATGAAATTATAAAAAAACATATTGAATCTCATATGTTTAAAAAAAAAATATTTTTTTACTACGACACGTGACCTTGCTCCCACATGATAGTAAGTGGCGCGCGAGGTCCATGAATGTTAGCAACTGGAATCATACACTCATGATTGACATCAGTCCCTAACATTATGCCGGCTTGACTGGGCATAACGGCAATTCGAGTCTGATCACGAAACGTGTGGATACACTTTACTGGATTTATCGGCACGAACGGTGGATACTTCCCCTCCCGGCAGACTGGGCAAATTACCATCATCAGTCTGTCTACCACCTATTAAAATAACAACTATCAAATTCACAGAGGTTGCAAATATTTATTTATGAGTTTATTCGAGTATTTTTTTAAATTTTTAAATTACGTTTTATGATGGGTTGAGATTTATAAAAACACTGTTAAAGATTTAAAAATATACTAACTTGTGGAAACGAATATATTCTTCTTCTTCTTGAACTGCCATTTCCTATCGGTCGTCCATCTCGGCGGTCGGTTATCATTTTGCCGATTTAATTTTTGTTTTATTCGCTGTCTGAATCGGGTGCTCATTCCGTAGCTCTCCCTACGATTTTTGAGCTAGAACGTGCGTCTTCTACGCGGTCTTTTGGAGCCTTAAGTCTTTGTCGCCTTGCAAGACGAACTGTAGCAAGTCATTTTTAAATTGCATAATAAATCCTAAATACTCTTCGTTTTGTTATTTAAAGAAGTTCCACGCATTTGTTCATCGTCTACAAGTTGTATTTCTCACTCTGTCCTTCTTTTATATCTTCAACATTATCTTGTATATCCACATTTTCTTTCTTCTAACTTTTTTAACATTGTGTTTGTCAGGATGAATATATTCTGTAAGTCATTTTTAGCAGAGTAGGTCTAGAACGTGTTTTAGAGGCTAATGAATGTTAAAACCACAGAAATTATGTTGAAATCATGTGCAAGAGTGTGTATCGAGTTTAATGGACTTACTTTCCCCGCATGCCATTTCTCCTGGTGAAAGTTTAGTGCGGGATGGAAATGTATTGTCTTTTTGTCACTCACAAATCATGATCTTTATCCAAATTGTAATCCTGACATTTGGAGAGACCCGCCCACCTTGCAGAGATGAAAGTTACGTCCAATTCAATCGCCTTTGCTATTCTTGCATAAGTATTTATTCAGTAAATTGAAAATATAACAAGATCTACTTCATTATATTATACACATTACTTAAACAGCTCCTAACAGTGTATGTAAGATATATTGTATGTAGTATATGTATTGTCCTATCTTAGAATAAGTTTATTTAATATTTTTATATTAAGTTTCATATCGTAGAAATTTTAGTATATTAGTTGGACAACGCTTCTTTACAACTTCATCCAACCTTAGTTTATATAACCACTAAAAGAGTATATTTATAGTAGCAGACTGTTCCTTGCTTTCTCGTATCTGGCTATGTTTCTGTATTATTGTATTAATTACATTGCATATGACAAAAGTGTAAACTTTGACAAATCCAACCCAGAACTTGTCCCAGAACAAGGTTCCTACGGATAATTAATAAACAAAGTTTTCTACATTGTCTCAAAGGGCTGCTAGCATAGCGGCATTAGGCCCGCTCCTTGTACATAGTGTATTAAAGTATTAAAAAATAATAATAATGTCTAACTTGTAAGAATACCGTATATTTTTTAACGTTTTCAAATAATGGCAGCGATATTATTCGAAGATCTAGACTCTTTCATTTCACGTGTGTCCAGGATAAGCATAAAAAGTAAAAGAACATCAATCAGTGGTCATCAAAGCCCCTAGAACACAGAGTCCTAGATTTTTGGAGATGTGCCTTCTAGAATTTTCAGGAGAATTTGGCCTACACCCACCACGCTGGCCAGATGGGTTGGCGAGGGTCTGATATCAATTTTATAACGTTTCCACAAGTTGGGTTGGTATTAGTAACCGATGGCTTAACGTGCTATCCGAAGAAAAGTAAATCTGTCACAAAAGTATATATATATATAATAAAAATAATTATATATTTCTCATTGGTACATGCCAGGATTCGAACTAACCTTTTTAGTATATTTATTATTAGAAAAAAACTTTATATTTCTGGAAAATTTGGCCTTTTTTTGCCACACTTGTCAGAAGTATTGGCAAGGTGTACGTTACTACTATAATGGGGTGTATCACTAACTTTTTATCACGATAGATGGCGCATGATAGATGGTACCTAATATAACTGTCAGTTGCATAGAAAACTTGTATTTTTATTACGAAATTTATTATTTTCCGGATATTATGCCGAAGTGAGCAGCTTTTAAGTGTACAAATCGAGATTTCTAGGCGAAATCAAAGAAATGGTGATCTTAAAAATGCCGTTCTATTAATAAAACCTTTTTTCTTTTTAAAGACGGTGTCGGCTTTCTTAATTCGTCTTTTAAGGTAGGTAACGTTAATTTTAAATACATTTTTCTGTTATAAACATAGAAAACTACGAAAACATTAAAAAAAATATGGAATATAGGTGAAACATAAGGTACCATTGCCGCTAGCGACATCTATAAAAAGCTTTGCCTGTAACACCCCATTAAGTATAGTTTTAAATACAAATACTCTTATTACTAGTTTTTGAGGTTTTTTTTATAGTAGCACGACATGTGACCTTGCGCTTGTGACTTGTAGGTGGCGCGCGAGGTCCATGAATGTTAGCAACTGGAATCAGTCCCTAACACTATGCCGGCTTGACTGAGCATGGGCATGATTCGTGCCTGATCCCGAAACGCGTAGGTTACACAATGGATATACTCTACAAGGTTAACTTCCTTGCCTCAGCAGACTGGGCAATATACCACCATCAGTCCACCAACCACCAATTATATGTGAATTTCACCGATATGTAAAATACGAAAGTAAGATGATATAATATAGAGTTTTATATATAGTCATAGGATTGGAATATCTCGATTGAATGGTAACGTGAAAGTGGTCTTACGAGGTGATCGGTTCGGTAATGCATCCGCAATCTCACGCTATCATTCGGTCCGTCACGATCGACCCTGGCTGCCAGTTATTAATATTAAAAGCTAGTACTACTATTCAAGTTAAATATTAAAGTTTTTGCATCAAGTTACGCGGGTACTGGCTACTGTATCGGAGTACATATTGTGTGTAGTAGTTGTTACTGATTTTGAACGAATGTATAATTTAAAAAGAAATTGTTTCTCTCTCACATTGAAGATAGTGTTAACAAATTAAATATTAAAGTTTTTGCATTAAGTTACGCGGATACTGGCTACGGTATCGGAGTACATATTGTGTGTAGTAGTTGTTACTGATTTTGAACGAATGTATAATTCAAACAGAAATTGTTTCTCTCTCACATTGAAGATAGTGTTAACAAATTAAATATTAAAGTTTTTGCATTAAGTTACAGTTAAATATTAATCGTATGAGTGGTATGTTAACACTAGCGTAGCCAAGTGGATGGTAGGATATTTAAAGTGCCATAACTATTAGTGCCATATATATATTTTTTTAATAATAATATAATATATAATAGGTATAGCTTCTAGATCATATCCGAAATTTGATTTATGAGCCCGCAACTAATTAACTGCACGTGAAAATTTAAAAATATGTATATTGTTACTAGTTTACCATATACAGGAACTAAAAGTTGCATAATATATTTAAAATTTCATTTTTTTACTAAGGTTGTAACTTCGCTTGTTGACAACAATGGCCGACATGTTAAATGAATTGAACGATCTAATTGGATTACTGAATTAATGAACATTAAATTTAGTACCCCTACCGTCTACAAGGCGGCGCCACTTTCTATAAGAACCAAAATTTAACAATTGCTTGTTCTAAGTTTTCACCCCCTGGCAAGATCGCTGGCTGCATTTCCTTGCTGATCCTCTGAACGAAGAAAAAAACACTGGAGCAGACAATTAGACAAGAGGTGATGTTTTTTAAAAATGTTTTGACGTTTAAACTCCACGATCCTAGAGTTTTTACAACAAACGGCAAAAACACGTAGTCTTTGTTATAGATACGTATTTATTTATTTATTTAACACTTTAATGTACAAAAACAAAGACGGGCTTACTTTTTTTTTACTATGCGCTTTCGGCTGCGGCTCCGCTTTGAGTAAAATAAATTCTACTTCTACGCTTCCAAACAACAATTCTTCGCACTTACCGTGGAATAATATGACAGTGACAGATGCGTGCTACATTTTCATTCTAAGTTTCGAATACAATTGAATTCGAATACATATTTGTTAATGCAGTTTGCACACATTTTTAAAACACATCACCTTTCGTCTGATTGTCTGCTCCGATAAGAGGGCTGGTTCTTTCCTCGCTCAGAGAATCAGCATAGCAATTCAGCGAGAAAAGTGGCTAGCTTTCTTGCCACCATACCTCGCGGAAACTATTTAAATTAGGTTAATAGGAGTAAAGTTATTTTTTGTTTGTTGTTTTTGTTCTCTTCTCCTGATGGATGATGAATAAGGTTATAGGGAAGGCAAAGAGTCTAGCCCATACAGCCAAGTCAGACGTAATATATCTAAATTTTTATGATTTAAAGAGGTTATCCTCACGGCATTATCGCCTATACGCGTCGGGTATAATAAAGGAGTTCACAGCGCGGGAAAAACGCATGAAATAAACTGCAACTTGCGTCCCATATATAAAGTCCAATTTATCGTTTTCCATAATTATTCACATTGTAGCACACATTTAAACAAAACAACATAACTTTTGACCAACAATATCCACTGTAAAATAATTTACAAAACAAAAAATTGCACTTGACATGTCAGTGCAAAACAGCGCAAAAATCTTTTTTTGTTTATTTTTGTTATATTTAATTTATTTGTAATTTTATGTCCGTGATTTCTTATTCTAATCTATTTTAGTATTATAATTCGTAATGTGATTTTTTGAGCGTGTTCGTTTGGGCTATTACCAGTAAAAATAATTGCCTAATAATTAAGTGTTATTATCTCAAATAGAACTCTACCACTACCATCACGATTTAGTAAATAATATTTATTTGAATAAAGATTGCGTTCCACAATTAAAAATGTTATTCCTAAGACAATACTTATGGCTATCAAAAGTACTAGAGTGAGTAGTTTGACAACATTGAATATTTTGAATACTGGAACGCAAATCACAACAAAATATGCCTGGAACAAGTATGACCTATGGAACGGTGTCTTAAACGAAAATTCGTTATCCACCTAGCCTTGAGTGTCGTTCCTTTCAGTTCTACAAGTTAATGATGACAGTTGCGTTGAAACGTGCTGCTCGTAAGTACTGCCTCAATGGCCGTACCTCTGAGCATGCCGCTGGTCACGGATACTCCAAGGTTCTATTAAAGGATGTTGCCAATATTTACGCTAATTAGGGACTAAGTACCGTAATATACCCAATTATTGACACTTTAAGGGTTATAATAATACAACATTTCTACTGTCTGAAGTTATCAGTTAATTATGTATGTTTTTGGCAGGTTACATTAGATCTTAGTAAATGTAATCAACTCCTTACATGATCTTTATGGTTTATATTATTATTTCTATATGTATTTTATTGTTGTACGATATACATTTATTGTTTATTTAGTTGATAAGTATTTTAGTTAGTAATTTTAAATCATAGTTTCTAAATATACTTATACACATGCACCCACACTCTCTTCTCACTCTCCCAAAGGTTAGCTGTTAGAAAATGCCTAGACATTAACCTCGCCTATGTACATTGGAATGTTTTTAATTTTTTGTGCAATAAAGAATTTATCTATCTATCTATCTATCTATCTTTAAACGTTATTTTAACACTTTATATCAGCTCATTTAAATAATGCCCGATTTACCCAATTATTGACACCCCATAATTTACATTGATCATCCAAATTCCGGTGGTGGTGGCTCGATTATAAGAATGCTTTCCTTAAAATCCTACAAAGGTCGGTTCAAACCCCTTTGGCATGTTGGTACGGCAGGAATACACCTTTCGTAGGTAAATAGATTTACAACACCACCGTTCCCGTGCCTCGTAGAGCACGTTAAGCTGTCGGTCCCAGTTCCACTAATTCCAACTTGTAGAATCGTTAATAAAATGCCATTAAAGAATACATGAGATCCTCGCCAACCTGACTGGCCAGCGTGGCGAGTGTAGCCCAAATTCTCCAGATATATGTTCTTGGAGGCCCATCACCAACAATAGAAGTTTAGAACGCTGTGTTCTAGGGGCTGTTATGATCCAAATTCCACTTTTTACTGCATGATATAAACAATAAATCTAAAATAAATCTTACTAATTTATATTTAGCAACATTACATTAAGGTTTTTTTTTATTTTTAAGATATAAATATGTAGTGTCAATAATTGGTTGGGTTTTTAGAAAAAATGATCAGGAACGTATACAGACTCAGCCTTACGCAGTGGATTGGTGCGAGAGGAATTCCAGCAAAATCTTTGCACCACTTACTAAAAGAATTGGACCTAAGCAGGTCTGCCGTCATAACATTTATGGAACAAGCTTCCAAGGCAACATTAGCGGATTGACTGGGCATGACGGCAATTCGAGCCTAATCCCAAAACGTGTGGATAACTTTACTGCGTGTATCGGCACAAACGGTAAATACTTCCCCGTCCCGGCAGACTGAGCAATTAAATATACAAAAAAAAAACTTTTTATCGTCACAAAATTAAAATACTACGTATCTTCTAAAAACCTACATTAACTGAGCCTTTAACAAAGTCCGAACGACTAGTTGAACATTAATTTGTAGGAATTATGGTTTATATATCACGAATCAAAAGAAATTTCAATTAACTACACTTAGTCGCAAACGTAGTTGAATTAATTGTAGCCGAAACGAAGATGTAGGCAGATGTTGCGATAGAAACTGTTATCAGAGTAGATTCACACAGTAAATTGCATCAAGTTACTCGGCATCATTAAGTAGAAGCCGCTGTGGAAGTCGAAAGTGAGACCAAGCGCTTGCGCAGTCGTGTTACGCAGTTATTATTGTTAGCGGCGCGCGAAATCGCTTGAAAGTTGTATTGTCCTTGGATATTTCACTTCTAATTCATGCGTTTCCGACAAAACCGAAGTTCAGTCGTGGGTAACGCCAATGTGTCCTAAATACTTTTCATACCTATTTTAGTTACTGTTTCTTATATTTATACCTATTAATTAATTATGCAGCTACTTTCTCTGTATCGACGGAGAAAGTTTTATTTAAGTATCCTATTACTAATATAAAAAATATAATGTTTTTTATTCCCAATTATCTACGTCTATTATTATAATATATTCTTACCACTAAAATTCACAATAGAATAAAATCTGGTAGGAAAGCGGCGTAAAGCAGCAAGCATATATGCCGTCCACACAGGATCACACGCGGCGGCGATGGCTTCCCGGCGCTTGCGCCACTTCCCTCGCTTGCGACACGCTTCCTGCGGACCCGCGGGAGAGCGCGAGGCCGCGCTGTCGAGTTGCACAATGCCGCTTATCGTCGACCCGGTTACGGCTTTCGCGCGGGGAAAGAGCACTCCACAACAATATGAATCCAAGGTTCAGATAGGCCACTATCACACTTCACTGTAATCCGGACCGAGTCACAGGCGCGGGAAGACACTACGGGCGCGGGTGCTGCATCGGCGCGACGGCGCTGCGGGCCGCGGGCGCCGGGCGAGTGGCGCGGGCCCAGGCCGCCGCGCTGCCGTCGGTTGCGCCACACTGGAAAGTAAAAGTGAGTGGCGGAGCGGGCGCGGGACGAGGGACACACATTTCTCCCACTTTCGCTGCAGTGATTCATGATGCCTGCGTCTGCTTCAAGGTCGCATCGCATCCAGCTGCTCCGACAATATAGAAAAACACTTTTCCGATTTCATTAACTGAACGACAGAAGTCCAGCAAGTTGCCCCTCCTTGAAAAGAAAGTGTTATTAGAGTACTTGATACCTACCCGGAGCACTTGAGAGTGCTTAAGTTATAAAATTGAGTATTTAAAATATTGATACACAATACCAAGACCGTAGACATTCTCTTAAAACTGAAAGTGCGGAAGGAAAAGTATATAATAAACTCGTTTTGGCTACCGTCGTCGCTGGGCGCCAAGGGTTCGCGGTGTTTGGGTTTGCTCATGGGGCACGACATTGAAAGTCGGCATTGTATTACGTAACCCTAGAAACAGTCATGCGAACATATTGAATATCACACCGCAGCGAGACGCGAGGCCTGGTTACTTACTAGCCATGTGTTACAAAGCTTAGACTAATAACTAAACTGTAACGTCATTGGATGAATTTTCTTCATATCTTAAAGTGATGAGCTGATGGCTAAAACATTTAACGTCACAACCTGAAAAATGTGTATAAATAAATCCACCTTATATAAGGCTTTTTATTAAAATTACAAACTGCGAGTAGGTACATACTAAACAACAAAATTCTATGATTTAATTGTTTGTTTGTAATGTATAAACTCAAAAACCACATAAATGATTTTAAAAAATATTAAAACTAAGGAAAGCTACACTATTAGCGAGTAATATAGGATATAGTTTATTTAATTTATTTGTAATATTTTTTGAGTTTGGTACGTTAGAGACATGGTTGAGCCTGCCACTTGTCATGATTGGCCTATAGTAAAGTTGGCTAAATGTAGATCCGCTCATAGTGTGGTTTTGCCACCCCGGAATGGAAACGGTCGTGATGATACTTTTAGAATTTGATTATGGTTGTTTATAAATACGTACTATAAAAATAAAGTTCTGATTTGTTTAATAATTCGTTAGCAATAAGTGCCAGCCTTTTTCGTATGTCGTTTGGACAACACCAACATTGGTGGATACAAAAAAATGTTATATAATGTTGTGTACATAATATTCAGCAACACGAAATTCCGAATAATAAATTTGTAATTAGAGATGCGACGTAAAGAATAAAATTGGGACATAGATTGATAACCTTTGTCAAATCTGATTGGTTTCATATTTTGACTCTCTCTATTTCGAGTGTAACCTACATTTGTATGATCTCGATACAATTTGAAGCACTTTAAAGATAAATGTCCAAATCGATGAAAACTGTGTCACAACCTTCAATCGAAATATTACAAAACTGTTGATAACCCCGTTGCCGCGTCAGTAACGGCAGCTATCTCTAATTAAACAGTAGACAAATTCTGTCTTTTTAAACGTTAAGGTATTATTCCATTACTACGCACGATAAATTAGCTTCGCTTTGCATGCTCATATATTTGAGCTATATATATATAAGGTTCACTGCACTGCAATACATGCAATACACGAATTCGTTTGTTTTCATACAAGGCTGAGCTAAGTTAATGTGCGTACCGTGTCCGTACGGTACAGGAATGGTTTACACTCGTATATTACAAATACAAAAACAAATCATTAAATAAATACAAATAAGGGGAAAATGTTGCCAGCCTCCTTGAAACTCTTCCTGAAGGGTCGTCTCTAGAGGACATTTTTTACTTATAGTTTATTTTTTATTAGGTTTGATTTATATTTAATTGTTAATCTTAAAGTAGTTTATATTTATATTATTAAATAAATATTTTTTTTCTCTAATAACATAATTACTATTAACACAAAAGAATGTTGGTTCGTTATCGTGAACCCTGTCTCCTGCATAAGATGTGCTGTATAACAGGAGATAGTGTCTTCTAATAATGAACATACAAAAATTTTATAAAAAATGTTATACATATTGCATGTGTGGGGGTTTATGTGTGTGTGTGTATGTGTGTGTAGAGGTAGGTAAACGGACTGGGGAGCAGAGAAAAGAGGGAGTGTAAGATATAAATTGTCTAACAAACGGATACTGCAATTTCAACCGCCATTAAAGTTGATATTTTTTATTATATATTATGTAGCGATAGCTACGCAAAAGAAAATAAAACTTCAAAATTCAATATCACGTCGGGGTCACCAATAAAGTGTCTTAGCTTTTAAATAAATGATACTGCGGATATTTGTAAATAAATGTTTTTTAATAAAATAATAACATAACTTTAACAAAGAATCCTAATATGCATAATTGTCAAAACCAAATTGACACCCGTCATAATTTTGAATTTTGAAGTTTTATTTTCTTTTTAGTGTAGCGATAGCTAAAGTTATGTTATTATTTTATTAAAAAAGATTTATTTACAAATATCCGCAGTATCATTTATTTCAAAGCTAAGACACTTTAATTATTATTATTAATAATTAATTTAATTACTTATTGCAGAAAATAAGTGTACAAAGGCGAAGATTAATAATGCCTACAAAAAATAAACAATATCTAACACACAACATACTAATAAACACTTACCTAGTTTAATTTATAAAACTATTGTTTATTATCACAACTAACTGTAATTATTTGGCGTGTAAATGGGTCTGTAAAATGCCTACTTAATAAATAAATTCATTTCAATTTGAATTCGTAGTTTTTTTTAATGTATACTCGTTTATTGTTGGAGCTTGCTCATTTCTATCGAAAAAACTGACTGGATCAGAAATCTACTATTTTGACATATTATCGTTACGGGGTTAAAAAACAGACTTGGCCTACAGATTTATTGTTGCGCAAACGGAAAGAGACGTAGCATTTGGACCTTCAGGATCTTTATAGCTCACATTATAATTAACATTTGGGTTAATATTATTTATTAGGAGATAATTAAGATGTCTCTTATAGATGATATAGGTACCGGCAGATAAAAAGAGCGCTCAATAGCCTGGGACCTCTGCCGGTTTTGCGTTTTGTCGGCTTTCGGGTTGCACACAGGCAAGTCCTAATTCTAATATACCTGGAGGGGTACCACTGTATTTATTTATTTATTTAAATCTTTATTGCACAAAGACAAAGACGGGCTTATAATGTCGCTAGACATTCTATCCTAGCCAACCATTGGGACAACTTGAGCATTATATTGAAAGGTAGGTGCAAAATTGTATTAAATTCTACGGTTTAACTATATTATTATACACTAATACACATACTAATATATATATATATATATATATGTACCATCATCAGTAGTATCACATCATTTGCTATCAGATTTGCTGGTACAAAATACTTGAAAAACTCCTTTGTGCTGAGATCATGCCTAAATTACAATGAAAATTTCAGTGATATTGATTTGTTCAGTGTTAGTGTTGCTAGGTTAAAAAAAGAAATTAATATAAGATTATACTTGGAGAACTTTTAATTTATTTCTTTTTGATTACTATTTTTTTTTTCTCATTTTCCATTATTTTACTATATACTTTTATGTATATTATTTAGTTGTATTTGTTCTATAGGTATTGTTTTTAAGCTTGCTTTAAGCTTATTATATTTTTTTTTTGCAAAATCTATGTTTAATATTTAAGTGGAAACTGCTGGATTGTGTAACTTTTAGAATTGTTTTAATTATGATTTAAGATCTGTATGTTTCCTGAATAAATAAAAATAAATAAATAAAATAAAATCATCACGACCGTTTCGGGGTGGTCAGAAAACATTAATTTTAAATTATAAATAAGCGGATTCACATTTAGCCAACTTTACTATAGGCCAATCATGATAAGTGGCAAGCTCGTCGAAGTCTCCAGCGTACCAAACTCAAGAAATATATATATGTATCTATATATATATAAATACATATACTATAACCATACATACCAGGTAAATGTAATCTCACTCAGGTGAATTTGAAAGATATTTATTTATTGTTGTTGTGTAATTCTGTATTTGTTTCATTTGTAAATCTGCTATAGCTGAGTGCAGATTCCGTTCTCAGTTAGATTAAACATTAACAGGTCACTGGAATTTGCTAAGCTGTTAGTCTTCTGCTAACAGCTCACTCCTTGGACCACTTCGCTGCTTAGTCTTCCACTAACAGGAGTAGAATCATTCCAAATAATTTAAATTATAACGTGTCACAAATGCCTGTAATAGGTTTACGTGAATAAAGATATTTTGACTTTGACTTTGACAAAGCAAATTTGCGCATCTTGGACAAAAGTTTATATTTATTATCATCATCATTACAGCCCCTAGAACACAGCGTCCTAGACCTCCACTGCTGGAGATGGGCCTTCCAGAATATATACCTAGAGAATTTGGCCTACACTCGCGCAGCTGGCGTGACGGGTTGCAAAAAAATATTTTAATCTAATTAATGTATTGCATTTATGATGATCTATATCAAAAACAATCCATACAAAAATACATTTTGACATATTCTAAAATTGATATAAATTAAAACCTACCTAAATAATAAAATTCGAAGTAGATACAAAAATATTAAAATAAAATAGATTAAAAAACTAATTAAAAATAAGAATACCTATGAAATTAAAACTATTCTACAAAATAAACTAAGGAACTTACCACCAGGGAGGGTACCTAAAACGCTCATTACATTATTATTATTATTACATTTATTAGATTTTGTTAAACAAAAACAATAAAGATAAAAACGAAATAAAGTTAGACAATTGAACAAAATATTGTTCATCTCCAACACTGGAGGTCTAGGATTCTGTGTTATAGGGGCTGTGATTATGATGGTGACTATGGCCCATCATGACAATTGGCAAGCTCGTCGATGTCTCTAGCGTATCACAAATAAATTATTGTGTTCCGACCAGAAATCGAACCCGGTACCTCCGAGTCTAAGACCACTAATTGTGTTTAAATATTAATTTAATTTTTATTGCCAGGTGATCTCACGCCCAACTGCGTAGAATTGTAGTAGGTAGAGCTGGGAGAGCGGTACACATTTTTTACGTGCGACACGTGTAAGAGTCTCCAAGTATATTCATAGGGATTTTAGCCTGTACTCTGTACTTAGAAAAATTAAATGACTCATTATTTTTGATAAAATAATAGGAAAAAGAATGATTTTTGCCTGTAAAGATTGAGATTAAGATATGTAAGTGGGGTATTGTAGATAAATTATTCGATAATAGATGATAATTATCAGTTAATGTTTTTTTATTTGGGCCAATTTTGCTTGTTTTGAGGGCTTGATATGGCGAGCAAGGTCGATGCGATGATCTCAGTGGCAACTTTTTTCTTTACACTATAACACTAACAAATTCAATTGTCCTGCGATTGGAAAATGTTTACATGACAGGATTGACTTATAGCTGAGGACTTGGCAATTCTATACAGCATTTTGGTTAGATATTATTAATTTATTTATTGTAAACTTTATTGCACAAAGTACAAACGCGGACCTAGACATTCTATACTAGTCAAACTTGTGGGGCAACCAAAGCAATTACAAGTTATGGTGCGGTCATTGCATACATTGATTGGCTCCGTGGTGTAGCGGTTCCTTCAGTGATAGTCCCAAGAAGACTGGCAACATTTCCCCTCTGTATAGCTAGGCTAATACGTTGGCAGAAATAATTGCCAGCCTTCCTGTCTCCAGACTTTTCCGTTAACCGTTTGGACAACTCCTTGGCCAGATGCTTGGCTGAGTGTCTCCATGGGCCCATTGTCTCGACCCCAAACGGCGCATATTCGTAACCTGTACTGAGGTTGGCGTATTTGCGCAGCTTGAGGTTCTTAGCAGAAACCGCCGCACTTCCCGCGCTTGACGAGGTCGTCTGAAAAAAAAAATAAAAAAAAAACTCTTGTTAAATAAATTATAAGCTAGTTTTCCCACTAGTTGGTACAGTGAGGGTCCGATGTAAATTGTAATGACAAATTAAAAAAAATTGACGATCCAAAAGTTGGTAATTTTTGGGTTACCTTTTTCCAACCAGTAAGCCCGGAACGTTAGATGGTTTTGTACGCCACTCGCAGTGACCATCTATGAATTAATCATGGTTGGTTTTTTCTATTGTTATTTATATACGAGTGCCTACTTAAATAACCTAAGGCGCCATTTCCTCATTCCCAAACTTGATTTATCTTTTATAAACCTAATAAATATTAACTATTTTTAGGCCGAAATGGTCTATGTTTAGATCAGTTAAATATTGTTTCATTTATTAAATCATAGCCTTTATTATTACGCATATTAATAATAATATATTATATTAATAGACATAGCCGTACCTAACACTCATAATCTAATAACTACACATACAGAAAAAAATACTAAATATAGAGACCTTGCAATAGAGCTTAAATCCCAACTCAAATTAGAAAAAGTAACAACTGTACCCATATTAGTATCCACGACCGGAGTAATACCCAAAACATTACATGACAACCTCAAAACTATTAATGTATGAAAATAAACTAAAGTTATATAAAGCAGTGGGAATCAACGACTTAAATCTAAATGAAAGTTTTAGGAGCAATACCTCCACTCCATTAAGCAATAAAAAAACAAGAACACCGACTTACCGAAAATTATTAGTATCTAATATTGAAAATACTAAGACAAAAGACTATTCAAAAATTGTAATAGATGGAACGGACCTATCAGGATCAAAACCAGAGGAACAGAACCCTTGCATACATGAAGACTTAGTTCATGACAATGTGGATAAGACCATTCAAAATGATACTCAATACTCTAAGCCGGAAGAAATAAAACAAGTAAAAGAAAGGCAACAAAAAGTTTTTATTTTTGCAGATGAGAGAGGAAAAGGAATAAGCAACATATTGCAAAGGCTCCTCGGATTACAGTTTATGGTTACGTCAATTATAAAACCGAATGCTAGTCTAGACCAGGTTATGGCCTCATGTGAAACAATGTGTCAAGACTTTACCAAATCAGACTTTATAATAATTTTGGCAGGTACAAATGACAATAACCCATTAAAATTACAGTCACTATTATATTACAATTTAAAAAAACTAATTAAAAGTAATGTTTTATTTGGTAAGGTCTATAATTCAAAATATTTAAATAAAACAAAAATTAATTATACAACTAGCTTAATATGTAATCAGTTTGACTATGTACATTTCTTGGATACAAATAAGTATGAACATGTAAATAATAAGGTAATATTTAGTAGACTAATTCTTAGAGAAATTATAAAAATTAACTATAAAACTAAGTATGACAGCTATTTACAAAAAAATAGGCAAATTAACACAGTTAAAGACAACAACATTATCATAAAAGCAAATAAAAACCAAAGTACACAAACTATTATTACAGAATCTGAAAAAAACAATACAGACACGGATGCCAATATACAGATAAATACAAACAATACACAGACGGATTTTTTTCGTCCCCACAATCAAAACATGTAATATGTTAGGTATTTTTCACCAGAATATTGCTGGTGCATTTAACAAACAGGATGAAATAGATATAGTAATCAACAATTTTAGAAACAAAAATGTACCTATAGATGTTTTATGTTTATCTGAGACATTCATACAGGCGGGTACAGAAAAGAATTTAAGTATTACAGGATACAGGCTAACTAATTATTACAGTAGGAAAAATTCTAAAAGAGGCGGAGTAGCAATACTCTTGAATGATGAGTTTGATTTTAAAACTATTACAGATATTGATAACTACACACAACCTTGTGAATTTGAATGCTGTGGAATAGAATTGGTTAAGTATGGTATTATTATTGTATGCATATATAGAACGCCTTCGTCGAATGCAACAAACTTTTTATTAAAATTGTCAGATTTTCTGGGCACTTTATGCCAGAACTCAAAAAAAAGAGTGGTAATATGCGGTGACATAAATATAGATCTTCTCAGAGAAGATAAAATAACTAAAAATTTCAAATACATATTAGAAAATAATAACCTACATCCAATAATTAACGAGCCAACACGTATAACATCTACATCTAAAACATGTATTGATCAAATAGCTACTAATATTAATAACGGCTTAGTCAGCATACATGATTTAGGCCTATCGGACCATACTGGACAAACATTTCATATACCAATTAAAAGACCCAATAAAGTAAAGTGGTGGTATGAATATAAAAGGGATATGTCTGAAGATAATGTTAATAAGTTTATGGACTGTATTCCTAGTTTAACTTTTAATGATGTATATGCATGCGATGAAACTAATCTGGCTTTTAACCTGTTTTATGTATTATCTTCCATGGGTATTAAATAAAACGTATTTAATGAGAATCGAAATTACTATAATTTCTACCAAAATTACACGATATTAATTATTAAATATAAATTACACAAAAATGGCAGCGTTCACACGATCGTCTATCTCGAGCACGGTCGCCGAATGGTTCCCGCTTTTACCGACATGCGCTAGCGCCACTTACAACCGGAGTGTTGCTTGCATACAAAAATAATACCTTATGGTTAAAACATTGTAGAAAATAATGAATATTATAGCGTGACGATTAACAATCTAGACATAGGTAATATTGAGTAATGTGTATTATTGTAGTATGCTAACAGCTCGGCCATCCTGCTCAAAGCGAGTCCCTTCGCTTACAAAGAAGGTATAAATGAAATGTTACCGTCTAAAAGTATTACAATCAGGCCTTTTTTTAATATATTTTTTTGTTCTTCGGATTTATAAGCATGGATTTATTATTTTCATCAAATTTATATAATTATGATATTAGTTTGGCAGGACGACTTTTTTTTTATAATCGGTCAGCCAGAATATTATTAGTCTAGTTTCATCATTATAACAATAAAAATTAACCTTAATTCCCTGTGTTGTCATATTTATGACAACTAAATAATAATATAATCATTTATGACTATCAAATCAATAATATTTTGATATTGATTTACAAAAAGTAAAAATAATAATAATTGCAAAAGTAGTAGTAAAATGCTTATATTAATAATATCTACTTAATCGTTGACAAGCAAAAGAAAGAACAAGGAAAAATATATTAAATTAACAAACAAAAGATAAAATGGAATTTGCCAACAATTCAAGAATAAGATTAACATTCCCCACTTGAATAACCATTTACCTTTATTATTATTGAACTTATATAAACTACGCTAACAAAAATAAACATACTTATATTACTAATATACATATTACTTATAGTTCTGGAACTTTAAATACATAATGAGTTTTATTTATTTATTTATTTAGTACACACAGCAGTACATATATTATCACACACATAACATAGTATAATTATAACTTATCTAATATATGTACCAATTAGGTGTCACAGCATTCACCAATATAAAAAGAAGAAGAGATTAAAAGCTTATTACTGTTAAAATAAAAAAATAAAAATTAACAAAAACTATCAATTTAACAAAAACTATCAATTTAACAAAAACTATCAATTTAACAAAAACTATCAAATTTACAAAATAAAAATATGACTTCTAAAATAAAATTATACATTTAATTTAGAGTTTTGTAATTATTAAATTATAAAATATATTTATGGTAGATATTTAGGTGCTATGTAACTAAAATGTTTGACTGGTCTAATTTACCAACCAATATTAGATATTATTAATTTACTCTTTATCACTATTCGTGTCGTCTGAGTTACTGTCGAAGTCCCTATTGAAGCTTAGCCAAGGTTGTATTTTGTCAATGGCTACAATTGCCTCATAACGGGGTCCATTTTTACGTGTAAGGGGAGTATCTTCGACTAAAAATCTATCATGTTCAAGTATCTTTGTTATACGGTACGGGCCCTGATACTTTGCAACTAGTTTTTGTGATTTTCCATCGTGAGGTGAATGTCTCTCTATACGGACTAAATCACCAACCGCATACTTTTTGCTCTGTTTTCTACGTCTATTGTAACGGTCGGTATCTTTCGATTGTTGTACCGTCATTTTAGCATTTGCTTCATTTCTAACCTCATTTAGTTCATTTGGTGGTATAATGTTGATAGTATCATTAATTATTGAACTTAACATCCCTTGAGTCCTATTTGTAATATTAAAACCGAAGAGTAATTCTGATGGTGATTTCTGAGTAGTTTTATGAATTGTTGTATTTAAACCTAATTGTATGTCATTAATATATTGATCCCAAGATCTATCGTCTTTACCATGAGTTGAGGTTGAGAGCGCATCTAGAATGGTTCTATTAAACCTTTCGACTTGCCCGTTTGCTCTCGGTGTGGCAACAGCGTTAATAATATGTTTTATCCCGTGTGACAATGTGAACTGTTTAAATATCCTGCTGGTAAAGCTTGAACCCTTATCTGTTATTAAACGCGTAGGAACGCCAAAGAAACTTATGTGATTTTTCATTACTTTTATTGAAGTCGCGGATTTAGTGTTTCGAACGGGGGAAATAATAATAAATTTTGTGAAACTGTCAATTAAAACTAATAGGTAAGAGTTACCGTTTTTACTTTTTATAAAAGGCCCAAGATGATCGGCATGAACTGTGTGAAATGGTATAGCAATTTTCTCGATAGAGTGTAACTCTCCTTCGCGTTTTCCACCAGGAGTCTTATGATGAGCACATTCCAAGCAAGCCGTCACATACTTTTTAGTGAATTTTCTCATTTTAGGGAACCAAAAATGTTGTTGAATGCGATGAAGAGTTTTGTCAAAACCATAATGACCAATGTCATCATGGTTCTTTTTTAAAATCTGCCAACGAGCACCTTTAGGTACCACCCATCTAATTTCGTCACCAACAATGCGATAAACCCGATCATTTTTTAATTTATAATTATTATGTACGTCTATTATTTTTTCTGTGTCAGAATTGCTTAGTATTTGTTTTATTTTCATGATCTCTTCATCAGCAGATTGTACAGTTATGATCCAGTTTTCATCAGAGTCAATAGTTAATACATCAATTATGTGGGGTTCAATATTAGGATTATCAACTGGATTACGGCTCAGTGCATCAACGTGGGACATAGATTTTCCTGCTCGGTATTCTATGCTGCAATCGAATTCCTGCAACTGTATCCACCATCTAGCGACTCTTGGAATTAGGTCTCTCTTAATAAGTGTGGATCTTAGAGCGCTACAATCGGTAAAGATCGTAAAAGAGATGCCTAATAAATAGACTCTAAATCTACTAAGGGACGCAATTACAGCTAACGTTTCAAGCTCATACGAGTGTAATTTACGTTCATCCGCTGTAGTTTTGCGGCTAAAGTAAGAGACGGGTTGGAATAAGTCCCTTTCATTTTTTTGGAGAAGTATACCAGCCAGACCATCTTTACATGCGTCAGTGTGTAGTTGAATTTCAGCTGATGGGTTGTAAAGAGCAAGGACGGGACGTTTAACGAGTACAGATTTTAAAGTTTTGAAAGCCTCATTCTGCTTGTCTGCCCAAATCCATCCTACATTTTTCTTAAGAAGGTCTGTAAGCGGTGAAGCTATTAGGGAGTAATTCTTAATGAACCTTCTGAAAAATCCTGACAAGCCTAAGAATTGTCTTAATTCGTGTTGGTTTCGAGGTGTGGGAAATAAAGACACTGCTTCAGTTTTCCTAGAACCTGGGCGTATGCCATTAGAGGAGACTTCGAACCCCAGAAAGTCTATATTACTAAGAAAAAAGTTACATTTACTAATTCTAAGCGTTAGTCCACCTTTGCGTAATAGAAGCAAAACTTCTTCTAGCCTTGCCAAACCCTCGGAAAAACCATTGGATGGAATTAATATATCATCCATGTATACTATAGCAAATTTAACTTTTGCGTCCAAAAGGATTTTATTTATAGTACGTTGGAAAACAGAGGGTGCGTTGACCAACCCAAAAGGCATCCTATTATACTCGAATTGGCCATCAGGAGTAACGAATGCTGTTTTGTATCGTGAACTTTCGGACATTGGTATTTGGTGGTAACCTGATGCCAAATCCAAGGAGGTAAATAAGTCATTTCCTGCTAATAAGTCTAGTTGATCTTCAACCCGTGGTAGAGGATAATGATCCTTTTTAGTTTTTCTGTTAAGGGCGCGATAATCAACGCAGAGACGTCTTTCACCGGTTTTCTTTTTTACAAGGACAATTGGACTTGCATAAGAGGACGACGATTCTCTAACGATCCCGCTATTCATCATGTCATTTACCATATTCTGAACCACAGACCGTTCAGAATATGACATACGATATGGTCGGTATACTACAGGTGTGGAATCTTCTAACTCTATTTCCATTTCGGTAACGTTAGTATAACCTAGGTCTGAAAGTCCACTCGAGAAGCAGTCGTTGTATTTAATTAAAATATTTTGTAAAGTTTGACGCTGTTCCTTAGATAAGTTAGGATTGCAGTTGAGGGGTGTGTCCAAAATGCCGTTACTTGTCAAAGAATAGGAATCTAATATTAATTTATTGTTGAAGGATATGGCTCTTGTTAATAGGCTTTCTGATTTAATAATTATACCGCTGTTCGAGACGTTTTGTATGAGTAGTGCAGAACGTCCCCCTTTAACTTCATATGTACCAGGGAGGAGGTAATATTCTTCCTCAGGCACTCCCCTAATTGATCCATTCACATAAGCGGTTGTATCCAAATTTAAATCGCAGTTTACTGCTACCGCTCGTATAGCGTTAATTGGAATTTCTATTTCATTAATAGATTTGAGACACATTTTAGCTGATGTATTAATTTTGTCAAAATATAACCTATCGGGCGTTTTGGTGATGACCAGGGAAGGTTTTTCTGTGAATGAGTGACCCAAAAGAACCGGATATTTTATTACGGAATCTTCTACTACAAAAATGTCTATTGTTTCTGTAATATCTTGGACTTCAACTGAAGCTATTATTTTCCCTAACGGGGCGATCAAATTATTTCCTATACCTCTTAAAAGCGGCATTTCATCTGCCGTATTTATTTGCGCACCCAAAAATTGCGCATTACTATGCCTTATCAGTGTACATTGACTGCCAAGATCAACATGGCAGGTAAATGGAACTTTATTTATTTTAACTGTAATTATATACTTTTCATTACTATTGTCGACCGCAGATGCGAGTTTTGAAACCTGTTTTTCCTCTACCTGCTGCTCGATTTGTCGGTGATCATTATTACGATTCACGGTACGGTTCCGAAAGCAGTTGGGTGCAGTATGACCAGATTTATTGCAAACTGTGCATTTAATTAAGGGTTTCGGACATTTAAAACTCGGATGACCAACTTCTTTACATTTAAAACATTGAATATTACTATTAAAATTTAGGGGTTTGGTGGCATTGCCAGATGTTCTATTTATCTGATAGGCCCGTCCTCTTTCATACCTGAACCGTCTTGACGGATCATGACTATCCCTAACCATGTTTACCTTAACAGTCATAAAATATCCTAAAACTTGTTCAGGTTCCTTAAACTGTGCAGCTTGACCACCTACTTTAACTGCACGATCATCTACCCCGTGAAGAATACAGTCTACCGCCTGTCTACCCACTATTTTACACCTGTGAAGTAAATTTATTTTGGAGTAGTAATATTGCTCTAATGATTCCCCGTACCTTACACGTTTGGCTAGCATTTCCGTAAGTAGTTCTGCGTAATCTTCGCGACATGGAAAAGATTCGATCAACTTATTCTTCCATTCAGTCCAAGTATAAAGCATAGTGGGTAGACTTTGGTACCAAGATTTAGCAATGCCTCTCAACTTGGGGAGTGAATAATGAATTATTTCTTTTTCAGTCCAACTATATATTTCAGAGCATTCCTCAACCTTGGTCAACCAAGTCAATATAGTTTGTTCTCTATTCATGGGATCAAACTCTGGTATAACATTATCGCTGTAAGATAATTTTGATCTATCGGAACCTTGTGATTGCTTTAATATAGTTAAAAATTTGTTTAGGACCTCATTTGTATTAGGATTATTTTGTTTAGAATTGGATTTACGTAAAAGTGAAGATTTTGAAAAACGCGTACGATACGTCCCACCTGACGAACTGGACGAAGATCTGGGGCGTCTTAAAGTTCGCCTCCGAGGTCTCCCTACTTTCCTCCTTCTCTTACCATCATCCACTTGTCTATCTGAGTCGCTTGAATAATTCCTCGTTTCATTATTAATTCTTCCAGTGTTGCCTTGCTGTTTTCTTTTCCTGTGTCGATTCCTATTTTCCATTAATGCATCATATCCATCATGCCCTGATCCATGGACATCCCTTTGACCCTGAACCTTGGGTACTCCTTGGTGACCATCATGCCCTAGACCACAGGGAGTATCATACCCTTCACCTTGGGTAGTACCATACCCTTTACCACGGGTAATATCATTAGCAACCCCTTGACCACGGGGAGTACCATACCCTTCACCTTGGGTAGTACCATACCCTTTACCACGGGTAATATCATTAGCAACCCCTTGACCACGGGGAGTACCATACCCTTCACCTTGGGTAGTACCATACCCTTTACCACGGGTAATATCATTAGCAACCCCTTGACCACGGGGAGTACCATACCCTTCACCTTGGGTAGTACCATACCCTTTACCACGGGTAATATCATTAGCAACCCCTTGACCACGGGGAGTACCACACCCTTCACCCCGGGTAGTATCATCATTAAACCCTTGACCTCGGGTATTGTCCTTGGTGGACCTTTCTCCTTGGCCCTCACTCATAGTACATCTAAAACAAAACAAAGTGATCTGTATTCTGAAAATTAAGTGTTATATTAGATTTTGCCACAATACGCCATGACACTATGACGTTGAAGAAGGAAGCACGTCGCGACAGGTGACGATACACAGCACATTACAATACGCCACTGTATGGTACATAACCTTATATGTATTTAAATAACGCATAATAACCAAATCAAGTCAAGTAATATGCGTGCAACACAAAAAGTGATAGGGTAGTTGTGTCTTTTAACCTGCTTTTTTTTTTGTTTGTACTAACCCATAATAATTGCTTGCCTGTGCACATTAATTTTAAGTTATTTTAGTTTTTGTGCAATAAAGCATTTTTATTATTATAATTATGATAATTTATGTAATAATATTTGTGTATTTTAAACGAAACCAATCTAACACTAAAGCAATAAAATGTTGCATGCATATTCCTTATTGTCACTCCTTAATTCCTACGGGATTAGGCATAGAGGACCAAGCGTCATTTTCCATCCAATAACTCTCTTGTGCCAGCCAAAGTCACGACATGTAAAAAGAAACAATGATATTAACATCACACAATATATAATGTAAGTACCCAGGTACAAGATAATTCATTACAATATGTAAAAAAAGTATAGCTTACAAGCAAATAGGCCATACTATGCCTGTACTATATATCATTTTAAATATGTACTAGCAGGTGCAAACAAGCAGACAGACAGACACGAATACACTAGATATTGGAATTTTGTTCTATAGCCCATTTATAGTATAACCCTTTTATTATATGTATGTATATCAGTCGACCCATATACAAATTTAAATTTAAAAGGTCGTTTGCCAAAAGTATTAATTAATTTTATACTTAAGTATACGGTTTATATATGATTTACATTTAAAAAAAAATACTCTTTAAAAATATATATACTACTCTTCAATAAGACATTTTATTTATTAATAAATAGATATTTAATAGAATGTTATGCATACTTATTTACATTGTAGCATTGCATTAGAATAAAAAAACATGATAATATAAAAATGCCTAATTATTTAGTTTAATAAACTTGAAATGCTTGATATACAAACCACCATTCGTTAGGGTGGGTTATGAGATTATAATAGAATATGTAGGTTTCGTATTAGATTATAAATTGTGTTAAAAAGTGATATATAAAACTAGGGAAATATAAAACAAAACGTGAAAGAAATAAAAAAAAGGAAAAAAAAAAGAATAGGATTTTCCTGTATCTATTATTTAGTAGAAGTTCTTGACCTTTGCTTTATTTTATTTATGTAATACCTAAATCTTCCTTCATTAACGTGTAATATATATTCAATGAAAAACTATTTAATAATAACAACGTTACCTACCGGGTATTTTGTCCGTGATTTGCGATGTGAGCGTTTCGAGAATTATTTTTATATCCACAAAATTCTCGTCAATCCCTCTTCTGAGATATTATCTTCCATGGGTATTAAATAAAACGTATTTAATGAGAATCGAAATTACTATAATTTCTACCAAAATTACACGATATTAATTATTAAATATAAATTACACAAAAATGGCAGCGTTCACACGATCGTCTATCTCGAGCACGGTCGCCGAATGGTTCCCGCTTTTACCGACATGCGCTAGCGCCACTTACAACCGGAGTGTTGCTTGCATACAAAAATAATACCTTATGGTTAAAACATTGTAGAAAATAATGAATATTATAGCGTGACGATTAACAATCTAGACATAGGTAATATTGAGTAATGTGTATTATTGTAGTATGCTAACATATGATACATATTGTTTATTTTATAACCTGTGCTTTCCGATCATCAAGGTTCGGATATCTAATACAAATAATAAAATGTATTGGCTGACTTATGGTATGAAAAAAAGTTCAAAACGTAAAAGAACCCTGTATTGGAAATTCCGTAAAAATCCAAATCCTTGCAATAAAATAGTATATAACACATATTCATCGCTTTTAAAAAAATGTATTAGTTGTTCTAAAAATTTAATGAATTATAAATTTATTAGTAAATCTACTAATAAATGTAAAGCTGTATGGTCAGTTATTAAGAGATGCACAAATGAGACTATGAACAGGCATACAATATCTAACATCAACGTTTCTGATACTAGTATAAATCAACCGGATAAGATAGCCGAGACATTTAATGATTTTTTTTATAAATGTTATTAGTGAAAATTGTATACAAAACGCGACTATTACTAATGTTACTAAATATGTGTCTCCAGTAACACCAACTATATTCTTAAGACCATTTGATATAACTGAACTTGTTAAAATAATCAAGTCGTTGAATAATTCTAAATCAGTGGGTTATGACAGTATTTGCACTAAAATAATAAAAACTAGTGTTAATGTAATCGCTTACCCATTATTACATGTTATAAATTTATCTCTTAGCCAAGGTATTTTTCCTGAAGCTTTAAAAAAAACTATTCTGAAACCATTATATAAAAAAGGAGACAAATGTTTAATGAATAATTACAGACCAGTGGCACTAATACCGATTTTTTCTAAAATTTTTGAGAAATGTATGTACAGTAGAATATTCAATTTTATAGTTTGTAATAGAATTATAAAAGATGAGCAAAATGGATTTCGAAAGGGAAGAAGCACTACTCTAGCAGCTTACCAATTAATTAAAAATGTTACAGATTGTCTTAACCGTAAAATACCTATAACCTTATTATTTATGGATATGAGCAAGGCGTTTGATTTTGTTTGTCATAAGATCCTTATCAGAAAATTGAACGCTTACGGTATACGTGGGGTGGCATCAGACTGGTAACATCTTACTTAAGTGATCGATTACAATGTGTGGAAATCTGTGCTTATAGTTCTGAAAGTCAAAGTATACAGAGCTACAGATCTGATTATAACTATAACAGATATGGTGTACCACAGGGTAGTGTAATGGGCCCACTGTTATTTCTCCTTTATATAAATGATTTACCCGATTCACTGAAGCATAAATGCGTGCTTTTTGCTGATGACACCACAGTTTTAATTAGAAATGATAATAAAGATAATATTGCATATGAAAATGAAATCAATATAACATTAGCAGCTGTGATTACATGGATGCGTAATAATAATTTAATGGTTAACCCCAGTAAGACAAAATACATCCAATGCCACACATATAAAACCAAACCTAGGGTGCTTAACATCAAATCTGAAGGACAAAGTATTGAAGAGGTATCTGGTCATAAATTCCTCGGCATTACCCTTGATAAGTTTTGCAATTGGAAGGACCACGTGCAAGATGTTTCCAATAGACTTAATAGATTTGTTTACGCTTTAAAAAAAGTTAGACAGTTCGTCAATAAATCAGCAGCTATTACTTCATACTATGGATATGTAAACTCTGTGCTGAGATATGGCATTGTAATTTGGGGAAACTCTGTAGATATAGATACGCTGTTTATAATCCAAAAAAAATGCATCCGTGCAATTTTTAATCTCGGACAGCGCGACTCCTGTAGACCATACTTTCGTGACTATAATATTCTAACATTGCCGTGTCTGTATATTTTAGACGTATGTATGTTTATTAAAAACTACCCGAGTCTTTTTCGGTCTGTTAACGAGGACGGGCGAACAAATGTTCGGACTCAATATAGATACAATTTATGGAAACCTGCTACAAAACTTACCATTGTTTCTAAAAATAGTCACCAAATGTGTATCAAAATATTTAACGGTTTGCCTATAGAATTAAAACAATTGACATCAATAATTCAATTTAAGAAGCTGTTAAATAAATGGTTAAAAGAACAATGTTTTTATAGTATCCAAGATTTTTTACATTATAAGTGTTGACAAATATAATTTTAGTTGTAATTGACATGTACTATTATTTGCATACCATTATGGTAGGATACAGCTGAACTGTAAAATTGTATTATCCTATATCTACCTGTATTCTGTGCAATAAACGATTTTGAATTTGAATTTGAATTTGTAGACCAGCTCACATACAGACAATTGCAAAAAGCTACAATCCTCAATACTTGCCGTATAGTTAGGAAGTTTGGAGTTAAAGAAGCATGATGCTCACTTGGCCGAGGCCCGTGAACATCATTAGATTAACCGGTTAAATACCGAGATTCTTTAAGAATACACATTACATAATAATAATAATAATAAAATTCTTTATTGCACACAAAATATAAAATATAAAATATAAAAACATGTACATAGGCGAGCATAATACCATAAAGGTATTCTCACCAGCTAATCTATGGGAGAGTGACAGAATAAATATTATGGGTGCAGAGTAAGAAAAAATAACACAAAAGATCAAAATATTATAATAGGGCTGCTGTTAATACTACATTTCTCAAAAGTACACTAATACTTGAAATACCTTTGAAAATATTGGATTGTGCAAGCGAGAGGTAAATAGGGAACAGCGCAACTAAAACTAGGTCATTGCTCTATTTAGGAATCTATGACACAATGTATAACTGACGTCATTTTGGTGGGTATTGTAAAATAATTAATTAGCCCTAGGATAAGACAGCCACTGAAGCTCGACCCACATACCACTTTGTCCCTGGCGGCTAATTCGCCATTAGGGTTGTCACTTTAATGTATAATTGTTTTTCCAAATATGCCGAAACACACGTTTGTTTTGTCGTTCATTATAAAATGTATCCATATCTATTCCAAGCCATGTCATAACATAATTAATTAAATTTATTTGTTACATTATTTGAGTCTGGTATGCTAGAGATAGAGATAATAGAGAAACACGTGTTGATTCTTCAGAAGTCAGAATTGAACTGACAACTGCAAGTTTTTTGCTACAGACGTTCAGTTTTAACTGCACACTCCGAACTGTACAGTTTTAATAAATGAAAATTCTATTAGATTGTCAGTTTAACTGCACATTTGTCAGTTTTCGCTACATACGCGACGATTAAACTGCGCAGTTCAACTGTACAGTTAAAACTGTCCGCGTAGAGCGCGCTTTAAAGAAACATAATTTGGAATGATTTTTTTGTAACAATAATAATGATAATACTATTGTTTAAAGTTTGTTTATTTTCTATTTATAATGTATTTGTATGACGAAATGTTAATTATATTTATAATATAGAATTATTGTATGCCTATTGTGGGCAGATTGTATAAAATTTAAGTAATGTACATCACCTCTTAATACCAATGTAAACAATCTTGACAATAAAGGATTTTGAATTTGAACAATAAATAGATAAATAAATTATATGATACAATACATAATATTGCAAACCTCCCAAAAATAAATAACTTGCTAGCTGATTGTGATAACCCTCTAAATAATAAGTGATACTAGATAAAATAATATAGGTACTGATAGCAAAATTTGTTATTATTCTTGATAAATAATATTTAATTAAACAGTCTTACAACCGTATTCTAAGACATTTCCTACCTACTCCACTCAACATTTCCTTCCAGCTGTCAACTGAAAATTAAGTCACTGTAATTGAGACGACTAAAATAAAAAATGGCGTCTAATGTACTTATGTAGCTTACGACTGACCTTTAAAATAAAACTGTTGGAACGGCTCTATTTTTAACTTCAATCGTAACTATTACAGAAACTTCGTTTTCGTTTGACAGCTGGAAGGAAATGTTGAGTGGAGGAGGCATTGAGAAAACGTCTTAAAATACGGGTGTTAGTCGTCTTTTGTCGAAAACATATAATGGGGTTAATGCTAATCTTAAACGGAAACCCTAACATAACTTCTTTAATTTACCATTTTTCCTGTCGAATAAATTAACGATTCATTTTTTATAATAATCCTTTGTACATTCCTTTTTTTTATCGACTATTCGATTTAAGTTCAGCCCAACTTTCATAGACTTTTTGTCAATCTCCTTTATATTTTTTTATGATAAATAATATAAAAGAGTAAATAAAACAGTGTGAGTGTTTTGTTGACGCTACAAACTAAGGAACAAGTGCGAGCTTGTTTATAGTCACTATTGAATATTTATTTTGTTAAGTCTCGTTTATCGCACGGATTGTGGGAACTTAGCTTCTAAATACAATAAAAGTAACCCGGCAATGTAGAAAGCATGGCTAGAGTTTGATGAGATAAAGTTTGGGTATTGTTTAATTTGGTAGGGTAATATGAAATGAAGAAAGGCAGACTCTGAACGCTCGAAATACGAAAGTAAAAATAAAATAAAACATTTTTTAAAAGATATTAAAGCATTTTATTATTTCTAATTTTAAATTTAAAAGACATAACACCGCGTCTTGTCGTCTCCTCCGGTGACAAGAGGGCTGGCTCTTTCTTCGCCCAAAGAATCAGTATTGCAATTCAGCGGGGAAATGCAGCCAGCGTTCTTGCCACCTTTCCATGCAGACGGGACTTATATCCCTATCCTTAGTATTAATATTAATTTTATTTTATATTTTGTAAATATTTTTTTCGAATAAATGTTTTTGTTAATATTTTTATTGTAAAAAAAAAAATGTATATAGTGAAGGTATGCTTGTTGCAAAACGAGATTTGCATATTATTATTTTTTGCATCATGTTAGCAACGTTTTTCCGGGAGACGAATCAAAACTCAAGCTAAATTACTATTTAATTGACAAAAGTAAAGTATCATCACGACCGTATTCTTTGATCAGAAACCACTCTTTTTAAAAAAGCGGATACACATATAGCCAACTTTACTAAAAGCCCATTATAACAAGTGGCAAGATCGTCGATGTCTCTAGCGTACCAAACTGGAGAAATATCACTAACAAATTAAATGTATTTATTTACATTAAATATTTTTGTGTCCCGACCAGGTCACAATTAAAATAAATAAATTATTGTGGGATCAGGAATTAAACCCAGTACCTCTGCGTCTAAATCCATGGACTTAACCGCTACAACACGAAGGCAGTATTTAATTGAAGATATCTTTATTTCTCGGCTTTCAATTTAAATAATTTAAAACAGAAGATAGATCGCAGTTATTCCCGAGCCCTATTTGTGTGTTTTGATATAAGGACGTTGCAAATTTAGTACAGATAAATTCTTGTATAGGCGCTTACCATTATTCATTACCAATAGAAGTTCGGATCTTCGTAAGTTGAGAGTAGAGCCAAAACTAGGCTGACAATTAGGTAACCTTGTTAGACAATGCCGCGTGGTCACCACATGTCGCCGAAATTGTTAGGTTTTTTTTTGACATTGTACTAATGTGGGAACTTTTGCTAGATAGCTTCAGGAAGGTCATAGATATAATTTACGACTTTGTTTGGTAATGTATTTTCTTGTCTTATTTTGTGGCCATTTATTTAGCCTTTTCGAAATAATGTTAACCAGCATTTAAAAATTATTGGACATGGAAAATACTAAAATCATAAAAGCATTGTTAATGTTGGCTAAAAGTTAACTCACTTATTGAAAAGTGGATTTCTGCCCCAGAACATTTTTCTGGACAATTTGGCCACGCTGCCCAGACTGGTTGGCAAGGATCTAATGTAAATTTTAATATAATTTTTTAAAGGGTTCCTTGTATTAGTGGAACCAGCGGTCATATTCTGTTACTTAGTCGCAAACGTTATATAATGGAATCCGCTAACTATATACATACCACGCTATTAAAGTTGATATTTGCACGGCCGCTGTCAAGTTCGAGCGCTTATAGAGTTGAGAATTGAATAATATTTTGTAATTATGACGCAATCTCTGACGTAAATAACGCAATCCACTAATAAAGTTTGTAGCTATTTAACAGAATAGAGCTGCAGGACCGACGGCTATGACGTCATTTCCGTACGGGAGCGGGTGAACAGTAAATATATGATATTCAATCTATGTTAAAGTGTACTTGTATTGAACATGAACCGCGTCCTTTTTATTATTATTAATTATGACATACATACATATCTTCACGCCAGTTCCCATGCGGGATGACATTCATCTTTCGCTTTGTCGACATTCATCAACCTTTGGAGGCAGGAAAGCTGGCAATTATTTCTGCCAACGTATTAGCCTCGCTACACAGAGGGGAAATGTTGCCATTCTTCTTGGGATTATCCCTGAAGGGTTGTCTCTAGAGGGCATTTTATATTTAATTGAATTTTGACTTTTAAGTAGTTTTAATTATTTTTTATTTAAAATATTTATAAATATTAAATTCACTATTATACTCGTATATATTAGCATTGTAATGTTCTTCTTGTATTTTTATTTTATTGTTAGGATGGTAAAATAAATGTGTATTTAATTAAAAGGCTGATTTATCTTTTGACATATTTAAGTATGCCTATGAGAAACGTCATTGGCTGAAATAACTAAAGTGGCAATCTTATTACCAACCACGTGGCGTATATTAAAATATTAATCATAGATTATTTTAATCATCATTTCTGCAAGTGGCCGCTTATATTGTTGTTAATAATTAAAATAAATAATTACTATTCTACTATCGGTCTTTCCGATTTGTCAAATAAAAAAATACTTCTTTGCAGTGCAATCTAAACCCCTTTTTAGTGTACGAACGAGCTTCCCTGCGGCGAAGTTTTTCGTAATATCGCAATTTAGTGGCAAAAAAGGTAACTAGTAAATTGGATTCTGAAATTCGAATAGAATGGCATTCGAAACGCATTTTCCCGGCGAATGCACCAACTAGGAGGCCAATTCTTAAATGTAGTAGAGCGAGCGAGTATAAAATAAATAAATTATTGTTTTTTTAAAATAAGTATTTTCACAACCGTAATCCCTTTATCAGAAGCTACGTTTTAAAGGAGCTGGTTCTTATTTATATTCCAATTGGCTCATCATGACAATTAGCAAGATCGTTGATGTCTGTGGCACACCTCTCGTGAAATAATACTTTTCTACTATTCAATTACTATTTTAATTACTATTATTCAATTCTCAACTCTATAAGCGCTTTACTTTGACCGCAGCCGTGCAAATATCAACTTTAATAGCGTGATATATATATAGTTAACGGATTCTATTATATAACGTTAGCGACTAAGGTCCATACACACGGTCCATACACACTACGGTCCACCGGAGAGGTCTGCCTGTGCAGGTAGTCTGGAGCGTGTGGGGAATACACCTGTGCAGTTTCTTGAACCTGCGCAAGCGTACCTGTGCGCGTATGCAAGTACTCCGGTCACCTGTGCAGTGTGCAGGTCGCGACAGTTTTTTTCTAGTGTATACTGAAATAGTTTTTAAAATCATCAGTTTCGAATTTTAATTCATTTAATAAGTTATCTTGACTATATTTTTTGCTTTCCACTTGACATGATAGGCTTTTAGTAATGTTGGCTAAATGTGAATCCGCTTCGAATGTGGTTGGATACGGTCATGATGATACTTACTCTATAATTGTGTAGTTTTTTTTTTTGTAACTAATGGTAATGTTGTGAAAACGATGATGAAAAATTTTGTTTATTAAAATTTTTCCTTCTTAAAAATTGTAAGAATCAAGCACACAGTAAATTCCCTACAATCCTTTGTTTTTCGTTGCGTATTTGCGTAAAAGTTCCAATGTGCTTTATACGAGACACATTCCTTTTTTTAAAACACGTTTTCCAAAATACCATAAGTTTCAAGAATTGCCTCCCTAGTGGAACCAACGCATCGTCCGCTCTGTACAATCTACCTCAAGTGAGGTAATATTGCCCAATGTAACAAAATTGCTGCTTGTTGCAAAATCGTTGTGTGGGTAGAGAATAGCGGTTACTGCTTAGACGTGTATTTAGGGATAAGAGCCAGGTAATTGATAGAACAGTGGATTCATTTATTTACTCACGTGGCGACCATCGCAGGTTCGGGCTATTTTTGTCTACGCGACCTGTAGCCCTATTCTGTTACTGAAGCGCAAACATTATATAATGGAATCCATTAACTATATATATATATATCACGCTATAAAAGTTGATATTTGCACAGGTCGACGCTTACAGAGTTGATGTATGAGTAATATTTTGTAATTATGACGCAATCTCTGACGTAAATAACGAAATCCACTAATAACGTTTGTGACGAACAGAATAGGGCTACTGGCGATCAAACGTAATAATGTCGAAAAGATTTTCTAATTACCGTAAGCGCGATGTAATCGCTAACAATTAGGACACATTTATACGTTTGGTCGCCAATTCGGCTGAATAGAATTTGCGCGAACATGTAAATTTGGACCACGCCACACACTCATAAAACCGCCGTTTCCGTCCATAGTGTAATGTCTAAGCCAGCGTTTTCGGTCGTTCCTAAGTCCGCACGTTTCGGCCGCACTACTGTTCTAGTCAACTAACAACGCGTGGACAGAGGGGATATCAAATTGATAGCTGATAACTAAAGCCCGCAGCACACCAAACGCCATAATTATGTCTTGGCTCGTACTGTAAAAAACAAACCCCGATACAATAACAACCTGACTACCGCCACTTCCGGTTGTCATTCGGCGAGAGAATGAAATGGGGTTTTAAAAAAACTATTGTAGGCTTACATTAGGTACCTTATAAAGAGAAAGCATTTGCACTTCTTGGCTCCCCAACCCAACCACACTATATGAATCTGCTAATGCTGTCTTGGAAGCACGTTCCAAAAAAAATACTGACGGCCAAATACTTAGGCAAAATTCTTTGTTTTTGGCCGGATACATGTATATATTTCTATGACATTTTGCCTGCTGTGCCATGCGGAATCGCACACTACCATGGATTTGGCCGGTTTCCGAACGAGTTATACTAAAATTTATGGTGTACTATTACTATGGTTCCCAAACTTTTATTATTATGACAGCCCCTAGAACGCTAAATCCTAGAACTCCCCTGCTGAAGATGGGCAGAACATAATTCTTTAGGACTTAGCATACACTCGCCACGTACTGGCCAGGCGGCTAGGCGAAGGTTTGATGTAAACCTATTACAAATGTACATAAGAAAAGTGTAATTCTTATTATTAAAGTACATGCCAGGGTTCGAAAACTTAATAATAATAAGCAATAAATGAAACTTATTAGTAATTAAACTTAGGTAGCTAAATTATTATGATTTGGAATTATTGTGTTTTTTGAAAACAGTTTGGCAGCCGCTGCTGCATTGAAATTCCTTTGGATTAGTTTAAATGTTATTGACATAGTCATTTCTAATCTAGTTAGGACACACAGAAGCTGAGCTTAAATTGGACTTACCGTATTTGGGGCTGGTAATTCATCACTTTCCTAACTTTGAGGCAGTTCTGCCATTAATTTTTTTACCCTACAGCAATTATTAATTAATTATAATAAAAATAAGAATCGTTTATTGACACTATTTAACAAATATGTTTTTACCACTTTAAATTTAGATTGGACGTCCTGACCCCTGTCGTAAATATTTCTGTATGACAGGAGTCAGTTCACTCCCAGGTGACACAAAAACAAGTTTATACAATTTATTTAAACATTGTAAAGCATAAACAAGTACAAACAAATAAATAATAATAATAAATAAAAGAGTATTATAGGGCTGTTGGTGGGTATTTTAGGAATTTCGTGTAACCTCTCTGTGTGTTATGTGAATGTGTATGAGTGTCTGTGTAAGAAGAAATAAATAAAAAGAATAAATGCATCAATGAAATAACATATCGACAATCATATATACCTACCAATAATTATATATACCATAATAATATAATTCTTAAAGTATGTTATAGTTTTATGCAGATAAAAATATAGTTTTTCAAACTTCTTTGCTTTAGGCTGGACTACAGGCGCGGTGGAAGCTCGGTTGTAAAAACGCTTTTCTTAAAATCCTACAATGATCCATTCAAACAAATGAAATATACTTTTTTTACGTACGTCTTAGATTGACAATAGCACCGTTCCCTTCCGAGAGCACGTTAAGCCGTCAGTCCCGGCTCCACTGATACCAACTTGTGGAATTGTTAATATAAATTGTCATTAAAATTTAAATTAGACCATCGCCAAACAGTCTGGCCAGCGTGGCAGATCTAGGCCAAATTCTTCAGAATATTCTGGAAGGCCCATCTCCAACGGTGGACATCTAGGACCAGGGGGTGGAAACTTAGAACAAACAATTGACAAATTTCGGTTCACATAAGTAGTATATTATATACTCAATATCCGCTTTCGTAGGTCCCTCCATGTTCTCACCTTACTTTATAATATTCTTAATAATCCCAATACTCCCGAATATCTTAAATCCCGCTTCGAATTTCTTTGTAATACGCACAACTGTGCCCTTCGCTCCTCTTACAACAACCAACTTAAGATTCCTTCTCATTCCTCAACCAGATACACTGATTCCTTTACAGTATCTGCGGCTCGCCAGTGGAATAAGCTGCCCTTGGCTGTTAGACGTGCACCGTCTGTCAGCGTCTTTAAACGTTTAATAACCACATCGTTCCTGGAGAAACAGAATAAAACACTATTTAAATAATCGTGTATTTATGTAAGTTATAATGTATATGATGTACTTGTATGTATAATTGTATGTATGGTTTATGTATGTTTATGTGTTTAGGTATAATGTGTAGTATATTAGAATTAGTTAAGTAACTTATTAACTGTATCATTAAAATTTCTTATTTTTTTCATACTGCCTATCACCTTACTCGATCCCCAAGGTTAGCTGGTAAAGAATGCCTACTGGCATTATAGCTCGCCTCTGTACTATTTTTAAGTGCATTAAAGAATTTAAATAAATAAATAAATATTAGTTATCTAATAATGATATTTAGTGTACAAAATAATTAGACATTAACTCGTACCTAGAAGCCGCTAGTGGCGCACCTAATGACCTAAAACTAACAATAATTACCTACGTATAATTCTACGTACTGTACTAGTTTATTTATAGTCCAAGATACATCTAAGAGCGACCTTCACAGATCAGTTATCCTAATATAATCCACTTATTTCTATTTTTAAACGATAATACGGCCAGTAAATTAGAGGAATCCACATTTTTTTATTTATTTCAAAGTCAACATTAAAATATCTTTATTCACGTACAGGTATTTGTAAGCAAATTAGTCCAAAGAGTAAGCTACGAGTGTTAGCAGAAGTTTAGCAGATTAGCAGGTATAATAATAATAATAAATTCTTTATTGTACAAAACCAAAATAAGTGCAGGTACATAGGCGAGCAATGCATTTTCTACCAACATACCTTTGTCACTAAGCGGGTGCAGAAGGTTACGAAGAAAATATCTTCCAAAAAAAGGAAAGCAAAGTATCATCAAGACCGTTTCCCTTTCGGGGTGGTCAGAAACCACGCTTATAAATAAGCTTATTCACATTTAGCCAACTTTACTATAGACCAATCATCAAGTGGCAAGCTCGTCGATGTCTCCAGCGTACCAACTGGAATCTTCCAGTGACCTCTTAATGTTCAACCTGACTGAGAAAGGAATCTGCAAAAAAACTCAGAATTACACAACAACTATAGATAAATAAATATAATTCAAATCCACCTATTAGAATACAATGCCTGGTACAGTGTGTCAGAAATATGATAGGCTACTTGCCCGTGTGCAATCACGAACGTAACGACTCCGTAACTTACATGTACCCATTACAGTACACACAAGGACACATGTCCTGAAGCGTTTATTATTTATTTATTTATTTATTTACAAACACGTAAAGCTAACATAACAGTCTAATGCATTAGTCCGCAGCGGTTTGGAATATAGTAGTGTCACATGGAATCCTCATTATGATGTTTATGTCAAAAGAATCGAAAGAATCCAGAAGAGATTCATGTGGCATTTGTCCTATAGCTGTAATTTAGCAAAAAAGATACCAAACTATGAGCGTAGACTATCACACTTTGGCATGATCTCGCTCCAGAAGAGGCGACAGCATTTGGATGGAATGTTTTTCTTTAAGCTCCTCAATAATAAGATCGATTCACCTTACCTGCTGTCAAAGGATACACTTTGCGCTAGTAACAGGAAACTCAGGGTATCTACGTATGATCCGTTTAGACTGTCAACGTCTAAATCAAATCTGCGCCATTTCTCACCGTTGAATCGAATGATCAGGCAGTATAACTTCCTACACAGGTTTCATGATTTTGACGTTTTTTCATCAAGAGAACATAACTATAAAAGGTGCTTAAAACAAATAGAGGTCAGCAGTTTTGGTCAATAATTATTATTTTAATTATTAATTGTTAGGGTATTTTATTGTGTAATTATTAATTATTAGGGTATTTTATTGTGTAATTATTAATTATTAGGGTATTTTATTGTGTAATTATTAATTATTAGGGTATTTTAATGTGTAATTATTAATTGTATTTAAAATTAAAATTCTATTTTTAATTATATTTTTAAGTATTATTATGTTTATATAAATTATTACTTTATAAAATTTTATTGCTTTTTAACAATTGAACTTAATCTAATTTATATTAAAATTGTATATATACTACTCTAATTTGAATGCTGTAATCTTCTATAATTAAGGTGGCACTTAGCGCCATATTATTCTTATTGTGTTGTAATGAATTGGTGTACATCTTGTTGTAGATCTAATAAATAAAAAAAATAAAAAAATAAGCCTATTCGTTAGTAAGTGTTCTTCACATATGGTTAATACAATAAATATACAAATAAAACTCCGTAACTTACAGTACACACAAGGACACATGTCCTGAAGCGTTTATTATTTATTTACAAACACGTAAACCTAACATAACAGCCTAAGCCAATTCGTTAGTAAGTGTTCTTCACATATGGTTAATACAATAAATATACAAATAAAACTCCGTAACTTACAGTACACACAAGGACACATGTCCTGAAGCGTTTATTATTTATTTACAAACACGTAAACCTAACATAACAGCCTAAGCCAATTCGTTAGTAAGTGTTCTTCACATATGGTTAATACAATAAATATACAAATAAAACTCCGTAACTTACAGTACACACAAGGACACATGTCCTGAAGCGTTTATTATTTATTTACAAACACGTAAACCTAACATAACAGCCTAAGCCAATTCGTTAGTAAGTGTTCTTCACATATGGTTAATACAATTAATATACAAATAAAACTCCGTAACTTACAGTACACACAAGGACACATGTCCTGAAGCGTTTATTATTTATTTACAAACACGTAAACCTAACATAACAGCCTAAGCCAATTCGTTAGTAAGTGTTCTTCACATATGGTTAATACAATAAATATACAAATAAAACTCCGTAACTTACAGTACACACAAGGACACATGTCCTGAAGCGTTTATTATTTATTTACAAACACGTAAACCTAACATAACAGCCTAAGCCAATTCGTTAGTAAGTGTTCTTCACATATGGTTAATACAATTAATATACAAATAAAACTCCGTAACTTACAGTACACACAAGGACACATGTCCTGAAGCGTTTATTATTTATTTACAAACACGTAAACCTAACATAACAGCCTAAGCCAATTCGTTAGTAAGTGTTCTTCACATATGGTTAATACAATGAATATACAAATAAAACTCCGTAACTTACAGTACACACGAGGACACATGTCCTGAAGCGTTTATTATTTATTTACAAACACGTAAACCTAACATAACAGCCTAAGCCAATTCGTTAGTAAGTGTTCTTCACATATGGTTAATACAATAAATATACAAAAATACCTAAATAATTTGCAGTAACAATAATAATTAAGAGAGATATCAATCCTCACTATATCCTAAAAAAGTTTTTTTTTATTATTATTAAAACACCTATTATTATCTACCCATACATAATCATTTGTGAAAAATTATATGTTTTAACGTGGGAGTCTAACACTGGTTGGCGGAAACGAGTGCTTCCTGCAAACACAACTTACTGCAACGTAAATTGAAAAAAAAAACTTGCAATCAACCTCTACGTTCTTTGTTTCATTATTTTAACTTTTTTAATTAAGCTGCATGTTCTTCGCTCATAAGTTTATTATTTCCTCAATTAAATTAAAACGCACAGTTTTTGCTTATCTTCTCTTTATACATTTTTATATATTGTATTTACTTTTATAAATTGCGCTTGGGCTTTTAAAAACAAAAACATTAATTAGGGAGGTATAGTCAGCAAATGGCACGATTTGAATAAAAAGGCTTCAAGAACCCAGATGAGTCTTTTTTTTGTTATTGTTACATTTTTTTTAAATGGCACATATTATTTATGTAGCGTACCAGATAAAGTCACAAATAAATATAAATAAAAATATGTTCTCGACCAGCAAACGAATCTGGTACCTCAGAGGCTTGTGTAGTTCGCGAACGAACTAGTTCCGTAGAGCGTTCCCATAGAGGAAATACCGGTACTAGTTTGAACTTTGCCAGATCTCTCGCTGTTCAGTTCGCTTCGACTTGGCGAGCGGGAGCGGCGAACGGGAGCAGTGAGCGGAGCAACATAACACTATAGTTCACTAGCTGATTGAACGAATCACTAGTTCGTTTAGTTCGGCAGTTAAAAATTAAAATATGGTAGCTCGAATATTACAAAAATGTTAATGATAACCAAAAACAGATTTATTAATAATCACTACATATTATAAAACAAAAACCTCCGCCGCGTCTGTCTGTCTGTTCGCGATAAACTCAAAAACTACTGCACCAATTTTCTACTGTTTTCACCAATCGATAGAGTGGTTCTTGAGAAAGGTTTTACTATATAACTTGTTAAGTTTTCAAATTCAAATTCAAAATCGTTTATTTGCTTTAAATGTGGTACATACAGTAATATGGTTAGTAAGTTGGCTCTGCACATTTAGCCATTGTTGTGGCATGCAAAAATTGTTTTTATTTAAAATATATTCTTATCTAGTAAGTCTAGTCATCATTATATAATTCAATTTAGGTCATATTCGTATACATTAACGATGTTTGTTGGAAGTGTCGAAAAAAATGAGCTATAACGCTACCTAAACCCTTTAAGATATAACACATTTTGTGAGAGTGAGAAATTATTATAATGGGTGGCATAAATATACCAATATATAAATATGTCATACGATTTAATAAATACTTAAATAAAATAAATGCCAATAAATTATCTATGTAATTTTGACGCAAGCTTTGACGTAAATAATGAACTCGTTTGCGCCTAAAAATATAATTAGTATTATATAGTACAATTACAGATTAATAAGGAATTACGTATTTAACAAAATAATAAATTGGTTAATATATATTTTTATTTACTATTAGACAATATGTAATTATTATATTACAAGGTAAATTATTGTGTTATGGTGTGATCTGAACAAAACAAGTGTACTTATCTAATAATTCGGGGAATTAAATTATTTCTATATTTACCACATTATTGGTATTATTGTTTACGGGTCCCGTACTCATAGAATTAGCCCGTACAAATGTCAAAGTTTTTTTCTTTTTAAAAGTTTTCTTCCTTGGTCTAGCGGTTAAGTCCGTGGATTGGTGGAAGGTAAAACAATACCTACATTAGATGCTGCTGTAGAATGGAATTGTAAAGTATCATCACGACCGTTTCCCTTTCGGGGTGGTCAGAAACCACGCTTATAAATAAGCGGATTCACATTAAGCCAACTTTACTATAGACCAATCATGACAAGTGGCAAGCTCGTCAATGTCTCCAGCGTACCAAACTCGAGAAATATCACAAATAAATTAAATACTATTTAAATGTATTTATTTACATTAATAAATATTTTTGTGTCCCGACCAGGAATCGAACCCGATACCTCCGAGTCTAAATCCACGGACTTAACCGCTAGACCACGGAGGCAGTTTGTCAGTACTATATTATTTATAACTAAGTTATTAAGGTCGTGATGAGACTTTTCTTTAATGCTTGTTCTTATTGTCTTGTAGGTACAATTTCATAAGATAGCATTTAAAATTAGCAAGCTAAATTGGCAATGGGCTGGTCACACCTCCCGCAGACGCGACTACCGATAAGGCAAACGGGTGAAGACCACTTACGGGATACCGCAAAGAGTGGGACGATCCCCCTCTAGATAGACGGATGACTTGAAGAAGATCGCTGGTGAATGAGTTGTGGCAAGAGATCGCATTAATCTCGTGGGGAGTTGTCTCACAACTTAATTGCACAGTAATATTTAGTAAAAGTAACATTAGTCTTATCAATAAGAGTATTAAAACTACTATTTACATATTTTTTATCATAGTACACAAAACAAGTAGTTTTTTTTAGTCGCTACACTCTTGGTAGAATAGTCGTCGTCGTTGAGTGTCAGTGGCCGTCGCCATTCCTCTCGTAGTTCGAGCCTCGCCCTTCTAGCGCACTCATGTATGGGGTAATCCATTGCTGCTTTAACCGGATCAGTCCATCACGTCGGAGACCTACCACGCATTCTCTTGCCATCGACTTTTTCCTGAACTACCAGGCGCTCAATGGATGTATCTCCACTCCGCGACACGTGTCCGAAGAAAGTGAGAATGTTGAAAATTGAGGAAAGGCGCTGTCTTATATCCAGATCCTCCAGGATGGACTTGTTGGTTCAGAACTCCGTCTATAATATGCCTAACATTCTCCGCCAACACCTCATTTTAGAGCATTAATCCGTTTTATTTCTGTTCCACGTCTCTGCAGCGTATAGAAAAGTAGAAAGAGCTCGGACCAGCCGGATTTTAGTAGCTTTCGTAATGTTTCGGTTCATCCATATTTTCATTAGCTCGTCCATAGCAGATCTTGACACTGCCATTCGGCGCCTAATTTCCTTCTCGCATCCATCGCTATTCGATATGATTGATTCCAGATAAATGTAGGATTATACCACATCGCATTTGTACTCACAAGTAGTAGGCTACAAAAATAGCAAAAATGGATTATGTTATTAATTTGTGAGTATAATGGTAAATACCATGTAGTCAGACAACAGACAATTTTGTAAATACAACAATAATTAGTTTTTCCAACAAAAATTTACTTATTCATGGATTTATTTGAGTCAAAGGATATTTGAAACGTACTGAAAAACCCGATACATAATAATTTATAATAATCGGTTCAATACCTAGTATCCGCAAGTTTTTCCAATGTAAACAACACCATTTGATATGATATATATACGAGTTATTTTTAAATTTATTTTGCGTCAGGAACTCTTGTAAAATCCCTTTAACCACAGTGACGTCAATCATGCGTGTAGCTTGGATGATAAGGCTCATGATGTTTTGAAAAATACTTTTAAGTTTACATAAATGCATTTAATTGATTTTTTTATGCCGTTCATAACTTGTGGTTATGAGTCCATCATAATATAAACATAGACATCCCATTCATCATCATTATTATTACAGCCCCTAAAACCTAGATCTCTACTGCTGGAGATTGGTCTTCCAGAACATATTTCTAGAGAATTTGGTCTGTACTCGCCACGTTGGCTAGACCTGATTTATATGTACAAAGTACAAAGGGTGCAATTTTGTTTACAGTGAGAAATATTCTGGTGGCGGGTTATAATTTGAATAGATTCTACTCTATCTTTATTCTTGTTCTTATGTTACTTGTCCTATCCTTTTTCTTTAAATTAATAAATATTGTAAAATATACCCGGTGAACTGATATTACTAGAAACGACAATACGACCAGTTGTTTGCGCTATACTTTGATGCCGCAGCGTGTGACAAAACAACAATAAAACAATTACAGTCTTGCATGTTAAAAAAACTTGCAGGTTTTAATAGTTTGGTTAAAAGACATGTTTTAGGGCGCTGCCATCATTTCCAACACTTTTTTTGTGTAGATAAGCCTCTTTATCATCATCATAAGCCTGTCTCTTCACTGCTGGATATAGACCTTCCCCAATCTCGCCTCTACAACCGGTCTTGTGCAGCTTTCATCTCCACCAGCGACGTCATCAGTCCCCCTCTAGAATCCATTTGCCCCATAAGTCGGCAGATGTATCTGGCCATATGCCACTTCAGCTTCCTAATTTTGAAAGCTATGTCAGTCAACTTTGGTTATCTCACGAAGATCAACGTTTCAAATTTTATCCACCACAGAAATACCAAGCATAGCTCTTACCATAGCTCGCTGAGCAACCTAAAACTTTGCCGTTAAATATATTTCGTAATGGAAGAAAAATATGGCAATTGACATCAACAGATACTTTCAACGAGAACAACAAATAGGTGGTAGGCGGACTGATAGTGGTAATTTGCCCAGTCTGCTGGAGCGGGGAAGTATCAACCGTTCGTGCCGATAATATCACTAAAGTGTATCAACACGTTTAGGGACATTGTGACAGCCTCTATGCGTATTACTTACATCTTAAGGTATATATTATTTATAGTATACATTATTTATCAGTTAATTAAAATCTGCGATGAGTAATAATGTAGTCTTAGATCATTTTATAAGTAATTTCCTGTACCTTAGCAAAGCTTATTTTACGATAGACCTTAGAATAGTGATTAATTTATTGATTTGATATTAAATACATCATCAACATTACAACCCCAAGAACACAAGGGTCCTAGACCTCCACTGCTGAAGTCCTGAGAAAGAGTCCTATACTTGATATTTATTTGATGTATAGATTTCGAAATGTTAATATTCGACAGAGAACAAAAGTTACTGACATAGCTTTTAAAAATAACAAGCTAAAACAAAATATGTGGCAGTGGGCCGCATCTGCCGGAGAACCGACGAACGATGGGGCAAACGGATTCTACAGTGAAGACCACGTGCAAGAAGATGGGACGATGACGAAATGGACGGATGGCCTGAAGGAGGTCGCTGATGAAGGTCGAATGGGGGTGGCAAAAGATCGCGTTAAGTGGCGATCCTTGTAGGAGGTCTACATCCAGCAGTAGAGAGATACAGGCTTATGATGGTAATGACTGGCTTATTGACCTACAGTAGGATCTTAATAAAGTTAGCCACAATTTATCATTTCTGTTTCTTAATCATTGTCAATTGTGATGCTTTTAAATATCTCACCAAAAAATAATGACCGGATATCGAACCCGAAACCTCCAAATTGCGGTTTTATTAACTTCGCTTAATTGTAATTGATACTGCACAGAAATCAAAGGTCCACCCGAAACCAGTTCTTTTAGAATGTAAATATTTATCTTTCAATAAAAAAGCTTCCTCCGAGTTTAAGGCCAATTCACTTTGTACATTACGTAACGTTATGTAGTCAGTATTTATTTGTACGTAATAGTAATTCTCGAATGTTATCATTGGTATATACAGATAGGCCTTACCTGATATGAAACGTTCCCGTGAAACTAATCTAAATCGTAAAAGGCTATTAGTTGGTAGACGCAACTGATTGGTCGATTCGTATTGCGCCTTGTTGGTACGTGCAACAGCACGTTTTCAAAGTGCTTTTAGTATTAAATAGGTTATCTACACCGATACTTTTATATACTAGTTGTTTAGCCCGGTTTTTCGGTAATGTAGATATTATATAGACGGTCAACTTTGTATATAAAATATGGATGTAGATAAACTAGACAAGGTAACTTGTCGATGTCTGTAGCGTACCAAACTCGAAAAACATTACCTTTTTGGTTCACTTCCCTTGTGAGATTCTTCTTAGTCGCTACACTCTTGGCAGAGTAGTCGTGGTGGCCATTTTAATGCTAGTAGCATGTTTAACAAGCCGTTGCCACTCATTTCGGACGCAGTTCTAGTCCCCTTACCCCTTGGATAGGCAGATACTATTGAGCGCCATTTGACACCATCACGACATACCTCTTTTTTATACTAGCATGACATGTGACCTTGGGCCCACCTGATGGTAAGTGGCGCGCAAGGTCCATGAATGTTAGCAACTGAAGTCAGACACTTGTAACTTCCATCAGTACCTAACACTATGCCGGCTTGACTAGATGCTTTTTCACACTTCGCTTCAAGGACTCCAAGTTATAGGAAAGTGGAAACACAGAGGCTGAAAGAGCATTCCACATCTTTATCTTACGACAGATGTATGAGTCCCCAAATTTATACGTACGCGTAGGGATGGTGACTACGGTATGTGGGTGCATATTCTGGCCTATGTGTGTGGTTCGGTTGCGGAATGGAGAGGTAGGGATTAGGTTATAGAGTTCTTCGGAGCACTCACCATAGTATAGCCGGTAGAACACGTTTAGAGAAGCCACATCTCGGCGAAGCTGCAGGGATTCGAGAGATAGATCCAGATATAGTGACATCGTCCACAATTCGAACAGCTCGCCTCTGTAGGACATTGAGAGCATCTGTGAGGTACTTGGCGGAGCCAAAGGTGAGAACAGTATTCTATACAAACTCTTTCGCTTGGTCGACATCATCACCTTTAGCCATGTTCTATTTATTTGATCGTGATTCTGAAAGGACTCTTTTACCCATAACATTCACATCGGAGCATGCCTTTCCTTATTTTTGTCCCTATGCTTTCTTTTATAATCTTTTGCGTATTTCGTCGTTGCGCCCGCCAAAGTGACGCAAATCCGACATAACACATTCTACTGCATAACTACTCTCATGCGTATTCGGACATATCCACGTCTCGCTTTCATACATTAAAATACATTGTTATGTTTATTTCTTCACTCGACAAAGAACACTATGTATATTTGATAACACGGTAACTGAGAGTGGCTGTGCGTAGATAAGGCATAGGTTAACAAAACGCAAGTGTTATACGTAATATTTAAACAACGGACGGACGTGCTTTATCATAGTTTCTTGACGATTCTGTCACTGTTATGACTTACACTCATAACTTACTTGAACCTAAATTTTGTTTATTTTCAGCTTTCATAGAAGACAAATTTCTAAGCATTCCATGGATTCACCGTGCGGGTGCCGGGTCCATCGTGTGTGGGTAAGAGATGAGAAGAATGGTGTCTCGGGCTTGCGACCGACAATTGGCTGGTTTAAGAAAAGGAGGCCTCCTTTTTTTTTTCTATTGCGCGATAATACGCTCACCATCCACCATTCTACTTCTCTCCCTACCCAACCAAATACTGTATGATTCCGTTAATGCCGTCTTGGAAGCTCGTTCCATAAATGTATTGACGGCAGACCTGCTTAGGCCCAATTCTTTCAGTAAGTGATGCAAAGATTTTGCTGGAACTCCTCTTGCACCAACTTCCACTGCGTAAAGCTGAGTCTTGAACCCGTTCCTGATCATTTCTTCTGTGAGATCATAATATTTATTCGACTTCATGTTGTGGTCTTTTGGAATATTTGATTCCCACGGAACGGTAAGTTCAATAAGGATAACTTTTTTCAAGTTCCGAGAAAACACTAAGATGTCTGGCCTATAGGCTGATACAGCTAGTTCACCTGGGATCCTATAGTGGTGTTCAAATGTATCCATGAGAATTTTCCAGTCTGATGCGGCGCCAAGGATCGAGGTGGGCTTGCATTTAGTTTTCGTGCTTTGCCCTTCCTTTACAAATGTGGTCAAAGTTTTATTTGTAGTCAGTCCCTTTCTGGCTCTTGCAATAGAAAGACTTACTGCTTCACGGATAACACCTAGGACTTTGTCATGTCGGCGTGAGTAATAGCCCTTTTCTAGGAGAGTAACGCACCCTACAAGTGTGTGTCTAGCAGTTCCTATGGCAGCACCACACAATGTACAGTTCTTTTCCGTAGCTTTTCCCCACCTTACCAGATTACTCTGGTCCGGGAGGGACATTTGAAAAGCGTTTAGGTAGAACTTTAGCAACGCCGGAGACCAATCGTACATTAGTGTGCGCCACTTTAGGGCTGGAGGGATGCAAAAATCGCCCAAAGTTAGCCAGTCATTTTGAACTTCTAGAGTCATCGCGTGCACTCTGTATTCATGCTCTTCATCTTTCCTGAGGAAGGATTTTATAACCTCTTTGTCACTTTCTTTTTTCTTCCAGCCAATGCCTCTTTTGTCAGTCTGGGCACCTGTCATGAATTTCTTGAAGAATAGTAGTCTCGGTTCCATATCTGAGACCAGAGGGTCTCTTGGAAGGGATGAAATTGTATTATCCTGGGAGCTGGTTAGAATTTGATATTTGCTTATACGTAGATGTTTGTATAATTCAGATGGTCTTTTCAGATCCATTCCGAAGTTTCTCCGTCCTCTAAAGAATGTTGAGGAGTCAGCACCCTGGGCTAATCCAAGCCAAGACTTCAATGTTCTTATGACGTCCGCGTCCAGACTTGATAGTAGGCTTTTGTTGAAATCATATACTAGGAAAGGCCAAGTGAGGCGAGATGCTAAGTAGTTGTCATATATCCAAGCTTTTTTGACATTGCTTATAGGCTGTTGAGTAACCCTATTCATGTCGTCAGTGACTTGTTTTACAACTACTTCTAGGGATGGTGTTTTTCCCTGAAAATTTATCCTTCTGCCAAGAAATTTAAAGGGCATGGTTTCATTTACCGGAGCTATTCTCTGCCCTGCTATACTCAGTCCAGGATCATAAGACGTAAATGTAGTGTTTCGCCTAGCCAGACATAGGCTGAAGCATTTTGATGGTTTCGTTCTCATTCCCTTTGTCCATGAGCAGAAATCATCCACTATTTTCAGCAAGCCCTGGCATTGCTTGGGATAATGGCATAGTATATTTACGTTTTATGTAAATATATAAAAATAAAATGAATAACTAAACTAATAATATAATAAAAATATTACTCACATAACCTAATTTATATTTAAAAATATACATTATTTGTAAGTATTAGTATAAATTAATATTTTATAGTATCTCTCATTATCTATCATTTATATTTTTTTTTTTGGCACTCTGCCTGAAATTGGTTACATTTCACAAAGGTTAGCTGGTAGAAGATGCCTTAAGGCATAAAGCTCGCCTATGCGCTTAGTTTTAAGTTATTTAACTTTGTGCAATAAAGAATTTTTATTATTATTAATAAAACACTAGCTGAAGGAGAATTAAAAAGCCTTCGTAACAAAAGGGCATGTATGAAGAGGTTGATGAATGTCGATGAAGCGAAAGAGGTATGTCGTGATCGTGTCAAGTGGCGCTCAATTGTCTCTGCCTACCCCGTAAGGGATCTGGCGTGAAGATATGTATTATTATTATTCTAATTCATTTTATTTGATAAAAAAATTAATTATATTTTATTTTTTTATTTGTGAGTAGGTGGTAAGCGGACTGATGGTGGTAATTTGCCCAGCCTGCCGGGGCGGGAAAGTATACAGTAGTAGAAGAGTCTTCTCGGCGGGATCAGGATCGAATAGTCGTCGTGCTCAGTCAAGCCGGCATATTGTTAGGGACTGATGTCAGTCATGAGTGTCTGATACCAGTTGCTAACATTCATGAACCTCGCACGCCATTTACCATCAGGTGGGCTCAAGGTCATATGTCGTGCTATTATTAAAAAACTGTTTGCAAAAATGCCCACCTTTAATTTTTCACACTCGTTTAACCTGGAACTAAAATTCTAATGCATCGACCTAGGGTTTATTTTAATTTCGTCTGTGATTATTTGCTTTAAATCTTCGTGTCCAGGATGCAAAGATTTTTACAATTCATTACAATAAAGAGTTACGCACAAAAAATACGTTAATAAACCTCCATCTGCGAATTGCAATTATTTCCTTTTTCCATTAATCAGAATGTATTAAATTAATCAATACCACTAACGGCTAATAACATAATAAATTCCAGGCAAGTACAATAATGACAGCTAAGACACATCTGTGATTAAATGAAATGCTATAAAACTTTACGACTATTCTACTCAGGTAGGTTATAGTCATGGACGTAATATTTTATAAGTAAATAAAAGTATTTGACTCAAAATATTATTGTAATAGATAACAAACATTTTTTTAAAATCGAAGTAAGATAGTATACAAATTGATTAGGATATTTTTGCTGAAAGCCTAATTTGCACTTTGTATGACACATGGTTGTAGATTGTAAAGAACAATTCTGTCTAGCTGTGGTTTTGCTTGATATTTAGCATTCATTCTATACAGCAAATATAAAAATTAATAATTTAGTAAGCAATACCAATGATAGATAGAATATTAGATAGATAGATAAATGGGGTGTATCAGGCAAAGCTTTTTGTAGATGTCGCTAGCGGCATTGGCACCTTGTTTATACCTATAACGCATCATTTTTAAAATGTTTTTGTAGTTTTTTTTATTTTCATAACAGAAAAATGTGTTTTCTCTTAACGTTACCTACCTTAAAAGACGAATTAGTAAAGCGATCACCGTCTTTAAAAAGAAAAAAGGATTAATTAATAGAACGGCATTTTTGAGATCATCATATCTTTGATTTTGCATGGAAATCTCGATTTGTACACTTAAAAGCTGCTCACTTCGGCATAATATCCAGAAAATAATAAATTACGTAAGAAAAATACAAGTTTTCTATGCATCTGACAGTTCTATTAGGTACCATCTATCATGCGCCATCTATAGTGATAAAAAGTTAGTGATACACCCCATTCAACATTGTACAGAAAATTAAATGATTTACAGTAAATTGGCGAGCTTAATGTCTATAAACATTATCTTACAGCTAACTTTTAGGAGAAGTGAGCAGGGATTGTGGGTGCATGACCGCTAATGTTTAATAAATATTTCTATTGAGAAAATTACTTATAACTGAAAATAAATAATGTAAGGTACATGTCTACCGATATATACAAAATAATACATAAGTTTACTTACTACTATACTATATAAAAAATAAAAAAAACATATATATATATATATAAATGTAAATGTACAAATAATACAATCTATAATACGGAGTTATGTAGATTCGTCTTGCTTTTTATATAAGAGTTAGGTAAGCAAATTTTTAAAACTAATTATGATAGTGCTTTACAAAAATAAATAGGTAGTAGTAGTAGAGCTGCTGATACTGTATGAGAATTTGAACATCTGCTGGAAGAATGTGGCGGAAATTTAAGTTGATCATTGGACGAGGAGCGAAGAGAACTGTACGTGTCACACAAAAATTAGAAACGATATTTGCTTTGGCCTATAATAGACTAATGTATGTATGTAGTTGACATTTGTATAACTAATATATGTTACGTATACCTTGAATTTTATGGCCAGAACGTTACATTTTCTAGAAAAACTAGTAAAGCACATGTTTGTCAAATCCATCCAAAAGCATAATAATAATAATAAAATTATTAATTGCACACAATCTATACGAAATAAAAAGATGTACATAGGCGAGCATAATACCATGAAGGTATTCTCTACCAGCTAACCTTTGGGAGAGTAGTAGATTTATATGATGGGTGCATAGTCTGAGATTTTTTAAGTATATATATATATTGGAATTAAATATATTTTTATTAAATATTATACCAATATCTACTTACTCGTAAATAATCTTTGACACTTACAGTGTCCGTTATAGTTAATGGATTCCTTATAACAAAAATCCAATTATTATTATTAGCTATAATTAATTGAAGTAATCAGAATTAAATAATTAAGAACATAAAAATATAAATACTTTATGTAATACATATTACATAAATTCGACCTACACAAATACTTGTATACTTAAATACAATCCATATAAATAAATTTAATAAATACTAATATGTCAAGATGTCGAGATTAGGGTTCATTTTGTTTTTTAGGAAGTGTGAAAATAATAGTTTTTTAAATATATTTAAAGACGGAGCCTGTTTGATAAATAGAGGTAGTCTGTTCCATTGACGAGCTGCAGACACGGTAAGAGAATCTGAATATCTGCTGGAATAATGAAGAGGTATAGAAAGTTGGTTGTTTTGTCCGAAGAACGAAGAGGAGGAGGAAGGAGTGAGTCCTTATAATTATGTCTACGGTAATAAGATATAAATTAAAACCGAACAACACAATTATTGCTATTTTATTAACGTTCATAATTATTTTAAATGCAAGGTTGGCAGGTTTCTTGGTACCATTACCAACAAACGTACATCCTACAGGCCAAGATAGTGCTTACAGTGTGGCCGCTAAGAGAATGTGTTTCTGACAGCTCTCGAATCGCTACAGCTTCGCCGAGATGTAGCTTACCTAAGTGTGTTCTACAAGTTATACCACGGCGAGATCTGTCGTGCGCTAAGGATTGCTCTCCTGTTTCCACTTTTCTATAACCTAGAGTCCTTGAAGTGAAGTGTGAAAAAGCATCTTAACAGGCCGGCATAATGGACTGATGTCGGTCGATGTCGTCTGCAGTAGCTGGCGTCGCGTTGGTTGCTCCTCGTTGCAGTTGGACCTCGCGTATATCTTACATAATTCTTTTAATATTAAAACTCCTTCTGCAAAACGATTATATAAATTTCTAGGCTCTCTATTATATAATAAAATCAATAAAATATGTAATATATATCATCTTAATAAAACTGATTGCAAAAGGGTGGTGTTCAGCTGGTTACAATCATTAAATTATAATGATCTGGAAAATCTTTTGTGTGTAATTGAATAATAATGTGTATTTTGTGGAATAAGTAAATAGACAAAGATTTTATTGTAATAATAGTATATTTGCAAATATATTAGGTCTGGATAAAAGCATTTATGTACAAATTCATGGAAGACACTGACTCCTGAAACACACACAAATAGTTCGGGAGTCAGAGTATGCTAAAATTATATACAAAGCATTGATCAATTTGACTGTTCCAAATGTATATTGTATAGTTTTTTAAAACAATAAAGTTTATTATTATTATAAAAAAATGCCTGTAATATGTTTACGTGAATAAAGATATTTTGAACATGTCGTGATAGATAGATAACTAGAACAAAACAGCTAACAAATAATTACAATGATAGAAAATCACATTGCACTCGTACATACTATTTATGCATTTCAGAAATGCATTTTCTCAGCAGCTGGACTGTAGTGTTAGCTTAGATTTAACTTACAGATGCAAAAATACAATTAATTACTTAATATATTCAGTAATATAAATAAATAAAATCAACAAAAACTATTTTTAATAATTATTTTTATACTAGCGCGACATGTGACCTTGATCCCACCTGATGGTAAGTGGTGCGCAAGGTACATGAATGTTAGCGACTGGAATCAGACACTCATGACTGACATCAGTTCCTAAAACTATGGCTGCTATGACTGGGCATAACGGCAATTCAAGCCTGTGGGTACAATTGACTAGGTTTATACTTCCTCGCCTCGGCAGACTGGATAATTTACTTACGCCAGTAATCAGTACGCCTACCACCTGCATCTTTGTCGTTCTCGTTAAAAGAATGTGCCATTTGCAATGTAAAGTCAAATGTCAACTTTTACTTTCAAGGAAAACTAATATTGTAAGTTTGCCATAGTGATATACAATACATAACACCGCTTGAAACTATAAACTAAAATATAATACTATAAACGTTTTAAGGGCGCTAGAGCAAGTAGTAATTCTAAATTTTTAATATTAAAATATGGATCGCAATCTAAGTAACTAATAAATATGAAATGAAATATTTTATTTGCTCAAAAACACATGGTTAGAGATTCGAGTATGGTCTCAGTTGTTATAGACAACTCACATGTTTCGCCAGTGACGGCATGCTAAATTTTATACAACTATTATAAAAAATGTTTATTTACAAATTCAGAAACATTGGCACAGTCTTCTAAATCATAAATAATAATTGGTCCAATAGGTTTCAATGTCAAATATAATTCATTAAATTCTAGATGTCTATTTATTTATTTATATAGTACACACAGCAGTACATATATTATCACACACATAACATAGTATAATTTTAACTTATCTAATATATGTACCAATTAGGTGTCACAATAATTTAGGTGACACAGCATTCACCAATGTAAAAAGAAGAAGAAGAAATTAAAAACTTATTACTGTTAAAACAAAAAAAAAAAATTACAAAAACTATCAAATTTACAAAATAAAAATATGACTTCTAAAATAAAATTATACATTTTGCTCTTTTTTAATAGAACTAATAAGAAAACATAAAAATTTACCTTAAAAAAACGAAAACAAAACACTTGTTAAATAAATTATAAGCTACTCAAATATTGATGGTTTGAAATGTTCGAGAACATTTTTTCTGAATACATTGTAACGGTCATGAAATATGTCTATATCATTATTGGCACTACAGAGACTACTGTAGGTGATGCACATTCGGGATGTTGACGAATGTGCATCACCTTCACATTAGTTCTTGAGGGAGGACAGCACAGGATCTTGGTTATAGGACGACGTGGAATATTATAGGGCACTGTCAGGGAAATGTGTTGCAAGAGTTCGATACATCCAGTCTGGCCATTGACAATTTTATTTAAATGTCAATTGTATTGCGTAATTAATATTAGTCAGGTACATAATTTTCTTTTCTATCATTTGAGAAGTCATTTACGGAGTAATAACACCGTTCATTTAACCACTTTCGGAGTATTTTTTTAAACCGTCGAATTGGTAGCTGTTTAATATTTTCCGGATGAAGATGACGTGTATTTTTATCATTAGATTATTGTGACTCAAACTGTCAGACAAGATGGCGTTAAGATCGGGAAATACAGGATTAGACTAAGTTAGTTAAAAGCAAAATATTAGCTTTGCGTCACTCCTTAGCTTATTTCATACTTTAAAGAATTGACTTACTTAGGACTGGGCATTCGTACAATTATTTTGATCATAGACGTAGGATGGTCATTTCATACCATGGTTTAAGCACACCGGATGAGTACCCGTGAAGTCGTGAGCTGTGATGACGCGGTTGTTAAAACGTAAGCCACAAAAAAAATATGTTAAAAATATTTTTATGTACGAGTAGTTAATACTCAATCAATCACGACTATCCTACCTATAAATTAAAAGCTACCTACATAATAAAATTAAAAATAAACTAAACTATAAATAAAAAATGTCCTCTAGAGACGTCTCATCCGAGATAGTCCCAAGGAGACTAGCAACATTTCCCCTCTGTATAGCGAGGCTAATACGTTGGCAGAAATAATTGCCAGGTGGAGGAGACAGGACTCCAGACCTTTCTGTCAGCCGCTTTGACAACTCCTTGGCCAAGCGCCTCGCTGACGGTCCCCATGGGTCCATCGTCTCGACCCCAAACGGCGCAAATTCGTAACCGGAACCAAGGTTGGCATATTTGCGCAATTTGAGGTTCTCCGCAGAAAAAGCCGCTCTCCCCGCGCCTGACGAAGACGCCTGGATGTGAGATAGAGCTAATGTGTCTACCTAGACCTAGAGACCTGCCAAGTTTCCACGGCCCAACAGTAATTCCGTCGGGTCTCTTGCCATCGCTCCGCACAATCCCAGATGGTTTTAAGATTGCGGGTACACCAGCAGTGACAAGAGCCCTTCGGATGATGTCGTTGAGAGCCGCGTGAAGAGGAATGCGGCCAGCACTTCTAGCACAAGAAGTGCTGGTGCACCTATTAAGTGCTATTATTGCTAGTGAGAGCAGTAGCTCTAGCACGCAAAAACTTTCAAGTTTTACTTCCGAGGTGTGTAATAAAGTTATAGTTCCATTGGTCGTACCTTATATAAGGAATACTTCGTGTTCTCGATTCGATAACAAAATTTGTGCATGCTAGACCTACAGAACAGTAATGTTGAACTATATTGGTATTTGTCTTGTAGCCTTGGTTGAAAAAGTAAGACATGATACTGTATAAGAATTTGAACATCTGTTGAAAGAATGTCTGCCCCTACTATTACTAACCCTAGTATTATATTTAGTGGTATATTTATTTGGCAACGTTTCTTACAATCGTTTGCACCTAGCCTCATGACTGTAATGTTCTGTATTGTCCCAAAGGTTGGCGGCTAAATAATAGTGCAATAAAGTTTTAAATAAATAAATATTGGTCTTTCGCAAGAGTCTCGCATAACTCTTCTTGTCTTTTCTTACTTTACTTACTTATATGCTAAAAAAATATTTTTTTTAGGGAATTGTTTTTTTTCTTCAAATTATCTGTTCCAAATTTAATGTAAATTAGACCAGTAGTTTTTTAGATAGTAGTTTCACAAAGTAGGTACAATAAGAAACAAATATATAATTTAAGTCGAAGCAAGAGTCTTGTGAGACTCTTACGCATTCGTTCATTCATTACAGCCCCTAGAACAAAGCGTCCTAGACCTCCACTGCTGGAGATGGGCCTTCCAGAACATATATCTGGAGAATTTGGCCTATACTCACCACGCTGGCCAGACGGCTTGTTGAGGATATGTTGACAATTTTTAATGACAATTTATTAACGATTTCACAAGTTGGTATTAGTGGAACCGAGGCACGGGAACGCTGGTGTTGTAAATCTATGACAAATGTACGTAATAAAAGTGTATTTATCATTGGTACATGCCGGGTGGGTTTGAACCGGCCTTTGTAGGATTTAAGGAACGCGTTCTTACAACCGAGCCACCACCGCGCCATCTTACGCATGACCAAGTGTAATTACCAATACCAACACCAGACAACACTACACCACAGTGATGTTTCGCGATATTACGAGTACCATATGAACGAGCTAGCTAATGGTAATTACATTAGTCCATGTTTTAAAGATAATTGTTTCATCACTTTTTGGATTAGCACTTTGTTTTGTGTGTAATTATTATCCTTTATAATTAGTTTGTTATTTATAAGATTACAAGCGCACATATTTCTTTAAGAATAAAGATTGTGATTTATTATACTTATTTATTTATTAATTTATTTCCACAGCAAATTATAGAACATAAAGGTTAATATATAAGTGAGTCTATACATTGGCCAAATTAGGAAACATACTTTATTATTGATAACACCTCAATTCGAATCAATTCGTTTATTTTGCAAGTATGCATAGGACAAAAAGATATGTATTCTGCACTTTTACACGTCAATTTTTACAATATTGATATAAAACGACATAATTTTACAGTACATAACAACCATCATTTGGAAAGAGAAACAATAAAATAACAAAATTATAAATACAGAATAACGCTTAACATTATAGCTGTCAATGTCAACCTAAGTGTCAAAGAAACGGAGGAAAAACGGAAGAGATAAAACTAAAAATCTAAAATTAAATAAAAAAAAATAAAGTCTTGGCTGCCCTACAGAAAAGTGTACCCTAACAGTAAGTGAGATGTGGTGTAGGAATGACAGCATCATCGCAGACTGTACCAACAACCAGGATTTAGTATTAAACGTACCATCTAATACTAATATTTTATTATATGTATTTGTCTATTTTCTCTATTATCCCATACGTAAGAGAGAGATATAAAGTAATAGATCCAGGGTACAAATCCCGGCCGCCAATACTCCCATCAGAACGCGGCGAACGAGTGCCTTCACTCCGTAGCCACGACTCAGACTTAGCTGTAAAGGCACACAGGGCCAACAGTGAGATAGAGACGGTTTATAGGATTTTAGTCCGTAGGCGCCCCGGGGCTTCACTAGGAAGCTTCACGGATGAGTCGAGCATGCGACCCCCACCCGCGTTGGCCCTTCAGGCAGGGGGCGTATCATTGATGATTTATTGATTCACCGTTTAAGAAAAAAAAAAAAAACTCATCAGAGCTAACGCAGCGCTACCAGTTCCATAGAGGTGTAGTGTGGGATGTGCATATGAGTACTGTGGTGCTTACAAAAATATTAGTTGACATAAACTTAATACGGATTTGTCATATTACTCATTACAGCCCCTAGAACACAGAGTCCCAGTCCTCCACAGTTGGAGAATTTGGCCTCAACTTGCCACGCGCTGTCCAGACCGGTTGGCAAGAGTTGTTATCATTTTGGTAAGGTTTTTAAGAAGGAGCATAGTTAATTACACACATCAAAAAAGTCTAGGGATCAAGCATGTTTATGCGGATTTCTTGTGATTGAGATGTGGCTTTGTAATAAATTTATGATTTTATAAATTTATATGGATCCTTTTTGGTGCATTTCATAATTTAAAACAGGAACTGTCAATCAAATTCGAGTAAAAGATGAAAATCAGCTGTCAATATTTTCCCTATAAAAACATAAGACGCATTGAAGACATTATTAGTGCTACTGTTTCCCTACTACTGATTAAAACCAACGTTATTATGGAGCGGCGACGTCATTTAAGCAGGGAAGAAATGATCAGAGCCGTGGGAATGATAGAAGCTGGTTCCCGGCAACGTACTGTGGCTTTAGCTCTGAATACAAGTCAGAGTGTTATCAGTCGACTTTGGACACGTTACCGAACCACTGGTACCGTGGCTGAGCGCCATGGAGGACGGTATCGCTGCACCACACGGAGACAAGACCGATACATTCAAATCACAGCTCGAAGAACTCCAACAATAACCGCCATGATGTTAGCCGTGAGCCTTCATCGCTCTTCAGGGAACTTAATTAGCGACCAAACAGTCAGAAACCGCTTGCATGAAGTGAACCTTCATTCCCGAAGACCGCTACGGGTACCACCTATAGCAATGCACAATCGTAGGACTCGATATCAATGGGCTCTTGAACACAGAAATTGGACAGAAGAACAATGGCGTTTCGTGTGCTTTTCTGATGAGTCTCGTTTTGGTATGAGGCCGGATACAAGACGTATACGACACTGGAGAACCCCTGGACGCCAACAGCGATTAAAATCCTGCCAGGAAGTCCATCCTTATAGTGGTGGAACCATCATGGTATGGGCGGGTATTTCGATCGGCGGAAGAACTGAGTTGATTTGGATCAGAGGCAACCTCAACGCTCAAATTTATGCTGAGACGGTTGTATCAGACGTCATCGTTCCTCTACAAGTGCATATCGGTCCCTTATTTCAGTTAATGCATGATAATGCACGACCGCACACCGCAAGAGTTGTAAGACAGACTCTCGCCGCAGCTAACATCAATGTCCTGCCCTGGCCTGCTCAGTCGCCAGACTTGAACCCGATTGAGCATGCATGGGATATTCTTCAGAGAAGAGCTCTGCCGAATATGGAGGGTATCCAGTCGCAAGAAGACCTTTTTTTGTTGTTGCAACGAACATGGGCGGCCATTCCACAGCGTGATTTGGATGAACTCATTTTGAGTATGCCAAACCGATGTTCTTGTGTTGTTAGTGTTCGCGGTAGAAACACGGATTATTAATTGTTTAAGTTACCCAATAAAATTAAAAAAAAAACTGTTATTTCAGTCTTTTTTTCGAACTTTAATGTTAGTGGTTCAAATGTCAAAAATCCCTTTATTAGGAAAATGGCAATTTTTTTTACTAATGCAAAGGTGACTTGGTTTATCGTTACTGTAGACAAACGAAAACATTTTATTTGATCAATCCTTAAAGAAAATTTTAATGAATATCAATCAGGAGAAAAGTTATTGCAAAAATATATGTTGATCCCTAGACACTTTTGATGTGTGTATTTTACTAATCATGGTTTGACAATGATTGACAGCAAAGAAGAGCCTTCATCGTTACAATATAAATTCTATTTAAATTAAGGTATTAAGGTTTTTATCATATGTGACGCTAATACAAAATGTCACTTTAATAGCTATAATCATTAAAAGCCAATTAATGACCCCTTTTAACCAGAATCTTACATCCTCGAATACGTTTTGTAAATTTCCACAAATGTCATATCATCTTTGGAAAATTGGGTAAAACCCGCTTTGTCAATAAGATAGCTTTTTAGTTGTAGCGCTTACCTGATGGTAAGTGGCGCGCAAGGTCCATGAATATTAGCAACTGGAATCAGACACTATGCCGGCTTGACTGGGCATCACGGCAATTTCAGCCTGATCCCGAAACGTGTGGATACACTCTACAGGGTTTATTGGAACGAACGGTAGATACTTCCCCGCTCCGGCAAGACTGGGCAAATTACCACCATCAGTACCACCTATTTGTTGTTCTCGTTGAAAGTATGTGCCATTTGCAATGATGTCAAATGCCAATTTTTACTTTCAAGGAGTACTAATATTGTAAGCTTACCATTGTGATATTTGTATAAGTAAAAATATCACCTCTTGAAACAAGTATTACTTAGCAAGACTTAATTAGCATATTTATTGCATTTATTGATTGTCTGAATTAGAGTTACTTGATATATTATTGTTCAAAGGCCATATTAGATAATAGATAATAAAATATTGCAAGTGGTTATTGCCTTTAGGTAGGTACAGTTGACCAGACCAAGAAAGTGGTTATCAGTTTAGTTAGACAAACCTTTCTTTACATACATACATATCTTCACGCCAGATCCCTTGCGGGGTAGGCAGAGACAATTGAGCGCCATTTGACACGATCACGACATACTTCTTTCGCTTCGTCGACATTCATTAACCTCTTCATACATGCCCTTTGGTTACGAAGACTTTTTAATGCACCTTCAGTCAGTGTTTTATTTATTTGATCGTGATATGTGAGTCTCGGTCTGCCAGGGCCTCTTTTACCCACAACTTTCGCATTATATATCTGGTTCGTCAATCTTTCATCGCTCATCCTTTCAACATGCCCGAACCATCGTAGCATGCCTTTCCTTATTTTTATCCCTATGCTTTCCTTCATACCAACCCTTTTCCGTATTTCGACGTTACGTATGCGGTCCGCCAAAGTGACGCCACATATCCGCCGCAACGACCGCATTTCTACTGCATTAACCCTACTCTCATGCGTATTCTGACGTATCCACGTCTCGCTTCCATACATCAGTGTTGGTACCAACATGACATTGTGTATGGCGAGCCGAGCTTTGTCACTGACATTTCGACCCCAGGGCACCGTTAACACTATTTCCCGCGTTCACTCTTCTTTCAACGTCCCTATCGTACTTCCCATCTGCAGTGAAAACACTGCCCAGATATATAATTTCATTTACTTGTTCTGGAGTTTCATTATCAATCTTTATCGTCACGGTTGTCATTCTTCTTCTTTCAAACACTAGTACCTTGGTTTTTCTCGCATTCAAACGGAGTCCTTTTTCTGCACATCCCTCCTTAATTCTTGTGACTAGTGATTGCAGTTGTTGTTCGGACGATGCCATAAGAACAGCATCATCTGCATAAAGCAGGCAGTTCACCACTCGATCACTCATCTTTATCCCACAGTCACTATCTCTCACTCTTTTTAAGCATTTGTCGAGATATAGAGTGAATAATCTAGGAGAAAGCACACAACCCTGTTTGACGCCCATTTGGGATTTATATTTACAATATTAAGTTCGAATGACCGTACTATTTTCAAAAGAAAATCAACCTTATTGTTAGATGCCGTGCAAATAAAACTCAACCGTATGGTAGACTACTTTTTTGGTCGATCGTACCTAAGATCGATCTCTCGCGTGCTTTCCCGTGATAGTCCCGTGAGCACTTGCAGGGTGTTATCTTTCTTAAATATTTTTCAAGTCTGAATGCAAATTATATTGTATATATATATTTTATTTAAAAAAAATACAGCTTTTATATTAAACATATAAACAAAGTAGCAATAGTGGAACTAGATTTAAATTAATAGTGCAATTGAACTGTGACTAGCAAAAGAATAATAATAATAAATAAAGTGAAAACCAATAGGATAATGATTATTTACCTATAACAAAATGAATGAATGAGAGGCAGGAGCAAAATTATACTATATATACGAGTATAGCAGTATTCGTATATTAGCAAGCGAAGTGGTATTGTGTTGTGATAGTCTATTAACTTTCTAGAAGATAAAATTACGGATCGAGCTAGGGTGTCGACACAAGGTTAATCTATTGAGAGTTTTACTATCACTGCAAGAGATCCCGGACGGTTCATGAATCGGGTCCTGGCGGTAATCGAAGTCCATTCTTGACAGAATTGTGCGGAAGGCCGTGATCGCTAAGCTGATCAACGCTGCTACGACATGAACAAATATATTAAATGCTCTCCCCTAAGCAAATAGGTATTACCTCTGGTCTGATTGTCTGCTCCGGTGACAGAAGGTTCTTTCCTCGCTTAGAGACTCAAAATAGCGATGTAGCGGGGAAATGCAGCGCCATACCATACTGCGCGGACACGATTTATATTTAAATTACGTTTTTTAAGTACTTAATGATTTTATTTCAGTTTAGTTTTCATATGGAGTAATAGTTTAGTTTCTATTAAGTTTAAATATATATATGTATATATTTTAATGTATTGTGTATAAAAATAATATACCTACAATATTGCGAATAATTATTACGTATACGAGTAGTTACAATAAATTTATAGGTACTTAAAGGAATCACTAAAACTATTAATCCCAAAAAAATGTTAAAGGTATTTTAAACAAAATTGAAAGTTTTAATTGTTTCCAGGAGCACTAAAATGGTCAAAAGCATCCGCCGAAAATTTAAGATAAAAGAAAAAATGAGTAGCAAATGTTGTAAATGTTTATTACGGAAGCAAGTCGTCGGTGCCGATTGAAACAAATTCACTTTCACATTTCTTTACAAATTGCCATAAAAAAAACCTAATTATGCAATAGAATAAAAAAAATATAGAACAAGGACGTCGAAGGCTTTGTTTGACCTGTTTTGTCAAAAGAAAACGAAAGGAATTCTCGGATCGACTTTGTCCCCAAAACAAAAGTGTTATTGTTTATGAGTATGGAACAATCGTTTCTTTTATACTCTGTTTGTGTTATGCAAATTAAATCATTTGAAATAACAACACGTTTAGTTTTAGCGCAAATGACGACTCCATGGACTTTGATGTGCGGCGAAAATTTGTTTTTTTAGTGTAAAGATTGAAAAGAAGAAGAGAAACTATTATCAATTACAAAGTATCATCACGACCTTTCGGCTTTACTACAAGCCAAGTGGCAAGCTCGTCGATGTCTCTAGCGTACCAAACTCGAGATATACCACGAATAAATTAAATAAATTATTGTGTCCCATCCAGGAATCCAACCCGGCACCTCCGCATCTAAATCCACGGACTTAACCGCTAGAGCATGGAGGCAGTCTATTGTTATATATTTGATTTAATTTGATCATTTATTACAGCCCCTAGAACACAGCGTCCTAGACCTCCGCTGTTGGAGATGGGCCATACTCGTATATCTGGAGTATTTGGCCTACACTCGCCACGCATTTTTAAGGCAATTTATTAACGATTCCACGAGTTGGTATTAGTGGAACCAGTAGCCCTAACCAGTATTCTGTTACTTAGTCGCAACCGTTATTAGTGGATTTCGTTATTTACGTCAGAGATTGCGTCATAATTACAAAATATTATGTAATTCTCAACTCTATAAGCGATTGACCTTGGCAGCGGCCGTGCAAATATGAACTTAAATAGCGTGATATATAAAGTTAGCGGATTCCATTATATAACGTTTGCGCTTAAGTAACAGAATAGGGCTGCTGGACCGAACGGCTTTTAAAGTGCTCTCCTAGGCAAGGAAACTGTGGTGTTGTAAACCTTTAACAAATGCACGTAAGAAAGGGGTATTTCCCATTGGTAAAAAAAAACATGCCGGGAGTAGGATTTTAAGGACAGCGTTCTTTCAACATGACATAGTCTCAAATGTGCGTTTTTTTTTTTGTTTTTTTTTTTTTATACTGAGCACGACATGTGACACCGCTCCCACCTGATGGTAAGCGGTACGCGAGGTCCAAGAATGGGAGCAACTGACGCCAGCCTCAGACGACCGACATCAGTCCCTACCACTATGCCGGCCTATAAAGATGCTTTTTCACACTTCGTTTGAAGGACTCCAGGTTATAGGAGTTTGCCCGTGCAGTTTGTCTTAAGACGGTTGTTACATTTCGCAATTCTATCGCTCGCTCGCATAAATGGCAATAGATAATAAAGTTAATATTCGTATATATTTAAAAAAAGCCTGGCCACAAACTGCTCGATGGTCTTCATCTTCAAAACTCCAGGCTATAGGAATAAGGAAACACACTTGCTGGGAAATGATTCACATCTTCAGCGTACGAAACAAAAGTACTACACGTAGGGATAGCGGCTATGGTATGTGGGTGAATATTTTGGAGTGTGGTTCGGTTGTGGAATAGATATTAGGGGTAAGGTTTTGGAGCTCTATTAGGAACACATATTTCTAATAACTCGGATAATTAGTTTATTGAGTATAATTAAAAACTACTTAATAATAAAAAAAAGTATAAACTAAAGCTAATAAAAATAAACTATAAATATGAAATGTCCTCTAGAGACGACCCTTTGGGATAGTCCCAAGGAGACTGGCAATATTTCCCTCTGTATAGCGAGGCTAATATGTTGCCAGCTTACCTGTCTCCAGACTTTTTTGTAAGCCGTTTGGACAACTTCTTGGCCAGACGCTTTGCTGACGGTCCCCGTAGGCCCATCGTTGGGACCCCAAACGGTGCAAATTCGTAACTGGACCGAGATTGTCGCATTTGCGCAGTTTGAGGTTTTAAGCACGAATTAATTCTTCTTATTTTCAATGTCCTTGCTCGAGTAAACAAAAGCAACATTAGAGCTTTACAATTAAAAATCGTTAAAATAAAATATTTACGTAAAACATCATTAGTTGTTTTTTTATAATGCGGCATGTGGAGCTCTGTAAAGCGACAATGTTGTTTAAACACAGGAATTGCTCAGCATTATGATCATGTCCCTTTGTCGCAGCCTTTCACAACAATGGTGGTGAAAAAATTGGATCACCAAGCCTTCACAAACACTAATAAAGTTTTATTACACACTTTTTATTGGTGCAAAAAGTTTCGACTCGTTCTAGGTAGTACGTATAGTTTAGTATGCTCTTTATTGCCGGTTTATGATCGTCCATTGTTTTTTTTCCTTTTTAGGCCGGATCCACACGTTGTTGGACTAATGTCGGTTTTAATGATTCAACAACAACCAAGAAGTGTCTCAACGTTAGCGTATGTATTGAGGATTAATCGTCGAATCTCGGTTTTGTCATAGGATTCGTTGGCGATTTCCGTCCACATGTTAGTGATTTGTACTGTAGGGTGTGTAGTACCTAGGAGGCGTTCACTCTTTGTACGGTTGCTTGCGCCTTATCTACGCCTACTGGTCATACATAACGGCGAGAATCCAAGCGCAGAAAAACATCTCCTTGCGCGCGACTGTCAGAGCTCCATGGTTCGTGCGCAACACAACCGTCCACGATGACCTGAAGATGGAGACCATCGAGTAGTTAGTAGCAGGCACTCGATATCCATGTTCGATCGAGCCGACCACAGTCGCTTCGACCAACTTCTGGGCATCGAACCTCTTCACGTACGGTCCCCGGAGGGCCGTGGCCTGCCCCGTGAGATCTTGGGGGCCGAGGCATAACCAACACAGACTGTCAACATTTGTCAATAGAAACTGTCCCACAGGTGCCACAAATCCTTAAGTAGTCCCTTGTTATTTTAAAGATGGTTTCTGAGTACTAACCAAGATAACTTATTTAATAGGATGTCAATCAGTCATATGTTGACTAATAGTAATAGGCCTTAGATAGCCAACCAATGAAATTAGTAAGATAATTAAAAATAATAAAAACAACAAACATAAAAAATAAAAAGAAGTTCCAACAAAGCAGACATGTAAAACGATAACAAGCATAGAAAACTTTATAAAATTCTGTAAATAAATTCATTTTTAAGGCTTTCCGTTATAGTAAAGCCTTCATCCAATGTTTTACCCACGACAAGAATTATTAAAAAAAAAAACAACAAAGTAATAATATGTTTTAAGATTAATCACATAATTACTTTTTGTATTGGTGTAAGAATTTTAATAAACCTTTATTATCCGACCGAACGTTTGTTCCACCGTGTTGGTCCCAACGTGTGAAGCCGGTGTTAGTCGAAAGTGAGATTCGACGACCGCCAAAGTCATAGGCGTCACATTGCCTTTTCGTATGCTAATAAGTTCCAATGAACTTGATGTTTCGTTGTCTGTTTGCTCGAGCCATGTGTCTGTAAGCTATTTATGGTGGGTACGCGAATTAGTGGTCTTTTTTTTTTTCTTTTGCCGACTTTTTTTTATCGAAATGCGAAGGTCGTGAAAAGGAGAGGTGAATAAGGATAAATAAGCAATTTCGGTGCTATTTGTTAAAATTGAACGCAAAAAATGTTGTAGAATTTTTTGGTGCCTTTTTTGGCTTGACACATTAGAAGACGTCATTTGGACAATGAAGTCATAATTTTCTCGGGACCGCTTGTTATTAGAAAATATTAATTGCTGTGACTCGTTTTTTTACGTAATTTATTTTTTAAATAATATGTATAATAGTAAGAACGATATTTTGTTTAAACATAAGTACGAGTATAAAAAGTATAAATCGATCATCCAACTCATTAAAGTGAAATTTTGTTTTTTAATAGCTTTTTGTTTAAACTTGTCCAAATTATAAATTTAGCACAGAAACTTTATTTTTCGAAATGTTTTACTAATTAATTGGATGATCGATATACATATATAATTGTGAAAGCGGCTGATGGGAAGATCTGGAGACAGGTAGCTGGCAATAATTTCTGCCAACGTTATCATTTAAATGTTACCGAATTTGGGACTAATGTTTGTTTATATACTTTAAAAAGTATAAACATTAAACAAGTAAGTTTTCTTATTAAAAAAACTCTATTGAGTACCTCCAGCCGTTTTGCATGGACGTGATAATTGTCAAATACAAGTGTTTGTTTTGTAAATCACTTTACAGTAGATATTGTAGGCTAAAGTGGTGTAATTTTGTTTAATAATGTAGTACAATGGGAAAAATTATGGAAAATGGATACTATACATTATATGGGGACAAGTTGCAGTTTGTTTTTTGCGGTTATCCCGCGATGTTATCTCCCATATACCCGACATGTTTGGTGGATAATGCTGACATGATAATGTGACGCTAGTGACTCGAAAAGCATCAAATCCTGCTACATCAAGAATTTCATGATAACCTCATTGAATCATGCCGAACTGCCTCCGTGGTCTAGCGGTTAAGTCCATGGATTTAGACTCGGAGGTACCGGGTTCGATTCCTGGTCGGGACACAAAAATATTCATTAATGTAAATGAATACATTTAATTAATATTTAATTTATTTGTGATATTTCTCGAGTTTGGTACGCTGGAGACATCGACGAGCTTGCCACTTGTCATGATTGGCCTATAGTAAAGTTGGCTAAATGTGAATCCGCTTATTTATAAGCATGATTTCTGACCACCCCGGAAGGGAAACGGTCGTGATGATACTTTACTTTACTCATTGACTCATAAAAACTATCTTCATGATCCCTTGCGGTGTAGTCATAAACCACGTTTTTTTTGTTATATAAGTGAATTCACATTTAGCCAACTTTACTATAAGCCCAACATGACAAGTGAAAAGCTCGTCTATGTCTCCAGCATACCAGACTCAAGAAATATTACAAATAACTTAAATAAAATATTGTACCTCAGTGTCTAAATCTATGGTGTTATTCGCCACGTGGTGTCGCTACACCACGAAAGCAAAAAAAAAAAAATTTTTCGGTACCATGTCTGTTTGAACTAGATCCCTTTGCCTTCATATTTAGTTAGACAACTCATCACCGTTGATTTTGTTGGCGTATTTAATTATATAAAGAGTGAATTTGATTCGGATAACCGATCGGTGAAGATCGCTCTTAGACTATTATCTACATTAAGCTACGTAATAATTCTAAGGACCTTGGGATGTTATGATGGGAACACAAGAGCTCTAACCAGCCGGATTTTAGTGGCTTTGGTAACGTTTCGGTTCCTCCATATCTTCTTCAGCATGTCCATAGCAGATCTTCTCACTGCTTCTAGTAGATTTTAAATTGCACAATTTAAATACCTATTTGCTTTCTCTTTAACATTTAAAGAGAATGGTAATTTAGTTAGGATAGTGGTTAAACGTGAGAGCAACATCAATCATAACGACACCTCGTTTGTGGTTTAATTTGACCGTCAGTTATTGGGACCGCGGGCTAACACGAAATTCGCGTGTTCCGTAGACATATACATATTTATAAATATAAAAATATATGGTATAAATTTATATAAAGCAATATATTAATTGTTAGGTATATTGTTTTACTACGTATGAAATTGACGTTTTGTCGAACTGGCCACTTTGATCTCAAAATTACTGCGTTTGGCTAGGAAATTCATATTCAAATTTACTTCAAATTTAGGCTTGTGTATTTGTGTTTTGAATTAAGTACCTAATTCATTTGTTTTCGCGCCATTAGGTTTTTCTTTGACAACGGTCTGTTCACAATTTGAGAAATTTTAAATATCGCGTTATTTACGAATACTAGTTCCACAGTGGCTCCAACGCTGCAGAAATAGCTCTAACGTTTCTCTAGCTAATAACTAATAACGTTTTCGTTTTAGAATTTTGACCTATAGAGCCAACCCCGTCGATGACCGGAGACCCTAGTTGACAATGATGAATTAAAGGTGATCGTGGAAGCACATCCATCGCATACCACGTCAGAGTTAGCAGCAGGCTTCGGTGTAAGTAACAAATTTTTTTGATCCAAATTGGAAAAGTGAAAAAGCTCGAGAATTGGGTACCGCAGGAAATAAGGGAAGCACAGAATTGGGTACCGCAGGAATTAAGGGAAGCACACCAATAAACACACATTAAGTGCCACGTTACATTACTCAACCGTCACAATAACGAGGGAATTTTGAATCGTATTGGTACTTGTGATGAAAAATCGATCCTGTACGATAATCGGAAACGTTCATCACAGTGGAACCCAGGACAACCGGCCAAATCCTGTTCCAAGCGAAAGTTGACTCAGAAAAAGGAACTGGTGATTGGTGGACCAGTGCTGGTCATTTACTATAAGAGGAGCTGCGATTGGAATGTCCGACACCCACCATACTCCCCAGATCTTGCTCCAACAGATTACCATTTTTTCCCCATTTGGACAATTTCTTAGAAATTCAATTCAATTCCGATGGGGCAGTCCAAACTGCCTTCAAAGATTTTATTAATTCTCGCTCCCATATTTTTTCAGCAATGGAATCAATGTACTACTTATATAATGGCGAAAGTGCATAGATAATAATGGTACATACTTCGATTGCGATTGTGTGCAATTTTTTTTTTAAATACACGTATTTAAAATTCTCCAAATTTTGAAAGTACTTTTTTATTTCTTTTCTTTCTCCACTGAGTGTGATGTAGGATATACTACGAAAACCCACCGAATATGTTTGTATGAACTAAAATGTAACGAACACTGCTCCCCAAGATACAACACAATGTTTAATAAAAGAAAAATGTTTGTCTATGGCTTTTATACTTATAACATTTTAATCTATATAGTTCCCATAGATTTAATATAGTGTTTCGCCTTGTTATAACCCTGAAAATTTAAAAAGGTTTTAATACCGGATACATACTTGTTATTTATGGGTTGTTACTGGATTGTGGCTTATCTGTATAATGAAATCTGTAGAATCTATTAACCCTAAATACATAATACTCGTCTGGCCCGCGTGGCGTGTGTAGGCCAAATTCTCCAGATATATGTTCTGGTAAGCCCATCTCCAACAGTGAGGTCTAGGACAGTTCCAGGGGCTGTAACAATGACATAATACTCATATATAAAATTATAAATTAATGTATCTACTCTCATATCGTAAAATGCGAATTACTAACTTCAAAACGAATTTATATTCACATACTTTATAAACTGCTGAAATTTAAAAATATAATCACATTATAACACTGTTTCTCTAACAAAATAATGTTATATTTTATTTTAAAAATAGAATCATACATATTATATAACACTTATTTTTTTAAGGCAAAGGTTCCATTACAAAAAAGTTTTTATTCCAATTTTTCCAATAAAAACTTATAGCAGCGCCCGCCATAGCGCGTGCGCGGTCATAAGCTAGGTTTTGGCGCCATTTCATTGCTTAGGACTTATGTATTCTGTACCATGGTCATTTAAAATAATTAAAAAAAAAAATGGCGCTATTCAATACGTTTTGTTGTATAGCATTTCGTGTGTTTTTTTTTATTCTTGCTTAAAATTCTTACTCTTTTAACTTGTATCTTTTATTTAGTAGGTTCAATCCCAATGTATGAGAGTAGATAAATTAGTGTATGAAACTGCACATAACTAGGTATTAAAACACTCGTGTGATACTATTAAAACACACTCGTGTATAAAACCCCTTATTATGCAACAGTTTCATAAACTACTATTTTGACAGCATAGTTTCAGGCGTATGTGTATTATAAGGTTTTGTTGAAGCCGGTTAAATACAAGTTTATACCGATAAATAAAAATAGAGGTAAAACACCATTGATTCACAATTTTTCTCTTACAAACATACCCATATATGTAATTAAAACAGAGGAGCGTACCATTTAAAATTCAGTTTTAAAGTCGGAAAGTATGTTAAACTTCTGCGGCCTTGACCAATCAACCAAATAGTTAGACCAAAGAACCAATTTAATCCAACACTGCTTTACCCGACAAAAGCTTCTTTGGTTTATAATAATAATTATTATTATTATACTAGCACGACATGTGACCCTGCGCCCACCTGATGGTAAGTGGCGTGCAGGGTCCATGAATGTTAGCAACTGGAATCAGACCCTTATATCCGACATCAGTCCCTAACACTATGCCGGCTTGACTAGATGCCTTTTCACACTTCGCTTGAAGGACTCCAGGTTATAGGAAAGTGGAAACACAGAGGCTGGAAGAGCATTCCACATCTTTATTGTGCGACAGATGTATGAGTCACCAAATTTATAGGTACGCGACTACGGTATGTGGGTGCATATTCTGACCTGTGCGTGTGGTTCGGTTGCGGAATGGGGAGGAAGGAATTAGGTTATAGAGCTCTTCAGAGCACTCACCATAGTATATTATTGATTAATAGGCGAGCAGTGCATTGCTAATATGCCTATATCAAGGACTGGTGTAAAATTTATAAAATTGTCAGTTATCACCATAGTCTATTGTCACAAGCCACTTGTCCAGATTGTTTTTAAAAGTGTTTACAGTTGAGGACTTTAATATGTCTTCTGGTATTTTGTTTCATGTATTTACAACTCTGTTATTCATGAAGTGATATCCTATATTTTCTTATTAGCTTCATTCCGTGGTCACAACGGGAAAATATCATTGTGTTAAACCTAAATATTTTGGCTAGGTGGGGGCAGTTATACCTTCCTGTTAGAATTTTACATGTCTTAATTATATCTCCCCTCATTCTGCAATCGATTTAGCCCCAAAACTTTACAATAAACTACCGGACGTCCTAAATGAGATGTCATTAACATTTTTAAGGCAAATGTTTAAAAAATAATAAAGACAAAAAAAAATACTCAATAAAGATTTAAAATGACAGGTATTATAGATATAGTCTACTTTGGACATCGATCTTGAGTTATTATTATTTAAATTTTAAAAAGTATTTATGTTAAACACAACCTTAAATTAAATAAACTATATAACAACAAGAGCTAAATTTAAAATAAAAATTAAATACTTACAAAAAATAGATCTTTCAAATCGCTGTCCTGTGGCATGGTGCCCAATACAGAGTTTTGAGTGAAGAAACTGCCAGCCTTATTGTCACCAGAGACGTCTTTGAGCCGTCTTACTTTAATTAAAGTAAAGTATCATCACGACCGTTTCCCTTTGAGGGTGGTCAGAAACCACGCTTCTAAAGCGGATTCACATTTATCCAACTTTTCTATAGGCCAATCATGACAAGTGGCAAGCTCGTCGATGTCTCTAGCGTACCAAACTCGAGAAATATCACAAATATTAAGTAATTAAATGTATTTATTTACATCAATCAATATATTTGTGTCCCGATCAGGAATTGAACCCGGTACCTCCAAGTCTAAATCCACGGACTTAATCGCTAGATCACGGAGGCAGTTTGTTGTTGATTGATTTTGCATTAAAATATTTTGTAGTGTTTATTTTGACATCTCTTAATGTTTATTATTTATATTAATTTGTTACATATATAGTTTTTTATTTTATAAATATTAAAATTATAGTTTCCACGGCCCAACGGTCATGCAGTCGAGTCTCTTGCCATCGCTCCGCGCAATCCCAGAGGGTTCCAGTTTTTTATTGAAATTGAATTTCCTTCTGTTTTATCTTGTATTGAGTAGAGTATAATGACAACTGTGATGTGATGGTCATCACCACGCTTTTTCCACATTTAGGCAACTTTACCATTGGCCCATCATAACTTAGGGTAAGCTTGTCGATGTCTCTAGCGGAGCGAACTTCAGATATCGTTAATAACAAACTTAACAAATTATATACTTAAACCTTCCTCGAGAACCACTCTATCCATTGAGCAAAACAGCCAAATCGGTGCAGTAGTTTTTGAGTTTAGTACTATAGCTGTCATAATAATATTTTAAACATTATAGGTAAACACCTAAACTATGTAAAATAAACGCTTCTTTCTACTTAAATTGTAATCTTATTAGAATAATTTATCTTAAATGAATGCATGTACCTACAACTATTACACTAATACTAACATAATGTATGACTGTAAATACAATTTAGTCCAAATCCCCATACAAGATGAATGATGTCTTTTTGCCATTTGACACATCCTCGGAATAAAATATTTTCGTACCAACCTATAAATATTTTTTTATGTAAATTGTGATAAAAATTTAAGAGTAGGTTCTTAAGTACGTGACATTCGCTGGCACACGTACCGCCACGTAATACTAGACTATCACTGCTCCTTTGTACTTAATAACATTGCGAAAACGTCATTAACCGCAACCAATATTCACGCTATTACACTCCTTAAATTGTATAGTTTAAGCACCATAGTTCTATAGGTAATAAATGGTTGTTACGCTGTTTTTTAGCTAGGCAGAAATCAGTGCACTAGCTCACGGTAGGACCTTGAAGGAAACATGGAAAGGCATCATCAGTTTATGTCTTGCTTTAGTAATTTTAGCATTAACGTGCGTGTTTACAAGGGTTATTATTGCGTAAATAAAAGTTGTGTTTTGTGTCGTTTTTGTTATTAGTGCGCTAGTTGATGTTAGGACCTTGACTGAAGTGGGACGCTGGTCGGTTACCACAGAGGGCCTAACACCAGTACAGTACGGCCCATTCAGTCGGCGATGGCGTAATGTTTTGACTTCACTGTTGCTGGGCCGATGTTTAGAAAAAATAGAAATTTACTTACTAAATAAATAAATATTATTATTATAGGATTTATTTACTGAAAAAACACAGACTTATATTATTTATTGGTTTTCACACTAACCCACACCCTGAATCGTAAAAAACTAAAAAAAAAGTTAAGTATCATCATGACCGTTTCCCTTTCAGGGTGGTCAGAAACCACACTAAAAGAAGCGGATTCACATTTAGCCAACTTTACTATATGCCAATCATGACAAGTGGCAAGCTCGTCGATGTCTCCAGCGTATCAAACTCGTGAAATATCACAAATAAATTAAATAATAATTAAATGTATTATTTTAATTAATAAATATTATTGTGTTCGACCAGGAATCAAACCCGGTACCTCCGAGTCTAAATCCACGGACTTAACCGCTAGACCACGGAGGCAGTTATCGTATACAGACCCTGTATCGTGGGGTCCCAGATACTAAATTACAATTTATTTATAAATTATTTTATCCATTTTGGGCTATTTTTGTCTGGCCAGCGCGGCGAGTGTAGGCCAAATTCTCCAGATATACGAGTATGTACTGGAAGGCCCATCTCCAGCAGTGGAGGTCTAGGACGCTGTGTTCTAGGGGCTGTAATGAATGTGCTTTCTATAACTTTATAACATTTTTAGGTACTATTAAATATTTATATATTATTTTTATTTTACGTCCTGTTATGAATTCCAGCTTGATGCCAGGATCTATAAGGTGCCAACACCAACAGGGACAAGATCCAAAGTCTTCGTAGTTCGTGCGTAATTCCGTCATAGCTCGAAGTCTGGAGATGCCTACAAACTTCGCAAATTTGTTGATGTCCTGTCTAGACGTACCTTCTATGGGGCTGACAACGGACACTTTAAGGATCTTCAGAACATCGCACCATCTAGCTTACGGCCGGGGGGGTGCGATGCTAAAAAGGAGAGCCAAAGTTGTCGGAACTAAACTCCCTAGATTCGTGAGACACACGCACCATGCACCATGTGTGTATTGAGTTACACACATATACCCGGCTGGGATTCTGTTTGGGACAACAGGATAATAACAGGCCTATAAACGCGTGGTTCTATTTTGATGATTTCCACGTCAATCGATTCGTCTTAATCATACAAGTGTCACTGAAGGTTTGACTTTAATTTCGGTAGGGCGACAACCAGACTTTTTTTATTTGCCACAATATGGTGGCAAATAAAAAAAAATAAGTCTAGGTACTATGTTGAGTTGAATAGGTATTTTAAAATCGTGCTAAGTTTTTTTAAAAATATTATTTTGTTTACCTACTTTGGAAAATATCCCGAGAAGATGACTTTTTTACTCCGTAGGTATATTGTGGTAGAGGTTAGTGTTAGATGTCAGTGGCTGGCCTGCATCTCTAACCTTACCCCACCTATCATGTTCTCCATCACGATCAACTAATTATATCTGCATTTATTATTATCTATTACAATATTTATAATGTGTTTATTATGCACTTAGTGTATTACGCATTGACTTGGGTACGGCTCTGGCTTTTATATGATTTATTATCAAAAAAAAATATATAAAAAAAAACTAGGATCCCATATTATTTTACATGTAATACTTACTAATCACTTAAAAATTTCACCAGTTTCTAATATTGACACTTTTTAAATTAACATATTTTTTTATTTTATTTTACATAGCAACTAATTGTTCTAGAGACGAAGATGAATTTCTTAGCATTCTATGGTTTCAACGTGCGGGTTCCGGTTCCATCGTGTGCAGGAAAAGAAGAGAAAAATAATAGTGTCTTGGGCGACCGATTAGAGTTTGGTTTACAAAGCTCTTCTTTTTATTCCGCAACAAGATGCTGCCATTCTGCTCGTCTCTCCCAACCAAATATTTTATGATTCTTCTTTCAGCTTTAACTTAATTTTAATGTAATTTTGGTTAATTTGTATGATTTTAAATAAATAATAATAAGATATTATTTATTAAAATAATATTACAAAAGTATATAAAATAATTCATAATTCATTGGTTCCTTCAAACATGCCTGCTCCTTTTAGGTATTGTATACTATTTGTAATAACAATAATAAATATGTTTAGTTATATATAAATAATATAGTTAATACTTAGTTACTAATGTTAGTAAACATCATTCAACATTACAGCCCCTACAACGCAGCCCTCCACTCCTAGACCTCCACTGTTGGAGATGGACCTTCCAGAATATATATCTGGATAATTTGGCCTAAAATCGCCACGCTGGCCAGACGGGTTGCCGACGATCTGATGCAATTTTTAATGACAATTTATTAACGATGCTTAACGTGCTCTCCGAGGCACGGAAACTGTGGTGTTGTAAATCTATGACAAATGCACGTAAAAAAAGTGCTTTACACATTGGTGTATGCCGGGCGGGTTTGAACCGACCTTTGTTCTTACAACCGAGCCACCAACGCGGGAAGAGAATTATTAAAATAAAAAAAAATTCTCAGCTTGAATGCTTAGCACTAGCCACTAATGAAAACAATCCATAATAATATGAAAATATATAATATTCGCAATTTAAGACCAGCGTGTCGCTTCTTAAGGCGTTGGCATAAATGCCCGGATGTTGTATTTAAGTCAAAGTTTTACTTCTAGAACAAAGTTGGGTTAAGAATTATCGTGGGTAAGGTCGTGGGAACTTTACGCAAGTGTTTTGTTGATATTTTGTAATTCTATATCATTTTGTATTGTTACTGTTCACTATATGTCCACAAACTCAACAAGTCTACATAATGAATTATAGCCTACAGTAAATAAATAATTTAGAATTAATGTCTTGACTTGACTTTCTTTCGTGGATAGAATTAAAATCTAGCGATTAGCGAGTTATTCGTCACAGAACCAAAAAATTTTTTTATGAAATTACCAGATACTCAAATTTAAAAAGATGTCACGTTTTGCGGGACATTGAAATAAAACAAGTTGAATTTAAGCAACGGAAGTTATTATATTATGGAAAATGAAGTTAACAGAATAAGATAATCTACTATTATATAAGGGAGGGTCGTAAGCCAAAACTTAGCCTATCTATCACCCTTTATGCATCTATTGACCGTACGTAGGGGTACCTTCCCTCGGAGAGCCTGAAGATGGGGACCCGGAGAGCGCTGCCGATCCCAAGCAGACAACGAGGCGTCACGGGGATCCTTTGCAGCGGGGTTAACTTCTCAAGCTGGGGTCCCAGCTCTAAAGTCCGGACTTAGGCATATTTGTAAGGCTTTGAGATTAGATATTTTTTGTATACATAATATTGCAAAGGCTGTAAATTTTCCCACGAATAAATAAATAAATAAATAGAACCCGGGGGGAACACGCGTTACGTTCCACCTCCAAATCCACTACCACTTCAGTCTACACCAAGACAAGATACCAGATAGATGGTGAGACTGCAGCGGTGGTGCACAAAATAAATTACTGCACGTGGTCATGAAGTGACCGCGTACTATTTTATATTCAATACTTACCCAAGCTCAGGGGGTGACAATATCTGGTAGAAGAGAAAAGTTAATATATAAATATTTTAAATTAAAGCTGATAGTTGATAATTATAAAAAGAAGCAGCTGTTGCAGCGAGAAGGAAAAAAGTGAATTATCTGACAGTTGTTTTCTTAAAAATGATGTGAGGCAAATGATGTCGTTTGCAGCCGAAACTATTCATCCTTGGCCATTGTCGATTATACTCGCTACACATACTGTAAGGTAAGTATCATCATGACCGTATCCCTTGCGGGTTGTCAGAGACTACGCTTTTGTAAGGAATGATTTCATATTTAGCCAACTTTATTATAGGCCCTTTATGAATCCATGGAATGCTTAGAAATTTGTCTTCTCTCTCTTCGACACATTTATATAATAAGGGATTATCTTTAAATTAACTGTGACTCTTAGGCTGAGTTGCACCAAAATGAAGTTTCTGTCATTGTACCAATTAATTTTAAGAATGACGTAATTTGTACCAGCTAACGGCTGACCTTTAAAAGAAAATGGATACATATACCGCTATTTTTAACTTTAAACGTTATAATTACATTTCGGTGCAACTCAGCCTAGAGCTCGCATCTTAATGCTGAGGATTCCCTTTTTTTTTCTACACACCTTTTCATTTTAAGTCTCCTGTTTTTGTAAATTATCAAATAAAATATTTTTCTTTCTTTCTTATTTATTTTTATTCAGCCATAAGAAACCCTTAAACCATAGAAGTAGCGCGTCATTTATTACTCTATTTATTTATTTATTCATTACAGGATAACTAACGACTAATAAACACATAAAGAAAAAAAATGGAAACATAAAAGGTCAATTAAAAGTTACCACAAATAGACTACAAAAAATATGGAACTAAATTTTTATATATTTTTTTATTTTTTATTTAAATTTATTTATATATATATATATATATGCCTTAAACGCAACAAGCACGCGGAGATCGTCATAAATCACCACTTCATCCCATTTGTTGGAGGAGGCTCTGGCTTTCTCTCGTGAGCCTGGGGAAAAACTCCGCTTGCGACGGGTGACCCTTTGAGTAGAGACTAATTTGATCCAAGTGTCAGCCTTGCCATTCAGCAGGGGGAAAGCAGCGAGTGTCATCGGCACACTATGCCTATCATACGGTAATAGTTTTTGTTTTGTTTGTAAGGCAGATTATTCTATTTATAACTAGCAGTTTTACCCGACTTTATCCGTGTGTAGACACATTAGCCCCATCACACATCCAGGCGACCTCGTCAAGCGCGGGAAGTGCGGCGGTTTCTGCTGAGAACCTCAAGCTGCGCAAATACGCCAACCTCAGTACAGGTTACGAATTTGCGCCGTTTGGGGTCGAGACGATGGGCTCATGGGAACACTCAGCCAAGCGTCTGGCCAAGAAGTTGTCCAAACGGCTAACGGAAAAGTCTGGAGACAGGAAGGCTGGCAATTATTTCTGCCAACGTATTAGCTAAAATTAATTTCGTTATGAATTATTTTGATTTTGCTATATCTCCGAAGGTATTAATTTAATTTGCATAGTGTAAAGGGAAAAAATAATCTACATGAAATGCTGAAGCCAACTAACGTATTTAAAATGATAAGGATTAATACCGTATTTGTGTAAATAGCTTTCCAATTACCGCTCTATAATTGCCCATTTTGTAAAGTATTAAAATGGACATAGTATGTTATCCTTAACAGATAGACATATGCTATCGCGAACTTTTTTTTAGACCTATATACTCGTAAGGTTGACAATTCTACTAGACATTATTTTGTTATATCCCAGAGGGTTTAGGCAGCGTTTTCGTTGAAAGCTCCCAGACATTTTTTTTTTCCGACACCTCCAACAAATATTGTTAATGTATGTACAGAAGCAAATTATATACCAAAACCTTCCTCAAGAACCACTCTATTCATTAGTGGTCTACCGCCTCCGTGGTCTAGTGGTAACAAACGTTGCCGTGAACTCGGGAGGTCGTGGGTTCGATTTCCACCGAGGGCAACTTGTACATTGTATAATTTGTCTCGGTCTGGATGTTTATATGTATAATATGTATATATTTACAGCAAAAAAAAAAAGTATAATATGTAGTTTATCAACCATCTAGTTTCCGTAACACAAGCCTCGTAGCTTACCACGGAAATTAGATGGCGCTGTGTGACCTGTCTGGAAATATTTATTATTATTATTATTAGTGAAATCAGCATAAAAATCGGTGCAGTAGTTTTTGAGTTTATCGCGAACAGACAGACAGGCGTGTCGAAGGACTTTGTTTTATAATATGTAGTGATTTAGTGTTTAATTTTATATTGTGTAAATATTTTATTAATGATTTTCTTTCTAATATTTTTCCTGTCTAATATTGTAGTCTAAAACACACACAAAACTCAGTGCTAGGTATATGCGATGATGGAAAAGATTAAGACACTGACACAACATTTTTGTTGCTCCATATTATGCGGCTTCAAAACTTGCGACACGATTTCCCTTTCACATGAGCAAATGTAGTTTAAGAAAAGTACCGCCAATCATAACCGCATATGTTCAAGCATGAAAATTGTGAGAAAAATTGCGCATAAAATGCAATACTAATTTATACGTAAAGACCAGAACTCCATTAAAATCATCACAACCTAAAGATGAATTTTCTAGAAAAAAATATGTTTTGTATTTGGCATTCTATTGGTTAAAGAGCGTTTGTTGGATTTTTTTTTACAATTTCTTAACTTTAAGTTGGTATTAGTGAAATTGCTCCAATGGTGTAATGTGCTATTCGAGACACTAGAACGGTAGTGTCGTTAATGATTACTCATTTATTTATTTTAAAACCTTATTGAACTATAAGCTATAATAGATGGTAGGCGGACAGATACACAGGACAGGTAATGTGCCCAGTCTGCTGGGGCGGGGAAGTGTCCACCGTTCATGCCGATAACCATGTAGAGTGTATCCACACGTTTCGTGATCAGGCTCGAATTGCCGACATAGTGTTAGGGACTGATGTCAGTTGCTAACATTCATGGACCTTGCGCGCCACTTACCGTCAGGTAGGCGCAAGGTCACAGGTCGTGCCTGCATATAAAAAAAAACAACAAAGTACAAAAGGTTCTGACAACCAAACCTATGGTATTAATTTAAGTAACTGTAACTGCAGGAGTAAAACAAATAGAAGTAAGTGAATCATTCGTCACACAACTCTGTCCTCTCCATTCCTTCACATCATTCTGGTTTCATGTTGGAACAATTTGCCGGAATAATATTCAAAAGATTGGTATACTCACATTACTTGAACAGCTCCCAATGGCGCGTATAAGTGGATAGTGTATGTAGTATGGACGTATGTATGTATGTAAGTACTATTAGTATGTACTATATGTATTATTATTATTTATTTATTTTCCGAAAATTTTATTGAAGTAATATACAAACAGTATAAAATAATTACAATATAAATTAAAGCTACTTAAAAGTAAAAATTAAAATAAATATAAACTAAACCTAATAAAAAATAAACTATAGGTAAAAAATGTCCTCTAGAGACGACCCTTCAGTGATAGTCCCAAGAAGACTGGCAACATTTCCCCTCTGTATAGCTAAGCTAATACGTTGGCAGAAATAATTGCCAGCCTTCCTGTCTCCAGACTCTTCCGTTAGCCGTTTGGACAACTTCTTGGCCAGACGCTTGGCTGAGTGTTCCCATGAGCCCATCGTCTCGACCCCAAACGGCGCAAATTCGTAACCTGTACTGAGGTTGGCGTATTTGCGCAGCTTGAGGTTCTGAGCAGAAACCGCCGCACTTCCCGCGCTTGACGAGGTCGCCTGGATGTGTGATGGGGCTAATGTGTCTACACATGTCGCATTCCACACCAGGGACCTGCCAAGTTTCCACGGCCCAACGGTCATGCCGTCGGGTCTTTTGCCATCGCTCCGCGCAATCCCAGAGGGTTCTAGGATCGCGGGTACTCCAGCAGTGACGAAAAGCCCTTCGAATGATGTCGTTCAAAGCAGCGTGACGAGGAATGCGGCCAGCACTTCTAGCGCAAGAAAGCCCATGGTGTCCATGGTGTATTAATAAATGTAGTTATTATTTAACAATGATCAGTCTTAAATACGTCTTCGCACCTACTCCTCGATCTAAGTTATACTTATTATTGTCCCAAAGGTTGGCTGTCAGAGAATGTCTAGCGGCATTAAGCCCGCCCCTTGTACATAGTGCAATAAAGTTTTTAACAAATAAATCATAATATACATTGCTATAGTCTGCAACAATAACGAATATGACATTACTAATTGTACTCGAGCTGTTCAAAGTAAAAATAACGAATCATCATCATTAGCCTGTGTCTCTCCACTGCTGGATATAGGCCTCGTACTAGGCACTTTACACGATCTTCTGTCACCCTCATCCATCCCCCTCCAGCGACCTTCTTTAGGTCATCTGTCTATCTGGCGGGGGGTCGTAAAAGAAATGTAGAAAGAAGGAAAAGCTATTAATTTGACCGCCTCCGTGGTCTAGTGGTAACAAACGTTACCGCGAACTCGGGAGGTCGTGGGTTCGATTCCCACCGGGGGCAAGTTGTACATTGTATAATTTGTCTCAGTCTGTGTGTTTATATGTATAATATGTATAAGTATAATATGTAGTTTATCAACCATCTAGTTTCCGTAATACAAGCCTCGTAGCTTATCACGGAAATTAGATGGCGCTGTGTGACCTGTCTGGAAATATTTATTTATTTAATTATCAAATACACGACATTATAAGAATATAACATAAACTCGTACATACAAATTACAAATTATATATCAGCGTTTTGGACTATCTACCTGAGAAATACCGAATATAGATTATGCACTAGACCCACTGGCTAAATTATACTTAAGTAGTATGGAATAATTATTTGTAGTCGTACATATTTCACTATCAAATGCAATATAAAATTCTAATAATGATACTGATTGCTCCCGAGTGTATTTTAACAAATGTAATAATTTTGCTGTTATTATAATTATGTTTTGCCTCTTGACCTTTGATGAATAATGATATGGTTAGGTGTACAGTATTTACATCATTATGTTACGTCATTCAGCCGATCACTATCGTCTAAGATAATTTAAAAGATATTACGTTTAAGGGTCCTTCATTCGTCGCAACTTTTAAAACTTAAAAATATTGTACAAAATTATTAATTTAAGAAACTAAGAGAATGAAGTGCGGGTGACGGTCCATTGTATCTGGGAAAAAGTGGAGAATAATATTAAGAATGAGAATAATAAATATTGAGCAATAACAATCTCTATTCACTATAATTGTCCCCTCTCTCTACTATTATTATTATTATAATTCAGAAAAAATGTTCTCGAACATTTCAATGAGTAGCTTATAATTTATTTAACAAGTGTTATGTTTTCGTTTTTAAGGTACCAAATTTATGCAATTTTTATGTTTCCATTATAGTTATATTAAAAAATAAAAAATGTATAATTTTATTTTAGAAGTCATATTTTTATGTTATATTTTGTTAGTTTTTGTTAAATTATTTTTTTTGTTTTAAAAGTAATAAGTTTTTAATTTCTTCTCCTTTTTATATTGGTGAATGCTGTGACACCTAATTGGTACATATATTAGATAAGTTAAAATTATACTATGTTATGTGTGTGATAATATATGTACTGCTGTGTGTACTATATAAATAAATAAATAATAATCATCATCATATAGACAATAATCAAGTAGACATATTCGCGCTATCTGCAGGTACATAATAAGAGACATATCTGATCTCCTCAACACTTAGACATGCTGACACACTAAAGGCAATTGTTAAATGCATTGTTATTTTTTTTTCATGTATATTTTATTATTACTTACTTTTTGCTTTTCATATGACTATGTCGAGCTTAGTGTCTAGGTATTATTTTGTCGAATAAAAACGAGCATTGGTTTGACTGTTAATTTAAACAGTTTTAGTGGCAGCTTATTAAATATCTTTGTTGTCATTGCATAACAATTTCGGCTATATTGGGTACTTTTATGCGCTGGAATAATTATTCTACTAGGATATGATACGTTATGGATATGTACAATATGATTTTTCAAATTATGCTACATAATTATTTTATTTATTTATTTATTAAGGTACAAAAAACAGTTAACAGACAAAACATTTAACAAAATACAGTGATATAAATAAGTAGTAAGTTTGCCAACCTAACATTTGTACACAGCATGCAGTAAACATTATCAAGAATGAAATACACAAAGATTAATATCTAAATTTAAATTTTGGCATACATATCTTATATATATCTAAAATTATATAAACCCAAAAACAATAATAATATAATAGTAGTAATAATAAGTATTCTTAATAACATTAAATCAAACAATAAAATCAATAAAATCAGCATATTTATTGGTTCAGTTTGTGTACGTGGTGTTTAAACATTGAGGTACAGTTAAAGATATCTATTTCACTCTGGGCTAAACATAAAACATTGTAACGACGACACATATGTAGCAGTGGGCTTATGTATTTTGACTTTTCTTTTGTTGCATTAAAGTTAGGAAAATATGGGCTAAATATATAGGATTAGAAAAAACAGGAATAGGAATAAAGGATTATTTATAATAAATACATCTCCGTGGTCTACAAGTTAAGCCCGCGGACTAGGTAATTTATTTGTGATATTTCTCGAGTTTAGTGTGCTTGAGACTTGCCACTTGTCATGATGGGCCTATAGTGAAGTTGACTAAATGTGAATTCTTCTTTCTTAGTGAATTCTTTGAAAGAAGCCTGGTTTCTGACCACCCCGCAAGGGATACGGTCTTGATGATGCTTATATTATTTACTTTTAAGACACTAAAACCACTAAATAAAGAAGTATTATACTATTTTAGTTGATAGATTATTCGAAGTAATATACAACCAGTATAAAAGAATTACAATATAAAAGCTACCTAAATAATAAAATTAAAAATAAACTAAACTATAAATAAAAAATGTCCTCTAGAGATGTCCCATCCGAGATAGTCCCAAGGAGACTGGCAACATTTCCCCTCTGTATAGCGAGGCTAATACGTTGGCAGAAATAATTGCCAGCCTTCCTGTCTCCAGACCTTTCTGTCAGCCGCTTTGACAACTCCTTGGCCAATCGCCTTGCTGACGGTCCCCATGGGCCCATTGTCTCGACCCCTAATGGCGCAAACTCGTAACCGGAACCAAGGTTGGCATATTTGCGTAATTTGAGGTTCTCCGCAGAAATAGCCGCTCTTCCCGCAACTGACGAGGTCGCCTGGATGTGAGATAAAGCTAATGTGTCTACACACGTCGCATCCCACACCAGAGATTTGCCAAGTTTCCACGGCCCAACAGTCATTCCGTCGGGTCTCTTGCCATCGCTCCGCACAATCCCAGATGGTTCTAAGATTGCGGGTACACCAGCAGTGACAAGAGCCCTTCGGATGATGTCGTTGAGAGCCGCGTGACGAGGAACGCGGCCAGCACTTCTAGCACAAGAAAGCCCGTGGTGTCCGAGATGATCGACTGGTTCTCCGCATCGACACTGGTAAGAAGTATTACAATTCAGATAGGTGTATTTATATTTGAATATTATTATCTACAATGAAGATAGGTACAACTGGAGATTAAATAGCTCTTTAACATTTACAATACCTTAAAGAATCTAATAAAAAAACACAGGGTTGTATCAACATCTCCGAAGAATATGACTCACTTAATCACAACTTTTAAAGATTGTTCGAGTCGCAAAATAACTGCAGGCGACCGTTTCATTCACAAAAAACTACCACACAAATATCATTTTAGAACCCGCAAAAAATCACCATCTAAAATTGAAAGGTCGCAGTTAATATTAAACATTTGACTCTTCATTGCTTTTTGCGGTTCATGCTTTCTTTCCGGAATCTGTACAGAAACGCAATGTAATACATTGTAGAATTGGATCCCTGCTAATTTCAAAGGAAAAAAACCCGCTTCGGTATCACTTTGTAGAAACGTGATCGAAACACCAACAAGAAAGATATGAATATCCTAAATGGTAAATGGTATACCTACAATCGCGAAATGCATTTGGGTGTGGTGGGTAAAAAATGACCTCTCGTTGTCATGAAATGATATTCAAAGAAGGATAAAAAGGTTAACAGCACGAACAAAAAGAAAAAGTATAACTTAATAAGATAAGACACAGAAAAGTGCAAAAAATAAACAAGCTATCCAAAGAAATTGAAGAGAAAGGTAACAAGAAAAAGTAAAGACAAATAAATAATAAAGAAAGGTTAATCGGATAGTGCAGTGAAATTATGCAACCATTTAAAAGTGCAATCTTTTGGGGAAAGAAAGTTTTAGAAATCACGTTTCTTTACGATAAGTAAATAAATTTGAAAGAACTGGAAATCAGGCAACGCTTTTTTTAACTATACAATTACGCATTTCAACTTTCTTCAGGCACATTTCGTGATGTGACGAAACATCCATCCAGCATTTCGTAGTCCAGAGGAAAGGCGATAGTAAGAGGATGTGTGATAGGGATTCTAGGAGATGACCTGACCAGGTCAAGGCTGCAATAGACAACCGCCTACCGCTTAAGTGTACTAGTAGTACTAACGCTTGAATGATGACCACGAGCAGTCTGTCAAAAGAGTAAGTATTGTTAGACCACATAACGTCGTCTTGAACAAATGTACTACACCCGCAGTAGGAGAGAGTAGTATGATTCTCATGGCATCGGACCTCTGTTGATACGAATGTTGATGTCGAAGAACGAGACCTTGAGAACCCCGAAAAAATATGCATTCGGTAAATGAAGGACAAAGAATACAAATATTGTTTAATAACCAAATATCAGATCTGATTTGAACTAATGATTCACAATTTATATTTTCTTTTTTTAAGATTATAAATCGGTCTGTCATTCGCGTTTAATCTTTAATTCGTTCTTTCAAACATATCTGCACCATCCTCACATCCAACTCACTCCCTTTCTCGTTCTTCTAATCCTTACAGTCCTTATTATTGATATTTGAATTTTAATTTTTAGCCAGCCCGCAATTTTAGAGAATGGCATCTAATGAGCATTAACACGAAATTATCAACCGCGTAAAAGAAGTTAATGTAAAAAAATAATGTAAAAACATACTTGCGGTATGTTCTGATAAGAAAGAGTAACTAAATTCGCAATTATTAAAAAACAACGCAGTGATACATTCCGAAAATTTCTTGCTCACTAGTTCGACAGAATCTCACGCCCGACAACGGACAGGCGTGGGTAGAGCTGTAATTGTCCTCCTGACATTCGTACTTGGGATAAAAAAAACAAAGTTCCATTTAATTCCATTGCTCTCCATCGTTGGAACTATGTGTTATTAAGCTGAGGCAATGTCATAGGATAGTTTTTGTTAGTGCCCACGCGGCAGGCACATCACGCCCATTTGAGAATTTGACTTACCAGCCAAGGTCGCGAACAGACGATGCATTGTCTTTTTTCTGCATGTATACCTATAATGTGTGGTCTGCCGTCATCGTTTACCATAACACGAGAAATTACTATGCTTCCGTGTTTACTTTTTACTGTTGAACAGTAGACAAAGTAACAAATAAAACATTAACAGGTCACCGGAATCTGCTAGTTTTCTGCTGCTAGCTTACCACTAATTGCATCACTTTGACACTTACGGCCGGTTGTAGAAAAGTTGATTATATTTGCATGTGTACGATGAAGAAAGAAAACATTAAATTCAAAATTATGTCGGAATAAATATTATATTGTTACGTCATATAATACTAGGTTTTGTTGATTAAAGTTATTTTTATCATTTTATTTTTCATATATATCACACTAATTTTCCTCAGTTATTAGTTATATTAAGCTAAGACGATTTAATCACATTGTTGGATATAATATTGTTAAATGTTGACAAATTATTGAATATAAAGATAAAGGTCGCCTCAAACCGCTTCAAAACTGCTTTTATAAACATTGGTTAGTAATCTACAGAATCCTTTTATATCTTCACGTCAATCCACTAGTTCTAGAGATTTTCGTCATTCTTCACTTGTACTAGTACCTTATACATGTACCAGTTCTGGCAGAGTGATAAGACCACTTCAAAAACTGGAAGGGAAGTAAACAAAAATTATGACGGATGTCAAAAAAGAAAATTAATATTAATACTAAGGATAGGGATATAAGTCCCGTCCGCGTGGAATGGTGGCAAGAACGCTGGCTGCATTTCCCCGCTGAATTGCAATACTGATTCTTTGGGCGAAGAAAGAGCCAGCCCTCTTATCACCGGAGGAGACGACAAGACGCGGTGTTATGTCTTTTAAAAACTTTTTGCACTTGGACTCCATGGGCCCAGAGTTTCTACAGCAAACGGCATAAATATGTAATCTTTTAATATACTTACATACTTGCGCCGCTTGCTGGACTCCGCATTTTCCGCCGCGGCTCCCGCTTTATGCGCTGTCCCCCTGAGATGCGAGGCGGCGAGGGTGTCGACGCACGTGGCGTCCCACACCAGAGCACGTCCCCGTTCCCAGGGGACCAACGTCATACCATCGGGTCTCTTGCCATCTCGGATAACTCCATCAGGCTCTAGAAGAGGTGGAACCTCGATAGTGGCTAGAGCCCTTTTAATAATATCGTTAAGGGAGCCGTGGCGGAAAATCTGCAAAATATTTCAAAAAAAAAAAACACTAATATTCCTTAGTTTTTATTTATTAAAAGCATCTTGCTTTATACGTATGCCTATGAACCACGTCATTGGCTTTAATAACCAAAGTGACAAGCATACTACAAATAACGTGGAGAATATTTATATTTATATATGCATTAACAGTAATGCTATTGGAATATAAGATGACACGGCCGTTTTACAGTTATGAATTTATGTTTAACTGACATATCATTATTGTTATGTATATAGAAATAAATATGAAAAAAATGTTTACCTATTTTAAGAATAAAAATTCAACGAAATACCATTTAAAATTACCCAATTTAATTTTACGTCTTCATTTGCGTTCCTAAGTTCATACACAACAGGTTCCAGGCAGTTTCTCTTAAAGTTCGTTTTTTAGACATATTTATAGCTGTGTCCACATATGTATCTATCACTGTAGCGTATGGGTAACACTAGCGATCATAATACGCGTCAGAGCTCGTTCCCACTTGTCGGGTGTCGGATCCGTATATTAATCGGATGTCGGCGCCTTTGTTCACACTTTCGGTTAATAATCGGTTGTCGGTGACGGTTGAAGCTAATACCAATTTTTAGCACTCTACGCAAAGCAACTAAGTACGATGGAGGTCGATGAAGTTCTTGTTGTGATGTATTATTATTTAAAAAGAAAACAAAGAAAGAGAGCCCAGAAAAGACAACATTGAGTGTACCCAATCCTGAGGGAAAGATTTAGTTTGGGAACATTTCAGAACTTAATAACAGAATTGAGAAGTGACGAAATTAAGTTTTTCAATTATTTTAGGATGCGAGGCGCACGCACAGGACGAACAGAACAAGGGGTAGCGGGGAGAGGGTTATCGGCACCGACATCTGACAAATGTGAATAGCGACATTTGTACTCATAGGCGAGCGAGATCCGACACGATTGTTTTCCGGGCGTAGAGGTCTGGCAAAACACCCGACATTTCTTGTCGGCGCCGACACAAAATCGGTTTCCGACAAGTATGAATAGCTTCATATAAAATACTCTGCCACTGGAACCTACGATTAATATACGGATCCGACACCCGACAAGTGGGAACGAGCTCTTAGTAATACGAATTCGTTGACCGGATCGGGAAAATTTTACTTGCATCCATACTTGTAATATTATTAACGCGTTAAGTTTGTAAGTATGAATGGATGTATGTTTCTCTTTCACGCAAACACTACTATTAAGGTCGCCTTATCGCTACGTTTACAATAGTTTATTATAAAATATAAATAAATAATGATATCTCTATTCAGTCACTGTTTGTTTGCTTTTTGAGTTATATATTTGTTGATGATTATTTTGTGTTTTATTCATTCATCTTTTGTGGATTTTTAATAGGCTTTACTCAATATCACTACTTTTTAAAAATATATATCATCATTAGCCTGTATCTCTCCACTGCTGGATGTAGGCCTCCCCTAAGGCTCGCCACTTAACGCGATCGTTCGCTACCCTCATCCAACCCCCACCAGCGACCTTCTTTAGGTCATCTGTCCATCTGGCGGGGGGTCGTCCCACTCTGCGTCTTCCCGTACGTGGTCTCCACTCTAGAACCCGTTTGCCCCATCGATCGTCGGTTTTGCGGCAGATGTGTCCGGCCCATTGCCACTTCAGCTTGCTAATTTTAAAAGCTATGTCAGTAACTTTCGTTCTCTGACGAATATCAACGTTTCGAATTCTATCCATCAGAGATACACCAAGCATATCTCTCTCCATGGCTCGCTGAGCGACCTTGAATTTATGGACCAGACCCACTGTTAGTGTCCACGTCTCTGCTCCGTACGACATTACCGGGAGGACGCACTGGTTAAAGATCTTAGTCTTTAAACATTGTGGTATAGACGATGAGAGGATGTGCCGGAGTTTCCCGAATGCCGCCCAACCTAGCTGAATGCGTCTGTCGGCTTCTTTGCTGAAGTTGGCTGCTGCTAATTGGATAGTCTGCCCGAGGTATATGTAATTTTGCACAACTTCGAGAGTGTCGTTTCCTATGCAGATTGGCCTTGGCTTGACATGATCATTGAACATGACTTTCGTCTTGTCTAAGTTCATTCCGAGACCAACCCGCTGGGATGCTACGTTTAAGCCGTTCAGCATTCCGCTAAGATCCTTGAGTGAACTGGCCATAATGACTATGTCATCCGCAAATCGGAGGTGTGAGATGACTATTGAGTGTGACTTTTTAAAAATATATATATTTAAAGCTTAATAAAATATATATATATATTTTGAATAAATAAATAGAATAACACCCCGTCTGGACAGCGTGGCGAGTGTAGGCTAAATTCTCCAGAAATAGGTTGTGGAAGGGCAATCTCCAGCAGTTGAGGTCTCGAACTTTGTGTTCTAGAGGCTGTAATGAGACGAGACAGAATAACACTTGGGCTATATGTCGTCAACATCTGACCACGACGCCTTAGAATTCCAGAGTTTAGAGATTTTCTAATAAGTAAATAAAAATGAAATAACGTAAATGATAGATAAAGTTTGACAGCTTACGATTTAAGTAAGCGAGATAAAGAAATAAATAAAGTATAGTAATCTATTATTACTGTTTATTTTTATATGATTAAAGTTTTTAAAAGTAAAAATTTTAATAAATATAAACTAACCTATTAAAAAATAAACTATAGTTCAAAAATGTAGAGACGACCCAAGAAGACCCAACATTTCCCCTCTGTATGAGTTAACTATACTAATACGTTGGCAGAGATAATTGCCAGCTTTCAGGGTGGTCAGAAACCACGCTTATAAAGAAGCTGATTCACATCATGACAAGTGGCGAGAGGCTAGCTCGTTGATGTCTCTAGCGTACCAAACTCGAGAAATATCACAAATAAATTAAGTACACTTAAATTTATTAATTTAAATTAATAAATATTATTGTATCCTGGCCAAGAATCGAACCCGGTACCTCCAAATCTAACTCCACGGACTTCATCCGCTAGACTATGAACAGCATACAATATTAATTTAAACGCAATTTTCCACAAGTTGTTATTTTTAACTTTTATGTTTTTTATATGCGTACGATGTGGACTCAGCTTAAGGTTTTTGTGTGTGAATTTAGTGTAGGTAATGATGATGTAACTGAGAGTAGGTATACTAAATTTTCGTCGCTGTCAATGTCAGCAACAGTTTGCTGTGAAAACTTTAGTAGGTACACTATAACTGAGAAAATGATGTTCGATTCAATTTGGATTGTAGTGATAAAATGGCTCGCCTTTTGTTTGCTTTCAAGCACGTCGTGTGAAGGACATCACAATTTGAAAATTAAGTAAATTTTACTCGCTTATTGTGGAAAAATTGTGTCCATAACGCAGTTAGCTCTATGCAAAATATTTTGCTAAATCAGTTTTTTTAACTCCTAAAGCGGATTCCTCTTTACTTACCCCTAACTTTATCGTTAGATATGCGTAAGCGAGCATGACCAGCTCGGTCATAAACATAAAAATAAACATAAAAAATTAAATTGGCAATATCCGTTTGTTAAGAGGGGCTTTTTCACATTTTTTTCATAAATTAGTTTTAGTAAAATAGACTCATAGCATGGATCGGTTGTAGTAACGCTCTCCTTAAAATCCTACAAAGGTCGGTTCAAACCTCCCCGGCATGTACCAATGAGAAATACATTTGTCATAGATTACATTATCACCGTTCCCGTGCCTCTGAGATCACGTTAGGCCTCTGTGGTCTAGCGGTTAAGTCCGTGGATTTAGACTCGTAGGTACCGGGTTCGATTCCTGTTCGGGACACAAAAATATTTATTAATGTACTAATTAACATTTAATTAATATTTAATTTATTTGTGATATTTCTCGAGTTTGGTACGCTGGAGACATCGACGAGCTTGCCACTTGGCATGATTGGCCTATAGTAAAGTTGGCTAGATGTAAATCCGCTTATTTATAAGCGTGGTTTCTGTCCACCCCGAAAGGGAAACGGTGTGTTACTGTATGGTAACGGTATGATACTGTGTGTTATAAAGCTATAATTAATGTAGATATATAATGTTAGTTTAATTAATATAAATGTTGTTAACGTTACTATTGTTGGGGAGGTCTTATATATGTTATCAATAATATTCTTGTATCAATTTAAACAATCTTTATTCTTCATTTCTAATTTACTTACATTACTCGATATCACAAAATACATTTCTCAACTGTCAAACCCAAACAAAAATAAATGTTGTCAGCAGAGAAATGATACCAGTAAAACATCAACTTCAATAAATATAAATTCGCGGCGGACAATTTAAGTATTTAATTCGCGTTTTCCCAATGATTTTGAAGTTGCAACCCCATGGGTGACCTTTGAAATAGTGGAAAACGCTATCTTGTCGTAGGTCGGCTATGATCGGAAAAACTCGGGCTAAATGTGGTAGTAAATTGCAACGTACTTAGTATACACGATAAAATTAAATATACCATTCTCACTGAAATTAATATCTCACAAAAAATAACGAAATACAAGCGGTCGGGTAATTTAAGGATTCTCAATTACGTAAAACAGTTTAAACTTCCAGGGGCAAATAATGTTTATGGTACAAGAATGCTGAATTATGTAACCTCAGCATATCTTAATGATATGCCCGCCGAGCTCCAATGAACATACATTGATAATAACAAATATAAATATAAGTTTAAAAAGTTTTACATGAGTCAATAGCAGAATTATTTCTCATACAGATTGTGAGTGACTCGCCGTACCCAGATAAACCTTAAAGGTTTTTGTGGACGGCTATATAATATTGTTAATGTATTTTTGTGTATCTTGAAAACAATAAATTTAAAAAAAAAAAAAACAGAATTCACTATTTTGACAATCTAAATTTTGCGACTAAGTAACAAAATAGGGCTGCAGGTTCAAAAATAAACATTTACTGCTAAATGTATGATTACATATCCTTAGACGGAATGTCATGATGATATATACATATGTTGATAGGTAAGTTACGTTACTTAGAACATATTATCGAAGCATTGATGATTAAGATCTATAATACCGAACATTAGATTCATGACTCAAACAGATTGTAGCGTACTGACTGCAGTAATTATGGTAGCAATTATTAGAATTAGTTTCCCTATATCACCCAGGCCAAGAAGAAGTAAATACTTGATTGATTGTGGCATTCCGACATTCTACAATTACTTGCTATTACGTCGCCCCATATCCACCAAGGTCGATCGTGTGAAACCTGCTGCCATTTGATATAGTATTTAGGATCTGATGCCAATCAACTAAGTTTGTATTGTTGGAAACGATAGAGTTAAGAACTTACACTAAACCAGAACAGCATAAACCTTTTTAGTATTTGATGTAGATTATAGATATAATAATATATTTATTTATGTTCCAAATTACTAAGAATCTGGTGTCGATCAAGCAGACAAACACAATGTCGTTATAAACATCAATGTGAGCAATATTAATTAAATTAAAACAAAACATTTTTTTTTAGAATAAGATGTAGTTACTCATACTGAAAAAGGTTGTGCAGTTCAAAAACCTATAAGTAAGGGTAGTTGTATTACTTATTAAGGTTCTGTTGAAAATGTTACAATCGAAAACTTGGAGACAAAACTAGACAAACATCTACAAAAAGGTAGGATAGGAGATAAGTTAAGTTTGCAACACAGTATTTGTCAAAGAACTTTGGCTGTTTTTCTTAAACACATGAACATAACGTGTGAGCTTAAGATTGTTCATATATTTGTTCGTTTGTCGGCGTGATTAGTGAATAGAGAGGAAGGTCAGAAAATTTACTACCTTTTGTGTTGGATGTGCGGTTTGTTGTGTGGGTTTAGGTCAGCCTATCAAGGTTTGTGATGGTTTCTATTGTTTATTAAAATAGTCTATTTGGCACAAAATTCATTAAACTCTAAATCTTAAATATTCCGCTAATTAGTCTTTAAAAGTTCAGTCGAAATGGATTGGTGCAACTAAATTTGATATTACTTGTACCTAAACTGAATAATATTTGTACAACACAACAAGAAAAAAAATTGAGAAAAAAGTGTTATTTACAAATATCAACTGCGCATCGTTTATTTTGGCGTCGTGTAAATACAAACCCGTTTGGAATATAATAATTGGCCGTTTTATAGTTTATTTCATCATCACATAGAACGTTACTTACCTTCCACTAATGACGATAGTTGATAAACCCTTGACATTTTAGAAAACAGATACCTTGGTCTCTCGTACCTAAACACATCTTTGTATTTACCGTCTCCGGCACCTTAGGTATGGAAGCAAAAATATTTGCATAGAGTATAAGTGGGGACGTTAAGTGCACATGCTTTAGCGTGGAGATTTTATAGCAACAACTTGTACTAAGACTTCCGTGTACATAGATGATATCTTCAAAGCGCATGGGTTATACCCCTCCATCGTGAGTGGTCGGCCTTGGTCAAACGACTGACATTCGTTGTCCTTTCTTCCACCTTGCTGGTCGACTGTCTTCGCGGACAGTGATTGCATACGTGAATGATTATTAATATGCGACGCTTCCCCGCCTCCAAGGTCAGAAGGTGCGAGTCTAACTACGTGTTTTGCGTTTTGGCCTTAAACGACATCTGTCGGAAGAAAATTAAATGTAGATTCGGCGGTAGGTGCTTTGGACTAAACTTCCGCATTGTTTTAATCGTCTTTGTCTCTTCGAACCGACACCTTAGTAATTATCTTGCATAGTCCGTTCACGTTTTGTATGCGACTATGTGATACGCAATATGAGCAAATAGCAAGAATTCTAATACGACATTCACAGTGTACTCACGCAGAATATCGTTACTTAAATTTAGTTAAGACAAGGCCAAGTCTAAAAATTTACTCGTTCTCTATGGAAAATTTGGACGAATGCAAAGATTTTTCAAACGACCTTTCTAACTTTTTGCTTAGCATTTATTTTCGTAAATGTTCAATATTCATTATTATTTAAATAATTTGTTTCATTGGTAAACGTTTATTGTTTGCAGTAAATCGTCAAATTTTCACCGTTTAATTTACTTACGACCTACTAGAATTTATTTTAATTGATTATCATAAACGCTACTAATTAAATTTGATTTAAATTCGTATTATTTTAAGCAACACTCTTTTGAACGCGCATTAGATTTTACTCAACGATTCATGCTTAACAGATTTCCTGAAATCAAATAAAAGTGTTTCACTAAGGTCCTGCTACTCCTAAGTCAGAAGTTACAAATTAACTAGTAAATTTTTTTGTCTAAGACTTGAAGTCGAGCAAGTATGATATGATCTCACAGAAGAAATAATCAGGATTCCAGAAAAATATTTGGAACGAGCTTCGCAGATGGCATTAACGGAATCATACAGTATTTAGTTGGGTAGGGAGAGGAGCAGAATGGTCCATGGTGATCATCTTGTTGCGCAATAAAATAAGGAGGCCTCCTTTGTAAACTAGCCTGTAGTCGGACGTTAAACTATTTTTCTCCTCTCATGGACCCGGCAACCGAACAATAAATTAATTAAATACTTGGAAATTTATCGTATCTTCTTTAATAAAAATCCTAAAACTCAATTTGTGGTTGTTATCTATGATTTTACAGAATCGAGGGGCTGATTTTACTTACTTTTATTTGGCCTGAAGGCTACTATACTTTTTGTATTATTTACTTGTATTCCCTTTAAGTTTTATTTCGTCTTATCAAACCTATAGCTCAATAGATTATATTTCAGTTTTGATATAATTTTCTTCATATTGTTATGATCTGGTTCACCAGTCTTGCAAACCTGGACATTTAGTTTCCTATTTAAATGATCCAAAATGTCGAATTCTTAGTTATAGTTGTCATTTGAACCGGTAGTGTGTCACTGCGAACTGTCAACAAGACAATGACATGCCCTTGGATTTAGACAGGCCCAAAAGGATTTGACATGACTTACGATCGGTATCTAGAGCCACTTCGAACAATAGGATTAACTACATCTGGTTACCAATTAGGTTTTGATTGCTTACATAAAATACCAATGCTTATATTAAACCTCTAAATTGTTTGTTGTAACAATAAAATAATTAAATTATTAATCCTCTAGCAGATATTCAGACTGTTGCTGCCGGTCGTCAGTGTATTAAGCTACCCCTGGCTATAAACGTGCGCACGTATTTTAAAAACAACATTTATTTTTGAGAAACAGAATGTATGTCTCTCAAATGGGGTGTATCAGGCAAAGCTTTTTGTAGATGTTGCTAGCGGCAATGGTACCTTGTTTACACCTATGACTGTCATCATTTAAATTTATTTGTAGTTTTACATTTTTATAACAGAAAAATGTAGTTTAACTTAACGTTACCTACCTTAAAAGACGAATTAAGAAAGCGCACACCGTCTTTAAAAAGAAAAAAAGGTTTAATTAATAGAACGGCAATTTTGAGATCACCACATCTTTGATTTTGATTAGAAATCTCGATTTGTACACTTAAAAGCTGCTCACTTCGGCATAATATCCAGAAAATAAAAAAATCGTAATAAAAATACAAGTTTTCTATGCAACTGACAGTTATATTGGGTACCATCTATCATGCGCCATCTATCGTGATAAAAAGTTAGTGATACACCCCATTAACGAAGTTGTTTGGAATTTTTATATATCTATTTATTTATAGTGTATGTTCAAGTTTGTATTATGGCATGTATGTGTATTGTTTTTTATATTGTGTACGTATATGTATTTTTGAGTGCTATACTCGTAAATGCGTAATTCTGTTTATTTTAGTATTTTTTTTTTTTTATATTTTTCTTCATCCTGCACATCACCTTTCGTGATCCCCAAGGTTAGCTGGTGAAGAATGCCTTATAGCGTTATAGCTTGCCTATGTACTAGGGTTTTAAGTGCAATAAAGTATTTAAATAAATAAAAAATATATTTATTGAAAGCTTTGAATTGCATTGATGCTATTTGAAAAAGGATGGCAAAAGAACGAGTGCAATGGCCTACAGTTAAAAAAGGTACGCGGTTCTAACCCCGGAATGTGCCAATGAGAAATAGTTTTCTTACGTACATAATCTGTCGGTCCCGGATCCACTTATACCAACTTATGAAATCGTTAATAAATTGACATCAGCCGCTCAACAAACCGTCTGGCCAGCGAGGCCAGTGTAGGCTAAATTGTCCAGAAATGTATTTTGGAAGCCCCGTCTCCAAAAGTGAAGGTCTAGGCCTCTGTGTTCTGGGGGCTATGATAATGACTACCTGTAAGAAACTTGAAAAGTCATACATATTTATATTTTAGAATTTGTAAATTTGCATATATGGCATCATCATTCACTAAAGAAGATTCCAATAGTATCAATATTTTTTTTCCTCAAATAATATATACTTACATTGTTGCACTAACGGCAAATGCCAATCATGCAAGTTGTCAAAATACAATAATAATAAGTTCATTGCCACTTGTCATGATTGGCCTATAGTAAAGTTGGCTAAATGTGAATCCGCTTAATTATAAGCGTGGTTTCTGACCACCCCGAAAGGGAAACGGTCGTGATGATACTTACTTACTAACTAATTACACTTATAACAAAAATGGTATTGACAAAAACACAATTAAGAAAGTTAGTATTAGAAGAATAAACAAGGTTATAGAAACATTGTAATACAAAATAATTAAAAATACATTGTCTGTTTAAAAAGTATTATGTACCTATTTCTTTAATTTTTTTTTTTTTTTCCAATCCTCAAAGCACTTAATAAAATATTTTTTGATGATATTGTGTGAGAAACTAATCCTCATTCGATGCAGTCTTATTCTCCTCAATAGTAGCGTACATGTATCCCGCGAAAATTAAAAATTCGCGATACTTTTTGAACAGACTCGTATTTCAGTTAATAATATTAATGTCTTGCGCCGTACTTCGCAACCGTCAGTTCCAAATGTCTACAATTAAGGATGATGTGATGTGATATTGAAGTGCTCACCGCTCATTTTTCTCAAACACTGTACAACAACACAGCAATGGAAGATGATGACGAATACCGACATACAATTGCAACTTCACGCATTCGAAAAAAATCTACGGATTTTTTTCCCAGTTATATTTTAATTTTTTTTTAAATACAAAGTAATGTAGTAGTCAGAGTGCTGCAAACAAATCTAAACAGTTAATTAGTTGGTAATAATGGCTATCGATTAATCACTAAAGCCTACACTTGGCCAACAAAAAGACATCTTTGTTCTAACCTGTGAATATAAACAGTCATTAGGACAGAGTATTGTGATCGGCACATCTATTTGATTACAGTCTAAGATCAATATTGAACGTTAATATCTAAATAATGTAAAAAAATATTTATGTTAAAAATGTTGATATCTATTAATAAGTCAAATGTGCTTATGGGCACTATTGTTAGGATAAGTTGTAAATACATATATATTTAAATAATAGAAATTTCTGATGAGAACGTTAAACTGCCAAGTTTCCACGGCCTGACAGTCATTCCGTCGGGTTTCTTGTCATCGCTCCGCACGACCCCAGAGGCAGTGACAAGAGTCCTTCGGATGATGTCGATGAGAGGCGCGTGATGAGGAATGCCGGCACTTTTAGCACAGGAAAGCCTGCGGTGTCCGAGATGACCAACTGGTTCTTCACATCCACGCTGGTGGGGGTGGACAGTCTGGGCTCCGAGACGAAGGCATACCGCCATGGTCAGTGTATTTCGATTAAGGAGTGTGCCAACTGATGCTGAGGGAAAATCCTGCAACCAAGACCCGACTTTAGTGGATTCGGCCATGAGGCAAGCCCGCTCTTTCATGTTACTGTCAGATAAAATATTTTCCTGTACCAATTTGCAGAGCGGCTCGTCCTATAGTTTTATTTTATTTTATTTTATATTATTAGGTAAACCATACAACACTTAACATTATTATTGGCAGAATGGTAACAATTTGCCTTTAGAGCATCAGAGTGCATGGGGGTAATTTTGAAAAAGAAAATCTTTTGAATTCGTTTGAAAAATAATTTGTTTGACATATTTTATTTTTTTATTTTCATTTTATTTTTTTATTCATTCATTTCCACAGCACATTACAGAACATAAAGGTTAGTATATAATTGAGTTTATACATTGGCCAAATTAAGAAACATACTTTATTACTGATACTTAGGTGTCAAAGAAAAGGAGAAAAAACAAGAAATACAACCAAACGATATAAAAATTCAATTAAACAAAAAACAATAACAATATTTTTATTTTGTTTTTTTGTCTGTTTATTAATAAAATGTACTGACCTAAATTTAATTATATAATGATGAGTAAATTTATTGGATAAGAATATATTTAAATAAAAACAATTTTTACGTGCCACAACAATGGCTAAATGTGCAGAGCCAACTTACCAACCATATTACCGATATTACCGTATGTACCACGCTATAAGAAACTGGATCTCACCGGAGCGCTGAACCTAGAATGCGTCACAGACTTCATATACCTTGGATCCAGCATCTCCAACACCGGCTCATGTGAGACAGAAGTTCGAAGAAGAATTGGCATGGCTAAAAATGCAATGAGTCAGTTAAAAGGAATATGGAAGGATCGAAATATCACCCTAAAGACCAAAACAAGACTAGTACGCAGCTTAATATTCTCCATATTTCTTTATGCCGCTGAAACTTGGACTCTTAAAGCCGGTGATCGTGGCCGCATTGATGCCTTCGAGATGTGGTGTTGGAGGCGTATGTTGCGTATCCCTTGGACAGCCCGAAGAACTAACGTGTCAATACTCAAGGAGCTTAAAATCTCTACTAGGCTGTCTTCCATCTGCCTAAAACGAGTCCTTGAGTATTTCGGCCATATAGCGCGCAAAACACCTGGTAACCTGGAAAGGCTTGTAATCACAGGGAAAGTCGAAGGCAAAAGACCACGTGGCCGAAGCCCCATACGCTGGTCTGACCAGATACGCACCTCACTGAATACCCAGATGCACGATGCCCTACATGCAGCCGTGAACAGACCCGGATGGCGCAGCATCGTCCGGGACAAAGTGATCCGTGGAGGGGGTCACGACCCTCAGCAGTGAGGAGAACGACGCAAGGAGGAGGACCACATTTAAAGCAAATAAACGATTTTGAATTTGAATTTGAGCTTCACACAAATAGTATGCATTTAGTTTTTGTACAAATATGTAGCGAAAACAAAAAGAAACGCACTGCCGCAGACAGCCCAAACCCATAATATATACACTTTTAAACCCATATAAATAAATAATACCCACGCCCCTCCCCACCACACCACACAACTATATGTATATATATTTTTATCCTAAATTTCGTTAATAAAAGATAGTAGGATACATGAGACATATCTACAAAATTAACCCTCTATTTTGCATTATTAGAAATTTGAAAAGATATTTGTCTTTTGTAGTTGTTGAGATCATTATAGTAATCATTATCGTTTTCATGGCGGTATAGTGTTAGGGACGTCTGACGTCAGTGGCTGGCGTCTGTTGATTATTTACCATATGATGGATGACCATTTCCTAAATGTCTTTCTTTACAAAAATATTTGGACACTAACTTAATTTTTCGAATCCGATAATCCATATCAGCGCCGGGTGATTAGAAAAATCGAGTGGTTTAAAGAACGTGTACCTATAATTATTTAATCAAAAGCAATCTCAGATCCATTTAAATTATTCAAGCAATAGAAATGAAGGCAATAATTATCTTCGTCTATAAATCTGTGCTATACGACGAGTTTCTTAGTGTTAGCACATTGTTTTTGAGTCGCCTATCATTAATTACCGTGCACCTGGCACCGATAGTGGGCCTTTGATGTTTATACACTTTGTAATTGTCCTCCCACCGCGGCACAGCTTAGAGTGACGCTGAGGTTGCTATGACCCTCACGACTTTGCATACAACACATGTTGCAGACCAAAGAGATATTTATTTCTTAATAATAAAGCCTATCTCTCCATCAACGGAAACACAGCACCCTCATACCTTAACCACTATCTCTACGCGTACATATAAATTTGGAGACTCTTACATCTGTCGCACGCTGAAGATGTATAATGCTCTCCCAGCCACTGTGTTTCCCTGCTTCTATAACCTAAAGTTTAACCTAAATTTAAGCGAAGTATGAAGAAGCATCTTGATAGGACGGCTTAGTTTTTTTTAATGATTCTACTCCTGCTGTTAGATCTCTAACAGAAGACCAGCAGCGCTTACAGTTTCCAGTAACCTGTTTATGTTTGATCTGACTGTAAAAGATTTCTCCAAGGAAAACTCAACCATGTCAAATATACAAAATAAAACAAATACAGAATTACCAACCACGAGTTTATATTAATAAATTTATTTGAATTCCATAACAAGTAGACTTATTTATTTATTTGTAACTCCAACAGCATTACAAGAAAAAGTAATATTTTTAAATTTCACACAATGGTTTTATGTAAAATCATGAATGATTCACAACAAGGAACATAATACAAGAAGAAGCGTAACTCCATAAAGGAAAAGTGTTCCAGTTAGCAGCGCTACTACGGGTTTCCACCGAACTAGAATTGGCAGCAAATTTTAAAATTCCTAATTTGGTTTTTTTGGTTGTACTTTTTCGTAAGCAGTCAGTAAAATAACAAATTTGCTCATAAATAAAAAAAGACTCCATTATGTTTCCATTTGGTTTAGACAATTTAAGGTTACCAGTAAATTTAAAAAAAAACTTTAGAAAAATATATTATTATAATAATTAAAACGCTGTGTATAAAACTATATAAAAATCTTAATAATTTAAATTGACATACCAAATATTAAATAATATCGATGAAGTAATAAATTTGAACAGCAAAACTGATTAAATACGCAGAAATATTATTCCTAACCTTCAAAAAGAAAATAATTAATGGCAACCCTCGATATTTCCCAATGCGGGACCAGTGCAATGTATGGAAGTCGATGGCCTTTTATTTACAATTTATTTTATAGTAAAGTATCATCACGACCGTTTTCCTTTCGGGTTGGTCAGAAATCACGCCTTTAGAGAAGCAGATTCACATTTAGACAACTTTGGCCCATCATGACAAGTGGCGATGTCTCTAGCGTACCAAACTTGAGGAAAACCACAAATAATTTAAATAAAATATTGTGTCCCGGCGAGGAATCGAACCCGGCACCTCCGCATCTAAATCTACGGATATAACCGCTAAACCACGAAGGCAGTTTTTTTTTAGTGCGTGCGTTTACGATATTTAGTAACAATGCCAAGTAGACAGTTTTTAACTTTACCCACAACATGGGATCGACATCAGAATGTTCTGTTAATTACCTATTGAGCTGTACTGAGATATTATCTATTTTGTCAGATATTCACGCGTACTGAATAAGGACAATGTATTCAAATTGATTATTGTGTTTCTATTGAGATTCATAGGAGGTACTCATCTTATGCGAGTAGTTAATGCTATTTAATTAAAAACTAGTTGTTTGCCAATTTAATATAGTGGTTAATGAACATAAACCTACTTCCTGAATTTCTGGTATCATTTTTATCAAAATTTGCTAAAGAAAATATTTTTAAAATTCAGTAATATAGGATTAAATATGTATATCTGAGATATGATGTCCGCCTCCGTGGTCTAGTGGTAACAAACGTTGCCGTGAACTCGGGAGGTCGTGGGTTCGATTCCCACCGGGGGCAAGTTGTACATTGTATAATTTGTCTCGGTCTGGGTGTTTATATGTATAATATGTATATATTTACAAAAAAAAAGGATAATATGTACTCGTAGTTTATCAACCATCTAGTTTCCGTAACACAAGCCTCGTAGCTTACCACAGAAACTAGATGGCGCTGTGTGACCTGTCTGGAAATATTTATTATTTATATTTATTATTTATTTATTTATAATTAGATTTAAAAAAAAAAAAAGATACTACTCCTAAGTATATGAAAGAGCCGCTGAGAAAAATGAAAACCAACAGTTTTAAAATCAACCGCAGCAAAACAAACAGCCAGTTTCTCGAACGTATTTTTACATACATACACATACATATGTTCACGCCAAATCCCTTGCGGGGTAGGCAGAGACAATTGAGCGCCACTTGTCACGGTCACGACATACCTCTTTCGCATCTTCAACATTCATCAACCTCTTCATACATGCCCTTTTGTTTCGATGGCTTTTCAACGCAATATTTTAAGTGTATGATTAATCTGATAATTCTCTTCCTAACTTTTAATATTTATTTTACTTTAATAATAAAAAATTGTTCCCAAGGTTTGGCTGTTAGAAAATGTCCACGGGCATAATGTCCGCCTTTATACTTTGTGCAATAAATAAAATAATATATAATAATAAATCTATAAAATACTAAGAACCATGTCTTCTTCAGTATGCCTAGTGTGACAGTGAAGTTTCGTAAACGCAACTATAGTAGTAGAGTTTTTTTTACTGAATTTTCGATGTTCATTGCCTGTTATTATAGCCAAACTTGCAATAACACGCAATGTAAAATTAAAAAACGTAACTACAGCAGTTACGTTTTTCGAAACTTGCATTTTACACTAAGCACACATTTAAGTATGATGTGTGCAATAAAAAAATGTTGTGAAAACGAAAAGAATAGTGGGACTGTAATGGTAAAATATGTTTAAACTTGTATTTATTATAAGCCGGTACTTCTATATGGAGTAATTGAATTTATTACTGTCAACAGTGTAGGCTGAGTTTATTGCAGACGGTAGCTTTTAATGCGTTAATAGGCCTTTAAACATTCTCGATCATAGACGTACATGTGGCGTGGCGTCGAAAACTTCTACTATAATAAAAATAATATTAGAACATGACTGCGTAAAAAAGGATCTTTAAAAAACTGAACAGATTTTTTCATTTTTATTTTATACTTTTTAGTTAACGTTGTGTGTTATAGATGGTAAATCGTGGGTTCGATTCCCACCGGGGGCAAGTTGTACATTGTATAATTTGTCTCCGTCTGGGTGTTTATATGTATATATTTACAAGAAAAAAAAAAGTATATTATGTAGTTTATCAACCATCTAGTTTCCGTAACACAAGCTTATATTTATGGATTATTCCACACAACCTATTACGGGATTACAATTTATTAATTATGATGGGCCAATAGTAAAGTTGACTAAATGTGAATCCGCTTCTTTAAAAGGTCGCGCTGATACTTTTTTACTTCATTACATCTTTATTATAGGCGTAGGTGGAACCTTCATCGAAAATTTAAATATTTTTGAAAATTTTAGCTTTAATACCTACATCATTTCATTTTGTAAATTGCTTATATACGAATTGCTCTCGTACTTACGTACTACTTCGTTCTCCTTAATAATAATTGTTAACGCCGTTTTTTATATATATACATATACATACTCGTAATTATCTATGTAGTATAACGCTTCTAGAACAATCTCACTCTTTATGTATATCCATCCCTTTTATACCTTATCCATAAGACTTACGGGTGAAGGAGATGGAGAAATGCGCAAACGCACCTTAAAATGGGTCGGCCTCGCGACCCACCTGTCAGTTGGAATATAATATTTGAACGGTGAACCCGTGAACGCTACTCAACCCATATTTATTAAAAATAAAAGACTTTAAATTGTGAATTGTGTGTGCTCATAAAGTCTGCTCCAACTCTTGATGCTATGGTGGTGTGTCGTCACTTACAAGCAGTGACCTTGGAGCTATCGAAGAACCCGCAGTAAGTCTCCTTTCTTTTCAACACCAATAATAATAATAAATTATTTATTGTACAGAACCAAAACAAGTGCAGGTACATAGGCGAGCTTAATGCCGTATTTCTACCTTTGTGACTGAGAGCTGTAATAAGCGGGTGCAGAAGGTTATGAAGAAAATAGATAGTTTTAATTTCGCGCTATATGAACAAAATACTAAAGGACTCGTTGCAGGCAGAAAGAAGAGAGCCTGGTAGTGACTAGCCACTAGAAAACAGAATTCTAGACTTCCACTGTTGGAGATGGGCCATCCAGAAAATTTGGCCTACACTTGCCACGCTGGCCAGGCGGGTTGGCGAGGATCTGATGTTAGTTTTTAATGACAATTTATTAACGATTCCATAAGTTGGTATTAGTGGAGCTTAACATGCTCTCCAAGGTACGGGAACGGTGGTGAAGAAGACAAATTTCTAAGCAATCCATGGATTTACCGTGCGGGTGCCAGGTCCTTCGTGTGTGGGTAAGAGATGAGAAGAATGGTGTCTGGGGCTTGCGACTGACAATAGGCTGGTTTAAGAAAAGGAGGCCTGCTTTTATATTTTATTGCGCTATAAAATTAAATCTATAACAAATGTACGTAAAATTGTATTTCTCATATGCCGGGAGGGTTTGAACCGCCCTTTGTAGGGTTTTGAGGAAATCGTTCCCATATTTGAGCTACCACCGCCCGTATACCCCATACAACTCTAAAATCTTTACAGTCCGGCTGTTGGAAAAATACGTACCTGACAGCATAACTAGAATATTCAATCAAATATTCCAAAAGACCACAACATGAAATCGAATAAATATTGTGAAGACGGAATGATCAGAAACGGGTTCAAGACTCAGCTTTACGCAGTGGAAGTTGGTGCGAGAGGAGTTCCAGCAAAATCTTGGCATCACTTACTAAAAGAATTGGGCCTAAGCAGGTCTGCCGTCAATACATTTATGAAACGAGCTTTCACGACGGCATTAACGGAATCATACGGTATTTGGTTGGGTAGGGAGAGAAGTAGAATGGTGGATGGTGAGCGTATTATCGCGCAATAAAAAAAAAGGAGGCCTCTTATTCTTAAACCAGCCTATTGTCGGTCGCAAGCCCGAGACACCATTCTTCTCATCTCTTACCCACACACGATGGACCCGGCACCCAGACGGTGAATCCATGGAATGCTTAGAAATTTGTCTTCTTCGAAAACATTTAGGAATTTTGGACACCTGTTTAACATAGAAAAATTTCATTTTACGTATGCAACTTAAAACTCAGGAAGGCATGTTTTCAGGGGCCAAACTTATGAAGTGTTTTATTCCACACCTGATTGTTTATATTTTAGATAAATTTGTTTTAAACAGACTATACAGAGAAGGATAACATTACCATATTTATAGAACCGGCACATACACAACACTTTGATTTATAATTTTTCAATTTGCATTTCATACTTTTATAATGGACGGTTAAATACTTGTTTGCGATTATAATTATGTTCAGGATAATGTTTAAACATGACTGCATAGTCACAACTGATTTTAAATCACCTATCTAGGAAATATCTTTACAATTTTTTCTTTGATTGCTTGTTTAGTTTATCTCACGGCGGTTCAAAGCCACATGTGCCCACTACCCATTGCCACTTTAGAATAAGAATTAATAAAAAATATATTCACAAAATAAGTATAAAATACTGGGTCAACCAAATTTAAATGAAAAATTAATTATGATATAAAAAATAAACTAAAACAAAAAAAAACCTACTTACAAAACCTAATTTAAATATAAATCATATTCGTGCGGCATGATGGCAAGAACGCTGGCCGCATTTCAGAGCAGAAAATTAGACGTGGGTTATGTTTGTTAAAAATGTTTTAGCGCTTGGACCCCACGGACCTAAAGTCTCTACAGCAAACGGCACAAACTCGTGATTATAAATACTATAAAATTGGAGTTGAAAAATATAATAAGTAATATAAAAGAAAAGAAAATAGAGAAATAAGAAAAATAATACATAGAAAGAACATACAAATTTTATGTGTGGTATGTGTTGACTGGTGTAACATTCCAAATAAGATCGTCCTACTTGGAGCCGATGTCTATAGTCGCATCATTGATTTGTATCATCCGGGGTCCACCAAGTGTCATAGCACAGAAAACAGACTTTGGCTGGATCATATCAGGCGAAGAACGAGTCACTAGTCAGCATCAGATCCGAAGTATGCACGTAATGATTTCTGAAACAGATAAAATAGTAAAAATAAGCTGAGAAATAAAAAGCTAAAATAAAAATACCATATATAGAATAAAATGGAGAGTGTCATCAACACTGTCCAAAGTCAGAAATCATTAGGAGATATAGTAAAGGTTAATTCAAATTTTGTGTATTTACCTTATCGTACTGTTCTAAAAGCAGAGAGAGATACGACGAAGGTAAAAGTGGCATACGACACGTTAGCCAGAGGAAGTAATGATCATGCCTTTAATGATTTATTCAAGAGTGGAGAAACCTTGCAGCCTAAAGTGTAAGAAACTTATCACTCGTTGGCGAACACGTTTGTTGTTATGCGTGCCTAAGACAGTGTGTTGGTAGTAATTTGAGGAGATGAGTTAGATTAGCGTTTAGTGTATAATATCAATAAACAAAACTATATTTAACTTATAATTACATACATCTACATATTGTCAAAGTTTCAGAACTATTATGTAGTCAATACCAAATCTAGACATTTTCAAACCAAATGTTAGTCTATTTAAGAGACATTTATAAACTAACGTAAAGTGACTTTTTACTATTCTTATATTGACTTTTTTGACTTATACTAATATATAACCTATGATATAACTTTCAACATAAATTGACATTAATAATAATAATATATTTCGTAAATAGTATTAATATGTTGATAATAATAAAATAGATGAAACCAAAAATTTTTTAACTGAAAAACACAGTTGACTCTAGCCATCCAAGTAGCTATGTGTAGCATGCCGTGTACACTGTCCTTGGGTTGCAATTCGGACCTTATAAATTATTGTGATTTTGTGCTTGATATGTATTAATTGTAACCTGTTAGTGTACCTTAACTAATAATAAATACATCTTTTTCAATTCTATCATAGAGACAACATTTTGAATTATTATTTAATTTACTAATAATTTTCTTGTGGTGGGTGTCTCTTTTACCTATGAACCATTATTTAGTTAGTGAAGCTCGGTAAATTTTTCTTTACTCATTTTTATTCAATCAATTGAGGCTACGCCAATATGCTGTGAGTCGAATATCGAAGTAAGGTTTTCCTTATTTTAATCACTATAATTTCCTTAATTTCTATCCTTACGTTATTACCTTATGTATGACTTCCTCTGTAGTAAGAACAACAAAGGTTAAAAAACTAAGTTAGCTAAATTGTCTTCACTATTTTGCAGTGTTTGGGGTATTTACTTCCTATCCATGTACACCATCCTGAATAGTGTTTTATATGTTATTATCGTTATTTTTGTATCTTTATAATAATACCACCAATATATTGTTACATGTATGCTCGCAGATGTCATTTGTAACTTTATTCATCGCCCAACAGAAAAAAATTGACAGTATCTTCCAGTATTGTTTTTTGAATCAACATTGTATCTTTATTAAAATGACATTAAATATTACGAAAATATGCGCAAATACGCCAACATTGGTTACGAATTTGCGGCGTTTGGGGTCGAGACAATGTGCCCATGGGGATCTTCAGCGAGGCGCTTGGACAAGGAGTTGTCAAAGCGGCTGACGGAAAGATCTGGAGATAGGAAGGCTGGCAATTATTTCTGCCAACGTATTAGCTTCGCTATACAGAGAAGAAATGTTGCCTTGGGACTATCTCGGATGGGACGTCTCTAGAGGACATTTTATAGTTTATTTATAGTTTAGTTTATTTTTAATTTTATTATTTAAGTAGCTTTTAATTTATATTTAATGTATATTAATTTTCTTAGAATAAATTTTAATAATTTTAAATAATAGTATTTTCTTAATTACGGTCGTGATAATAGTTGGCAATGTAAAACACCAAATAAATAACCACTGGAGTTATTATGCATGCCGTCCTGTACTGAATATAATTAATTAAATTAGGTATCGACGCATAGTTGATAAGTAATTTCAAGGTCAGGCTCTTTGTTTAATGAAAATACGATGACAATCCAATGGTCAAGGTGAATGTTAAAAGATTTTGACGGTATAGTCCGATCAGTTATATACTTCAGTTGTCTGTTAGTTACGACAGTATTATTAAGGTTTTTATAATTAGGGAAATCAAATGTTTTAAAAGATCACAGCAATCTAGTAAAACAAATAATACGATTGTAGAAAAGTTTCAGACAAATCAACAAATAAATTGACTTAAGCGCTTACATTGACAATGTATTGAATTTTATTATATATTATGCTTGGTATTTCTCTGATGGATAGAATTCGAAACTTTATTGACATAGCTTTTAAAATTAGCAAACTGAAGTGGCCGCAGAACCGAGACGACCGATGGGAAAAACGGGTTCTAGGGACGTGGACGGGAGTGGGACAACCCCCAGCCAGATGGACAGATGACCTAATGAAGGTCACTGGCGGGGTTAGGATGATGACGGTTGCAAAAGGTGCAGTGGCGAGCCTTGGGGAAGACAGCATCCAGGAGTGGAGAGACGCAGGCTTATGATGATTACTAGACTATAAAACATACTTACCTATTTTGTTAGAACCATCGTAACTAGTTAAATATCATAATAAATAATTTATTAAATAATAAATAAAAATTTACAGTTGTGTGTACATGTCATGATGATGCAATCTGCCCATATTGTGGGCATACAGTATGCTTATGTCAATAGATATTTATTTACAATATTCATTTGTATATAGTTTATATTTAATATTGTTCTTGTCAATTTATTGGAATACAATGTTAATGTCAAAATTATGAGGGATCAGCTGAAAATCAGCGCTATGACCTAGTGTTGCAGCTTATTGCTGAGTTGATTCCCTATTTGTCACCACACTATCTTGTTTATTGTATTATCATTATAATTTTTTACTGTTTGTGTTTTTTTTTTGTGACAAATAAACTTTTTTCTTTCTTCTTTCTTTCTTTCAAATTATTATTGAGGCATATAATTTATAAATAGTACTACATGAAGAAACTTATCCCAGTGAATTGGCAAATTACCTATTTATTTAAATGCTTGGTTTCCCCGTTAACAGTCATGATAAAATCTTTACTTGCAATTTGTACTATATGGCACGTTGGAATGCTAACTGTAGTAAAAATGAACCGTTCAAACAATTCATCTTAAGAAGCGACTTGAATAGATAAAATATTCCCCTTCTCCATATTCATCGATACTAAGGAATATCCCACGTTATTGTCTAATACTCTTACCAATTATAATAATAATTTAAATACTAAATATCCCTAAATATATAGAAAATATCCTTTTTATACAAAAAATAGTCTGCTTTCGTGGTTTACTAATACATTGAGACGTTCAGGTTTTATTTCTGCTAGGTTAGAGATAATGACCTGCTTGCAACTTGACATGGTGGGCCTATCATAAAGTTGGTTTTTGACTACCGCAAAAGGGATTACTAACGTTGGTAGGTTCAAAGCCCCTATAACACAGAGTCCTAGATCTTCACTGTTAGAGATAGACCTATAGAGAACTATATTTTGATTTCTGGAGAATTATATGACCCACTGTTTTGTAGAAATGAATGGTATGGTATACCTAAATAATATAGAATATTTTTGGATAATCTAACAATCTATAATACTGTATCTGTATATCCTTCAACGGCGACGACTAAAGGTAACATCAGTGTTGTGCGGCGTGTGATAAAGACTGACCTCCAGGAACATTTAGCGGTCAAGATTTGTGCCGGGATACCTTATAATTAGACCGAAGCTCAAAAACTCCGCCGTATAGCCCCGACCCCGCACTTTGCGATTTTTAATTATTCCCCAACATAAAAGAAAAACTTTAAGGGAAACGTTATTGGACGCAGATGAAGCAATGGCTGCGTTTCAAAAGGCCGTCAAAGAGACCCCTAAGGACGAGTGGCAAAATGCTTTTCTCAGTGGTCCTATCGGGTGAAGCGGTGTATTAATGTGAATGGACTCTATTTAACAATGATTTTTAGAAGATTTTGAGTTTGACCCTAATTGTATTATAAGCTGTGATTTTTCTGAAAATAAATAAATATCCAGATGTGCGTCTTCTTTCGGCCTTCTGGAACCGTATATCTTTTCCTGCATGAATAGCTATTCGTTTTTATATTTTTTTTATATGATCTATGTATTGTAACGTAACAAACAGACTACAAAATATCTACATTCACATAACACAGTGACACAGTATACATACAGTGATACAGTACTTCCTGGATTTTAGACTAAGCTTGTTACTATAATTGACAGTGAATTAAATCTCATCAAATGGATTGTCATTGCTAATTATCCACAACAAGAAAATAGTTTACCACATGATAAGTTTTATGTGGGCGGAATACGATAAAAAAATTGGAGGAACTGACAGGTATAAACATGTTAAAGCCCAGTGGTGAGAGTACAGAGTCCTACACAGTGGGTGGAAACTTATAACAAGCAATTGACAAAGTTCTCATAGAATGTGGCGCCGACTAGTAGACGGTTGGGGTTCTCAATTTAACGTCTGTGGTTTGAGAATAATAGAGTTGTCATGTTGGTCCCACTGGTGCTTCAGAACAACGCTAGACTCACACTTCACAACAGACGGTCGCTAAATTAGAGAATGCGTTTGGAATGTCCCCGACACTCACCATACTCTCCAGACCTTGCTCCAACAGTCGCAGTTTGGACAATTATTTGCAAGGAAAAAAAAACAATTCCGATGGGGCAGTCAAAACCGCCTTCAAAGATTTTTTTGATTCTCGCCCCCCCAATTTTTTTTGAAATGGAATTAGTGTATAATAATGGTACATACTCGTACTTCGATGGATTAAATATATAATTTTATATTTTTCTTCGTTTAACTTTTTCTACCATCATCATCATCATTAGCCTGTGTCTCTCTACTACTGGATATAGACCTTCCCCAAGGCTCGCCATTTTACACGATCTTCTGTCATCCTTATCCATCTCCCACCCACCAGCGACCTTCCTCAGATCATCCTTCCATATGGCGGGGGGTCGTCCCACTCTGCGTCTTCGAGTACGTGGTCTCCACTGCAGGATCCGTTTACTCCATCGTTCATGGCTTCTGCGACAGTCCGGCCTATTGCTAATTTTGATAGCTATGTCGGTAACTTTGGTTCTTTGACGGATGCTAACGTTTCTGACTTTATTCTTCCGAGAAATCCCGAGGATAGCTCTCTCCATAGCTCGCCAAGCGACCTTGAACTTGTGTATCAGACCCACCGTCAGTATCCACGTCTCTGCTTCATACGACATTACTGGAAGAACACACTATTTCTATATAAATACATATAAAACGTCAATTTCATATGTAAGAACCTAATACTCGTATATGTCAAGGTGAGGAGATTAAGTTAAATTTAGCTTTTTGAGAAATGAGAAAAAAAAATGCTTTTTGAATATATTTAGAGACGGTGCCTGGCGAATAATAAATCATTGGTTTGGTAGAACAAAAATAGAGCCTTCTAATAGCTTCTGATGCTTCCTTAACAAAAAAAATGGCTTAAGTAATTAGGCATTCAGTAAAGCATCAGTCTGACTAGGAAGCCATCAGCATCACGTACTGAATCTTGCCAAAATATTACCACTGCGTACGTTTTTGCTTCGTGAGATTTTCGAGTGCTTCCTCCTTCCTTGTGCCTCGCGTGTTCACACCAAGGCCGTCATTTTCTACATCAAAAATGCTGGCAACTATGTACCTATACGTTCAAAATACGATTGCAACGATTGAAGTTTTTATTTAAGATATTTTGTTGTACTTAAGTTTTAATTTTACAAAACTTTTTTTTTAAATAACAAACAACTTTAATAAAATAACTATAAACTATTTAAAAAATTTGCTAATTATGATGTCAGATATAATTGCCAGCCTTCCTGTCTCCAGATTTGTCCGTCCGCGCCGTTTGAACATGATCTCGACTTAGATTCTCAGCATAAACCGCCGTACTCCCCATGCTGGATTGGATCCTTTTTGCGTTACTACGTCCAATTTATTATTATTATTAAATTTTAGATACGAATACTATTGTCATTTATATTTTATATCATTTTTGTTTACTAATATTAATATTTGTTACGCCCTATAGGCAGAGCACTCGTGCACCTTCATAACCCATATCTGTTGTTTATAATATTAACCTATTATTAACAAATAAATGATTTGAATTTCTTTTATGTTTACTGTTACTATCAGAAGATACCTTTTTGACTTTTTCACCATCTAAATACGTTATGTAATGTATATTTATGTGCTGTTGTAAATAAAAAAAGATATAATATTTATTATTATTAGATATATTATTTACTGTAATGAAATGCAACATTCATTTAATTAATACTGTTTTATACATATACGAGTATATTATCATTATGTTTTTTTTGTTTGAGCTTAGTAAGGCTGAGATCTTGGTCTACAATTTCTAAGAGTGCATAAAACGGTTTAGAATCATTATTGTCTTAACTGTGCTATAGAGAATATTGCGGACTTAGATCGAACTAAAATCGCGTTCAAATTAGATAATATAAAGAGTAAACTCTAGATCGCCTTGAGCATCAGCAATTTTTTCAACGCAGCAGCACAAAAAAGTCGTTCTATCTTTTACATTTTATTAAAAATTTTGTTTTTTCATGCCCAATTTAGTTGAGTTATGATTTCCTTGGGAATATGTTTGCACTTAAAAATTAATTTGTCTGTCTCATTTACACATTAAATTACTGTTTATAATGTCTTAAGTTAGCAATCATTTTTGACACTAGTAGGTATATATTTCTTTTCTAAAAACTTCTATTTTCTCACCTTCTTGAAAAACAAAATTTAACTTAACTCACCTTGACACATATTATTGTATTAGTATTATATAATATGTATTTTATTGTATTTATTATATAAGTAGATTATGATCCTATTTATCCTATAGTTTATTTATTAATATTATTTTTCTCTTATTTTTTTTTAATATCATTTTATTTTTCTGACTCTGCAGTCTGCACCCATAATATTCATTCTGTCACTCTCCCAAAGGTTATTGCTGGTAGAGAGAGAGCCTTTATGGTATTACGCTCGCATATGTACATCTTTTTATATTTTACATTTTGTGTGCAATAAAGGATTTTATTGATATATTCGAATGTTGCAAATTTAAAAAGCTTAATTACAACTTGTTTACAATCAATCAGGTTTGTACTTTTATTACAAGATATCCAAATCGTTTGGTATTACCTTTTTGCAAAACAACAATGTATTCTAAAAACATGCATGCAATGTTAATTAAACTTTTTAATAACTTACCAGAAAATATCAAGGTATTACCGATTAACCGTTTCAAAAAGGATCTGTACAATTTTATTTTTTATTTTTTTATATAACAATTAAATAATATCTAAGCAATAACTAATGCTAAAGTGTATATAGTCTGAGCGTACCTTCAATGTACCTACTTCTATTTTACAACTTGACTTTTCTCATATTGTAATTGCCCAATATTTGCATGCCATTGAGGTGAAACATGTGAAGCGAATTTTCTAGCTATAAGATCTTGCCATATGTTTGGATGTTTTCTAGCAAATAAATTATTTTGATTTTATTTGATAAAATTTTTAGACCTTTTTTTATTATTGTACCAAAAGTAATTTAGCTTATTCTTGGCCCTTTAAAATAGTTTGTTTTCTTATAAACTTTAAATCTTTTTGTCGGTACTATAATACTCTTAGTTTATAATTTAAAGGTATTTATAACCAGTCTGGCCAACGTGGCAAGTACAGGCCAAATTCTCCAGATATATGTTTTGGAAGGTAAATACTTAGGTGAATTAATAATTAGTCGTCATTATTATCAGCTAGATATAAGTCTTTTACAACCCTGAACCAGCGACCTTCTAAGATCATCCGTCCAACTGGTGGGGAGTTGTCCAACTCTGCATCGTCCCGTACAGTATCCACTCTAAATTTGCCCATCGTTATTTTATTTTTTATTTTAGCACGATATGTGACCTTGCGTCCACCTAATGGTAAGTGGCGCGCAAGACCCATGAATGTTAGCAACTGGAATCAGACACTCATGACTGACATCAGTAACACTATGCTGGCTTGACTGGGAGGACGGCAATTCGACCCTGATCCTGGAACGTGTGGATACACTTACTACTTCCCCGCCCCGGCAGACTGGGCAATTTACCACCAGCAGTCCGCCTACAACCTATTTGTTGTATACGTTGAAAGTATGTGCCATTTGCAATGATTTCAAATGCGATTTTTGACTCAGGAGAACTAATATTGAAAGCTTGCCATGGTGATATCTATATTAAAATAATGAAACAAAACTTTTTTCAAGTGTTTTTCGGTCTTGCGGCAGATGTGTCCGGATTTTGACAGCTATATCAGTAACTTTGGTTCTCCGACAAATATCAAAGGTTCGAATTCTGTCCATCAGAGAAATACCAAGTAGGTATATTTGGTACTAACCCTTAAATAACGAAAGTGAGCTAGGATTGATTAGTTATGGTCGACCAATGTTAATTAATTTATGGCTGCTTTGAGGAAAACTAAATGTAACTATTATCCTAAATAAGGCGGTTATTATTTACTGCCTAATTATAAATAACAGATTAGATATTATAAAAAGAGGAAAAAAATTCCTTAAAATATTGTATAAATAAAATAATACAAATAGTATTTTCGTTTACGAACGGTGGTACAGTCGACAAAAAAGTGGTCTACCATCTTACAGTTAAGATTTATTTGTAAGTCATCTAACAATAAGGTCGATTATCCTTAAAATTGTAACTAAACTAATTTATTAGCAATATTTTAATTTCAGGTTGCTTGAGGTTCACAGCAGAAACCGCCGCACTCCCCGCCCTCGACGATGTCGCCTGGATGAGTGATGGGGCTAATGAGTGATAACATGTCGCATCCCACACCAGGGACCTGCGAAGTTTCCGCGGCCCAACGGTCATGCCGTCAGAATTCCAGAGGGTTTTAGGATCGCGGGTACTCCAGCAGTGACAAAAGCCATTCGAATGATGTCATTGAGAGCAGCGTGACGAGGTATGCGTCCAGCACTTCTAGCGCAAGAAAGCCTGCCCAGATGTTCCACGGGCTCTCCACACCGATACTGGTCCGGGCTCCGAGACGAAGGCACACCGCCATGGTCAGTGTATTTCTATTAATATTTAATTTAATTGTGATATTTCCGAGTTTGGTACGCTAGAGACATCGAGGAAATATCTTAAAATACGGGTGTTAAACTTGAAAAATAGTATATCACGACCGTTTCCCTTTCAAGGTGGTCAGAAACCACGCCTATAAATAAGCGGATTCACATTTAGCCAACTTTACTATAGGCCAATCATGACAAGTGGCAAGCTCGTCGATGTCTCCAGCGTACCAAACTCGAAAAATATCACAAATAAATTTAATTATAAACATTTTTGTGTCGAACTTGAAAAATATTTGAAAATATTGGATTATGCGAGTTAGAGAGATGCAAAAGTTGAGTTTAACAGCTATCTTTTAATTAATCTGTTCGACATAACAAAAGAACAACAAGTAAGTTGTCATTCTACTAAAATATTTCGCATAGATTTCATTTCAAAACGTGTGACACAAGCATACACATACTCGTACAGTGTCGTTGGGAAACCTAAACGGCTTGCGACAGTGAGTCTATAGTCTATGGTGTATCTATTGTGCAAGGAAGGGTCACCAATGTTATCCTTTGACGTTCAGCTAAGCTTGAGGCCAAAGTCCATTTCTTTAAGCATAAACGTTATACCGTATGTTACAATGAGTAATAATGTCATTCTATTAGGTATAAATAATTAATATTCTTATTCTTTAAGTTATTCGAAAAATGCGAGTATATTTACAAAATAAAACAATAATTATTACAAACTACTTAGATAAATTAACAAAATATAAACTAAACGTAAGAAAAATAGTCCTTAAGAGATGTCCGATCAGAGATAGTCCCAAGGAGACTGGCAACATTTCCCTTCTGTATAGCGAGGCTAATATGTTGCCAGAAATAATTGCCTGTCTTCAGATATCTCCGTTAGCAGCCAAGGCTGAGGGTCCCCATGGACCCATCGTCTAGACCCCAAACTCGTTGTCTGTACCAAGGTTAGCGTATTTGCACAGCTTTAGACCTGCCAAGTCTCCACGGCCCCAACGGTCATGCCATCAGGTCTCTAGCCATCGCTTCGCGCAATCTCTAGTTCTAGAATAACGGGTACTCCAGCAGTGACAAGAGCCCTACGAATGATGTCGTTAAGAGCCGCGTGACAAGGAATGCGGCCGGCACTTCTAGCACAAGAAATCCTGTGGTGTCCAAGATGTTCTTTCTAAACTATGAAATTATCATCATCATAGTCACAACCCCCTAGAACACAGTTCTAGATCTCCTTTTCCAGAAATTTCTAGAGAATTTAGTCTACACTTGCGAGGGTCTGATATATATTTTTTTGATGTAAATTTATTAACAATTTCACAAGTTGGTATTAGTGAAACTAGGACCGAGACGGCGTAACGTGCTCTTTAAGGCACAGGAACGGTGGTGTTGTGGCAAACGGCTTTTCCGTCATTACAGCCCCTAGAACACAGGACCTAGACCTCCACTGTTGAAAATGAACCTTTCATAAATTTAAGGATAATTTTGCCTAAACTCGAGTTTTCTCCAAAATACTAATGTGAGTATTGTAAAGAGTTCCAACAAGCAACCCTTCTTCTCTATTCCGCAACCGAACCATACACATAGGCCAAAATATGCACTACCATACTGTAGCCACTATCCACTCGTAGGTATATATAAATTTGGATATTCTTACATCTGTCGCACGCTGAGGATGTGGAATGCTCTCCCAGCCACTGTGATTCCTATTCATGTCCTTTCAGCAACGTGTGAAAAAGCATATGTACCTACTATTTTTAAAACTGTTTAAACTCCAGCGCTGTAAACTTATATCGTTATTAATTTCTCTTCGTTAGTCTGCCAACTTGTCGGGGGTCAAATGTTAATCTCTGGAAGTCATGAGAAAGACATATTCATAATATAAATTGGCATCACGCAATTCACTCTGTGATAAATTATGTCGAAACTTCACGGTCTTTACTGTACCGTCTACGGCGGAACGACTAACGTGTCAAGCTGTCCCCACTGTAATTTCACAGCTTTTGCCTTGACTACTATTTTCCGATCGTCGGAGTTATTTTATCGTTGGACGACTGTCGTGTAAACTAAGATGTGTCAATCCATTCAATATTCCCGCCTCCATCACTAGGTAGGTATTAATAAATAAAACAGGTTTATGAATATAATAAGCAGATATATCAAAATACTTCACAACTTAAATCGAAGCGCAAAACGGACATAAAGTGACAACCGTCGTAGTGACGTTCCCAAACCTCAACGAGTAGCGTTGTAGTCTCAAATCAATTGAAATTATCGATGATATCGCAAATAATATTCTAACAGTATGCACATAAATATTTTATCCATCGATGTATATAGATAGGCCCTCACTGATATAAAAATGTTACCGCACAACTAACCGAAGTCATGTAGCTGCACCAACAGTCGAGAGCGTTTAATATTAATATGTATATGGAGTAAAACTAGTCTTTTTCAGAACTACCTATAAATATCGCATACGATTATCATTCCTTGAGAATTGGCCCCGAAAATTGACACATTTTTGAGTGCGTTTTGTATTGAATAGGCCTATCTATATATATCGATGGTCGTAGTACATTTTACAATGACAACATGCACGATTGTGATATTTTAAACTATTCATAAAATATCTATTTTAATTTGAAGGAACCAATAATTACCCAAAAAAGGAAACATAAAATTAAAATTAATTGAAATATACTACATTAAAAACTTAATTGAACCATGAAAATTCTTATTTATATTTTAAATAAAATTAACATTATTACTTACAACAAAAATTGCACCAAATCGCTGTCTTGCGGCATTGTGCCCAATACACCAGCAGCATTTGCCTTCTAAATTAATTTTTGAGTAAATGAACTACCAGCCCTATTGTCACTAGAGATGTCAATGAGCTATGGAACAATTTCTTTATAAAAAGCTTTAAATTTTTACACAAGTGTCTAAAAATTAAATTTACCCAAATATCAATAAAATTAAAAGTTTTTTTTTATATGCTGTTCTTAGAAAGTAAAGTATCATCCCGACCGTTTAAATATATATAAAATAAATAAATATATTATAAGAGGATTTATATTTAACCGACATTACTATAGGCCAATCATGACAAGTGGCAAGCTCGTCGATGTCTCCAGCGTACCAAACTCGAGAAATATCACAAATACATTAAATATTATTTAAATATATTCATTTACATTAATAAATATTTTTGTGTCACGACCAATCGAACTCGGTACCTCCGAGTCTAAATCCACGGACTTAACCGCTAGACCACGGAGGCAGTTAAAAAAAAATATATTTTTTAAAAAGATAAAAATAACTATACCTTTATTTATAGTTTAGTTTATTTTTAATTTTATTATTTAGGTAGCTTTTAAATAATACACACATCAAAAGTGTCTAGGGATCAACATATATTTTTGCAATAACTTTTCTCCTGATTGATATTCATTAAAATTTTCTTTAAGGATTGATCAAATAAAATGTTTTCGTTTGTCTACAGTAACGATAAACCAAGTCACCTTTGCATTAGTAAAAAAAATTGCCATTTTCCTAATAAAGGGATTTTTGACATTTGAACCACTAACATTAAAGTTCGAAAAAAAGACTGAAATAACAGTTTTTTTTTTAATTTTATTGGGTAACTTATTTATTGGTAAACAATTAATAATCCGTGTTTCTACCGCGAACACTAACAACACAAGAACATCGGTTTGGCATACTCAAAATGAGTTCATCCAAATCACGCTGTGGAATGGCCGCCCATGTTCGTTGCAACAACAAAAAAAGGTCTTCTTGCGACTGGATACCCTCCATATTCGGCAGAGCTCTTCTCTGAAGAATATCCCATGCATGCTCAATCGGGTTCAAGTCTGGCGACTGAGCAGGCCAGGGCAGGACATTGATGTTAGCTGCGGCGAGAGTCTGTCTTACAACTCTTGCGGTGTGCGGTCGTGCATTATCATGCATTAACTGAAATAAGGGACCGATATGCACTTGTAGAGGAACGATGACGTCTGATACAACCGTCTCAGCATAAATTTGAGCGTTGAGGTTGCCTCTGATCCAAATCAACTCAGTTCTTCCTCCGATCGAAATACCCGCCCATACCATGATGGTTCCACCACTATAAGGATGGACTTCCTGGCAGGATTTTAATCGCTGTTGGCGTCCAGGGGTTCTCCAGTGTCGTATACGTCTTGTATCCGGCCTCATACCAAAACGAGACTCATCAGAAAAGCACACGAAACGCCATTGTTCTTCTGTCCAATTTCTGTGTTCAAGAGCCCATTGATATCGAGTCCTACGATTGTGCATTGCTATAGGTGGTACCCGTAGCGGTCTTCGGGAATGAAGGTTCACTTCATGCAAGCGGTTTCTGACTGTTTGGTCGCTAATTAAGTTCCCTGAAGAGCGATGAAGGCTCACGGCTAACATCATGGCGGTTATTGTTGGAGTTCTTCGAGCTGTGATTTGAATGTATCGGTCTTGTCTCCGTGTGGTGCAGTGATACCGTCCTCCATGGCGCTCAGCCACGGTACCAGTGGTTCGGTAACGTGTCCAAAGTCGACTGATAACACTCTGACTTGTATTCAGAGCTAAAGCCACAGTACGTTGCCGGGAACCAGCTTCTATCATTCCCACGGCTCTGATCATTTCTTCCCTGCTTAAATGACGTCGCCGCTCCATAATAACGTTGGTTTTAATCAGTAGTAGGGAAACAGTAGCACTAATAATGTCTTCAATGCGTCTTATGTTTTTATAGGGAAAATATTGACAGCTGATTTTCATCTTTTACTCGAATTTGATTGACAGTTCCTGTTTTAAATTATGAAATGCACCAAAAAGGATCCATATAAATTTATAAAATCATAAATTTATTACAAAGCCACATCTCAATCACAAGAAATCCGCATAAACATGCTTGATCCCTAGACTTTTTTGATGTGTGTATTTGATGTATATTAATTTACTTCGAATAAAATTACACAATATTACAAATTCATATGAAAAAAGTAATGACGTCATATCAAGTCATTTTAAGTGCGATGGTCACTCGGTTGTAAGAACGCCTTCCTAAAAATTCTACAAAGGTCGGTTCAAACCCCTCCGGCATGTACCAATGAGAAATACATTATTCTTATGTACATTTCACATAGATTTACAACACAACCGTTCCCGTGCCTCGAAGAGTACGTTAAACCGTCGGTCCCGGCTCCACTAACATCAACTTTTGGAATCGCTAATAATAATAATAAAACTTTATTTCAGAATACATTCTATATGTGTTAGTAACAATTTTTTTCAAAATCTTATAATATCTAGTGTTAGTAAAAATACAAAATTATAATACAAAAATATTTTTATTTTATTACTTTTCTGAGGCCCAGGTCACCTGCTGACATGTAGGCGTATCCACCTATCAGCCCACACGGCCAGGATGCTGCTGGGGCTGCCCTTCACGCGGCCAAGGATTGAGGCACAGCGCTTCCTCATAATAGCATGGAATCCATCCACCCGCGCCTCTGCTAGAATCCCAGAGGCACAGCAACGACGGGGCAGCCCCATCAGCACCCTGAACGCGTTATTGTACTGGACACGAAGGGCGCTGTATGCCTTCTGCGTATAATTGACCCACAGGCTGCATGTATAGAAGACATTAATACATTGTCATTAAAATTGATATCAGATCCTTTTTAACCCGCCTGGCCAGCCTGGCGAGTGTAGGCCAAATTCTCCAGATATAGAATCTGGAAGGCCAATCTCCAATAGTTGAGGTCTAGGACACTGTGTTCTAGGGGCTGTAATGAATGACGTCATAAATATACAGCACCACAACAACACGTTTCTAATTTTAAAATATTACTTATAGTAGAGAATATTTTAGAGTTAGCTCACAAGGCTAACAGTGATTTGAATTTTGTGACCTCTATAAGAGATATTTGGATGTGGGTAAAAAATTCTAGGAAGTGTTCGGTGTGAGATAATTTTTTTACGTACATCCTTGATATAATAATTTATTGCACGTATTTAAATATACACCAATAAAAAACATCATTATTATCTATTTAAATTTCAACACGAATACATATACGCAAAGTGAATGTCTTAAGTTTATTTATATATAAGGTTTACACGAGCATTCCATGGATTCACCGTGCGGGTGCCGGGTCCATCGTGTGTGGGTAAGAGATGAGAACAACGTGTAACAATAGGCTGTGTTGAAAAGGAGGCCTTCTTTTTACTTTATTGCGCTACAAGACGCTCACCATCCACCATTCTACTCCTCTCCCTACCCAACCAAATACTGAATGATTCCGTTTTATTATCATTGTAAAAAAATAGCCCAAAATGGATGATGTCATTTGAAGAACTTGACTAATAATCTGAACCTAGCAATGATGCGCCGACTACAAATAGGTATTATCTGTGCATAGACTATGCCCTTTAAGAATTCATTAGTAAAGCTGTGTTCATTAAAGAATTGATTGGTCCCTTCTCGAGCCAAGTGACCTTTTCCCGTAGACCAATATCTAAGATCCTGAAGACAACGTTTCGGTGGCCCCAAAATCTGAAATTTAATAAAATATAGTCAACGCTTTTCTTTAAATCAAAACGGTACAACAGATAAAATGGTTGACCCTGGATTATATATTTAAAAAAATATAAATAAGTATGTGCGGTGGTGGCTCGGTTGTAAGAACGCGTTCCTTAAATCCTACAGAGGTCGGTTCAAACCCACCCGGCATGTACCAATGAGAAATACACTTTTCTTACGTACATTTGTCATAGATTTACAACACTACCGTTCCCGTGCCTCGAAGTTCTCGTGGTCCCGGTTCCACTAATACCAACTTGTGGAATTGTCAATGAATTGTCATAAAAAAATGACATCATATCCTCGCCAAGCCGTCTGGCCAGCGTGGCGAGTGTAGGCCATAATTCTCCAGATATATGTTCTGGAAGGCCCATCTCCAGCAGTGGAGGTTTAGGACGCTGTGTTCTAGGGGCTATAATGATAATGAATGAAATAAGTATATTTCTAAGTTTAATTTTAAATTATTGAAATAGTAGAGTTTTATTCGATGTAAATTAATATACATTAAATATAAATTAAAGGCTACCTTAATAATAAATTTAAAAATAAACTAAACTACAATTAAATGTCCTCTAGAGTCGTCCCATCCGACATAGTCCTAAGGATAGCGAGGCTAATACGGTAGTAGAAATAATTGCTAGCCTTCCTGTCTCGATGGCTTAACGTGCTCTCCGAGGCACGGGAACGGTGGTGTTGTAAATCTATGACAAAGTGTTTATTTTGGCCTCTGTGTGAACTATCATACATACATATCATACGAACGCAATCTTAAAAAGGTCGGTTTGAACCCCAGTATGTACCAATGAGAAATACACTTTACTTACGTAGAAAAGCGTTTTTTATAGAAGGAAGTAAAATTAAAAAAATAACCAAATTATTATTTAAACTTAAAACTAAACTTTTATAACATATAAATTACTATTAAAAAAAAACTACTTAATTATTAAAAATACAACAAATAAACAAAAATAAAATAATTATATATAAAAACTTTGCTCCTAAAAAGGTACTGGCAGCATTGCCACGTTGAATGAGAATACGTAGGTACATTTTTTTTATACTAGCACGACATGTAAAAATGCTCCTACCTGATGGTAAGTGGCGCGCAATATCCATGAATGTTACGAACGGAAATCAGACAATCATGTCTGAAATCAGTCCCTAACACTACGCCCGGCTTGACTAGAAATAAAAAAAAATGTGAGTATATTCTTTAAGCCATGTCAAACATGGCCATCAGAGTGGCGTGGAAAATTGCTTAAGTAGACACCTCGTACTTAACACTTGATCGTTGCTGACAGTAATCATTTGTGACTCGGGAAAAGCAATTATTGTTTTCATTGACCTATATACAATGACCAGACATTTTATAAATTTTATTTTACCACAATCACAATATGTGCAAACGCCTATTTACAAACAGCTAGGATTTTAAGATTAATATCGTAATAATGATCTTAGGAAAGATAGACATATTGGACCACTTAACAATAAAATAGTACAATTACATATATGACACCCCGTAGAGGCGTAGCAATTAATAACAAGATAATAACTTAACTATATAACAATTTCAAACTATCAACACCTCAAACTATATTACAACACATTTATTTTAAGCGAAAGAAAAGATAAAACATGTGGTATGTGGCTGCATATTTGCCTGTGCGTGTGGTTTGATTGTGAATATAGAAGACGGGATAAGGTTATGGAGCTCCTTAGAAAACTTACCGTGGTATAGCTTGTAAAATACGCTCAGAGAGGCAACTTTACGGCGAAGCTGCAGTGATTCGAGAGTTTTAGACACTATGGTGTCGTCCACTATTCTAATTGCCCGCCTCTACACGACATTGAGAGCATCTATAAGATACTTAGCGGAGCCATTCCAGAGGTGAAAACAGTATTCCACGCATGACCTTATCTGTTCTTTATACAGCATAAGTGCAGGTGGGAAAAACCGCTTCACCTTGTTCAGTATCCCGAGTTTTTTGGACGCTGTTTTGGTGATGCTCTCAATGTAGTGTCGTGGTTTAGGTCTGAGCGTATTTCGACTCGCAAGTATGTTGAAGCTGGGTTGAAGTTTCAGCACGGTGTTCTGAAGAGTAGGAATAAGAGAGTAGGGAGACTTCTTGACCGTCAACGCATGTCATATATATATAACGCTATTAAAGTTGATATGTGCACGGCCGCTGTCAAGGTCAAACGCTTATAAAATTGAGACTTGAATAATATTTTGAAATTATGACGCGAGCTCTGACGCAAATAACGAAATCCATTTATAACGTTTGTGACTAAGTAACAGCATAGGGCTGCAGTAAACTTTATGCATTTGGGATTAGATATATTGGCGTCTAATAAATTGTTTTTAAATGACCGGATGAATATACCTTAGTCAATTATTGCCCTTTACTGCATGTTATTTCTATATACTGGCAGCTGCGACTGGGTCAGCTTAGATAGCTATAATTTTGTAAATCTGCGCTTGACTATAATACATACAAGTAGATAATATTTATTGCACATAAACAATAATAATATCAAATTAATTTTCACTGTCGCGAGATTATTTCGGGCCGAATTCTTGACAAAACGGCGTCAGTGGACAAACGCTCTTGCAGCGCTATTCCATTGCCGCGCACGGACACGCTAAGTACGTTTTTTTTCTACTGAGACGACATACCCGTATAATATCGAGTTCAACTAATGGTAAGCGGTACGCAAGGTCCAAGGCTGGGAATAACTGACGCCAGCCACTGACGACCGACATCAGTCCCTAAATGTTTTTAAAAAATCTGAATATAAGGATCATATGTCGATACAGCTATAATATATTTAAATAAAAGGCACATAAAGTTAATGGGTTTTTTATAAATTTAGTGAATTATTAAAATTTATTAAAAATTGTTATCGATATAATAATATTTACAAAATATAAAATAATAAGTACAAACTAAATAAAAATAATCGAAATAACTATAAACTAAACCTAATAAAAAAACTATAAATAATAAATGTCCTCAAAAGACAACCCGTCAGAGATAGTCCCAAGAAGACTGGCTGGAAATTTAGTTAAATATATTACAATTAATAATATAATAGATAAAACAATAACAAATACATACTTTAGTCACAGTCTATTATAAGGTGTCCCAGAATCTAGAAAAAAACAACTATTAAATCTATCTAGAATAACAATTTTATGTGTGATTCCCCTCGACGAACCCAATCCCTCGTCTTTTAAATCTAAAAAGTAAAAGTACCATCACGACCGTTTCCCTTTCGGGGTGGTCAGAAACCACGCTTATGAATAAGCGGATTCACATTTAGCTAACTTTACTATAGACCAATCATGACAAGTGTTAAGCTCGTCGATTCTACAATCTACAATCATATTATTTATAAAAAACAACTTTATAATTTAAATGTTGCCAGTTCATTGGACTATCTCTGATGGGACGTCTCTAAAACACTTTTTTTTTTAATTATATTTTTTATAATAAAATTATTCCTATTCCTATTGCAGTCGAAACGATGGAGGAGGCTCTGGCGTTCTCTCGCGAGCTTGGGGAAAAACTCCGCTTGGCAACGGATGACCCTTTAAGTAGAGAATATTTTGCTGAAAGGGTCAGCCTCGCCATTCAACTGGGGAACGCAGCGAGTGTCCTCGGCACACTACGCCCATCGGACGGTTATAATTTTAGTTTTTATTTTTTTATATTTATTTGTAGTGTAGTTTATATTTATTTTTTTGTTTATTTATTGTTAGGTTATCTTTTTATATATTTAATATTGTAATTCTGTTATACTTCAGCCAAGGAGTTGTCCAAACAGCTTACAGAAAAGTCTGGAGATAGGAAAGCTGGCAATTATTTCTGCCAACATACGTTTCCCCTCTGTATGTTGGCAATGTTGCCAGTCTTCTTGGGACTATCACTGAAGAGTCGTCTCTAGAGGACATTTTTTATTTTTTTATTTATAGTTAATTTTTTATAAGGTTTAGTTTATATTTATTTAAATTTTTACTTTTAAGTAGTTTTAATTATTTATACTTTTTAGTCCAATAAATAGTTATACTGTTTGTATATTACTTAAAATTATTTTAGTAGTTTTAAATTACATTTCTATTCATCTCCGGCCCTAGAACACAGAGTCCTTGACTTTCAGAAATTTCTGAAGAATTTGGCCTACATTCGCCACGCTGCACTGGGTAGAAGGGTTGGGTGTCAATTTTGTAATGACAATTGATTAACGATTTACAAGTTAGTATTATTTGAACCTAGACCGTCGCCTTAACGTGCTCTCCGAGGCATGGGAATTTTATGTTTCCTCTCATTTAATTATAAGACAAGGAAAATAGAACGAAGAGAGATTCTTATGGAATTTCACGAACTACAATTTAAGTGTAGTGAATTTCCGGCGGGCCTCTTTCTCGGATTTTGAAATGACCTAATCTTATTACTGACTCATGGACTCGTCCTTCCGACGACATTTACACCGACACAATCAACAGGTTTTATACTTTTTTTTAGATACTACGAGAAAACCGGGAATGGGTATCAAATTGATAAATAATATGCTATACACCTCCAATATTCACATTTAGGTAAATAAGAAAGCAGAAAGAAATACATTTATTTATACACATTCAATAACATAACCGTATCATTCATCATGACCGTAGTCCCTTTTGGGTTGGTCAGAAACCACGCTTTTAAAGCTGCAGATTCACATTTAGCCAACTTTACTATAGGCCCATCATGACAAGTGGCAAGATCGTCGATGTCTCTAGCATACGAAACTCGAGAAATATCACTAATAAATTATTGTGTCCCTACCGGGAATCGACCCCGGTAAAATTTACCAAGAAAAACTGTTTTATATATTTTATTTTTAATAATGTATTTTCGAAGCGGATTGCATGTAATGCATCTGAAAATTTCAAATTTATATTTACTACCAAAGTCACCATTCCTATAGCTTACTGCTATTAATATCACTAATAAATTATTGTGTCCCTACCGGGAATCGACCCCGGTAAAATTTACCAAGAAAAACTGTTTTATATATTTTATTTTTAATAATGTATTTTCGAAGCGGATTGCATGTAATGCATCTGAAAATTTCAAATTTATATTTACTACTAAAGTCACCATTCCTATAGCTTACTGCTATTAATATCACTAATAAATTATTGTGTCCCTACCGGGAATCGACCCCGGTAAAATTTACCAAGAAAAACTGTTTTATATATTTTATTTTTAATAATGTATTTTCGAAGCGGATTGCATGTAATGCATCTGAAAATTTCAAATTTATATTTACTACCAAAGTCACCATTCCTAGAGCTTACTGCTATTACTGCAAATATAGGACCTATTTTCCTTGCTGGGGTAAAAAAAATATGTGTGTTTGGTCTCAAATCGAGAAGACATGAAGCGAAAGAAGATAGTTGGATAAGAGTGGCAAAAGATCGCGTGAGTTCTGAACTTGAGATAATCCCTTTTTTACTGGAACGACATATGCTTTTTCACACTTTGCTGGAAGGACTTAGGAAACAGGAAACACAAACGCTGGAAGGGCATTCCACATCTTTATCTTGCGACAGATGTACTCGTATATATCCTACAAAATATACGTACGCGTAGGGATAAAGTAATTAGACCTGTGAGGTTCGATTGCGGAATGGGGAGGATGAAATAAGGTTATACAATTGTACTACTCACAATGGTACAGCTGATGGAACACGCTCAGAGAGGCCACATCTTGGTAAAGCTGTTTTCGAGAGTTTCAGAGATTGTGTCTCATAAGTATATATCAAGTTTATCGTCTAAGGTGGTAGCAGCTTATAGCCTCCACCTAAACTACTTGGTGAAATAGGGCCTAAGTGGAATGTTTGCGCGGATACTTTCTATTGCAACCTTGAGCGGTTCGCCGACGCCGACCAGTCCGGTAGTTCACCGATCACCAGAAATAGAGGAAATGTAACTGGCCCCTCGAGTTATAAGTACCAACTATAGTAAATTAATAATGTTTTTAGAACCAAGCTTTGCGGACCTAATCTTGAGAATATTGTGTACGAGTATTTATGAATTAATGTGCATTGGAATGAAAGAAATGTTAACAATAATATAGCTAAACTTTAAAAAATTTCGCGAATTAATCATATTAATCCCTGGAGGTAGATATAAATCGCATAAGTACCTGTTTATTTATAAGCAACAAATCAAAGCTATAAATAACTAATAAAAATAAGCACTAATAATAAACGACATAAATTAAAAAGTAAACAACTAATAACTTCAAATTATTAACAAATGAACGTTAATTTATAATCATAACTATTGAGATGTAAATAGCCGATAATTTAATGAATGGTAGTTTAGCTACTAAAACAAAGAAACACAGGTGGCAATTTAGACTAAAGACCAAGCAAGCGAGAAAACAATTGATTACGTCGAAGCTACGCCCCCAGCAGTCGCGTGCGAATTCAACAAAAAAATGGTCCTAAGCCACTGTGAAGAAATGAGAAAACGAGACAACGTTATAGCGATTATAACACGCTAGACGAAGACACTGTACACGTGTTTGAGAAAGTGAGAGAGTATACTAAAGAAATGGTTGGTGCAAGCGAGATAGAAGAAGTTGATGAAAAAGACAGGATAGTGAAATTACCGTGTAAACTTTCACTGCGCCCGTTTTGGTTACATCAGGTCTGCGCGAGCGATGTTACGTAATTGGCATGTGAAGAGATTATTATGACGATTTTGTATGACACTGATTTTAATAATTGTGCTTATTTTTCTTTCTTTGTATAACCATTTTTTCTTCCGGGCTTTAGTTTTCTTATAATACAATCCTCTTTTTAAATCGGGTCTAAAATATTTGGCAGAAAATAAAGACAATGGATTGTTTTTAGTGCTATTCAAACCTAGGGGTTATATTAGGTATTAGCCTATCTGTATTCTATATTCAAAAGTTATATCTTACATTTCATAGATTTCGTTTATAAATTCTCAATTATAACAAATTATATTGGAGTGGCTTCCCAGCAGGTTGATCGCGAAATGAACCTGCTGGAGCCAATCTGTGTGGGAAATGCTTCTCTCGAAGTTGTGCAGGTCTACCTTGTACAGACTATTCGGCTAGGCGCTGCAAACTTCAGCAAAGAAGCCGACGGACGCATTCAACTAGGATAGGCGGCATTTGGGAAACTTCGGCATATCCGATGAGAGGATACGGAAGATAAAATCTTCAACCAGTGCGTACGGAGCAGAGACGTGGACACTGACCGTGGGTCTGGTTCATAAATTCAAGGTCGCTCAGCAGCATGGAGAGTGCTATGGTTGGTATTTCTCTGATGGATAGAATTTGTAACGTTAATATTCATCAGAGAACCAAAGTTACTGACATAGCATTCAAAATAGTAAGTTGAAGTGACAATGGGCTGGACACATCTGCCGCAGAACCGACGACCGGTGGGGCAAACCAGATGAACAGATGACCTAAGGTCGCTGGTAGGGGTCGTATGAGGTTTGCAAAAGACCGTGCAGTAGCGAGATATAGGCTGATGATGATGACGATGATGATATTGGAGATTTTCCAAATTATCAAGCTTTTCCGACATGTAACATCCGCACTTATACAATTTACCAACTATAATTGCATTAACACTTTCACAACAACATTCTAATCAGTAATGTTCAGTGATATATAACATTTAACATTTGGCTTCATATTATAGAAAGTATGCAAACAGAATCAAACATTAATAACATCTACCTTTCTGAGCTACTCTCTAAATTTAGTCTATTGCATCATGTTTTTCATTAATTACATGTTTACATACAATTGCAATTTTTTCATGTGAATTCAACAAACTGCCTGTCACATTTTATTGTTTCTCACAGACGTGAATTTTAGTATCTGCATCCTAAATTTTCATAGCTTTAGGAATCTCGTTTGCCTAACAGATTCGAGCATTGCAACATCAAGCACCATTTGTCTATTGCAAATGTATCATTTATAATAACTGTAGTCCTAATTAAAGTAGGGAATTTGCCCCAGTTCTTAAGTGTTCCATATTCCATCTCTCTCCGCTCTACTACATTAGTACAGTACGACGATTCTTCATACACACACACCCACATACAATCAATCATACTCGTACGTGTCTAGTCATTTTGCAGTACACCACGTTCACTTAGACGCTTCTCACATGAAGCAACCAAAACGAAACTAAAACTGTTTGGCGATACGCGTTGGCAACTGCACCAACCAATGTTCTCATACGGTGCAACGCTAGTAAAGCCTCCTGCAGTGCACTGAATGTCAAGAATATTTCACATTCGCTCAATTTTTTTCTTCTGTTAAGACCTTTCTATAATTTAAATGAGTACTACAAGTGGATGTACGAGCATGACTGACTTTATATAGGTACTCGTAAACCTTTATACAATGTTATTTATTATTGTTAATGTTTTATTTTGTATATCATAATTATTTTCTATTATTGTGTGTTGGTAGGCGGACTAATGGCGGTAATTTGCCCAGTCATCCGGGGCGCGGAAGTATCCAACGTGTACGCAGATAAACCCAGTTAAGTATTTATATCCACACGTTTCGGATTCAGGCTCGAATTGCCGTCATGCCTAACCTAATAACCATAATATACCATAAAGTTTATAAATTAAAGGCATAAACCAACTTCCATACAAATAATAACAAAAAAAAAAAACTAGCCTATACTTTTTCTCAATCTCCTTTATGAAATAATTATTTATTAATAAAAAATAGTACCTACATAATATTTATTAACAGATAAAAAAATCTTAAGTTCTACCAAAAGATCTCAATTAAATGTACCAAGAACTCGTTACATTATCACGTTACACCGCTATACATTGATTTAATTTTTTTTTACAATGACTATCTCTAGAAACTTCCCTCATTTTTTTCCCAGTTTGTTAATAAAAAATATTATTATTAATTATCTCCTTTATTATTTACTTGTTGCTCCGATGTTATATTTTTATTTCGTATCGGCAATGCGACACACGGGCAACCAGCACTGCATGTCGCATCCAATTGCGTGACAGTTGACAACCTGTTTCCGATAAGTTGTGTCGTGTGCGGACTACCATATAAATACACATGGCAACCTAAATAGATGGATGACAGTTAAAGACTAGTTTCATTTTGGGTTGCCCCATGTGAGAAGGACCGTAGTCAGCACGATGATGATGATAATCATAAAATACTTGTTCTCTAAATATAGCATGAGGAAAAACTCGGAAAGCTTTTCATTAATCTTTGCAACTATAACCTTCAAAACAAAATAAAAATTGCCTGTGTGATTAGTTAATTCCACTTTGCAAACTAGTAACATTTAAATGTCCCTTTTACTAAACCTACGTTTTACAATGTATGCACGCGCTCTTGCATGTGTGCGTTTTGCGCTGGTGTTTATAACGCTGTATAATTTGTGTTTGTGAATAGTGTGCTTGGATTGGTATCTTTGTGTGAGTGTAGTTGAACGTTTATAATGAAAGTACACGGCGGTTGCGCGGATTTGGGTCAACGCTGGCTCCAACTTTGATTATGAAGATTGCTGTGGCCGCGTGAATCACCAGCGCATCTCCTAATCTAACGCTCGCTTGTCATCGCTGTAGCTGCCACATTTGCGAAATACTTTACGTTTTGTCTCTTTTTCTCATGAGTTTAAACAGACTTACGAGTGGCTTTGTCTATGGTGTCCTAGTTTTTCATTTGTAATCAGATGAGTCTATTATTGTTAACATAATTTAAATCAGGGGCTCTCAATATGTGTAGAGATCGCCAAGCTCACGTCACATTAATTCGGTTGCCATTTTATTTTTTACAAAATTCTAAACCGGTATGTTGCGGAAAACTGAAAAAAAAATGCGAACCCCTGATTGAAATAACAATAATAGCAATAAAGAATTCTTACGTATATTTGGCATAGATTGACAACACTACCATTCTCGAGCCTCAAAGTGCATGTTAACTTGTGAAATTGTTCAGAAATTGGCAAAAAAGACATCAGAAAGTTTTAACACTACCCAAACTGTTGCATTAATAGTATTACTTCCATTAACAGAGTGCATTTTGCGTAACAATTTGAGAGCATTATCTTGTTCTTCGTTTCGTAATTTTGGAAGTATAAGAAAGTTGGCAAATAGGCCAAACTGTCGAGCTGGCTCCCCTTTCACATTCTCTGCGCTGGCGCAAGCAGATCTGTTTCGACATAGAGCGCGAGGCGCCGATTCACTTTGAGCTACTTTCCAAATGCAACTAAGCTTAGCTGAAGAATGTTTTGAAAATCCAATCCTACTATATTTATTATTATTGTTTTATTTAAAAACTTAATTGCACTATGTACTAAGGCGGACTTAATACTGTTTGACATTCTCTGAGTCTAACCTTTAGGACAATAAAACAGTATAATAACAATAATAATAATCATTTATTTTCTTCACAATAATTGCCTTATACTAGTTACATCAAAGTATCTTAAGAGTTAACAGGATATGATCTACAATATATTACAGGCAATTAACAAATTATTGGAACCCTAACCCCTGTATAGAAAGTATAATATACTTCTGGACCACAGAGGTTAGTTTCCATACAAATTTGGACAACATTTTTTATTTAATTTTAAAATCTAGTACAAATATAAAACATGCAAAATGGTTAGTAATTAATAATACATAAAATAATAATAATAGTTTTTAGGCATAATATGTATCAATGGTAGGTAGGTGCAATATTATAAAGTGATAATTTGTAAATAATTACAACAAATACATAACACTAATAAATAGAAGACAAATTTCGAAGCATTTCATGGATTCACCGTGCGGGTCCGGTCCATCGTATGTAGGTAAGAATAGTGTCTTGTGCTTGCAACCGACAATAGGCTGGTTTAAAAAATCTTTATTTATTTTATTACGCCATAATACGATCACCATCTATCATTCCACTCCTCTCCCTACCCAACCAAATACTGTATGATTCCCTTAATGCCATCTTGGAAGCTCTTTCCATAAATGTATTGACGGTCTGCCGTCTTTCGGCCCAATTGTTTCAGTAAGTGGTACATAGATTTTGCTGGAACTCCTCTATCACCAACTTCCACTGCTTAAAGCTGAGTCTTGAACCCGTTGATCATATCTTCTGTGAGATCATAATATTTATTCGACTTCATGTTGTGGTCTTTGGGAATATTTGAAAGATAGTTTTTGTACATCCTTTTCTTTATATATCATTTATTTTCATCATTACAGCCCCTAGAACACCGCGTCCTAGACTTACACTGCTGGAGATGGGCCTTCCAGAACATATATCTGGAGAATTTGGCCTACACTCGCCACGCTGGCCAGACGGCTTGGCGAGGAGCTTCTTTATATATAATATATGTATAATATTTATTATTATATTAATTATATTTTATTAGGGACTGTTACCCAAATTGAGCATGACAGCCCCATCGAAACTTAACCTAAATCAACAAACAATTATTAGTTCTCCATCTGCCTATTATTATTTAAAAAATTCTAACTTAGCCGATTGGGATATTCTATATATAGAAGGTTGTCTAATTTTGTATTATTTATTTAAATGGCTTTATACTTAAATTGTATTATTATTTCCTAAAAACACACGACACCAAATTCGGCACCATGCGAAATTAAGCATATTAAATAATGCACCAACTTAAAGATTTATATAAATAAGAATCAGCTGAGTAAATATGATGAATTTATATTCACAAAAAATCTATCTAAAATACCGACATAAATTAAAATATAATTTAATTTCAGCCATTTCCGAATCCTTGGCACAAAAATAAACGTCTTCGAAACAATAAAGACGAATAAATTTTGAAATATTTATGAAAATTAACGCTGACGTTGGAGCCTTCACATATTTAAGATGTTATTTACATAAAATACATTTGAATTTTAAAATATTGGCTAGATCTTGAACTCTATAGGGTCTTCTTGCGCAAGCGCAGGTAGGTATCTAATATCCACACACAGGCAGTTAAACATACCAAACTCTAAACTTAGGAAATCAACCTTGTCGAAATGGAAATATATACTATAATCGAATGGAATTGTATATTTAACAACCAAGTGTGTGTTCAATCGAATGTCCCCCACACACGTGGTTTAAGTATGTTTGAGCATACAATAAGACGAATGTGTTAGAATAATGTTAAGTTTTTAGGGGCGCTTTCAATTTACTTTTGGTTGACGTAATCACCGAGAATATAAATTTAAAAAAAAAAAATCTGGGTTCCTTTAGGACGGACATAGTATATGGTACATGACGCCATCATTTGACCACGCCATGTGACCCCACGGTCTTATTTACACATATCTTTGTCTGGTTAATTCGCCTTTACGTCCATATTACTGAACCGATTTTAGTAATTTTTTGCCAGATTGGAACCTAGGAATGGACATGATGAATGGTGCCATATTGCCAAATAATGCATTAAAATTTAGATTAATTTACAATATCTGCAGATCGCCAGTGGAACAGACTTCCTTTAGCTATAAACAGTACTGAGGCACGGAAACGGTGGTGCTGTAAATCTATGACAAATGTACGTCAGAAAAGTGTATTTCTCATTGGTTGGATTTCAAGAAAAGTGTATTTACAACTGAGACTGTGTATATTACTTTTATTGCGTTCTCTTCTCCCGATGGATGATGAATGAAGTGATAGGGAAGGCAAAGGCCCATACAGCCAAGACTGACGCAATTTATCTTTATTTTTTATGAGTTAATGAGGTTATCATCAAATTCCAAATGTTGCAGAATATGATGTTTTTCTTGGAGTCACTCGCGGCATTATAGACCAAACACGTTCGGGTAAAATATGGGAGTTCACAGCGCGGGAAAACCGCAAACAATAAACTGCGACTTGTGCCCCATATTTAAAGTCCAATTTATCGTTTTCCATAATTATTCTCATTGTAGCACATTATTAAACCAAACAACACACTTTTGACTAACAATATACACAGTAAATTAATTTACAAAACAAATACTTGCACTTGACATGTCCGCGCAAAATGGCGCGTCCTTCCATATTACCTTTTTTAAATAATGTACAATTAATAATTTATTATTATTGTCGTTTATTACCCGGGCAAAGTTGGGTCATTTCAAATAACCTGTCAACAGGCACATACGTGTATTTGAGAGAACCTTCGCTCCTACCTGTGACTATCCCTCGTCGAGAAAGTGACGTGTTTGAAAAAAGTTCATTTTGATTTCTTTCCTCTTAAGATTTTTAGTTTTTTTTCACATTAGAATCCTTAGAAATTCCGATACAGATCGTTGCGTTGGTTTTTGTTCGCACACGTACGAGCTACCTATTCATATCTTTATTGTGAATATCACGTCGTTGGATATATTAAATTAGAGTGGTTGTACATTTTTTTTTTAAACTTACTCGATATTAGTATTAATTCTACCGCAGTGGTCTAGCTATTAAGACAGTATATTTAGTCGCCGGAGTACCGGATTCCATTCTGTCCGAGAATACAAAAAAAAAATAATACATATTTGACATTTATCGAGTCTAGTACGCTAGACGTCGACGAGCTTACTACTTGCCATAATAAAGTTGGCTAAATATGAATCCACTTTTTGAAAGCCTGGGTCTGACCACTTCGTATGGGTTTACGGTCGTGTTGATAGGCACGTGAACGGTTCGCATTTGCAAACGCTTCTTTTTCCAGAAATAAAACTTTTTTTTTAAAATTATTATGAAATATACCGTATTAGAATTTATGTATATATTAAAAGCGACAGACTTTCTGCGATACCTTTACATCACTACCTAAAACCAGGTTATGACAGTTTCAACCGAACGAACAATAACGCGTGACGAATACGCTACCCACAAAGAATTGCAGAAGAAAAATTACCTATCTATCTAATAAGTAAGTAATATTCTCTTCAAGTTAATTAAAAATGCTTATCAATAAATTACCTAAAGTGCTGCGATTAATCAAGCGTTAATTGTCTGTTAAAAAAGACGCCTCTCATCAATTACTCTAAACTGTTGCGAGACAAACTCTTACTCTTTCTCCAATTAATACGAGTCAATGAATCGCACACGCTATTATGAACACGGGTTTGTGCCATTTTAACCAAAACTTTCAAACCTTTAAACTTTATAAAATGTTAAAATAGTAATTAAAAATATATAAAAACATTAAGCTCACCTATGCACATGCTACTCATAAATATGTTTTTTATTCCTGTGCAATCAATATTTTATCTTTCTAGGTAAATATATGTATATATATTATAATTACAAACCCTATACGCATAGTCTTACCTAGAGAGATTTCCAAGTGCTATTCTAAATATTTAGAAATTAAAAAAATCCAAAAAATGTCGATTTGCACCCTGGCATGTACCAATGAGAAATACACTTTTCTTAAGTTCATCAGTCATTAATTTACAACACCACTGTTTTCCGTGCCTCGGAGAGCAAGTTAAGCCGTCGGCCCCAGTTCCACTTATATCAACTTCTGCAATCGTTAATAAATTTTCATTAAAAAAATGACATCAGAACCTCGCCAACCCATCTGGCCAGTGGCAAGTGTAGGCCAAATTTTCCAGAATTTTCTGGAAGGCCCATCTTCAACAGTGGAGGTTTAGGACTCTGTAATTTAGGGGCTGTGATGATTGTATTTTTTTTATACTAGCACGACATGTGACCTTGCGCCCATCTGATGATAAGTGGAGTGCAAGGTCATGAATGTTAGCAACTAGAATCAGAGATTCATTACTGAAATCAGTCTCTAACACTATTTCGGCTTGACTGGGTATGACGGCAATTCGAGCCTGATCCCGAAACTTCCCCGCCCCGGCAGACTGGGCAAATTATAATCTAAATTATAAGTAAAACCAAAAACTAAACTATAAATAAACTTGCAACATTTCCCGGCTGCACAGCTCTGCTAATTGATTTGCTGCGCAAACAAAACAGCATTAACTAGTCCTTAGACAGTTCTTTAAATAAATAACTTCTAAGCACCTGCCCCCCAAAGTCCCATTGTCTTAGACCAATAGGCACAAACACGTAGTCATTGCTAACGGACTCGTTGCGACTTTTGCCATTTTTAGACCGAGCAAAGGTGTCGCCACATGTAGCGTCCCATACCAATGGTAGCTCAACCCATAACCACGTTATCAGGGGATTTTGAATATAACGAAATGTTTATTGAAGGTAGTAGGGTATTTGAAACTTGTTTAAAATAAATAAAAAATATAAAGGTATTAATATTGTCCAATCCATTAGGGGTCTAATCTCTGGGTTCAAACAGGCCCAATAATACAAAAACAACTGAAGAAAGTGATATTACGACAGCAGCATCTTATTGTTAAACGCATTGTTGGCTCTCGATAAAAAAAGAGAAATATTCTCATTGTTTGCTATTGCCGTCTCTGTCTGTACTGTGACCATTGTGATAGTTTGTCTCTTTCTAAAGAAAGTGAAGCCGCTCATGCATCACATAGCTTTTACGTCTATTTACGTCACTCACAGTATATGCGATTATTCGATAATTTTGTTGTTCCGAATCAAGCTCAGAGCGCTTAGAATGAATATGGTACTAACAGTCGTTACGAATCAAATATCACGATTTGAATGCTCAGAGCGTGATATTAATTCGGAACGGTCTAAATCACATTTTAATTCATACCATGATAGTTTTTTTTTAAATGTATGGAAGATAAATTGTTGGAAGATGAATACTAACAAACATACATCTCTCGGTTTATTTATTTTTATATGTGTAAAGTGGAATTTTAAAATAACTTGCCGTGTTACGGACATTTATTTTTCACTTCCTACTTAAATATTAATTATAAATTTGTTTAAGAAGTAATATAGAAACAGTATAAATGAATCACAATATTAAATAATTGAAAGGAAACCTAATATTAAATTAACTTGAAAATAGCGCGGGACATTATGACAAACAACTGACAGCGCTCAGATCGATCTACCTCGATATCGTGAGCAGTCTAAGCGCGAGAAATAATGTCATTTGTGACGTCACATAGCTTTGGCAAAACAGTTTAAGCACGTCTCGGAACACCTTTAAGCGTGCTTAGGTTACTATTATCGTGTCCGTGTCTCGGAACGACGGGCATGTATAATCTTCAAGTGTGAAAAGCGTCTAGTTACGTCCTCAAAGTGGTGTCTATCGATAGTGGCTAAAGTAGTTGCTCCCATTCTAGTATCCCGCATACCGAAATTCTTAAGAAAAATATAAGTGGCATGTATGATGTATGTTTGTCTTTCCTACACGCCTATGAGCTACTGCTAGTTTTTTTTTAAATTTAAGTAATGAAATAACTGATACAAACAATTGATTTATTAACATGTACTTGTACGAGTTTTTTTAAATTTATCTTGTCTAAAAGTATTTATTCGAAGCAACAAAACAAACAATAAAAATTACACCATTATGTGTTTTATATAAATGTCGAAAAAACCCTAGGGGTGCATGTAGTAATATCTAGGTTTTTGATTTTTTTGGTCAGATATTGAAGTATCTGAAAATTTATTGTATACTAGTATCGATAGTGAGAGTGAAAGTATGACGTAGCCTAGACTAAACAAAGCTTTGCGTGAAAGAGCCGCATATATAAAGCGTATGGGAAAGAAAGAGATGACCAGACAAATATGTTGTGATGTGTGGGAATGCGGGCAGGTAGCGATGCAGTATGTTCATTGGGACAATCTGAATTAACTGAGCATGGTTATGATTCACAATATTTTGAGGAAACAAATTGTATCATTACGACCGTAAACCTTTGCGGAAACAACGCTCTTTATTTCGGGTTTACATTTATTCATCGTCATCATCACAGCCCTTAGAACACAGAGTCCTGGACCTTCAATGTTAGAGATGGACCTTCTGGAATTTCTGAATTCTAGATAATTTGAACTAGTCTCATCACGGCTGGACAGACGGGTTGGCGAAGGTCGTAGTCAATTTTGAATGACAATTTATTAACGATTCCACAAGTTGATATTAGTGGAACCGAGACCGACAACTTAACGTGCTCTCCGAGGCACGGGAATGGTTGTGTTGTAAAACTATGACAAATGTACATACATTAGAAAAGTGTATTTCTCATTGGCACATGCCGGAGTTCGAACCGACCTTTTTCCGCTGCGGCTCCCGTTTTATGTGTAGTCCCCCTGAGATGCGATGCACGTGGCGTCCCACACCAGAGCACGTCCTCGTTCCTAGGGGACCAACGTCATACTAACTCCAACAGGCTCTAGAAGAGCTGGATCCTCGATGGTGGCTAGAGCCCTTTTAATAGTATCGTTAAGGGAGGCGTGGCCGTAAAATCTGCCCGCACTTTCGGAACAGAAGAGCCCATGAACTCCAAGACAGTCGACCTCCTTTCCACACGGACATCTATGTAAGACACATAATGGTTCCCCAAACCGAAGACCAACGGCGATGCGGAAACTTTCATCGTCAAGCAGTGTACCGAGGTTCGCAGAAGGCAGTGCGTGTAACCAGTGGCCAGATTCCTTTTCTACTGAAGCCAGAAGCCGGGCGCTATGTTGATTACTGATTGGATTTTGGGCCAAATGTTTATAGGTGTTTTGTACCAATGGTGTATCCCAAAGTTTTTGAACGTTTGATTCCTTTGGAATATCATTATTGGGACATTTTATTTTCCAGGCTCTAATTGCCTCCAGTGCACATGTTAATTCAAGACGATTTTGATTTAAGATTTTTGAACTAAAATCTTGAACACAGTGCACCGAGGATAAGAACTCCGGTAAAGCTATACTAGAATTTTTTCGTACGCCGATGCCACCGAATTTAACAGGCAAGTTTGCTTGGGACCAAGAAATTTTATAATAACTGAATTGACGAGCTTTAAAATTGAACTTTATCGATACCCGATTCCAAACGATAACAAAAAAAAAAGGTTTTGAAAGAAAGTAAAAGCATTCTTATAGAGATTTGGGATTTTGTTGACAAAAAATCACGTTTTCTAAGAAGGGACAATGGAACAATAGCTTGAACACATGATATTGTGCAATATGCGAAAACTTGCACATTTGTTAGGGTTTTTTAGTATTGTAAATTTTTGCACGTGTGGGTGGGTGGAGGATTTTAGATTATCACTAAAAAGTAAAGATCATCAATCGTTTCATCATCATTTAATCGGTTGGGGTGGTCTGAAACCAATAAGGTTTTTTTATTTTTTAATATACTACTCGTACCATGACATGTGACCTGATGGTCAATGGCACGCAAGGTCCATGAATGTTAGCAACTGGAATCAAACACTCATTACTGACATCAGTCCCTAACACTATGCCGGCTGGACTGGGCATGACATCAATTGGAGCCTGATCACGAAACGTATAAATACATTTTACTGGGTTTATCGGCAATAACAGTAGATAGTTCCCCGCTCCGGCAGACTGGGCAAATTACCACCATCAGTCCGCCTACCACCTATTTGTTATTCTCGTTAAAAGTATGTGCCATTTGCAATGATGTCAAATGCCATTTTTTTATTTCGAGGAGAACTAATATTGTTTTGCTTATAAGAGTCATTTTTGGAAGGTAATGTCAAACGTCAAACTAGAGGAAACTGCAGGAATCGAAAAAAAAAAATAAGAAAGTCTTGTTTCAAGCGGTGTTATTTTTATATAAATATCATCATGGCAAGTTTCCTGCAGTTTCCTCTAGTTTGACGTTTGACATTACCTTCCAAAAATGAACCTTATAAGCGACACTATTAGCTAGTGTTATAATTGCCAAATTCCTTGCGGGGTAGACAGAGATAATTAGACTTAACACTTAACACGATCACACAAACATACCTCTTTCGCTTCTTCGACATTTATCAACCTTTTCATACATGCCCTTTTGTTTCGATAGCTTTTTAATGCACCTTCAGCTATTGTTTTACTTATTTGATCGTGATAGGTAAGTCTTGGTCTGCCACTCTAGTTTTCACTTCAATTTAGGTTTATCATTATATAACTTGTTCGTCTATATCTCTTCACTCATCCTTTGAACATGCCTAAACCATTCATGATGTTTTTATTTAAACATAATCAAAAATATAAAAAAAACCTTTAATATATTTCGTTAGGCATGGGTATCACCGTTGTTTTATTTTTTAGCGTATTTTATTATATTAAAAGTGGATTTCATTCGGATAACAGATCAGTGAAGGCCTTCTCGTATCTTAAATTACATAGAGACTTTCACGTATATAAAGTCTTTCACGTATATAAAAGTACCATATAGCCGAAATTGTTATGCAATGGCAACAAAGATAATTAATAAGCTTCCAGTTACTATAAGGGAACTGCCACTAAAACTGTTCAAATTAAGAGTCAAACAAAAGCTGGTTAATAAATGTTTTTATTCGACAAAAGAATACCTTGACACTAAGCTCGACAAAGTCATGTGACTAAATAAATATTTGTATGCTAGAAATAGCGAAGCATGTGATATAGTTGCATATAATAATTTACATCCCTGTACCTACCATGTTTCTGACAAATAAATTATTTCATTTCATTTCATTTAGCGTATATAAGACTAAATATTATCTATATCTACTTGTTCCGCAACAGTTTTGTTATGTTAATAATACCTACATTTAAGCGATACAAAGTAAATCCTGTACTGAGTTTGTATTAGAGAAACATGACCACAACTTCCTTTGAACAGTTAATTTATTGCCTCACATTAAAATAAAGAAATGAGGTCATGCCCAAGTAAAAATTAAAGTTCTGAAACGACAACGTTGGTTTAAAAAAGGTTTAGTAAAACTTGCTTAAAGTAGCAACTTTTTTAATACTTATACAGAACACAAAATATGACACTGCGCCCACCTGATAGTAAGCGGTAACAACATGCTTTTTCAGATTTCGCTGGAGGAACACTGGCTAGGAGAGAATTCCACATCTTCAGGGTGACAAATGTATAATCCTTCTCCTCCTTAGTCGCTACCACACTCTTAGGGAATCGTGATCGTTACCAGTGATTGTGACCCTCAGCGCAGTTGATGTCTTCGTGTACTGGATTGTTTAGGTTCTGGAGGGTTTATCCTTTTAATATTTTTACCGTTATTAATAGCTTTTCCAGATTCTTGGAACCTCTTCTAGCAATGTGGCCAAAATATTGCAAAAATCGGGTTAAGCAGACGGTAAAAAGTCTCTGTCCCGTGGCAAGTATGAGCTCTTCAAGTACCGAAAGGTTAGTGCGTCGTGCAGTCCAATGGATTTTGCGCAAATGATGACAGTCTCAAAATTTATATGTATGCGTAGGGATATAGTATGGGGGTACATATTTTGACCTGTGCGTGTGGTTCAGTTGCGGAATAGAATAGATGAACCTCTTTAGTACACGTGGTAAAGCTTATACAACATGCTCAGACAGGCAACGTCTCGGCGAAGCTGCAGCGATTCCAGAGTTTTAGACACTGTGGTGTGGTCCGCTATCCAAATCGCCCGGCAGGACATATGTAAGGACAAAAGCATCTGTAAGGTTCTTAGCGGAACCATCCCAGATGTGAGAACAATATTTCACGCAAGACTTTATCTGTGCTATATACAGCATAAGTGTTAGTGAAGGCGGAAAACCGTTTCATCTTGTTGAGGATCCCGAGTTTATTGGACGCTATTTTGGTGATATTTTCGATGTAGTTTCGGTGGTTACGCCTGAACGTATTTTAACCCTAAGTATGTTATAGCTGGATTAATTTCCAGCACGGTGTCCTACAGAGTTCTTGGCTGTTAGGGTTTTACTGGCGTTAAACTGGACTAAGTTTTGGGCACACCACACAGTAGAAAAAGCAGTCTTATTCAATGCTGTATGCTTTAGCCAGGTCTAGCTCATTACAAACATCGTAAAATAGTTGACCGAGTCAAGTGATTTTAAAGTAAACAAGTTAGTCTTCAAACCAAACCTGACCAAGGATTTTGCCTTCACTACAAACATTTGCAAATGAAATTTTGGCACGTTAAAATCACACATGTTTTCTCACCAACTGACCATATTTTAGCATAAATATTTCCTTCTAAGATAGGATAATATTTAAAACAATTTTAAAGAGATAAACTCATTCCCGAATTGTTTAATAGTACGTATCAGCTGGATTTTTTTGTTTTTGTTTTTATGTATTATTTATTATTAGTATAATTATATTAACCCACAGTTCTGTTCATTGCCTTATAACACTCTCCAGGCGGAACAACTGTTCTTTTTCTATTTTACCATACTTAGCTATGATATTGTTCTTGTACTTGTGTTTGTAATCTTAAGACTAATTCCGGTGCGAATGTATGGCGGTATAGTATAGATTAACAACACCACCGTTCATGTGCATCGGGTCGGTCCCGGTTCCACTAATGAGAATGCCAGCTTGTGGAATCGTTATTTAAATAATGTCATTATAAAATTGACATCAGAGCTTAGCCAACCCGTCTGGCCAGCAGCGTGGCGAGTGTAGGTCGAATTTTCCAGAAATATCTAAAAGACCCATCTCCAATAGGTGGTCTAGGACTCTGTGTTCTAATGGTGATGAATCAATAACGTCCCCAATCCCCATCGAGTAGCGTTGTATGCATTCCTAAAAACCTTAAAAAATTTATTAAATAAGCTTATATATGTACAGTATTCCCAAATTAATAATGCACATACAGATCTTCGCAAATTGTCGTATTCCCGGAAACACCCGAATCATTGAATCGTAAGAGCCTAAACATTGCACTTGCATTTTGCACCTTGTTCGAAAGAAATAGAAGTCAATATCATGTGTACACAATCGAAAACAATTCGGGCGGTCGGTGACTGCATGTGTTCTCTCTGAGTGGAATTATATAGAGCTGATATTACACACCGTTCTTGGTTTTGTTTTCAAAGGTGAATTTAATTTCAACTTTAATTATCTTATTCAACTTTAAATAGTTTATTAATTTATTAGTTTATTTATTAGTTTTTATTAGTTTATTACACATAATTCTACTAAATTATGCATAAAGAAAATGCACTTAACCACTCTATATACATATCGTCTTCCGACGCTCGGGGAATACGACCGTTGCCGAACAGTGACGAAGATTTCTATGCGCATTATCACTTTGGGAGAACTGTATGTAGGTAATAAAATATGTTTATCCGAAAAAAATAATAATAATAAAGTATTGGAAATTAAAATTATAACCATCCGATAGACGTCGTGTTCTGAGGACACTCGCTAATTCATTCGTAAATAATAACACTACATAGTTAAAATAGTTGAAAAATCTAAATGTTGTTAAAACTGTAGGACACATGCATTAAACAATTTTTACACAAAATAGAACAGAAAATATTATAGATTTTTTAGGCAGAAATGACATTCTTAGACCTGTATAAGTAAATAGATCTCAAGATCGATGTCTAACTTGAGATCATGTTGTCTCTTTTTACCAAAGTATTGAATTAAGAAATTATCAAGTTTGATATATCTTGAGATCAATTTAATATTAATAATCAATCAATATAATTAATAAGCTATTCTTCATCGTGGAATCCAGTATTTAATCGGTTTCGCAGGTACAAATCGCCCGATATCGCCAAGGATATTGTGAGTAAGAGTGTGTCGCGATTTCTAAAAACTTTTATAGTGATGAACTGCCTTCGTGGTCTAGCGGTTAAGCGGGTTAGATTCCTAGTCGAGACACAAAAAATATTTATTAATGTAAATAAATACATTTATTTAATATTTAGTTTATTATGAGACATCGACGAGCTTGCCAGTTGTCATGATAGACCTGTAGTAAAGTTGGTTGTGTTAAGAGGGTAGGTTTACATCTACCGATCATTATGTACGCTACACCGCGCAGCCGAAATGTCGCGTTGGGAGAAGTATGTCTCTAAGATAAATCGCGTAAAAACCCGTTGTAATTATTAAAAAAAAGAAAAAAAAAATTAATGTGTTAACATCTGATTTAAATTACTATTTTCATCGAAGGCGTTCCCTGCATTCTTATTAGATTCTTGTACGTTTTAAAAACAAAGCACATAACGATAACTTAAGGGGCACAATGTGTATTGTATTCATTATTATTGACGCGACTCATACCCATTCACAAGTCGATGCATTTATTAGATCTCTCAGGGTAACATCTATAAGATGAACTCAGAAATATATTTTTTATTTATTTAAAAACTATTGCCAATATTAAAAAAATAAGACAATGCCCCTTTACAGCTGCTATTTACTATTAGAATTAAGTTTGTTATTCTCAGGCACTATGCGCTTATTAGCAGACTGTTCCTTGCTAACAGCAGCCAGCTATTTCAGCCATTTTTATTTTATATTGATTTAATATTATTAGGTATCAAATAAGAAAAAAAAAAATTTGACGAATCCAAGTGTTCCTATAGGCTCCTAAGGATAATAAATAAACAATATACAATATTGTTTAATACAAAAGGCGTATGTAATACCGATTGGTATTTTCTTACCATCAACCTTCGCGACAAGCAATTTAGGTTTAGGCATGTCAAGATAAAAAATAAATAATTATAACAGACATGTCAGATGTAAATGGTACTGTACATCTCTGCGACCCGCGACTCACCCAACATAAGGCATCAGCTGAAAATCAGGGCTCCAGCCTCGGCTGTAGCATATGCCGAGCTGATCTCATATTTATCGCTAGACCTGTATGTATGTTTCGGTACATAGAATAGGCTTACATTAATACATTTAGATGTATTCCTTGTTTATATAGGTATTCTTTGTAACCATTTTAATTGTTGCCATAAATAAAGTATTTTCTTTCGTTCTTACCAATGTGAAATACTTTTCTTACATACTTTTGTCATATATTACAACACCCTCCGTTTTCGTGCCTCGGAGAGCACGGTAAGCCATCGGTCCCAGTTCCTCTAATACCAACTTGTGGCATCGTTAATAAATTGTCATTAATAATGTAATAGTGGCAAGTGTAGGGCAAATTCTCCAGATATGTTTTGGAAAGCCCATCTCCAACAGTGGAGGTCTAGGACGCTGTGTTCTAGGGGCTGTGATGATGATGTCAAAATACATACTTACGGAAACTGCAGGAATTGAACACTTGTCAAAATTTTCGGGTACGATTCCCAGCTAGATTATTAGTTTATTCAAATTTTTACGATGCAGTATTTTCTTTATCCAAATCGGCCCGGAATCTTCTATCAGCTTTTTGAAACATTCCTCGTACCTCTCGTACCACGTATCCACGCCCTTTTAAGAAAATAAACGTTTAATATATTTTGTGACATTTACTGACATCTAATTTAATAACGTTCATAAACTGACAACGTTCTTTTACAGCAGCATCTACATTTAGGGAGTGTATAATTTAATAACGTTCATAAACTGACAACGCTCTTTTACAGCAGCATCGACATTTAGGGAGTGTATAATTTAATAACGTTCATAAACTGACAACGCTCTTTTACAGCAGCATCTACATTTAGGGAGTGTATAATTTAATAAGGTTCATAAACTGACAACGCTCTTTTACAGCAGCATCTACATTTAGGGAGTGTATAATTTAATAAGGTTCATAAACTGACAACGCTCTTTTACAGCAGCATCTACATTTAGGGAGTGTATAATTTAATAACGTTCATAAACTGACAACGCTCTTTTACAGCAGCATCTACATTTAGGGAGTGTATAATTTACATAGTTTTAATTTCGTAATGACGATGGCTGTTCTTTGCACTAATGGTCGATCTTTTGCCATAATATGTAAACTGTTAATTGTGTAACTGACAAAACCAAGTGTACGTTATGTATCTTATGATGAATAAATAATTTGAATTGAATATTACCTTGAACATATTTAGTTAGGCAATCTAGTAGGACTAAAAAGTGGATTTTATTAGGATAACCTGATCGGTGGGGGTCGCTCTTCCATTAGTATATGATACTAAAAAAAGTACCTAGTTATTTTTTGATCAAGGACATGGACGGCCAGAAAATAGACGGAATAATAAACAAAATTCTAGTATCAAATTTCATTTCAATAAAACGAATCAGATGTGCTTCGTATATCAAATTATTTTAACTAAGTTAAAGTTGTATCTTATTTCAATCTATATTAGGATTAAATTTGACATTTACTACGATAGCGACTATATTTGTGTTGTGCACAAAGAGAGGGGAAAACTCACTAGTGACCTAAATCCTCACAAAGACATAGTCACACGTGCGCCTGCGCATATTCACCTCTTTATGTATAGTGATTTAAATATTGATAGTACAAGTGTTGTACTTATGATTCTAGGTAACGCATAATCATTAGCAGTTATCGTAAATAGATTTTAAACATATTTATTTAAAATTTATTTTGTCGACTTTCGGGTTGCACATAGGCATGTAGTCTATCTTAATTCTGACTTGCCTGGTGGGTTACTGCTATACCAGGTATTGTAATCTCATAGGTACTGATAACTAAATTTAAAAGGTTATTAATTGATCGTTGTGGTGCAGTTCTGTATATGTTTTATTTTGTAAATCTGATATAGCTGAGTTTTCCTTGCAGATTCCTTTCTCAATCAGATTAAACATTAACAGGTCACTGGAATCTGCTAAGTTGCTGGTCTTCTGCTAACAGCTTACTTATTGGACCACTTTGCTGCTTAGTCTTCTACTAGCAGGAGTAGAATCATCCAAAATAATTAAATTAATGACGTTTACGTGAATAAAGATATTTTGACTTTGACTTAAAATATTTTTATTTTTAGATGAATATAGCAAATATTAATATTATAATTATAACATTCATCAGTATACAAATGCAATTGTTATTTCATATAAATAAAATAAAATAAAATAAATAAAATCAGTTTTTATTTGTCACAAAAATAGTTAATAAAAATGTAAAATATAGTTAAAAAATAAAACAAAGATATAATGACAAAAGGGTCTATGGTTCAGAAAATGGTGTTGGAAGCAGGTTCCATCAACCTCTGTTATTATACCATAGCCGTCATTTAAATTTAGTGGAACATTAATATAAATAAAAGTTATAAAACAATAATGAAACAAAATAAAAAAAGAACAAAAAAAAAAACCAAGAACATAAATAAATAAATAAAAAACAGAAACCTAGACGGGAGCTGTCCCAGCCTGCTTCACAAGCAGCCATATATATCTCATTGTTATTGTACTGATTTTGTTGGTTCTTATTTTTCATTATAGCTAACAGTGAAAATTTGTAAGGCTTTGAGATTAGATATTTTTTGTATACATAATATTGCAAAGACTGTAAATTTTCCCACGAATAAATAAATAAACTCCTAGAGAACAGTCCAGGCTGCTGATTTCCAATCCGGAATATATTTCAAGGACTGGCCGATTTTCACGCCATTCCTAAATTGAACTATAAGACGGTCTTTCGCCAACATTGAGGTTCCCACTGGAATAGTCAGCGATAATAACATGGTATGACCAGCCCCTGGGAGCGGGTGCGGGCCTTACTGTGGGGTGCCACATGTGTCGACACTTTGGTTTTATCTCAGGGGTACAGCGCGAAGAGCAGGCGAAACCGCAGAGTCTGGCATGAGAACAAATACGTATCTATAATCAAAGTCGTGTTTGTGCCGTTTGCTGTAGATACTCCAAACCCGTGGAGTTCAAACACCAAAAAATATTTTCAAAATCAACAAAGTTCATCTAATTGTCTGCTCTGGTGACAAGAGGGCAGGTTTTTTCCTTGCTCAGAGAATCAGCATAGCGATCCAGCTCTTGCCACGATACCGCGCCGACACTGTCATTTCACTGCTGGATGTAGGTCACCCTCAAGGATTATCTATCTGATCGCCTCCGTGGTAACAAACGTTGCCGTGAACTCGGGAGGTCGTGGGTTCGATTCCCACCGGGGGCAAATTGTACATTGTATAATTTGTCTCCGTCTGGGTGTTTATATGTATAATATGTATATATTTACAACAAAAAAAAAGTATAATATGTAGTTTATCAACCATCTAGTTTCTGTAACACAAGCCTCGTAGCTTACCACCGAAATTAGATGGCATTGTCTGGAAAAAAAAAAACCTTTTCACGCAACCCACACATATCTTTTGCAACCCTTATCCACCACCATCTACCATTTTTAGACTGCATCTCGTGGGGTTTTGTTCCACTCTGCGTCGTCCTGTAAGGTGTATCCGCCCACTTCAGCTAGCCAATTTAATCAGAGCCGGTGCCATTAATAGAAACTTGTCAAATCGTTAAAAAAAAAAAGTAATATTTCTCGAGTTTGGTACGCTAGAGCTTGCCACTTGTCAAGATTAGTCTATAGTAGAGTTGTAAAAATTAATTTTCCATTTAGAACCTCGCCAGTACGTCTAGCCATCGTGGCGAGTATACGCCAAATTTTCCAGAAATATGTATGCCTATCTCCAACAGGGGCGGTCTAGGACATTGTGTTCTAATACGCTGTGGGGTCACATGTCAGGCTCAGGAACTTTCCAAAAAACACCACTCCCAGTTTTTATCAAAATCGCGTTGTTAACTTTTGTATTTATGATTTAAACTTAAGCAGTCAATTTATTATATATACACGAATATGTAAAAAGGTTATTAATAATTAATAATAACCTTTTTACATGTTTCACACGTCGTTATTATAATGAAGTGCGCTTGGATCAGGTGTGGAATTTGACGAGATTCATCTTTGTCAATGTCAATATATAATTACAATAGCCACTTTGGGTATGGCGAAATGCCTGCCAACTTACACTTACTTGCTAATGCATTGATGTACCTACTTGTTTGGCATGTGATGGATATTCAAGGTAAACTAAATAAAGATAAAGCCTTCTCAAAGTATTTTATGCATAACTTATTTTTTTATAATTTCAGACCTATTCAGCGATCTTTTATCCGAATAAAATCATTTTTTTTTATTGCACCAAAACTTAAAATTAGGTGAGTTTAATGCCTATTAGGCATTTTCTGACAACTAACCTTCGGGATGGTGAGAGATTATGGGCAGGGTGCAATAATCTAATAATAATAGTCTAATTTATAAATACACTACATACCAAGCAATTTTACCCAAATGCGCGACGCAACAAATGATATGTTTTATCAGCCTATCTTCATTGTCAGCCTATATCTTTCCACTACTGGAATGCATGGCGCCCCCAAGGCTCGCCACTTAACGCGATCTCTTACCATCCTCATCCAACTTCCACCAGCGACCTGTCATCCGTTCATCTGGCGGGGGTAGTCACATTCTGCGTTTTCCCGTACTTCACTCTAAAATCCGTTTGCCCCATCGTTCATCGGTTCTGCGTAGATGTGTCCGTCCGGGCCATTGCCACTTCAGCTTGCTAATTTTGAGAGCTATGTCAGTAACTTTCGTTTTCTAACGAATATCAACGTTTTGAATTTAAAGACCTTCGTCTTCAAACATTGTGATATGGATGATGAAAGGATGTGCCGGAGTTTCCGGAATGTCGCCCATTCCAGCTGAATGCGTCTGTGGGCTTCTTCCTTTGTGGCACAATGGAGACCAAACGCGTGGGCCGATTTTGATTGTTTATATGTCAATTCGTCTTATCATGCGAGTGTTACTAATGATATTAATCAAATTTCAGGAAGGCGACCACCAGACATCATATAGAGCAGGGTTGCACAGACTTATTAATACTAGGGGCCACTCGGCCAAATCATGAACTGATAGCGGGCCGGCCGCCAGAAGTAGGTATAGGTAGTTAAAGACAATAAAGAATTGATAAAAAATTATTAAAATTAAAAAAGAAATTATTAATTTGAAGCGTGGCACTGCATAGTGCTTACAATCTTTTTTATATTTGGCTCAAATTTACTTGTAGCAACACGTAAAACTGCTTCCAAACTTTCATTTGCAAGGCGGTTTCGATTTTTTGTTTTATTATTATTTAGTATTGAAAAAGTTTGTTCACATATATAGGTAGAACCAAATAAGCTGGCACATTTCAGAGCGTTTATGCGCAACTCTTCGTACATATTTTTATCAATGCAGCGGTAAAAGTTCAGCAAGTCTCCTTCGTTGAATTTGTTGCGTAAATCTTGGTCATTTTGAATGTCGATAATTTCTAACTGCATTGACTCTGGCGCATTTTCAACTGAAATAGTGAAAGGATTGCTGAATATGTCCAACAGAGGTTTCACTTTTTTAAACTCCGAAAATCTGTCTTCAAAAGATTGAATCAAAATATCTAGCTTTTCTACATAACTGAAATTAATCGCAGTTTTGTTGAATTTTTCAGCCATTTTCTTATAATTCGGAAAATGATTATAATTTCCAGAATTCAATTGTGATCTGAAAAGTGTCAGCTTGCATTGAAAGGATGTTACATGAGCATAGAGCTGGGATATCAGTTGATTTTTGCCTTGAAGCCGTGTGTTCAAGACATTCAAATGATTTGTAATGTCAACTAAATAAGCTAAATCACACAACCAATCAGGATTTTTAAGTTCCGGGACATCCCTTTGCTTTTCCGCCAGAAATATTCCAATTTCTTCTATTAAATTTAGAAATCGTTCCAGTGTCAATCCACGACTTAGCCACCTTACTTCTGTATAATACAGTAAATCTCCGTATTCGCTTTCGATGTCATCAAGGAATTGTTTGAATTGTCTGTGATTGAGTCCTCGTGATTTTATGAAATTTACAGTCGAAACTACTACTTTCATTACATTTTGAAATTCATTTTTTTTAGAACAGAGGGCTTCCTGGTGTATAATGCAGTGAAACTGCATGAGATCTTCAGTGTTTATGTTTTTTTCTTGCAGGTGCTTTTTCAGCAAAGTAACTAGCCCGGAATTGATACCAATCATGGAAGGAGCACCGTCAGTCGCAACTCCCGATAACTTAGATAAGTCCAAATCAGTTTTTGAACACTCGTCCAAAAGTCCATTGAGTATATCAACTCCTTTGGTTTGACCTTTCAATGAACACATTCCTAATAACTCTTCGAAGACTTCAAAATCTTGAGTAACACCTCGTATGAATATGAGAAGTTGAGCTGTGGAACTAATATCAGTCGATTCGTCGAGTGCTAATGAAAAAAAATCCATGATCTTAGTTTTTTCAATTAATTGTTCCGCAATATTACCTGACAAGGACATAATTCGTCTTTGGATAGTCATACGATTCAGTTGAATTTTCTCAAACTTTTTTGCTGCTTCTGGACACATTTTCTTAGCGGCAATTTCCATGCATTCTTTTACAAAATCGCCATCATTGAAGGGGCGACTTCGCTTTGCTATCATTCGAGAAATTTCATAACTAACTTCTGTAGCCGTTTCTGAATCTTGAATGTGTTTTGTAAACATAGCTTGCTGACCAATAAGCTCCCGTTTTAAAGACAACATTTTTTGCTTTCTTAATTCGCCTGTAAACTTGGTAAAAGAAGGATGCTGCGTTTCATAGTGCCTTTTTACATTATAATCCTTTGCAATCGCAACAGAATTCTTGCAAATTAAACAAACGACTTTGTTATGCGACCATACAAAAAAGTATTTCTCAGTCCAAATTTCTTGAAACTGCCGATTTTCATCTTTAACCTTACGTTTTTTACTAGGTCCTGGCTTCTCCATGTTGCGTTCTAATCCTGGCTAGGATTAACACAGCACCTAAAAACAATTACAGTACCCACTTAAATTACCTATCCTTTTTTAAATTATCAAAAATAATTGATTAAATATTATTTCTCAGAAATTTTAAGATTTTTATACAGATTTTATCTGAAATAATGACGTAATTATTACAGTTAGAGAAATTCTTATAAAAATAGTAATTTCTTTGTTTATTTTAATATTTAGCCAACATTAAAGCTAAATTTGATTAAAATTGATTAAATAGGTAGGGAAACACTTATTAATAACAGAGTTTTACTTACGTTTTCACAACACAATTATACACGGCACTTGACGGGTTAACACTGCAACAGGAAATCTACGTTGAATGTGGATCAAAATATATGACACCGGCTAGTCGAGTTAAAATCTACACTAGAACTATTGCCTCCCAAAAACACTAATAAACTGCACTTATTCTCAATCACTTATTACTTCGCTTTGTATTTTCGCGCTTATTTCTTTCTGTTGTTGACACTTCACTCAAATGAAAAGCGAACTGTTCGGCTGCTGCGGTTAACGTGATTTTTATACCGCGCAAACGACTCTGGAAGCTTCGTGTAGATACGCGAGCAATCGGGAATACGGGACTATATCTATCTCGCTTGCTCACCGCGCTAGAAAATTCTTGATTTCTATAGCGAGCGATGTTACTTGACTTAGCAATTTTGGGCGCTAGATTCAAATTGCGCGCGCGCGAGTTTCACATTACTTTTCGAACATATTTTTTTTTTGTTTTATTCTGGAATAGAATTCAATATTTTTCGAATGCACGAGAGTATTATTTTTGCTGTCGGCGGGCCACCAGTATTCGACCCACGGGCCGCATGCGGCCCGCGGGCCGCGGTCTGTGCATCCATGATATAGAGGAAAAAAAAAATAAGTCGACGAACACAACACGATGAACAGAAGCTGTTCTTATCATTTTTAATTTTGAGTGACCATTTAGGATTATAAACGATTTAAAGTTGGTTAGCAATCATTATCACTTAATTTTTTAATGTAGGTCCTACCTACCTATCTATAATAAAGATGTCATAGAGTACATATAATGTAGGTCCTACCTACCTATTTGTAATAAAGATGTCATAGAGTACATTTAATGTAGGTCCTACCTACCTATCTATAATAAAGATGTCTTAGAGTACATATAATCGCATAATAGGTAGTGTATTTATAGATAATATATAATAATTCAATTTATCTATTACCATTAACCGCCAATACTTACATACCTACAATACAAATTTCTATAATATAACTACATAATATATATTAAATTTACTAAAAAAAGTAAATTATAAAATAAAAAAATATGGAAACCCATTCGTGTTTTATAAATTTATTATTTATATTTTTAAATAATAAATAAATAAATTATTAAATTAACTATATCATAAAATACCTACGCTAACAAAAGCAATTGTGATGGATAGCCTAACGAAGTATGGCCAAAGCAGTGTGAGTTTTAATATGAATCACAGTAGTTCAAATAAGTGAATTAGTTATTATTATACATACATGAAATTTTGAAGTGGGCGTTGATGGCTCATATGGTATGCAATAAAAATGTTCTGGAAGGCCTTCATCAGTGGAGGTCTAGAACTCTGTGTTCAAGAGATTTTGATAATGACGAAGTATGTATGAGATAAATACATAAACACAATAAACAGTCATTGACTTAAGTAATTTATTGCTTTTATTTTTACAGTTCTGCTAAAATAACTTATTTTTTAGTTCATAGGAGCACTATTTATAAAATAGTATATCGTTGTGGTCAAGCAGTTAATTTGTTACACTTCATTGGGTTTTCAAATTAGGTCAGAACATTGACATATATAACAAAATGACAATGTTAACTACCGTTGTAACACTGACGGCCAAACTCAATATTATATTTATCTTTCTTTATTTATTTATTAATTTTCACAGCACATGACAGATCATAAAGGTTAATATATAAGTATGGTATTAACCTTTAACTATGGCGTTACATTTTTGTTACACTTCTATAGACGTGCGTCTCACAGACCACTATTTTTAAAGGCCGAATTCTATCTATTTAAGTAAGTATTGTTTTTATTTTTATTCCTTTTAAGAGTTACTTAATGTAAATAAAAAATGTAATTTTAATGAATATGTATTTATTTTAAATATAAATCCAATCATTTAACAATCAAAGGCACTTTTCAAACTTTTTTAGTGGAGATCTCTTTAAAGGAGCATTATGCAAAGAAATTTACTTTTTCAATCTGTTTCACTAATTTTATAATAAAAAATAAGGCATAAAAAATATAAAAAACTTAACAATAACTTCTTAGGGCAAAATGTAAAAAATTACAAAGGCCCTAATTGTACATATTTGATGGTAGATAATGGTGGATGATATAATATGGCTTGGAACATTGTAGGCATATTAGCTGTTTACAGCCCACACAAGCGTGGGTATGACCAAGTGATTTTCTTCAATGTCAGCTTCATAAAACAAACAATCATCCCCATCGCTATCTCATTGATCTGATTCTAAATACAATTGCTGGAGCTCGTCTTCAAAAGAAGGATCATCTAATCGCAATATTTTACTTGCACAAATCGATGAATTCGATGTTCGTTTGCATGCAGATGTACTAGGTTGATAGTTTTTTTGCCATTTTTAGTTAAAAAAATCCAGAACAAAAAAAAACACTATTATCTCAATTTATTACATAAACGCGGAAGCGCGGTCTCAAATATAAAGCGAAATTTCGCCCACTAGAACCGAAGCTACTGAGGCCAACAGACGCACGGAGTACGCTGGTAGATAGGGGCACGTGAATCACAAACTGCAAGCGGCCTATGAGACCGCGCGTCCATAGTGAAAGGTTAACAAACATTTTGTATAAAAAATTAAAAAGGCATGTTCGCCGATTATAATTTATAATATAAGAAAAAATGTAATCTTAATTTATAAAACAACAAAGTCGGGTTTGTTAAAACACTCGAGGACGGCTGGACCGATTTTCATGGTTTTTGATTTGTTAGATTTCTCTCCGTCCCGAATAACAGAATATCTAATAATAATATTGGAAAATTATAACTCGATGTAGTGGGTGTAAAAAATAGGGCCACCAGGTTTGCAACAAATAAATAATAATATAATTTTGGAGGGGTCTACAAATATGACGTCTAGGTAAAGCTTACTTTGTAGTTTTAAATAATATTTTTTTTCTTTAATAATTTTATATAATAATATACAAAATAAAAAAAATATATTGTGGTTTTAAAATGGATAATTAAGTAAGCTAATGTATAAATATAAAAAAACATAGTATGAATAACTTAACTTTTTTGAAAGTATATTGTAAAGCAGCGGTTCCCAAAGTTTGAGCCTCGCACCGGGTAAGTTAATAAAACTTAGGTATTCGCAAAAATGTATGGAAATCGTGTGGAGCGTCACATTGATTAAGTTGCCATTTTTGTTGTCCCATATGTTGTGCCTAGAATGCCTAGTGTGGGACCACTGACATTATAGATTTATTTAACCCTTAACTGATATTGTAAAAATAACACACGTAACTGGTTTCATGGGGACCAAGCGGTCCCCACAGTATATTTGCTTCTAGCAAGCAAATTTTTACTGGGTGGTTCGTATCACTAATAATTATGCGATCTCCATCTTTAAAAATAAAAATAGAGGCAGTTATGGTTTAGTTATTAATTTTTATTCGAATTATTTATACTTCCATAAAATAATAGAATGCAATAAAATCGGAGCTATAATTGACCTTTAAGATTTGTAAATTAGGACATACTATATTGTAGAACAAAAAAATACATTTTTTTTGTTTTTTTTTTTGAGTGCCTAAAGAATAATTATGATTATTTTAGTAATTTTCATATTTTTCTTCATACTGCCCATCACCTTTCATGATTCCCAAGTTTAGATGGTGAAGAATGCCTTATGGCGTTGTAGCTCCTCTATGTAACTAAGTGCGGAAAAGAATAAAAATAATACTAAGTCAACATGTTTGGCGTGTCCGTGCCTAGCAATAAAATAGCACCTTTATTAGGTGAATGGGTTTTATGGAATGCTAGAAGATATATATCATTTTAACGAGATGTTAAATGGCCTTAAGGGTGGAATTTAAATATTATAATAACTTATGTTTAATATAATATAGTAATGCAAATGTGATATAATGATTATTGGTATTGTAGATACTCGCAATATTGTTCGTGATTGACACTGCCCCACTGCTAACGCGTACATTTATGTTTGAATAATCTTGTGTTCATATAGGGTTGGGGGTTTACTCGTAATTAATTTATTTATTAAAAATCTTTAATTTTATAATTATACGGGGTGACTTTGAATTTTTTTTATTTTATTGAATTTTATTGATAAATAAACAAAATGCGGATATAATGCTTATAGGCACTCTCTTACAATCAACCTTCGGGACATTGAAACACAAGGATAAATAGGATAAATAAACAACAAATATCAAGGAAAAAATATTACAAAATAAAGTATTAAATTACATATTAAGTGGGTATATACAATATATAAAGACAAAAGGGCGGGCTCTTTCTTCGCCCAATGAATTAGTATTGCAATTCAGCGGGGAAATGCAGCCAGCGTTCTTGCCACCATTCCACGCGGACGGGACTTATATCCCTATCCTTAGTATTAATATTAATTTTATTTTATATTTTGTAAATATTTTTTTCGAATAAATGTATATTTATATATAAATTATTTTATAAACTAATATAATTGTATGGTTTTACTTTACTTTTACTTTTAGATAAATATGTGATTCTATTGATAGAAACAAACAACTATTCCTATTAAAACAACTTTGTCGGAGTTTTTATTTTTGGCTTCTGTATACTAATTGGATATTTTAAAGTTAATAGTTTGTAGGAAGAAGCCAAGTTTTTCTGTCATTTCCGATATATGGTTTCATAGAAAGAGTTTGTTCTACAACAAAAAACGATTCATTTATTACGCAGTCAATTTTTTTAAATTAAATTGAAATTAAAATTTTGTATAATTTATGAGGTCTGTTTTTCGGCTAGCATTTTAGTTTTTTTTAATTTGCAGTTTTATTTTTTTAACGAAATCGCCCTGGAGACTTCTTTCAGGATTTTTCAATAGTCCTCGTAATTTAGAGGTGAAGGAATGCTAATAATATTCAATGCTTTATTTTAATTGAGACGAAAATAATTTTGATATCATTGTATGTTTAAACAATGATCAATAGCGCGAGGAACTTTGCTTCTGATTGTTGTGGTACATACGAATATATTGGTGACAATGAAGCTTTATCATTAGTCGGCATTGTTTTCAATCCATAATAATATTATGATAAATTTAAAATAACATTTTTGCTGTCTGACTGCCTCCGTGGTCTAGCGGTTAAGTCCGTGGATTTAGACGAGGAGGTCGGGATGATATTTTTCAATTTTGGTACGCTAGAGACATTGACAAGCTTGCCACTTGTCATGATAGGCCTATAGTTAACTTGGCTAAAATTTAATACATTTGTTAAAAAAAATGCGGTTTCTTACCAGCTCTTGATACGATCGTGATGATAATTTACTTTTACAATCTTTGTAACTATACTATTAGAAATCTGTTGAAAAGCCAATGATAAGCAGCGCATAAAGGTCGACTTTGCTCTTTGCTCAAAAAACATGTCATAATTTTAACCACATTACATTTTTAAATAAAACAATAACAAGAGGACACATTTCTAAGCATTCCATGGATTAACCTCGCGGGTGTCGGGTCCACCGTGTGTAGGAAAGTGAGGAAAGAAGAATGTTGTCCTGGGCTTGCAACCGATTATAGGCTGGTTTATAATGTATTTTATTGAGCAACAAGACGCTAACCATTCATCATTCTGCTCATCTGTATAATCATATAGTTAAACGGTAAAATTTATTACAATTTTGCACCTACCTTTTAATTAAGTGTTCAAAGTTGTCCCAATGGTTGCCTAGGATAGAATGTCTAGCAAGATTTAAACAAAATTTTAACTTACTTAATTATTTGTCCGGTTGGTAACCCTATAAGCAAGCCTGGTTAGTACCTTCGTTATCTCGTCACATGATAGGCTTGGCCTATTGTTCTGCGTTCGCCCTCACCGTGCAGGCATTTTGCGTGATTGCTCATGTTTTCCAGTGACATTGGTGCGGATAGTTGCAGTTCTAGATGTCAGGATAACGCGTTTTGGCGTGTAAAGACACGACCACACCAAGGTTGTTAAATCTTAGATGTATCACATCACATCACAGCCCCTAGAACACAGAGTCCTAGGCCTCGAATATTAGAGATGGGCGTTTCAGCAATTTCTGGAGTATTTGGCCTACACTCGGCACGCTGGCCAGACGGGTTGATGAGGTGAGAGTTAACGTGTGTGTGGTGGTGATGTAAATCTATGACGTAACACCTTTTAGGAAGTTAAGGAAAGCGTTTTACAACCTAACCGCCACCGCTTTTAGATGCATAGTGTGCTAAAATTGCTTCAATAACTTAATATGTAAGTAGTATAGATAGTTTAATATTTATTAGGTTTAGTTTGTAGGTAATTGCTATTTGAATCATTACAGTTCCTAGAACATAGCGTCCTAGACCTCCACTGCTGGAGATAGGCCTTCCAGAACATATATCTGGAGGATTTGGCCTATACTCGTCACGCTGGTCAGACGGCTTGGCGAGGATATGGTGTTAATTTTTTATGACAATTTATTAACGATTCCATAAGTTGGTATTAGTGAAACCAGGACCACGGCTTAACGTGCTATCCGAGGCACGGGAACGGTGGTGTTGTAAATCTACGACAAATGTACGTAAGAAAAGTGTATTTCTCATTGGTAGGTACATGCCGGGTCTCGGTCTTGTTCCTGCTTTTTTACAAGACCACCGATATGTTAGCAGGACCAGTACCAAGACCAACCCTAGTCTTGATATTGGTTTTGCGCAAGTCTCGCAAGACTCTTGCTCATTATTTTATTCTCTGCAACAAATAAAGTGTGTTAGATGTGTTTCATACTTGGTAAATTATTGTAATTAGTTACAAATTCTTCAAAATTAATATATAATAAGAATAAAATTTCTTCCTCAGTAGGTTGCCAGCAAGGAGATCCTCTTGGCCCTGCTTTATTTAGTTTGGCTATACATCCAATAATTAAAAATTTACAGTCTCAGTTTAACATATGGTACCTAGATGATGGATCATTAGCAGGAGAAATAGACTCGGTTTTAAACGATTTTTCAACAATAATAAACAAATTTTCAGAATTAGGCCTCGAAATTAATAGTAATAAATGCGAAATATTCCTGTCAGAAACTTTTTCAACAATAGAAAAAACTGATATCATAAATAAATTTAGCAGACTTGCACCTAACATAAAACAAATTAACATGGACAACTTTTTTCTTTTAGGGAGTCCTATTTTTGATTCAGGTATCCCAAATTTAATCGAAGAAAAATTGGAACAATTTAATAATATCTCGGATCGTTTCTCTAAAATTTCCTCCCACATTGCTTTATTTATTTTTAGATTTTGCTTGTTTGCGCCAAAATATATGTATTTTCTTCGAACAACTCCTCTTTGGAAATTTTCTGAACAAATACAAAAAATCGATACTACACTCAAAATTAATTTAGAAAAAATATTAAATTTAAAATTTGACTCAAATTCATGGCTTCAGGCAACATTGCCTGTTAATTTTGGTGGCCTTGGTATAAGGCGAATTGAAAGTTTAGCCCTACCAGCTTTTCTTTCTTCCGGATATGGAGCACTCAACCTCGTTGGAAAAATTCTTAACCCGTTAGATTGTAACGTTGAGGTGAGTGGTTTATCCGAGGCTAAAGACGCCTGGTCTGCGCTATGCCCAGATAATATTCCAATAAATACGAAAGTGCAAAGACTGTGGGATATACCTTTAATTAAAATTATACATAATGAACTTTTACATTCTAATAATTGTGCTGAACAGGCCCGTTTATTAGCTGTCTCTGAAAAAGAGTCAGGTCTTTGGTTAAACGCGCTCCCCTCCAAAAACATAGGTACTATATTAGACAACCACACGCTACGCATATGCGTTTGTTTAAGACTCGGGCTTAGTGTGTGCGAACCTCACTATTGTCCATGCGGCGACTGCCTGGGGCGCCATGGTCTATCTTGTTTTAAAAGTGCCGGCCGCTTCTACCGCCACAGCTCTATCAATAATTTGATCCGCAGATCTTTTGCCTCCATCTCTATTCCAGCCACTTTAGAACCCACGGGCTTATTTAGAAATGACGGCAAGAGACCTGACGGTATGACCTTAGTTCCTAGGAGTTTGGGAAAATCACTAGTGTGGGACGTCACATGTGTAGACACGCTAGCAACTTCCCATCTTCAAGGAACTACTGTCAGAGCTGGTGCGGCGGCAGAACAAGCTCAAAACGCCAAGCGCCGCAAATATATAAACATTTGCAATGATTATATATTTGTGGCCTTTGCCGTCGAAACCATGGGACCGTGGGGCCTCGAGGCAAAAACATTATTTAAAGAAATATCTAAAAAACTAGTCGACGTCTCTGGTGACCCACGGGCTGGCAGCTTCCTCGCTGAAAAGATTAGTATTGAAATTCAACGAGGAAATGCTGCCAGTGTTTTGGGCACCATGCCACTGGACAATGGCCTGGAGGAAATTTTTATATTATAAGGTATGTATAATTTTTTTTTTAATTATATTTAATTTGTTATTTAGATTTAGTTTATTTTTTTAGGTTAATTATTATATTGTAATTCTTTTATATTGTTTGTATATTACTTCGAATAAAAATTTTACTTGGTAAAATATATAAATTGAAGCTACAAAATTTTATTGCCAAATATTTCGCCTCTCTTTGGAGCGGCGTCATCAGTGACAGTGACTGAAAATCTTTGTCATAAATTTTGAAAAAGTAATTTTATTTCTTTTAGCAATGGTAAAGGCAATGCACTATACAGTTTTGTATTTATTTTTTTGAAAAATATCATCATCACCTAGCGCATCATGGAAAACATTATCAGCATGTTATGTCCATTGCTGGTTCGATATTAATAAATTTACAAAACAAGTTAGACAAAACCTAATGCATTATTTTATTCCTAATTTCGCAAAAATGGTCATATTTTATTGTACTTACTGTTTTTTATTTTCATTTGGTATCTATTTTGTGGTTTTGTGTCTGTTTTCTTAGGGACACTAAAGGCTTACAAGAATTTCTTACTTCAATTTAAAATTTATTTTCAATGAGAGTAAGAGTCTTGCTAGAGTCTTGCGAGACTCTTGCGCAAGACCAATACTAAGACCGAGATTAAGAGTGCAAAAACAAGACCAAGACTTAGACTAACTGTTCTGATGCAAGACCAAGACCAAGCTTTGGCCAACACTAGCTACAATGTGGTAGAATGCTAAGAAATTATGTTTAAGACCACACTATTATTGTTATTATTTAATTTTAAAGTGTCCTAAAAAAAAAAAGGTTTATAATAATAATAATAATAATCTTTATTTTCAGGCAACAAAATGAATATATAAAAATGAATATACAAAAGGCCCATATATATATACACCTTAAAAACTAAAATATATATAATATAAATGGTTGACGTGGACATATTTGCTTGCTCTAAGTCAGTGTATAGGAGCAGAGTCCGTGAGATAATTAGAGTTAAGTATTCGATAGAATAGACTTAAATGTAATTTTTACTTTCTTTTATGGTTTAATTGTATTTTGTAAATGTAATAAGTATAGTTCTCTTTTACAGTTTTGGTACTCCAGGTCTAATTATATGTATATTGTTTGTTATATAAATTGTATTATGACTGTTTGTTACCATAATAAAATAAAAAATAAAAAAAAAAAATATATATACACTGCACAGCTTCCACATCTTCATCTTATTGTGGTCAAAGTAGTACCCATTGGGTACGGCGACCACCTTCTGACGAAGGCTGACTGCTGCAGTGGGGGTCGGCGCCGGGGTCCTCTTAGGTGGTTCACGAGGGTTCGGTGCTGCGGTAGGCCTTGTCGCATCTTCCGTGGTGCATTTCGTGGGCCCAAATGAACCTATGTATCGACGAAACACAACGCCCTGCGGCCAGAAATCTTTCTTCAAGATTTTTTTTACTTTATCCGACCGCACAAGAATGCGATAGGCCTTAAAATTTGTGTCTCGCCATTCCGAGCCCAGCTTTTTATAAAAGCAGTGGTGTGACCAGACCTAAAAAGACATATAAATACTAGAGAAGCCCGTTAAGATTGTTGTCTATGCCGCTATGCCTTAGACTTGATAGATACTGTAAGGTTACACGATTCTGTATGTTCGGAATTATAAATACACATTTTATTATATTTTAAGAATGTATTGTTCTATAAGAGGTGAACGTACAAGTGTATCAAACGTACTCCCTTGAACTGTTGACAAATTCTGTTTTATTAATCGAAAACAAAAATAAAGAACAAACAGACACTATAAATATCAACCGCTATCAAAGTTATTTAATCCTAAAATTCGAACCCAATGTACCAATGAGAAATACACTTTTCTTACGTACATTTGTCATAGATTTACAACACCACCGTTCCCGTGCCTCGGAGAGCACGTTAAGCCGTCATCCCATGATTTCCAGTTCCACTACTAGAAACTTGTGAAATCGTTAATATTATTATTAAAATTTGACATCACACCCTCGACAACCAAGATGGCTAGCTGTGAGTATACTCATAGGCCAAATTCTCTAGAAATTTCCAGAAGGCCCATCTCTAATAGTGGATTTATAGAAGTCTGTATTCTAGGGGCTGTGATAATGATTAAAGGAATTGTACAGACTACATAAATCCTAAACACGTAATTTATTCATAACGCAGTTAGGGATCATCAAATTCCAAGTGTTGCAGACAAGGCTGAAAGAACAGACTAGGGCCACTCTAAGCAATAAAAGTAATTCGTATCAATGTTAGTACTCATTGTTAAATTTTCTAGATACATCAGTATTGATTTAAAATTTAAACCTACTAGCGGATTTCGGCAACGTTATTTGACATCAGTATTTAGCTATTTACCCGTAGCTAGTCTATTGTTTGTCGTTTGCTCAGAATCCATTGGACGGCACGACGCACTAACGTTTCTGTGCCCGAAAAGATCAAACTTGCCAAGGGACAGAGACTTTCTGCTTCACCCGAATTCTGCAATATTTTGGCCACATTGCTAGTGGTGCCGACAATCTGGAAAATCTTTTAGTAACGCGAAAAGTAGACGCTAAAAGAACAAGAAGAAGAAGCCCCAAATTATGGTCCAGTCAGGTGAACAAAACGTCCTATTACACCAATCCATCCACTGCGCCGAGGACCGCAATCCCTGAAAACGTCTAGTGGATGGACTGCGACGGAGTCACGATCCCCAACAATTGGGTACCGACTAAGGAGGAGTAGGAGTCTATTATTAAGTAACAAGTGCAAGTCGCATTTAAATTTTAAATATTTAAGTAGGATACGATTTAATGTTATTAAGAATACTTATTATTAATACTATTATATTATTATTGTTTTTGGGTTTATATAAATATATATAAATTTAGTTATATATAAGATATGTGTGCCAAATTGTTATTTTTATGTTTAAATTTAGATATTAATGTCTTTCTGTATTTCATTCTTGATATTGTTTACTGCATGCTGTGTACAAATGTTAGGTTGGCTAACTTACTATTTATATCACTGTATTTTGTTAAATGTTTTGTCTGTTAACTGTTTTTTGTACCTTGATAAATAAATAAATAAATACATCATAATTACAGCCCCTAAAGCACAAACTGCTAGACCTCCATTGTTGGAGATAGGCCTTCCAGAAATCTTCTGGAGAATTTAGCCCACACTCGCTACGCTGGGGAAGGTCTGATGTATTTTTTTTAACGACAATTTATTAACGATTCCACAACTTGGTATTAGTGGAACCGGGACAGACCGCTTAAAGTGCTCACCAAAGCACGGGAACGGTGGTGTTGTAAATTTATGATAAATGTACGTTAGGAAGTGTTTTTTTTCTATACTATTTCCTGATGGTAAATGGCGCGCAAGGTACATCAGACACTCATGACTGAGATCAGTCTCTAACATATAGCTTGGCTGGGCATGACGGCAATTTGAACCTGATTCCGAAATGAGTGGATACTTCTCAGCCCCGGCAGGCTGGGCAAACCACCATCAGTCCGCCTAAAACCTATTACTAATTAGAAAATTATTAAAAATTTGTCATTGGTACATGCCGGTATTTGAACCTACCTTTTTAGGATGTTTAGAAAAGCAATTTTAAAACCGAGCCACCACCACTCATAAGTGCAATAATGTATTTTAATAAATGATAAATCCCAAGTATCCAAAGGGGGTCTGGATAAGTGTCTAGGAGCAGGATTTATGTGTACACGATGGTGACTACTGACGGTACTAAATGCGTGTGGTTTAGATGTAGGTAATGCAAAAACAAATTGCTACAAATATATTCATAATTTTATAGTAAATTGTCCATTCAATTATGTTATAAATTTTGCTTCAACGGAGTCCTTTATTCTACACGATTGTCAATAATTTTAACCCGCTTGATTGCTAGGCTGCTTGCATTATTTGAATAAATAATTAATAGTTTTGTATAGTAATACAACTTGTAGTTGTCAACAAGTTGCTATTATTATAATAGTCAAGGAAAATACGTAATGAAATATTTTTTAAATATTGTTTATTAAAATAAAATAAACTAAAATTTAAATACATAAATTGCTATTTTACTTAATAATTAAAAATACAACTTAAGGAAAAACAAAATAAAATTATTACAAATTTAAAAAATGCTCCAAATTGCTGCCAATGGGCAGTGCCAAGGATACTGGCAGCATTACCACGTTGAATGGCAATGCTGATCCTTTGGCCCAAATATTGCCCAAATAGTTTTATATTGTTTCATCCCCAACCCAGCCCATTAGACATCCGGGCCTGGACGACCCCACTGTCTGTAGAGATATATTAATCAGAGATTTGTTTTAGTAAAATAAAGATCTTATAAATGTATTTGCAATCTATTTTTCTGTCTAAAATTAGGCCCCCCAGGCCTCGCCACTTCAGACGATCTTCTGCCACCCCCATGCATCCCCCACCAAAACCCTCCTCAGGTCATCTGTCCATCTGGCGGGAGGTCGTGGTCTCCACTCCAGAACCCGTCTTCTCCCTCGTTCATCGGTTCTGCGACAGATGTGTCCAGCCCATTGCCACTTCAGCTTACTAATTTTAAAAGCTATGTCGGTAACTTTGGTTCTCTGATAGATGTCAACGTATCTGACTGCTCCCTCCATAGCTCGCTGGGCGACCTAGACCTTGTGGACCAGACCTACAGACAGTGCCACGTTTCTGCACCATACGACATCACTGGTAGAAAGCACCTGAAATTAGATTAGATGAAATGGAGTCTAGACATTCTTACTTGGACAACGGTGCAAATATTGGAACAGTACAAATAAAAGATACCTTACTCAAATTTAAATCTAATACTATAATTAGTAGGTACTAGTATATAATATAGTATCATCATCACGACCGTATTCCTTACCCCAGTAAGAGAGTCAGAGGCCAAGCTTTTATAGAAGCGGATTCACATTTAGTAAATTTTACTATAGGCCCATCATGACAAGTGACAAGAACCAAACTCGAGAAATATTACAAATAAATTATTGATAATAATTCTAAATAGGTTAGGTCATAGTGTTAATAAGTAGCTACCATTTAATTAAGTATTCAATTAAAATTTTGAATAATTTGTTTTTGAATACTAAATTTATTAATTAAATGCATAGTGATTAGTTTTACCATTGATTCACGTTGCACTCAGGCCCTCTGAACTGAAGATTCAATGGTTATTTTGTAAGTATCGATAATAAATTTCATTGAAGCATCTTTTAATAGAAATCCACACTATGAATTACATGAGAACAAGTGGCATTTGAGTATCTCATCGTTGTCGAGGAGGTGACTGATAAATATTTCAATCATTTGTTTGTGTTGCTTATAACACACCCGTATTTGTCATGATAGGATTAGTAAAATAAATATACATTATAATGTCATGCTATTTACTACTTTAAGTCTAAGTTGCACCAAAATAAAGTCTCTGTAGATGTAACGGTTAAAGTTAAAAATTGCGTCGAATATATCAGTTTTAATGCATTTATTTATTTGTAAAATTTACAGCCATTGCAATTAGATACACAATATTTCTAGGATTCTATGACCTAATTACAATATTCCACTGATAGAATTCACAGAGTAACTTAACTTAAATAAATTTACAAAGTTATGAATCAGTAATTACAATTAAATTGTTTCAAATGTTGCCCTGATAATGATCGCAATATTGTGTTTCCATTAGGCGCCTCAGTGCGCTTGAAGAAAAGCAGAATATATGTAACTATTGTTTGGAGCAATTTTCGCCTTTCCCTACGTAATGTGTACTTTAGAACATGTCTACTCCATCGCTTGTCGCTTCTACGATAATCGTGTCCGACGCACTGACACTTCAACTTGCAAATTTTGTAACCAATGTGAACTTTAGTGCTTCGACGAATGCAATATGGACAGTTTCGCATACTTAAGTGGACTAGCCACCTAATCTATAAAAACCATACAAATTTATGAGTGAGTGATAAATTGCGGGTCCTTTACCTTTTTGATATTTATTAATAAGCATAGTTAATATAAATCTCAGTCTAAATACTTGTGACGTACCAATATTGGAAGCGTAGTACGAATAGACAAATCAGGTGGAGGTGCAGTACGATTCGACCTGTCAGGTCGAAGCACAGTACGTGCCAACTATTCAGGTGCGTTTACAAACTAATTGACTTTTGTGATTTAGATTAGTTTTGTGACAACGTCAGTGATTTCAAAGGCGTTTTATGGTCGGATTTAATAAGTGTATATATATGTATATTTTTGTTTATGTATTAGTATATGTATATTATGTAAGTATTTATAATTATGTTTTTGAGTTTATTCTACTATTAATATTTCTTTTATTGCACCTATGAATGTTCTAATTTGTCCTCAGTGTTTAATTTGGCTATCAGAAAATGTCTACGGGCATTAAGTCCGCCTTTGTACTTTGTGCAATAAAGTTTTTAAATAAATTCTTAGGTGTAGGTTTTACGTGTAAACTACTCATTAATTGAATTCTTTATTGCACGAATACAAATTACAAAGGATACACCCACACTTATATACATACTACGAGTAATTTATATATTTTTTTGACTGCCGTCACCCTTACTATGTACAGACAACACTAGTGCATGGAAAAGCTTAGTATGTGAATAATTAAGATAGGTATGTGTTGACCTTTATATATTGCGTCTGCCAACGTATTTTTAGGTCTAAGCTAATGCCTGGGTTCACTGTTTGTTAATCCTTCGATTAGTTATAATGGCCTATTGAAAACTAGCTAATATTACCTGTAATAGATCTCATGTCATAACGTTATAATAAGGATTCATAGAGGTAAAAGGATAATAGCTGCCTAGAGAAGCAGAAGTTTGTAGAAAAAAAACTTCTTAAAAACTATAAAAAAGAAAAAAAAAACATCTTTACTAGTACTAGTTGTAAAAAGTATCATCTGTATACCTGCTGTATACCATCTGTAGACCAACTGTATATTTGGCTTGAACAGGAATTAAACCAGTTTTCCCCGCGTCTTGTTCTAAGCGGCTTTATAATTTGGATATAGACGTGGCACAATAATATAATTTATTTGTAATAAATCAAGCATGGCTGCTTGTGAAGCAGCCTGGAGCAGCTCCCGTCTAAGTTTCTGTTTTTTTTTTTTTCTTGTTTTATATTTTTATTTGTTTTTTTTTTATTGTTTTTTTTTTTAAATTTTATTTTTAATCATTTTTGTTTCATATTTTTTTATAATTTTTTTTTATATTACTGTTCCACTAACTTTAAATGTCGGCTATGGTATAATAACAGAGATTGTTGGAACCTGCTTCTAACACCATTTTCTGAACCATAGACCCTTTTGTCATACTATTATTGTTTTATTTTATTTTATATATTAATTAACACTTATTATTGTGACAAATAAAAACTGATTTTATTTTATTTATTTATGTATTTATATTTCTCGAGTTTGGTACGCTGGACACATCAAAGAGCTTTCCACGTGTATTGATGGACCTTAAAGTAAATTTCTTTAAAAGCGTGGTTTCTGACAACCCCGTAAAGCGATACAGTCGCGATGATACCTACTTTAAAAAAAATATATTGATATAACAAAACACAAATAGATGATTGAAGCTCATAAGCCTGCCTTTCTGCATAATGAGTACACAATAAATTATCCTAGAACATGATTTTAATTGCAAGCCGGTACTTCATTACAGTCTAACGATGTTTATGCACCTTAGCCAGAAAAAAAACTCAAAATATTGTAATAGATGCATTAACTTAATTGTGTTAACATTAGACGTGCAGCTGTAAGTCACCTTGGCGTACAGGTCGCGCGATGAAAAATTTGTAAAACAATACATTGACAAATTATTTGTGTGTGAAAGGTACATACACTATTTGTTCTAATGAAGCTTTCACATAACTAGATTCGTCTCTCACTAGCTCACATGGTCTATTGACAAGAAAGAAAACTGTGGTTAGCTATAATTCGTTAGAAGTGGATCCTCAACTTTACTACGTTAAATCTGTGGTGTCAAGGAAAAAGGGAATAAATACATAACTTGAACTTTTCACTAGAGGCAAATTAAGAAAACAACTCATTTTTATAATTAGAAATTCGTAATTTACGTAAGGTTCAATTTCATTAGTCGCATACTTTAGGTACGAGTCGACTCATCTCACTATGCATAACTGAATTATTGGCGGTAAAAGCGCGATATTGAGATAACTCGATTGAACTCTTTACTTATTTATACATTTTAATGTTACGACGCGCGGTGGTGGCTCGGTTGTAAGAACGCGTTCCTTATATCCTACAAAGGTCGGTTCAAATCCACCTGACATGTACCAATTAGAAAAGCACTTTTCTTACGACATTTGTTATAGATTTACAACACCTCGGAGAGCACGTTAAGCCGTCGGTCCCGGTTCCACTAATACCAACTTGTGGAATCGTTAATAAATTGTCAATAAAAATTGACATCATATCCTCGCCAAGCCGTCTGGCCAGCGTGGCGAGTGTAGGCCAAATTCTCCAGATATATGTTCTGGAAGGCCCATCTCCAACAGTGAAGGTCTAGGACGCTGTGTTCTAGGGTCTGTAATGATGATGATGATGAATGTTACGACTAGCCCCTTTATGTACGTAGGGGTGTAAAAATAAACTGTACAGTTTATAGACTCATCTCCTTATTGCATTGACGCATATGAATGTTTTGAACCAATAGGTGCAAAAATCTATTTTTTAAATTTTTGGACTATCTCCTTGACACCACAAAAATAACTCTGATGATATCAATAATCTTGCTAGTCAGCAAATGACGTGATAGGCAAATGTTCTAATGTGCGTTAATTTAGTCTTCTTTTTGGTGACTGGCGGTAAGTAAAACAAAATATAACAAAATACTGACTAATATTGTTATTATAAAAACTTATTTTATAATAACTGACTCCGTGGTCTAGCGGTTAAGTCCGTGGATTTAGACTCGGAGGTGCTGGGTTCGATTCCTGGTCGGGACACATAAATATTTATTAATGGATATAAATACATTAAATTAATATTTAATTTATTAGTGATATTTCTCGAGTTTGGTACGCTGAAGACATCGACGAGCTTGCCACTTGTCATGATTGGCCTATAGTAAAGTTGGCTAAATGTGAATCCGCTTATTTATAAGCGTGGTTTCTGACCACCCTGAAAGGGAAACGGTCGTGATGATACTTCACGTTTTTCTATTTTATAATAAAAATAATAAAATGATCAATTTAATAAAATCGTCTCTGGTGATAAGGCTGGCAGTTATTTCTCCCAAAAATTAAGTATCATCATTCAAAGGGGAAATGCTGCTAGTGTATTGGGCACCATGCCACAAGACAGCGATTTGGAGGAGATATTTTTTTGTAAGTATGTATTTTTATGTATTATTATTTAGGTTAAATTTAGATTTTGTTTTAATATAGTTTATTTAATATTGTAATTCTTTTATATTGTTTGTATTTAAATAAATAATAGATATATTAATAAAAACTAAATTTAATATTAAGGCATTACATTCATAATTAATAAAATAAAACCAAAAAACACTGCAATGTAAATGATCCTTACCTTAACCCAGAGAATTTAAGTCTGAGGATACTGGTTCCTCCGAATTAAATCTATACCACGGTGGGTGTTCTAAAGAGCTTCATAACCTTATCCATTCTTCTCTATTCCGCAACCGAATCACACGCACAGGCCAAAATATGCACCCTTATAGGTAGTTATTATTATCAAATCAAATCATTTATTTCCTTTGGTTGTCACAACACTTGGATATTGTCAATAGATATATTTTTCCATAGTTTACTATTATTTCGATTATAAACTAACCAGCAGCTACTATGGGTGGACCCATCATATCAGCTATACCATCATCTTCGACTAAAACACTGTTGCCATAAACAAGTTTTTGCTTAAAACTAGGTAGTTAAAATTTATTCGTAGCTGTAAAAAGGCCGTGTCAGCTTATAGACTAAAATAAATTACACATGTCAAGATAATAATTAATTCATGGCTCTAAAGAGACTGTGTCAGCTTACAATCTAAATATACATAAAAATTGTATTATAACTACAATATTTATGTCAATAAATGTAAATTTGTGGCTGTAAGGGAGCCGTGTCAGCTTACCATCGGAATAATAATAATTAATAATTATAATAATAATTGGTATGTCAACTTAATACAGATTCGTGGCTGTAAAGGGGCCGTGTCAGCTTACAATCTAAAATAATGAAAAAAAAAATAATTATACTAAATTCTTATTAATATTATTATTATTATAAATTTGAATACACTAACATTTATCGCACGCTGAAGATGTGGTATGCTCTCCTAGCCAGTGTGTTAACCAGACGTCTTTCACTTAAGAAGTACAAAAGCATCTTGTTAGACCGACATAGTAGTATAGACATGATGTCAGTCGTTAATGGCTCGCGTCAGTTGCTACCATTCTTGCGTACCGCTTACCATCAGGTGGGTGGTGTCACATGTGGTCTTCTGTATGCCGGTGCCGGCGCGGTTTAATCAGTATAATGACGACAAAAATTACGTATTGTGCGAGCAAAGGCGTTAAACCATTTCAAGTGTCTATCTATACTTTTGTTGTATTTGCAGGACTACCAAAAAACAGAAGAAGTACTGAAAGTAATGACATAGATTTGTTAAAGATTGTTTTAGTAATATACTATATTATATATTATATTATATTTTTATCTATTGTATTTATATCATATATATATGATTATTTATTTTTATCTATTTTATTTGTTTATTCATACTTGATTTATGCAATGAGTTTTATAAATACTGTAGTTTTTTGATTTTATATCGTGTTCTTTTTATTTTTATTATACTTGTCTAAACTGTTTTCAAATTTATTGATTATGCATGTTGATCACGAATACCTTTGTAAGCAAGAGTGGGGCTCCCTGTATCACAGACCTTCTGGGTCATAGTACAGGGATCCCCGTATTTACTGATTGATGTATCTAGGTTTTTAAGTCAATAAACGTTTTTATTATTATTATTATTATTATTATACTATACCACTATCACTACTATGAAATAGTACATCTACGACTATATGACCTTTTACTCGATTCTATAAAAGGTAAGACTATTAAAATTCTTCGTTCGTGACCACGTGAAGCGAGATGGAAGATTAGGATGTGATGCTTGTGATACTTGCATTTACTAAAGGATTTCTATTCTCTACAGACTTAACGACTTTAATGTTTTTTCATACTAGCATGAAATAAGACCGTTCGCCCACCTGATGATATGTGGCGCGCGAGGTTCATGCATGTTAGAAACATCAGTCCCTAAAACTATGCCGGCTTTACTAGGCATGACGGCAGTTCCAGCCTGATCCTGAAACGTGTGGATACACTTTACTGGGTTTACCGGCACGATCGGTGGATACTTCCCCGCCTCGGCAGACTGGGCAAATTACCAACATCAGTCCGCCTACCACCTATTTGAATGTTTTTTTAAAGAACCCCTTATTGTTTTTCTTTAACAGCAAATTTAAATTGATATTCCATTAATTACTGTCAGTTTTATTATTAGAAATGCTCGAGCTTTGCCGAGCATAACCGAGCTTACATAAAAAATACAACATATAATATGCAAATATCAACTCTAATAGCGGTTTATCATTATCATAGCCCCTAGAACACTAGATCTAGATCTCCACTGTCGAATATAGGCCTTCCCGAAATTTTTGGAGGATTTGGCCTACATTCACCACACCTGGCCAGACGAGTTGGTAAGGGTCTGATATCAATTTTTAATTACAATTTATTAATGATTCCAGTGTAAGTTACTTTACGTGACACGGGTACGGTTTTGTTATAAATCTAGAACAAATTAGAGAATTAGAGAGTTAGAGAAGTTATTTCACATTGGTACATGCCGGTGTTTAAACCGAACTTTTTAAGAGTTTAGGAAAAGGGTTCCACAAACACTCAGATCAGACAGTCTCAGATCTATGACAGTATAGGTTCGTTAAATAATTCCTACAGCGAGCCGAGCTTTGTCACTGACATTTCGACTAACCCCAGGGAACCGTTAACACTATTTCCCGCGTTCATTATACTTTCAGCATACATTTCGTACTTCTCATCCGCAGTGAAAATATTGTCCAGTAAATTAATTATACTGAGCAATATTTAGTATCACTACGAAGTACCTTAGATTTTCTCGCATACATGAGGTTATATATATTTATGTATATGTTAACTTAAAGGGGCCCAAGGCTCTTTTAAATCTAGCAATTGTCGGACGCCAGACTTTTAGAATAATATAATTTGCCATCTAAAATATTTTTTCAAAATGCTTGGATGTTAATAAATGCAGTTATCTATTTTAATTTTTTCTTTTCGTTTTAAGTTACCGACTATCTTTACCAAAGTGTAGAGAATACTAGACTAAACCTTGCAATGCGACCGAGAACTATTTGCGACATTACCGTGGGCAGTACGGACTGTGGTGGTCACTCTCGTTGCGACATGTGAAATTTTGTGACGACATAATACGCTGCCCTTTCATAGTTTTTTGTTGGCGTTTTTCTTTTTTCAATAACAATACATTTTTAATCTTAAAATGCGTCTGACCTTATTAATAACTTGATTTGGTAGAAAGTTTACACCGTACACAATAAAATATTAATGTGTACTGTACAAAAAATAGACTTTTGTCTAAATACTTGGAAACAGATTTATCTTAATTATTCACGGATTTACTGTGTGATTTGCATGACCCTTTATAGTGTCCCGGGCTTGAGACCAACATAATCCAATTTTAAAAGAGGCTTTTTCATTGCGCACCCCCATAAGTTATTCTGGTCCTTACTATATGATGAACTATTGTATGATTACTGTATGTATAAAGTAAGTCCGTGGTTTTGGACACAATATTTATTATTTTCATTGTGATATTTCCCGAGTTTGGTACGCTAGAGATTTCGACGAGCTTGCCACTTGTCAGATTGACATAAAATAAAGATTGCTAAATGTGAATCCGCTTCTTTATAAGCGTGGTTTCTGACCACCTCAAACGGGATACCGTCGTAATTATACATTACTGTGTGATTGTCCTAATCATTTCTATTATTCTATAATTCTATAATTTCGCAAAATATAGTAAATCTGCTATCAAATAACAAGCGTTTTTTAAATATGTATATATTTATTGTACAAATTAGAGAGCGGTAGTGGATCGGTTTTAAGCACGCTTTCCTTAAAATCCTAAAGAAGTGGGTTCGAACCCCGGCATATACCAATGAGAAACTACTACTTTTCTTAAGTACATTTTAGATTTACAACACCACCGGTTCCGTGCCTGAAAGAGCACGTTAAGCAGTCACCGCGTAGGTCCCGGTTCCACTAATACCAACTTGTGGAATCGTTAATAAATTGTCATAAAAATATTGACATCAGACCGTCTGACCAGCGTGGCAAGTGTAGGCCCATTTCCTACAGTGGTGGCCTAGGACGCTGTGTTCTTGGTGCTGTAATGAATAAATAAATTGTACAAATCACCTAAAACATAATGTAAAAGGGCGAACTTACTGCCTTTCGGCACTTTATAACAGCTAACCTTTGGGAGTGTGACAGGATTGCGGGGTGCATTAATTCTGAGAATGCTCAAGACTCAAAGAATAAAACTCAATAGAATAGGGCTACTGTTCTTCTAATAATTGGATTACCCTTTTAAGCACTGGGATGTTAAAACGATGACATTTCATAAAACGAAACAATTTCGTGAAAAAAAAAATGTATAGGTATAACGGAACCGACACTCCCAAATAGCGATCAAAATAGCTGAGCCTTTTTAACTTATTTAGTTCCATATTGTGTGTTCAAACATACAGCGTATTGTAGGTGCCTTACAGAGTGTCGAATCCTTCGTAAATCCTTTTTATTTTTTTTGCTGTAAATGTAAAAGTGAGTGTACGACATTGAGAACGTTCAGTGCCCTTACAAGGTCGCATTTCTCGCAACCTGCGGAGGAAATAGCCGGCGATCATTTCTCCGATTAAAAAAAACATTCTTAAGCTAAATGTCAAACAGATCCAGCTTTAGAAGCTCGAGATGTGGCCGAGATACGACCGGGTTGTGTTAATTTCATTGACCTGTATTGCATTCCCGGTCAAAGATTGTCATACATTTAGGAATTATTTCCTTTATGTCGTGTATAAAAAGTATCTGTCGATTTGCTTAAAGTAGTAAATATTCCGTTATTATTATTCCGACTTAAGTTTTATTTAAAGAAAACGCCCCAAAAATGCAGTTTTAAAGTAATTACAAACTTAATCCCTGCGGTTTCACATTTAGCCAACTTAAAAAAAATAATAATCTTTATTGCACATAAAACAATACAGAATAAAATAAAGTTCATAGGCGAGCTTAATACCTTCTAGGTATTTTCTTCCTTTGGGAGAATGACATAAGAAATTGTGGGGTGCAGAGTTAAAAGGAGAGAATAAATATTAAACTAAATGCGAAAGTTGCTATGCCTTCCAATGGGTATTTAAAGAAATCCATTTAAAAAGTAATGAAAATTAATATATAAATTTACATACACAAAATATATAATTATAAACATACATAAATAATACTCTAAATATAAATACATATACTAATAATAATAATCCATGACATGTATATAAATTAAATATCATTTTGCTTTTTCAGAAAGTAAGAAGATAGAAGATGTTTAAATATGTTTAAAGTAGGTGCCTATCTGATAAACGAAGGCAGTGTGTTCCATTGGCGAGCTGCGGAAACTGTGAAAGAATCCGAATATCTGCTAGTAGAGTGGAGAGGAATTGAAAGTTGATTGTGCGAAGAACGAAGAGAACGAGAATAGGAGTAGCGAAGGAATTAAAAATCATCTTATCATCATCGAGATGTCTTTAGCATTTGGCAGGCAGTAAATTGTGTTATAATAACTACTATATTTGTAAAAAAAAAATTGTAAAGCGATTATTATTTTATTTATTTTATTTTATTTTATTAGGAAAACTTATGGTTACAGAATTTTAAATAGACATAAATATAAACACTTAAACCATTATTTTTTTATTAATATAATTATTTAACATTTGAAATACAAACGTAGATCATGTCACTTATGCATTCGCTATGTCTTTGACTTGAATAAGTATGAACATGTATCTCATTTCAGACTCAGTTGACATGGCTCAATATCCGCTTTCGCAGCTCTGCTCATTTACTTGTCCATTTGTATGGTATCCTGAACAATCCTCGTACACCTCCTTACCTCAAAACCCGATTTGAGTTCTTGTGCGATACGCGTCCCTCTTTACAACAACGTAAAAACGTACATACAACGTCCCTCTTCGTTCTGCTTTCAACAAACAACTCATAATCTCATCCCACTCCTCTAGCAGATATTTAAATTCTCTCACTGGATCAAGCTACCACTGGCCATTAGACGGGTACCATCTGTCTAAGTTTTTAGACACTAACTTGTTTCTTGATAAGCAGGAACAAATGCATACACATTAAATATTTGACCCACAATATACATATCTATGTTTGTTTATTTGTATGTGTATATGTTATAATATTTGCATGTAGTTTATGGAATTGCTTGGTATGAAGTGTATTAATAAATTATACCATTAGATTTTATGAAAAGTAAACACATTTTTATTAAAAAGCCAATCCTTACATATTAAGTCAATGGTAAATTATCATAGTATAGATATGTAGGATATTTTTTCTTGTAATTAATACATTAATATTATGCATATTGTATTTATTATAAACTAAAATTAAATTAAAACTATAAACCTTTTAAGAGGGTTTAGCGTCCCTCTCGTTAGCAACGATGAAATCAAATATCTTCAACAAATTTACAAGCGCAAGTGTAGGTACTTTTGAAAATAAAATTACAGAAATTTTGTTCATATTTTCACTTTCATATTATAGGTACCTAATTTAAGATAGAGAATAATAGCAAAAACAATTATGAAGATTTTCTTTTATTTTACAAAAAACAATCTTCTCCAAAATATAGGTAATTTTATTCCCTAATAAGTTGATAGACTACATTTATCAAAAGTACACTCTTGAAGACTTGAAAAATCTTACATAATATTGGATTCACTTACTTAACTATAAATGGCAAGTGTAAAGTTCACCAGAAATATATGTATTCTTGAAGTCAAGTTTAGCGCTCCATGTTCTAGGGGATGTAATGGTGATAATGATTCGAATACAACTGATCTATATATAGAAATTAGTTGTTTGGAGCCCACAAGTGGACCGTGAGGATTGTCGTGAGCGTGGTCTGCTTTGAGTGTTGTATTGAATTGTTTATTAAAATACTGACCAAAATTGAAAGCTAAAAATAGATAAAACATTCTAATTAATAAATTTATAATAAACAGAAAAATGTTTCTAAAAATATATACATATGTTTAATCCTAAACCTCTATAACAAATACCTGTCAAAAATCTTATTAAATTTGGGATCAAAATCGTCAGTTACCAATTATCAAAAAATTTAGCATTTATTCTCCTTGCAAAAAAATCTCTATCGAAAATCAATATATACTATGGTAGACAAAGTCCAAGTGGTCAAAGCTTCATGGATCACAGCATTATAAATTTGCATTCCGCTTACCAAAAGGCAGCCGTCAATTCAGATATCGTGCTAGTATTAAAGAAATAAGGAATGGTATTACCCGTACAATATTAACTAGCAATGGATTATTCGTCTTGGATTATTTTTATTAAGATTGACATAGCGACATTCCCGCGGCCCTCTTTGCTTGTTCAATGTTTCTACTAGTTTAATCATAGTTGCCCTTTTAAGATTCGATTGCATTTTTTCCGAAGGCAACACTTTCCGGTTAATTATGTCGAGGCGATACATTTTCTTTAGGCGATTCATTAACTATTTATATTTAATTGTAGCGGTGTATATTATAAGCTATTAGTTGTAACCTTAGACATATATTTAGTTAGTAAAAGGTACGCTGGCTTATTTAAGAATGCTGTTGTTCAAACGAAGTGAGAAGAGCATCGTGATAAGGGATTGCAGACTCGCAAACCGGAATCCATCAATCCCGCGGAATCCTGCTCCACTTATTGGCCTGCTAGATCCCGCAACTCTAAATGCAAATCCACGGATCCTATAATTTAAAAAATATATATTTTTAAAGTTTAGCACTATAGTTTTTAAGTTTTGTTTTAAGCGGTGTTATTTATATAGTATAAATCACCATGGCAAGCTTACAATATTAGTTCTCCTTTAAAGTAAAAAATCGCATTTGACTCTTTCTTTGTGTTCAGTTTTATTAGATCAAATACATTCACGGCATTCTGCACTGATATATAAACACATAGTTATTTAGTTGTATTCTATTACATTCCTTTCTACTTCCTAAATTATTTTGCGGGTACCTTTGGGTGACCAACAAAAAATTGGTCACGTACGCACGGGGTGCGCACCGGCAGAAGCGATCGAGGTCTCGCCGCGTGTGCGCGCAATATTGTGATGAAAAAACATCTAGGGCCTATCTATACTGCATGGAATTTATCAAAGAGCATAAAAATATATAGGTATTATAATCTAGAATAAATATAAAGATATATATTTCGCGCATAATAGTTTTTATAATTTTACCGGGTCTTTACGCGATTTACCTTAGAGATATATTTCTCCCGACGTTTCATTGTTACAAGTTGCATTGGCCGTGGTCACAGGTCGACTGAAGCTATGCGGTGTAGTCTCGTACATACTGGGCGCTAGATGTAAACCTACCCACTTATCACTTTAAAAGTTTTTAGAAATCACGACACACGAAACTTACAATATCCTTGGCGACACCGGGCGATTTTTCCTGGCGTCGAAACCTATTGATTACTGGATTCCACGATGAAGATAGCTTATAACCCCCCACTCGATTGAATTTTTTGTGTTTCTTTATTTCGATCGCTTCACGTACTATTCTAGGGTAATAGTGACGATCGGTGGAAAGTATCTTTGGGTCATGCATGTCTATTTTGTCTCTCGGCTGTAGGCGAGATTAATTAATAATAACACTCCCCAGCTTTTGGGTATTAGTTAAGATGGATATCGCGATTTTCAGACGCGGCCTTTTTCATCAAGGAGTAATATTTTGTTTTTCGGATAAGGATTTTTATCTTTAAAAAAAAGTGACCTTTTTATTTCAAATAGAGGTTCTACTAATGACACATGGAGTTAAAAAAAAGATTTGCTCCTTTGCAATTACGCGGTATATAATAATAATTGGCAAAACATCAGACATTTCAATTCAATTCGTTTATTTAGCAAGTAGGCATAGGACAAAAAGAGATGTATTCTGCACTTATACACGTCAATTTTTACAATATTAATATATAATAATATCATTTTATAGTACATATTGGTGTATCTGTAACCATCATTTGGGAAGAGAAACAATAAAATAATAAAAATAACAAAATTATAAATACTGAATTAAATATACTATACTCGGACTTGAACATTCTTATGTCTCTGGTCGTAATGAAATTTAATAGTAGAGTCGTAAAATGTAAACAATACTCTGTGGGTTGATGTAGGTTGAGGTCTTCGAAGGACAGGCTTAATTAAATAATGATCGAAAAAATTTCAAATAGCCCTTAAACGGATTATTGGTAAATTACGATGGATGTAATGTAGATGCTTTTTGATTAAAACTGGAATCTTGCTCTTGCTAGTTAAAATAATTTATGCATTCTTACTCTTAGCACTTTATTATTATAAATTATAAATCTAAAATACTATTAATTAATGTTTTAAGAACGCTTTCCTTAAAATAAAATTGTTGCTTAGTCATTGTTAGTTGTGTTTAATTGTGTTTGGATAGGGTTAGTTTTAGGTCTTGTTAGGTTAACTTAATTTAATTTTATATAATTTTTTTTTTTTTTCAATAACCGTAATGTATTTTGAAAGACGTTATGATTAATGCATGCTGTAATGGTCTGTAATAAAAAGGGCAATAACCATGTGTTAGTTTTAGTAATATTATAAATATGATTGTACCTTTTGTTGACTGTTCCTTGAATAAATAAATAAATAATAAAATATAAAAAAGCTCGTATAATTAAAGAAAAAAAATATTTTTTATTTTATTTATTTATTAGTTTAAAAAGTATATATTTACAAAAAATCACATACTTGCGACCCCAAACAAGACGATGTTCCATAAGAGTGACGGTGAGCGGTAACAACCCCGATAGGCCGAGGCCGGTGCCAGGGTTAATTACATCTGTATGTTGAACAAGTCGCCAATGTGGTTAAATTTATTTGTTACCTACCTCCTACAATTATTTAAATTACTAAAATCTAAACATCAAAACTATAAAAGTGTTTAAAATATAAATGATCATGAACTAAGCTTTACGCAGTGAAAATTGGTGCGAGAGAAATATGAAGGTTTATACGAGTGTATGTATTAGTACGTAGTATATTATATATTTATACATCTAGTTAGTTATTAAATATTATTTTTTATTTTCCTTTATTTTTGCACCTACTTTTCACTAAAGTGTTTAAAGTTGGCTATGATAAAATGTCTTCCTTCTTAAAAATAAAAAAATAAATTCCAGCAAATCTTCTAACCAATATTCTATAAATAAATAATAAATAAATAAATACTTCCAGACAGGTCACACAGCGCCATCTAATTTCCGTGGTAAGCTACGAGGCTTGTGTTACGGAAACTAGATGGTTGATAAACTACATATTATACTTTTTTTTTTTGTAAATATATACATATTATACATATAAACACCCAGACCGAGACAAATTATACAATGTACAACTTGCCCCCGGTGGGAATCGAACCCACGACCTCCCGAGTTCACAGCAACGTTTGTTACCACTAGACCACGGAGGCGGTTTACTTACATTAAACTAACTATTTTTTTTATACCAGTAAATGTTAAAATTATTGCCAACTCGATATTTTTTGTCAACGATTTATTCACGTCGGTCTTGACTAAAACTAAATTTTAATTAAGTTTAAGCATCGATGTAGGCCTCCATTCTTCTTCTCTCTCTTTCCCACACACGTTAAACTCGGCACCCGCACGGTGAATCCGTAGAATGCTAAACAAAAATTGTCTTCTATACCGCGAACTGTGCATCTGTAAATTACAAAAAAAAAACATAGATAAAGGTAAATTATACACTTATACACACAGATGGACAAGAAGTACCGTAAGCTTTGCACATCTTTATTTTATTTCATAGTGCATACTAATGTGCAGGTGGCGCCCTCTAAAACCTACTGGTCAACTTTTTACCAATCATCGATGGGTAAATTAGCCACATCCTGAGTAATGGTTGCTTTTATATTCATTTACAGGTTCTAGCATTAAAATATTGCCAAGGTAGAAACATAGTGTATAAGCGGAGCGATTTTGTAGTTTTGCCTAAAACTTTGGTTCTTAACTAAGCTTAAAGCTGTCATTTACTATTAGTGTTTCCCAATTTTGGTTCTGGTCTTGTTCTTCATTTTTTGCAAGACCACAGATATGTAAGCAAGACCAATGCCAAGACTTACCCTAGTCTTGGTCTTGCGTGAGAGTCTCGCAAGACTCTTGCTCAGATTTTTTTTCCTTACTATTTTTTTTTCAATAGGTAACTGTTTCATTTCTGCCTTTTTAGGGTGGTTCATAGGTAAAAATATCGAACACTTTAGAACATGACTTAAAATATCTCCAAAACTACCTCTGTATACATTTTTGGATACATATTGGTCAACAAGATCTATAACCATTCCAAATTTCAAGTAAATGAGACCAGTAGTTCTCGAGATACTAGTTTGCGGACAGACACTAAAGTCTCACAATGTTTTATTACTACAATTAGAAACTAATATATATATATATTTAGCCAGACCAATACCTAGACCAAGATTAAGAGTACAATAACAAGACCAACACTTGGCCAGTATTGGCCTTGGTCTTGCTTTGGGAAACACTATTTACTATTGGATGTAATGTAGTATACTGCGTGAATTAGCATGGTCTTTTTTATTGGCTATTTTAAATGTAATATATTTGAATGGAAAAGCTAACAATTAAGTTGTGTACGAAGGCAGTTGTGATTACATATATACTCATACAACATCCAATGTATGATATTGTATTATATAAATATGTATGTAATATTATTTATATGTACCTATGTATTCAATTTATATATAATGATAGTATGTAGTCTATTTTGGTGTATACCTACTGATTAGTATATAATTTTGTATATTGTATTATAAATTTAAGTTTTATTTATTTTGTTTTTTTTTCTTTTTTCACTGACCTAAATGCTCCTATTATATTTTGCACCTGCCTCACAGAACAAATGCTCTAAATTGTCCCTAAGGTTGACTAGTAAGAATGCCTAGCGACATTAAGTCCGCCTGTGTACCTAGTGCATAAAGTTTTGAAATAAATAAATCCAAAAACAAGGTTTACAAATCGAAGTCCAGGAAAATCTAGGTGTTAGCAAAAATGATATTTAGCGTCTAAAGATATAATATGCTAGTTAAAAAAAAAGTTTTAAACAAACAACAAACACCGATACAAAATATCTGAGTAAATAACCCGCCACACTGCAATGTAAACACATAATAATAACCTAACCTAGTTTAACCGGACCCTTTAAAATGTCCCTAAATTTCACAACAATTGCTTTTATCTTATCTAGTTTTTTTGGCAAACAAATTGCCCGCTCCCCTCTCCGCCTGTGACCGTGACCTCGATATCTATCAATGATGCTGTCCCGATGGTACTTGATGGGTTCCACAGACCTAGAAACGATACTAGAAAAGCTAAAACTGTCTTTCAGTGCGGTTCAAGACAGTAAGCCCTGCATACATGTACTGTAGGTTTAAAATTAATATTGATGTTACATCAAATATGAATCTAGATATGAGAGTTTAAAATAATCGTTTACATTTGCTTACACTAACTAGTAAATTTAAAAAAAATCATTATCACAGCCTCTGGAACACAGACTACTAGACCTCCACTGCTGGCTTTCCATTACATATTTATGACGGGTTGGCAAGGAAACTAACGATTAACAATGTTAAAATATAAATCTATGCTCGTCCTTTGGTGCATTTTATAACTAGATATTAAAAATTTGAAACTGTCAGTCTGAAATAATATACTTACTGCACTACCTAAATATCTATGCGCACATCATCGGTGGTGATATAGTAATGTAGGAAGCTTTATATGTACGAGTATAAAGGAAGTATTTGACTAACAGACACTGTCCATCATCATTCATCATTACAGCCCCCAGAACAAAGCTGTTGAAGATAGGCCTTCCAGAACACATATCTGGAGCATTTTGCCTATATTCGCCACGCTGGCCAGACGGCTTGACGAGAATATGATGTATGTATGACAATTTATTAACGATTCACAAGTATTAGTGGAACCGGCTGCTCTCCGAGGCACGGGAACGATGGTGTCGTATCTATGTATATGACAAATGTACGTAAGAAAAGTGTATTTCTCATTAGTACATGCTGGGTGGGTTTAAACCGACCTTTGTAGGGTTTAAGGAACGCGTTCTTACAACCGAGCCATCACCGCGCTATAAATATAGTTATATATTATAACTATAAATATACTTGGCGAGTGTAAGCTAATGATATTTATAATAGAACATTTTTTTTAAAATGCATAACATGAATAAAGGAAAAATACGTACAATTTACACAATAAAGAAAACGAGAGAGACGATAATAACGATATGAATAATGATAATTTGTTTATTTAAGAAATGGACGATGACGAGATTTTAAAAATGTTTGGTGACCAGAGGAAGTTTGTTCCACTCACGACCAGCGTAGACTGTGAAATAATTTGAATATCTCATTGTTTATAGCAGAGCGAAGAGTGTGGCTGTCTCCAAGGAACTGGAAACCAGTGTTAAGGTATAGCGGAATTTTAGGGTTGTAGACAATGCCATAAAGAGAAGTGAGAAGATGTGCGGATCTGCGGAAACGGATAATAAACAGCATCGTTTATTTTCGCAGTAAAGCATGGCCAATTCTAGATTCTTCTAAACTCTGTTGGTTTAGCAATGACACCGGATGCTAGGTACCAGCTGCGACTTCCGGTTAGTATAGATTGACAGCTGGAGCCTAGCTGCTCAGCAACACGTTAGGCTACACTCAAATTAATTAATATTTGTGAAAAAGATGTTTGTCGGTACACTGAGAAAATGGATAACTAATGTAATTGAAAATTGTCGGTTAACCAATAACTAAGTTTAAGTCGCATTACTAATAAGACTTCTACGAAGTGAGCTGGCAGTGAGAAAATATTACAACTAGGCGTCTAGTGGTGTAAAGAGAAAAATTATCTTCATGAAGCCAACTAACGTGTTTAAAATGATAAGGATTAATACCATATTTTTGTTAATAGCTTTCCAATTACCACTTTTATAATTGCCCGTATTGAAATGGATATAGTATGTTATCCTTAAGAGATAGACATATACCATCGCGGACTTCTCTGTAAACCTATATGAGGTACATAATTCCACCATAGATTATTTTGTTATACGACTATCTCAAATGGTTTAGGCAGCGATTTCGTTGAAAGCTCAGGCTTATTTTTTTCCGACACCTCCAATAAATATCGTTAATGTATACAAAAAATAAAAAAAATATATACTGAAACCTTCCTCGAGAAGTACTCTATCCATTGGTGAAAACAGCATGAAAATCAGTGCAGTAGTTTTTGAGGTTCAGTGGATTTTGTTTTATAATACGGGTATGTAGATATATTTTTAAAACACAAAGGCACAGCTACATCAGATAAACAAATATTAAAATATTTAAAATTACAACTATGAAATTTTCAACAAACATTCTTTCGGTCTGCTTTTGATAAGCGGGCAGAATGAAATTATTTTTTAATAGTACGAAGTTCACCAAGTCTAAACAGTAGAGAACAGGTGTAAAGTTCTTTTCCCACGGTGAGAGGATGGAAGCAGGTGTCCTAGCTAGATGTGCTAATTAAAGTGCTCAACCTGGATCTAGATAGATCCTGCCGATCTGGTTTCTAGGAGAGATAATGTACCTCGGAGTTATTTAGCACAGTTCGAACGAATGGATGTGGTATCGGCATATCCGGTGTAGTTTGTGTGTATGTTTATTTTAGACACCAAAATCTAATTATAAACATAGGTTCAGATGCATTACTAGGCACAATCAAACTATACACTTGACATGAGCTTTGCCCCTAATAATATAAGGTATTAAGAGTGTGATTTGACAGCGACTATTGTCAAATTCATTCTGTGGAATAGGTGTTACAAAATACATAATAACGTCGGTATCTAAATTCTCCCTTAGTGGCATTTGGTCACTTTAATACATAAATTTGTATGGAAACGCGGCCATTTAAGTGAGGTAATGCCACTAAGGAAGGATTCATTTAAGGGACTGCCTCCTGCCGTCGTGTTTCCTCTTTACTAAGGGACGTGACCTCCCGAAGAAATAGTGTGCTTCTTGATGATAGCGCGCCACCCGTTTCTGTCTTCAGCGGCATGCGCAGGATCGGAGCGAATTTGGTCGGACCAGCGAACCGGGCTTCGGCCTCTTGGTCTCTTTTCTTCCACCTAGCCAGAAACAAAAAGTTTTTCTAGGTTCCTAGTCGATATGTCTAGATATTTTTAAATCTAAACTTTAGTACGATGCTCAGTCCACGAGATGCTCAGCATTTTTCGCCAACACCACATCTCAAAAGCATCGATACGCTTTTGGTCGGCGCTTTTTATGGTCCATGTCTCAGCGCCATATAGGAATATGGAGAATACCAGTGATCTAACGTGTCAGGGTTTCGTTTTTATGGAGATCGTCCTGTCTGTCCACATTTTATGGAACTGAGACATGGCGTTGTTGTCCATGTCGATGCGCATTCTAATTTCAGCCCAGGTAAGTAAAGCTTTTTGTTTCCAGATTTAATGCACCGGTAAGTTCTAGCGCGTTGGATCGGTCTACCACAAATAGTTTTGTTTTGCTTCTGTTGATAGAGAGACGGAGTTCTGGACTGATGCGTTCCACCTTCTCGAAAAATGACAACATTTCGGTTTCAGTGGCAAAACAGAGTAGTGTAATCTGCATATCGTAGGTTGGCGACTTTTACACTCCGATTGAGACTCCCCCACTCCATTCTTGGCATGTGCGCCTATAATGTATTCACCGTAGATGTTAAATAAGATGGGTGAAAGTATGCAGCCCTGTATTACTCCCTTTTCAAAACAAAAAGGTCCTGAGAGTTTCGTTTCAATCCGTAAAGTTTCTGTGCTGGTTAGGTAAAGATTTCTTACGAGGGAAATTAGATGTGCCCACTCCGAGTTCAGCCAGCACTTTCCATAGACAATTAATTCCACCTAACACAGTCAAAAGCCTTACTGTAGTCCAGAAAAAAACATTAATACTGGGGTGTTGAACTCGTAGGATTTCTCGATAAGTTGTCTTATATTTTTTTCACGCGTGCCTTTGCCTTTAACAAACCGGTATCCGGCCCTAAGAAGTACTTGAGCTACTAAATTTACGCTAACGTAAATAATAATAAACGCTACTATTTTGCCATGGATTTCTGGCTACACCCTGTGCTTAAGTAGATTATTACACCAAGAAAGCAGTCTATTAAACCACCAATGCTTATAATAAGTATTAATTAATAATTTATTTTATTTATTATATAATATTATTTATAGTTATTACGTTTGCAGCTAATAAAAACATGATTTAATTATTATTCATTTATATATAGCACTAGCTGACCCGGCAAACGTTGTTTTGCCATATAAATTATGAAATAGTAGGTAAGTACTTACCTAATAGGTATCTTTTGGATGAATTAACCGATTGAACAATTCAAAAGTTATCTAGAGCAAACTTTTATAAGGATTGAACCATTCATTAAAACGATTGTTATGGGTAAACTATAAAAGGTAGACATATGCTCTCGCGGACTTTTTTAAAAATAATGTTAAGATGAACAATTCATCCATAGAGCATTTTTGTATAACTTTAACTATATGCTCAGCGCACGCCACGGAAGGCCTCAGAAACGATACTTTTCCCCCGTTTTTAAAACATTTTTGGTTACTGCTCCACAACTATAGGACCTAGCGTGATATTATATAGCCTATGTTACTTCTGAATAATGCAGCTTTCTAATGGTGAAAAAATTATTGCAATCGGTCCAGTAGTTTTTGAGTTTATTCATTACAAACATACAAAAATACAAATCTTTCCTCTTTAAAATATTAGTATAGACTACAATAATATTTTCTTTTCTTCGTAGCTTCATGTTAATAACGGTACTTCGAAAACGGATGGAGTGCTACTGCACAGGTTTGTCTTATTGATAGTTGCAGTTAAAATGGCGGGGATGCGTAAATTGTGGTTAATTTTAAACTGTTTCGATTATACAGTTTAAACAGGAAAGTGAGGTGAATGGAGAATAAAAATGCTTTTTGTTTTTATTTCGCATAAAATTATACTATAAATATTTATATTTGTAAACCAATGGATTCACCGTACGAGTGCCGGTTAGATCATGTGTGCTAGGTTAAATTAATGTAAACCTTCGTTTCGTGTCCTAATTAAAAATGATTTATTTTTACTTATGCTATTTAATTATGCATCTCCCAGTTAAGGTATACTTGAAATAACTGCATAGTTAAAAGTAATAGGGACTAAAATAATCTACCAAAGACAAAGGTTAATTGTAAATATTTTTTTAACAGAAAGAAATCAGAACAATTTTTCCCTTTGAGACTAAGTGATAAATACCTCAAGGCTGGGGACTGTTATTAATAATTGATCTCGCCGACAACCGAGAGACGAAACACAGAGAGAAAGAATTACAAAAGTCAAAGTTCGCGCGATCGTCGACCTCTCCCTATTTGATTAGGCTCAGTATGAGTGGCGATATTTTTAGGAAAACTTCTCTGCACCGTATCTTAAGATTTTATTACTGAATAATAGGATTTTAAAAAATCGGATTTATTTATTTATTTTTATTTATTTATTTATTAAAAACTTTATTGCACAAAGTACAAAGGCGGACTTAATGCCCGTAGACATTTTCTGACAGCCAAACCTTAGGGACAAATTAGAACATTTATTTTTGTTCTAGATTATAATATAAAAATATTTGCTCTTTGAAAAACTCCAAGCAGTATAATTAATTAATTGGACAGGGATGTCATATTTAGCAGATAACCCTTTCAGCATGGACTATACCAAGCGTACGTATTTTTTTAAATCTAGCCGTGTCGCCAAATTCTGTTTAGACGCTCCGAAACGTCCTCGATACGAGGAGTTCGTGCACTCATCTAGCTACGTACTAATTATCCTATTAAATTGTTAGGAATAAAGAAAAAAAACATACAAAACCGGTTTTGATTTCCATTGTATTACCAAACGTAGCCATGCGACCATGCGAAGGGGGTTTTGTAGAATTCCCTAGGATCTTAATGTTATCAATAAACGCTTCAATATCCAAAATTTTTTTTATCGTGCTGAAAGGGTTAAAGTGGCGTTATCATAAATTGTGATGTGAATATGAGTGATGAAAGATTGATGAACCAGATATATAATGAAAAAGTTGTGGGTAATATAGGCCCCAACAAACCAAGACTATAGGTGACTATATGACCAAATATATAAAACACTAGAGGAGAGTGCAGTAAACAATCTACGAAACAAAAGGCTATGTATGAAAAGGTTGATGAATGTCGAAGAAGAGAAAGAGGTTGTGGTGATATGTATGTTATAAAAATGGGTTAAATGTCAAATATTGAAAAATAATTATTATTCAAACTGTCTAACTGCTCCCGCAGTGTAGCAGTTAAGTTTGTGGATTTAGACACGGAGGGTTCGATTCCTGCTCAAGACACCATAATTTATTTAGGATATTTCTGGAGTTTGATGTGAGTGAACATCGATGATCTTACCACTTGTCATGATATGTCTATAGTAATTGGCTAAACGTGAATTCGCTACATTTTAATAAGCGTGATTTCTGACCACCGCGCAAGTGATACCGTCGTAATGATAATACTCTCTTATTAAGAAACAGTGCAAAAGAGATATAAGTAAAGAATGAAGTGATCTTCCCACGCCGCGTCCATCTTGCACCTGTGTCCTGTCCAACAGGTCCGCTAGATATACGCCAATACTATTCCAATTTATTTACTATACACTAAAATTAGGTGCGATATTTTACAATTTTACCGAGCGAATTTCAAATCGCTTGAATATAATATTATATTAATAGGTATATATAGGTAGTAATATCACAAACACATCACCCTATATTGTTAACCTATTTTACATAATGTATACTTTTTGTGACATGTGATTTTATTATTATTAATAATACAACAGTTGCGGCGCGTCCGACCTCTTTTGACAGAGCTCCTTCTTGACTGACAATATTGGAGGACTATTTTATTTGACAGATTGTTAGAATATGACAGATGACTTTTTTACTCAGGCTTGACCAAGATGGAACAATTATTAGTTTTTTAAATATAATTCACCCTTTTATTTACAATGACGGCGACACCAATATGACGACAAATCTATTATGCACCAGACGGGTTATAACAACAATATCTGTTCTTTAATTTCTTAATAAGAGACTACGTTAAAAGTGGGAAATTATTGGTTTATTTTATATAGATAAGTCTCTCCACTGCTGGTCTTTCCTTCGGCTCGTCATCATGCGAACTTTCATTCATTCAACGTCTGCCAGCGACCTTCTTTACAAGGTCATCAGAGAAATCTCCAAGAAATAAGTTGCACCATTATTATTCAAATGAACAATACAACTAAGAAAGCGTTTCTTAACTGAGAATTATTCGCCGTCGCTTGATATTAACCGCAATTATAAAAATAGTAAAATCGAACCGCAGTATCCACTTAAGATAGCTACATAACGGTATATCAGGATCTGAGCGGAAACGCAGAAAAAATAAAATAAAGCAAGTACTTGGGCACTCATTATTGGAATGTATTGTACAAACGGATGTGGAGTTTAATTTTGCTACTGTTTTTACTGTTCATAATTGTGGTAGAAATTAAGATGTATATTTAGTAACTACACTCTGAGGCTAAATTATCTGTATCTCTAATAATTAATGTTTAGAAGGATTTGGAAAAAGTCCTAATTATCATTAAAATTTAATTTGAGAAAAATCACACATAACAATTGTGCCTTTAACCAAAATATGCCCGTCAACATCTATATGTTGGTTTTCTTCATAATCGGATATGATACCTTAAGGTACATAGAAAAGAGCATGTTTTGTTGTTTTAGAAAAAAAAGTTGGTATATTAGAAAGGGTCGTTAACGACCCGCTGGGCAAGTTCTTGAAAAAATATGGTAAATTATAATTAAAACAACTTGCTTCTTACTCGTTTATCGTAATGCTATGATTCATATTCTAGACTCGTTAAAAATAAAACCATAAATCGTAAAAAGCGGAAAAAAATACATGATTATAAACTCAGCAATTATTCGACTCAGTAGATTTTAAGAAATTATATAAAAACACCATCATTTATACCAACCGCTTTTATAAAAAATATATAATTAAAGCTGTGTTTAACGACTTGCTGATACTCGTAGTTTTATTGTAAAAATATATAAATGAGCATAGTTGTGTTGGGTCGTTGGCGACCCTTTGGGCATATAAAGGTTAAGTATATTTTAATTTTGTAAAATTATGCCGTAGTAGATTATTTTGCTTCTTCAAATTCTTCACAAACATGTTCTATAGACTAGGACTCGGTGTTTTAGGGGCGGTGATGATGAGACTGTATCTATACGACCGTAAGCATCAAGGCTAGATATCACGTTTTTTTTATAGATGTTTGGTGGCTTATGATTTAAAAAGCGCCCCTTTATAACGTAAATTCCATCATTACGTACATCATCATCATCATAATTACAGCCCCTAGAACACAGAGTCCTAGACCTCCACTGTTGGAGATGGGCCTTTCAGAACATATATCTGGAGAATTTGGCCTTCACTCGCCACGCTGGCCAAACGGCTTACTGATTACGTACATACGAGTATGTAAACTTTCAGTAATTTCCTACCAAAATATTGCGCAATTAGTAATTCCACGTTTGAATAATTGTTAATTAATACAATTTAATTGGTATATTTAAAAATAATTAACACAAAAATTATGATATTAAAGTCATTAAACACAAATTACAGGAATACTTACTAACACGAAAGAAGACACATAAATCAGAAAATAATTTGGGATAATTTTCGACTAATAAAGACAAAAACAAATAAAGACCGTGATGTTGGGATTGTTAAGCTTGTACATGTGGCACCGTGCCAACCTGATGGACACCAGTCCCTATCGACATGCTGGTCTAACAAGATGCTTTTTCACACTTCACTTGAAAAACTGGGTTATAGAAATGGGGAAACGCACTGACTGGAAGTGCATTCTATATCGTCAGGCTGCATTTTTCAAAAGACAATCAGACTTTAAAAAATGAAATTATAAGCCTATTAAGCTTCTCTATCTCTCCACTGCTGCTATTCACACGATCTTTTGTCACCCTCACCCAGCCCCCACTACATACATACAACATATCTTCACGCCAGATCCCTTGCGGGGTAGGCAGAGACAATTGAGCGCCACTTGACACGATCACGACATACCTCTTTCGCTTCGTCGACATTCATCAACCTCTTCATATATGCCCTTTTGTTACGAAGGCTTTTTAATGCACCTTCAGCCTGTGTTTTATTTATTTGATCGTGATATGTAAGTCTCGGTCTGCCAGGGCCTCTCTTACCCACAACTTTCGCATCTCTTCCTTTCAGCTCATCCTTTCAACATGCCCGAACCATCGTAGCTTCCTTATTTTATCCCTATGCTTTCTTTTATACCCACTAGCTACCTTTTTTAGGTCATCCGTCCATCTGGCGGGGGGTCTTCCCACTCTGCGTTTTCCTGTAAGTGGTCTACACTCCAGAAACCCGTCTACTCCATCGGTCATCGGTTCTGCGACAGACGTGTCCGACCGATTGCCACTTCAAGTTACCCATTTTGAAGGCTATGTTGGTAACTTTTGTTTTCTGACGGATGTCTAAGTTTCGGACTCTATCCATCAGAGAAATCCTGAGCAAAGGAATAAAAAGTTCCATAGCTTGTTTAGCGACCTTAAACTTGTAGACCAGATCCACCGTCAGTGTCCACGTTTCTGTCCGTACGACAATACTGAAAATTTCGTTTTCAAAGACTGTGGTATGTTTGATAACAGGGTGTGGCGTAACTTTCCGAATGCAGCACATCCTAGTTGAATGCGCCTTCTGAAGTTGGATAGTCTGGCCAAGGTAGACGTATTTTTGCACAACTTCCAGAATCCAAAGCATTGAACCTTCGTAATTAATAAAAAATACACATATACTACGTGGAATTTATTAAAAAGCAAATATTTTTATATTAAAATCTAGAATAAAAATAAAAAACTACGTATTTTTTATTATCATTTTTCAGTAATAAAATCTTAAGTTACAGTGCAGATAAGTTTTCCTAATACTATGACCACTCATACAGAGCCTAATCAAGTAGGTAGTGAAAGGTCGACGTTCGCGCGAACGTTGACTTAGGTAATTCTTTCTCTCTCTATGTTTTTCGGATAATAAATTATATCTTAAAAAAGTGACTTTTTTATTTCAAATAGAGTTTCTACCAAAGACACCTGAAAATATTTGACAATTACACGCGGTATAATGTACTTCTTGTAATTATTTTAAACAGCGTGTTGGCGTGTAAAAGTGCTTTTAGGTAGAATTACTGAAAATAAACACTTTTAATTTGAGCAACATAATTAAATTGGCTAGATTTAAAATCCTTTTCACACATACATCAAGATGTACGTGATAAATGCGTAATTAAAGTTATTATTTCTATTTACAACATCGACCTCGGCACTCGATTTCTATGATAGTAAAAACAAAGCGTATAATGGCATGCAAATGTGGTAAAACAATAAGATTACGCCGCTTCCGCCAGGAAAGTGAGAAAAGTGGGTGTAATTACTGATTAACTATGTACTTTGGTTAGTAGGAGGTCTATTCTCATAGATAATTTATTAATATTTACATCTAATTTGCATACAGTTTTTAAGTTTTGAGTACCTAAGTCTTGTTTCAAGCGGTGTTATTTTTATATAATTTGCGGGACATTGAAATAAAACAAGTTGAAATAAAGCCATGGCAGTTAATGTATTAAAAAAAATAAGTTAACAGAAAGAGAGCAAGAGAATCTATAATTATATAAGGGAGGGTCGTAACTTAGCCCTATCACTCTTTATGCATCCGTTGACCGTACGTAGGGGTACCTTCCCTCGGAGAGCCTGAAGATGGGGACCCGGAGAGCGCTGCCGATCCCAAGCGGACAACGAGGCGTCACGGGGATGCTGGGCAGCGGGGTTGTCTTCTCAAGCTGGGTCCCAGCTCTAAAGTCCTACTGTGAAAACCCCAAGCTAAGGGGGTGTCAATATTTAGTAGGATGAAGTTATGAAGGTAGACAATGATTGATTTAAATCGAAGTTAAATATTTAAAAGAAAAAGATGAATTATTTAAGCTGCGCCTTGCTTGTAGCCTGATTTTGAAAAAGTCTAGTGTGTCAAAATCTACACTGACAGGTGACGTCTTAAATATGTGCAAGGCAAAGGGTGTCGATTGAAGCCAACAATATTTATTCCTTGGCCGCATGTAATACAATCGTTACAAGCTGACAATATAAGTTCTTCTTAAAAATCAAATTTGGATTTTGACATCATTGCTAATGGGACATACTTTCTACGAGAACAACAAATAGTTAATAATGATATAAAAAATTGTAGAATTATTTATAATTTTATCGATAAGAAAACGTTGTGAAAACACCTTAAACCCATCTTCTCGTTACGCTCGTTGCTTCTATAGTTGGCTAATTTTGAAAGCTATGTCAGTAATACGAAATAAATCACTTAATCAATTGCTAACCTTTGTTTAGAAAGTTTTTCAATCCTATCTAAAAATATGCATAATTTAATCAATTTTCTATGCAATTGAAACAGTGACAAATGGTATTTCATTAATAGTTTGAAACTAGATTTTAATTTATATTCGCTGCTATATTCTTGTTTGGAAAAGGCCTTGCTGGCTCTCCACGTATTATTTTTATTAATAAATTCTTTATTGCACGAAAAAAAATGTACAAAGGCGAAGATTAATGCCTACGAGGCATTTTCTAACATCTAACCTCTAGGAGAGTATGAGAAGAAGGGTAATGCTGACATAAATTAATAAAATAACAAACAATAACATTCACTACATACTAAGACATACGTACACTACATACTAATAAATATATATTCACTAAATCCTAAGAAATACATACATATTATAAAAGTATATATTTGACTCAGGCGCTGTTGCTTTACGGAGAACTGCAAACGGCGCGGCGGAAATACACTCAGCTTATTGGGAGATGTGTTTTTGCGCCATTTAAAATTGACAACAGTTCTTCAACACCTTGGGAGACAAGAGGGCTGAGCAATAATTGGGCCAAAGGATCGGCATTGCCAATCAACTTGGCAATGCTGCCAGTATCCTAGACCATGGATGCACAGACCGCGGCTCGCGGGCCGCATGCGGCCCGTGGGTCGAATACTGGTGGCCCGCCGACAGCAAAAATAATACTCTCGTGCATTCGAAAAATATTGAATTCTATTCCAGAATAAAACAAAAAAAAAATATGTTCGAAAAGTAATGTGAAACTCGCGCGCGCGCAATTTGAATCTAGCGCCCAAAATTGCTAAGTCAAGTAACATCGCTCGCTATAGAAATCAAGAATTTTCTAGCGCGGTGAGCAAGCGAGATAGATATAGTCCCGTATTCCCGATTGCTCGCGTATCTACACGAAGCTTCCAGAGTCGTTTGCGCGGTATAAAAATCACGTTAACCGCAGCGGCCGAACAGTTCGCTTTTCATTTGAGTGAAGTGTCAACAACAGAAAGAAATAAGCGCGAAAATACAAAGCGAAGTAATAAGTGATTGAGAATAAGTGCAGTTTATTAGTGTTTTTGGGAGGCAATAGTTCTAGTGTAGATTTTAACTCGACTAGCCGGTGTCATATATTTTGATCCACATTCAACGTAGATTTCCTGTTGCAGTGTTAACCCGTCAAGTGCCGTGTATAAATCGTGTTGTGAAAACGTAAGTAAAACTCTGTTATTAATAAGTGTTTCCCTACCTATTTAATCAATTTTAATCAAATTTAGCTTTAATGTTGGCTAAATATTAAAATAAACAAAGAAATTACTATTTTTATAAGAATTTCTCTAACTGTAATAATTACGTCATTATTTCAGATAAAATCTGTATAAAAATCTTAAAATTTCTGAGAAATAATATTTAATCAATTATTTTTGATAATTTAAAAAAGGATAGGTAATTTAAGTGGGTACTGTAATTGTTTTTAGGTGTTAATCCTAGCCAGGATTAGAACGCAACATGGAGAAGCCAGGACCTAGTAAAAAACGTAAGGTTAAAGATGAAAATCGGCAGTTTCAAGAAATTTGGACTGAGAAATACTTTTTTGTATGGTCGCATAACAAAGTCGTTTGTTTAATTTGCAAGAATTCTGTTGCGATTGCAAAGGATTATAATGTAAAAAGGCACTATGAAACGCAGCATCCTTCTTTTACCAAGTTTACAGGCGAATTAAGAAAGCAAAAAATGTTGTCTTTAAAACGGGAGCTTATTGGTCAGCAAGCTATGTTTACAAAACACATTCAAGATTCAGAAACGGCTACAGAAGTTAGTTATGAAATTTCTCGAATGATAGCAAAGCGAAGTCGCCCCTTCAATGATGGCGATTTTGTAAAAGAATGCATGGAAATTGCCGCTAAGAAAATGTGTCCAGAAGCAGCAAAAAAGTTTGAGAAAATTCAACTGAATCGTATGACTATCCAAAGACGAATTATGTCCTTGTCAGGTAATATTGCGGAACAATTAATTGAAAAAACTAAGATCATGGAATTTTTTTCATTAGCACTCGACGAATCGACTGATATTAGTTCCACAGCTCAACTTCTCATATTCATACGAGGTGTTACTCAAGATTTTGAAGTCTTCGAAGAGTTATTAGGAATGTGTTCATTGAAAGGTCAAACCAAAGGAGTTGATATACTCAATGGACTTTTGGACGAGTGTTCAAAAACTGATTTGGACTTATCTAAGTTATCGGGAGTTGCGACTGACGGTGCTCCTTCCATGATTGGTATCAATTCCGGGCTAGTTACTTTGCTGAAAAAGCACCTGCAAGAAAAAAACATAAACACTGAAGATCTCATGCAGTTTCACTGCATTATACACCAGGAAGCCCTCTGTTCTAAAAAAAATGAATTTCAAAATGTAATGAAAGTAGTAGTTTCGACTGTAAATTTCATAAAATCACGAGGACTCAATCACAGACAATTCAAACAATTCCTTGATGACATCGAAAGCGAATACGGAGATTTACTGTATTATACAGAAGTAAGGTGGCTAAGTCGTGGATTGACACTGGAACGATTTCTAAATTTAATAGAAGAAATTGGAATATTTCTGGCGGAAAAGCAAAGGGATGTCCCGGAACTTAAAAATCCTGATTGGTTGTGTGATTTAGCTTATTTAGTTGACATTACAAATCATTTGAATGTCTTGAACACACGGCTTCAAGGCAAAAATCAACTGATATCCCAGCTCTATGCTCATGTAACATCCTTTCAATGCAAGCTGACACTTTTCAGATCACAATTGAATTCTGGAAATTATAATCATTTTCCGAATTATAAGAAAATGGCTGAAAAATTCAACAAAACTGCGATTAATTTCAGTTATGTAGAAAAGCTAGATATTTTGATTCAATCTTTTGAAGACAGATTTTCGGAGTTTAAAAAAGTGAAACCTCTGTTGGACATATTCAGCAATCCTTTCACTATTTCAGTTGAAAATGCGCCAGAGTCAATGCAGTTAGAAATTATCGACATTCAAAATGACCAAGATTTACGCAACAAATTCAACGAAGGAGACTTGCTGAACTTTTACCGCTGCATTGATAAAAATATGTACGAAGAGTTGCGCATAAACGCTCTGAAATGTGCCAGCTTATTTGGTTCTACCTACGAGGGGCGTTCAAAATATTCTCGGTATGTGGATAAAAACAAACAAGTACGAAAAGTTTGATATTTTTATTTTTCAATATACTCCCCCCCTATGTTCATACACTTATAAGATCGATCAATTATTTTTTTTAATCCCTCATAAAAATATTTTTTATCTTTGGTGTAAAAATGCTCCTCCACGGCCGTCTTCAACGCTTCATCGTCAGAAAATTTATTTCCACGCAGATCCTTTTTAAGATTGGGAAACAAAAAGAAGTCGCTTGGGGCTAAGTCCGGACTATAGGGTGGATGAGTAACAGTTTCAAACCCACATTCAACAATAGCTGCCTTGGCAATATGAGCAGTATGGACAGGGGCGTTGTCATGCAGAAGCAGAACACCTTTGGTTAACTTTCCTCGCCTCTTTTCTTTGATCGCATCTCTTAATTGACGTATAACGTTAGCGTAGTACTGCCCTGTGATATTTACACCTTTTTCTTTATAATCGATAAGCAAAACTCCTTCACAATCCCAAAATATTGTGGCCATGACCTTGCCAGCTGACGGGATTACCTTGAACTTCTTGGGATGAGCTGAACCCTTAATGTGCCACTGCATGGACTCCTGTTTGCTCTCTGGGTCATAATGATGAACCCAGGTTTCATCTCCAGTAACTATTTTTTGCAGCACCTCATCGGGATTTTCACCACACAGGTCGATAAAATCTGAACAGCAAGCCACACGCATATCCTTTTGAAGAAGCGTCAGCATTCGCGGAACCCATCTTGCACTTACTTTTGACATATTAAGATGGTCATGTATAATGTCATGTACGGTACCAATAGAGAGATTGGTTACTTGAGCTATAGATTTTACCTTCACTCGGCCGTCTTCCAATATAAGTTTTTCCACTTTATCAATATTTTCTTGTGAGGTAGCCACTACAGGCCGGCCAGGTCTAGGGTCATCTTCAATACTCTCCCTTCCACGCTTAAATTCGCTTGACCATTTTTGAATAGTAGATAAAGAAGGAGCAGACTCACGGTAAACACAATCCATTTCCTCTTTTATGGTTTTTTGATTTTTACCCTGTTTTGTCAAGAATTTTATGACGGATCGGTGCTCTAATTTCGTTAAAATTGTTAATTCGCTCATGGTGTTCATGTTTGTTCGGCAATTGCAGAAAAACAAAAGAACATCTCGGTTCCAATTTTACTTTTTTTTAATGTCAATGGATGAATCTTAGCGGCCAGTAACAAATATATATATAAAAGAGGTTGTAACGTATCAATACCGAGAATATTTTGAACGCCCCTCGTATATATGTGAACAAACTTTTTCAATACTAAATAATAATAAAACAAAAAATCGAAACCGCCTTGCAAATGAAAGTTTGGAAGCAGTTTTACGTGTTGCTACAAGTAAATTTGAGCCAAATATAAAAAAGATTGTAAGCACTATGCAGTGCCACGCTTCAAATTAATAATTTCTTTTTTAATTTTAATAAATTTTTATCAATTCTTTATTGTCTTTAACTACCTATACCTACTTCTGGCGGCCGGCCCGCTATCAGTTCATGATTTGGCCGAGTGGCCCCTAGTATTAATAAGTCTGTGCAACCCTGTCCTAGACCCATGTGCATTTGTAGCATTTTTTTTTTGTTTTCCTTTAATTTATTTTAGTTTTTAGTTGTATTCTTAACTATTAAGTATTTTTTATTAATAGTAATTTATATGTTTTATAAGTTTAATTTAATTAATAATTTAGTTTTTTTGAAAATTATTGTAGGTACCTTATTTAAGATTTTATAGAAGTGTAATACTTTTCATTGTCCTTCTTTGGTAATCATACATTGGTACATTGGTAACGTGTGTTTACTTTTATTAATGATGTCAATAATATTATACAATGTAAAATTAACTAATTTCAAGTCTAGAATAACTATATATATAATCCTTGGTCCTCAGGTTAATTCCTTGACATTTATTTAAAATTTAAAAAAATCCTTCGAGTTTATATAAAAATCAGTGTTTCCTCACGGCCCCAAATATACTTCTGGAGAATTTGGTCTGTAACATTCGCCACGCTGGCTATATTGGTGAGAGTCTAATGCAGTACAGAACAGTGGTGTTGTAAATCTATGACAAATGTATGTATCTAAGAAAACTATATTTTAAATTGGTACATGCCGGGGTTAGAACCGCGTTATTTGCGAATTTTTAGCAAGCATTCTTACAACCAAACTACAATCCTGAAATTTGTGTTTATCGTAATCAGATTTTAGAGTCGGCCTGCATAATAACGTAGGTATAATTTTTTTCTTCATAAAAAAATATTATTACAGAATAGTGACTGTTAACAGTAATTGCAATGCAATTCAAACAAGCACATGCAAATCTGTTCTAACAAAGAAGCTTTCTTGCTGCTATGATCATAGATCGATTAATTAATTACAATTTCTAGCTCATTGCGCAATGATTGACCTATGCAAAATGACCGGATCAACAGTGTATTTATTCTCTACGTCGACTCATGTGTTTTGTTATATAATAAATAAGGTAGGACTTTATTCCTACATATAATACGCAATTGAGTGCTTGCATAAAACCTAGACTACAATCGAAGTTGGTCGAGGACGAGAATGTAAAGAGGACATTTCGTTTAATTTTTCTTCGGTTTCAGTTTATGCGCCCGAGTCATAGAACTCAAAGTTTCCCGTAGTTTAAACACGAAGGTTGTATAAGTGTATAGTCACGTACTTCGGACTTCGATCAACAATCAACAAGTAGTGTAGTAGAAGACCAACAGGGACACGATCAAACATCAGCAGTATCGCTTAGAGTGGTTTCCAAACGCCGTGGTTCGTGCGTTCGTGCGTTATTCCGTCATAGTTGGAGATGCTTACTATTGTGGAGTTTGTCTTCGGCTATTATCTATCAGGCCGACAACTAAGACCTTACAACGTAAGACTACTGCCTAGAGTAGTGCTTGTGGAGGAAAGCTGAAGCTGAAAGTAGTTTAACCTGATCTAGGTTACTGGTCGTGAGCTACAATGAATTACCGGCTGGTGGTTGCTCGTAGACCGCAAAGAGCTTACCTTGTCTGCTATTTTAAACACTTGTAAAATATAAACTAGTGAAACGATTTTAAAACCGTTAATTTTGCTTGACGTTTCCTAAACGCAGTGCCTTCATCTCCTCAATCATTTATTATTATATTAACTGAACCCCGTACCTGCGAGGGCTCTGCAGCGAAGTTATTAACTAGCCAAATCTATAGACCGGGGAGAAGACGCACTTCCTGGCTTAAGAACCTCAGGGAGTGGTTCGGGATGAGAACCAGATCCTTGTTCCGAACAAAATCAAAATCGCCTCAATTATAGCCGACCTCCGATAGGAGATGGCACCTTAAGAAGAAGAAGATACCTACGTTCGCCCAGTTTTTTTACTGGTCTATGTTTGATGACGTAACGTTGAGATTTCTTTGTGTAGAAAATATTTTTTTCTTATTCATAAATTCACAGAGATCAATTGTAATGTGTCATTATGACGCCCGACATTACGTATTCATCAGAGTGATTTTAAATCCTTTGGAAATTTAATATTTTTTCCTGCCTACACAGCTTAGTATAAAGTGAAGTTAAGAAACATAGTAAAATTTATAATAAATAAACATTATAGCCCCAAGAACACAGCGCTCTAGACCGCCACTGTTGGAGATGGCCCTTCCTGGATAGTTACGCGCTGGCTAGGCGTCGTGATACAATATGTTTCTTATACAGCATCAAGTTTACTGGACGCCACCGGCCGCTACAAGTCCGCTGCAGACTTAATCATGTATGACCTTCTTAACAACGCTTTAAGACTGGTTACAGTACTTGACTGAACGTCTCGTGACGGTCCGTTCGTCTCGTCGCCGTCAGCGCGTACGAGATCTCGTATATACAAAAGTCGTTTACCCGTATATACTTACATGCAGTGTACAATTGTATTATCTGTATAATAGGATAGGTTATTTGATGGCTTTAAATTCGATATTATAACCTATTTGATTTTAGTTTCATGTTCCTTGTTAAATGATAAATAAACATGTGCAAAAAGATTGCATCGGGCATGGTGCTGAAAAGTAAATAATAAAACAACAATAGCTTAAACTCACGTTGACAAAGTAACATTATATAAATTGCCATTTTATTTTGGAAACAAAAGGAGCATTGACTAACAACAAAGAACTGGGCTTTCATGTTTAAGAATTCACGCTGGTTTAACATACATTCACAATCAACAAACAATTGAAAACCGTGTTTAAAAAATGGATTCAGAACGCAATATTCTACCACCAATATCCAACCAGCAAGTTGTGGGACGCAAACGAGACATAATGAATCGAAGGCGCGCGTGTAGCTTACGTCTTGACAGCTAGCTTACTACTGAATTTAGTGCGTTAATTAGACGTTGTTTTCTAGGTGTAGTGTCATTGTACCATATCTTCTTCTTTTGTTTTAATTTAAATTCATGTCATCTGTCCAGCTGGCTTAGGGTCGTCTAACTCTGGGTTTTTCGGTACGTAATTTAGAACTTCTAGAACCAACTATGACGACTTTGACAGCTCTAACTAATCCATTATGTCTTGCAAATGCACTATAATGTATTTAATACATGAAATCTAAATACGAGAGGCAATGGACCGGTTGGAACCAAAGAGATAAATATAAGATACAGCGAGTTTTGGATGTAAATTTTTACATCTGGCGTAGGGTCGTCCCACTGTTTGCCCCATCGGTCATCGGTTCTGCGGAAAATGTGTCCGGCCACTTCAGCTTGCTAATTTTGAATGCTATGATAGTAACATTGGTACTCTGACGAATATCAACGTTTCGAATTCATGCTGATCTAGTTCTAGCTTGGATTTTCTTACCGTTTAGCTTCTTGCTCAATCTTTAGATATATTTAAGCCTAAAAAGAGCCTAGTTCCGTACAATAGTAGGGGTAATGGCGGGTATATATTTATGTATGTATTATTATTGTTTTTTTATTTAGTATTATTATACAAATTTATGGTTATTTATGTTTTATAATAGTATTAGAGTTAGTTTTAGTAGAATTTTAATTATTTCTTATCCTGTTCAAATATTTACATCTACCTCCCACATACAATGTTCGTAATGTCCCTAGGGTTGACCGAGTAAGAATGTCAAGCGGCATTAGGTCCGCCTTTATACATAGTGCAAAAAGTATTAAATAAATAAATATTACAGATAGTGTGGCTACACCCAGACAGAGGTTCTTTCAGACTGCGAGAAGACGATTTAGGATATCTCCATTAACGAAGCCTCAAGGACGCTAATTGCGGGGAATATCCAGCCTTATCTATCTAATAAATAGCTTTACCGGTCTTTACACGCGGTTTATGATGAAAATAGTTAATATTAAAATGTATTATTATGTCAATAAGTATTACAGCTCCATATTAGACTATACATATTAAATTAAACCTTAATACACAGCAATTAAGACACACGTGTATAAATTCATACGTAGTTAGCAGTACGTGATTGAATTTTTAATATTTTCCAAAAACTCCGACTTCAGCTGAACAAATTACGCAAATATATTTTTCCACATTCATTAAAACTTGGTAAATCTTATTGTTTTCTATATGAAAAGTATTTTTATATCACAGATTTTAACCTAATGGTAAAAATTACATGAAAATCTTGGAGTGTGCAAGCGAGAGAGATATAAAATCGGTAAACCCTCTGAAGCGATTTCAATATAATTTGGCAGAGTTGTGCTTTGGACCCTGGGGTGTTTGACGTCATTATTTTATCACGACATACCCAATTTTTCATAGCTATTCCTACCCATGATACAGAATAGTAAATAATGAGCGTCTTATTGCGCAATAATAACAGAAGGCCTTCTTTTTCTTTTAAATCTCGATCGCTAGACACCATTCTTCTCAATCTTTCCGATACACGACTCTATCAACTAGGGAATAAAATTACGGAAATTTTAGAGACATATTTATGTGGGAATTAAATATTCAAAAAGACCACAACATGAAGTCGAACAAATATTAAGGTCTCATAGAAGAAATATTTTAAATAAACTCTAAGATAAAAAAGAAACATATAAAATAATATAAGAAACAAAACAAAAGTCATAGACGCCTTAGAACACTCACTGGTGCATCCAGGTCCTAAGTTGGTTGCCTGGACTCACGTGCAGGGTGGTTCGGACTCCTCTTACTTCCTATCCCAAAGACTACAGCGGCGCCGCTTCTTCTTTCTTGATGTGAACACACTTTGCACAACACCAGGAATAGGAAGGACACTAGGACACTTCACACTTGCTACAGTAGGGGCTTGAAGAGCTACAGTTTTGCATAAAATGACACAATACAGAGGGGATGTCTACAGTGACATCTACAGACTACAGTGTTCAGCGTTGAACTCTCTTCAACAACTTCAGATTTACAACTGCTGCCGAAAATAATGGCACTGACACACAGTTAAAAGTGTTGCCAGATATAAAGGTTTCCCTTAAAGTTGGGAAACTACAGTTGAGAGTGAACACTCACAAAGATTGAAATGGAAATGGGCCGGTCACGTGGCACGTCTTAAAGATAACAGATGGACTAAAGTAGTTAATACATGGAAGGGACCGAAGGGCAAGAGAAATAAAGGAAGACCTAAGGAAAGATTCCCATCTTCTCCATCAGACGAGATAGTAAAAGAAGCAGGACAACACTGGATGGACGAGGCACAGGATAGAAAGAAATGGAAAGAAAAGGAGGAGAGCTTTACCCGACGAGGGGTCCTTAATTAGAAAAACATTATTATAGATATTATTAGTATTTAAATTTGACATTACTAATTAATTAAGGAATAAACGGCTTTATTATTATTATTATAGAAGAAATGATTAGCTTTACGCAGTGGACGTTGGTGCGAGAGGAGTTCCAGCAAAATCTGTATAGCATTCGGTTGGGTATGGAGAGGAGTAGAATGGTAGATGGTGAGCGTTTTATTGCGCATTATAATAAAAAGGAGGCCTCCTTTGTAAACCAGCCTATTGTCGGTCGCAAGGCCGAGACAGCATTATTCTTATTTCTTACCCACACACGATGGGCCCGGCACATGCACGGTGAATGCATGGAATGCTTAGATATTTGTTTTGAAAATATGTATAAAATGTCCGTAGCTATATTTCCTACATTTCTTAAAAGTACAATCAGTATTATTTATTTATTATTTATTTATTTAATACTTATTGCACTATATAAAAAGGACGGACTTAATGCCGCTAGGCATTCTCTAGTAGCCAACCTTTGGTACAATACAGAACATTACAGTCATGAGGCTAGCTGCAAACGATAGTAAGAAACGTTGCCAAATAAATTTATTTAATTTTCTCATACAATATATATATATATATTTACAAACATGCGCAGTGGTGGCTCAGTTGTACGAACGCGTTCCTTAAATCCTACAAAGGTCGGTTCAAACCCCCTGGCATGTACCAATGAGAAATAAACTTTTCTTACGTACATTTGTTATAGATTTACAACACCACCGTTCCCGTGCCTCGGAGAGCACGTTAAGCCGTCGGTCCCGGTTCCACTAATACCAACTTGTGGAATCGTTAATAAATTATCATTAAAAAATTACATCATATCCTCGCCAAGCCGTCTGGCCAGCGTGGCGAGTGTAGGCCAAATGCTCCAGATATATGTTCTGGAAGGCCCATCTCCAGCAAGAACGCTGTGTTCTAGGGGCTGTATGATGATGACGACACATACATACTATATTAGCTACTATGTATAAACTACATGCAATATATACTTAGGTATATACGTTGTGAGGAGCTCTTTAGGTAATGAAAGTAAACCAGCTTTTTAAACAGCGATTTGCGAATTTCAAAAAGGTAAACTGTTCCAGAGATTTGCGGCTACTACTGCGAATGAGTATTAGATAATCTTTTTAAAAAATATTGTGCAAGCGAGAAAGATGCTATGCCCTCTACTATTTAGGCGTAAAGGCGAGACAAATATAGTACAGAGAGACAGAGCTTTTGTCGTTTTTATGAGTGTAAACATCTGTACAATGCGGATTTGCTGAGAAGCGTTAGATCCGTATCATGACGGCTCATACTTCATTAGGCTTGTTCTTTCTGTTGCGCATCATTTACATACGCTGGGTCTCGCTGTCTTCCGCATTTTGCTGGGCCATTCTGCAACAAAAAATATTTTATTTTACATTAAATAATTACATACAAAAACACAGCATTCATTTCATCATTGCTAACAGTAAAATAATTTGAAGGACATTTGTCAGATAGTCTAATATACAAGAAGGGCGATCTTCACCGATCTGTTATCCCAATGAATTCCACTTATTATATAATAAAATACGCATCAGAACAGCTGGTCTCTGTCTTGTTCTTGCACTCTTAATCTTGGTCTTCGTATTGGTCTTGCGAAAGACTCATAAGTACGAGTACATGTCTAATTTACTTGAAATTCGGAATAAGTAGTTATAGATCTCGTGTTGATCAACATGTATCCAAAAATGTATACAAAGGTTTTAACAAAAATACTTGTGTAACGTTTTACATTACGTCTTATTCCGAGCGAAAAAACTCGTCAGTTTCACATCAAAACAGTTTTGGAGAAAAGACATACACGACGCTGTTACAATTGTGAAAAAAAAACTCTTTTAAATTAGGAAAAAAGAGACTTGGGAATGATTATACAAGGATATGATTATACAAGACGGTATAGTGTTGGGGACTGGTGTCAGCCATTAATTGTCTGATTTCAGTTGCTAACATTCATGGACCTAAAAATAAAAATAAGGCAATACTACCAGGCCCACATGGCAATAAGCTCACAATCATATGATTCATATACGCTATGTACGTATATGGGTGCCGAGGATCATATCTGGCAAATTTAAACAAAATCAGTCGAGTAATATAGTGTAAGAGAAACAAATAAAGCTTCATCACATTTATAATAATAGTTTAGATTTTGCTTAGATAAACGCGAACAGTAAAATTTTTTTTTTTTTTTAAATCCAACTAGTTGTAGAATGGCTCCGAAACCACAACTGAGATGGTGTAGTGGCGAAGGTTGCGCTTGATCGTGAGAAATGTATCAATGTTGTTTTGGATCCTTCTTCAGACACGTTTATAATATCGATTACAACATGTGATTCTTATATAATATTATATTATTCTATTATATTTTTCATTAGCTTAAGTATTAGCTTTGTATTGTCATTTTCATATTTTTTCATAGCTTTGTGCACTTTTTTAAATTAAGTGTTGTCACTCGTATATGTTTATATCCTCAAAAAAGGCCGGTTAGACGGCTCATACAGCCGAATCTAAAAAAACAAATAAAATATTATATATAAATTAACAATACGACGCCGAATGGAGGTTTTTGGATTGTCACCGACACTCTCACGCACTGCTTCGATATTGACATTTGAAAGGCTTGTTTTTGGACAACCAGTGTGTTTGGCGTCTTCAACGGATCCTGTATCCCGGAAATTTTCAATTAATCTCTTCACAGTGGACCAAGTTAAAACATTATTCCGACCATATTTCGTATGAAATTTTCGAACTGCGGCCGCCAAGGTTTCGTTATTTTTGAAATATTGTTCAATAACGAAGACACGTTGTTCTATCGTGTAACGCTCCATTTTACTAACCCTAAACTGTCAGCTGTCGATTTTTTTTGTTAGGGTTGTCAACACTTTACTGCATAAATGGCGATATTCCTATATATACGGTATATCCTAATTAATCAAAGGGGAAATGTAGCAAGCGTTTTTGGTACCCTCCCAGGTGGCAAGCCCTTAGTTTGTTTTGTAGAATAGTTTTCATTTCCTAATTATGTATAATATATTCTAGTGTAGTTTTATTTATAGTTAGTTTATTATTTATTTTATTTTAATATTTTACTTCGATTAAATTTTAATACTAATTTTAGATAGATTTAGCAAAAAAAATTATATCAATTTTCGTCAATTTTACTAAAACAAATATTTTATTTATATATCTCAAAAATGTCCGCAAGTAGTTTATATTTATTTAAATATTTATTATGTATTGTATAAAAGTGTAATATTATTTTGTTTTTTTGGAGTTCCAAATATAAATAAATATTTGAAGTTATATAGAAATACAAAAAAAAACATTAAATACGATTAAAAGGCTAAGCAACTACAATTGGCCCTCTAAAAACTGAAACCACATAAGCATTATTTTCCCGAACCTATCACGGCAATACGGGCGATCACATTCGTCTTCGCCGCTCAGTAATTCTATCACACGTATATTAGCATACAGAACAATCACAAAACAAATAGACCATTAGCCTCGTTCAAAACGGCATTTAGTCTAGAACAAGCCTATAATCTTCTTAATTTTATGCTCATCCATAGACATACACTAGGACGGTCCGTAAGTAGGAATTATTATAGCATAAGAAGTGGCCTTAAATACCAATGAATATTATAAGTTGACTTAAGCTTACTCATACAGATAAATATCCGAAAAATACAACTAAAACTCCATTGCGACTGCTATTATATCATCATCATCATTACACCCCCTAGAACAGTGTTCTAGACCTCCACTGCTGGAGATGGGCCTTCCAGAACATATATCTGAACATAATTTGTGCTACACTCGCCACGCTGGCCAGACTTGGCGAGGATATGATGTAATTTTTTTATGATAATTTATTAACGATTCCACAAATTGGTATTAGTGGAACCTGTAATGGCAAGCTGTATGCTCAAATTTTCGAAATGAAGTCCAGATCTTAGTTAGTTGTTTGTATCTGTTTTATATTTTGGTATGACTGCATCTTGTTATGAGCATCTAATAAAAAAAAAAAACCGTGACCGACGGCTTAACGTGCTCTCCGAGGCACGGGAACGGTGGTGTTGTAAATCTATGACAAATGTACGTAAGAAAAGTGTATTTCTCATTCTAGGACTGATGTCAATCAGATATATTTTTTTAAATATACGCTTATCTTTATAGGATATTTATAAAAAAAAACGGGTCCTACGGGATTTAAATTGGAGACGTCACTCTCGTAACTCGCGACCTCTTACAGTAGATGGGTAAGTCATTAATGTGTATAAAAGTATAAGGAGAAAAAAGACGCATCCGTAATCTACTTCAGCTTTAGCTAGCAGGGCCATATTTGTTTATTTTTTTTTAAATTGTCTTTAAAGGACATTGTACAGAATACATCAGTCCTAAACACGTAATTTATTTGCATAATATATGTTCATAACAGAGTTCATAACCCAATTTGGGGATCATCAAATTCCAGATGCTGCAGAATTTGATGCTTTACTTGGAGTCACTCGCGGCATTATAGCCCAAACACGTCGGGTAAAATATGAGAGTTGACAGCGCGGGAAAACCGCAAAAAATAAACTGCAACTTATGCCCCATATTTGAAGTCCAATTTATCGTTTTCCATAATTATTCACATTGCAGCACATTATTAAACAAAACAACACCACTTTTGACCAATAATATCCACAGCAAATTAATTTACAAAACAAAAACTTGCACTTGACATGTCTACGAAAAATGGCGCGAAAAACTCCCCCCATATTTGTTTAAATATTTATGAAAAACAAATTTAATTTAAAAAACTCCGCGAAAATAATAACGTCAATTTGATATATTATATTTAAATCTATTTTTTATTAAATTAAATTTCATTCAAAAATATTAAATGAAATGAAATAATATAAATTTGTTATAGTAAAAAATAATATTAAATATTGTGCCTAATGTGGGCAGTTTTTTACAATAATGTGTATATGAATATAAAATTTTCTGAAATTTTACATGTAAACAATTCTAACAATAAATTATTTTGAATTTGAAATAAAACAAGTGTTTTTTTGGGCATGTTCTCATAATGTCGTCTACGTGCCCATCCTATTATGGGAGCCAAAGTGAGGCCTACGCCAAGTAATTTACGTCTCTCGAACAATGGCGGTGATTGACAGATACATTAGCTGAATATGTATGATAATCCTCGTTATGATCTGCCGATTAATTACGCGACTCTACAGTATTATGTCAGGGCGCCAACTTGTCATTTTCACACATTCAATACTCGTATAACTTATTCAGGGCTAGCACTAAGTGTTGTTACGTTTTTTTACAACTATATTTGTTTTTCGATAATTGCTATATTTGGTACTGTAGTTTTAGACAGACAGCGGAGTCATCCAGGCCCGGATGTTCAATGGGCCTGGGATAATTACCCGTTTTCCCCGGCAGGATCTCGTCGGCTAACTACCCGCCGGTGATTCAACGCACCTTTGGTGCTGGGCGCTGTTCCTACTACAACACCGCCCGTGTGGCTCACGAATCTAGTCTCCTAGATTTATCTATTTTAGTTCTTCTCCAAGAGCGCGCGAAAGTAGGAGCGATATCCTGAAGATGCTTGTAGGATCCGTTGTCAGCCCGGTAAAACATACGTTTAGCTAGGCCGACAACAAATGCCTCGATAGTAGGCATCTCCAGATCTCTCGCAATTACAGAATTTCGCACGAACCACGGCGCTCTGGATACCACCCTGAGCGGTCTGATGAGTCTGGATCTTGTCCCTGTTGGTTTTGGCCAGAAGGTGATGCCAAGCTGGCGCAGCATAAGGAAATCGGGACTAGATGAACATCTTGTAGATCCGCACCTTCAACCTGAGCGGCAAACGGGAGTTCATTACAGGACGTAACATGGCTTGGCCGCCTTCGCCTTATTAATGGCATGGCAGGCCATCTCACCCATTGTTAACGTCCTGTTGATGATTCAGCCCAGATATTTCTTCTTCTTCTTCTTTATTTTGTCACCGTACATTCTCACCGGAATTTGGTTAGGTCTATGATTAAGTACATAATTTTATTAGGTACGAGTGTTATGTTATATAATTTACTTACTACATATATCTATCGTGATTGGAAAGTGTTATATTCGAGCAAAGAACAAATCTGGCATTAGGAACCTTATGATAAATACACTTAAAATAACTTAAATGCGGCTGTTTTCGGCAATGCAGCAGTTTTGCCGACATTGATTGACATGCGCCACCTGTCCAACAACGCAGGGAGGCTAGCTCCTTAAAAAAATATCTTGTGTTTGATATATAGAATCAGTGTTCTTTTTGTCATTTTAGACATTAATTTCCTTAATAAATTAGATGTATTTACTAAAGGAAATATATTTACGTACTTTGAACTGCGGCCCAATTAAAATTAATTTCATACGAGTAAGATTCCTAGCTGTTTATCAATAGCTAAATAAATAGTAGAAACACGTTGAAGGCTTATACACACTAGTTACGTTAAAATAAAGAAACTTCTTAGATATACCTAATTTCAGCCGTATAATAATGTGCTCTATTCATGACGACATATAGCGTATGCTATATATGCTCCCTGAGTTCCAATGAATATCTGTGATATTTTTAAAATCAAATTATTATAAATAATAAGTAAAAGAAGGCAAATAAGATAGCTGTAAATAAGAGTAAATTCACTACTATTTGAATTTAGAATTATAACCACATCTTACGCACAACGTACGCATTTAGTGTGCTTGAGCCTTTATTAGGTACCTACCTATTTATCTATGTCACTCGTAGGTTTTCCTGTCAATTAATAATTCAATTTATTTTCTGTTTTTTTCCTCTTTTAGTTTTATATATATTTTTTTTAATTGTTAGCAACGGCTGTAGTCAATTTTTTTAAGCGCATACATTATAAGAAAACCCGCCTGCGTAAAAAAATATATTGGATTAAAATATGAAAATAAATTAATAAAAACTAAAAATAGAAAAACAAACCCAAGGGTTCCGTCGCCAAAAAATTTGATAACCGCTTAACTACACCATTGAAATAATTTTATATATTTTAGTTCATTTTTTTCATTACAGCCCCTAGAACACAGCGGCCTAGACGTCCACTGCTGGAGATGGACCGTCCAGAACTGACGAATTTGGCCTACACTCGCCACGCTGGCCAGACGGCTTGACGAGGATATGATGTCATTTTATTTATGACAATTTATTAACGATTCCACAAGTTGGCATTAGTGGACCCGGGACCGACGGCTTAACCTGCTCTCCGAGGCGTACGCGTTCTTACAACCGAGCCACCACCGCGGCATATTTTATTAACTGTTTTTATTTTAAAAAAAATAGTTATATTTTTAGTCAGTTATAATATAATCTTTTGACCACCTGGAAAAGGGATACCGTCGTGATTATACTTTTTTACTTTTCTATATTAACTTTAGTACATCTTTATTATAGGTACGTAGGTGAAGATAATACTTACAATGAATTTTTTTATGATAATAGTTGCTAACCAACTTTATATCGTTAACTCGTATATTCTAAATAGTCACTCTAAATGCAAAATGATAAGAGAAACCTTAACATGACATTTTCAAATACCTATTCGATGATACCCCACTCAATCAATATAGTTCGTCGACTTAATTTTTCTTATTGTCCACAATATGGCGTCTGGTTGTCGCCTAATAAAATTTTAAAAACGTCATATCTTTAATAATAAATGACGTGAGAATCATCAAAATCAACAAACGCGTTTGGTCTCCAGTGTGCCTCAAATTGTTGCCCTTTGGGAACAAACATACATACATACAAACATAGAGCAATAAAAAGTATGTAAGAGTCGAAATTCGTATAAGTAATAATTTGTATTTTTTGGCGTAAGCTCGGTTATGCTTGCTATTTATAGAAAAAAAACCTGTACTTTGTTTAAGATAATACTAAGCAAGCTTCAAGAAACCGACCGGAGTTTATATTTGTTGAATGACATTTTCTAAAAAAGGAAAAGTCACCGCTGGTAATTATATACCATTGCTTCCTTTATTACTGCAATTAGATTACGAAAAGACGGTTGCGGGTTGTTTAATCAACGTAATAATGTTACTAAAATGTTTTTTTTAACTTACCGTTCCCACGTATTAAATTTTCCTAAAGACAACATAAGTCAAACAAATCTCGCAGAAGAAATTATCAGGAACAAGAGGAACAGGAAGGTTTTGCATTATCTCCCGAAAGATCCGTTGTTAAAGTGATCGATACACACTTTATTAATAATAATTAACATTTGTTATAAGTAACTTGATTTTATTCGAAGCAATATACAAACAATATAAATTTTAAATTGTTCATTAAATTGTGTCTCTGACGGTAATAACATCATCATTAAATCCTAACTTAGGGATGTTCTGCGCTAAGCAAAATAGCCAATTGCTTACTTATATATATTGGGTTTTTTTTTTTCGGCGAATTGAAGATCTTGCCACCATTTCACGCGGACATTATTATTATATTATTAATTTAATTTAAAAAAAAAAAAATATTTTATATTTTGTAAATTTCCAATAAACAACTTGTATTCATTTTATTTGTTATATTGATAACCCTAGAAATAGCGCAGTGATCAGTAAGTAGGAGTTGACAAGGACCCGACCTACAGTTGCTAATGCTATCATATTATTACTAGCATTGTTACATTTATAGGTTAATCAGTCACGACGCAGCCTTTTGTCGCTTTAGTATTTTTAAAAAAATCAACCAAGATTTTATCTGATTCTAATCTAATAATCAAGTTTATTATAAGCTATCAAGTCTCCTTTCACTACATATATGTTCGACTTGGCGCTGTAAACATTTTTTTTACATTATTTAGCTTTGAAATTCAAATTCAAAATTATTTCTTCTATAGATTGCTTATTCTAATTACAGTTGTATGTACATGTTATAATAATGCAATCTGCCCATATTATGGGCATACAATATGTTTATATTAAATATTGTTCTTGTCAATTTATTGGAATACAATGTTAATGTCAAAATTTGCATGCTAAAAATTATTTTATTGAGTAAAAACAATTGTCAATAAGAATTTTCTTTAACTCAATAGTAAAACGTTTTATAGGTAACTCTCGTATCTCTCCAGGAATTTTATTATATACTCTAATGCACATTATGTGGCAGATTTCTGCTGTAATATTCGCTTACACATCTTGGGTGGAAAGTCGTCCGGAAAGCGATTTTATTATTATCATTCGTGTATATTGTGTTACTTATTTTTTTTTTTTTTTTTAATAATATCTATGAAAACTACAGTATAGGACGGATGCCCTCAATTGTGAACATAAAGAAAAAAAAATCTTTAAAAATCTAATATCAGGATTTTATTTTGAATTACGAATATAATAGGTATCTATTAATATATATATTATACGAGATGAATTATTTTATCAGGTCCGAAAGGGTTAAGCAAAATTCAGTAAAAAAGCGCGCTTTGCTTTCAAGCCGAATACGCCATACACGTAAACCGTTTCTTGCTATGTGGGGTAGTCAGAAGCCGCTAGGCCGTGTGTCCACCGGCCTCCGTTACCGTCACGAAATTATTTCGGGTCGAGTTTTGTTCGGCGGACTAGCTATAATCCTAATTGATTTTTTTGCCCACCTGGTGGCGAGGTCCATGAATATTAGCAACTGGAATCACTTATAACTGACATCAGTCCCTTAGCATAGTGTGCTGGCTTGCATTATCACACTTCGCTTGATGTACTCCAGCTTATAGGATAGTGGAAACACAGAGCCTCGAAGAGAATTCCTTATCTATATCATAGTGCATATTCTGACCTGTGCGTGTGGTTCAGCGGAAAGGACAGGAAGGGATTATTATAAAGCTCTTTGGACCATCTCAAAGGTGAGAACAAATCCACGCATGATCGAATCTGTGCTTTGTACAGCAAGTCTAAATAAATTCGGGAAATATTGCTTTACTTTGTTCTGGTGATGCTCTCAATGGTTAAGGTCTAAACTACGAGTATTTGAAGAGAACCCCGAGAATGTTGAATCTTTTTTGTTTACTGACTATAATAATAATAATAAATTATTGACATAGAAAATGTACATTACAAAACAAATGTGGCACTGGCCTCTAAGGTAGGTTTTTGGCCGGTGTGACAGGAGCCAGTTTCCATTCAACCTGAATGTAACATTAAAAGTTAATTAAATTACAAAACAAAGAAAATCAAATATTCAAATAAGTTTAGAAAAATACATTATCCAGCAACATAATCAGACAACAACAAAGTGAAATATATTGTACAATATTAATAATAATATTTTAGATTACGCTGACTATGTTACTGGTGTTTTTACTGGTACCATTTCACTGCTGTCAAACCCAAACAAAAACAAATGTTGCCAGCAGTAAAATGATACCAGTAAAAACATCTAATTCAATACGCCCCCTCAATTTGAAGAATGTAAACTACTAAGTCAAATTATTATAGTAAAAAGATAAACTTCAATAGTGTTGTCAGTATCACATACCCTTTCCTCTCTTCTTTCGACTCATTTTCAGTTGTTGCCGCAAATCTATGGAACAACCCGCCCTTAGATACCTATCCGATATCCCTTAGATAGGTATATAAAGCTATTTAAAATAATGGTCTTCACACACTTCTTGAATAGTTTCTAATAACTGTAAGTAATATATTTATTTATGTATGTATGTATTATTATTTATTTGTATTTAGTGTTATTATATATTTATATTTATTCATGTTTTGTATTAGATTTAGTAGAATTTTAATTATTTATTTTTCTGTTTAAATATTTGCACCTACCTCCCACATACGAGTACAATGTACGTGATGTCCCTAAGGTTGACCGAGTAAGAATGTCTGGCGTCATTAGGTCCGCCTTGTACATAGTGCAAAAAGTTTTAAATAAACGACAAAAAGCAAACAGGAGTGGATGTTCCCTATTACTTAAATTATAGTCTCATAAAACATTACAGTTTAATATCTTTAATAATGAAATTATAAAAGTTCCAAGAATTGCTAATGTCGTCTTATTATGTAACCCTATAAGAAATTCGAGGACACTTCGACCCGATCGTTATCTCCTGAAATTATGGCGTCTAAAACTTATATCGGCAAAATAATTCCAGCAAACTCTTTAGGAATGCATTACCTACTCTTAGGTCTGTCTGGGTCATAGACGTTGATGTATGGACAGGCCAAACATTGGTCACCGGCGATTTGTTCGGGCTGAGTTCTGTTTGGCGGACGGGACGTTAACGTCGCAGTGACAGTGGACAAACGGCTTTATGTTAAATATTTATTAAAACAAAACTACAAGGAATCTGAAAGGACTGGCTCCTAAATAAATAAAATTAATTAATGTCCTAATTTATTTTATTATATTCTACGCCTATAGCCTATATACGACCTAAATACCGTTAAAACATAAAAATAGAATTGTATATACCAGTAGTTTCAGAGTCCCTGCAGGACAAAACACTGTGGGCCAGCAAATTTCATTTTTATTAACTGTTTCTTTAAATGCCTAATTAATAATAATGGGCGCCCGCCCCGTTTGCAGTTGAAAGAAAGAAAAATATGTTATTTGTCAGATTAACAAAAAAAGTAAACTTAAAATTAAAAGTGTGTGGTGACAAATAGGAAATCAGCTCAGCATTGAGCTGCGACGCTTTAAGAGTCACAACGCTGATTTTTAGCTAATCCCTTAATATACAAGCAAAAAAGTTGCGACACGTTTTATTTTCGAACTAGTTTTTTTTCATCTTTATTTGCATAAATGTTAGTCTAATTTACAGGTCTTATAGTAAAATAACTTAACGTAACAACATTTGTCAAGTAAATTGGCGTAGTAACTTTAAAGTTTTAAATAAAATATGTCTAAAAATATATACATATGTAGGTATCAGCTTAAACTTTAGGTTTTACAATTGTCAAAATATTCTTTTAAGTTAAAAACTTTTTTTTTAACCAAATTATTAATTAATTTTTAAAAATATTGGTACCTAAAATTTTTAATTTGTTAGGTAATTTATTATAAGTTCGTATACACATAATTAAGCAATTTGTATTACATATTGTTTTTTTAGGATTTATATCTACAATAAGATCATAGTGGTTTCTCCTACTGACATCGCTAACATCTCCAATCTTTCTAAACATATCACTGTATTTTCTAATAAAAAAGCAATCATCCAAAATATAAAGAGATGGAAGTGGCAATAAACCGAGCAATCTGAAAAGTGGTTTGCATGATTCGAAAGGTAGGATTCCACAAATTGCTCTAATACACTTTTTTTGTCCAATAAAACGCTCTATTCATGTCAGTACCATTACTCCATATAATGAGTTAATAACGTAACACAGAACCAATGTACGCATGATACTATAATAAATAATTTATTTCAGACCAAAATTTGTCCGGAAGTGTAAGTTGATATCCAATGACTTCAGACTATGTTAGTGACAATACAAAATAATAATAATAAAGATGAGATCCATGTCCACTGCTTGGCAAATGTCTGGTGTATGCCACTTTGGGCAACTGTCAGTATAATTGCCAGACACCCGCCAAGCAACAAAATATGATTATATACGTAGTACTTATAACTCAATGGTCTTCTACATATTGATAGTGACATTGGAGGTATTGACGTCAAACATAATGCATATACGTCTATGGTATGGCTTCTAAGAACTCTGGGGCAAAAAGGAGGTAGGTAAATTCACCGGACGCTTTTTTTAACGGCGAAAATTGGCCGCTCATCACTCCAAGGTCGGAGCTAGGCACAAAGGAAGTCTGTGCCGACTAGAGTTTTTACTCAAGTTTTTTTCGGCGTACAATGTCATATGTGTAAATAAGTCAGGCTAAGGTCAAGTGATGTAGAAGTGTATCTGTTTGCTAACAAAACATGTAGATAGGTACTTATTTTTCTTATAATAAGCGAAGCATTTTCATTGCATTAAAGCGAAAATGTCAGATTATTATATTTATTGTCAGTTTTAACGCAATAATTTATTTATTTCATTAAATACTTTATTGCATTTAAAAACCGAGTACATAATGTAGAATGGTGGATGCTTGTTGCGCAATAAAAAAATAATCCCTTTTTTTTTTAAATCAGCCTATAGTCGGTCTGTAGCCCTAAACACCTTCGCTCTCTCTCTCCCACACCCGATGGACCCGGTGCATATCTCTCTCTACGTAGGTATTAGGGTTTCCGGAACCGAAACCTAAAGTTTAAGAACCTGGAATTTCGGTACTTTTTTGTAAAGGAACCGGTATTTCCCGGTTTTAGGTAGTTTTGTTATATCATATATAAAACAAGTGTTATGCTACGAAAGTAAAACACTAACAAATATTTATGTAATCTTTATTGTAACTTTTAAGAACTTAACCGCTAGATTACAGTGACGTAAGTATAGGTACTGTAACCTATACATGTGCCTTTGTAGGATTATCCAACGCCTGCGGTTGGATGTCATTATCATTACAGACACAGCGTCCTAGACCTCCACTGCTGGATATGGGTCTTCCAGAACATATATCTGGAGAATTTGGTCCACATTCGCCACGCTGGCCAGAGGGCTTGGCGAGGATATGATGTCAATTTTTATTGACAATTTATTACCGATTCCACAAGTTGGTATTAGTGGAACCGGGACCGACGGCTTAACGTGCTCTCCGAGGCACGGGAACGGTGGTGATGTAAATCTATGACAAATGTACGTAAGAAAAGTTTATTTCTCATTGATACATGCCGAGTGGGTTTGAACCGACCTTTGTAGGATTTAAGGAATTTATTCCCTGCTGACGTATTCTCTAAATTCAAACACAACTCCGTAACCTACATGTTACAGTGCCTACTAAACTTTTTAACAATACCTAAAGTTCTTTACCAATAGAATACAGTAAATAAATCTATCTATTATTTAGTTTACCACATAATAATATTGTATCCTTATAATTTTAAAAAATCCTACAAATTAATTCCTAGTTTGATTTATTCTAATGTTTTCCCTGTCTCATAAATGCCTATTTCAGAATATATTCATGCATATACGAAGTAAATTAATATACATTAAATATAAATTAAAACTACCTAAATGATAAAATTAAAAATAAACTAAACTATAAATAAAAAATGTCCTCTAGAGACGTCCCGGCGTGGAAATCCGGCTGGTCAGAGCTCTTGTGTTCCCCATTTTCCTGTATGCTGCAGAGACGGAGAATGTTGGGCATATCGTGGACGGAGTTCCGAACCAACAAATCCATTCTGGAGGAACTGGAGATAGGACAACGCCTTTCCTCAATCGTGCAATCACGCATTCTCACTTTCTTTGGACACGTATCACGGCGTGGAGATACATCCATTGAGCGCCTTGTAGTTCAGGGAAAAGTCGATGGCAAGAGAATGCGTGGTAGGTCTCCGATGAGATGGACTGACCAGGTTAAAGCAGCAATGGATCACCCCCTACATGAGTGCTCCAGGAAGGCTGCAGTTCGAGACGAGTGGCGACGACTTGTTAAGCGTGCCACTGACACTCAAGTGACGACCACGACCACTCTGCCAAGAGTGTAACGACTAAGAAGAGAGAGACGTCCCATCCGAGGTAGTCCCAAGAAGACTGGCAACATTTCCCCTCTGTATAGCGAGGCTAACACGTCGGCAGAAATAATTGCCAGCCTTCCTGTCTCCAGACCTCTCTGTCAGCCGCTTTGACAATTCCTTGGCCAAGCGCCTCCCTGACGGTCTTCATCGTCTTGACCCCAATCGGCGTAAATTCGTAACCGGTACCAAGGTTGGCGTAAAAGTAAAGTATCATCACGACCGTTTCCCTTTCGGGGTGGTCAGAAACCACGCTTATATAGAAGCGGATTCACATTGAGCCAACTTTACTATAGGCAAATGATAAGTGGCAAGCTCGTCGATGTCTCCAGCGTACCAAACTCAAGAAATATCACAAATGAATTAAATATTAATTAAATTTTAATAATGGTTGTTAATGTGTCTACACACGTCGCATCCCACACCAGAGACCTGCCAAGTTTCCACGGCCCAACAGTCATTCCGTCGGGTTTCTTCCCATCGCTCCGCACAAACACAGATGGTTCTAAGATTGCGGGTACAAACAGCAGTGACAAGAGCCCTTTGGATGATGTCGTTGAGAGCCGCGTGACTAGGAATGCGGCTAGCACTTCTAGCACAAGCCAAAGCCCGTGGTATCCGAGATGGTCGACTTGTTCTCCGCATGGACGCTGGTGCGGGTGGGCTCCGAGACGAAACACCGCCATGGTCAGTGTATTTCGACCAAGGAGTGTGTCAACCGTGTGCATATACTGTTTCATAAAGTGAATATTACAACGACCGCAATCCATTGCAACGGTTGTCAGTACCTCTTTGTTAAAATCGTGTATTTCTCAGGCGTATACAGATATAGTGCATAATGTATTTCCATCGGGAAAACTCTTGTCTTCATCGGAATACGACGGCACTCGAAGTGTCAATCAATTATTGTATTTAATGAGTGACATTTTCATATTAGCCCTGAGACGATGACTTTTAAAAACATTTTGCGCTTGGACTCCATGGACGCAGAGGATTCATATTTATATTTTAGGGCGAGATTTAAGGGGGAATAGAAGGTAAAATTGTAGTCGTTTTTATTGGAATTGTATTAAATTTATTTGTATTATTAATTTGTTATTTGGTACTATTTTTAATAAGTGTGAAGGTGTAATGTTCGTTGCCTACGGCAACTAGTCAATAAATAGTATTTCCAGAATATGTGTTGGCTCCTTATTATTTAAGTATATTACACAAACGGCACAAATATGTAATCTTTTAATATACTTACAGAAAATGCGCCGCTTGCTGGATTACGCATTTTAAAAATTATTTAAATTATAAATATTGGGTAATATTTTATACACTTCTATTATTTTTAATCTATTTAAATTTTCCTTCCAAGACTCGAGAAAAGTTATAGGTATTCAAAAATCGAACTCACTCTAATCTCAGATCTCGAGCTATGACGTAATTAGGCACGAGCAACGGCGCTCGGAAAACCATGTTTTGCTGACAGGATCTCATTCCTGTTGGTCTAAAGGTCAGACCACACTGTGTCGTTCCGTAATATAGAGGTATACCTAATAATACTAGCTGCCTCCCTGTTCTAGCGGTTAAGATAATATAGGCCGGGTGGCGAGACAAACATATGTATATATATACATACATAAAAAAACAGACTGACATAAACACATACAAAGCTCTTTTCACATTTATAATATGAGTTTAGCTGTTTGACCCGCGGCGTCGACCGCGTAATATATTTATATTTATCAACGAAAAAACCTTCAAGTACCAATAGGGACGGTTATATTTAGATTTAAGCGTCGTAATTTTCTAATTTTATTGTCCAATTATACAATCAATTAATATTAAAAATAATTTCACTTTTCTTTCCATAAGAACCTTCCACAAAGTATTAGAAAATATAAAAAAGATGAATGTTTATTAAGTCGTCCTTAAGTTAGGCGTGACCAAAGGAAATAGCGAGATAGTAAAACGCACTACGAGGCAGTCTAATTCGTGCACGCCTAGCGCCATCTAGTCGAACATCCAGAAACTAAAATGTGCCAGACAAATTCATAAGGACGACAACTTGTCATAGTTCAGCTATTCCCCGATAGATGGCGCTTGATATTTGGTTTTATAGTTCACAGATAGGTTGCGCTGGTGTTAATAACAAATTAAAAACGAATGCGTTTTTTATAATATTGTTTATTTATTAATTATTACGAAATATTTTTTCTTCCGAATACAATGGTTAATGTATGGATTGTTAATAAATAGGTCTCTCTCATTTCGAGCATCAAACTGGTCCCCAAGTGGTCTTGTTTTGGGTGTAATGTGCTTAATTCAGTAAGCCTCTGCTGTCAGTTTGAGAAACAATTAGTCGGTCTAATGCACTGGCAGATGTTAGATCACGGGTAAACCACGCTTTAACTAATTTCTAGGAAATCCGTAATAAATTGTAGAAAAGTAACATTACGACTTACAGGGTGGTCAGAAACCACGCTTTTAAAGAAGCGAATTCACATGTAGCCAACTTTACTATAGGCCTATCATGACAAGTGGTAAGCTCGTCGATGTCTCTATCGTACCAAACTTGAGATATATCAAAAAAATATAATTGTGTCCCGGCCAGGAATCGAACCCGGTACCTCCGCGTCTAAATCCACGGACTTATCCGCTTGACTAATATTGTAGATTTTATTTATTAAAGTTGTAGATTTAGACTCGGAGGTACCGGGTTCGATTCCTGGTCAGGACACAAAGATATTTATTAATGTAAATAAATACATTTAATTAATATTTAATTTATTTGTGATATTTCTTGAGTTTAGTACGCTAGAGGCATCGACGAGCTTGCCAGTAAAGTTGTCTAAATGTGAATCCGCTTATTTATAAGCGGGGTTTCTGACCACCCCGAAAGGGAAACGGTCGTTATGATACTGTAGATACCTACTTAAGTATATAAGGTTCTGCAATGTTATTATTTTGTATTCCATAAACAGTTGTATTGTAATTTACAGTAGTTTAGACCCATCTGTTGCTTGCTGCAAATAGTATACCATAAGAAAACGGGTAAAAAAACCAAACACTATGAGAATCAAAACTAGGTCGATCATCAAAAAAGTAATTAGGCTATGACAGAGCATTATAAACTCATATTAATTTGCTGTATTACGGTTTTTTTAAAATGAATATAGCAAACAATGCCCGCTCTATCTTAAAATGCAACCAAGGTACCTATACAATACATTTTTTATTTTTCTTTGTATCAACAACAGGGGGTCGTCCAGGCCATGCAGACATATCCCCGTTTTTCCGGGCAGGATCTCAGCGGGATGATTTTAGTGTACACTTGCTGCATCGGGCGCCCGTGTGGCTCACAAACCTAAAGGATTTAGATTCAACTACTTTAGCTGTCCCCCAAAAGCACTTCTTTAGGTAGTGTGCTCTCGTTGAGGGCCTGTGAGCAAGACGGAGCGATGTTCTGGAGATGCATGAAGTGTCCGTTGTTAGCCCGATAGAACATACGTCTAGTCAGACTGTCAACAAATTCCTCAATAGCAAGCAGGCATCTCCCAATCTTGAGCTATGACGGAATTACTCACGAATCACAGCGTTTGGGAGACCACTCTGATCGATATGTTCTGTTCTGCTTTAACTTAGCATTAACATTAACTATTAGGTACCATTTCTATGAAAATAAATCATTTCATTTCATTTTTACCCGACTGCGCTACGCCAAGAAGTGTAATGTGTTAGTCAGCCTATGTTTGTTTCTTTGTGAACTGAAGACCAAACGCGTTGGCCGATTTTGATGATTCTCACGTCAATCGATTCGTCTTCATCACGTGAGTGTCACTGAAGATATGAAATTGATCAAATTTCTTTAAAGCGACACTAAGACGCCATATTATGAAAAATAAAAATATAATTTCGAAGAACTATATCGAATAGGTATTTAAAAATCATGTTGAGGTATTTCTTATAATTTTTCATTTAGAGTGATTGTTTATTAAATAGAGTTGTTAAGGATCAAATATTCTGAATTTAGGGGCACCCCATACCTTAGGCACCCTGCTGACTTCCTAATTAACACCCTATCAATATGCTAACATAGGGAAATGTTTATGCAAATTCACTACATTGATTAGAATGCTGCAAGGCAAATTTTATAGGCATCTTTTTAGTATAGATTTATTAGTGGTAATTCTCGTTTAATTAATTATTGTAAATTGTAAATACATTTTAATAATATTTAATTTATTTGTTATATTTCTCGAGTTTGGTACGCTGGACACATCGACTAGCTTGCCACTTGTCATGATTGGCCTATATAGTAAAGTTGGCTAAATGTGAATCCGCTTATTTATAAGCGTGGTTTCTGACCACCCCGAAGGGAAACGGTCGTGTTGATACTTTTACGAAAAAAATAAAAAACAATCATAAGGCAAAAAAAAACATTTTTAGCACAATTAGGTAAAAATGTCTGGGCGAGAGTTTTGTCTTGGTCAGTCTTACTTACATATCGGTGGTCTTGCAAGAAAATAAAACCAAGACTGCAAGACCAAGACCAAGATTGTGCAACACAAAATAATAACCCTAAAAGGCTGCGTTTCCAGTAGGCAAACTGTTTGCCGCCAAATGAGTGAGCCGTAAATTTGTGGCTAAATAATAAAGGTCTGTTTCGGATTAAAAATCAACTGTTTTTATTTTATAATGAATCGTGTTTTTTTTTAAACTACTGTAAAGAGTTTGATAGTAAGTGAATGTCTTTTTAAAATTATTATAACAAAACATGTTTTTTAAATACCTCACAATAAAATTTTATTTTATTTGTTCAACTTAGATATTAATTTAAATGTGTAAAAAAAACTAATTAAGACACTTAGTAATTAATTCCTTAATACTGAATTCCTATCCTATATATTCCAACCCGTCTGGCCAGCGCCAGCGTGGCGAGTGTAGGCCAAATTCTCCAGATATATATTCTGGAAGGCCCATCTTCAGCAGTGGAGGTCTAGGAAGCTGTGTTCTAGGGGCTGTAATAATAATGATAATTAATAGCTCATTTAAAATTCACACCAGTTTTCCTGTGAGTCAGCCGCCTACTGAGACGACTGAGACAGTCGGCGCGGATAACACTGCAAACTTCGTACAGACAGACAGTGGGGTCGTCCAGGCCCGGACGCCTAATGGGCCTGGGTTGGGGATGGGGATATTCCCCCGTTTTCCCCGGCAGGATCTCAGCGGGTAACCACCCGCCGGTAATTCATGCACTTTTAGTGCTGGGCGCCGTTAGCAGTATAACAGCGCCCGTGTGGCTCACGAACCCAGAGGGCTAGATTCGACTGCTTCAGCTCTCCTCCAGGAGTACTTCCCTAGGAAGTGGTCTTCCGTTGGGGGGCCGTGCGCAAGACGGAGCGATATTCTGGAGATGGTTGAAGTATCCGTTGTCTGCCCGATAGAACATACGTCTAGTCAGGCCAGTGACAAACTCCTCAATAGTAGGCATCTCCAAACCTCGAGCTATGACGGAATTACGCACGAACCACGGCGCTCGGGAAACCACTCTGAGCGATATGTTCTGCTGACTTTGGATCTTGTCCCTGTTGGTCTGGGCCAGAAGGTGGTGCCAGGCTGGCGCAGCATAGGTGAGACGGGAACGGATGAACATCTTGTAGATCCGGACCTTCAACCTGAGCGGCAAGCTGGAATTCATAACAGGACGTAACATGGCTTGGGCCGCCTTCGCCTGATTGACGGCGTGGCAGGCCATTTCACCCATTGTCAACGTCCTGTTAATGATGCAGCCCAGGTAACAAACTTCGTAGAGTAAGCGTATTTATTTATTTATTTATATAGTACACACAGCAGTACATATATTATCACACACATAACATAGTATAATTATAACTTATATAATATGTACCAATTAGGTGTCACAGCATTCACCAATATAAAAAGAAGCCGAAATTAGAAACATATTACTTTTTTTTATTTTAAAAGAAAAAAAATAATTTAACAAAACTAACAAATTTACAAAATAAAAATATGACTTCTAAAATAAAATTATATTTTCTTTCTCTTTTTTAATAGAACTAATAAGGTTTTTTTTTTATAAGGACGTATTTAATATATATTAGGACGTACTAAACCGATACGCCGCCGCGCCGCTAACTCAGTCGGCGGCGAATAAATCAAATACAAATCCAAATGTTTCAATTATTTTCCAAATTCCAAAAAAAAATGGAAAATATCCAAAAAAACAGAATAATTGAAGAATAATTAGATACAGCGAAGTAAAAGTACTTAATTAGTTCTTTTGGCCACGATGACGGATGACTTGTCAAAGAAAACTTTCTCATGATGGAAGTGGCATATCGCAATATGGCGGTCATAATTAGCAAACTTTATCTTGAATTTATATTTATTAAAGTGTTAAGCTAATCCATCTTATCCTTTTCTGACTACAAGAATATAAACGTGGGCGTTTATAATATAGATATTTTCGGCAGGAGAAAATAATAATAAAATATACGAGTCAGATTTAGGTCGTCAAATATTTTACACATTTGATTAATTATTTTTTATAACACAGCTGAGCATCGAACTAACATATCGATTTTAAACCAACTAGACATATCGACTAGGCTATCTACCATATGCCTTCGTCGGATACTCCAGTACTTCGGACACATTGCCAGAAAAGGAGGGGATAACCTGGAGAAACTTTTTGTTACTGGCAAGGTGGAAGGAAAGAGACCGAGAGGCCGCAGTCCGGTACGCTGGTCCGACCAAATCCGCTCCACCACCAACACTAGCGTCTATGATGCTGTGCATGCCGCCGAAGACAGGAACGGGTGGCGTGCTATCATCAAGACGCACACCAATTCATCGGGAGGTCACGACCCTCATCAATGAGGAAACACGACGCAAGGAGTGGCGCCTGTCGGATATCTAAGAGTAGGTTGTTCCCAGATTTGCGGCAACAACCGTAAATAAGTCGGGCATAAAACTAGTGTGATGAGAGGCAATGTTATTTGAAAATAAATTCGAGTTTATGTCGTGATAAAAATTATCAATTTTAAAGTATTGCTTATACAATTTTGTTCTCAAATAAATTACAATATAAAACAAACATCAATACAGTCTAAACAGAGCCATTGTTTATTAACATCATGTCGGAGCCTCTCAATATCGCAAAGTAAACACTGGGTAATAGAAAACTTATTCCCTCTTGTTCCGCGCCCTCCGGACCGGATGTAGGAACAAACAGTAAAACAAACGGAAGTCAACCTTTGGGAGACGTCTTGCCAAATTCTACAGTACTATCATTTCACAAGAACCCTTTTTTAAAAATAAAATTTAAGTAAATATAAAATAGAAAAAAAAATATATATATTTGTTCCGTTTGCTGTAAAAACTCTGGGCCTATAGAATCCAAGCGCAAAAATGTTTTTAAAAAATCACACACACCGCGTCTTGTCATCTCCTCTGGTGAAAGAGGGCTGGCTCTTTCTTCGCTCAAATAATTACTATTGCAATTCAGCGGCGAAATGCAGCCAGCGTTCTTGCCACTATTTCACGCGGACGGGACTTATATATCTATCCATAGTATTAATATTAATTTTATTTTATACTTTGTCAATTTTTTTTTTAAATAAAATATTTGTATAAAAAAATAATTAGTAATTTATTGAATTGACATCAGACCCTCGCCAATCCATCTGGCCAGCATGACTACTGTAGGCCAAATTCTCCTGAAACTTCTGGAAGTCTCTTTTTCAACAGTGGAGGCCTAGGGGCTGTGGTGATGATGATGATGGTGGGGAAGCCAAAACAATTTGTCCCTTCCGACTTATGGTTTCATAGGAGACAAAGTCCCGTATTATATGACCTAAAGGAAATTACTAACTAGTTCGCATAAGGCTAGTGTTTTAGTCGAGTGACGACTAAGTTAATAACTAAATGTGAGTGAACAGAAGGGTCAAATTAAAATAATATAACATTTCTAATGAGTAGCTGTTTATATATGTAGTATGAGTAATATTGTTTGTGCTATGATATAGTTATTTTAGTAAGTTTACTATCTTAATTCAATTTTGATGTTAATAATTTTATTTTTTGCTTAATTATTAATCTGCTGTGCTTGTTTGTGTTTTCGTTTATTGTATTTTGTGTAAATTCTCGACACTCAAGGTCTTGTTAATGGTAATTATGTTTGTAATATTATGTAAATGACTGTTTGCTGTCAAAATAAAAAAAAAATATAAATAAAAATAAACAGCAAAAAAATACTCAGTAGGTAATTTATTCGACTATACAAAAAACCATAATGCAAATGATTATTTGGCCAATTTAGCCATTAAATTATTCGTCACTCGACTAAAAAACTAAAACTAGCCGAGTGCAATCTCATTAAGGTTTGAGTGTAGTGAACAACTAATACCGCCTGAAATTTTGGTCCGTAATAACCTTTATTTAATCCAAAATAAATTCAGATAAATCTGTCGATGTGAAAAACCTTGTTGTGTATTTTAACGTTAACTCTTAGCGATATTACTCTGCTTATATTTCTTATTCTAGAACAAAGAGAAATTCCATTATTATTATTAAAATCTTTATTGCACAAAATAAGTGTACAAAGGCGAAGATTAATGCGTACAAGGCATTATCTAACATCTAACCTTTGGGAGAGTGTGTCGGCATGTGAGATGCAATAAGAAATACACTTTTGCGTACATTGGTCATAGATTTCAAACACCACCGTTCCCGTGCTTCGAAGAGCACGTTAACCCGTCTGTTCCGGTTCCACTAATACCAACTTGTCGAATCGTTAATAAATTGTCATTAAGGTCCTCGCGAACCCGTCTGACCAGCGTGGCGACTAAAGGCCGAATTCTCCAGAAAATCCTTGAATGCCCATCTCCAACAGTGAAGGTGTTTTGGGTGTTGTGATGATTATGATGATGGCAACGCAAACTGGAATAGTCCTAACCAAGCTTTTATTTAAAAAGCTAAAAAATCTGACTTTTTATTTTAGGCAATAATGTTTCGATATAAATAATAACAAAGTATGTAAAGTTTACACACCCTCTTACATACACTCACACACTTACACCATACACAAAAAAAGGATCTCAACCACACAATTTTTTTTTTCTTTTTTTTTTTCTTTTTGTGTACATTTTGATTATTTTTTTTATTTTGTAATAAAAAACTAATAATATATTTAAAAGGGTGTCTAAACGTTGACTGCCGACGGACAGACCTATACATATAATTAAATTTATTTGTGATATTTCTCAGTTTGGTACGCTGGAGTCATCGACGATATTGCCACTTGTAATGATTGGCCTATAGTAAAATTGGCTAAATGTGAATCGGTTTTTTTATTATTTTACATCGTTGTTTTTAACCACTCTGAAAGGGGTCGTGATAATACTTTTTTATTTTTTATTTGTGATATTTCTCGAGTTTGGTACGCTAGAGACATTAACGAGCTGGGCACTTGTCATGATGGAACTATAGTAAAGTTGGGTAAATGTGAATCCGCTCTTAAAAAAAAAAAAGTACCTATATTAGTCAAGTAGGTGCAAACTCCTTACAAAAATCGTGGTTTCTGACCACCCCGCAAGTGATACGGTCGTGATGATACTTTATTATATATATACATATATATATATATATATTTTAATACTTCTTACTTGGTAAAATATATAAATTGAAGCTTAAAAATTTTATTGCCAAATATTTCGCCTCTCTTTGGAGCGACGTCATCAGTGACAGTGGTCTTTGTCATAAATTTTGAAAAAGTAATTAATAAAACAAATTAATAATATTTTACCTGTGCCCACCCATGCGCGTATACATAACACTACCTTTAACAATTGTTTCACAGTAAGAGTATTAAAGAGTTTTCCTAAAACTATTCGGTCTATTGATTTAAAAACATGGGAAAGCTCTTTTATATGGCAGCTTGGTGCATACTATAGCCCTGGTCTGAATGTAATGCATTAGGTTTTGTCTAACTTGTTTTGTAAATTTATTAATATCGAACCAACAATGGACATAACATACTGATGATGTTCTCCATGATGCGCGAGGTGATGATGATATTTTTCTAAAAAATAAATACAAAACTACGAGTATATAGTGCATTGCCTTTACCATTGCTAAAAGAAATAAAATTACTTTTTCAAAATTAATGACAAAGACCTTCAGTCACTGTCACTGATGACGCCGCTCCAAAGAGAGGCGAAATATTTGGCAATAAAATTTTTAAGCTTCAATTTATATATTTTACCAAGTAAGAAACACATCTAACACATTTTATTTGTTGCAGATTATATTTTAATACTTGTAAGTTTTACTTCCAATTTCATTTCATTAAGTAACTATACCTATACACCACGCGGTGGTGGCTCGGTTGTAAGAACGCGTTCCTTAAATCCTACAAAGGTCGGTTCAAACCCACCCAGCATGTACCAATGAGAAATACACTTTTCTTACGTACATTTGTCATAGATTTACAACACCACCGTTCCCGTGCCTCGGAGAGCACGTTAAGCCGTCGGTCCCGGTTCCACTAATACCAACTTGTGGAATCGTTAATGAATTGTCATAAAAAAATGACATCATATCCTCGCCAAGCCGTCTGGCCAGCGTGGCGAGTGTAGGCCAAATTCTCCAGATATATGTTCTGGAAGGCCCATCTCCAGCAGTGGAGGTCTAGGACGCTGTGTTCTAGGGCTGTAATGAAACTATACCTATAAGTACTAAAGGTTTAGTATCCTTGTATTAAAGTAAACCTAGTTAAAACAAAAAATCTATAGGTATAGTATGTCGTCTCACATAGCAGCTCTAATGAGCTCCTGAAAATCCTGTTTACAAAACAAGCGCTTGCTATCACATAAACAAACCCTCTTCAAGGTTACAACTACTATCTAACCTCTATTTAAAAATACTATTATATATATATATATATATATATATACAAAAAAAGTTAAAAGTATCATCACGGCCGTACTCCTTACGGGGTAGCCAGTAACTACGTATTTTTTTTCAAAGAAGCGGATTCACATTTAGACATCTTTACTATAGGCCAATCATGAGAAATATCCATCAGTGATACGAACCACGGCCTGAAGTGGGTTGTAGTTCGCATGCCCGACTCACCGTGGGGCCTCTTAAGTGAAGGCACTCAAAGGAATCGAACCTGGTACCACGGAGTCTAAATCGACGGACTTAATCCCTGGACTATGGAGGCAGTACTTATACAAAATTGACAATATTATATATAAATTAATCCATCCTATCTAACGAAATAAAATAATATAGGGCGGGCATTATATGCAATTTCCATACAAAATGTTAGTTACATATATTTTACATCATCTAATGTATTGGTGTTGCGCGTGGGGCTGTGGACTGCCCCGAGCTCTTGGGTAAAATCACTTTGAGAGTACCAACGAGGACAGTGAGGCGGCCCGCACTCCTGCCCAACCCAGGCCGTAGCACCAATTATAGACGCAATGCATTTTTCAATAGGGCGGGTAAAATGTTTAATGAGCTCAGTGTCGACATCGATCTCTTCAATACTAGTACGGCGATGATTAGGCGGGTGATGGCAGGTGAGTACTTCGAGGGATTAGGTTAGTTTTATATTTTCAAGTTTATGTATGCCTATGTGTATGTGTGTGTGTGTGTGTATATATGTATGTTTATTTCTGTTGTAGTTATTCTGTTATTGATGTAATGCCTATTCCTTCGTAATTCTTGTACTATTGTATTCATTTTTATTTTTAAATTTATTATCATTGTTTTCTTTGCTTACTTTTATTGTATCTGTCAGCGAACTCTTATTATTGGCTTTATCGTATTACTATTTTCTCCTATATATGTATAAATTAGCTGTAAGATTACCTAAATAAATAAATAAATAAAAACTAAAAACAATTTTTTTAGACCATAGTTATTAGAAAATATTTATCAAAACTAAAATAAACTTTATACAACCGCAACAACAGCTTAATTTATTTACCTAATGTAGGTAGATATTTATATTTAATATAGGTACCTATATTTTTGGTTATTTTTTGTTATTGTGTTGATGTTCCTATGACACTACCAGTTCTGTTCCTTGTCTTCACATTGCAAGGCAAGACAGATATTTTAACGTTAAATATATATTGTGTACAATTTTGTTTAAATTATATTGCTTTAACCAAATTCCGATGGGAATGTACAGTGATACACTAAGAATAAAGAATATACTTTTTACTTTTAAGTAAGTCCTGTTTCAAGCTATTTTTATATAAAAATCACCATGGCAAGCTTACAATACAAGTTCTCCTTGAATGTAAAAATTGGCATTTGACATCATTGCAAATGGCACATACTTTCAACGAGAACAACAAATAGGTGGTGGGCGGACTGATGGTGGTAATTTGCCCAGTCTGCCGGGGCGGGGAAGTATCCACCGTTCGTGTCAATAAACCACAAAATGTATCCACGCGTTTCGAGATCAGGCTTGAATTACCGTCATGCCCAGTTAAGCCGGCATAGTGTTATAGAGACTAATGTCAGTCATCAGGTGGACGCAATATATATCTGATCCTACCCATAGGTAAATAGAAGCTTTATAAGTCGAAATTAAAAATGATGAGAGAAACCCTAACCTGATTTTCAAATATAATTCGATGATATCTTGGCGTATACAACCAGTTGTTGCCTTACTGAATTTTGATTTTGTGTTTATGTTTGGTTTTTAGTTACACTCGCAAGATTAAGACGAATCATCAAAATCAGCCATCGCGTTTGGTCTTCAGAGTGCCACAAAGTTAGGGTAAAAAATCTCCAGATTTAACTTTTCATCAGCCTGTGTTTCTATTGCTGGATGAAGCTCTCCTACAACGCTCGCAAATGCATCGAGAAGCCCCCACCAGTGACCTTCAGATCATCTGCGTCGTCATGTTAGGTTGTCTCCACTCAAGTATTTATTTTTATAATTAATAAAAAAATAAATCCAATTGAAGTATTCAACGCATGATCCTATTTTATCTCGTTGGGAAGAATGGATTATTTTATTATTTTTAAATAATGTATTTTTAAAAGTTTATTTATTTAAAATTATCGCAAAATTGTACATATGACAGTTATATATTACATATCTATACATACAAGTATTTATCTATTTTAAAATTGTTATGTTGATGCTTGTGTGTGTCTCGAAAGTCATTGTTAGTATTCAGGTTCTCATGGTGTGGCGTGTCCGGTGGTCGTCCCTTCCTTAGAAGGTCATTGCAGTGGTGGCACGTGTGTCGGGTCCCGGTCCGCACCCTAAGGGCCTGGTTGAGCGGGGATGGCTAGCACATGCGTAACGTACGCGATCGGGTGCTGCTGTGGGGGCCTGGGACCTCTACTGAACACGTTCAATTTATTGTTCTTAAATTAACAGAGGTTTTTGCGTTTTGTCGACTTTCGGGTTGCACATAGGCATGTAGTCTATCTTAATTCTGACTTGCCTGGTGGGTTACTGCTGTACCAGGTATTGTAATCTCATAGGTACTGATAACTAAATTTAAAAGGTTATTAATTGATCGTTGTGGTGCAGTTCTGTGTATGTTTTATTTTGTAAATCTGATATAGCTGAGTTTTCCTTGCAGATTCCTTTCTCAGTTCCGATTAAACATTAACAGGTCACTGGAATCTGCTAAGCTGCTGGTCTTCTGCTAACAGCTTACTTATTGGACCACTTTGGTGCTTAGTCTTCTACTAGCAGGTGTTGAATCATTTAAAATAATTAAATTAATGACGTTTCATAAATGCCTGTAATAGGTTTACGTGAATAAAGATATTTTGACTTTGACTTTGAAAAAAAAAAAAAATTTTTTTTAAAGCACAAGTAGTAAGCGTACGGATTTTCGAGTGACAAACAAGTTTAACAAGTTTACATAGAAACAGCGTTCTTCCATTCGAGATGCGTATCCCGTTAATGTAAAGATGCGTTTCCATTATACCTACATGCCAATTGTGCCGTAGGAGCTCGATTTGCTACAAACATCTTTACGCTGTTCCTACTAAATTTAACATAGATGTCAGTGCATCAGTTTCCGAAATTATGATTAAATTAACGCAAGTTTAACATTTAGCGCACTCATTATTATTATTATTGGATGAAATAACAATGTGGCAAGCTATCTACCAATCACTTGGCGTATATCAAAATGTTAAATATAGATTATTTTAACCATTCTTTTGAAAACTGGGGATAATGCAAAATTATACCCAGGTAGGAACGAAGTTAGTACCTGGGTAAGAAATATTTTGTCTACAGCAAATGTCAAATTCAATTCAATATCGTTTATTTCAGCCATTTTTACCCATACAAGAAATATAATAAATTTACATTATTAAAAATGTAAGTTTTGATAACAAAGTCAATTAATATTATACGAATAATATTGCTACAGACACATTTATGTCGAAAATTCCAAACTGAACAACCAATAATAATATTTTACGTATTTATTTTAATTCTGATTTCCGGAGACAAACACGACTTGGGCCAATGGATCAGCATTGCCATTCAACGAAAAAATTCAAATTATAATGTAGTTTTTTTAATTAATAGTTATTTATATTTATTTATTTAAAAAACTTTATTGCACTAAAAATGTATGTGTGTGTGTTGGTGTACGTGGGTGTAAGTGAATGTATATAATGCATGTGTTCTTCGGGCCTTAAGTCCGCCTTTGTACTTTGTGCAATAAAGTTTTTTTAAATAAATAAATAAAATATTGAAAATCTTCTAAAATTAAAACGTCTGTGTATGAACGTGTTAGATATTGGGTTATAGCGATGTTTAAAAACATTGATATAACCTAACTGTCATTGCCATTGGTTGTTTATAAAGCCATTAAAGAGGATTAAAATATCAATTGGAAAAAATACAACGCCTTTTATTTGCAGTTATCGTTAGTGTCATTATTAGGTAGTTTAGATCTCAAATAGATATCACACTACTATGACTTTCTATTAGGTATCTAGCACTAGTTTAGCATCCTGACCAATGCTAATGCAATTTAGTTATATATCTCTCTCTGGTCCAAATATCTATCAAACGCATGTCGCGCAAATGTATAATGGAAACACCCCTAAGTTTAGCAGCGAAACAATGAATAGCCCTTTACAACCCTATTAGCTTTGCAAAAAGAAACTTGATCGTAAAGTGTTGGGCTAGGTTCCATTATGTCCTAGTTTTATTGTATACCCTAGCTTATTTTACGGCTATTTGGCTTGGCAATTAGATTTGTTTAACATAAGTTACAACACGGAGGTCTCGATAGGATATACGACTATTATTCTGTCTTGTAAAAGTAAAAAGTATCATCACGACCGTATCTCTTCCATGTCAGCAACCACGCTTTTTTAAAAATCAGATACACATTTAGTTAACTTTACTATCACTTCATTCAAGTGACAATCTCGTCGATGTCTCTAGTGTACCTACTAAACTCAAGAAATATCCTTTATTAATTAATATTTTTTAAAGTAAGAAATTTATTGCGCGCGCTTGGTTGGGGACCTATTTCGTTGAACGTACGTCCGTACGTCAGAACAGCGCTCAAGGAGAAACAGCGCGGCGGGGAAGGGGAAGAGATACATTACATTTATACAATTTTAAAATCATTTACATTTATCATACCATGCCATCATACCATGCATTCATTTAATCTCCATATTCCTACCAACTACGAAATCAATAACCTGCAAGTTTAGTTCTTACTTTTGCGGTACGTCCTGTGACGCACCCGTTTTTTTTTGTGTCCGACCAGTCGGTCCGTACCTCCGAGTCTAATTCCATGGACTTAACTGCTAGACCACGGAGGCAGTTTACAATCGTGATTTGTTGTAAAATACTGCTTTTTTTAGAAATAGTTTCGCCTACCAACAAGTAGGCGTGTAGCCACATGTCATACTAACGAAAAGATTAACAAAACATTCTTTAAGCTTCTTTTCCGACGTACTCCTAACTTTCACAATATCTCCGAGTCTATCCTGCGCCATAGAAAAGACATCATTGGAAGCGCGTGGTATAATATTTTTCTTTGAAAGCGAAGGGAGGTGGTCAAAGTCGATAAATCTGTACGCTATTGATAGTTACAAGTGTTTGACTTATATGTAGACCGGGCTTTTAGATAATGTTTTTGCAAACGCGATGGTTACATCTTCATCCGATCCCGTCTTACCTATGCTGCACAAGCCTAGGACCAACTTATGGCAAGATGACAAGATCGAAAGTCAGCAGATCAGCAACATATCTTCCAAAAGTGGTCCCCGTGAGCCGTGGTCCGTGCGTAATTCCGTCATATCTCGAGATCTACTATTAAGGATTTTGTCTCCAGAATATCGCTCCATCTTGCGCACGGCCCCCTAACGGCAGACCACTTCCAAGATAAGTGCTCCTGGAGGAGAGCTCAAGTAGTCGAATCTGGGTTCGCGCCCAGCACAAAAAGTCCACAAAGTACCGGCGGTTGGTTGTTTGTTGAGATCCTGCCGGGGAAAACGGAGGAATCCCCAACCCTGCCTGGGCGTTAAGCTGTGTGTCTCCGGTTTCACTAATACCATCGTCTAGAATAGAAAGTGTCATTAAAAATTTACATCATACCCTTGCCATCCCGTCTGGCCAGGTGGCGAATGTTGTACAATAACTCCAGAAAATTCCTGAAAGCCCATCTCAATAGTGGATATCTAGGACTCTGTGTTTTAGGGGCTGTAATGAATGAATGAAACAAAACATAAGCTTGATCTCAGCTATGATCGCCAATAAGTTATTTTGATACCCCGTCATTAATATTAAGTCATTGTTACAAGCGCATTACTTTCAACTCTGTGCCCGTCCCGAGCTATAAGACTGACAAAATGGCTTATAAAAGTGTATGTGTGTACCATATGAATTTATTCTCTTATCATTTTGCTGGCCTTACCAAAGGTACTGATAGCAAAAAAGAGAAGTCAGTAAATTTACTTAGTACTTTAGGGCTCGTAATTCAATTCTCACATAAGATTTAATAATAATAATAAAATTGCCTTATTGCACCAAATTAAAAATAAACTAAAATTAATGTGAACAGGAGAGCTTTATGCCGTGCACCAGCTAACCTTTGGGAACATGTGACAGATAGAGTGTCAAACAAAATTAAACAATAACAGTTGGTACTTTAACGGGTACATGTAGGTTACAGAGTTTTCATTCATTTCAATATACGACAATGATGATTGATGGGTTTTTGTTTTAAATGAAGAAAAAAGAAGATCGGGGGAGCTCGGACCGAGAGGTAGAAAGAGCGAGTATTTTTATAAAGATTAGGTAGGTTACAGAGTTTTATTGGCATTTCAAGAAAGAATAGTATTGTCAATATACGACAATGACAGGGTTGATGGGTTTTTGTTTCAAATGAAGAAAAAAAAGAAGATCGGGGGAGCTCGGACCGAGAGGTCGAAAGAGCGAGTATTTTTATAAAGATTAGGATTAAAATAATTATTAGTTAATGTCTACCGCGTAATAGTGTCCCACGTAGATAAGTGTTTAATTTTCTACAGATGTAATTATTTCTAAAATATAAAGTATAAAAAATGTTTTATGCATTTTTAATAAAAAAAAGGAGTTCCGTAGAATCCTCTCCGTAACAATTAAAAGCAACTACATCCAACCGCAGCCGTTGGATAATCAAGTAACTGCAAAGGGCAGGTTACAGTACCTATTAATACTACATATAATACAAATCAAGCATATGATAATCATCATCACATTTAATTATATGTATTGTTATATGGAGAGAGCTATGCTCGGTATTACTCTGATGGATAAAGTCCGAAACGTGGAAATCCGTCGGACAACCAATGTTACCGATATAGCCTTCAAAATTAGTAAGCTGAAGTGGCAATGGGCTGGACACGTCTGTCGCAAAACCGATGGGCGATGGAGTAGACGGGTTCTGGAGTGGAGACCAGATGGGAAGACGGAGAGTGGGACGACCCCCAGCTAGATGGACGGACGAAGGGTTGGATGAGGGTGGCAGGAGATCGTGTGAAGTGGCGAGCCTTGGGGGAGGCCTATATCCAGTAGTGGAGAGGACACAGGCTGATGATGAATGTGAAAATGAAATCTGTGATGTAATGTGAAGATCTGAGCACAACATGTGAATCTATGGCCACCTGAAGGTTTTTACGAATAATCAAAATGATTTGTCTGGCTGTACCTATTAAAAGAAATGTTTGTCAGCCTTAAGGACAATTTCCACATACCTACGTACGATTAATCAGCCTTGAACTTGATTTGTATTGAATAGAATTTCTAAGACTACCCCCATTAGGGGAAGAAAATTTATTGACTGTTCTTAGAACTTTTGATTATTAATGTGTTTTCTTTATTTAACTTAATGTAAGTAAAAAAATGGAATAAATAGACGATGTTAAATTTAGGAATTGAGGTAAACTTTTCCAGGGAAACCTGTGACATTCAAAAAGACAAATTCTAAAAGCTAGCTGAATAACAATCATTATACTCACTCAAATTATAATCATACTAAATAGCATTTATTTAAATAACAATTAAAACTAAATTTAAATGTATACAAAAAAACATAGTAAATTAAAATAGTAAACCAAATTATTAACAAAACCACGCTTTTTAATTTTATTTCTATTCAGCGGATTCACATTAAACTGCCTCCGTGGTCTAGCGGTTTGGTCCGTGGATTTAGACTCGGAGATACCGGGTTCGATTCCTGGTCGGGACATAAAAATAATAATTAATGTGTATAAATACATTTAATTAATATTTAATTTATTTGTGATATTTCTCGAGTTTAGTACGCGTGAGACATCGTCGAGCCTTCCATGCACTTGTCATGATTGGCCTATAGTAAAGTTGGCTAAATGTGAATCCGCTTATTTATAAGCGTGGTTTCTGACCACCCCGAAAGGGAAACGGTCGTGATGATACTTTTTTATTTTTATATAACCTGTTTAAAATAATATTATAAAAAATAGGTTGTTTTTTACTCAAACCCACATACACAACACAACACACAGTTTATAAATATTATTTATATATATATATATAAATTTATATTTACAAAATATAAAATAAAATTATTATTAATACTAAGGATAAGGATATAAGTCCCGTCCGCGTGGAATGGTGGCAAGAACGCTGGCTGCATTTCACCGCTGAATTGCAATACTGATTCTTTGGGCGAAGAAAGAGCCAGCCCTCTTGTTACCGCAGGAGACGACAAGACGCGGTGTTATGACTTTTAAAAACATTTTTTCACTTGGACTCCATGGGCCCAGAGTTTCTACAGCAAACGGCACAAATATGTAATCTTTTATGTATAAATGTTTATATACAGCAAAGCACGGCTGGAAGAAAACACGATTATAAAAACGTAAGTCCATCGAACCCACAATCCATCAATATGGGGTGTGTTAAAAATCGACAGGCGGAAAGGAGGATCCCTTATCGGTTGGACCACGCTGACTCAGCGACCCTATTGCGTATCTCATAGAAAATCGACCGATCGAGTTTTTACCCTATTCTTTGCGTCTTATATACAGTAAAGCATTTTCAAACTCTATTTGCAACGAGCAATATATCGCTTGGAGCTGTCAGATAGCATATTGGTATTGCAATACGTAATTGCCCAGCTTGGGTCCTTTCTTCATGCAAGTAGTGACCCTATTGTGACAAAAATTCTTGGATATCAATCACTTTTTTATGGACAACTTTTGGGTCACATAAACACGCATGATAAACTATATAAAAGTGTTATTATACTTAGCTAGAATTGTTTAACGATTTTCATTTACGCATATTTGTCTGCCTACTACTGGGCCATAAAAGTGTGAATCACATCGTTGTCCATGTGGATAAGATGTCGATGAGCTTGGTCACCACGGGCTGTCGAGTTCCAAAACTGCAATATTGTAATGTTCGAACATTGTCGTGTACCGTAACTGTCTGTGTACAATTTATTCGAAGACAAAAGATAAACGGATTAAAAAATTTGTAGGTACTAAATTTTAAATAAAAAAACTATCATAACGACCGTTTCCCTTCCGGGGTGGTCAGAAACCACGCTTATAAAGAAGCGGATTCACTTTACTATAGGCCACTCATGATTCCAAACTTGAGAAATATCACAAAAAAAAAAAATTAATTAATTAAATTTTAATAAATATTATTGTGTCCCGACCAGGAATCGAACCCGGTATCTCAGAGTCTAAATCCAAGGACTTGACCGCTAGACCACAGAGGCAAAATTGTAAAATAAATTAAAAAACTACTCGTATAAATATTAATTCATAATTTGATTTGATTTAGCATTCTGACAAGAACACTTGCAGCATTTTGTCGCTGTTTAGACCTGTGCCTAAAGTCGAGAACACATTACTTTATTATTTGCAACTAGTCTAGAGCTCCTTTAAAAACGTAGTTTAATATACTACCACTTACAAAATAACTCATGGTGTAGTTTCTTATCACTATTCTAGTATTTTATAAAATCTGTGGTTGTCACAGTATCAAAGTAAAATAGAATCTGAAAACGCCGAAAAACAGAGCGTACAGGTAACATGCCTTTTGTCTGACAAGTTAATAAAAAGACGGCAAAGTTCAAAGGGAAACGACCCTTCAGGGTGTAATTTATGCGTACAAAAATGAACTAAATCGGACACGTTCAACTTTTATTGTACAGAAAATTTATACAAGAGCATATTTTGTGAATTTCCCAACTTGTCTTTGTCATATTTTTGAATATTAATCAGGCGAGGGTTACAAACGCCGTGTGCGGTGCTTTTCATATTAAGGGTCTATACTAGAGGCTCGATTACAAGATTCTATCGTTCAGCAAGAAACAATCACGATCGGCGTACGCTTTAAATTGTCTTGTTTAAAGTCAATTGGTTACGAGTGGGATGCGACATGTGTAGATCTCCTATCCAGGCAACCTCGTCCTGCTGAGAACCTTAAGCTGCGCAAATACGCCAACCTCGGTACAGGTTACGAGTTTGCGCCGTTTGGGGTCGAGATGATGAGCCCATGGGTACACTCAGCCAAGCGTCTGGCCAAGGAGTTGTCTAAATAGCTCACGGAAAAGTCTGGATACAGGAAAGCTGGCATATATTTCTGCCAACATATAGCCTTGCTATATAGAGGGGAAATGTTGCCAGTCTTCTTGAGACTGTCTCTGAAGGGTCGTCTCTATAGGACTTTTTATTTATTTAATTATATAAAAATAAACATCTTATAGATTCAAAACCTTTAACAGTTCTTAGTGAAATACCCGTACTTCATATTTCATACACTATTTCATATTTTGGTAAAAAATAAATTTAACAAATAACCTAGCTTGGAACAATTTCTTTAAATTTAGTAAAATGATTCTAGTATACCCTAAGCGTGCCTTAAGACCGTAATTCAAACCATCTTTAAGAAGGACAACCTATATACATATAATATATTCTGTAGCTTGAAAGTAAAAAAAAATGCCTAATTACGAAGTAAAAACCTAAATAAAGAATCCTAAAATTCTAGCATAATTATGGATTTGAATGAATTTAAATAAAGCATGAAGCGGGAGCCGCGGCGAAAAATGCGGAGTCCAGCAAGCGGCGCAAGTATGTAAGTATATTAAAAGATTACATATTTGTGCCGTTTGCTTAAAAAAGATTTTAAAAGACATAACACCGCGTCTTGTCGTCTCCTCCGGTGACAAGAGGGCTGGCTCTTTCTTCGCCCAGAGAATCAGTATTGCAATTCAGCGGGGAAATGCAGCCAGCGTTCTAGCCACCATTCCACGCGGACGGGACTTATATCCCTATCCTTAATATTAATATTAAATTTATTTTATATGTTGTAAATATTTTTTTCGAATAAATGTTATATTTAAATAATAATATTGCTAAACTATCGCTTCAATTGTAGGCAGTCGATAAAGCTATAAACAGTAGGTATTTTGTACAATAAAAGCAAATAAATCAGATAAGAAAATACACAGAGAAATCCGCAGGTTCAACAAAAGGGGCACAAACAACATTATTGTCAAATTTGAAGAGTGTTCCTGGCTTATTGAAATGTTAAAGCAATGTAAATTTATTCAATTGATTTCAGCTAAGTTTGTTGTGGTATTTTAGTGGGAATATCTTATGCAATTATTTACTTAGGACGCTTTAATTCAAATGCTTAATTATTAGACTAACTTAACAAGGAAATTAATATATTTTAAATACACAAACTGATCGCAATCAACCCAATTCCAATACAACCCCTAGAACACACTAGTCCTAGACCTACACTGCTATCGGTGCGCTTCCAAAATATATTACTCGAGATTTTTTGTAGAGGCAGATTACTTGAATATATATCTGATACAAAAATCGCCAGGCAAAGTTTTCGCGTCGTAATCAAATAGCTACCAACACACACTAATTGACATATAGCGCTCAAACTTCACACGAATTTCAACACAGATTGTAGTAATCTAGAAAAAGATATTTTTTTCTGTACCAGTCGGAGTCAAATTTGATTGGACCTTGTATTTATCTGAGACATTTGTATATTGAGCTTCCAAGACGGCATTAAGCGAATCATACAGTATTTGGTTGGGTAGGGAGAGGAGTAGAATGGTGGATGGTGAGCGTATTATCGCGCAATAAAATAAAAAATGGAGGCCTCCTTCTCTTAAACTAGCCTATTGTCGGTCTCAAGCCCGATACACCATTCTTCTCATCTCTTACCCACACACGATGGACTCGGCACCCGCACGGTGAATCCATGGAATGCTTAGAAATTTGTCTTCTTCTTTCTAGACTTACAATACTACCGTTCCCGTGACTCGGAGAGCATGTTAAGGATCCCGGTTTCACTACGACCTACTTGTAGAGTCGTTAATTAATTGTCATTAAAATTGATATCAGACCTTCGCCAACCTATCTGGCCAGACAGCGTGGCAAGTGTAGGCCAAATTCACCAGAAAAAAACTGGCCCATCTCCAGCGGTGAAGTGATAATGATGATGACATAAATAAACAAAAAACGTAATAGAAAAAAAGTTAAATGTTTAAATGAATGTAAAAAAAAACAGAAACAAAAATAAATATTCAAATATACAAGGTATGATCAAATTTGACCCAGACTTTTTAAAAAAAATAGATTTTTTCGTCGGTTTAAACTACGATTAAAATAATAATTTTTAAAATTGTGATATTCGCTTCGTAATTGATAGTTGCCATTTTGTTATTTCAATAATTTAAAAACTAACGCATGTTAATTTATGTTATTTGATGGTCACTTAAATATGGTAACTTAGAATATTAACGCCTTGAACGTTAGTTCCATACTTACTTTTTACTTTGAGGCAAAATAATAGTTATAAGTTATAAGCCACTAGTATAATAGAAGATATATTGTGTTTTTCCGATGCATTGTGAAACCTATTAATTGTGAAAACCGTCATAATTAAATAAAAACCCCTATAGGAGTGTTAGCACGATGATTAAATCTTAAGAATGACTCGGGTCGTTTAGTAACTGAGTTGTTATGGCTTGGTTTTACTTGCCTCACCTATGGTGCGCGTACTGGTTTCTAGGTATTATTATTTTAAGCATACAAAGTCCAGAATTGTTATTTGCTTGCATATGATACATAGTTGCTTATGATGTGGAAACCGCAATGCCATATGCGCCGGGTGTGGGTATTGCTTCCATCTGGGACTTGCATATTGCATAGGAACACGGGAAATTATGACGTAGTCTCCACAGACAGGAACCCTACGGAATGCGGTCAAAATGGGTCCAAACTCGGATGGCTTGAACATCTAAATATCTGCTTGAATAAATTGACAAGTCCTATATGTGAAAACCTTTAATAGTTTTTAGAATATTTATTCTATTAAATGTTTTTTTTTTGGCAACATTAAACATTGCTGTCCGATATTTTAAATATTTTTTTGTCTGAATTACTACACGCTCCAGCACTTTTAAACCTACAAGTCTCTGTCTCTTTCATATTATGAATAATCAAGTATCTCAAAAAATATTTTTAATTTTGGAACAAAAACTGATTTGAATGGGTTTGACAATTTCTATTGTTTAAAAAAGTGTTATTTAACTAAAATAAGTAAGTTAAGTATTTTATGGAGTTAATAATGTTATAAAATAAGTCCTCCGCCGCGTCTGTCCGTCTGTCTGTTCACGATAAACTCAAAAACTACTGCTGTTTTCACTAATGCATAGAGTGGTTCTCGAATAATTTGTTAAGTTTTTGTAAACATTAACGATATTTGTTGGAGGTGTCGGAAAAAATAAGCTGTCTGGCAACTTTCAACGAAAACACTGCCTAAACCCTTTGAGATATAACAAAATAATGTATGGTGGAATTGTATATCTTATATAGGTCTACAGAAAAGTCCTGGTTGGCATGTGTCTATCTCTTAAGGATAACATACTTTATTCATGTTAATATTATGTTTTTTCGAAGTCAGACCACATGACGTCAGAACACGACATGTGACCCCACTGCTACTTGAAGGTTATTTTTGTAGACCAATATATTACACAGGCACAGCCGGGTAAATTAGCTAGTAAATAATAAGCAAATAAGAACTACAAGATTAAATAATATTATTATTATATAATAACACGATTTATGATTAAAGTTCTATTATCTATGAATTTATTCGAAGTTAATTAGTACATTAAATAAAAATTAAAAGCGACCTAAATAATAAAATTAAAAATAAACTAAACTATAAATAAAAAATCTCCTCACGTCCCATCCGAGATAGTCCCAAGGAGACTGGCAACATTTCCCCTCTGTATAGCGAGACTAATACGTTGGCAGAAATAATTGCCAGCCTTCCTGTCTCCAGACCTTTCTTTCAGCCGCTTTGACAACTCCTTGGCCAAGCGCCTCGCTGACGGTTCCCATGGGCCCATCGTCTCGACCCCAAACGGCGCAAATTCGTAACCGATACCAAGGTTGGCGTATTTGCGCAATTTGAGGTTCTCCGCAGAAAACGCCGCACTTCCCGCGCCTGACGAGGTCGCCTGGATGAGAGATGGAGCTAATGTGTCTACACACGTCGCATCCACAGTGATAAATATTCTGGTGGCGGGTATAATTTTAATTGCTTCTACTCTGTTGCTATCTTCTATGTTCTTATGTTGCCTGTCTCTGTCCTTTCTCTTTGAATAAATAAATCCCACAACAGAGACCCGCCAAGTTTCCACGGCCCAACAGTCATTCCGTCGGGTCTCTTGCCATCGCTCCGCACAATCCCACATGGTTCTAAGATTGCGGGTACTCCAGCAGTGACAAGAGCGGTAACACGATTCATAGATGTTACAAGGTACGTCGCGATGTATCTTAAGTTTGATAGTTCTATGCTTTCGGTTGTTATCTTTTAATGTAACATAGTTATTATTACATTATTATCCTAGTGTTTAGACATAAGTTAATAATGATTAGCATTTGTTTTGTAAAGTAGGTGGCGTTGTGTACGAACGTAGTCGCGTGCTGATTTCTGATTGGTTCAATGACGACTATTTACGAGTCGCTTAGAGAATGTCGCGAATCATATCGCGGCAGATTACAAGAAAACAGCAGACGAGTCGGTCGTTGCGCGCCTTTAAAATAGTGAAGATTGAAACTAATTATTGGCAATGGAAATAAATCATAGAACATTGAAGACTTGTTTAATTTGACAAATTAGTCCCAACACGTTTAACAGCTGAAAGTAAATTAGGTGAAGTAATTGTGTGGACAAGCCGTTGAGGAAACGTTTAAGAATACAAGTGTTACTTACTAGTAAATCGAACGTACGTGTATATCGAACAAGATTTATTTAACCCGATTTTAAATTCTTTTGAATTGAAACCCACCATAATAAACCTTTAAATAGAATTGATGTACATGAAAGTTTGCAAGTTTAAACTTTTGCCATTTGTCATTTTACAATCAAAATAAAATTTGAACGGTTATCACGCAATGTGCCTCCGTGGTCTAGCGGTTAAGATCGTAAACTTAGACGCGTACCGGGTTCGATTTCAAGTCGACGCAAGAAATACCATTTATTTATTTGAGACATTTATTGAACGGAATATCTTAAAAAACAAAATGCATCTTAATCTCCTTTCTTTGACATATAGGTATTATTATTTATTTTAAATATGCATGTATTTTATCAATTATTTATACACATTATATATTTATTATCATCGTAGATGTTTAAACCATATATTTATTGATTTTACTTATTATAATATTTTGATTTTTTTGTGTTATTTTTTCTTACTCTGCACCCATAATATTCTTCTCTCACTCTCCCAAAGGTTAGCTGGTAGAGAATACCTTTATGGTATTATGCTCGCCTATGTACATGTTTTTATATTGTGTTATATATGTTGTGTGCAATAAATAATTTTATTATTATTATTATAATATTACAGATGTGAAAAGGATGCATGGTAAAGGAGGAGACGGCCAGGTTGAAGTTCCTCCAGATTGCGAGGACTCTCCCTAGCATAGCTTATAACTGAGCGCAATTAATTAATGGGCCAATATTAAAGTTTCCAAGATGGGACAATATATAGTGTCTGTTAATCCGCTCCTCAAAAAAAGTGTGATTTTTGACCTCGTGTCGTAATGATACTTTGCAAACAGTTTTGTACCAAACGGAGCAATCTATATCATTTAATAATTTTATGGTCGCAAAAGTGATTTCAATTGTAAAAGAATCTGCTGAAATGCTACGAAAATGAAATAAAACTCAAATAAAAAGAGCAATGCTCCGAGGAACATTTTATAGGTTTTCGAATGCCACTGTGTTTTTATTATTCATTTCTTGAACCATTCTTTGCATTGAAATGACGTTTGAGACGTTCTCTTTTTTCCATTCCATTCAACATTTTGTTAAAAAATGGTTTCATAATTTATAGTGTTGCCTAAAGCAATACCAACACCATGATTTGGCCAGTACACTTTCCCAATGATTTTGAAGTTGCAACCCCATGGTGACCTTTAAAATAGCGGAAAACACAATTTTAACGAGTCTGCCCACTACATCGTATCATACCATGACCGTGCTATGAACGTATCAAGCACGGAAGGCAATACAATACGGCTTGCTTTGCCCACTTATTTCGGTCTATCCATAATTTAATTTAATCTTTTTATTTATTATTTTAATAATATTGTAAAAAATTTACAATATCCGAGAGTTACATGTGAACCATATGGAAATAAATATTTTGAATTTGAATTTGAATATGGTGTCCGTATGCAACCCGTATGTTGCCCACCCGTAATTTGTATGACGTAAAATTGATAGGAAGCCGTTTCATTCTCGCATGTGTATCGGTAATGGCTGGACGTCTGGGGAGTGCTATCAAGTTTTAAAATAATAAAATAGGTATGGCTATTAAAAGATTAACTGTTAGACAACTAGCAATGATTGCCATAATACTGGATGAGGAAGAAGAAGAGAATCAAAAAACCACTCGACGCTACTGGATTCACGATACTCTAAAAGAACGAAAAACTGAAGGAGAATATTGGACGTTGTACAGGCACTTAGTTGAAGATAAAGAAAAGTTTTTTCACTATTTCCGAATGTCTACATACCAATTTAATAGGAAGAGCGTATCGGCAGCGGCAAAATATTCTCGCGACAATTATTAACGCTCCGTGCATGGCACGCGACGGTACGGGTCGGTGACGGAACGGTCTAGTGGACGTAGTGTCATGCTTTTCTATACAAAGAATTTTTTTGTTGCCTGTCACGTTCCTATTACGGTCACGGTATGATACAGTGTAGTGGGCAGACTCCTTAATCGAAAAAACTCGAACTAAAAGCGACAGAATCCACTATTTTGACAATCTAATGTATGCACTTAAGTAATAGAATACGTCTGCAGTATCCACTCTGTGTTATGTTTCATCTCTTTGCATGTAAGCAACCAATCAGGGATTTGGTAATTGGTCAGTATTTAGTGAAGAGCTGTCTATGTCAAGATATCCGTGAACAATTGACGAGGGTCGATAGCGCTTCAGGGGGCTCCCAGTTAGTTGCCAACAAACCTAAGTGTTGATACATGGAATATACATAGCCAGACTGCATCAATGTTGATGTTTATTTTTCTGTAAATCAAGTCCAAGTCAAAAAATAAATTTACTGACTGTTCCTTCTATCTATACTTGAATGCTGTTTATTTATAAAAAGCCACCCAGAACTTTTTAAAACTTTCGGGGATGATTGAAAATTGCCAATTTAAAACCCTAGTTATCCTAGTAGAGTTCCAAAATTGATTGCCGCCGTGGTCTAGCGGTTAAGGCTGTAGATTGTAGAAGACCCGGAGGTGTTGGGTTCGATACCTAATCAACACAAAAAAATAATCATTTCTCGAATCTAGTACGCTAGAGACATCGTCGAACTTGCCACTTGTAATGATGAACCTATAGTAGAGTTAGCTAAATGTGAACTCGTTCCTTTTAAAAGCGGGGTTTCTGACGATCCCGCAAGGAATACTGTCGTGATGAGGATACTATATTATCCAATTGCAACAAAGATATTTAGTAATTCCAGTTACGATAAGGGAGTTGTTATTTATATGGGACTAAATAAATATTTGTATGCTAGAAATAGCGACGCATGAGATATAATTACGAGTATATATAACAATTTTCATCCCTTTACCTACCATGTTTATGTTTTTTTATTTTTATTAATTTAATTTAATTTCATCTCATTTAAGTAAGTAGTCTCATTTCGTCTCATTTCATCTCATATTACTCATTTCATCTCATTTCTTCTCATTAAATCTCATTTTATCTCATTTCATTTCATTTTAATAAAAAAGTATAAATTGATAGATAAATAAAAGAAAAAAGACCATTTTTAATATTATTGGTTTAAATAAATATAAATTCCTAATAAAAAAAACTGCCTCCGTGGTCTAGCGGTTAAGTCCGTGGATTTAGACTCGGAGGTACCGGGTTCGATTCCTGGTCGGGACACAAACATATTTATTAATGTAAATAAATACATTTAATTAATATATAATTTATTAGTGATATATCTCGAGTTTGGTACGCTGGAGACATCGACGAGCCTTGCCTATAGTATTGGCTAAATGTGAATCCGCTTATTTATAAGCGTGGTTTCTGACCACCCCGAAAGGGAAACGGTCGTGAAGATACTTTACTCTTCTAATTCACTGCAAGGGCCATCGTATGTGGGAGAGAGAAGGCTAGTGTTTATAGTAAGTTTTAATAGTCCCTTTTTATTACGTAAAAGCACTCCCATCACCATCATTGAGTAAAAACTTATGTCGGTATTTATTCTGAAGGTCAGCAATGATATTTCCATTCCGTTTTCATCTGCCTTTGGTATTTTTTGTAACAATCACGCACCTAGTTAGCAGTGTTTGTCGTGTCAATCTCGACACCTCGTTAGTCCGAATACTGCCGATTGTGTACACTACTCCATGTTTTGACATCCAATTACCAAATAATTGTCATTAAGAGCCAGGGTTATGTATGTATGCCAAAATTGGGGGTTTTTTCCGCATTATTTTATACAATACCAGCTATTTAACTGCGCTATGTACTATAGTGTTAAGCGAAAAAAACCTTACGATCACACTTATAATGCGAAAGTTGTGGGTAAAAGAAGCCCTGGCAGACCAAGACTTGCCTATCATGATCAAATAAATAAAACATTAGCTGAAGGTGAATTAAAAAGCCATCGAAACAAGAGGGCATGTATGAAGAGGTTGATGAATGTAGAAGAAGCGAAAGAGGTATGTCGTGACCGTGACTAGTGGCGCTCAATTGTCTCTGCCTACCCCGCAAGGGATTTGGCGTGAAGATATGTATGTATGTATGTATGATCACACTTCATATTTATATTTTGATGGCTTGCCCGGGTACGGAGCATCGCCAACAGTATCCTTATAGTCTAAGATACGTCTAAAAGCGACCTTCACCGATCGGTTATCGGAATGAAATCCACTTTTTATACAATAAATTACGCTAACATAAGCAACGTTGCGTAACAAAATATATACAGGGTTTCTTTTTTTTATAAATAAAAATACTAGCTAAACATAAATAAAAGACATTTAAAATTTAAATCTTACTTTATGTACTATAATATTAATAAATTACACAAAATAGATAAACTTAGCTGTAAAATATTAAAAATAAAAATAACGAACCTGTTTTTCACCTTCAACTATGATCAAACAGAAAACCTAATAAACACTTGTAATACAAACTTTATATAATAAATAAATAATTCAATAGAATAATAATAAAATATTCCTTATACAAACCCCTTAAGTACTTGGATAATATTTTTCCGTATCTATTTTATTTTTTTAAATGAATATATTTATTAATGTTTATATATCTATAATATAATATTTAATTATTTATTATATAAGGTATATGTATGTATCTAAATATATTATATTTATCTATCTATTTATTATTCCACACAACACTGACACAATTCGTATAAAAAGAGCGGGGCACCCTGAGACACAGGCATCACGCTAAGTTTAGGGGCCTTCGTAAAATGTAAAAAAGTACTATGAAAAATAAACGTTTATTTTATATTATTCTATTTATTATATAATCACAGCCCCTAGAACACAGTGTCCTAGACATTCACTATTGGATATAGGCCTCCCAGAATTTTTTGGAGAATTTGGCCAACACTCTCCAAGCGAATATCGCTTATAAGGATACAATTTTGGGAAATAATGTCAAACGCCAAACTAAAGGAAACTACAGGAATCGAACCAAATTTCGGGTTTATTACCGGCTAGCATATTAGTTTCGTTAATATCTAATAACGGTGGATGCGAAGATGAAATCAAGCGTCGAATGGCAGTTACAAGATCTGCTATGGACATGCTGAAGAAGATATGGAGGAACCGAAACGTTACCAAAGCCACTAAAATCCGGCTGGTTAGAGCTCTTGTGTTCCCTATTTTTCTATATGCTGCGGAGACGTGGACCCTACGCGAAACAGAAAAAAAACGAATTAATGCTCTAGAGATGTGGTGTTGGCGGAGAATGCTGGGCGTATCATGGACGGAGTTCCGAACAAACAAATCCATACTGGAGGAACTGGGGATCAGACAGCGCCTTTCCTCGACTGTACAATTACGCATTTTCACTTTCTTCGGACACGTGTCAAGGCGTGGAGAAACATCAATCGAGCGCTTGGTAGTCCAGGGGAAAGTCGATGGCAAGAGGATGCGTGGTAGGTCTCCGATGAGATGGACCGATCAGGTGAAGGTTGCAATGGATCATCCCCTACATGAGTGCACTAGGAAAGCCAGGGTCCGAGAGGAGTGGCGACGGCTTCTTAAGCGTGCCACTAGCACTCCAATGCGACCACGACCACTCTGCCAAGAGTGTAGCGACTAAGAAGAAGAAGAACAAGAATATTAGTTTCGTTGTGTATACCAATCCCCCAGGGATTCCAGGGATTAATTCTGCTAAATTTTATCAAAATCGGTTTACTAATATGGCGTGATAGACGGACTAAGAGACAAACCAATTACATTACATACAAAGTTACAGTTCGACTGAACCAGTATCATCATGATCACGACCGTATCCCTTGCGGGGTAGTCAGAAACCAAGCTTCTGTAAGGAACGAGTTCACATTTAGCCAACTTTATATGACAAGTGGCAAGCTCGTCTATGTCTCTAGCGTATCAGACTCGAGAAAAGTCACAAATAAATTATTTATATTCTTTTTGTGATCCTTTAGTCGAAGCCTTTTTCAATTAATGCTTTACGGTCTTAAACGCTAGACCACTGAGGCTGTCAACGTTTATGACGTTACATCTGAGCACGGTAACCTGACGATTTAAAGAAAAAACTTTAATTTTGACCTTATTGGTGTATGAGAGAAGCCGGCTTAAACGAGCTTAATAAATATAATAACTTACTATTATCGGGTGTTCCAACAAGAGCGCCGGATTTAAATTTGTCGCCATTTTGTTAATACAAGTTCTACGGTGTTTTTTTTTAATAGTTGCACATACAGACCACGCTATTTTAGAATATGGAGAGAAGTATTCAAATCAACAACATTTAATTATTGTAAAACCATATTACAAAAATGGCGAAAATTTTGCGAAAACAGTTTAATTACAACATTTGAGACCACTTTACGCTTATGGATCAGAAAATCATTGTTCGTCGTCATCTCAACCGACAAGGTTACTCAAAAATATGGCCACAAACAAATCTGTGGCCGAGAATACAGGAATCATAATCGTGGTCAAGAATTAAACAGTTCTAGAATCACTATGCAACGCAACTTTGCACGCGTACAAGGTTTAATTGGTGCAAGAAATCAAGCCAAATTTAGCTTTAAACTTAAATCCGGCGCTCTCGTTAGGACAACCTATATAAGTAGATATACCAACCTCATAAGTGAATATCATTTCAAGCAGTACGTCTGAAATTCAGACATGAGTGAATGAGATGAATTTAAGCAGAGAATCTTGCATACTTTGTAGCAGATGTTTTTAAATATTCGCTCTAAAATTCTAGTATTAAAATGAAAAAATCCTAACTATATTTTTTGGAGAAATAAATAAGTAGTGCAGAAAAGGTTTTTTACTAAAATGTGCTGGTTAATAGTTTTGAGGCTGTCATGTAATGTTTTGGGTATTACTCCGGTCTACTGTAATATGGGTTATTTTTGTTACTTTTTCTAATTTGAGTTGGGATTTAAGCTCTATTGCAAAGTTTAGTTTATTATAATCCCATTTTTTACTGTCTCAATATCAAATTGCATCTAATAATTTCCAGTACAACTACTTTTAGAGGGTCGTGGTTGCCACGTTACCTAACCACCTAGCCGCAGCAAATTGGAACTTATTGCCACTTCAAAGTCTCGTCTAGCGGAATGCAATTATATATTATTTCCATCTGATTTGACTAGAACGCTTTCTGTGAGAAAACCACAGCTTAAAATGCAGTTATACGGGTGATTAAAGTAGGGCATTGGTCTTACTTATTCTATGTGGTACTTCTATATATATAGAAGTAAAAAGTAAAGTATCATCACGACCGTTTCCCTTTCAGGGTGGTCAGAAACCACGCTTATAAATAAGCGGATTCACATTTAGCCAATTTTACTATAGGCCAATCATGACAAGTGGCAAACTCGTCGATGTCTCCAGCGTACCAAACGCCTCCGTGGTCTAGCGGTTAAGTTCGTGGATTTAGACTCGGAGGTACCGGGTTCGATTCCTGGTCGGGACACAAAAATATTTATTAATGTAAATAAATACATTTAATTAATATTTAAATTATTTGTGATATTTCTCGAGTTTGGTACGCTGGAGACATCGACGAGCTTGCCATGATTGGCCTATAGTAAAGTTGGCTAAATGTGAATCCGTTTATTTATAAGCGTGGTTTCTGACTACACGAAAAGGGAAACGGTCGTGATGATACTTTCTATATATAGAAGTACCACAGCAAGTATATATATATCTTTTGATCCATACAGACCGTGTTGTTAAATATTAGTATATTTTTATTAGTATTAGCTGACCGTATATGAACATATACTTTCCAATGCAAATGATTTGATAATAGTTTTTTTAATCCAATTACAATAGATACAAACTATCCTATAAGCAAAGCTGAATGGCTCATAACAAAATAATAGCTAAAATAAATCAAATTAATCGTACACATTTAGCTGTAATTAGTTTTAAATTGTTTGGATGATTGCGAGCGCTACTATTAAATTAATTCCTATTAATTTAAAATGTTTTATTTGGTCATTCGAGCTGTTTAAACTCGGAATTAATCGTAAAGTTTACCTTTAAATTATCCTTTTTGTAGGAAATCAGACATTATACCAACAGTGTAAAGGTAAAAACGCTAAAGCGCCACTTGGTCGAAAATGAGTTAATACGAATCGATTCGATGCGGTTTTTTTTCTGCGTCGATTAGTCGTTGGTTTGGTGTCGATTAGAGCACTTTTATGGTGGTTTAGTTGTCCAATTTTTAAAGAAATTTAAAATGAAACGCCAAAATGTATCATCACGACCGTTTCCTTCCAGGGTAGTCAGAAATCACGCTATAAAGAAGCGGATTCACATTTAGCCAAATATAGGTGCGAAAATAAGAGACATGATTACGCAAGCCGAATACGTAGCGGATGCATAAGTTGAGTAGTCGATCGAGTTTGCTCAGTAGCTCTTCAGTACAATAAACATAAAGTATCACGAAGTTTACCTGCAAATTATTATTTATGTAGGAAATCAGAGGTTATATATTTTTAATAACTATGGTTCACAGGAACACAAAATATACTATAATAGGTACTACGTAAATTTATGACGGTAGATTTTGTCACTGGGTTTTGGTAGATCATACTAACAACATTTCTTCATCACATTATCTTAGCTACTGGAACATCGAGTCCTAGACCTACACTGCTGGAGATGGGCCTTCCAGAACATACTTTCGAAGCACGTTTTCGGGTTGGCGAGGTTCTGAATTTGACAATATTATATCGATTTCACAAGTTGGTATTAGTGGATCTGAGACCGACACGGCTTAACGTGCTCTCCGAGGGAAACGATAGTGAAGAACAAATGATACAATTTTCTTAGCATTCCATGGATTCACAGTGAGGGTGTTCTGCATTTGGGCTTGGGACCGACTATAGACTATATGTTTTTTATTGCGTAACAGAAGCTTAACCATTCATAATTTTGCTCCTCTCCCTACTTAATAAGGTTCCGTTAATGACGAAGCTTGTTCAACAAATGTATTGACGGCAGACCTGCCCAGGCCCAATTCTTTCAATAAGTATAATCTGTATAAAAAGTGTATTTATTATTGGAAAATAATTCTGTGAGGGTATTTCCACGCCAATTGGCGTTACTTACCAACTTACCAGACTTAGTGGATTAAGACCCGAGCCTTCCTGTTATTGAGGAATAAATCTAAACTAAAGTAAATACTGGTTCTTGAAAATAACAGTAATTAATCAAGGCGTAGCTGTTCTCGAGATTTTAAACAAATTTAGGTTAATGAATCGAAAAGCGGGTGCAAAATTAATCGGCTTTGTTTTACTAAATCCTATATTTCAGTTAAATTATATAATGTTATAATTACTCCTACACTTATTATAATTATTATTATTTTTAATTATGGTGTAGCATTTTTGTGTAAGTATGAGAGTGAGTGCATGTGTTTGTTTAAATGAGTGTGTATAATCACTACAAGTAAACAATGTATTCAACTTACATTTTTTTCGATACAGAACAATTATTATCAGGCAAATGAATAACGTGAATATTAAACTATCCGCTAAAAGAAGGACCTTAGCAAAAAATCTCCCACAATGCTTTTCCAGTTGTTTTATTTATTCCGTGGTATAACAGTCCAAATAGAAAATTAGATAAAAACATATATATTAGTAATACTCCGAGTACCGTGCTAAGTTAAAGTTATATCTCAGAAGCGTTTGCTTACTCTAATCAATTTTAAATGATCCTGCAAATCCGGAGTACCTCAAGGATAAATCTACTTAAATTTCTTCTTTTCTTGATCGGTCTCTTCGTTCGCCACACAACTCTGTCCTATCCATTCCTTCACATCATTCTGGTTCCATGTCTGACTCTTTCGCAGTTGTTACAGTAAATCTTCCAAACAATTTGCTAGTCAAAATTACAATAGATTGGTATACTCACATTACTTAAACAACTCCCAACAGCGTGTATAAGTGGATATTGTATGTAGTATAGTTATGTATGTATGTAAGTACTATTAGTATGTAGTATATATATTATTAATAAATATAGCTTTTTTTTATTTTTTTATTTATCGTTTTCAAGATACACAAAAATACATCAACAATATTATATAGCCATCCACAAAAACATTTAAGGTTTATCTGGTTACGGCGAGTCACTCACACCTGTATGAGAAATAATTGACTCATGTAAAACTTTTAAACTTATATTTATATTTGTTATTATCAATGTATGTTCTTTGGAGCTCGGCGGGCATATAATTAAGATATGCTGAGGTTACATAATTCAGCATTCTTGTACCATAAACATTATTTGCCACTGGAAGTTTAAACTGTTTTACGTAATTGAGAATCCTTAAATTACCCGAGCGCTTGTGTTTCGTTAGTTTTTGTGAGATATTAATTTCAGTGAGAATGGTATATTTAATTTATTTATTTATTTATTTATTTTTTCGTGTATACTAGTACGTTTCAATGTTTAAATAGATCATTATAGTATTTAATAATGATCAGTCTTAAATACGTCTTCGCACCTACTTCTCGATCTAAGTTATACTTTTCATTGTCCCAAAGGTTGGCTATCAGAGAATTTCTACGGAATTAAGCCCGCCCCTTGTACAATTATAAATAAATAAATAATTATACAAATATTTGTAAAAATAAATTGCTGTAGCTATATAATAAAAAAAAAATGGTTGGGAAAAACAATAACATAATTGAATCTTAATTTAAGTTCCAGCTTCAATATATTTTTTTATTTAGAATTATTTTAGAAATGGTATTTAATTTTTTTGGAAATATCATAAATCCCTTAAAGTTTAAATATCTCGAAAACAATTAAATTTCAGCCATACATATGGGGCTTTAATTTATTGCATTTTGGCTCCCGTGAAATTACCAGTATAAAAAAATATTTACCCTTTATAACTCATATCTTGTATACAACCTAACCTAGTAACCTAAGCGGATAATATAGGAGTTACAACGTTCATAAATTTCTCCGTAGCCTATAAATAATGTTAAATTGGCCACCCATGTCAAGTAGTATCAAATTGGCTGGCAAACATGTCAACAGAGTAAGTCCTTAAACCACGCTTTGTAGGAACATTCTAGACGCTATTGTTCGTGTAATTATACCCAACAGCGTAACAAATTACTTTAAAAATAGACTAGTGAATGATCCAACTGAAGCATTTAAAAAAAAATGTTATATATTCATATTATTTAAATAGCTCATAACAACTCATTTAGTTTATTTATTTTATTGTTATATGTAGTGTATGTATTAATGTTATGTAACCTAATGTATTTATAAAACGTTATGTGTATGTATTATTAGTATTTAGTTTATTATAGTATTTATTATTGTAGTTTAGATAATATTGCATATTTATTACGTAATCATATTTCTCTAATTGCCTACCTTACGTCTTTAATGTTCTACAGTGTCCCTAAGGTTGGCTGTCAGAGAATGTCTAGCGACATTAAATCCGCCCCTTGTATATATTGTGCAATAAAGTTTTAATAAATAAATAAATAACTTAATGCTAATACTTTTAAGGTAAAGGTAAACTTTTAGCATCCCTTTCGCTCAAGTTTTAAAAGTCTGACTCTACTTTTGAGAAATCTAGAATTGAAGAAATCACCAACTTAAGAGAAGAAGCTACAGAAAATAATTGTACATTAATAATAATTGTTGCGGCCTCGCATGGTAGCAGGTTTAATTCCCAGTAAAAACGCATCCAAAACGTTTGCGACTAAGGTCACGAGCTACGAGTCAATCGTTGCGCGCCTTTAAAATAGTAAAAATTGTAACTGAATATTTGTAGTGGAAATAAATCATAAAAAATAATCATACATACAATGTTGTTTTGTCATTTAGACCAGGCCACTGTGACCATATGTAACTTGAAGCTTTTAGTTTTAGTTTAGTTCATTCAATTGTTTGTTAATTCTGTTAATTATTTAGGTTTAAATTTTGCTAACTCACCCCAATCAATGTACAAATTTATATGTTCTTGGTGAGTACTTTTTATGGAATCTGGCTCACTTGTTGTTAATATCTGTTGTTAAATGCTTACTTTAGCCATGATCTCCGTTTGTATTCGAAATGTTAAAAAATAAAAAAATAAAATTAAAAACTTGGTTAATTTGACAAATTAGTTCCAACATTATTATAAATTAAACGACGATTTTTACCCGCAACACTAATTTATACAAAGTTTAAAATCAACAATCTCTATTCTAAACCTCGGGATCCCTCTTAACCGTGTACGAAGCACAAATAAGTCAATCTCGACTCCAGTTTGCATAGATTAAGGCACTCCATGTACCACCAGCCGTGACGTCACCCCACACTGGAATTAGTACTATAGTGTTGTACGCTCTACGCTTAAGGTTTAGAGAAATACAATACTAATTTTTAGCCGTAATAATAATAATAAAATTATTTATTACACATAATTTTTATTATTATTATTATAGTAAAAAGTAACGTAATAGGGTGATTGTGATTGGAAATAATAATAGTATAGATACAACATGAATAAAGATATAAATAAATACTTATGAGATTTATTATTAAATTATGTTTTTTTTTTTTTTTTTTTATTTTTTTTTTATTATGGTAACAAACAGTCATAATACAATTTATATAACAAACAATATACATATAATTAGACCTGGAGTACCAAAACTGTAAAAGAGAACTATACTTATTACATTTTCAAAATACAATTAAACCATAAAAGAAAGTAAAAGAAAGTAAAATTTATTCATTACAAAAACCACAGCTCATTACATAAATAAATACATAGGTATACCTTATAAGTAACACATTGGCCATACATGGCTTTAATTTATATAAATAGTACTTATTGGTGGAATTGAAACTAAACTAAACTAAAACTAGAAATCTAACTAAACTAAGCAAGTCGCAAAGAATACAAACGAAAACATAAGCCAATATTCATAATAATAATAATATGCGTGTACACAACAATAAAGTCACTCGTAAGAGGACAAAACACAGTAAATAGTTATGGATGCGCGAGTGCATGTGTGTTATGTTAGTGTACCTATGTGTTGTGTTAGTGTGTACGTGTTTGTGTGTGTATGGTAATGTAAGTTTGATATACTTATATATTGTGCGTATTATATGTGAAATTTACTTATAATAATAATGCAAACAAATACTTATATAAAATAGTAATAATAATAATACAATACACAATAAGTACATAAACAATTAAATAAACGTAAACATATACAATATTTACTACGTCAAAGAGTGAATTGGGTCATTTTATTTAAGGAAATGACTGTAGACCAAGTTTTTAAAGATGGAGATAGAAGGAGCTTGTCTGATTACCAGCGGAAGCTTATTCCACTGCCGAGCAGCCGAAACAGTGAAAGAATCTGAATATCTGCTTGAAGAGTGTCGAGGGATGGAAAGTTGGTTGGTAAACTTTATATAAAAGGAATCTATTAAGTAAGTGTGCTTTTAAAAATGTAGTCTAATCAACTTTGTAGAAAATTAAATTATTTTAAGAGGAGTTCCAGCAAAATATTTGCATCACTTACTGAAAGGGCCTAAGCAGGTCTGCGGGAGATACATTTATGGAACGAGCTTCCAAGACGGCATTAACGGAATCATACAGTATTTGGTTGGGTAGGGAGAGAAGTAGAATGGTGGATGGTGAGCGTATTATCGCGCAATAAAAAAAAAGGAGGCCTCCTTTTCTTAAACCAGCCTATTGTCGGTCGCAAACCCGAGACACCATTCTTCTCATCTCACACGATGGACCCGGCACCCGCACGGTGAATCCATGGAATGCTTAGAAATTTGTCTTCCTCTCTCTCTTTATGTCGGAAATAACAAAAAAAAAGCCTTTTGTATAAATGGATATATTATAATTCACACTTTATATGTTTTTTAGGGAAACTTGTTTGTTTTTATTATTAGAATCACATATTAGACTAAAGTACAGCTCTCCCAAAGTGATAATGCGCATAGAAATCTTCGTCACTGTTCGGCAACGGTCGTATTCCCCGAGCGTCGGAAGACGATATGTATATAGAGTGGTTAAGTGCATTTTCTTTATGCATAATTTAGTAGAATTATGTGTTTTGTGCTAAAAGAGATAAATATTGATTTATCAGTAACGAAATTTGATTCAAAGTAAATAGCGAGGAAAACCATACGATTGAGAATATGCTACAATCTTTGTTGGATTGATTTACTTCGAAAATTTTATAGTACTGTAGTGGCCTCCTTTAAATATAAAATCTCTGCCTGTGTCAGACAGACAAGCAATTGTCAAATAAACTATTTAAATAAGATAATTAAAGTTGAAATTAAATTCACCTTTGAAAACAAAACCAAGAAGGTTGTGTAATAGCAGCTCTATATAATTCCACACAGAGAGAACACATGCAGTCACCGCCAAAAAAACAAGAACAAAAAAACACTGCCCGAATTGTTTTCGATTGTATACTCATGATATTGACTTCTATTTCTTTGGAACAAGGTGCAAAATGCAAGTGCATTGTTTAGTGCTCTTACGATTCAATGATTCGGGTGTTTCCGGGAATACGACAATTAGCGAAGATCTGCATGCGCATTATTAATTTGGGAGTACTGTAAGTCCATACAAAAACACATGGTTTGTTGTTGTTTTGTTTCTATTTTAACTAATTTATTAATTTATCTTGCGCTGATTTGCGACAAAATGAAGTATCTGATAGCGTAGAATGTTTTTTTATTTTTCATTTTTATTTTGAAGGTTACATGTTCCGTGTATAGAAGACAGAAGAACTTTATTATTTAATGCAACAACTGAGCTAGTTCAGAACACTACCTAGAACTACAAACATCACTCGCGGTTTATGGTGCACTTCTTAACACGTCAAGCCAATCTCCATAATCCGCAGACACACCGCTATAAAAATGTAAATGCACGCGACAGTACAAACTCAACAAAAAGGACTACACGGGCTGACTGCTTTTAAAATACCCATTATCATTATTGTCGATACAGCATTGTCAGTGTAATAATTATCTGTTAGCAGTTACTTCTGAAATAGTAAAACTTAATAATTGACCAGGATAACGTCTGTCGGGATTGCAGGTTTATGTTATTTATTTTATTTGTTTATTCGAAGTAAGGTACAAATAACAGTTAACAAACAAAACAATTATTGAAATCATAGACAAATAATCCTGTCGGGTTTGCCAGCCTAAAAAAAATGTAGACAACATTGAATAATACAAACAAAATGGTAATAATATAAAATAAAAGTTAATAGTAAAAAAATATATAAAAAATGCAAATATTACAAGGCTAAACTTACGTTAGTGAGTTCGCTGCTTCTTCCCATCATAGACTATGCAGATATCTGCTATCCTGAAGTCACTGAAGAGCTACTGAACAAACTCGATCGTCTGCGTCTATTCGACTTGCGTAAGTATGATAATGTCATGTCGCAGAATTGATCATGTCCTGGTTTCCCTGTATGGTGTAGGTAACGTATTTAATAAAGGATTAATACCGTATTAATTTGTGTTCCAATTACTGCTTAATATGCATATTCAAAATGGGTTGAAGCCATACCAACAAAAAACATTACTAGTATATGGTGTATTACAAAATTACAAGAGTTATTCTCAACTTTTGGGTTTCCTTATACGATTGTATCAGACAATGGGCGACAGTTTGTTTCTAAAGATTTCGAATCCTACCTAGCTATATATTCATTGTCGTAGATGCATATTCAAAATGGGTTGAAGCCATACCAACAAAAAACATTACTAGTATATGGTGTATTACAAAATTACAAGAGTTATTCTCAACTTTTGGGTTTCCTTATACGATTGTATCAGACAATGGGCGACAGTTTGTTTCTAAAGATTTCGATTCCTACCTAGAAGTATAAGGAATCGGAAAGGTGAAGAATAAGAGACGACTGTATTACTCAAATTACTATTTTAATTATGATCTTTACACAATACAATACAAATTTAATATAGAATTCGTAGCCGAGCAAAAAAGAGGTCGCTCCGTTCAATACAACGTCTTTTATAGACTTTTTTAAACCCCACTATTCAATGTTCGCTGGTTGGCCGGCTGTCAGCCAATCAGCGATGACACTAGGTAAAACATCGTTTGTATTTTCTTATTTTAGTGTTTTTTTAGAAAATAACAACATTTAACAAGTACTGGATATTAACAATTACTTATTTTAAAGTATCTGTCAATTTGTAGAATGATTGTTTAGCTGAATTACTCTTTAATGTTCTAAAATCTTAAAATCATACGCTTTGCTAACAACATCGTTACATTTAAATTTATTACTTCAAGCCGCATTCCAATGAATCTTATCAGATAAATATTCCCATTACTACTCGCTTTAGTACTTTTGATCACCATAAGTCTGTCACTTTCTTGGACAGAATATTTATCTGACAAAATAACATTTCTTAAAATTTAGAACGCGATCTTAGTAACCTATAAATGGCAATGAAATATTGTAAACACATTTATAACTATATATGACATTTAACAAGCATGGTTACGAAAATAATACTTTCTTTAAATAACGTAACCTAACTACATACATTAACTATACATATATTATCAAATTCTAACATTCGGCCTTTCCTGACACAAGGTTTGTCCTCAAACCTATCCTTGTTGCTCAAGTCGATTCATTTAATATAAGTATTTTAAACGAACATTCAAATACACAACATATCTCATTTACCTATATTAACTTCATATATTCTATACCATTATAATAATAATGTATTTTCTACTCACAAAGACAAATATAATATACAGCTATCTACTTTTCAATAATATATCAACATTATTACATTCTCCTCAATAGAATATCCCAATTTCATCCAGCAACAGATACATTGCATATAATTATCAATAGTAATGAGATTGGACCATTCTTCATTCAACATTACTATCTTTTGTCAATACAATTTATCTGCCTCAATTCAATTTTAACCAGCAACAGACATATTGCATAGACACATTTACAGTAATGTGATTGGACCACTCTACATTCAACATTACGATATACCTGTCAATGCAAGACTCTGCCTTAAATTATTTTTACCCAGCAACAGACATATTACACAGACTTATACACTGTAATGTGATTGGACCACTCTACATTCAACATTACGATATACCTGTCAATGCAAGACTCTGCCTTAAATTATTTTTACCCAGCAACAGACATATTACACAGACTTATACACTGTAATGTGATTGGACCACTCTACATTCAACATTACGATATACCTGTCAATGCAAGACTCTGCCTTAAATTATTTTTATTTCAATATTATCCAGCAACAGACATATTATACAGACTTATACACTGTAATGTGATTGGACCACTCTACATTCAACATTACAATATACCTGTCAATGCAAGACTCTGCCTTAAATTATTTTTATTTTAATATTATCCAGCAACAGACATATTACATAGACCTATCTACAGCAATGTGAATGGACCACGCTACATTCAACATTACAATATACATGTCAATGCAATACTCTGCCTTAATTTACATACAACAATACATTTATAAACATTAAGCATATATATTTGTCAATGTGGTAGGTACCTCTACATTGTCATAAAAACAACATATCCACACAGTTTTAAGTCAGATTTCACTTTATATCGTAGACAGCAATACATTAACCGAGATTAAGCTGTAGAATTATAAACTATTAATCGATTATTATCTGTCAACAGTAAACAATATTATATATTTAGCAATGTGATACATCTTGCAATACTCTCATGACAACAACACAATTATTCTTTAAATTTTCAGTGCTGTATTTTATCAAACTTATTAATTCGAATCAAAATTGTTAATATTTTAATATATATATATATATATATATTTTTTTTAATGATTTGTACTATCGTTATCGCTGTTACTACTACTGCTACTATTACTATTGTCGCTATAAGTTGTGATCCAAGGTTTTATCCGATCTGCTGCCCAAACATTGCAGTAGTCTTTTTGTGATATTTTAGAGCCCAAGATGCTCGATACTTCATACCTATCATTCCCAAGAACTTGTGATATTTTAAATGGACCTGTAAATTTTGGTAAAAGTTTTTTACTCTTACCATCATTATTCGTAACTGGTTTTAAAATTTTAACTAAATCACCTATATTGTAAGTTTTAGCCTTAATTTTATTTTTATCGTATCTAGTTTTTTGATGTTGTTGATCTTTTGCGATGTGTGTACTAATACTTTTTCTAATGTCATCTACGTTATCTGGATGACGAGTGTCATTAAAAATCTGAGAGAAAATGTTTTCACCTTTACTTAATAATTGAACTCCAAACAATGCTTCTGACGGAGTTTTTCCTATACCTTTATTGACCGTATTATTAAGTCCCCATTGTACCTTGCCTAAAACTGTATCCCAATATCTTTCGCCTAATTTGTCTGTGTAGGCAGTTAGAGCATCAAGTATGGTCCTATTGTACCTCTCCACTTGCCCATTCGCTCGTGGACAGGCAACTGCGTTAAGCACATGATTAATTTTGGAGTCTTCTATATATTTCTTAAATTCTTTAGACGTAAACGACGTTCCTTGATCAGATATCAGTCTATACGGATAACCAAATGTTGTGAAAATTTCATCTAATACTGTTATGCTGAGCCTAGACTTTAAATTTCTAATGGGTTTTAATAAACAGAATTTAGTGAAGCCATCGACTAGCACTAATAAATAAGAGTAACCTTTTGCACTTTTTACAAATGGACCCAGGTGATCAATGTGTACTGTATCAAATGGTTTATTTACCTTGTGAATGGGATTCAAGAAACCTTCCTTTGGCCCACTCGGTTCTTTACTGTATGCACACTCTATACATGAACGTACATATTTGGTAATAAATCGTTTCATTTTTGGAAACCAGAAGTCCTTACTAATTTTATTTAACGTTTTATCAACACTAAAGTGACCGATGTCATCATGATTGAGTTTACATAACTGAAACCGGGCTTGTTTTGGCACTACCCATTTTAAATCCTCTCCCACTTTACGAAATAATTTGTTATTTTTTACAATATAATTGTTTTTTATATCTGTATACTCCTTGTCTTCTAAAATTTTACGGATACGTTGTGATTCGGAATCTTTTAGTTGTAAACTTAAAAGCCAGTCTTCTTGAGAAATTCTAAGTACTGAGGGTAAAGTATCTTGGTGTATAGAGTCTTGATCACAGGGCAGAGCATTTCTACTGAGTGCATCAACATGAGACATCGTATGTCCCGGTTTATACTGAATCTCAAAATTATACTCCTGGATAGCTATCCACCACCGCGCAATCCGTGGAATGAGATCGCGTTTTGTAAATGTGGCGCGAACAGCGCTACAGTCAGTAATTAGTGTAAATTTTACTCCTATTAAATAAACCCGAAATCGTTGGAATGAAGTTATAACAGCCAATGTTTCAAGTTCATACGCATGATAATTTTGTTCATCTAACGTTGTCTTTCTGCTAAAATATGCTATCGGCCTATTAGTTTTTAAATCATCTTTTTGTATTAATATTCCTGCCAACCCGTGTTTACTAGCGTCTGTGTGTAAAAAGGTTTCATGTTTTGGATTATACATACCTAATATAGGTCGCTCTATTAACGCTGTTTTAAGCCGTTCGAAAGATTGAATTTGTTTAGTATCCCAAGACCAAGAGCAGTTTTTTCTGGTCAGATCAGTAAGAGGTCTAGCAATAGTAGCGAAGTCTTTAATGAACCTTCTAAAATAACTGGCCAGCCCTATAAATTGCCTAATCTCATGAACATTGGTTGGTGTTGGAAAATTTTTAACTGCCATTATTTTAGTCTTTCCCGGTCTAATTCCTCTTTCACTTATTTCGTATCCTAGATACTCCAATTCTTCTTGAAAGAAATTACATTTTGAAAGATTTAAAGTTAAACCAGTATATTGTAATAATTTAAATAATTCCTGTAGTCGTTCATATTCCTCGTTAAAATTTCTACCAGGTATTAAAATATCGTCCATATAAGCAAGAGTGGACTTAAATCGGGAATTACCTAAAACTTTGTTAATCGTTCTCTGAAACACAGCAGGAGAGTTGGCTAAACCAAAGGGCATTTTTTTGAACTGATATAAACCGTCCGGGGTGACAAAAGCTGTGAGATGTCTACAATCTGCACGAATTGGTATTTGATAGTAGCCACTCGCAAGGTCAAGGCTAGTATAATATTTATTTCCATTTAACATATCTAATTGATCATCAATTCTTGGCATAGGATAATGATCCTTTTTTGTCTTACGATTTAATGCCCTAAAATCGATACATAACCTATATCCACCTGTTTTCTTTGAAACTAATATTACTGGGCTAGCGTAAGATGAATTGGATTCTTCTGCAATATCATTATCTATCAGCTCCTTTACCATATCTCTTACGACTTCTCTTTCTACATAACTAAGGCGATAAGGCCTATAGACAACCGGTGTTTTATCCTCTAATTCTATTTCCATTTCAGTTATATTTGTAGAACCCAATTCAGTTAAATTAAGCGCAAAACAGTCTCTGAAAGTATTAATCAAAGTAAGAACGGTTTCTATTTGGTCTGGTGACAGATTACAATTAATGTTAATTTCGTTTCTTGTTATGGGTGATAAAGCTAATGAATTAGATATTCGATTGCATGACAACTTTATATCATTTTTCGGTGATTCCGAAGGAGTTATAATGTTAGCTCGCACTAAAATTGATTCCTGATTAAACGATAGGGCCGCGTCAGCTAAATTACATATTGCAATGTCACATTGACCATTGTGCAGACTATAGATACCACCAATCACACAATAGTCCAACTTATCGTATGCACGAATTCCGGTTTCTACAAAAATATCACAATTTGGGTTTCCATCACCTTTACATTCGATATAGTTAACGTAGTTGGGATTCATTGAAGTATTTGATGCTACTCTTAAAACTACTTTATTGTCTTCTTCGTTTTCAGAAAGTAAACTTGTAAAATCCTGGGGAAAACTGCGTTTTAATAATAGTAATTTATCACTAGTTTTAATTATTAACACATCTTTTTGTTCCGTGAAATTTTGTCCTACAAGTAAGGGTTCCTTAAGCATATTTTGGTCAACGACATAAGCGTCTATATTGGCAGAAATTTCTCCAATTTGAATATTTATGCAAGTCTTTCCTAAAGGAGTGTATGATTTGTTACCGAAACCTGTTATAGCTGGTAAATCGTTTTGTGATACGCTCAATAAATTAGTTTTTACAATATCTTGTCTAATAAGAGTGCAATCACTACCAAAATCAATGTAACATCTAAGTTTAATGTTGTTATTAATAGTGGCTTCTTTGTAATATTTATAATCAGTTTTAGTAGTATGAGCTAATAATATTTTCTTTTCTGATTCTTTAAAAATTTTCGTTGATTTATTAAAAAAACAGTCTGCTATTTTATGGCCAATACGGTTACAACCATCGCATTTTACCAGAGGTTTTAGACATTTATTAGCGAGGTGACCGTTTTCTTTACAATTATAACAGATTAAATCAGGTTTGGGACCACGACACTGGTTGCTGCGATGCCCAGGTTTTTTACATTTATAACATAGTTCATTAAAATTATTTAATTTTGATTTTGATGGCCTAAAGTAAGAATCCCTACACAGTTCTTTAAGAAACCTTAATAAATCTTCTGGTTCACTAAATCGCGCAGCTGATGCACTTGCTTTTATCATTCTATCATCTATTCCAAAAATAAGACAGTCTACTGCATGTTTACTTTTAATATCACAAGCATTTAGTAATCTAATTTTATCATAATAGTATTCGTCTACAGAATCACCTAATTTCATGCGTCGTTCTAACATTTCTGTTAAAAGAGTGCCATAATTGCTATCCGATGGGAATGCCCTAACTAGTAGTTGTTGCCATTCAGTCCATGTCCTAAGAATAGTTTGTTGACTCTCATACCATGATTTGGCATGACCTGATAGTTTAGGCAGAGCAAAGTGAGTAATCTGCTCATCAGACCACTTATAAATTTTAGCGCACTCGTTTACTTTTGCCATCCACCCTTCGATCCTTTGATTTATTTGTGAAGGATCGAAATATGGAATCATATTTTTGTCATGAGAGACACCGCGTAAATTATTTCCCAATATAACTTGAATTAATTTGGTAAAGTCATTGACATTAGTTGAAATAGAACTATTATTATTCATACTAGGTTCAGCAGTGTCAGCAGTAGAAGACTTATGCAGCGGTGGAGCTTCCGATGACTCTGCTCGCGCTGCCATAACCTCTGATGACACTTCTCTTAGCTTTCCACTAGTATCGCCAGATGCCTGAAATTGCAATTATGCCGCATCACTATCTTTGCCATAATTCCAAAATGATTTATTCTAACCTAACTATTTCCTATTTTTTTTTTTTTTTGTGTCTAAAAAGTTGTTCTAAACAGTAATTTATTTATGTATTTAAATCTTTATTGCACAAATACAAAGGCGGACTTTATTATTAATTATGATTCATATTCATCGAAGGTAAATTATATTAATTGCCAGACTACGTTCTTGTTTAAAGTTAAAACATTTTAAAGATCTTGAAACGACCAAACAACATAATCTCCCCCATTGTAAGTACTGAGATACTGAGGTTAAATGATTACCATAGACGAGGCCGGCCATGGAACACAAGTATTTCACAATTAAATAAAAAAAGTACATAACTAATAAACAACTAAAAAAAAAATTTTTTAAATATATAATATTCAATCTACTGAATTATTAATTTAAAGAAATTACTCGCCTTTTCCACACCTTCTAAAGCATCTTCATCCGTAGGATCAGCCCTAGATGGTGTTCGCGCGTCTTCCACAGTCTTCTCGCGACGACGACGACTGCGCCTAGTCTGCGATTTCCTTGGATTCCGATGACGTTTATTCTTATTACGGCGTCTTCGTTTTCGTGCACAATAGGGCACTGACTTAGAGTCCGATAAGTCATCCTCGGTGCTGTAGCTCCTATGACGCTTAGAGCGGCTTCGATCAGGATGATTCCGTTCGCGGTCGCTGGACATGTTGCCAGTTCTTTTTCTCACTTCTGATATAAGGAATCGGAAAGGTGAAGAATAAGAGACGACTGTATTACTCAAATTACTATTTTAATTATGATCTTTACACAATACAATACAAATTTAATATAGAATTCGTAGCCGAGCAAAAAAGAGGTCGCTCCGTTCAATACAACGTCTTTTATAGACTTTTTTAAACCCCACTATTCAATGTTCGCTGGTTGGCCGGCTGTCAGCCAATCAGCGATGACACTAGGTAAAACATCGTTTGTATTTTCTTATTTTAGTGTTTTTTTAGAAAATAACAACATTTAACAAGTACTGGATATTAACAATTACTTATTTTAAAGTATCTGTCAATTTGTAGAATGATTGTTTAGCTGAATTACTCTTTAATGTTCTAAAATCTTAAAATCATACGCTTTGCTAACAACATCGTTACATTTAAATTTATTACTTCAAGCCGCATTCCAATGAATCTTATCAGATAAATATTCCCATTACTACTCGCTTTAGTACTTTTGATCACCATAAGTCTGTCACTTTCTTGGACAGAATATTTATCTGACAAAATAACATTTCTTAAAATTTAGAACGCGATCTTAGTAACCTATAAATGGCAATGAAATATTGTAAACACATTTATAACTATATATGACATTTAACAAGCATGGTTACGAAAATAATACTTTCTTTAAATAACGTAACCTAACTACATACATTAACTATACATATATTATCAAATTCTAACAGAAGACAATGGTATTGTACATAAAACGATTGCGCCTTACCACCCATCTACTAACGGACAAGCAGAAAGGTTTGTACAAACTGTTAAACGATCGTTAAAAAGCATGTCTAATGAAGCGGGAAACATTAATGATAAGTTGTTGATCATCAAGAACAAGTTAAGAAGGACGCCAAATTCATCGGGAGACTGTCCTTATAATTTAATGTTTGGTAGAGATATCAGAACCAAATTACATACACTTGTGGGAAAAAGTACGATCACTAATAGGAAATTGCAGTTAAGAGTTGTACAATCTCCAAATATTAAAGCATTTCAAGTGGGTCAAAGAGTACAAGTTAGAGATTATACAATGAAGAATATTAAATAGAGATTTGGTTCAGTTATTCAAAGATTAGGCAGATTACATTATCAGGTGAAAACGGATCAAGGAGATATATGGAGAAGACATGTTGATCAAATGCTTAACACAGAAGTAACTGAAGATAAAAGTATTATTTAAATATTTCATATATGAAAATGGGGCGGAAGACTGTTACATACACTGTTACAAAGACTGTTACATGGGGAAAAGCATAGTGTCACCTATGATGTCATTCACTCATCAATAATTATATAAATAAACATGTATCAATTTCATAGTTAATGCTTTATTTATTAACTACTACTCATTTTTTTAATACGTAAGTTGAGGGCAAGGCGGAGTGACCAAATTGTGCGGTCTACATATTTGTGTTGCATTAGCTTCTAGAATGACAATGCCTCTTTATAGCAGCTATAACATTAAGTGACATTTATATTTTTTATATTTGTATATTATTTGATATGATGACAATGCCTATTTACAGCAGCTATAATTATTATAAGTGTAGTTTTGTGTGGAATTATTATTGTGTGTATAAATCACGTAGGTTTTTTTTAGTTTGTGTAGTTTCATGGCGTTCTACCTGGTAGAATGCTGTGAAATTATGTAGCCTAATATTATATTACGAGTATATTGTAAATTTGGCATGTAAAAGTGCAAAATACATTTTTTTGCTAATACATGCCTAATTACTTTTAATAGGTGGTAGGCGGACTGATGGTGGTAACTTGCCCAGTCTGCCGGGGCGGGGAAGTATCCACCGTTCTTGCCGATAAACCCAGTAAAGTGTATCCACACGTTTCATGTCGTCATGCTTCAAGTCAAGCCGGCATAGTGTTAGGGACTGATGTCAGTCATGAGTCTCTCATTCCAGTTGCTAACATTCATAGACCTCGCACGCCACTTATCATCAGGTGGGCGCAAGGTCACATGTCGTGCTAGTATAAAAAAAAAAGAATATATATATATTTTATGTAGTGATAGTAATGATAGGGAAATGATTGTAATAGATACTATAATAATAATACATATATGATAATCTTCTATTTGGCATCATTACTCTAACAAAAAATACACAATACATTTCCATGATATTTATTTAAGAAAATTCATGGAAATATAGTTCACTTTATTTGGACCACGTTCAAAATCTCTTTGTGTGAGAGCTGCATAAAACTGCAATAATATCTTCTTTAAAACTACGGAGTTTGCGCCTTCAGGAAATATGTAGCTCGCTTTATGATTATTGCTTCCTTCTTGCTGTGTAAGTGTGACGCTAATGTCTTTGCAGTTTCATATAAATTCATAATAATATGTACTATTAGTAAATATGGTGTAATATTTATCAAAAAGTACTGTAGCCCTAGCACGATCATACTCCATTATTTATTTTTAAAAAACTTTATTGCACTAAAGTATAAATGATACCTAATATTCATTCGACATTCTGTGCCTGCTAACCTTAAGGACAAGAGTTTTGGGTGACAGGAGATAAAATGAAGAAATATACAGTATCTTCCTAAAAAAATGTGAGATCACTTCTCAAATTTGTGTGCGACGAGGGTTTACGGTCGTGATGATACGGGTTATACTTCTTGTATATTCGAAAAAGTAAAACGAAAGTCGATGTCATCTTTCAATATTTAGCTAGTCTGGGAAAACCCGGTGTAGTCAGCATTAGGGTGGAGTGATTTTTATTTTTTTAGAAATTTGAAATGCCTGGGTTTGGAATAGTTGCTATATAAGTATCTATTACGGAAAAAAATAATAAAATAAATAAATAATTACTGTAAGTACTGCCCCAAGGGGGTCGAAATTTCATAATTATTGAAAAAACATGGGGTGCTTTAAACTGAATTTAAAAAAAATGTGTAAGTATATTAGTAACTTTTATTAATTATAAGTAGTATTTAGGTATATAATGATAATAAATTTGAATAATTTGTGCAAAATAATTAAAATAATATATCTAAATAATAAACTGATAAACGAAAATTCCAAAAAAAAAACGTTCTCTATTATTCTGCCCTAAAATCTTTTTTGGTATCGTAATTGCTGCTTCAAAGTTGAAATCTTCCATTTTGAAAACACGAACTGATTTTTCCCGCTGGTTAGAGTATCGCAATTGTAATATTCTTCTTAATGACAGTTCCTTCAGTCTTCCATCCCCCAGCATGGCAATTAATATGTTTTCCAGATGTCCAAAATACCCATTTCTTTGAATAACTGGATCCACGACAGCTTTCAAATAGTCAGGTAAATAGCGTGACAGCATCATGGTATTGTGTAAATGTCTAGCACCATGAAAACATGATGGTTGATTGGAACCAAATGGAAGCGTAAACTTTCAATATGAAAGTAACGAGTGTCACAAGTTTCTCATGCTGTGATTCAGATCCAACATAAAGCCGGAGAGTCCTATTCGCTGTTGTAAGCCATCTTGAATGCACAACTTTACCAGGGTCTCTTTTTGCCAAACTTTCATTACTCTTTCTCCTGAATTTATAGCGTTTCTTTTAAATACAATTGATCTATACTTAATTAAGTCTTGGTTAGTTTTCGTGATTAGCGGCAGAGTACAACTGATTCGTTGGAAGTTTGTAATCGGGAGTTCTTCGCAATTTTTAAGAGCTTTACTAATGCTGCCATCAGTAAAACTTTTAGGTCCTGAAGCCGTGCCTTCGAGATGCTCAAAAAGGTGACGAAGATTTAGTTCATTGGCTTTTTTTGCAGTGACATGAAGTAAAATCTTTGCATTTGCAAGTGGCTATATCAAAAAGTGCATCATTTACATTTTTAAACTGTAAAAGTCTCTGCCGATAGCTATATTGTTTTCCCGGCCTTTATAACGTGTACAACGTGTGGAACGTCAGTACAACAAGTATTCTGCAATATGTTACAAACGTCAACTATTATAATCAAATTAAAAGTGCTTTTCTGTGTGTAATGGACTGCCTCAACAGTGTAGTGGTTCGGGACACAATAAAATTTATTAATTTAATTATAATTAATTTATTTGTGATATTTCTCGATTTTGGTACGCTAGAGACATCGACGAGCTTGCCACTTGTCATGATTTGTTCATAGTAATGTTCGCTAAATGTGGTTTCTGACCACGCTTAACGGTCGTGATGATATCTTTAATACTAGTTTGTATATCGTATATACGTGTTGATTTTTAATGACTTTTTCAATAGTATTATCATTAATTTATTTTTCTTTCTATTTGCACCGTAAACAGACAGCCAGCAAGATTCTAGCTGCTGAGCAAATAAGGAGATATTCCCAATGGGAATATGATCTACATGTCATACTACTCAAATCATCTGCTTAAAGTTTATGACTGATTGCAAGATATACAAAGAAAAGAAAAAAAAAAATATTGCACCGTACTCAATATTAAATGATTACAATGAAAATTCTTAGCGCCATTTTGTTCGCCTATTGTATTATACAATAAAGTTAAAAAAAAAAAAAAAACAAATAATAAAGTGTTCATTAAATAAAACGTGATGTTACAATATCAGATCCACTATTTACACGTACTTTTAGTTCGTATTCCCTACGGCTAGTCGCGGCTACTGCAATGGATATAGGTAAATAAGCAAAAATGCGAATTATTTATGAAAATCACGCTTGAAACGAGAAATTCGAGTTTTGGGTCTAGCCTAAGGGTGTATTTGGGATCTGTCAAATGCAATCCCTTCTACAGAAGGCAACGTCCGCGTTGTTATGTCAAACAACAATATTACATGAATATTCAGGGGCTTTCCAAAGTCATATAACCTTACTAATAATCAAGAAGCAATTGAGTATTCGGCAATCTGCTATCGGAAATTTATTTAGAAGAGCAAGCGGCAATATTTTTTAGGCCTCAGGTGTCATTGGTAGAAGCCCTAGTTGAAAAAAAAAACTTTTTTTAAAGTAAAAATCATTGCCCAAAAAACAATACACTAATAATAATTGATTTCACTCACAGCTGAAAGACGGAATAGAGTAAGTCGACGTCTCACCACCTACTTAATTAGAATTCCTAATTCTGACTTGCCTGTTGGGTTACTGCTGTACCAGGTATTGTAATCTCATAGGTACTGATAACTAAATTTAAAAGGTTATTAATTGATCGTTGTGGTGCGGTTCTGTATATGTTTTATTTTGTAAATCTGATATAGCTGAGTTTTCCTTGCAGATTCCTTTCTCAGCCAGATTAAACATTAACAGGTTACTGGAATCTGCTAAGCTGCTGGTCTTCTGCTAACAGCTTACTTATTGGACCACTTTGCTGCTTAGTCTTCTACTAGCAGGAGTAGAATCATTCAAAATAATTAAATTAATGACGTTTTATAAATGCCTGTAATAGGTTTACGTGAATAAAGATATTTTGACTTGACTTTGACGGTATGAGTGGCGAATATTCTAGAAAATCTAAAATTTTAATAATATTTAAATATATTTACTTGTGATATTTTTCGAGTTTGGTACGCTAGATAATAATAATAATAACCATATTTTTTTTTACAATAATTGCTTTATAAATAGGTACATCAATTTATGTTAAGTGTTAACAGGATAGATAATCTACAATATATTACAGGCAATTAACAAATTATTGGAACCCTGACCTCTATAGCTCGCTTCAGAGAATCCGCTTCTTAATAAGTGTGGTTTCTGACCACCTCGAAAGGGATACGGTCGTGATGGTGATACCAATATTATGATTTTAGAGCAGAAATGATCATGAACGGATTTAACTCAGTGTAAAGGATTAAATAGGTTTTCTTTACTTTATTTATAGTAAAATAGAAAAAGTTGTAGTCATAGTAACGATGACATGTTGTGTTGATAAGTAGATTTGAAAGAATATAATTTAATTTGCATGATGTGAAAATGCTTTTTATTATTTTATCAAGACACGATGATATCGACTCAGCATTACGCAGTGGAAAATAGTGCCAATAAAATATTTCCACCATTTTGCACACATTTTGTGTTACATGTTATGCTAGTATAAAAACAAACTTTGTATGCTACTTTCCCAGCATATGGACAGCCTATGTCTATCACTAGACTACAGCCAATCTCTGAGTCTGTACTGTCATTTAATTATATTTCGTCAGGAACTCCAATAGACTATGGCACTTAATTACAAAGTCCCAGGTTGCCCATTAAAGTCAGGTCAAAGGTGCAGATTGTCTCGTATCTCGGCACAATAGGGGGCATAATGAATATTCAGTGTCAATATATGATTACATTTACCTGACCAAGGCGGACGAACAATTTATTTATAAAAGTACAAAATTAGTATTAAGGCTCAGTCGAATTAAACATCTATAATCATCATCATCATCATCAGCCTGTATCTCTTACCATCAGCCTCTCCTAAGGCTCGCCACTTAATCCGATTTCTTACCACCCTTTTTTTGCTTTGCGTTTTGAAATCCCTATCGGATACCTTTCTCTGCTGGGGAGGCAGAAGAGTGAGGTTATGTCTCGCACCTACGCATGAGTCGCGGCCTGCCACTCTATTCCCACACCCCACTAGCAACCTTCTTTAATATTACATCAACATTCAACATCTTTCATACTGTCACAATTTTATTCTATTTATATTATTAGGAAAAAATATTTTACGAATAAAAATATAAATTAAGCTAAAAAATATATAAAGTAAATTTAAATTAGAACTATATATAAAAATATTATCCCATGACTTGATCATGTGGCAGTGTGCCAATTATAGGATCACTATTGTTGCGACCTACCACATCCCTAGTCCTTGAATCGCCGGATACCACGTCCCTTCGCCTTCACTCCGTAGCCACGACTCAGACTTAGCTGTTAAGGCACGTAGGGCCAACAGTGATAGAGAGACGGTTTATAGGGTTTTAGTCCATAGGGGTCTCCTTAGGAAGCCTCACGGTGATTCGGGCATGCGACCTCCCGCGGTGGCCCTTCAGGCTGGGGTCGTATTGTTAGGCGATTTTGCGATGTGACATCTTTTAAAAAAAAAGAAAGTGCGATTGCCAAGTCAATCTATAAAAAAGGTTTTAAATGTTGATATGGTCAATATAGGAAGTTGTTAGGTTAGATAATTTGCGTAAAAACCTACGACAGAAGTTCCTTAAGTAGGGCCGAAATAAATTAACTGACTCGGTATGACATGTATCTCACAACTTTTTACAGTAGAAGTAGATAGTTATATTTTTGATGGCATTAATTCTTTACTTAAAGTAATTATAGGTTTAATTGTTGGAATTTGGCGACATCGGTTCCCATACGTGCGCTTTGCTATTTTCTCTTGTTTTAGTTCTTCCGTGAGTATAACGATAATTTTAATATTGATAACTAACAATTAGGCCGTGGACGTTACTTTTATTAATCTTATATTGTTTATAGAATGTGCATATGATGCTATACTTACAGCTTAAATCAATCCGCCTTCGTGAGATAAAACACCATCTCTTAGTTTAACTGGTCGTCTGTGATCGGTTACAAGGACCCTCAAATTAACTCTGGGTTGATAACGGTCAATTTTGTTTTTAAATACCTACTCCTTAATAATGCATTGCCAACTTAAGAGGGCTTTTACTTACTAGTAAATAAAATATCCTACATTTTGGATATATACTTTCATATACCTAATTTTAGCCCGAGAAAATGTTTCAATAACATTAAACTAAATAAATATATGATTAATATAGGTATCTTCAAACTGACCGTAATTTTATTAACTATACATTTCTCACAAATGTATGAGTACGAGCCTTGAAAATACTATGACTATATTGGATTGTTGAGCGAGGGGTATGCAAAACCCTTATGGAAGTAATTAAAATAAATAATTAGTAAATCTTCTGTTTAATCATAGATTTAGCATGTTTTATCTATGAGCCAAAAAATAAATGGTTTGCAATAAATAAAATCAGTTATCAAAATAAAAAGCGTGAAATCCTCTAAAGGGCAGTTAAATCTTAAGGAAGGTTTAAGGTAAGCCTTAAAGGCCACTAAGAAAATTATGAATAAGCGGCCCATTAATCACCCAAATATTACATACACATTATTTAAAAACATAAGTAAGTTGGTAAATCTCTGTCTACACAGTTTATTATTGAATCGAAACTACAATTTAATTTAGGACATTTTGAATTAAGAATCCGGATTGCCAATAAACCGTCACGAATTTGATTGTAGTAATCAAATCAGCATTGGAATCGAATGCACGTCTAATCTGAAGCATCCCACATTCGGTTAACCGCTGCAGATCTCGTCTGCGGTGCCACTTGAAAACGAATCGTTGCATTCGAAATTCCGAATATAAAATAAACGAATACTATTTATCGGTTCAACCTTTAGAATAAACTTTTCGTCCATGCCGTTCGACTGTTCACTATTGTCTGGAAAAATACTGGATATTATTTTATTCGTTTTTATATTTGTATTTTAAACTTTAATATTGTTAATGTAAATGTACTTTGTTTTATTTATACTACTATATACTCGCTTCTTAAAGTTACAATTCAGAAATAGTTTTTTATGGCATAATCTTTTTCTGTCCCTGACATATTGTTGTGAAAGAAAAGTGACAAAAACATTATGATCATGGTTAAATACCTATATATAGTTCGGTATATGTAAAATATTTTCGGATACCCCATTTAATGAGGTTTCCGAACTAATTTCATCTCAAAGGCTTCGGAGACGAGGTGCGATGGATTGTCACCTAAATTGGTGGGCGAGTGGGCAGCGATGAGCCACTCTAATCCGCTTAACATAGACGCCTTTGAACAACTGGAGACGCAATGAATAGCGTCCTTCCAATAGGCTGTCGTTGACTCATGTAGCTATGGATCTAGCTCGATATTCTCTGATACTCTTAGTATATTGGTAAAATCTTCGAATAATATCACTTAGACTTTGCGCACGATAAGTAACAAGCTGTGTGGCCGACGGCTAACCTCTATGCCGCGATTTTTTAAATTCTTTTATTCAAGAATATATTTTATTATTTTTTACTTGGTAAAATATATAAATTGAAGCCTAAAATTATTTTTTGTATGACTTTGACATATTTACATTTTGACATTGGTCTAAAATACATGCAAGAAAAAGTCGTGATTGTGCATTTTCATTGAAGATTACCCAACTGTAGATATCGGTCACAAGCCGTGTTAGTCTCAAGGTCAAATTTATTTATTTATTAAAAACTTTATTGCACAAAGTACAAAGGCGGACTTAATGCCCGTAGACATTTTCTGACAGCCAAAACTTAGGGACAAATTAGAACATTTATAGGTGCAATGAAATAAATATTAATTCTACGGATAAATTCAACATAATTATATCATCATCAGCCTGTGTCTCTCCACTGCTGGATGTAGGCCTCCCCCAAGGCTCGCCACTTCACACGATCTTCTGCCACCCTCATCCATCCCCCACCAGCGACCTTCCTCAGGTCATCTGTCCATCTGGCGGGGGGTCGTCCCACTCTGCGTCTTCCAGTACGTGGTCTCCACTCCAGAACCCGTCTACTCCATCGTTCATCGGTTCTGCGGCATATGTGTCCAGCCCATTGCCACTTCAGCTTGCTAATTTTAAAAGCTATATCGGTAACTTTGGTTCTTTGACGGATGTCAACGTTTCATAATAATTATATATACTTACATAATATACTTTAACATATACTGTAATATCAATATACTAAATACTAATACATACACAAAAATATACATAACTATACATATATACACTTATTAACATTGTTGGGAGCTATTTAGAAAGTGTAGATAGACGAGTTTTTTGAACGAAGATCTGGTAGACGCTTGCCTTATGTTTACAGGGAGATTGTTCCATAAATATAATATATATAGCAACAACTGTATATATATAACAAATCCAGAATGATGCAAGGGAACAGAAAGAAGTGAGTTGTGAGAAGAACGAAGGGATTTGTCGTGAAACGAAGAAAGATAGGCAAATTTATACTTGAGGTATTTCGGTGTCGCAGGCTTGTTTAGAACAGAAAAAAGGAGACAGAGAACTCTTAGATTAAATTAAATCTCTTAATTAAAATGTTAAGGATCGCATTTCTATTGGAACTGGGAATATAAAAAAGCATATGAATGTCAAAATGTATTATTTTAATACTAAAAAGTGATTGTTCTAGGTTACGACTGACCTTCAAAGTAAAACTGATACATTCGGCGCCGTTTATAACTTTAATCATTCAGATACATCATTTTGGTGTAACTCAGCCTTAAATAAATAAATAATATTTTACTTGTATGGCTTTGTTACAGGAAATAGCGTCAATTTACATAATTAATCCCGGTTTAGCACGACGCGTGACGCAAGGTAAGCCGATTATGAGGTTTGGACCAAATTGAATGTAACCATAAACTTATCCAGGTAAGATGGGCCCCGATTCTACTAGCGGTTAAGGCCGCAGATTTTAGGCAACTTATATCTCTAGCCTACCAGTCACATATAAATGTGAACTAGTTCCTTAAAATAATCGCTCTTATGGTAAACGGAAACGTTCTAATAATTTTTTCACGCCAATTTGCATATTTTATATTAATTTATATAGGTATCCCATTCAGGCACCAGCTCTCATGCTCGGTTAATTGTTTTTAGTACATATTTTGTTTTTGGGTACGATATGTTATAGGTATGTATGTACCATAAAATATTGTAACTATTGATATATATATAATGTACCTACTCGTACATATGTGTTTAATGAGAGAAATAAACATTATAATAATTATTATATTCATTAATTAACACTAGGCTATTAATAGCAAAAAAAGCAAATATTTTTTAGGCTTCAGGTGTCATTGGTAGAACCCTTTTTTGTTTCATCCCTACTTGTACATAATAAGCGAAGTAAATTCATATATAATATCATTGGTTCATTCATTGTAGATAATAATATTAAAACATAAATATAACTAAGTATCCTTATTGTATATTCTTCATTACTTAGTAGTCTTGGTCTCTTATTTTTGTATTAATTCAATATTATGATACTTATAAATGATCCTATTCCAAATTTTTCGAATCCCTTTTATTTAACCCGTCTTTCCCTAACTTTGACACTGGCAAATTGTTACTAATGCCAAAACGCAAAAAAAAAAAACCCTTTTTGAAATAAGAAAGGTAACTTTTTTTTAACGATATCCGAAAAACAAAATACTACTGTATGGTCAATAAGGCCGCGTCTGGAAATCACAATTTCTATCGTGATTAATACCCAAAGGCTGGGAGTTTGATAAGAACACACGCGCCGGCCGGGTGGCTCAGGGTGACAACCTCGCTCGAATCTCAAGGCTCTTTTTTATGTCAAAGTCCGCGCGATCGTCTACCTTTCTCTAACTACTTGATAAGGTTCGGTATGAGTGGCGATATTTTTAGGAAAACTTCTCTGCACCGTAACTTAAGATTTTATAACTAAATAATTAAAAATATTATACGTACGGTCCTTATTTTTATTCTAGATTATAATGTAAACATATTTGATCGTTAATAAATTTTACGCTATATGGGTGACTTTTCATGCTTTTATGCGTTAATAATTTTAAGATAAAATTGTTTTATCACAGCTTCTAGAACATACCTCTACTATTACAGATGGGCCTTCCAGAAATAGTGTAAAATAAAAAAACTGTAAAAAAAGAGTGTACTATTCGCCAACAAACTGTTATGCAGTTTGGCGTATAATTTTAAAAATGTAAATAGTTTAAGTTTTTATCTGAATAAACGAATTAAAAAAAAAAAAAAAAAAAAAAATCTGGAAGGAGCCGGGTTCAACGGCTTAACGGTGATGTTTGTAAATCTATGACAAAATACATAAGAAAAGTCTGTTTCAAAAGTGGGTTCGAACCCACCAGAGCCACCACCACTGAATATATCGTTTAAACGATTTGTTAACATAGTATAATATATATACACGAGTATATATCCAATATTGGCCCCATTTAAAGTGTACCCTACCCTGATTGCCTGTACTGTAATGCTATGCTAAGTTAAATAAACAAAAAAATAATATATATATATATATATATAGGCTAGAGAAATCGACGAGCTTCCGACGGGCCCATCATGACAAGTGGGTAGATAGATAGTATCATCACGACCGTTTCCCTTTCGGGGTGGTCAGAAAGCACGCTTACAAATAAGCGGATTCTCATTTAGCCAACTTTACTATAGGCCAGTCATGACAAGTGGCAAGCTCGTCGATGTCTCCAGCGTACCAAACTCGCGAAATAAATTAAATAATAATTAAATGTATTTACATTAATAAATATTTTTGTGTCCCGATCAGGAATCGAACCCGGTACCTCCGAATCTAAATCCACGGACTTAACCGCTAGAACACGGAGGCAGTTGACATAACAAGATGGGCCTATGTAAAATTGGACAAATGCGAATCTGCTTCTTTAAAAGCATGGTTTCTGACTACCCCGAAAGGGTTACGGTCGTGATTAATTCAATAGTAATCCTAAAATTATAGCTGCTGTAAATAGATTACAAACAAGACATACAAAATTACAAAAAATGTCTCCTAACATTATAGCTGCTGTAATGAGGCATTGTCATAGTATTACCATACAGATAGAGTATTTGATTTCCGTAGGTTCACTCGGACGTGGGATTTATTATAACATCATTAGGCCAAACACGATCTCCCCACTTTTATTAGCCGTCGGATTTCATCTAGCGGGGGATTCCCCTAAATCGTTTAAGGTAACTTGGGGAAAATTTTCCCTCAGTGAGCATTAAGGTGCATTTACGTTACTAATTGAAAGGGGATGAGAAGAGAATTATTTATTGATGGATTACAACATTTTTTGAGAAAAATACTTTTGGTGGGTGGGATAAAATATAGATTATTAATTTGAACTGTCTCGTGGTCCAGCAGTAAAGGCCGTAGATTTAAACGTGAAGGTGTTTAGATTGATTCCTGTAGCAAAATTGTCTTTCTTTACATGAAAATGCAAATAAGTCAATAGGATAGAATATAGACGTAACAATCGAGGAATTGCGCCTTCCGAACAGTGCGTTCTAAAAGCTGCGATACCGACATCCAACAAATGTCTATATATCGCACCTAAGTAAGGACAAGTCATCCCAAGATGTTCTCGGACACATAAAGGACTGAGGGAAGATCGACGCTGTTGCTACTATCGACCAACCTTCCCATTGGGATGACACCGGATTCAAAGCCTTTACTCGTAGTATTCGTGTGTGTGTGAAGGTGCTCTGACCGACCTTAAAATATTACTGAGGAAGGAATTCTGGCCGCTCGGCGTTCATTACATCCCCTAGAACACAGCGCCCTAGACCTCCACTGTTGGACCTCGTGCCTCAGAGAGCAGTTAAGCCGTCGGTCCCAGTTCCACTAATGCCAACTTGTGGAATCGTTAATAAAATATCATAAACAAATTACATCATATCCTCGTCAAGCCGTCTGGCCAGCGTGGCGAGTATAGGCCAAATTCTCCAGTTCTGGAAGGCCCATCTCCAGCAGTGGAGGTCTAGGACGCTGTGTTCTAGGGGCTGTAATGTTCTTACAACCGAGCCACCACCGCAATACATCCGAGCCATCACCGCTTTACAATCCCTCGGTGTTGTTTACCGCAAATTCATTCGCGGATTTGCTCCCCTGAGCAAAATTACATATGTTCCTGGGGCCCGCGCAGCAGCTACTCCCTCTGTAAAGACAATAGAATCTTCCACATTACCTGTTGACCACAAAAATATGAAGATAAGCTTTAGGGTCATTATTATTAGATTGATTATTAAATATTGTTTGTATGTATGTTACTTATAGGGTAGGTTCATGGGCTATTAGTTGCCTGATAATAAGCGAATAATTATTATTATTATGTTCTAGTCGACTCGCACGTTGCACATTATCGGCCCTGTACCCGCATGGCAAATTCATAGATAGCTAAGATCGTTTCCTTCTCACTCTTACTGTTGGCTAAACATATAATTAATTGTAATATTTTTTTATCAACAAGAACGCAATCTATCTTGTAAATTTCCATTTATCACATTAAGATTGGTATTTTTCAAAATATGAACTCCAGACGTCTTGCAGAAGCTCATTAGGGACTCGTGTAAATAAAACGAGTGATAAATTGCTGTAGGGGTGACAAATATTAAAAAAGAGAGTTTTTTTCGTATTTTTCCATTTTAACCCAGAGCATAACTCTGTAGAAGGCTTAGACTGTAAGGCTGAGGCTTTATAAATCTTGGCTTTGTGACAACCTTAGTCACATAATTGCTGGCCATTGTAAATAGGAGCTATAATAGATCTGTCAATATTTAAATTTAGAATTAAGGATACCAGCAGTCATATATGAGTTTTGCAAGGACATGTCAACTGCAAGTTTATTTATTGTTTAGTAAATTAATTTACTTTGGATATCGTTCGCCATGCTATTTTGTTTAATAATGTTCTACGGTCAACAATTATAGAAAATAATAAATTTATACACTAATATGGGGCAATTAATTATTTTCGGTTTTCACTCGTAGTGATCATAAACCTGACGTGTCTGATTGACACGAACTGCAACATTTGGAAGTTAATGATCCTTAATCAGTTATCAAATAAAAATATTACTCCTATGGATATATAAAGTATTTAAGAATTTTGTATTCTGTACAATGTCTATATAGCAACCATATTCCATTGGATAAACGTTACGACAAAGTTTCATTTATTTTTAATTTACTTATTTATTTAAATACTAGAAAGAAAAAAAAAAAGAAAAAGAAAAAAAAATACAAATCTCAACTCGTAATTGACAAAGTCCTAAAAGGAACCTTTCTTTTAATATGTGAATCAATAACTGAAATATTTTTATTTATTTATATAGTATACTAGTTTGGAGAAATAAAGACTGAAAATACACTATAAAACTGTAATAATAAAGTATATTTAAATTCACAACATGATGATTACATTATGGCAAACTCCTGTCATAGAGATTAAGATTTGAATATAAACACGTAAGTAACAACAAGTATTAATTTAGATATAGACATATTCAACAAAAGAAATTTTGCATACGAATGACAAGAAAATCATAACTTTATACACAACTATATAACTATACATAATAATATATTCGTTCATGATATTTGTAAACAAAATTTTACTCTAAATTAGTGAGAAAGTATATTCATTGGCAGCGCAAGTGAGTTTCCATACAATGAACTAAAATTTGCATTCGGTAGACTCGTAGAGAACTTGCGAATCACAAAGGGCATGGACACATAAAGACAAACACGGTTCGCTGCAAACACATATACAGCGGAGCCATCCAGGCCTAGATGTTCAATATGCCTAAATTAGTGATGGGGATAATCCCCTATTGTTCCCGACTGGATATAAGCGGCTAGATTTTGTTTGGAAGTAAAATCATCTACCACTACGCGGGCGTAACAAAAAGTTTTTCACACTTCGCTTAAAGGACTTTAGGTTGTGAGAATGGGAAAACACACTGATTGGGAGAGTATTCCACATCATCAGCGTGCGACATATGTAAGAGTTTCCAAATTTATGAGTACGCGTAGGGTTAGAGGTTGCGGTATGGAGGCTTGTAGAACACGCTCAGAGAGGCAACGTATTGGCGAAGCTGCAGCGGATCGAGAGTTATAGATCCTGTAGTGCAAGACTAATTTATAAGTTATAATGCAATTAAAATGCTATTACGATCGAATTGTACTAACTTCACTCCGTACAAAGAAACGAGTCAAAGTAGATGGCGTTGATACCACTAAATTCATGATTGCTTATTGTTATCCCTTCAACACATTTATTTTTTACTACAATATAAATAAATATAAATATAATATGTTTTTTGAACATTGATTAACCATACCGTAGTGAACAAAACTACGATTAGATTGCGAAGTGATAGTCCTAATATAATTTCAATTGAATTATACTTTACAGTTTTTATTGTGTTTCTATATTTTATTTATAACCAATAAAAAGATGTTAATCAGAAAAAAAATATTTACATAATATAAAATTAAACACAAATTAGTTATAATTTTAAAAAGAATGCCACGTATAAAACAAAAGAAATAAAAAATAAAATTATGACCGTCTGATGGGCGTTGTATGTCGAGGACTCGTTGAACGGCGAAAATAATAAAATTTGATATAGACCACGCGCACGCCCGATACAGTTTTAACAAACCTTTCCTCAACGTACGGTTCGCGAACGTCTTGTGCTGGATCTGTGCTCGCCTTTCCAGTGCAGACAGTAAAGACGTTGTGTCACAATAGAACATGTTCGTCCATAACTTCTACATTCAACTGTCATAAATTGCACTTCGGCAAATAAACTTTTGAGAGAAGTATAGAATAAATAATATAGAGCTTCTGAGCCCTTATTCTGGTGCTTTGACTTACGTGTCGATTCGATATATTCGAGTGAGAAGTGTCATATCTCCACAGAAAACTGTCAGTTTCATTCAAAGATGTCAAATATAAGAAAGAACCAGCAAAACTTCTAACTTTAATAGAAACAGTTTTAAAAAAACATATCTTTTGAGCAATTCACCTTATGGCTAGTGTTTTTAGGATTATAGTTGGATGGTAGTTGGCAGTTACGCAAAAAGGATCCAATCCTCAATTTTTCAGAAATCTAATTATGAACTTTAATCAGGTCCTTAGGATGATATCTTAATCAAAAACGACCCATATAAAAGTACAGTTATTGACATATTTTGAATGTATTAAATGTTGGACTAATGGATGGACTAATCAAAATTTCAACTTTAATGGCCTATAGATTAAAATTAACTTAATGTGAATTGGATCCTTTTTACGTAACTACGTCAGACAGACAGTGGGGTCGTCCAGGCCCGGATGGCTAATGGGCCTGGGTTGGGGATGGGGACATTCCCCCGTTTTCCCCGGCAGGATCTCAGCGGGCAACCACCCGCCGGTGATACATGCACTTTTGGTGCTGGGCGCCGTTATTGGTATAACAGCGCCTGTGTGGCTCACGAACCCAGGGGGTCTAGGTTCAGCTCCAAGAGCACTTCTCTAGAAAATGGTCTCCCGTTGGGGGGCCGAGCGCAAGATGGAGCGATATTCTGAAAACTTAAAGATTTGTAATAACAGGAGTTCAAACGGTGAACATATTCTCAAATAAAATTATAATATATAAAATAAATATATAAAAAAATAGATGACTTAGATTTTTTAAATATTTTTTTATTTATTTATTTATTATAAACTTTATTGCACAAAGTACAAAGGCGGACCTAATGCCGCTAGACATTCTATACTGGTCAAATCTTTGGGACAACTAAAGCAGTTACGACGAGATAAGGCAGGTGCTATCAAAACTAATAGAAAATTATTAGACTTCAATATATACTAGTGAATAAATACTTATTTACATACTAATACATACACAAATACATACAAATAAAACTACATACATACGTTCTATGAATATACATAAATATAATATACCTACTATATGATGACTATAATGAGAGAAATAAATATAGCAGAGAGTGTATTAAGCTTATGGTAAATTTAAATAGTGCGCATAGACCAGTTTCTTAAATAGTGTTCTATTTGGAGCTTGACCACCACCGCAAACGACTTGGAAACGAATGCGGTGTGATGTGTGGGGAAGGAGAGCGTGGAGTTTTACTGACCATTATGATTTCGGCTTGACGTCGAGTTCTGGTACAACCTGTATATAGTAGCAATTGTATAGTTTATTTGTTGTAGCTTCATATCAAACCTGAAATAATTCACTGATAGCTACCGGCACCACGCAGGGGAGTCTAAACGGCTCATTTAATTTACGCATCGTCACTTCCATGTCGGTAATACGAAACAAATGGAAATGTTACCAAAATTACATGCAAATTTATTCAATTAAGCCGAGGCTGTGTCTGCATCGGGTGTCGCAGGGCTGTGATTGGCGTTCGAGACTAACTAGTGTTGATTGTCAGTTGACGTTCTGACATTTAAATAAGATATGTGAATATTTATATCCTGTACTAGGATTGTAATCGATTGTAATTTTTTTTTGGTCTACGTACTGTAATGGCAAATATAATTATCTGTTTAATAGCATTAGAAAATAAAACAAAATTCTATGTAAATAATCAGAAAAAATGTTCTCAAACATTTCAAACCTGCGATCTATAACTTGCTTATAATTTATTTATTTAGTGTTTTGTTTTTGTTTTTAAGGTACTAAATTCATATAATTTTAATGTTTTCTTTATAGTTCTATCAAAAAATAATATGTACATTTTTATTTTAGACGTCATATAAATGCTTTGACACCTAATTGGTACATATATTAGATAAGTTATATTATGTTTGTGTGTGATAATATACATATGTACTGCTATGTGTACTATATAAATAAATACATCAGGTTATCCTCGGAGCACATGTCGTGCTCAGACAATAACGTTATGTAACATATATCCGTCTCTTGGTTTCAAGGAACATCTCTAGCAAAAGACATTGCCCAAAATTAGTCTGCCGTGGCGGGAAAGTATCCACCGTTCGCGCTGATAAACCTGGTAAAGTGTGTTAATACGTTTCGGGATCAGACTCGAATTGCCGCTATTCCCAGTCTAGCCGGCATAGTGTTAGGGACTGATGTTAGTCATGAGTGTCTGATTCCAGTTGCTAACATTCATGGACCTCGCGCGCCACTTGCCATCAGGTGGGCGCAAGGTCACATGTTGTACTAATATTAAAAATAATAATAATCTTGACTTTCCTGTTGAATCAGCTGTTTTTGACTTTTAGTTCATTTTTAGTCCACCTATTGTAAATCTTTAAAGTATAAATAAATATATAGTACTTGTATGCATTGCTAAAATAATTGCCTTCAGAGTAAAGTTTTATTGGCTCCAACAACTCCCAAAAGCACAAATGCAATCTTCCTTATCACACACAAATTAACTCTTCGCAAATTCCGCAACAGTAAGTACTTTATTATGGGACAATGATAACTTGATGTTGTGAAGGGAGTCGCCAGAGTAACAGTCTGGTCTCTTATTAGGGAAACCTCATTTTAGGCGTACACCAGTAGTACACAATGGTTTCGCGACGTCGCACCCACCCTATAAAGCTATTGTGTTTTCTGCGTATCCATTGCTTAATACGTCACGAACAGAAAACTAATACCAGTTCCAAGTTAAGTATTAGATTATAAGCTAGCGGGGTTGTTGTTTTTTTTTTTTTTTTTGTGAAAGTAACTACTTATATCTTTTGTACGATTATGTGAGGATGTGTTAGAGTTAAAGCAGCAATGGCAAACAAGAGTGCGCCTGAAAGGCTGCAGTTCGAGAGAAATGGCGACGGCTTGTTAAGCTTGTTTAAATAGCTGGTAGGTGGACTGATGCTGCTAATTTGACCAGGACAGGGAAGTATGTACGGAAAAGCATAGGGACAAAAATAAGGAAAGACATGCTTCGGGCATGTTGAAAAGATAAGTGAAGAAAGGAACCAGGTATATAATGTATATGTGTATATATAATGTTGTGGGTAAAACATGCCCTGACAAACCGAGACTCACATATCACACTGGCTGAAGGTGCATTAAAAAGCCTTCGTAACAAAAGGGTATGTATGAAGAGGTTGATAAATGTCGAAGAAGCGAGAGAGGTATGTCGTGATCGTGTCAAGTGGCGCTCAATTGTCTCTGCCTACCCCGCAAGGGATTTGACGTGTATGTAGGTTTCATGATTCCTGACAAATTTATCTTACGACAATGGACACAAAGATTTATCTACAGCGGCTGCCCTAGTTGGTGGTTTCTAGAAGCGAAATCTGAGGTGAGCGGCTCTTTGAAATTATGAACAATAACACTTTATAATTAAGTTGGGAATAATAATTACATTGACTACTCAAAGCGCACTTGAGAAGTTATAATTATAAATTTCAAAGCCAGACAGTAATTATGTAGGTACATAATATACTCCCTATATGTACAGTTAGTAAAAGTTATAATATGTAATCACATCACAATGTCTAAAGACAAAACTGTTTAACAATTGCGTCTTTATTTATTTTAAGAAAAAGGACAGAGACAGGCAATATAAGAACAAGATTAATGCAATATAGTAGAAGCAATTAAGATTAAATCCATCACCAGAATGTTTCTCACTGTGAACAACGTAATATAATAAATAAACTGTAAAACGTGTGGTAACCTTTACGAGTGTCTGTCAAAACTATAAGGACTGGGACTGGGAAGGAAAGGGACTGACTACAAATAAAACTTTGACCACATTTGTAAAGGAAGGGCAAAGCACGAAAACTAAATGCAAGCCCACCTCGATCCTTGGCGCCGCATCAGACTGGAAAATTCTCATGGATACATTTGAACACCATTATAGGATCCCAGATGAACTAGCTATATCAGCCTATAGGCCAGACATCTTAGTGTTTTCTCGGAACTTGAAAAAAGTTATCCTTATTGAACTTACCGTTCCGTGGGAATCAAATATTCCAAAAGACCACAACATGAAGTCGAATAAATATTATGATCTCACAGAAGAAATGATCAGGAACGGGTTCAAGACTCAGCTTTACGCAGTGGAAGTTGGTGCAAGAGGAGTTCCAGCAAAATCTTTGCATCACTTACTGAAAGAATTGGGCCTAAGCAGGTCTGCCGTCAATACATTTATGGAACGAGCTTCCAAGACGGCATTAACGGAATCATACAGTATTTGGTTGGGTAGGGAGAGAAGTAGAATGGTGGATGGTGAGCGTATTATCGCGCAATAGAAAAAAAAAAGGAGGCCTCCTTTTCTTAAACCAGCCAATTGTCGGTCGCAAGCCCGAGACACCATTCTTCTCATCTCTTACCTTAGAAATTTGTCTTCTGACTTTCTGCCGCGATTGCAGGTGGCCCTGTAAGGCTGTAGATGTATATTTTCATTTGTTGTTGCTTTTTTTTTTATTGCACCAAAACTTTTATTAGGTACATAGGCGGGTTTAATGCCTGTTAGTTATTCTCTAACAACTAACCTTTGTGTTTGTGAGATCAATTAGCAATATAACTTATACCTTTCTATTCAGATTTTTTACGTATACTTTTAATTCAGTTTTATTTATTTTTAATGATGTTTTATAAAATATACTTTTATCATTTTACTCGTAGGCATTACTTTTAGTCATAACTTTTATTTATTATTTTAATTTTTAAATAATAAGGCATAGTGTTAGGGACTGATGCTAGTCATGAGTGTCTAATTCCAGCTGCTAACATCATGGAACTCGCGCGCCACTTACCATCGTGTAGGAGCAAAGTCACATGTCGTGCTAGTATATTAGAAGTCTGAGTTAAAAGTAGCCTGCCAGTGTCATATTTTAACAATCTGTCAAATAACTGTTATCTTTTAATGTAACATAGTTATTATTACATTATTATCTCAGTGTTTAAACATAAGTTAAGAATGATTAGCAATATGGTTTTGTAAAGTAGGTGGCGTTGTGTACGAACGTAGTCGTGTGCTGATTTCTGATTGGTTCAATAACGATGTTACGAGTCGCTTTAATGAATGGCGCGAATCATATCGCGCCAGATTACAAGAACACAGCAAACGAGTCGGTCGTTGCGCGCCTTTAAAATAGTGAAGGTTGTAAATAATTATTGGCAATGGAAATAAATCATACAACATTGAAGACTGGTTTAATTTGAGAAATTAGACCTAACATAAGATATTCCTGCTATATTGCCAGTCAAAACGGAGGTCAAGGTCTGTCTAAAGAGGATAGACGCGCCGCAACACATAGTTTTAGGGTTTATTGTTACTAATAACAAAATATAGATGTGTGTATAAAGTGACTGGATTTTGATTTTATTTATTTAGGTTGTCAGGAATTTATGATAAAAGTATTATTTATTTATTTCCATGAAAATGTACATTACAGATAATACGTCTAAACAATACATATTTCATAACAAAATTCAAACACAAGGATAAATGCCGCCTCCGTGGTCTAGTGGTAACAAACGTTGCTGTGAACTCGGGAGGTCGTGGGTTCGATTCCCACCGGGGGCAAGTTGTACATTGTATAATTTGTCTCGGTCTGGGTGTTTATATGTATAATATGTATATATTCACAATTTCAAATTTCCGTAACACAAGCCTACTAGCTTACCACGGAAATTAGATGGCGCTGTGTGACCCGTCTGGAAATATTATAAGGTCTAGCGATTGAGTTCGTGGATATAGACTTGGACGTACCGGGTTCGATTCTTGGTACGGACATAAAAAAAAAAAAAAAAAAAAAAAAGACTAGATGTGCGAATTAATATGGCTCCAAGTACTTTAGGATAATGTTTTTACTTTCCACATCCATTGATGCGAACACATCAAAATTCATTGTTGTAATTTCATAATTATTTGCTATATGAACACTCCTAAGTCAGGCTTAATATAAAGATAAACAACATTAATGAGCATAAACCATGTGTTTTATCCCCGTTCGGATAATACTACTTTATGGCTCGTTCTCAAAAAGTTACGAGATGTGGTACGTAATAATAACGTGATTTTACGACTTGTGACAAATAAAAAGGATATATTATATATGAAAAACTTTGCACCAGGTTGACGACGACGACTTAATGTTAAACTTAGTTTAAACCAAGCTATATATAGTAGTTATATTATTACTATTATTGCTACTATTATATTATTATTGTTTTTGGGTTTATATATATATATAATTTTAGTTATATATAAGATATGTATGCCAAAATGTTATTTAAGTCTTTAAATTTAGATATTAATGTCTTTGTGTATTTCATTCTTGATAATGTTTACTGCATGCTGTGTACAAATGTTAGGTTGACAAACTTACTACTTATTTATATCACTGTATTTTGTTAAATGTTTTGTCTGTTAACTGTTTTTGTACCTTAATAAATAAATAAAATAAAATAGTCCGATCGAAGAAGACATTTTGTCGTGTCTCCGTTAGTTCACGATTAATTGTGACTAAGTTGCTTTAACAATATACCTATTGTATTTAAATAATGGTGTTATTCAAAATTATTACCTATTTATCGCCACACCTGTATGTACTCGTATGATTTAGTATATAGAATAGGCTTACATTTATACATTTAGAATTATTCCTTGCATGTATATTTTTTTCTAACCATTGTAATTGTTGCGATAAATAATGTTTTTTTTTTCTTTCATTCTTTTTTATAATATTGAAATTCAAAATGGTAATAAAGGCTCACTGTCACTGCTGGATTCAAGCGGTGTTATTTTTATATAAATATCACTATAGCAAGCTTACAATATTAGTTCTCCTTAAAAGTAAAAATTGGCATTTGACATCATTGAAAATGGCACATACTTTTAACGAGATCAACAGATAGGTGGTAGTCGGACTAATGGTGGTAATTTGCCTGTTCTGCCGGGGCAGGGAAGTATCCACCGTTAGTGCCGACAAACCCAGTAAAATGTATCCACACGTTTCGGGATCAGACTCGAATTGCCGTCATGCCCAGTCAAGCCGGCAAAGTGTTAGGGACTGATGTCAGTCATGACTGTCTGATTTCAGTTGCAAACATTCATGAACCTCGCGCGCCACTTACCATCAGGTGGGCGCAAGGTCTTATGATTTGATAGATTAAAAAAACAACTGCCTTGTTCTGTTCTACAGAAGGGAAATGTTGCCAGTTCTCTTTGGACTATTTCTGATGGGACCTCTCTAGAGGACGTTATTTATTTATTATTTAGTTTTATTTTTTATTAGGTTTAATTTATATTTTATTTTATTTATATTATGCAGCTTTTAATTATTGGTTTATTATTTAATTTACTTTGTTCCTTCAAATAAATATTGACCATATTATTGGGAATTGCTCGGTCATTACATGCAAGTAAAGAATTTATAATATTACGCTTCGAAAGGTAAAGGTTTTTGGTAAGGGGATTTAAACTTTTATATATGTATATCGTGTTGAATTATCCGTCCGTATAACGAACTGCGGCCGTAGTCTATTTAATTAAACGCAAAAGTTAGATTGACAATATAGTGCGTTGCTTTATTTATTTAAAAACTTAATTGTACTTTGTGCAAAAGCGGATCTAATGCCACTAGGCATTCTGTAACAGTCAATCCTTAAGGACATTTAGACAGTATAGATGGTAGGTGCAATCATCAATTAAGTTATTATTCATTGTATCAATATATGTATACATAACAATATTACATATCAATACATATACATACACACATATATATTATATTGTCATGAAAAGAAGAGAGATATGCGAAATTGTCCTTGAGGTATTTCGATGTCGCAGGCTCATTCAAAACAGAAAAAAGGAGACAAAGTGCTCGAAGATTTCTGCGACAATGAATATAGGCAGCCACTTCAACTTAACACGATATTTAAAAATGCGAACCTATTTACGTAAACAGTATATAAATTGGATACATGCTTTCAGTAACCGGTCTATCTTATTGTTTTAGATCGAGAAGAATTGTTTGTAGACCATATGTTTGTAGATGGCTCGATTTGGAGATTGCCTTATACCTAAAGATAAGTTATTCCAAAGATTTGCAGCTGTGTCAGCGCTAGTATAGCCGAGCATAAACGACATTACATAAATATATAATACACAAGGTATATTAACTCTAATAGTGGTTGATATTGACAGTGTCCTTAATTTAAAGGATTTCTTTACATAACGATTGCGCTTTAAAAAATAGAATTTGTCGGCTGGATTAGAATGAAATATGAGAAAATGAGACAGATTTTTCCCGCTACCTACTTTTCTTTTTCTGAGGGTAATTTGAATACATTAGATCTTGATTGCTAAGGTTTCTTTTTATTTGTTTAGGAAAATTATGTTTGACTTACATATTTTGGGCCTCGGCGCCTAATAAAAATGACAATGCTTCGACGGGTGTAATATGAAATTATGTTTTTTTTTTATTTTTTTTTTTATTTGTATATCATTAGTAACAATTTGCCAGAGTTTATTTATTTTAAAACTTGGCATGCCGCTTGGCATTTTCTTATTATTAACTTTTGGAACAAAAAATCGAAGTTTAGGCTAGGCAAAAAAAAACAAACAAATTATAACACTTATCAGAAGTACAATATATATAACTAGTTAAATTAAATATATGATAATATATTTAATATGTATTAATATGTAATATTGTTATGTATGTATTAAGATACAGAAGTATACTGTTAGGAATAACTTAATTAATGATTGCACCTACCATCTATACTGTCTAAATGTCCTAAGGGTTTGGCTGTCAGAGAATGCCTAGCGGCATTAAGTCCGCCTTTGTACATAGTGCAATAAAGTTTTTAAATAAAATAAATAAACATCATAAAAATTATAGTACTTAAACTACATAAATACACATACACTACATAACTAATTTATAATAATAAAAATCTTTATTGTACAAATACATATACAACATAATTTAGTTGTTACATACAAGTAGGTTAGTGTATATAATAAATCGTATAAAGAGACAAAAACAGTTCAGCTGTGACATCTGAAATAGTCGGTGGACGGTATTTCAGATGTCATTGTAAGAATTAGTACTTACAACATTTTATATTACTCTAGACAATGTTTATTTATATTTGCTGAAGGCAAGACCTAAATAATTGTTTGTGTGTATGTGTATGGTTTGTTAGGACTAATTTCTCAAATTAAACCAGTCTTCAATGTTGTATGATTTATTTCCATTTCCAATAATTATTTACAACCTTCACTATTTTAAAGGCGCGCAACGACCGACTCGTCTGCTGTGTTCTTGTAATCTGGCGCGATATGATTCGCGCCATTCATTAAAGCGACTCGTAACATCGTTATTGAACCAATCAGAAATCAGCACACGACTACGTTCGTATACAACGCCACCTACTTTACAAAACCATATTGCTAATCATTCTTAACTTAACTTTAAACACTGAGATAATAATGTAATAATAACTATGTTACATTAAAAGATAACAGGTTAGTGTATATAGTAAAAGTATTATCACGACTGTTTCCCTTACGAGGTGGTCAGAAAATATGTAATGAATAATATTTAAAAAAAATTACGGGTATTATTATATCAAATACGACTATCTGTAATGTCTGTATGGCCGAAGTTATCTATATTTTTTATTTATAAGGTTTAGTTTATCTTAATCTACCCGCATCTTAAATACAAAACATATTTAAAAATAAATAGTTTAAATAGTTGATTACCGAAGTTTTTTAGCCTAAATGCCTATGCACTTAAGTATAGGTCAATGGTTGTGACTAATTGAAAAGTCTTGTGCCTTTTCTCATATGTACGACAATAATATTTTTTATTAAAGCCGATTTTGTATATCGTAATACTACTGCTACATTTTTTCTTTTTCAGACTCGAACAAAATTAAGCAGTTCCGGAAGGTAAACCACATTTAATCACGAAGTAATCTAAAGGATTGCATTAGACCGTCCCCAGAGGCGGGGAACGGTCCCACACTCGGCCATCGAAACGATTGCATTGTTAGACATTGGATATATATTGATTATTTTTGTAAATTCATAGTAACATCTATCTACTCTTATTTACTGTGAGAAATATTCTAAAGGAGAGTATAATTTTCATTTCGTCTACTCGCTTTGATTAAATAATTAACTATACGTTGTATTTACGATCTTGACATGCCTTTGGCACTGGTATGATATCAATTAATTCTAATCGAGCTAATAAAAATTGTGCTGGTATTTATATAGCCCGACAAATATACATCAATTAGCTATGTCCACACCAGTGCGCTATTATATTCTTTGCAATAAACTTAAACTAGTTTGATGACAGCGCACGCTGATCTGTTACCGACGGGTTTGCGTGCTACGAGCATTGGCAAACAAAATGGTGGATGATAAGATTAAAACATTAGAATTTATAGATTCTTGACCACTAGTTGTAGACGATATACTGCATGCGTCTTACGGCAACATTGTAAATTTAATAGCAATATGAGTATGAAGACGCAATTCAAAACGCACTGGCGTGGTCATAGCAATGGGGTGTATCAGGCAAAGCTTTTTGTAGATGTCGCTAGCGGCACTGGTACCTTGTTTACACCTATGACTGATCATTTTTTATATTTATTTAAAGTTTTACATTTTTATAGGAGAAAAATGTATTTAAACTTAACGTTACCTACCTTAAAAGACGAATTAAGTAAGCGAACACCGTCTTTAAAATAAAAAAAGGTTGAATTAATAGAACGGCAATTTTGAGATCACCATATCTTTGCTTTCGCTTGGAAATCTCGATTTGTACACTTAAAAGCTGCTCACTTCTGCATAATATCCAGAAAATAATAAATTTCGTAATAAAAATACAAGTTTTCTATGTAACTGACAGTTATATTAGGTACCATCTATCATGCACCATCTATCGTGATAAAAAGTTAGTGACACACCCCATTAAAGTGGTTGTTTTGTGAAAAGAAAATAAATGTTTTAATATTCCATATAATTGTAATGGCATATAATTGGCTTATTGATGTCTCGGCATTATTAACTATTTTTAATCAGAGAGGAAATGCTGCAAGGATGTCACATGACAGCGATTTGGTGGTGCAACTTTTAAGCAAGTATTTTTTGTTTTTATTTATTTACCTATTTATTTTAAATCATTGTATCTTACTTCCTTCGAATAAATAACTACTTTATTTCACTTAAGTTAAATTACTTATTTTAGTTAAATAACACTTTTTTTAAATTAAGGAAATTGTCAAACTCATTAAGATATAGGTATTTGAAATATTTAAAATATTTTTCAAGATAAATGAATATTCATAATTTAAAAGACAGACTTATGGAGTTGTGTATTTCTGCCCGTAATGTTTTTTTTTACATTTATTATGGTATATTTAATTTTAGGTTATTTTATTATAATGTATTGTAGGTTTTTCTGTTTTTATTGTTAATCATCATCATCACAGCCCCTAGGACACAGAGTCCTAGACCACCGCTGTTGGAGATGGGCCTTCTAGAAGTTTCTGGAGAATTTGGCCTACACTCGCCACGCTGGCCAGACGGGTTGGCGATGGGTCTATTGTTAATGATTTGTTTTATTTATTTATAAACAATTAATTGCACAAAAAACTTAAAAGAGATGTAACTTTCGGCATTTTATAACAGCTAACGTTTGGGAGTGTGATAGAGGGTTGCGGGGTGCATTATTATAAATTACATAATAATCGCTACATACTATTATTTAAATATATAAATGCACATATGAAAATATTTAAGTATATAAAACTGTTTTCTGTTAACTGCCTTCGTGGTCTAGCGGTTAAGTCCGTGGATTTAGACTCGGAGGTACCGGGTTCTATTTCTGGTCGGGACACAAAAATATTTATTAATGTATATAAATACATTTAATTTATATGTGATATTTCTCAAGTTTGGTACGCTGGAGACATCGACGAGCTTGCCACTAGTCATGTGCCTATAGTAAAGTTGGCTAAATATGAATCAGCTTCTTTAAAACAAGCGTGGTTTCTGACCACCCCGAAAGGGAAACGATTGTGATGATACTTTACTTTTACTTTTTTTTGTTTTACATTCACATTATTTTTTTTGCCTCAAATTGGACAGTTTTTTTTAAACTATCGTTCTATGGTTGTTACAAACAAACCGACTAACTTTTCACACCCTTTTGTAGCAGATAACCAAAGTTGTAAACTCAATCAGTAACAATTTTAATTGGAAACACACAGTTGGGAAATAGACGAGTTGCAGACACTAGTGGGACGAACATTCGCAAACCCCATTCACAGAAACACGCGGTTGAAACTTTTCCATACTGCCTCTGTGTTGTTGTTCACTCGTATAGTATCATCACGACAGTATTCGCTGTGGTCAGAAACCACGTGCTTTTTTAAGAATCGGGGTCTCATTTAGCCTTTTTACTATAGACTCATTATTATATAATATAAAAATTAGGGGTTTGTAGTAAAATAATTTAAAACATCAAAAAAATAAGTATCAACACGACCGTTTCCCTTTCGGAAAGGTCAGAAACCACGCTTATAAATAGGAGGATTCACATTTAGCCTATACTAACTTTGACAAAGTCTTTATTAAACAATGGTATGAATATTATAATCTACTACTTAACAAAATAAAGGTAGGAACTTCAGAAAAAAATTAAATCACTTAAATCTAGATAGGTATCTTTAACAAAAATAATAGGAACTTCCAATGAACAAATAATAAAGTTGAATCATTCTTCTAAAACTAATTTATGTTGTGCTGCATCTAGGTTGCGTTTGAGGGAAATTGGACATTGTTCTGTCCGGTATGACCATTTATTTTTTACCGGATAGGCCTCGAAAATTCCGGACTGTACGCTTAAATACCGGACATCTGGCAACCCAACTTGGGAGCAATATATTATACAGATTTCGTATGATCTTATCAAACAAATATTATATAATATATCATACAATATTAACAAGCAAATACCGTGTAGGAATGACAACTCTTTGCCTCACAATAGAATCGAAGGTGTAAACACCTGGCGTCAAAAATATGCTAGAAGCTCTACATGATCAGTTATTGTATTGAATACTGATATAATGAGAGTTTTTGTATATTATGTTAATTGGTGACCGCCTCCGTGGTCTAGTGGTAACAAACGTTGCCGTGAACTCGGGAGGTCGTAGGTTCGATTCCCATCGGGGGCAAGTTGTACATTGTATACTTTGTCTCGGTCTGGGTGTTTATATGTATAATATGTATATATTTACAAAAAAAAAGTATAATATGTAGTTTATCAACCATCTAGTTTCCGTAACACAAGCCTAGTAGCTTACCACGGAAATTAGATGGCGCTGTGTGACCTGTCCGGAAATATTTATTTATTTATTTATTTATTTATGTGTTAAATGTTTGACAAAAAGTGTTAACTGCCTCCGTGGTCTAGCGGTTAAGTCCGTGGATTTAGACTCGGAGGTACCGGGTTCGATTCCTGGTCGGGACACAAAAAAATATTTAGTAATGTAAATAAATACATTTACTTAATATTTTATTTATTTCTGATATTTCTCGAGTTTGGTACGCTGGAGACATCGACGAGCTTGCCACTTGTCATGATTGGCCTATAGTAAAGTTGGCTAAATGTGAATGCGCTTATTTATAAGCGTGGTTTCTGACCACCCCGGAAGGGAAACGGTCGTGATGATAATGATGACTTAAAGTGTTAAAAATGGCAAAATTTAAAATTATACAAATATTTATGATCGTAAATCGTTAGACGATCCGTTAATATATCCGTTTATTACCATTTATAAAAAAAAACATTCATTAAAAGTACAGCTGACATTTTTATTGGATAAAGGTTAGCCAAATTTTAGTCGTAAAGTTACCATTCCGACTCGAGTGGCAAGTAATGAAGAAAATTCCGTACATTTCTCCAGGAGCGACTTCAGGTACATTCCTGCAGTGTTTTATTGGATCTCGCTCCGTCTGAAAACTAAAATTTTATCAAGTTTTTGTTAGACAAGACCAAAGGGGATAAGTTTCTTGATTTGGTAGATGGTTTTTCTAAAACATTTCTGTAAGTATTATTCCTTACATTATTTTTTTAGGTTGGTTTAAAAGATAATTAGTCTTTGATTTATATAAAGAAATTTTTATAAAGAAATTGTTCCAAGACTCATTGACGTCTCTGGTGACAATAGGGTTGGCAGTTTTTCTCCCAAAAATTAAGTATCCTAATTCAAAGGGGAAATGCTGCTAGTGTATTGGGCACCATGCCACAAGACAGCGATTTGGAGGAGCTATTTTTTTTGTAAGTATGTATTTTTATTTTCTATGTATTATTATTATTTTTTAGGTTAAATTTAGATTTTGTTTTAATATAGTTTATTTAATATTGTAATTCTTTTATATTGTTTGTATATTACTTCGAATAAAAATATTCAAGTCTATGATTAACAAAAGTTAATACTTGAAGTACTATATAGAAATAAGTTTAGATGGATGTAATTTAAAACTAAATCTCTGAGTATGCAACTGCGTACACTAGTTTATATATAAAAAAAAATTGGTGTCAATAATAATAACATTAAAAGCTGATGTAAAGATAATTTTATGACGCAATAATAATAGCTAAGCTATAATGAATTAAATACATTATAAGTATATTAAAAGATTACATATTTATGCCGTTTGCTGTAGAAACTCTGGGCCCATGGAGTCCAAGTGCAAAAAGTTTTTAAAAGACATAACACCGAGTCTTGTCGTCTCCTCTGGTGCCCAAAGAATCAGTATTGCAATTCAGCGGGGAAATGCAGCCAGCGTTCTTGCCACCATTCCACGCGACTTATATCCCTATCCTTAGTATTATTAATAATTTTATTTTATATTTTGTAAATATTTTTTTCGAATAAGTGCTTTTATTTTTGTTGGGGAAAAAAAAAATACATATTAAAAAAAAAAAAAAAAAAATCATAAAAAAGTTATTTTTTTCACTACTGTACATATAAGGAGAACTCTATTGCAGCTTTAATCTGTGCACACTGCGTGAAATTTCTTAAAAAATATTTTTTTTATATTATCATCAAGAATAAAAATAACGAAATACGTATTTTTTATTTTAATTATTCAGTAATAAAATCTTTAGTTACGGTGCAGAGAAATTTTCCTAAAAAATCGTCACTTATACTGAGCCTAATCAAGTAGGTAGCAATTAACGCTAATGAAATTATGATGAACGAAACTGTATCAAATGTCACATCACACCCGTGTGTGGCATACTACACGTCTGATACTGCGATGTCAGAAAAATTTCCCCTACACATTTATAGGCTTTAAGTGTGCCAAGCCCTACCAGTGTTATGTTTCTAATACAGCAGCAAAACAATAAAAAAACGATATCAAAAATCAAAGCTAGCATTTCCGCAAATAAAACCTACACTTCGCAATAAAATTTGAGGGATAAATAAAAAATATGTCTACAAATGATTTCTTATAAACACGGCAATAAGGATTAGGCTCGTGACCACTACCGACGAGGAAGCGAGTTGCGATAGAACATTTTATCGCTCAAGAATATGTAATTTAATTTCAGATGCTGATCAGAAGGATAAACTAATCATGACAGATAGAGCCATCAATAAACGCAGATTATTAGGCGAAATATTGAGAGACAACTTAGATCAATACATTTACCGTTCGGGTGTCAGATCTGTCGTCTGTAGGAGAAGATGAGATCATGGTGCTTCTGACTAGGGGGCGTAAAACTAATTATATCAGGCATCTCCGTGATCTAGTGGTAACAAACGTTGCCGTGAACTCAGGAGGTCGTGGGTTCGATTCCCACCGGGGGCAAGTTGTACATTGTATAATTTGTCTCGGTCTGGGTGTTTATATGTATAATATATATATATTTAAAAAAAAAAAAAGTATAATATGTAGTTTATCAACCATCTAGTTTCCGTAACACAAGCCTCGTAGCTTACCACGGAAATTAGATGACGCTGTGTGACCTGTCTGGAAATATTTATTTATAAATAAAAAAATAAAAAAACTTTTAAACGCATTAACTATCACTATTATTGGCCACTCTTTCTACAGTATTTGCACAGACAGACATATTAATAGTTATCTATAATTTAGTAAGTCTTTTCTACTAATAGTTTGTAGCCATAAAAAATATTTTGCCTACTCGTCATTAGATTATAGCTTAACACGCTTCTCGCTAATCGCCAGTAGTGAAACTTGTCTCTTATTAGAAACGTTTTTCTCTCGGAACAAGCGGGGTAAACGAAGCGCGAGGACTTAATGAGCTGGCGAGCTTCGGGGAGACCAAGGGCGGTGACAAACGTCGCTATGGTGATGACGAGACGTTCATTCCACTTTTAAAATGTATAGGTAAAATGAGCGTGAAAATTTAATTTTAATTTAATTGAGGTAAGTAGAAAACTGATAATTATAATTTAGTTTTTTTATATTTATATAAAAAATAATATTGAAATACGTATTACATGGATTTTTTCTTTATTTTTAAATTTGTTGGATTATAATCTAATCAAGTAGCATTCCTTGCTACCGGTCCATCAGTTTCTTATCAAGGATAACGACTCTATGGGGATTATTTCTGCTATATTTAAAATCAAAATGCAATAGACTTGTGCGATTCCAGTTCCTTAAATAAAATAAATAAATAAATAAAATCAGTTTTTATTTGTCACAAAAATAGTTAATAAAAATGTAAAATATAGTTAAAAAATAAAACAAAGATATAATGACAAAAGGGTCTATGGTTCAGAAAATGGTGTTGGAAGCAGATTCCAACAACCTCTGTTATTATACCATAGCCGACATTTAAATTTAGTGGAACAGTAATATAAATAAAAGTTATAAAACAATAATGAAACAAAATTAAAAAAAAAACAAAAAATAAAAAAAAAACAAGAACATAAATATATAAATAAAAAACAGAAACCTAGACGGGAGCTGCCCCAGCCTGCTTCACAAGCAGCCATGCTGCTGCACACATTTTACGGAAAGTGGGTAACGTTGTAACTATCGCATCCCGAACAGGCGGTGGAAGATCATTCCATATTTTGGCAGCGGCATGCTTGAAGCAGCCCCGGGCGCCTACCAGGCCGTACATGGGAAGGTTAAACAAAAGACCTCTGTGTCTGAAAGAACGTTTGTACGACTTGTGGTCAAACTTACTATGCAAATAGTCAGGACATTATATGTTACGGTACTGCTTTTATTAAATAAATTGTTTGAGCACCGACATGTGACACATTTTGGTGATTAGAAATTTGCTACGCGCCGTAGCAATGTCGTAGCTCGTAGCGTAGTAATTGTGAAGGTCCAAAGATTAAGGGAATTATCAAGATTAGCCGCTACAGTACAACCTTCGCTCGCAATAGAGATTAAGTAATCCACTCCACGTCATACCGACCGTGTTAGGACACTCTGCAACTGAATTGATATTAAATGAAATCGATTTTAAAACGATGTAATAATATATATGTATTAGTGTATAATAATATAGTTAAACCGTAGAATTTAATACAATTTTGCACCTACTTTTTAAAATAATGCTCAAGTTGTCCCAATGGTTGGCTAGGATAGAATGTCTAGCGGCATAATAAGCCCGAAATTGTCGACAAAAGAAAGGAAATATATAATAGATAATATATATTGATATTAAAAAAAAAACAGTAGATAGAAAATATTAAATTTCGTAATTTATAAACAGGCTAAAAATACGACTAAATAATGTCTAAAACCCTAGCTTAACCTCATTTGGATGGATCGGGGGGAAAATGAAAGTAAACCTATTTACGTCTTTGTATATGTAATAGTATGTAAGAACATTATATATATATATATATATATATATATATATATATGTGTATTTATTTATTATTATTATTTACAAATTGTCATGTTAATGTGTCTATTGTTTCGCTTACTATTTATACTGTCTAAATGTCCTAAAGATGTCTAGCGACATTAAATAATTTGTACATAGTGCAGTTAAGTTTTAAAATAAATATTGACAAAAAAAAAAACTAATTTAGTTGTAAGGTAGCGATTCGGTTATTAATGACAATTAGGAGATGTGGAGACATACGTACTGAATGCAGCGAAATGTTCTAAGCGCTGGCACTGTCGTTGAATTTATAGTGCACTTGTCGCTATTAACTATTCATTAAGATAAATAGCCGATACAATTCAGCTTCATTACAGCTCCCAGAACAGAGAATTCTAACCCTCCACAGCTGAACATTATCTTAACCCCTTTTTAAACTAAAGATATTTTTTTTTAAAGATGAAAATCATTATCCGAAAAATAAAACAATACTGTATGATGATAAGGCCGCTTCTGAAAATCACGTTATCCATACATATAGTCATACATACCTAAAGGCTGGGGAGTTATGCGGCCGGTTGCAGAAAGGATAATTATCTTTTAACATGTTTAACACATATTGAAGCATGTCATTGCTTTAAATAGCCAAAGTGACAATCTAACTACCATTCACGTAGAAACTATCAAAATGTTGATTATTTTAATGATGCTTTCTGCAATCATGAGTGTTATTATTAATTGATCTCGCTCACAGCCGAGAGACAAAACAAAGACAGAAAAAATTACGTAAGTCAACGTTTGCGCGATCGTCGACCTTTCGCTACCTACTTCATTAGGTTCAGTATGAGTGGCGATCTTTTTAGGAATACTTCTCTGCACCGTAACTTAAGATTTTATTACTGAACCATTAAAATGAAAAATAGGTTGTTCTTTATTTTTATTCTAGATTATAGTATAAAAGTATTTGCACTTTAATAAATTCCACACAGTATAATAATAATTATAAAAAAATACAAAATAAGTGTACAAGGGTAAACTAAAAGTCGTAGGAATTCTCTTATAGCTAGCCTTTGTGATAGAAATAAGTGTGTTATAGCTTAAAAATAAACAATAAATAAATAGAACTAGATATGAACCCGTCTGGCCAGAGTGTAGGTCAAACTCTAAAGAAATATGCTCTGGAAGGCCAATTTCCGACAGTGGAGGTCTAGAACTGTATTCTACGGGCTGTGATAATGATGATAAAAATTGATATAGTGTCGCTTTCCACTAAAGAATGTTTATTTTTAAACACATAAAATTTTCTTACTGCTGACATTTTTTTTATGACTGGTCCTTGCATATATGTTTATTTCAAAATAACATTATTATTCAAACCTCGTGTGTGATATCATCTACTAATTTAAAACGTTATATTCATCACAAAATGTGTTACGTTATCCCTACTAAAATCCGAAAACCTTGAAATTTTTCGCCTATTTTGGTAAATATCTAATTATACTTTGAGATTGCAATGTTATTTTAGTTACAGTAATTACTGTCGTGGTTGGTGTCGTTTCATGAATATTGTAATAACACATACTACTTGTATACCTAAATAATGTGTATAATATTAATTGTTACGAGACGATATTTTTTAAGCTATTGCATAGCTTTTATCGCGGGCTTTGAGCGCGGCGACCGAATCAAGAAATTCCGTAACGAAAGTAAACCTAACACCCCCCACTCCGACCGGCACAGCGGTGCGGCGTTGAAACGCTTTTTGGCCGCGTCCACAAGTGAGTTCGAGCCCGCGACTAGTAACTTTAATTAATATCAAAGAAAAAAAAAACTGCATAAATAAAATAAATAAATAATTACAATAGCATAAGTTGATAAAAAATGCTATGCAATACCTTTACTGCGGCAGTCCCCGAGTGCCACACATATTTTTTATACTAAACGGAAAATAGTTTAAAAACCTTAAGTTTAAAGTTTATGAAATTTCGGTTAAAGTTTTTTTATCTATATATATAAAAATAAATGTCTGTGTATATGTATGTTCCCTATGCATTTCAAAACTACTTGACCAATCGGGATGAAACTTTGGGAATATGTTGTGTGAACATCGGCGAAGGTTTCTGACAAATCAAATCAATCAAATCAAATAATTAATTTTCACACGTCATAACAGTTTTATTACATTTTCTATTTATAATTTTATTTAATTTACATAATATATACATTATAATATTTACTAGTGATCAAAACAAAAACATAATATCAGCTGAACAACTCAATAATTGGTAATGGATTTAAAATTACTGGTCAGGAACAGTAGAAACCGCCTCGTTAAATTATAAGTAATCTATTTATTGAAATAATAATAAATAGCAGTACTAAATTATATTATTATAATTTATAATACCAAAGACCTTAGAGTAATAATGAAAAAAAACACATAAACTAGTACTACTAACTAGTACTAAACTAACAGTACTACTGTTGGTCCGATAGGTGGCGCGCCTCAGCGCTGATTTGTGGGGCATACCGACCGAGGGTACCGAGCGGGAGTTAGTAGTATTATTATAAACAATGACATCTATTGACTGTCAGGCGGTACGAAGTTCGCCGGGTCAGCTAGTCTGTTATAAAAAATTTGTACTTTTTTTTGTGAAAAAAATATATATGAAAATGACAACTAATTCCCACCCTATTTTATATTTGATCTCTTTGGTGGAGGCCAAAATTCCAACACGAAATGTAAGCTGCATTTATCTTGTTAACTCTTAGCTTATCCAAATTCGGTTAAAGAATTAGCATACACCCTCTACAAGGAATTTATTTTAAGCCGACTGTGTCGAAAGTCGGTCATTACTATGCAAATCTCATCTTAAACTGCACAAACATAGTATTATTTGTCTGATCCAAGAAACATTGTGTTAAATTATTAATCAGTCAACGTAGTTGGAGATAAATTAAATGTTTATTATAGCCAAAGAGATTGAATATAACATAGAGCGGGTATTGGTCACAATCTTCCTCTTCGCTCTAGAAAAAAAAAAAATATCATCACGATCGTTTGTTTCGGGAAGGTCAGAAACAACGCTTATAAATAAGCGGATTCACATTTAGCAAACTTTACTATAGGCCTATCATTACAAGTGGCAAGATCGTCGATATCTCTAGCGTACAGCTTAGGATCCCTGATCACACCTCCAGCAGATATTGACATTATTTCACAGTCTCCGCTCATCTTTAAGTATTTATTTATTTAAATAATTTATTCCACAAAAACTTAAAAATTAGTGCACATAGGCGAGTTTAATGCCAGTTAGGCATTTTGTAACAACTGACTCTTGGGAAAGTGAGAAATCATGGGCTGGGTGCAAATAGATTTAATACAAGGTTTGCCAAAGGTATGGACAGAGATGCCTTATAAAAGATTCTGTACAGTACTGCATGCGTGGCTAGTTCAGGAATGTTTCTATACTTTGGAGGAATACTATGTGTATTTTAAGCAACACAAAGGTTTTTGTGAAGTAAAGTTACTAAAGAAGCAACGCTGAGTTTTTTAGTAACTTTACTTCTATAACAGTTGTTGTAAATTTTTGCATGCTTATGGCGAAATATGTGACCCATTTAATATTAATAAGACCTAATATTGTTTGTTACCATGTTTCCTGCAAATAAATATTTCATTTCATTTCATTTCATTTTACACGATACTTAGTACATATACAACATGAAATGGAACTATACTACACACTTTAAATATATAACTTATTATATACTACATACACAAATCATCCTCTCTGATGTAATATATATAAAATGTTCTCATTGCCCATTTCTTTAATAAACAAAATAATCCATCTTTCTAAGATCTACGAGTATATATAATATTTTATTTATTTAAAACTTTATTTCACGAAGGCGTACTTAATGGTACAGTTTTTGACAGCCAAACCTTGGGGACAAATTTAAACTATTATATGAAAGAAATATGGGATGGATGAGGGTGGCAAAAGATCGTGTGAAGTGGCGAGCCTTTGGTGAGGCCTACATACAGCAGTGGAGAGACACAGGCTGATGATGTGATCTGAACCCGTCTGGCCAGAGTGTGGGTCAAATTCTAAAGAAATATGCTCTGGAAGGCCCATTTCCGACAGTGGAGGTCTAGGACTGTATTCTACGGGTTGTGATAATGATGATACAAATTGATATAGTGTCGCTTTCTCTGAAGTATATTTATTTTAAAACACTTAAAATTTTCTAACTCCTGACATTTTTTTTTATAAGTGGTCCTTGCATATATGTCTATTTCAAAATAACATGGGGACAAATTTAAACTATTATATGAAAGAAATATTAAAAGCGCTTTGAAGTCACTTTATGAGGCCCCACGGTAATTCGAGCATTCAACCAAGGTTGTGTGGCTCTTCAGGCTGGGGTCGTATTGTCAGGCGAATGTGAGACTTTCTTAAAAAAAAAAAAGTTCGCCTTTGTACGCAACTGTTAAGTTTTTAAGTGCATTTATAAATTAAACATATTAAATATTGTATGTATTAATGTGGGCAGATTGTTTCGACAATGTTGTATATAAAGATAATGTATTATAATCGATAATAATAATGTAAACGATAACAATAAATTATTTTGATTTTTTAAGATTTATAATAAATTGCATAGGTTACTCGAAAATCTGTGAATCTCTGAATATCTATCTAAACCAATTCAATTCTATAGCAATCTAAAATTTTCTACAGGTCCTTACCCCGGTGTCCCCGTTAGGTCATAAAGTTAGGTTCTCAAGCTAAAATGGGGTTCTTTCATAGACATAATATGCGACCTGTCCAGCGGCTGAAGTCCATATATTGGTGGAGAAAACGGATTCTGGAGATAAAAGGGCGTCTACGCTTAATTTAATAGGTAAATTATTATTTTTATTTAAATATATATATTTTTAAAATACTCTCTGTAATAAAGTTCTAAGCAATATTTTTTTTCGACTGACCAAATTATGTTTTACATTTTCATAAAAAAAAAAAATGAAATGTTATTTCGTTCATTTATTTATCACAGCCCCTAAAACACAGAATCCTAGATCTCCACTGTTGGTCCTCCAAAAAATTCTGAGGAATTTGGCCTTTACTCACGGTGTTGGTGAGTGAAATTGGTACGCCTCCCATCAAACAAAAACCCTAGCCAACCTGTCTGACCAGCAATTGTAAGCAAAATTGTACAGAATAATTTTCTAGATGGCACATCGCCAGCAGGTATCGGACTCTGTGATCTAGGGGCTGTTATTATGAATGATATCCTTCCAAAATTCCTTGTAATGATGGACCGGCCCCATATTAATGTCTATGTTTTCTTTGTTAAACGGCCCCGGGTTGTATGCAGACATCTGGGGATGGTATCCGCCTGTGTGCAGCGATGAATGCAAATGCAACATCTTTGCATTCTCAGACCGAAGTTTAGAGGTAAATTTCGTGACGATTTAAATAGTTGATTTTAGATTTTATTTTGCTTCGCTAGCATACGATTGAATGAATAATTTTAGTATAGTAAATAAATTTAAATATTTTTTATGCGATTTACTAATTAAAAAATACAGATATAAAGCATAATGTATTTCCATCGGGAAATACAATTATTGGGAGGGTCAATCAATTATTGTATAGAACATTCTTTAAAAAACACACTTCTTGAATAGATCCTAACAACTGTAAGTATGTATATATTGTATTTATGATTAAATTAAGTATTATAAGTATATTTGTGTTTAGTATATTAATATTATTTACTAGTAAGTAAGTAGTTTAGTTTTAGTAGTATTTTAATTTCTGCCTTAACGCGTAACTTCTACATACAATGTATGAACAGTGTATGTAGAAGGGACATTATGAAATGTCCCGAAGGTTGACCTAGTAAGAATGTCTAGCAGAAGGAAAAGAAGGAAATAAAGTAAGTACATTGAATTAATAAAAAAAAAAAAACTTACATTTTAAAACATAAATGACTATTAATAAAAATAAACCTAATTAATAAATAAAAATATAACTAAAAACAAAAATAAAGAAAATCCAAAATAAAAATTATTATAAATAATAAAAGACAAATATTCATTAAAGTGTTAAATAAATTAATGTTAAGGATACAAAAAACAGTGTGCTTATTACTAGGGTCATTTAAATTATTCCACGGATATACAGCGCGACATGACTGTCAAACAAATACAATTTAGGTATAATGACTTCTCTTTCCAACAATTTACATCACAGAAAGTTACCAGTAGGCTGGCGTTAAGTGCCAAATGGCCAAAGTAGCGGCTCACTCTCTGGCACACGTAGAGGACGGTGTTTGCCAAATATTCATGTTTTGTCGTCTAATGACAGTGAGACTCCCAAATAGGCACTCTTGATGTTTGCAATGATAATAATCTAATAGGTATCTGCCTACAGCAGTTAAGTCTGTGGATTCAGAGTCCTCCTTTGAGGCTATTAGACTCCAATGACTGAGTAAAGGTCACGCACTAAGGTCTCATGGAGACTAATTGCGGAGAAGCAATGGTTATCACAATAAGTCTGTGGATTTAGACGCGGAGGTACCGCTTTCCATTCCTGGTCGAAACACAATAATTAATTTAATTTAGTACGATAGAGACATTAACGAGCTTGCCACTTGTCATGACGTGCCTATAGTAAAGCTGGCTAAATGTGAATCCGCTTCTTTATAAAGCGTGGTTTATATCCACCGCAAAAGGGATATGGTCGTAATGGTACTTTATGATCTAATAGATATCTTTAACTAGTATAAATAAATAGTAATAAAATGGAAAATGACTTCAAACGCTTATTTTAAATAAAGTATAAAAAAATTGTATAAGCTTGCAAAGAAAACCACGTTATTGAATAAAAATCCCTATATCATAACTTAATCCATACGTGATTTTACAAGCATGACATGTCTTTTTAAACTACATTTTCCTTCTTACATAAACCAGATTTTTGATTAAAATATAAGGTGTATTTTATAAAATTGACACTGCTCGTTCTTGTGTACCTACAGCAAGACATATGTAGATTATTTGCAACACAACATTTATTTTATTTATTTAAATACTTTATTGCACAATAATTTTTCTTACGTATATTTGTCATATATTGCCAACATCTCCGTTCTCATGCCTTGGATAGCACCTTAAGCTGTTCAAATTCACTGTCGATCGATAAACCGATGATTTTATGTTACAGTTATGGAACACAGAGTCCTAGACCTCCTGTTGGAGATGGTCCTTCCAGAGCATTATATCTCAATATTTCGGCCTATACACGTCACGCTGGCACGGTTTGACGTGGGTCTGATGGCAATTAAATGTATTTATTTATTTATTTAAATTCTTTAATGCACTTAAAAATAGTACATAGGCGAGCTATAACGCCATAAGGCATTCTTCACCAGCTAACCTTGGGGATCATGTAAGGTGATGGGCAGGATAAAGAAAAATATTAAAATAGCTTAAATTAGTAAATAAACATAATTACGCATTTATTAAATATACATACACAATATAAAAAAAAACAACACACATACATACTATATAATACATACATACATAAACATACACTATAAATAAATAACATTATTTTCTATATACATCTTATTGTGAACGCGAACGCACTAAAACAACTCCAGGCACCCATCGCGTTGGTTTGAGAGGGCGCTGTGGGATTTCGAAGGCCACAACTCGGCCTCCGTGACACTGGCTCGTCTACAGCGGAGGTCGGGACGTCACCATCTTTAGCGTCATCATTATTAAACAACACATTGTAGTACAATGTAAAATTGTCAACTTCGGCTACTTTGTATAAAAAATAAATATATTTTTCATTTTATTTTTTTGAAACGGTCCTGCGCCCTTCGTAGAAAAACCTATTTAGCTCTTACTATTTTTGCAATTCATTACAGCCCCTAGAACACAGCGTCGTAGACCTCCACTGCTGGAGATGGGCCTTCCAGAACTGGAGAACTTGGCCTACACTCGCCACGCTGGCCAGACGGCTTGGCGAAGATATGATGTCATTTTTTTTTTTATGACAATTTATTAACGATTCCACAAGTTGGTATTAGTGGAACCGGGACCGAGGCACGGGAACGGTGGTGTTGTAAATCTATGACAAATGTACGTAAGAAAAGTGTATTTCTCATTGGTACATGCCGGCTGGGTTTGAACCGACCTTTGTAAGATTTAAAGTACGCGTTCTTACAACCGAGCCACCACCGCGCCTGCAATTTTTAATTTAATTTTTGCAATATTAATAGGTAATTCACTATTATGTAAATTTATCTACGAACAGATGTTAAATAGCATCATTGGCATCACAAAAATCCTATTTCCTTTGTGAGTAGTATTATGTTTTTGTTTATTTTTCTTGTACGTATGTAGTATGTGATATTGTAACACTTACCGTAGTATAGCTTGTAAAACACGCTCAGGGAAGCACCCAATCGGGTACGCATAAGCCTGGGAGAGTTAAAATAGTATAGTACATTTTCTCGTAAGTGCCTTGAGTCTGCAAAGACCTGGCTCATGCCTTAGAAGGAGCTAAAGGACCTATCTAGTGACAAAGGAAAGGTGCTTTCTCACAAAATGCGGTTTAACTTCCTTCCGCAATTGTCTTTGTGGCTCAAATAATACTTTTACGAAGGCATTGTCTTTTTGAAAGCTATTTGTTGTACCAATTTGAAACGAATTTCGAAAACGAAACCTTCTATTCAATAAAATAACTTCAATGTTATGTTGGATTGTAATACTATTTATTTGTACATATACTCGTAATATGGGTTAGAGCGGTTACAAGAACGCTTTCCATAAAATCCTAAAAAGGTCGGTTCGAACCCCGGCATGTACCAATGAGAGCTACACATTTTATATGTACCTTTGTCATAGATTTACAACACCGCCGTTCACGTGCCTTGGAAGCCGTCAGTCATCCAATAATACCAACTTATGGAATCGTTAATAAATTGTCATTTTTTAAATAACCGTGTATTTATTTAAGTTACAATGTATATGATGTACTTGTATGTATGGTATGTATGTTTATGTGTTTAGGTATAATGTGTAGTATATTAGAATTAGTTAAGTAACTTATTAACTGTTTCATTAAAATCTCTTTTTTTTTCATACTGCCTATCACCTTACTCGATCCCCAAGGTTAGCTGGTAAAGAATGCCTACTGGGATTATAGCTCGCCTCTGTACTATTTTTAAGTGCATTAAAGAATTTAAATAAATAAATTTAATTGCCATCAGACCCACGTCAAACCGTGCCAGCGTGACGTGTATAGGCCGAATTATTCAGATATAATGCTCTGGAAGGACCATCTCCAACAGTCTAGGACTCTGTGTTACATAACTGTAACATAAAATCATCGGTTTATCGATCGACAGTGAATTTGGACAGCTTAAGGTGCTATCCAAGGCATGAGAACGGAGATGTTGGTAATTTGGTTGTTGATTTGGAGGAGCAATTTTTTTTTGTAAGTATGTATTTTTATGTTCTATGTATTATTATTATTATTTAGGTTCAATTTAGATTTTGTTTTAATATAGTTTATTTAATATTGTAATTCTTTTATATTATTTGTATATTACTTCGAATAAAAAACTCTATGTCTACAATTATTTATCAACTGTTAATCCAAAAACTAACAAATATTTTAACAAGCTATTAAAACCTATAATAAAGTTAAGAGTTGAAATAAAAAGGCAACGTCAATTTGTACCGCATTTTCCGCTAACCACGACAATAATTCCGCAATCGCAATAAAAAAACCTCGGACAAAATCTCCTTGGCAAATCCAGACGACAGCCAACTAGGCACGCCTTCAAAATTATTAAGCCTTTTCCCACAACTTGACAATCAAGCTTTCGGCATTTTGAACTCTAAATTCAAGTATTTAAGATATTATTTTGCAATAGATAAGAACAAGTTCATTACTACCTTTTAGGTTCAAATTTTTACTTACTTCAGTGGCACTATTCTGTTTCTTCAATCGCAACCGTATTGTTTGAATACTCAGTTTTGTTGTTAGAATAGTAGCATAACTGAGCTGTATCTTTCATAATTTTAATGGCCATTAAAAATGACAATGTTTGTTAAAAATCCTTTATATAACGTTAGCGCTTAAATAAACAGACTTTGGCTAAATCATAGAATTTTATGTTGTCAACTTTAATAGGTGCTTGTTTGACTGCCGCCTCATTCTAGCACGTATTGTCGTCTCTTTCTATCACTATGGTCAGTCTTATTTAATCTGTCTCCCTTATAATCCAATACAGTGGGATTTGTCCGGCTCTAGGGGACTGCAAGGCATATTACACGGTACAACTATGGCTGGAAATGATTTATTTTAACTAGGTACCTTAACAATTTATAATATCTTTTAATATTTTTAAAACTATTTTAGTATATACTTATAGGAGAAGATACGTCGAAAAGCGACCTTTACCGATCTGTTCATCATCATGCGTCTCTTCGCTGCTGCATATAGGCCACCAGCGACCTTCCTCAGATCATCCGTCCATCTGGCCAGGGGTCATCCCACTTTGCGTCTTCCAGTATGTGGTCTCCTCTTCAGAACCCGTCTATCCATCGTTCATCGGTTTTGCGTGTGCGACGAATCTGTATCGCACAAAGAGTGCACTAGTTCACAGTGAGAAATATTCTGGTGGCGGGTATAATTTTAATTGCTTCTACTCTGTTGCTATCTTCTATGTTCTTATGTTGCCTGTCTCTGTCCTTTCTCTTCAAATAAATAAATATTTATTTATTTAAAGATAAAGAAAGAAAAACATTAAGTTAAGCCGGCATACTCGTAGTTATCCTTGACGCGGAGTCTAATAAAATAAATAAGTTTTATTAGGCAATAGAACTATTATAATGCTGCTTTCGTGGTCTTGGATTTAGGTTCGATACCTGGCCAGTACACTTAAATTAATTTGTAATATTTCTGGAGTTTAGGACGTTAGAGACTACTCGTAGCTTGCACTTTATCATGATGTGCCTACAGTAGAGTTGGAAAAATGTGAATCAGCTACTTTAAAAAAAGTGTGATTACTTACTACCCCATTAAGGATACGGTCGTGATGATACTTTTATTTTACTAAATTATTATAATGGCTTTATATCTCGAGTCTTAATGCAATGTTTGCATTTTCTTTATTTTTAAAGCCATGGAAGCAAAATTTGGATACGTTCCAAATTAACTCTTAGCCGAGCAAAGCAATTATATCAGATATAAAATTAGTGGTGCAATAATTTCGGCTCTATTGTAATAAAACGATTATCTCTATAGAGTTTTTGGCACAATTTTTAAGGTATTAAGCTGTTTTTTTTACTACAGAGCGATGCGAGAACGCATTGTGTGAGGCAACGATACCGATTCCTGTATTTCTCGAGTTTAGTATGCTAGAGACATCTTTTTTTTTTTTAAATACTAGCACGACATGTGACCTTGCTCCCACTTGATGGTAAGTGGGGAGCCAGATCCATGAATGTTAGCAACTGGAATCAGACACTCATGACTGACATAAGTTCCTAGCACTATTCCGGCTTGACTGGACATGACAGCAATTCGAGCCTGATCCCAAAATATGTGAATACACTTTACTGGGTTTATCAGCACGAACGGTGCATACTTCCCCGACCCAGCAGACTGGACAAATTACCACTATCAGTCTGCCTACCACCTAAAAACCTACCATCGATGAACTTATCATGATAGGCCTATAGTAAATTTACTAAAAGTGAATCCGTTTCTTTAAAAAACATGGTTTCCGACAACGCGGACGTGATGATAGTTTTAATCCATTTGTACGAATACTTATTTCCTTTAAACTCCAAAAATGTCCTCATTAAAACTCCCGGTATGTATCAATGAGAAATACACTTTTCTTACGTACATTTGTCATAGATTTACAACACCACAATTCCGTGTCTCGGAGAGCACGTTAACCTGTCGCTCCCAGTTCCGCTCGTTAATAAATTGACATCAAAATTGACATCATATTCTTGCCAACCCGTCTGGTCAGCGTGCCAAGTGTAGAATTCTCCAGAGATATACTTACGGGATAATTTCTACCGGCAAATTGGTTCACAGATTTAAAAATTAAAGAATAGATTTTAAATTGTTAATAGCTATATGTTTAGTGAAAATAATGTTATTCCGTAATTGGCTAGGTGTTCGGTAATCATTTAAATGTAAATATTTATTTGTAAAAGACAGCTGTGGAATAAGTAAATAAATAAAAACAGAATCGTGGGTCGATCAAAGTGGCCATGTTCCTGTGTTCTAGGGGCAGTAATTGTTATTACATCCAACAGTCATAACCACAACCCCTAGAACAGAGTCCTAGACCTCCACTGTTGGAGATGGGCCTTCCAAAAACTTCTGAAGAATTTCGCCTACACTCGCCACGCTGGCCAGACGGGTTGGCGAAGGTCTGTTGTCATTTTTCACATGCCGGGGGGGTTTGAACTGGCCTTTTCGGATTTTTGAGGAAAGCGTTCTTACAACCGAGCCACCACCGCGCCATTGCACCACCACATCCAACAGTATCGTACACAAATCATCTCATCCACAATAATTCCAAAATAGAATGGTTTATGGATCGCGAGTAGTGTTATGATCTACCACTACAGGCGTCCAAGTTGGCGCCAGTACAAAATCTACTGTGGATCGAAAATCACAGCGATTTTAGTGTTAAAGCTTTCAATCTCAAATCCTTTTTTTTAATTTATTTTTTTATACTAGCACGACATGTGACCCTATGCTCACCTTATGGTAAGTGGCGCACAGGGTCCATGAATGTTAGCAACTGGAATAAGTCCCTAAGACTATGCCGGCTTGACAGACGATATGGCAAACGATCCAGTCTCAAACTAATGTGTCTTGTTCGATACAAGACCTCAGCGTTCCGTGGGAGCTTTAGGTATGCTGCTACTAAGATATGGATCAACCTACCCCCACCACTACACGATATACAGTCGGCGGTTGCTTTTTTATAGTTTGTTTTTTACGATAATTTTATTTTACATATATTATTTTTTATTTTTATTTAATGTATTAGTTATCCTTTTATGCGGACATACATACACCACACTATATATATGTAGGTATATATTACCCATTAACACCTCTCCTAACAAGGGATTAGCCGAAAATCAGCGCTGTGGCCCAGAGTCGTAGCTCCATGCTGAGCTGATTCCCTATTTGTCACCACACATCTTGTGTATACTACCAGTCTTTATTTGTTTAAGTTGTGTTTATTGATATGTGGCAAATAAAATATTTTTCTTTCTCAAGCCGGGTTGGACTAGACATCGTCCTGAGAAAGTTAGGTAAGAATAAAGCGCGAAAAGTGAAAACCAGTTTTTTTCCCTGGTATGTTATTTTTCTTATCCACTTGTTGGTTTTAGCAGAACCCTGCCATTTGCATTAGTAACTCATTTTCTAGACAAAGTTGCAGAGTAGAGGTTTTCTTATTTTAGCCAGGAACAAAAAAAAGTAATTTATAAAAAGCAGTAAACGTAAGACTATGTCTGTTTTATTAACTCAACATAAAATATAAAAATAACGGTCCCATCATCGCATAGGAGTACTAAAATACGAGTAAAGTTATTTATAACACAATTTTTATGATTCTTTTCATAAAAGTGATACAAGCGAGGCGATAAATATCAGAATTATTTTATTAAAAGCCTCCGTGGCCTGGATTATGTGAATTATTTGTGGCCGTGCGTCTTCCATGTTATACTAAAACTAAGTATAAAGCGGATAGATTAGATGATGTAGATCATCAGATCAGATTAAAATGTTAAAGCTATTTTCAATTATGGTTGTAAATGGACACTCGTCATCGTCGTACACTGCTAAATCAGGTGTTCCGCAAGGATCTCACCTAGGACCGTTGTTATTTAACGTTTTTATTAATGATATCGGTGACTGCTTTCACAATTCAAAATACTACCTTTTCGCGGATGACCTTAAGCTAGTAAGACCAACCAGTTCGTCAACGGATGTTAGCTTGTTGCAGGATGACATAGACGAACTCAGTAGATGGTGCGAGTCAAGTGGCATGTCCCTGAACGCCGACAAGTGCTTTGTGGTTCGCTTCACTAGGGCCAAGTCAACCTTTGCAAGGAGCTATTGCATTGCAAATAAAGTTATATCCGAGAAAACTTTTATTAGGGACTTAGGGATCACAATGGACAGTGAATTGAAATTTAATATACATATTAATGACATAGTTACTAGAGCGTTTAGAGTTCTTGGGTTTGCTCTACGCACAGCAAAGGATTTAAAAAGGCCTGCGACTAAGATCATTTTGTTTAACTCTCTAGTCCGCAGTATATTGGAATACTGCAGCATTGTATGGAATCCACACTATGACGTGTACATCAAGAGGATCGAGAGTGTTCAGAAGAGGTTTTTGTGGCATCTGACATTTAGTGTTAATAAGGGAAGAGAACTTTTACATTACAAAGATCGTTTAAAATACTTTAATTTATCCTCATTACAAGATCGAAGGCAATTGATGGATAGTATGTTTATATATAAATTAATCAACGGTAAAGTCGACGCACCCCACCTACTGTCCCGTGTTCGTGTCTCTGTGACGACCAGGCTGCCAAGGGTTGGCAAATATGATCTATTCATTCTACGACAATCTTAATCCAATTTTCATCACTGAACCGTACATAATAGTAGGGTTAATGCAGTAGAAATGAGGTCGTTGCGGCGGATATGTGGCGTCACTTTGGCGGACCGCATACGTAACGTCGAAATACGGAAAAGGGTTGGTATGAAGGAAAGCATAGGGACAAAAATAAGGAAAAGCATGCTACGATGGTTCGGGCATGTTGAAAGGATGAGCGAAGAAAGATTGACGAACCAGGTATATAATGCGAAAGTTGTGGGTAAAAGAGGCCCTGGCAGACCAAGACACACGTATCACGATCAAATAAATAAAACACTAGCTGGAGGAGAATTAAAAAGCCTTCGTAACAAAAGGGCATGTATGAAGAGGTTGATGAATGTCGATGAAGCGAAAGAGGTATGTCGTGATCGTGTCAAGTGGCGCTCAATTGTCTCTGCCTACCCCGTAAGGGATCTGGCGTGAAGATATGTATGTATGTATGTATGAACCGTACATGTCGTCAATACAACATATTTTCACGAAAAAATAATGACAGTCTAGACATATTTGCTAATTCTTTGCATGTTTTTAAGCACAATGTATTGTCACTGCAGCGGATCCTGGCTGGGACTGTAAACTGAACTGCTGTTTAACCAATTTTGATCCTTGGAATTATGTTGCTTGATTGTGGTTGTATCATGTTCTTTTGTTTTTGTTTTTGCTTAGATTTACTTAGTTGTTGCTGTAATTGTATTGTGTTTTTGATTTGGCTACTCAAAGGCCCAGTTAATGGATACTGTAATAGCATGTGGTGGTTGCCTGTAATTGGTGCAGCATCTGTATGCTGTCTTAGTTGTAAGTAAAAATCGATGTATTTTTTGTTGCTGTCACTGTTGGCGACCCTAATAAATAAATAAATAAGTAAATTATGCAATAACGTTAATTACTTAAAGGAGTGCTTCACTTATCTTGGCGCTACGCATGACAAAACTCTCCGTTCTTCCTCTAATTCTACTTTGTCCATTCCCACTCACCATTCTTCTTTTGTCTCAAAGTCCTTTGCAGTTGTAGCCGTAAACCTCTGGAATCAGTTGCCTATAAAAATCCGGCAGACCTCGAGCAGGGCTATCTTTAAAAAACTTGTAAATGCACACTACATGAAGTCATAATTAACATAGTTTATTTCTGGCGTTGCTGATAATTATACTTGTATTTGATATGGTTATAGATAGTATTACATTTTATTTTATATGTATGTATATTATTATTGTTTATATGTGTAGTATATATGTATGTATTTGCATGTAGTATTCGTATGTATATGTAAGTATGTATTAATTTATATATGTCATTATATTGTCTAATTAAGCCTGTAATTGCACTTACCTTTCATTGTTTAATTGCTCTTGTTGTCCCGAACTTTGACTGTCATAGAATGCCTAGCGGCATTAAGTCCGCCTTTGTACTTTGTGCAATAAAGATTTAAATAAATTAACGTTAGATTATTTTATGACAATACCTAAAACTTGCAAAGTTATTCGAAGATGGTCGAGGGCGAGAGATACTTTGGTTACGACGTGGGACAAAATTAAAGTTATACTCAAAATATTCTGTATACCGTGGTCTAGCGGTTAAGTCCGTGGATTTAGACTCGAAGAATACCTTGGTTAGTTAAAGTAAAATAAATGTAAAAAAAAATTTATTGCACAATAAATATCTAAAATAAAATGTAGTACATAGGCGAGCTTAATAGGTACCTTAAAGGTATTATCTAACAACTAACCTTTGAGAGAACGACAAAAGATATTGTGGGATGCAGAGTTAAAAGGAAAAATGTATAATAATTAATAATAGCAATAAATATATACTTTAATATATATATTATAAATACATACACATAATACATAAATATGAATATACTTATATACAATAGTTACATAAATAACAATCCATGTTAAGTTTAGAAATTATATCTCATTTTGATTTTTTAGAAAGTAAGAAGTTAGTAGATGTCTAAATATATTTAACGACGGTGCCAGTCCATTGATAAGCTGTAGAAACAGTGAGAGATTCTGAATATCTGCTTGAAGAGTGCAGAGGAATCGCAAGTTGATTTTTGTGCGAAGAACTTTTTTTTTTGAGTTTTTTAATTTGTTAACATCATTCGAAGGGCTTTAGTCACTGCTGGAGTACCCGCAATCCTAGAACCCTCTGGGATTGCGCGGAGCGATGGCAAAAGACCCGACGGCATGACCGTTGGGCCGTAGAAACTTGGCAGGTCCCTGGTGTGGGATGCGACTTGTGTAGACACATTAGCCCCATCACACATCCAGGCGACCTCGTCAAGCGCGGGAAGTGCGGCGGTTTCTGCTGAGAACCTCAAGCTGCGCAAATACGCCAACCTCAGTACAGGTTACGAATTTGCGCCGTTTGGGGTCGAGACGATGGGCCCATGGGGACACTCAGCCAAGCGTCTGGCCAAGGAGTTGTCCAAACGGCTAACGGAGAAGTCTGGAGACAGGAAGGCTGGCAATTATTTCTGCCAACGTATTAGCTTAGCTATACAGAGGGGAAATGTTGCCAGTCATCTTGGGACTATCACTGAAGGGTCGTCTCTAGAGAACATTTTTTACTTATAGTTTATTTTTTATTAGGTTTAGTTTATATTTATTTTAATTTTTACTTCTAAGTAGTTTTAATTGTTCGTAGTTTCATTTGTTAATAAAGTAGAAGTGTATGGGTGTGGTTAATATTATCCTTAAACCTATATGAGTAAGTAAATCTAGTACTATTTAACAGAATCAGCTGTACGTCAATCTAGGTGTTGGAAACGTCGGCCGTAACTCAATTGTCACGTACCGACGTAATCCGGTCATGATCTGACATTATTCAGCGAGATTATTGAAATCTATAGCTACTCGATTGTTGCTGACGTGATTGAATTATTATTGCCTATTAGTATAATAACTTATCTATTACTATTTGAATTAACAAACATATTGATTTAGCTTTGTATTATTTAATTGTCGAATAAATAGTTGATTAATTTATTTAGTATTTTTATCGCCACAGAGCTCAGATATTGTATATAATCAAATATGATAAATAGCGGTAGACATCTTGAACCACTTTTAAAATTTTAAGTCTGTGTCCTGTCCTGATTTGTTGTCGCAGGTGTGCCGCCTATTTGTGCCTAACAACTATATGCGAGCGCGTCACCACCAGTTGCTGGCATTGCCATTATTTCGCACAGTGGCGCACGATTCCTCGCCTCTGCCTCGCGCACTCCGCAGCCTAAGGAAGCTTCTCGAGACGACACCACATCTAGATATTTTTGCTGATCATCTGCATATTCTGAGCAAGGCATTCTTTAAATTTTGTGAATAATTAATTAATTATTTATAAGTTAAAATATTTGGATTTATTTATTATTGTTATTCTTGTATTAATTTATCATGATGTAGAATTGATTGATTTATTTATATACCTACTTACTCACTTTTTATTCTAATTTTATTGTCTTGTATTAACTTTATTATTATTTCATTGATTTTATTAGTGTTGAATTTTGATTTATTTTATTACTATTATTTATTTGTCTTTTCTTTCTTTTTATATTAATTTTATATCTTTTTATATTAATTAATATAACTATTTTTAATTTTAAAGCTTCATTAATATTAATATTTGTATATTAAATTTAAAAGATAATAGGTATATTGACAATCCATTTATAATTAAATGTATGTATCAATTATAAGAATGACTGCATGGTAAATTGTGCTTTACTGTTAAGCCATGTAATGTTGTATTAATAAATGTTAAATGTTAATGTTAATAAGTGAAAAATTGCTAATTTAAAATAGATAAAAGAAAAATAGCCGACTATTGGAATACGTGTGGTTATCAAACCGTATTTTTTTATATTATTTTAATATTATTTCACTCAATGGAAAATAAATCCCAAAGCAGTGCTTTTAAAACAAATATTTAATAATTAAAATTATAATATACCCCTTAACATAGATATATATATCTTAGTAAAAAGATGTGTAATTATATATATATTTTACAATAGTGTTAAATAGTAATAATTGTGAAAAAATGAGCTGATCTTAGCGCTAAATCCTTCATTAAATCATTCCTTTACATAACGTTTGCAAATACATATCCAGTTTGAAAGCCAAATGTAGCCAATCATGACAAGTGGCAAGAGCAAGTCGATGTCTCCAGCGTACCAAACTCGAGAAATATCACAAATAAATTAAATATTAATTAAATGTATTTATTTACATTAATAAATATTTTTGTGTCCCGACCAGGAATCGATCACGGTACCTCCGAGTCTTAATCCACGGACTCCTCAAGACCACGGAGGCAGTTACGAAATATAATGTTTTAAGTAAAGTAAAATAAAGGAATGAAAATAGAGACAACAGATCTAATTTGCAGTAAAATATAAGGTCATTTCTATCCCGCTTCTAAAATGTCGTTTTATTTATTTTTGTCGCTCTGTATGCGACACTAACGAGCTGTTTGTATTGTGTTTGCAAAATATGATAATGGTGATTCTGCCATTTTGTTTCTACATTAATGGCAGTCATTTCTGTGCGGGGTGAAATGCTTTTAGTATGATATTTAATTTGAAATTGTATAATTCGTGTAGTTTACTACCTATATGTGAAGCATCTTATATATTAACACTCTGTACGATTTTCAGCAAGGACGTTGACACCGTCCATTGAAGCTGGTCACAGAAAGTTGTCATAGTAGGTGCCTGATGGGTAGGTACTTCTAAAACTACAAAAAGATTAAGATATAGAAGCTTTACATAAATTATGATTTTAAGTACGTAGATATTATTTTTTTATGTAGGTATATTAATTACATAATTTAAAAAAAATACTACGAATATTACTGCCTCCTCTGGTTGAGTCCGTGGGTGTTGACGCGGAGGTCCTGGTTCGATTTCTTTAAGAAGAATGGATACTGACCGCTTAGGGATACGGTCGTAATGATACTTAACTTTTTTTTAAATATTAATTTTATTTTAAATAATTACGTGTACTAAATGCATGTAAAATATTTATTTTTTTGTTTTACGGTAAAGGACATTACATAGTTAAAGTATCATCACGACCGTTTCCATTTCGGGGTGGTCAGATTAGCCAACTTTACTATAGGCCAATCATGACAAGTATTTTGGTCATATAGCACGAAAGAGGTCGCGAATCTGGAAAAGCTGGTGATCACGGGTAAAATCGAAGGCAAGACGCCCCGTGGCCGCAGCCCGATACGTTGGTCTGACCAGATCCGAACCATACTTAACACCCCAGTCCACGCGCAGCATCGTCCGAGATAAAGTGATCCGTGGAGGAGGTCACGACCCCTCAGCATTGGGGAAAACGGCGCAAGGAGGAAGAGGTTATACAGCATTGGGGAAAACGGCGCAAGGAGGAAGAGGTTATACAGGGTGGGGAACGGCAACCTCCATTATTTAAAAAAATCGCTGTGGTGGAATTGGGGGTCCCAGAGTGGCGGGGTGATAATTATTTGCAACGGTAAATGATGTAGTTTTCAGAGCCATCATGTAGTTGTCAGGCATGCAACATGGGTTTGTAATGGAGACTTTTTGTTAAAAATGGCGAATGTGTGTCAGCCACACAGAGGGCATTCCGAGCGCAGTTTAGTTTGAGTTGTAAATGTAATTTGACAACACAAAAGAGCCCGATTATTATTATTATTACTCCGAGGGCTAAATGTTTATAAATATTTTGACTTTGATTCGGCAATAAATATATATTTAGGTAACAAAACAATAAAATATGCAATGAAACGTGGAAAAAAAAACTTTTAAATTGATTGCATTAATTTGCTAAATATATACCTAAATCATAAAAAAGTGTGAAGCACATATTTTATATTATCCGATGTCTTTAATCTCCTAGGGCTTAATCATAAGAGCCTCATAAGTTAGGAAAGCCTATAAATAATAGAACCCTTGTCAAAAAGGCTTAAGTGTTGCCTGTTCCCTTACGTTTTGGCGCTAAAATTACAGATTTAAGCACTTCATTTGTTAACAATGTTGGATAATTGAGATGTTTAGTTCATTATACATTTACACATATCGTTAGTGGAGAGTAGAAACGTCTAAGCGAGACTATAGCAACTTTCTAAAAAGCTATTTTATGAGAGTATGTTTTTAAATAAAATGATATACTGGCAGTTTATTATCTTCTTAATATATAAAACAAAGTCGGAATTGTTAGAACACTTATAACTTTTAGAACTATACTAATATATAATAGAAGCAATACCGTAATACCTATTGCTAGGTTAACTCGCAATGGAGTCAAGCGAGCTGTGAGGCCGTGGTTGGTGAGGATGACGTACGAGGCAAGCGAATTTCTTCTTTCTAATCAATATACGCCACAGTAGTTATTTATTTATATTAATATACTAATTAGACCATATTATTTATTTATTATATTCTATATTATTTATTGATATATATGTATTTATAGTCGACCCCAACTAAGAGCACCTACAACGCCACAACCCGGCCTCCGTGACACTGGCTCGCCTACAGCGGAGGTCGGGACGTCACCGTCTACAGCCTCTTCATTATTTTTAAATAACACATTGTATAATGTGAAATTGTCAACCTCGGCTGCTTGTATAAACATAAATAAATATTTTTTCATTTTCATTTAATTTTTCATTAAAAACATTGGAAAATTTAAGGAAAAATAAAAAAAAAATCCCATAGAAAATGTTTGTTCCTGTCAAACAATGTTGGTTGGCAAATATTTATGCGTGCGTTCAGAAACTTAGCAGTAGTGTTTTGTTTTTCGGCTTAAGTGACCTTTTTATTTAAAATAGAGGTTCACTTATGACACCTGAAGCCTAAAAAAATATTTGCTTTTTTGACAATTACACGCGGTACAGATAACTAATTTTCTGACGCTGACGAATAAATTTTATACAGTACATTTTGGGAACGAGCTTACATGACGTTATTAACACAATCAAGTAGGTATGCAGAGAAGCAAGAGCAAAAGAAGGAGCAGTGTGTCATTCAACTTTTCTATTTTAAAACCCAGCTTATGTCAGGAACAAAGTAAGGTCTTCCCCTCTCTTTTCTACAAACCATGATCTCGGCACCCGCACGTTGAATTCATGGATTGATTTAGTCCTCTCTAATCTCTAATAATATAGATAGGTTAGGATATTATGATTTTAGCTACGAGTATTTGATTTTGAAATTTCTAAGCATTCTATGGATTCACCGTACGGGTGTCGGGTTCATCGTGTGTGGGTAAGAGATGAGAAGAATGGTGTCTCGGGCTTGCGACCGACAATAGGCTGGTTCAAGAAAAGGAGGCCTCCTTTTTTAAAAAATTTATTGCGCGATAATACGCTCACCATCCACCTTTCTAATCCTCTCCCTACCCAACCAAATACTGTATGATTTCGTTAATGCCGTCTTGGAAGCTCGATTCATAAATATATTGACAGCAGACCTGCTTAGGCCCAATTCTTTCAGTAAGTGATGCAAATATTTTGCTGGAACTCCTCTCGCACCAACTTCCACTGCGTAAAGCTGAGTCTTGAACCCGTTCCTGATCATTTCTTCTGTGAGATCATAATATTTAAATTTAAAATATTTATTACCACGTAAAACTAGAACTGTGATCGAAATTCTGGGTTTTTACTCATTAAGTATCATGACGGACCACATACGTAATGACGAAATACGCAAAAGGGTAAGTATGACAGAAAGCATAGGGACAAAAATAGGGAAAGGCATGCTCCGATGATTCAGGCATGTTGAAAGGATGAATGAAGAGTAGAAGAGTCTTCTCACACCCCCCGCAGGGGGGAGTGGGGAATCTGTGTCAAGGTATTTGCCTTCTAACAGAGGTTACGTTCGCTTTCCGTAACTACGGACAGGGCATGGGGTAACCATTAAAGGTTGAAGTATACGAGCCAGGCGGCGGAGCCGCGATTACGACTCCGTGATTGGTAGCAGGTGACGAGCGTAGCATTGTCTGGCGTCCGGCGGACGGGCGTGCAGAGGGGCCAGGTTTCTCACAAGTGGGAAATCTGTCGCCTCTGCGCGCGCGAACATGCCAGCCGCCAGACGACGCACGAATTCGTCCAGTGTTTCCATCCGCATATCCCTATGGATTACATCGTTCCTCACGTACCGCGAGGCGCCGACAATGGTACGAAGCGTTAGATTTTGTTGCGCTTGTAAACGTGCTTTCAGCGCAGCTGAGGTGAGAGCGTACCAGGCCGGCGCGGCGTACGTGAGTCGGCTGCGGATATAGGCTTTAAATATTAATAGCTTCGTGTGAAGCGGCAAACTGGATGCAAACACTGGGCGAAGTTTGGCTCTCGCCACCCGCGCCATGTTCACAGTGGCGGTCACGTGGGCGCGCATGTTGATGCGTTTGTCTATCGTGACGCCCAGGTATTTTACTGGATTAGTCCACGATAGACTCTCGCCGTTCAACAGAATTGAATGAAGAGAGATTGACGAACCAGATATATATCCGTGACAAGTGGCGCTCAATAGTATCTGCCTACCCCGCGGGGGATTTGGTGTGTAGATATGTATGTAAATATCATAGTTTATAATTATTTAACGGTTTATAAATCGGTTAAATATTACCCAAAGTGTTGTATTTCATCATAAAATCAAGTGTGTTCAAAATAAAAAATAAATTATAAATAAGGAATAAAAAAACTCGTTAGTGTTAATTCCACAACTCAATTAAACTTTGTATACGACTCGTTGATTACTGTTCGTGAATTTACATCAAAAAACATTTTAAGTTTGCATAATTGGATTCAAACATTCAAGTTACGCTATAAGTATGGAATATTATTAACATGGAGTCGGACAAATATTATCTCACAGAGGAAATGATCAGGAACAGGTTCAAGACTTAGCTTTACGCAGTGGAAGTTTGTGCGAGAGGAGTTCCAGTAAAATTTTTGCATCACTTACTGAAATAATTTATTAACGGGATCATACAGTATTTGGTTGGGTTTGAGAGTAGTAAAATGGTTGATGGTGAGGGTCTTGTTGCGCAATAAAATAAAAAAGGAGGCCAGCCTATTGTCGGAAGCAAGCCCGAGACACCATTCCTCTCGTCGCTTACTCCCGGCACCCGCACGGTGAATCCATGGAACGCTTGAATGTTTTTTCTTCTTCTACATAATATTGACTGATATAGACGGCCACATATGGACTATAAACACCACAGACCTTTAAGGATCTAAAGACATACAAAGTGTGAAAAAAACTATAATATTTACATTAACACTACGCGTGAGAGCGGTGGTGGTTTAGTTGTAAGAACGCTTTCTTTAAAATCATAAAAAGGTCGGTTCGAACTCCAGCATCTACCAATGAGAAATATACTTTTCTTACGTACACATTGTCAATTCACAACACCACTCTTCGTGCCTCGGAGAGCATGTTAAGCCCTCGTTCCCGGTTCTACTATTACTAATTTGTGAAGTCAAAAAGTGTATTTTTCATTGAACAATGTACATTGTACTCCTAGTAGACACTTTCCTTTGCTTTGGTACTTTTAGTATGCGATTAGATTTTGCGTGCTAAATATTACCTACATGCAAATTACTGTTAAAGTATGTATAATATATATTAGGTACTTAATTACTGAAATATTAATTAATATATTATATGTAGGTATATACGCCAGTAGATATTTAATTATAATGTATTTGGTTACGAGCAGGTATGCGTGGAGAACTATTACGGATTAATTAATATTCATTGCCTTTAAGAACACGATAATTAGATTTGGATATCAAGAGACAGTAATCGGAATATGTAATTTGAATATAATTGAATTGACCTAAAAGTTATTTGTAGGTACAGTCAACAAAACTAACGTTGGATCATCTTTAGGACAAATAGTCGTGTAGTGTGATTTCTGCTACGTTTCGCAGCTGATCATTTTAAACATATTGTTCAATAGTTATTTATTTATTTAAATTTAATGTTGCTAGACATTCTGTGACTCTAACCTTCGGGACCACGAGAGCAGTACGAGAAAGTACATAAGGTATGTGCAATATATATTTTATTGGGTACTAGCAGAAGAACAGCGTCGCGGATCTAACTATGTGATTCGCGACACATGCTGAGCTTAGTGCCCGTTCATCGCTGCAGGAATTACGGTGTGAATTGTCGTGCAGCGCGCCTCGATGGCTGCCTGGTGGTGCTCTGGATGTGACTCTGGTGTGTGGGGGGTATTGGGGAGATGAGAAGAATCTAATGAAATATAATTATCTAGGGCTTGTGACCGACAATAGGCTGGTTTAAAAAGGAGGCCTCCTTTTTATTTTATTGCGAAACAAGATGTTGACCATCCACCATTCTACTCCTCTCCCTACTTATCCAAATTCTGTATGATTCCGGTACTGTCTTGGTAGCTCTTTCCGTTTTTTTTCTCTTTATACTGCCATTACATGTGACCTTGCGCCCACCTGATGGTAAGTGGCGCGCGAGGTCCATAAATGTTAGCAACTGGAATCAGACAAATCAGACACTCATGACTGACATCAGTCCCTAATACCATGCCGGCTTAGCTGACTGGGCATGACAGCAATTCGAGCCTGATCCCGAAACGTATCGATACACTTTACTGGGTTTATCGGCACGAACGGTGGATACTTCCCCGCCCCGGTAGACTGGGCAAATTACCATCTATTATAAGTCCACCTACCACCTATTTAAGTTCACGTACCACCTATTTGTTGTTCTCGAATGTATGTGCCATTTGCAATGATGTCAAATGCCAATTAATATTTTCAAGGAGAACTAATATTGTAAGCTTGCCATGGTGATATTTATATAAAAATCAAATTGCAAAAAACAAGACTTACTGAATAAAACTGCTTAAAACAAGACTTACTGAATAAAACTGCTTAAAACAAGACTTACTGAATGTAATAATAAACATGTTTTGATGGCAGGCCTGCTTAGGCCCAATCCTTTCTGAAAATGGTGCAAAGGTTTTTCTGGAACTCCTCTCGCACCAACTTCCACTGCGTAAAAGTGGGAATAGAGATCGTAACATTGGAAGAAATTTTAGTAGGTAGAACAAACATGTTGAATCTGATTTAGACAGTACCTACTAAAATTACCTAAATGATTTACATATATGTCTGCACGTATCTATCTTAAACTAAGGAAGTTACCGCGAACTTTTTTATGTAAACAATCCTTCAATCCGGAATAAAACTCCGACGTGATCTATTTCTTTGTGATAATAATTTAAATAAACTTGAATTTAACGTTCATTTCAAACAAAAGTAAATTATCACGTAGAAGATTGCTTCCAACATTGAAACAGTTTATTTTGATTGTCAAAAAATGTTTTTTTTTTTTTATTTGTTTACTGTTGAATTAAAATGGTTTGAGACTAAGCTAGGTCGCGGCGCACACAAAAAAATCGTGTCCGGACACAATTACAATGCAATGCAATGATATTAATAAATAATGATTTTACTAAATTTTAGTAATGTTTTTCTTTAATTATTTATATTTTTACGCCTTTTATAAAACTATTTTTCTGTACTATGTGACATGAGCTAAAGGCATAAAATAGTTAACATAAAAACATAACTAAAAATTTGAAAAAAAAAAAAAAACTTTATTGACAAAAACATTATTTTTACACAACTTATTTTAAAATATTTTAAGTTATCCTTATTGAACTTACCGTTCCGTGGGAATCAAATATTCCAAAAGACCACAACATGAAGTCGAATAAATATTATGATCTCACAGAAGAAATGATCAGGAACGGGTTCAAGACTCAGCTTTACACAGTGGAAGTTGGTGCAAGAGGAGTTCCAGCAAAATCTTTGCATCACTTACTGAAAGAATTGGGCCTAAGCAGGTCTGCCGTCAATACATTTATGGAACGAGCTTCCAATACGGCATTGACGAAATCATACAGTATTTGGTTGGGTAGGGAGAGAAGTAGAATGGTGGATGGTGAGCGTATTATCGCGCAATAGAAAATAAAAGGAGGCCTCCTTTTCTTAAACCAGCCTATTGTCGGTCGCAAGCCCTAGACACCATTCTTCTCATCTCTTACCCACACACGATGGACCCGGCACCCGCACGGTGAATCCATGGAATGCTTAGAAATTTGTCTTCATGGTAACTAAAACAAAAAAAAAATGTTTTACAAATAATAATTGACATTTGTTTTGAACCTTATTTTCCGAAAAAGATATATACTTAGATAAAAATATATAGATATGTACTTACAGCTGAACCTTATTATGCTAGCATCATTTTGTATCTAACCTACCCATCACCAAGCATTACTACTAAACTGTCCGTGTCCGTGGATTTAGACTCGGAGGTACCGGCTTCGATTCCTGGTCGGGACACAAAAATATTAATTAAAGTAAATAAATACATTTTTTAATTATTATTTCATTTATTTGTGATATTTCTCGAGTTTGGTACGCTGGAGATATCGACGAACTTGCCACTTGTCATGATTGGCCTATAGTAAAATATGTGAATCCGCTGATTTATAAGCGTGGTTTTTGACCACCCCGAAAGGGAAACGGTCGTGATATTACTTTACTTTTTTATTATTACACATACATACATAATATCCTCGCAAACACGTCTGGCCAGCGTCGCGAGTGTGGCCAGATATACTTCAGAAATATGTCCTGGAAGGCCGGTTTGTCTCTGTTCTAGGATCTGTGAAGATCACTTTTGCTTAAGGATTATCTACAGTCAAGAAGATATGCTATCCTATAGACACGCATTAACCGAAAGACAAACGAGACGAGGCGAGAGCGCACGCAATTTCCGCTTTTAAGTTCCATAAAGTAACACAGCAGGCGCTGTCGTCGGCATCCGGGAAAGCTAGGTTGTCGGAAACACTTGACTTATGTCCAACCACTGGGCTTTTCATAAAAAAAAAACCTATTTATTAATTCTTACCTATTTAAACTTCATTCACCATTGTACTTATATAATAAACTGACATGGCCGCAAGATCCTAAACGATATGGCACACGATCCAGTCTCAAACTACTGTGTCTTCCCCGATACAAGACCTCAGCGTTCCGTGGGAGCTTTAGGTATGCTGCTACTAAAATATGGAACAACCTACCCCCACCACTGCACGACATGCAGTCGGCGGTTGCTTTTAAAAATAAATATAAAAACTCTTTTGACATACCAACAGCTACTGTAGCAGCATATCTTCTTTATATTTGATAGTTTGTTTTTAAGATAATTTTGTTATACATATTTTATTTTTATTTAAAGTATTAGTTATCTTTTTATGCGTACATACATACACCACACTATATATTTGTATATATTACCCACTAGCACCTCTCCTAACAAGGGATTAGCCGAAAATCAGCGCTGTGGCCCAGAGTCGCAGCTCCATGCTGAGCTGATTCCCTATTTGTCACCACACATCTTGTGTATACTACCAGTCTTTATTTGTTTAAGTTGTGTTTATTGATATGTGGCAAATAAAATATTTTTCTTTCTTTCTTTCTAATTGTTTTATTTTTAGCAACAAATACAGATACTTGTATGTCCCAAAATTTATTTAGATAATGAAAGTTATTTATTGAAAGGATCAGCCTCGCTAACGGGAACGCAGCGTGTGTCCTCGTCACACTATACCTATCGGACGGTTATAATTTTAGTTTTTGATTTTATTTGAACCCAGTGCACATTAAATTTTTAAGGCGTTGTCAAAACAGCTCGTCAATCCCTTCGGGACAAGAGGGCTGGGCCATATTTGGGCCAAAGGATCAGCATTGCCTTCCAACGTGGCAATTCTGCCAGTATCCTTGGTACTTTGCCCATTGGTAGCGATATAGGTTTATTTTTATTAATAGTAATTTATGTTTTAAAATGTAAGTTTTTAGTTTAATTAATAATTTAGTTTTTTTTTAATCATTGTGCCTTACTTCCTTAGATTAAATTTTAAATAAGCAATACATACTAATACTACATACGATACATATAATTAAATATATTTGTAGTAGGTAGATAGGTAAATATTTTTTTGAAAGAAAATTATTTAATAATTTCTTTAATAAAAAAAACTATAATCTATAAAAAATAATCCCTATTTCCTTCGTCACGCCATAACTTAAGAACGATTTTTTTATGTTTACTAACAGGTTCTTACTCCATATAATTTTCAGATTAATAAAAAAAATATATATTTCTTCTTATTGGCTTAGTTCACGCTATATCCATCCAAATATACAAAATTTTATTTAAGATGTGAATTACTAGTCCATTTTTATTAAGAAAATACGAATGTAAAGCTTAAATGGTAACGTTAGTTTCTACCATAATGCCGACTTGACAAATATTTAAGAAAATATTGCGCATTGCCCCAACCTATACAGTTTAATAAGCTCTAAAATAGCTCGTCAATGTATCTAGCGTACTAAACTCGAGAAATATCACAAATAAATCCATAGAAAAATACAAAATTAAATTTAGGATGTGAATTAGCAGTCAATTTCTATTAAGAAAATACTAATGTAAAACTTAAATGGTAACGTTAGTTTCTACCATAATACTGACTCGACAAATATTTAAGAAAATGTTGCGCATTGACCACGCTAGACCACGTAGGCAGGAATTGGTATAAAAATCCGGTTAATACAGTAGTCAATGACGGAAACACTTGACAAACAAGGATGAGCCGAGGAATTGGTTCCGATGCTCTGTCGGTGCGATTCATCTTTCTAGAAGCATTTTTCAGATCACATTTCTAAAGCGGGATGCTTGGTAGTACCTATATAAAATTTAAAGATGGATAAATATTTATGTTTATATTTTTTATGTAACATTTATATTTGTGTGTTATCATTTTAAGTTAAATATGTATATATGTATTTATATGTGTATATATGTAAATCTTTTATTTAATATTATTATGTAAGTGTATAATATGAAATAAAATTGCACCCATACATAACTTTCCACACTCCCAAAGGTTGGTTGTCAGAAAATGCTTAGTTATTAGGCCCGCCTATGTACATTTTTAGTGCACTAAAGTATTTTAAATAAATAAATAAAATGTAACATTTATGTTTGTCTCTTGTATTATAAATCTTTTATGTAATATTATTATGTAAGTTTCTAATATTAATTAAAATTGCACCCATACATAAATTTCCACACTCCCAAAGGTTGGTTATCAGAAAATGCTTAGTTATTAGGCCCGCCTATGTACATTTTTAGTGCACTAAAGTATTTTAAATAAATAAATAAAATCTAACATTTATGTTTGTCTCTTGTATTATAAATCTTTTATGTAATATTATTATGTAAGTTTCTAATATTAATTAAAATTGCACCCATACATAACTTTCCACACTCCCAAAGGTTGGTTATCAGAAAACGCTTAGTTATTAAGCCCTATATACATTTATAGTGCATAAAGTATTTAAAAAAAAACTAAGTATGATAAAATAAACAGTTTTCTTTACAGTGGGGAGCTTGTTGGTGGTAATTGTAAGTGTCATACCGTGTCACAGGAAGTCATTAGGCGGGTCGGGTACAAAACACTTCCGATGTATGACGTGCAAGACAGAATAATGACTGCTTTAGGCTTCAGGCTTTTACGTTAGTTTTTGTATAAAAAAATAATTTATCTTGAACAATACATGTCTCGGTTATAAGAACGCTTACCTTAAAATCCTAAAAAGGTCGGTTCGAACCCCGGCATGTACCAATGAGATATACACTTTTATTACGTACATTTGTCAGAGATTTACAACACCACCGTTCCCATGCCTTAGCGAGTATGTTAAACCATAGGTCCAGGTTCCACTAATACCAACCTGTAAAATAATTCGGCCGTCTAGCCGCGTGCCAAATTCTTAAAAAAAAATGGGCCGACAATAACGGAATCATGCAGTATGTTGGTTTAGTTAGGGAGCTGGTAGGGTTTTGGATGGTTAGCGTCTTGTTGCGCAGTAAAATAAAAAATGATGCTTCCTTTGTAAACCAGCCTATTGTCAGTCGCAAGCCCGAGGCACCATTCTTCTCATTTCTCACACGATGGACCCGGCACCCGCACGGTGAATCTATTTATTTATTTATTTATTAGATCTCCAACAAGATGTACACCAATTCATTACAACATACCAAGAATAAAATGGGGCTAAGTGCCACCTTAATTATAGGAGATTACACCATTCAAATTAGAGTATATATACAATTTTAATATAAATTAGATTAGGTTCAATTGTTAAAAAAATATATGTAAAACAATAAAATTTTATAAAGTGATAATTTATATAAACATAATAATACTTAAAATTATAATTAAAAATATAATTTTAAATTAAAATACAATTACGAGTATGTATCTATGGAATGCTTAGAAATTTGTCCTTCCTTTATTGTTAATTAATGGATCGTTGAAAGGTCGATTCCTGGTCGTGTCACAATAATATTTATTAATTTAAATAAATAAATTAAATTAATATTTAATTTATTTGTGTTATTCTTGAGTTTGGTACGCTAGAGACATCGACGAGCTTGCTCTTATCATGATTGGCCTATAGTAAAGTTGGCTAATTGCGAATCCGCTTCTAAGCGTGTTTTCTGACCACCCGGGAAGGGAAACTGTCGTGATGATCTTTACTTTTACTTTTTATTACTGCAGAAATAAATCGTCAAAAAATAGTTTTTTTTTTCGAAAAATTAGTATTTTTATGATTTTCAATCTGGATATGCCTACTATTGAGGCATTTGTTGTCGGCCTAGCTAAACGTATGTTTAACCGGGCTAACAATGGATCCTATAAGCATCTTCAGGATATCGCTCCTACTTTCGCACGTTCCCCGGAGAGGAGGCCACTGCCTAGGGAGGCGCTCTTGGAGAAGAACTTAAGTAGACGAATCTAGGAGACTGGATTCATGTGTCACACGGGCAGTGTTGTACTAGGAACAATCCAAAGGGCGTTGAATCACCGGCGGGTAGTTACCGCCGAGATCCTGCCGGGAAAACAGGAGATTATCTCATCCCCAATACAGGCATATTGAACTCCGCTGTCTGTCTGTCTATATGATTATCATTTTATTCTCCAAGGACGACGAGAATACACTAGTAGAGGGCTAATTAATTAGCGTGAAAATAAGTTTATTAAGATTTTAAAGCAAACTTATTAAAAACCATTTTATGATAATGTAGAAAATTATGATTAATTCATATTGTACTCTCTTGAAGACGGGCAAATTGTAATTATTTGCATAACTTAATATAATGATTTTGTAAGACGCTAAGTGCGAAGTAAAGTTTGGTCTAAGTTCCGGCGTCCTTATTTATTCATTAACTAGAACTTTCTTAACAATTGTATTAAGTAATGCTTTTGTTAGTTTATTCATGTTGTTTAATTAATTATATGAATTAATTATTAATGACATTCTGTCAAGGGTGCTTACATCTGCTAAGACCCCCTGCATCTTTAACCCATCGGGGATAGTTAGGTCTTATGTTAGGCATCCGGATGGGTTATTGATTCCATACTAACAAGGCCGTGCACTGGTTTGTAATGCCACATTTATTTATTTATTATTTTTGGAAAACCAACAGTTGACAATTCCAAATAGGTAAGTAACATTAAACAATCTAAGAACTATTAAACGTTTTCACATATAGGTTTTAAAAATTGAGTACAATAGCAACAAAATAAGAAAACATCACTGCAACACAATAATAACATACTCGTACAAGATAATCCACAAATTTACTAAATTATAAGAACACAAGATTAATAAAACAAAAAAAAAATATACATATTACATTAATGAAGGTCACTGATTGAGTCGACATAACGAGCCGTCAACTGACATCTTATATTTGCTGCCTTGGAGTTGAAAAGATCAATGTCCAACTCCTCCGTAAGTGAATTAAATTTGTTACAAACTCTCAAAAAATAACTATTCTGCCCACATGTCCAACATATGTGACATCCAGCCATAAGATACCCGGGGTGGCTGGAAAATCAGCCGCATGTCTTAAACGCAACAAGTACGCAGAGACTATCATTAATCACCACTTTATCCCATTTGCAGTCGAAAATATGCTTCCGTGGTCCGAGGAGGCTCTGGAGCCTTCTCTTATGAGCTTGGGGAAGAACTCCCTTGGTGACTTAAACTAAACTAAAACTAGAGGGATCGCAGCGAGTATCTCTACTATTGTCATTATTCTAAGACAACGCCCATCGGAGGGTTATAATTGTAGTTTTTATTTTTTAGATATATTTGCGGGGTAGGTAGAGACAATTCGCCATTTGTCACGGTCAACACATACCTCTTTCGCTTCATCGATATTCATAAATTTTTCATACATGTTCTTTTGTTTAGAGGTAAAGTCATCATTATCATCATATCATTACGACCTTCCGGGGTGGTCAGAAACCACGCTTATAAATAAGCGGATTCACATTAAGCCAACTTTACTATAGGCCAATCATGACAAGTGGCAAGCTCGTCGAAGTCTCCAGCGTACGAAACTCGAGAAATAGTACAAATAAATTAAATATTAATTAAATGTATTTATATACATTAATAAATATTTTTGTGTCCCGACCAGGAATCGAACCCGATACCTCCGAGTCTAAATCCACGGACTAAACCGCTAGACCACGGAGGCAGTTCTTTCTTTTGTTTAGTAGACTCTTTACTGCACCGTCTTCTAGTGTTTTATTTATTTGGTCGTAAAAGGTAAGTCTAACAATGTACAGCAAAATTAATTTACTCGGTCACTTCAACACCAAAAAAGTAGTAATATTTGAGTCGCAGTAAAGTGAGGACGTGACCCAAATGTAGGTTTCTAGAGTAAGTAGCGTCGGCAAAATAGTTTGAAGAGAACAAAAGTTGGCGACAACATCGGTCCCAGTTGGCTTATCCCCATATTAGCATTTGTAAAGTTTGCGCACGAGAAACTATTTGCGACACCATATGTAATATTTTTATCATTTTCCTGCAGACTCTGTTTTGGATACGCGTGAAAAATGGATTAGTTGAAAAATTGAAAATTCTTTATACTTAGTTACTACGATTTTTTCAAGTTTTTACATTATACAAAATGATTTACGTCCGAGGATTTAGATGCGGAGATAACGGGTTCCATTGCTGGTCGGGACACAAAAAATAATAATTCATTTGCGACGAGCTTGCCACTTGTCATGATGTATTGCACAATACCTGATCAGCGATAGATAAAGATAAATCTATACAGAACCGAAATCAACCTCATTTCTCATTATTAATTTTTTTTTACTCGAAGAAAATAAGGCACAATGATTTAAAAAAAAAACTCATTCTTGTTCTCGATTTAACAAGAATGAGTCATTTTTTTTTTATAAAGCGTCTGCATTTATAGCTAACTTAGTTAATAGGCACATCATGACAAGTGGCAAGCTCGTCGCGTACCAAACTCGAGAAATATCACAAATGAATTATTATTTTTTGTGTCCCGACCAGCAATGGAACCCGTTACCGTCTAAATCCTCGGACGTAAATAATTTTGTATAATTAAAAAACTTGAAAAAATCGTAGTAACTAAGTATAAAGAATTTTCAATTTTTCACCTAATCCATTTTTCATGCGTATCCAAAACAGAGTCTGCAGGAAAATGATAAAAACAGAGTAAACATCTACAAAACCGTAATACTTATCCCAAAATTTCAATCTCGTTCCCGACGTACCATATCAAATTCCGCTTACTGTCAAATCTTTAAAGAGACGAACGAAATTACAAGAGCGTGAAAGAGCTTCGAGCCTTGCTGACTGCATAACTAGCCATGTATTTGTAGTATAATATTTTACTTTTTTTAAACACAGATAAAAATAATAACGTTATAAATATAACGATCTATAATCTAGAAGAAGGTAAACTTTTAACTTTCGAATGAATTCCAAACAGTGAAATTGTAGCCTGCGAGTTTTCTCTCGCCTAAGGAGGAATAAAGTGAACGAAGGCGCCAAAGTGATGACCGCCTTATGACTAATGTATGCAATTATAGTCCTTATAGGTTTATCACAAAAAGGTGATATTTGCTTGTGATGTATTTGGTGGTAAAGTCGTTATGGAAGTGAGTAATGGGAAGTCTAAGCAAATATCATTACGGTAGGTCCACAGCTCCTCGTCCGTGGTTTTAGATAGCCTCTTTTAGACTTATGTACACTTTGCACAAGTGGTCTGGTTTACAACATCTTCTTATTAGATAAACATCAATTTTTAATAAGGAAATTGCCCGTACTTTATATATAGATGAAATATACCTAGTTAATCCAATGATAGAGAGAGCGGTGGTGGCTCGCTTTCATTTTGCTTATAAATAAAAAAAAGTTGGTTCGAACCCCGGCATGTTTATTATTTATTTCGTCACAATTCCTAATAGAACTTCAGTGTTTTATGACAATTTATTAACAATTTCAATATGTACCATCATCACAACCGTTTCCCTTCCTGGGTAGTCGGAAACCACGGTTATAAAGAAGCGGATTTACATTTAGCCAACTTTATTATAGGCCAATCATGATGAGTGGAAAGCTCATCGATGTCTCTAGCGTACGAAACTCGAGAAAATCACAAATAAATCAAATATTATTTAAATTTATTTATTTCAATTAATAAATAAATAAATATTTCAGACAGGTCACACAGCGCTATCTAATTTCCGTGGTAAGCGGTAAGCTTGTGTTACGGAAACTAGATGGTTGATAAACTACATATTATACTTTTTTTTTTTTTTTGTAAATATATACATATAATACATATAAACACCCAGACCGAGACAAATTATACAATGTACAACTTGCCCCCGGTGGGAATTGAACCCCCGACCTCCCGAGTTCACGGCAACGTTTGTTACCACTAGACCATGGAGGCGCCAAATAAATATTATTGTGACCCGACCAGGAATTGAACCCGGTCCCGCTGAATCTAAATCCACAGACTTAACCGCTAGACAGAGGCAGAACACGAATTATACTCCTATAGTATCTATGGTATTTTAATTGTGTATGTACATGTATATTTACCTAGATAAGGTAACAGAGGTGTTTAAAGTCCATGACAAATGTACGTAAGATGTATATATATATTTTTAGTACTATTACGACATGTGAACATGCAGCCACCTGATCGTAAGTGGCGTGCGAAATACATGAATGTTTGCAACTGGAATCATCAGAGAATCATGACTGACATCAGTCCCTAACACTATGCTGGTTTAACCTGGCATGACGGCTATTCGATCCGAAACGTGTGGATACACTTTACACGGGTTTATCGGCACGAACGGTGGATACTTCCCTGCCCCGGCAGACTGGACACATTACCACCCAAATTATCTCTCGAACAACCGAACCCCGGCAGGGTTGGAATTCAACCTTTTGGATTAAAGGAAAGCGTACTAATAACCAAGCCACCTACCATATACTCGTATCTATAAAATATTATATCGATGATAACATCAGAGAGAATTCTCTAGCTGTTTTAAGGAATTGTTGCCGAATTACGTAAACCCTATTTTTAAAATGTGAAGTATGTGGGTAGTTTATAAACATGAGTGCTCTCATGTTTATAAACTACCCACTAACTTTTAACTTTGTATGTGTTTAGTAGTTTTCTTCTCTTAATAATGTAGTGGAGAAGTAGGGCGGAACAACTCTCTCATACTTTAATATACACGAGTTATATGAAATGTACTTTTTACAAGTACCTAGTTTTAAAACTGGGATACTGCGTCAGCACAGAATGAGGTTATGAGAAAATAATTTATAGTGCTTGAAATAACTAAACAGTGATGGTCCAGTTGTAAGGACTTCTTTAAAATCCAAAAAGATCGCGATTAGAACCCCAGCATGTACCAATAATAAATAAACTTGTCTTACGTATATATAATATATTTATTATTACGTAAAATATTTACAAAACTGCTTACTGTCGTGTCGGTTCCGGTTTCACTATTACCAGCTTGAATAATCATTGTTTTATTTTTTTATTAAATTTTGGAAATAATTTAATACCAAACTGTAATCGTTAATGAATTGTCATTAAAAATTGACATCAGATCTTCGCCAACCCTCGTGGCGAGTGTAGGTCAAATTCTCCAGATATATGTCTGTTGTGGAAGGCGCATCTCTAACAGTAGAGGTCTAGGACGCTGTGTTGTTGGGGATGTAATTAGTGAACAAAAATATACATATACACACATTCTCTTGTCACTTGAACAGATGTGTTGGTGAGGGTCTGATGTCATTTTTTATAATATATTTATTAATGATTCTACAACGGCTTATTAAATGAAGTTATTATTTATGTTAGTTATAAGGTATTTACATATCTATATAATAAAATAAAATAAAAATAACTTTTTTCGAAGTCAAAGAGTTCAAGTTTACATTTTATAAGTAAGTAGGTATAAAACAAATATTTAACGCAGATCATACAAACTATCCACCAGTATTTGTAAAACCCTGCAACCCGAACGAAGAGTACCTGTGTTCCGGGAAGCAGTATTCATTGAGTGCGGAATGAGTATGATTCGATATATGTATTTATACACCTAAGAAACTATGATGGAATTAATATATATTAAATGAACTTTAAGCAATGATTGCCTTATAATAAATTATTAGAACGAGGCACGAGAACGATGGTGTTTGTAATCTATGTCAACTGTACGTAAGAAAGGTATTTTTCTCATTGGTACATGCTGCGGTTCGAACTGCAAAGCTTTTGCATTGGAAAGCGTTCTTACAACCGAACCACCGCCGCTTACTAAAAGCTTAAACGTTTTTTTTTGTACTAGCACGGCATGTGACCCACCTGATGGTAAGTCATGCGCGAGGTCCATGAATGTTGGAAACTGTAATTAGACACTCTTGAATGACAGTGTTAGGGACACTATGACAGCTTAACTGGGCATGACGGCAATTCGACCCTGATCCCGAAACGTGTGGATGCTGTTTACTGGGTTTATCGGCGCGAACGGTGGATACTTCCCCGCCTCAGCAGACTGGGCAAATTATCACCACCTGTCCGCCTACCACCGATTTGTTGTTCTCGTTGAAAGTAATTGCCATTTGCAATTGTGTGGTGTCAAGGAAAAAGGAGATAAGTCTAAAAAAATAAAAATGAGATTTTTGCACCTGTTGGTTCAAAACATTAATATACGTCAATGCAATAAGGAGATGAGTCTATACACTGTACAGTTTATTTTACACCCCTAGGAAAGGGGCTAGTCGTAACATGAAAATGTATAAATAAGTAAAAACAGTTCAATCGAGTTATTTCAGTATCACGCTTTTACCGCCAATAATTCAGTTATGCACAGTGAGATGAGTGGACTCGTACCTAAAGTATACGACTAATGAAATTTTACATTTACTAATTACAATTTTCTAATTATAAAAATGAGTTGTTTTCTTAATTTGCCTCTAGTGAAAAGTTCAAGTTTTGTACTTATGCCCTTTTTCCTTGACACCACAGAATTATGTCAAATGCCAATTTTTATCTTTCAAGGAGAACTAATATTGTAAGCTTACCATGGTGATATTTATATAAAAATATATCGCTTAAAACAAAACTTACCTAAAAATTACAGACACTTTGTGGCTTAATTTCAAAGAGATCCACATTAGTTGGGTGGAGAAAATAGAGAGATAAATAGTAGGTTAAGTTCAATCCTCATTGCTTCTTTACTAACAGATTTACCAAACCAGTAAATGGGTAAGAAAATTCTCTACTCTTTCGTTTCGCACTAAGGTTTATTACACTGCCCGAAGTAAAATCTAGAATTCTATACTTTCTTGTTACCCACTCTGAAGTCATAAAAATTTCGCTCAGTGATTCTTAGTAGCGAGAGCTGTAACACGGAATCAGTAAATTGAAATATATTATGCAATCTCGCGTTGGCTAAAGTATATCCGCATAGCTGCAATTTTCCTGAAACGATCCATCATCATAGTTATAGACTAGGAGCTTATCACGGTTTTTGCAAACTGATATCAGTAGCAGAGGGATAAAGACACAAGTTCATTTAAAAAAACAACTTTTTAATAAATTATACTATTTATATACTACATAAACAAAAATAAGGTACTACGTACTATATGATAACCGATGATGTAGGATAATAATAAGCAACAATCAATGAAAATTATGAACCCAAAAAGTGTCTGTAAAAATGTTACGATAATAAAATATTTTTAGGTTACCGAAGTATAATCTTCGTTAATATTGTCCTGATACTATAAAATTTATTTTACTTCTTAGCTACATATCATTACAGCTAAACTTTGGCCTATACTCGCCATGCTAGGCAGACGGGTTGGCGAGGGAGCTTAGTTACATATATTTATGTTAATATATCCAAAAATCGCTGGTCGAAGGCCTTGGTACCTATACTCGATGCGAAAATGTTGGTCTTCACGTTTACGAAAAGCGAAGTTGTCATGTAACGAACATGAAATATGTCTCGTTAATTCTTTTAGTAAATACCGTCTGGTTTACGTCACTATCTTTAATTAAAGACTTATATTTTACTTATTTTTATAAAAATAAAATTACCTATCTAACATAAAAATATAGTACCTATATTTTTTTCTTTTGGTGGCCTTTCGACTAATTTAAAAGGATTAAAATAAAACACATGAAACCAACTGATAGATATACCTATGTACTTTTTGTCATTAATTATTATATGACAGTTTATTATTTTTATCATGCAAGAGTTTAAAAATCATACATATCCATAAAGATTTTTTTTGTTTCTAATATTTTATATTGCATATCAAAAATATCTCCTCCTTATATAACATTGAGTCTTTCAAGCGAAGTGTGATAAAACAATATGTTTTTTAGTTATGCCGGCTTAGTGGCAGCTACTGATGTTGGTCGTTAGTGGCTGGCGTCAGTTGGTTCCATTCTTGGGCCTCATGATTTCACACGTTATGATCAGATCTAAAAAAAAAACATTTTAATTTAAATTAGATTAGTTAAGTAGGTACCTAATGTATTTATTTTTGTTTATATTTATTTTTGATTAATTTATATCGTGAATTACTAAAAAAAATGTTGCCTCTCGGTCTAAGAAGTATGGTGGCCGCAGTTGGCCCGGTTAGATAGTTGTTCCGGGGCCCTCGAGCCCTGTGTCTAAGTGGATTAAAAGCTAACACACAAAACCAACAGATATTCATAAAATTTCAGCAAGACCTTGTTTACAGACGACCCTCTTATGACGGATTTTCAACAGCTAAAAACATTTTAGTTTGTATTGTTAGCCGTTTCTTCCATTATTTTCTTTTACTTAAGGTTGATACCTAGCCCCTAGAACACATACTTCTAGATCCTAAACTACACAGATACTGAACATTTGTTTAATGTACTGAAATAGTTTCAAAGGGTTGCATAGTCAGGTCTATCTAATCATACCTCTATGGAACTCGTTTATTGATTGTGGGTATGTTGTGATTTGATGAACTTGCAAAGTATTGCATTAAATCCTGGTAGTAGGATTGTGACAAGAGTATGTTGTTGTGTTTATTCTTGTTTTAATTACTTGTGAATTTATGTAATCGTATGGTTTAATTTAGTATGGTGAGTATTATGTTATTTGGTTAGGTTGTATTGTAGAAGTAAAGGCTAGGAACTAATGCCTAAATTAGATACCTATACCTCACTCTGTGGAGGCAGGGGGTGTAAATGTTGTTTTTTCCTCCACTGAGTGTGATGTAGGATATATTTTGCACTACTAATAGCACTTAATGTTTTAGTACGAGTATCAACTAAAATTGTAGCGCAGACTGCTCCCCAAGATACAACATAATGGTTTAAGGAGCAGAGTTCTGTATCTCTTGCTTGCTTACTTGTTTTGATTTTTCTTTCTGTACCAAATTTTGTAACGCAATTTACTGTGCTTTAATAAACGATTTTTACTTTACTTTACTATCTCTATTGATGGATAAGGGTGCGCTGGGGTATGTTTAGCCTAATTTACTAAGCTTTAACAGTAAAATAAATATAGGTAATTATTATATACACTATGATTTATCATTAGTAATAGTGTTGTGTATATATTATATACATACTTTTCTTTAGGCCAATGCGACATAGGCAGAGATTTTTTTACTATTTTTATCACACTTGGTTACGTCTAAACCAAGTGTGATAAAAATAGTAAAAAAAATAAAAAATAAAAAAAAGTTCCTTTACTGTTTTTGACCAACGATAATATTCCATTGTATAAAAATAGCCTATCTGCAAAACTTCGATATTTTCAATTAATTTGTTAAAAGCTCACTTTGTTTAGCTCAAAGTGGCACAAAGCGTTATGCGAGTACCGTCAGCAGAACTGTCGAATGAACATAAAATGTCATTTTTCCATTCAAATTTATTCTGTATCGCTGTTTAATGCTCTTTTCTATTTTTTCGAGTGAAATAACAAAGCGCTTGCATCGTTGACCTAAAGAAAAGACCGGGCCATTAATTATATGGCAAACTTCTTGCCATCAAGGGAAGGAAGGATGGGTCACATAGTATAGAAAAAATAAGATTTTCTTCTGACTTAAAAATGATATAAAAATCCTGCAGGCCCAGAGCAGGGCTATCTTTAAAAAACTTGTATATGCACACTACATGAAGTCATAATAAACTTAGTTTAGTTCTGGCGTTGCTGATAATTATACTTGTATTTGATATGGTTATAGATAGTATTACGAGTACATTTTATTTTATATGTATGTATATTATTATTGTTTATATGTGTAGTTTATATGTATGTATTTGCATGTAGTATTAGTATGTAGATATGTAAATATTATTTATTTGTATGTGTATGTAAGTATGTATTAATTTATATATGTCATTATATTGTCTAATTAAGCCTGTAATTGCACCTACCTTTCATTGTTTAATTGCTCTTGTTGTCCCGAAGGTTTGACTGTCATAGAATGCCTAGCGGCATTAAGTCCGCCTTTGTACTTTGTGCAATAAAGATTTAAATAAATAAATAAAATAGTTTTATCATCATTACAGCCATTAGTTAATTTGGCCTACACTCGCCACGCTGGACAGACGGCTTGGCGAGGATATGATGTCAATTTATTAACAAATTCACAAGTTGATATTAGTGAAACCGGGACCAACGTGCTGTCTGAGGTACGGGAACGGTGGTGTTGTAAATCTATGACAAATGAAAAGTCTATTTCTCATTGGTACATGCCGGGTGGGTTTGAACCGACCTTTGTAGGATTTAAGGAACGCGTTCTTACAACCGAGCCACCACCGCGCTTCGAACGAACGACTCAATTAACGAAATATCAAACACAACGTACAACAAATAGTTCTAATATTAAAATATTTTTGTCTGTAGTTGCTATGCACCGTATGTATTTTTTTTTACCTTTATGTGTAAATTTGAGTATTTTTCCAAGACCAGTCATTGTATAAAGGCCTGCAACTTGCATATTTTCACGCAATATTTTCAAAGAAAGCTTCGTTCTGAACCCGCTTCAGTCGGCCATTAACATGAATAGCGCATTCTACTAACATAATAATATGCAGATTTTAACGCAGTTCGCCCATATTTCTTTTTTACACTACACTTAGCGTTGCGAATATTATACGAGTATGTAAAGAAATAAAGATGAAGCACATGATGGTAAAGATAGATAGATAGACAACAAGATGGACCGGTTACTAGATACATGTATCCGGATGTACCTGATTTTCGAACTAAGTTGAGGTGGCTACCAATTCGTTGTCGCAGGAACCTCAGAATCCCCTGCTTACTCTTTTGTATACTCAACGAGCCTGCGACACCTAAATATCTTAAGGACAAATTTGCCTATCTCTCTTCACTCCATCATCCCTCCGTTCGTCCCACAATTCTGTTCTATCTATTCCTTCTCATCACTCTAGCTTTCAGTCTAACTCGAATGGACTAAGACGGATTTTCTTGTGTCTGACTTTATCCATCAGAGACATACCGAGCATAGCTCTCTCCATAGCCCGCTGAGCGACCTTAAATTTGTGGACTAGACCCACTGTTAGTGTCCACGTTTCTGCTCCGCACGACAGCACTGGAAGAACGCACTGATTAAAAACTCTCGTCTTCAAACACTGGGGTATGTTTAATAAGAAGATGTGACGTAGCTTCCCAAATGCCGCCCATCCTATCTGAATGGGTCTGTAGGCTTCTTTCCTGAAGTTGGCTACGCCTCATTGCATAGTCTGTCCAAGGTAGACGTATTTTTGTACAACTTCGAGAATGGCATTACCCACGCAGATCTCGGTACGACATGGTTGTTATAATAAATAATAATAAATAAATAAATACGGTCATAGTTATATTTATATTTTTAAAAACATCTACATTATGGTTTTATTTACGCAATATAAACATAGTGGAAAAATAAAATAAAGATTTTATCGAGCAAAATAAAATTCTATGCCACTGAGCTTGCAGCGCTCCCAAAGGATAGCTGTCAAAAAATATATTAGATACGGCTTAGAGCAACATATGGTTGCAGAAAGTATGAATATTTTTTGACATGCCATTGGCGAAATATCCAAAGTGACAATCTACGAGGCGTATATCAAAATGTTAATCATAAATTATTTTAATTATGCTATATCCACAAAACTCCAGAACATTTATTGCCCATTACAAAGACAAAGCTAACAGCCAGTTGCAGGAAGGCTGATAATCTTTGACATGTATAACGTATGCCTATTATGCACGTCATTGGCTGAAAAAAAAAAAAACAATATAACAAGCTAACTACCAATCACATTTCAATAACTAATAAATTATTGGTCATAGATTATTTTAATCATGCTTTCTGTAACTGGCCATAAGTCTATTTTCATATACGCAATATACTAGGTATCAGCTATTCGTAAAAGGCGAATTTGCCCAGTCTGCCGGGGCGGGGAAGTATCCGCCGTTCGTGCCGATAAACCCAGTAAAGTGTATCCACACGTTTCGGGATCAGGCTCATATTGCTGTCATTCCCAGTCAAGCCGGCATAGTGTTAGTGACTGATGTCAGTTATGAGTCTCTGATTCCAGTTGCTAACATTCATGGACGTTGCGCGACACTTACCAACAGTTACCAATGTCTAATATAAAAAAAAATCCTGCTTAAAAATTACCCATCTTCGCTTTACTATACTTATAGATGGTAGCTAAAAATCAAATTCCGCATCTACTGATTGCTTTCATTAAATACCTAAAGGTTGTTTGTCTAAAAAAAAACAAAATTAAATCGCTTGATTAAAACACCGAAAAAAGGAAATTTACATAAAATTACTTTCGCATCGATTCCCGTTTCGACATGGCTTAACAAATAATTAGACTGATCATTTTCCTTTAGTGAAAAAGCAATCATAATTTTGATCACGTAAACGAGTTCATTGACCCGCGTCGCCTCGTCACCCTTTCAACTCTTTGTACGATACCCGGACGTTTGTAATTAGTGATAATCAAAAAAAGAAAATTGTCAACCCTTATCGGACGAATTTACGCTTATACCAAAGATGTTTAAAACTTCGAGATACGCCACAAAGACGTAAATTCCAGCTGCCGCCGTAGTCCCTTTCTTTAAGTGGAAACGTTATTTGTCAAAATAGTTGATTCATGTATTTATTATCAGTTTTAGCGCTTACGTCAAATGACATCATTCATCTTGTATGGGGATTTGGGCGAAACTGTTTTCACAGTTGCATTTTAGTAAGCATTTAAATTTTAAGTATTCTAACAAGATTGATATAATTATAAAATAATTAATATATTTATATAATTTAAGTAGAAAAACCTTTATATAGTTTAGGTGCGATATTAAAATATCATCATGACAGCTCTAGTACTAAAGGACTTGTTTGATATGAAAACTACATATTTTATTTTCCAAATAACTTAATTGCAGTAATATGTATTATGTAATGTATGTAACACCTGATGGTAAGCGGCACGCGAGGTCCATAAATGTTAGCAACTGAAATAAGATACTCATAACTGACATCAGTCCCTAAGACTTGACTGAGCATGCCGGCAATTCGAGCCTGATCCCGAAACGTGTGAATACACTTTACTGGGTTTATCGCCACGAACGGTGGATTCTACCCCGTCCCGGCAGACTGGGCAAATTATTATTTGTTGTCATGAAGGTTGGGGGGTTGGGATAGAGAAAGAAATTAAAAAATAGAGGAAGAAAAAAATAAAGAATTGTGGATGGCGGTGTCGACGCAGTATGCGCGGAAGCCAACTGGTGGCTACCTTACCTTGGGCTGCTTGAAGAAAGATATTGGCTGATCCATCGTATGGAAGGGCCCTCGAACCCCTCCGGAGGCGCTTGTCGGGACCCCACAATCCGATCACCAACCGGCACAACAAGCGCACCCGGGATGTTTGTCATCGGTATCGATACTATGCCGCGAGCGGCCAGCGGAACAACCGTTTCTCCGGGTCTCCCTGACCGACGGGTCACCCCATCTCTCCCAAACAAAGGCTCAGCAGCCAACTGTGCCCATTACAACTGGGTCGACATGCATGTATGGCCATGCCGGCAATTCGAGCCTGATCCCGAAACGTGTGGATACACTTTACTGGGTTTATCGGCACGAACGGTGGATATTTCCCCGCCCCGGCAGACTGAGCAAATTATCACCATCAGTACGCCCACCACCTATTTGTTGTTCTCGTAGAAAGTATGTGCCATTTGCAATGATGTCAAATGCCAAATGTTGTAACCTTGCCATGGTGATATTTATATAACAATAAAACCGCTTGAAACAAGACTTACCTAAAGTAATAAATGTCTATATTTTTAACCGACTTCAAAAATACGAGGAACTTTCAATGCGACTGTATGTTTTTTTTTTTTTTTTTTTATGTTTTATAACGCGATTATTTACCCAAATAAAAAAATATTTTAATAAATCTTTCTTTTGTATGTATTTTTTGTTTAGTATTAAGGTTATTTTTCTTTGGCTGGCACTAAATACAAAAATAACTGTGTTATATACTGAGCAAGATAAAGGTATAGTTGTATGTAAATAATACATTAGATATGCACAATGCAATGATATCTACACATTTTCACTCATTCACACTTACATATTACACCTTCACACACCTACACTCTCAATACACATTCACATATACATACACTTAACATAATAAATAAATAAATAATTAAATATTTCAGACAGGTCACACAGCGCCATCTAATTTCCGTGGTAAGCGGTAAGCTTGTGGTAAGCATATTAGACATATAAACACCCAGACCGAGACAAATTATACAATGTACAACTTGTCCCCGGTGGGAATCGAACCCACGACCTTCCGAGTTCACGGCAACGTTTGTTACCACTAGACCACGGAGACGCCAATGCCAAATAATGATGCGTAGATGGATTTTTTAAATATTGTCTCTTTATTTTTATTCTTATGTTTATTTATTTTAAAAATTAAATTGTTTATAATCCGTTCATGCTATATGTTTAGTGAAAATAATGTTATTCCGTAATTGGCTAGGTCGGTAATCATTTGAATGTAAATATTTATTTGTAAAATACAGCTGTGGAATAAGTAAATGAATAAAATAAACAAAAAAAAAATGATATAGATGTATCAATAATCAAAATATTATTATTAACTTTTTAGTTTGAGTTTGGACATACATGATTTTGTATGGTCCTACGTTAGACTAATGTTATTTAATTGATAGAAACAATTAAGTTCTCCTTGAAACCATACGTCGGAAACGCCAATTTGTATGGAGAAGCCAAGATTATTTTTTATTTCCGACATATGGTCTCTTAGTCACCCAATATATGTATAGTTTTAAAGACGGTTTTTTTTTTTAAATAATTTTATTAAATAAGTAAAGAACAAGAATGGAGCAATGTATAAGAAATACAAAAAAAAGTGTTAAATCGAATCTACACCAATTTAGAATCAAGAATAGGTCTCCTGATTGCCTACAGAGTTTCCAATTAGGATTAAAGGCAGATCTGATCACGGAAACAACGCGTATTAGTGGTCACCTTTTTGAGGGCGCATTAGATTGATACCCACCGAGGGTTACATCGTTTTTTTATAATTCGGATAAAAGGTTTTCATTTGTTTAATTACTTAAGCCCCAAACCTAGCACTCGTTTAAGATCATCACGACCGTATCCCTTCTTTTGTCATCAAAAACTACGCTTTGAAAATTCTGATTCACATTTAGCTAATTTTACTATAAACCCATCATTACTGCATGTTCGCTGAGGCGATGGTACCAGACTTCTTCGCGGTGCTCTAAAACCGTGTCACGTCTTTCTGGGAGCGGCTACTCTCCTCAACCAATCGCATTCTGAGAGCGGTTTGCGATGGGATCCCCAGTAAAATACACTCACATTGGCTGTCTGTTCAGTAGAGCCCAAACCGTAAATGAAATGTAAGTCTATCTTGGCGCTTGGGAGTGGGCGTGGGTATTCTGCTCGATTCCTTCCGAGAGCTTGACTCGGTAAAGTCGTGCGCACTCACTAGTGTTTGGGAAATATTTAATATAATTTTATTTTTGTTTTATATGTATTTTTATATTTTATAATTGTACTATAGTTTCATTGTTTGTTTGTTGTTTGATATTTATTTATATAGTACACACAGCAGTACATATATTATCACACACATGACATAGTATAATTATAACTTATCTAATATATGTACCAATTGGGTGTCACAGCATTTACCAATATAAAAAGAAGAAGAAAATTAGAAACATATTACTGATATGGGTGCATACCTGAAATAAAACTTCATATATTTATGTATTTATTATAAATGGCAAGCTCGTCGATGTTCTAGCGTATCAAACTCGAGAAATATCACTTTTCAATGTGGCCCGACCAGGAACCACAATAATTCCGCGTCAACAAATTTTACTGCTATTAATAATAATAATTAGTTATTATACACCATCCAGGCTGTGATAATGAATGCTGCTTAATGAATGCAATATTGATTTTACTTTTTGTAAGACTTGTTTCAATATCACCATGGCAAGCTTAAAATATTAGTTCTCTTTGAAAGTAAGAAATGGCATTTGACATTGCAAATGGCACATACTTTCAACGAGAACAACAAATAGGTGGTAGGCAGACTGATGATGGTAATTTTCCCAGTCTGCCGTGCCGGCGAGGTATTATTTATTTTATTTAAAATCTTTATTGTAATTTACAATCGGCGAACATAATGCCGTAAGGCATTCTCTCACCGTTGACCGTTGGGACAAATGAGATTTCTTCATTAGATCGAGGATAGTGAAATGATATTAAGAAATTGTTTTTATTCCAATAAATACCATAAAAGTAAGCAATTCCTATATAAACACATATACTTAAATACTATATACATAACATTAATAAATACACATATACATAACATAAAACCACAAGACCTAGGTAAGTCTCCAGGTTTGACAGTGAGAGTGAAAGAAATCTACAAGGACTTAATAAAGTGAGTGTAAACTCTCCTTTTAAATAAAGCTCTGTTAGGAGCTTGTCTAATGCTGACAGGTAGGCTGTTCCAAAGGTATCCACCGTTTGCGCCGATAATCATAGTAAAGTGTATCCACACGTTTCGGGATCAGGCTCGAACTGCCGACATGCCAAGTCAAACTGGCATAGTGTTAGGGACTGATGTCAGTCATGAGTGTTTCATTCCAGTTGCTAACATGCATGGACCTCACGCGCCACTTACCATCAATATATAAAATAACTGACATATAACATCCCCTGCATTCTCGAACCATCGGGGATAGTTAGAAATGATGGTAGGCGTCGGGACGGGTAGTCATTAATTCCATATACTAGAGGCCGCGCACTGGTTTGGGATGCCACATGTGTTGACACACTCTGTAGTCTGAATCTGCAGAAAGCTGCAGAATCAGCCGTACGCCTTAAGCGCAACAAGTACGCGGAGATCATCATCAATCACCATTTCATTCCATTTGCAGTTGAAACGATGGGCCCGTGGTCCGAGGAGGCTCTTGTGTTCTCCCGCGAGCTTGGTGAGAAACTCCACTTGGCGACGGGTGACTCTTTGAGTAGAGAACATCTTGTTCAAAGGGTCAGCCTCGCTGTTCAACGGGGGAACGCAGCGAGTGTCCTCGGCACACTACGCCCATCGAATAGTCGTAATTTTATTTATTATTTTTTAATTTTTAATTAGTTTTTATAATTTAGTTCTTAATTTATTTTATTTTTTAATCTTTGTACTTTACTCCGAATAAATGTAAATAACTGATATTTATCAACCAGTCGACAAAAGTCTTCAACCAGTGCGTCCTCCCCGTAATGTCGTACGGAGCAGAGACGTGGACACTGACAGTGGGTCTGGTTCACAAATTCAAGGTCGCTCAGCGAGCTATGGAGAGAGCTATGCTTGGTATTTCTCTGATGGATAGAATTCGAAACGTTGAAATTCGTCAGAAAACCAAAGTTACTGACATAGCATTCAAAATTAGCAAGCTGAAGTGGCAATGGGCCGGACACATCTGCCGCAGAACCGACGACCGATGGGGCAAACGGGTTCTGGAGTGGAGACCACGTACGGGACGACGCAGAGTGGGACGACCCCCCGCCAGATGGACGGATGACCTAAGGAGGGTCGCTGGTGGGGGTTGGATGAGGATTGCAAAAGACCGCGTGCAGTGGCGAGGCTTGGGGGAGGCCTATATCCAGCAGTGGAGAGACACAGGCTGATGATGATGATGAACTGATATTTTGGTCCAAATATTGTTCTCGAGGTGTACGATATACGATGTACGAGTATGTGAAGATAATAAATTAATATATAATGAAGCGAAACGTGATGTTAATACGGCTTGATCTCGATCAAGTTTCCTCCCAATGATGGTTAAAACGGTTTAACTGGATTACACGGCTCGTCGGCAAGGCTTTCATTTATTATGTAAATACGTAGGTAACAAATTAAATCCTTCAGAATTTAGCATAGTAATAGCAGTTAATGGTATGTTTGACAATTGGACTTGATGTTTATTGACTTCTTGTTTCGTGTAGATACCATTTCAGTCATCTTATAAAAAAATCTTTAAATAGAGTGTATAAAGAGTAGGTATATTTATATATAACAAGTAGTGGTAGTGTTGCTCAAAGCAAAACCAAGACTGGCCAAGTCTTGCATCAGAACAGCTGGTCTTTGTGTTGTTCTTCTACTTAATCTTGATCTTTGTATTGGTCTTACGTAAGATTCTTTCAAGGGTCTTTGCAAGACTTTTGCTCAGATTAAATATATATTTTTGGTTCTAATTGTAGTAAGGATACTTTAGTGTCTGTCTGCAAACTACTGGTCTGATCTACTTAAAATTTGGAATTGATATACATCTTGTTGACCAACATGTATCCAAAACTGTTTACAGGTGTTGTAACAAAACTCTGTAGATACACTATAATGCTTAACATCTTTGTCAGAGCAAAAAAAAAATGTCAGGTCCACATCGAAACAGTAGTAGGTAGTTTTGTAGATATTTATATATTTAGTCATTTAATATAAAAGGGTTCGATATTTTTACCTTTGAACCCTAAAAAGAAAAAAAATCCAATTGAAAAAATTATATAGAAAATAGCAAAGTTATTTAGCAAAAAAAAAGTAAAATAAAAGAAAATATACACACATAAATATAAAAAATATAAATAAAACCTATCATTGTATCAAAAGTTAAACAAAACAACAATAAGGACTAATACAATAACAAAAACAAGTAAATATAATCCTATAAATAGTATAAACCCTTTTACGTTAGATTACAGTGGTTCTATTTCTAAGCTAACTTTATTGTCAACGATAATCATTTTCAGATAACGTATTATGAAACAAGCGATCGCATTCAATTTGCTCCCAAATTGTCTTCAAGTGCCAAACAAATTTCGCTTTCGAAACTCGCAACGTGTTTACATGTTGTCGGCTGAGTTTAAGTTTAATGGACTTGTAAGGTTTGTGTCGCCAACGAAACCATTAAGATCTTGTATCATAAGGAAGGATTCGAAATGTTGATATTCGACAGAGAACTAAAGTTACTGACGGAGCATGCAACATTAGCAAGATGAAGTGGCAATGGCCGCAGAACCGACGACCGATAGGGCAAACGGTTTCTAGAGTGGATACCACGTCGAGACGACAGAGATGGACGAATGATCTAAAGAAGGTCGCTGGCGGGGGTGGGATAAGAGTTGCAAAATACCGCGTGCATTGGCGAGCGTTAGAGAAGGCCTACATCCAGCAGTGGAGGAGACACAGATATGATATTAATGATCATAAGGTTATATTTCAAACTGTCAAGACTTTTTATTATTTGGGTGAATCGTGCTTTAATTTTTAAATGAATAAAAAGTATTTATTCGAAGTACATTAAATATACATTAAAAGCTACCTAAATAATAAAATTAAAAATAAACTAAACTATATATAAAAAATGTCCTCTTGACATGTCCCATACGAGATAGTCCCAAGGAGACTGGCAACATTTCCCCTCCGTATAGTGAGGCTAATATGTTGGCAGAAATAATTGCCAGCCTTCCTGTCTCCAGACCTTTCTGTCAGCCGCTTTGACAACTCCTTGGCCAAGCGCATCGCTGACGGTCCCCATGGGCCCATCGTCTTGACCCCAAACGGCGCAAATTCGTAACCGGATATTATATTTTCTGTACCTGAACTATGCACTAGTTTTGCTAAATTTCCAAAATGGCTTCGGGATGAGGGGCCCCTTATGTCAAGTGCCTAGTCAAGTGTTGTACCATAAGACGCACGCAGCTTATCGTCTACACCTAGTCGTCAAGTATTAACCTTATCTTCCGCTATTTTGTTTTAGTGTTGCTTTATTTCAGGTAAAATAGTGATGTAACTCAAGTGGATCAGAATTTCGTACAACATGATGTAGAGGTATGATTGCCCAATTTAAAAAAAGTAATTTTATTTCTTTTAGCAATGGTCTATATAGTTTTGTATTTATTTTGGTGATGATGATATTTTTCTAAAAAATAAATACAAAACTATATAGTGCATTGCCTTCACCATTGCTAAAAGAAATAAAATTACTTTTTTTAAAATTTATGACAAAGACCTTCAGTCACTGTCACTGATGACGCCGCTCCAAAGAGAGGCGAAATATTTGGCAAAAAATATTTTAAGCTTCAATTTATATATTTTACCAAGTAAGAAACACATCTAACACATTTTATTTGTTGCAGATAATTCTTATCGTTCATACGATTCGCCTACCTGTCGTCGGCGCGCTCTTGGCGCTACGTAGCCGACACAAGCGAGGGCGGGGAGGCTACGCTGTTCCCGACACCGTGCGCCTTCCTTTTTACAAAGATTAGCTTATTTATATTATTTTACATTACACCGGGAATTGATCCGAATTGTGCATGAGGGAGATTATTAAAAAAATCGACTTTCATGCTCACAAGTTGGCCCAATTCTTTGGTCATTATGAGTTTTTGGGAGAATGTCTTAAATATGGCATAGCTCCTAAAACTCTTATACACAGTGTGCCACTGGATGCCATACCTCCTGATGTGAGACAACCATTTACTGACTTACAATACATACATGCTTTACAAACCACACAATTATTACACACACAATACTACTATTTGTCCATACATCACAAAAACAACTTAGATGACACTATACAGGCTTCGTTGCTAGCTTTTCCACATCTAAATAAAATTATAAGTGATATCTTAAATAGAGCTAGAGGTATACAAGTCAAAGATAGACAAAGATTACTTTTAAAATTTTCCAAATTAATCAGATCGTATCGAAACGAAAATATTCCCATTCCATTTCATAATCAGGTTTCAACTCCTTCCTTTTTAAATCTTAAACCAACAAACTTGTCTAGTTTATTTTGTATGCCCCAAGCTATCCGTACGTGTAATCAACAACAACGATTAGTACGGACAAATACAAATAACGAAAGTAATTTAATAAATTTATCATCCAAAATTCTTAACTCCGCAGAAAAGTCAGTGCTATCTAAGGGACTGACATTCTGCCCAACTAACAAAATTAATGTTTTCGAAATTACTAAAGATATATTAACATTTGGTCGTAACTTAAAATGGAAATATTTTTGGCATAATCGCGCACCATCTGGCAATAATAGTAATGGTTTGCATGAGGCATTACAAAAATTTAAATTACCTTCGGCAAATGAACCACCTCCGTTACCGGCTGGTCATCCCATCGATACATTTATCAATCATATTTTACATAAAATTTCGGATCCTAACTTTATAAATTCCCTTCAAAGTAGTAATCAAAATTTATCCATTAGCGAAAAAATAGCTTTATCAAAATTAAAAAATGATGAATCAATAATGGTTTTACCAGCAGATAAGGGATCCACTACAGTAATACTTAACAAAACTGACTACATTAATGAGGGTCTAAGACAACTAAATAACGCGTCATTTTATACAACTGTTACAGCTGACCCTTGTGAACAGTTAGTTATTGAAATTCAAAATTATATTTACATAAATGCGTCCGATGAAGGACTTTCTGACAATGATATTTCGGCCTTAATTCCTTCTAATCCGAGGACACCACATTTTTACATGTTGCCGAAAGTACACAAACCTGGTAATCCAGGTAGACCAATTGTAGCTTCTTATGATTGTCCTACCGAAAGAATATCATCATTTGTAGACTTTTATGCGCAACCTTTAGTCAAAAATTTAGATTCGCATATTAAAGATACTTACCACTTTTTAAATATTATAAAAAATATTCAAATTCCAAAATGTAATGATATTTTCTTAGTAACTATAGATGTTGTGTCCTTATATACTAATATACCACATGACGAAGGATTGTATGCCCTAAAAGAGTATTTCGATAGCCGCCCAAACCCGCGTCTGCCTTCTTCAAAATTTTTACTAGATTTAGCAGAAATGGTTTTAACTAATAACTATTTTACTTTTGATAATAAATTCTATCACCAAGAGAAAGGCACTGCCATGGGTACGCGCATGGCACCTTCTTATGCAAATTTATATATGGGTTCTCTCGAAACAAAATTTTTAAATAGTCAAATTCTCAAACCTTTAACATGGTTAAGATTCATAGATGATATTTTCATGATTTGGCCTCATAGTTTACAAACTCTTAATACATTCCTTAGTCAACTAAATTCATTTAGCAGTCTAAGATTCACTCATGAAATTTCTAAAACTAACATAACATTTTTAGATGTAGATATTACTTATAATAATCATAATATTTCAACTTCTGTTCATTTTAAAGAAACCAACAAGTTACAGTATCTGCATTACAGTAGTTGCCACCCGTCGCACACAAAACGGTCTATACCACATTCACTTTCTATCCGCGGTAAAAGAATTTGTAATAATTCAACATCTTTGGCTAAATATCAAGGCAAAATCTTTAATGGGTTATGTAGGCGCGATTATCCCCCAAACTTTTTACACAAACACATGAACAGGCCTTCTAACACTCCAAACGCTATACACACACAACAACAAAATTCCCTTCGGCTTATAATACCATACTTCCACGGGGCACACAAAATTCAAAATTTATTAAAGGATAGCTTTTCTATCCTTAAGAATAATAATATTACACGAAATCTTTTGGAAACGTGCCCTAGTGTAACGTATAAACAAAATAAAAATTTAAAAGCTATTTTAGCAAAAAATAAAAATACACGGAGTAATAATACATTGTTAGGTACACACAAGTGCAACCAATCTCGTTGCAAAACATGTCCCATAATAAATTCCGATATCAATATACAAACTCATCATAACCCTGTTGTCATCAAAATTCAAAATTTCGCACAATGTACTACTTCTCATTGCGTATATATGCTGGAGTGCAGATTTTGTAACAGTTTTTATGTGGGAGAGACTACGACACCCCTTCGTACTCGCATGAATGGACACAGACATTCAGTAGATTCTCAAATTAATAATATTTTACCTGTGCCCACCCATGCGCGTATACATAACACTACCTTTAACAATTGTTTCACAGTAAGAGTATTAAAGAGTTTTCCTAAAACTATTCGGTCTATTGATTTAAAAACATGGGAAAGCTCTTTTATATGGCAGCTTGGTGCATACTATAGCCCTGGTCTGAATGTAATGCATTAGGTTTTGTCTAACTTGTTTTGTAAATTTATTAATATCGAACCAACAATGGACATAACATACTGATGATGTTTTCCATGATGCGCGAGGTGATGATGATATTTTTCTAAAAAATAAATACAAAACTATATAGTGCATTGCCTTCACCATTGCTAAAAGAAATAAAATTACTTTTTTCAAAATTTATGACAAAGACCTTCAGTCACTGTCACTGATGACGCCGCTCCAAAGAGAGGCGAAATATTTGGCAAAAAATATTTTAAGCTTCAATTTATATATTTTACCAAGTAAGAAACACATCTAACACATTTTATTTGTTGCAGCCAATTTAAAAAAAAAAACTCGAACCTAAAAAGTCTAGCGGATGGACCCCAAGTCTTCTGTCTAAAGCTAATTTCTTTTGTTTAATAAATAGGTTATTATTTTTACTTCAGTTTAAAGACTATGATACTGGCACTTAATAAAGTTGTAAGGTTTGTGTCGCCGACGAAACGATTAAGCGGTCTCGGAGCTGATGAGAAACTGGAAAACTACTCAAACTAAATTAACTGGTAGAAGGAAATGACGGGGAAGCTTGTAGGATTTGATGCCAGCAGAATGACAGCTAACCATAGACATCTATATTTTTTGTAGGTATTTTTTTTCTATATTTAAATTGTTTGTTTATTTACATTATCATCGTTAACAAAGTAATTAAAGCTATATTTATTTATTTAAGGGGGTTGAACGCTTTTGCATACCTCTCGATCGCACAAATCTGTACTTACTATACCATCTCACCACTCTAGTTTTATGTCCGACTGATTTGCAGTTGTTGTCGAAAATCTGTGGAACAACTTGCCCTTAGATATCCGGTCTAAAATTAGCAAGTAAATATGAAGGTGAAAATATGTCAAAATTTTCGTTTCAAAAAATATACCTACAACAAGAAAAATCATCCGTAGCCGTAATAAAATATCGCGAAACATCCCAATTATTTCCAGAGTTTTTTAGAGGGTGTTAATTCTAACGATATTTTATTTGCTTCCCCTCAATGCAAGGAATGAAAGAAGACAACGTTTTTTTACATGAAGAGCAGGGGTCTGCGGTGGAACCCTCGAGGGGGAGTTGGGGAGTGAAGACAGCGGATTCGCGGAAGACTGGATCGACAACTGGATCGGGGGTCCTTAGATTGGCTGCCAGAGGACTGGCAGGCCTCAATCAGTTCATTAAGCCTCATCCCGATCTGGGGTTTTTTTTTAAAGTCCCGCAGAATTTTTCAGGTTTTGTAATTTTAAATTTATAGTATCATAGGTTTTATATATATATTTATATATAATGTCTCGTACATACATCCATGTAGTTAACAAATAATGAGGCAAAAATTATATTTTACGTTTCTTATTTTCTCACTGCACATCACAACATAAAACATTTAAAGTAAATAGAGAAGACACATTTCTATGCATTCCATGGATTCACCGTGCGGGTGGCGGGTTCATCGTGTGTGGGTAAGAGATGAGAAGAATGGTGGATGGAAAGAAGGTGTCGGGGCTTGCGACCGACAATATATTTATTTATTTATATTTTTTTATAGCATAAAAATATTAATGCGTTTGGAATTTTATAACACCTAACCTATGGGAGTGTGGTAGAGAATTGTAGGGTTCATTATTATAAATATACAATTACATAAACTACATAGTAATCGTTACATACTATTACTTATATAATATTATTTTAAATATACATACATACATAAATAGGTAAGTATAAGAATATTTAAACATATTAAAAATATGATAATAGATGTAGGTACTAAGAACAGCTAAATTGTACAGTTTGTCTTCATTGATCGTTTCCATTCGTTGATTCCGCTCATCAGTGGAACAAGCTAACCCTGGCTATCAGGCGCTGTCTGTCAATGTATTTAAAAACCTTCTAACCAAAGAGTGTTGAAACCTTTTCATCTCTCTCTCTGCCACAGTCCAACATTTTTAAAGATATTTCTAGTCGAAGTGTATTTTTGAGAAATGTACTTTAATTACTATGAAATAATATTATAAATGTTTTATGTGATTTAAAAAAATTAAATAAAATATTAATAAACTAAAAACTTACATTTTAAAACATAAATGACTATTAATAAAAATAAACCTAATTAATAACAAAAATACAACTAAAAACTAAAATGAAGAAAAAACTTTTTTTTTATAAATAAAAAACTTGCTCCAAATCGCTGCCAATGGGCAAAGTACCAAGGATACTGGCAGCATTGCCACGTTGAATGTTTTATGTTATATTCGTATCGACGGACATATGCTCACTTTCATATACAAAATTAGGTACAACATAGAAAAAAAAAGCAGAAACATTTATAACGTCATTTTACTAAAACAAATCTATGAAGAATATATTACCAAAATTACATCAACAGCTTACTCCTTGGACCACTTCGCTGATTAGTCTTCCACTAACAGGAGTAAAATCATTCTAAATAATTTAAATTATAACGTGTCACATATAAATAAATAAAAATAAAATAAACGTTTATTTTTCATAGTACTTTTTTACATTTTACGAAGGCCCCTAAACTTAGCGTGATGCCTGTGTCTCAGGGTGCCCCGCTCTTTTTATACGAATTGTGTCAGTGTTGTGTGGAATAATAAATAGATAGATAAATATAATATATTAAGATACATACATATAAAATTTATAATAAATAATTAAATATTATATTATAGATATATAAACATTAATAAATATATACATGTAAAAAAATAAAATAGATACGGAAAAATATTATCCAAGTACTTAAGGGGTTTGTATAAGGAATGTTATATTATTATTCTATTGAATTATTTGTTTATTATTTAAAGTTTGTATTATTATTGAAGGTGAAAAACAGGTTTGTTATTTTCATTTTGTGCACAAATGCCTGTAATAGGTTTACGTGAATAAATATATTTTGACTTGACTTGACATAATTTTCTTTAGACCATACTTTTTTTAAGGGATTGATTTATATTTAGCTAAGTTCATTATATGCCCATCATGACATTTTCGAAGCTTGTCGATGTCTCTAGCGTACCAGCCTGTGAGTAGGTATCTATTAGGTTGTATATTTAAATTCAGACACAAGGGTCCAATAAAATCTTTAATTAAACCTACACGCAACAAAGAACCCAGCGCTGCATTGACCTAAAATAAACACACGGCTTTCAATAAAACTTGTTGAACGTCGCCGACTTTCTCATCATACACTGCTAATTTTTAGTAAAAAAGTATCATCACGACCGTTTCCCTTTCGAGGTGGTCAGAAACCACTATAACCGTTGGGTTAGCCAACTTTACTATAGGCCAATCATGACAATTTTCAGTATTGCACTATATAATGATCTCACAAAAGAAATGATCAGTAACGGGTTCAAGAAGTTAGTGCGAGAAGAGTTTCAGCAAAATCTTTGCACACAATCTTTACCCGGTAGCGACCGTTTGTGTTTGTAACCTAGCGACGAAGTCCGGGTTAAATGGGGAATATTTTATCGAGAGAGAAATTAATCAATATAAATAAACTTATAATTATTCAATAGATTTGGACTGCTAGTAGTTTTTTAAGAATACCGGGTTTTTAATTTTAATTTTGTCAGTGTTTCTAGATGATTTCCTAAACTACCAAATAGCTGTCAAAAATCCCTATATATAGAAATACAGTTCTGTTGAGAAAGTAAAGAAATTAACTAACATGAAGGCTGGGTTGTGATTGTAATGACTAAAGTTGAATGTACCATACAAAAAACTATCGAGGCTATTTTTATGATTATTATACGTTAGTAAAACTTTTTTTTTAACACTTACATATAATTAATTTTAAAGCAACCCAGCCTAAGAGTGAATCTATTCCTGTACTAAAATACCTAGCATACAACACTGATGCAAGAATAGCAATATTAATCATTGCGTGATTGTCACAGGCTTTTTGATAAACCGTGTAATAGATACGTAAACCAGCACGAGTATAGTCGCGTCTCGTTTGGCTTGCTTTCGCGCAAAACTAAAATCTAATAGCCTATATACATATATACTGTCTCCGTTACTATATTTATTTATTTATTTAAATCTTTATTGCACAAAGACAAAGGCGTGCTTATAATGCCGCTAGACATTCTATCCTAGCCAACCATTGCGACAACTTGAGCATTATATTGAAAGGTAGGTGCAAAATTGCATTAAATTCTAAGGTTTAACTATATTATTATACACTAATACACACGTATATATATATATATACCCACACATATTATTACATATTATATATCAATGACAACAATATACTAAATTCTAATAAATAAGTTACAGTAACTACATACACATACATAGATACATAATACACTTGTCTTGATAGGAAGTGTGAATAGACCATTTTTTTTAATAGAGATATCACTGCTTATTAAAAATAGCTAAGATGCCAAATCAAATTTCTCGCAGTCTAATATTGTGAACAGCAAAATATGGTGTCATCGTGATCATCTGTAACCCTTGGCATCCTCTAAGGCACGCACTTCACACGATCTCCTACCACTGTCATCCAGTCCCCACCAGCGACCTTCCTCAGCTAATCCGTTTATGATCACGGCGGCAGTCTTCTCACTCTGCCATTTGCAGTACGTAGTACATACTACAGAACCCGTTTATCGGTTGTGCGCCACACGAGTCCGACCCATTGGCATTTTCTAATTTTAAAAGTGCGTGTGGCTGTATAGGTTAAAATGTAGTAGACCGGATTCTCATATAAAAGGCAATGAATCCCAGTATTACACCCAATTTCTCCAATCCCTTATTAGACAAAACAAGAATGTCTCCGTGGTCTAGCGGTCAAGGTCGTAGATTTAAACGCCAAGGTTTGATTCCTATTCAGAACAAAATAATTTATTTTATATATATTTCTCAAATCTGGTACGCTAGAGACATCGACAAAAAAGTATCATCACGACCGTTGCCCTTTTGGGGTGGTCAGAAACCACACTTATAAAGAAGAGGGTTCTCATTTAGCCAACTTTAATATAGGATATGACAAATGGCAAGCTCGTCGATGACTCTAGCGTACCAAACTCGAGAAATATCACAAATAACTCCCGACCAGGAATCGAACCCGGTACCTCCGCGTCTAAATCCACGGACTTAACCGCTAGACCACGGGGGCAGTCTATAGTTAAGTTGGCTAAATTTGCAACTACTTCTTTAAAGCGTGGTTTCTGATCACCCAGCAAAGGGTACGGTCGTGATGATACTTTTTTTATCGATGTCTCTAGCGCACCAGACTCCAGAAATATATGAAAAATAAATTATTAAATTATATTGCTGACTAGGCCCTTTTACAGCAACGAATTTATATTTAGTTGACACGGCCTATTTACAGCCACGATCTTATATTAAGTTGTTATTAAGTTACAATTACCTTGCTTATGACTATAATGCTATTATAACACACATAAATCTGGATTGTTTACCTTGGATTGTTTGTTTATATTTTTTTTCTGTTACTGTTTTATATTATTTTAGTGCTGACAATATCCAAGTTGTTACAAGATAACCTCAGAAAATAAATATTTTGATTTTGATAATACCTTACTTTATTATCTCGACGGGCATGCCACTTGTCATGATGGGCCTATAATAAAGTTGGCCATGGTTTAGTAAACCCACAAAATCGTGATGATACTTTTTTTATAAGTATGTAGGCCAAACCGTTTCCATGCCCTATTCAGTACATTAAATTGTCATTAAGTAAAAGCTTTGTAGACCTGAACGGAAAGAATTGCTTAATTAGTTCACAGTGGGGGTCAAATTAAGATAAATGTTGTTTACTAGAAACATCCCTTAAATTAGTAGTTTATAAAACTTACGTAAATACTCGTATCTTTGTCAAACTTTTGCTGGTTACATAATTATAATCTTCGGAATGATCACTGTTCGTAGACGTAAAAATTGGTATAGCGAAATCCAGTTAATTTTGACGTAAACAGTATTATTTTGATTTAAGCTCCGTTATGATGCATAATTTAAAATCACTATCTAAAACAAATATTTTAAATAGTTTTTATAATTAAATTCCTGGCCCGTAACAGCACACACACGCCACTTCACATCATTATCCATGCCACCTGAGATCTGTTGATCAACAGGGCTTATGATCTCTGTGACCCAAAACATTTGGAACAGGAATTGTCACATGTTAAAACAGTGCTAAAACGCAATGGATATGGTGTGGGTCCGAGGTTGCTCTAGGGTGGAGTGAAAAAAATTTTTTTTAAACTTTGTTCCTCCTGTATCACCAATGGATGATCGACATTCTTAGAGATATAAAAATAAAATTTCAAGTTCCTACGTTTACCTCTTAAGGTGTCGCATCAAATTTAAAAGTTAAAGAAAATAACAAAATTTGTTTTTATAAAGTTTTTATTTGAGACAAGCTATTTATTTATCAAAATGAATATATTGAAGCTTGAAATTAAGTATTGTACTTATAAATATACAAAAAATATTAAATAAAAACATTTTAACATTCAGAAGCTGAAAAATTTCAATCGAGAGGGGGGTTATAAGCTATCTTCATCGTGGAATCCAGTAATCAATAGGTTTCGAAGCCGGGAAAATAAATATTTTAAAGTTTTTGTGAATTGTAAGAGTGAATCAAGTACCTTCGCTTGTAGCCACTACGACTGAGACTTAAAAATACAGGTCCAACAATCAAGTGCATGGTTACAGGGTTTTAGTTCGAGGCCCGTTTTCGATTCAATCCATAAACAATAAAATAAACTGTATTATTATATATGTATATAAACTCTAGAACAAGTAAATAATATTATATGTATATCTGGGCAGAGTTTTCACTGCGGATGAGAAGTATGATAGGGATGTTGAAACAAGAGTGAACGCGGTAAATAATGTAAACGGTGCCCTGAGGTCACTGACCGGCAGTCGAAGTGTCAGTGACAAAGCTCGGCTCGCCATACACAATGCAATGTTGGTACCAACACTGATGTATGGAAGCGAGACGTGGATATTTCAGAATACGGATGAGAGTAGGGTTAATGCAATAGAAATGAGGTCGATGCGTCGGATATGCGTCGAAATACGAAATCATAGGGACAAAAATAAGGCAAGGCATGCTACGATGGTCAGGGTGTTGAAAGGATGAGCAAAGAAAGATTGACGAACCACGTATATAATGCGAAAGTTGTGGGTAAAAAAGGTACTGGCAGACCAAGTCTCACATATCACGATCAAATAAATAAAACACTGGCCGAAGGTGCATTAAAAAGCCTTCGTAACAAAAGAGCATGTATGAATGTCCACGAAGCGAAAGAGGTATGTCGTGATCGTGTCAAGTGGCGCTCAATTGTCTTTTCTATATATTCTATAAATTACCGCGCAGACTCGATTTATCTCTTTTACTTTAGTTTATATTTAATTTAATTTCTAGGTTAGTTAATAATTCCATTATTACATTATTTCGGGGTGATTTGGCATTGCCTTACTCTACACTAATATGTGATTCTAGTGATAGAAACTAACAACTTTTCTTAAGAAACCATTTATTTATTCATAAACTCTTTATTGCACAAAATAACTTAAAAAGTAGTGTACAAGGGCGAACTTATGCCTTCCGGCATTTTATAACAGGGAATATTTGGGAATGTGGCAGAGGATTGCAGGTGCATTAAGATAAATATAATTACTTAAAAATAATTAAATACTATTACATAAATACTGCCTTCGTGGTCTAGCGGTTAAGCCCGTGGATTTAGACTCGGAGGTTCAGGGTTCGATTCCTGGTCGGGACACAAAAATATTTAATAATGTAAATGAATACATTTAATTACCATTTAATTTATTTGTGATATTTCTCGAGTTTGGTACGCTGGAGACATCGACGAGCTTGGCCTATAGTAAAGTTGGCTAAATGTGAATCCGCTTATTCATAAGCGTGGTTTCTGACCACCCCGAAAGGGAAACGGTCGTGATGATACTTTACTATACTTTTACATAAATACTTACATGATATATAATTTATGATAAATATATAATAAACATAAATATATATTATGTATGAATATATAAACACACTAATAGTATACTAACTCGTATCATATTACATATAGGTACATATCTATCATTCACGATAAAAATTAAGGAAATAAATAAAATATTATAATGCATAGGTACTTGTAGTTATCATGACAAATTATTTTGTTTATTTAAAAAGTGAGCAACAAGTAGATTTTTTAACACATTTATTGAGAAAATATGTCGGAATTGGCTTTTTTTTGGCTATACAAACTCCATACAAATTGACTAGTTTATAATTAACAGTTTGTATGACGAAACCATTTTCTTTTTAACATTTTCGACATATAGTTTCTTAGCAAAAGTTGTTTTTTTTATATCAATAGAATAGCATATTAGTCTAAAGTTCCTACTATACATAGTCACACGATATTTCTAATAAAGACAACTTATTAAATTTTCATTAAAAAAATAAAAATACATTGATTTACTTTACAGGATCTACATAATTCCGTTTAATAGTCTCTTGGCAATTGTAAATGTCCCAACCTTTACGTTTTGCTTCACAAAACAGTAAACTGAAGTTTAATTAAGTTGTTGACTGTCTTAGCTGAGATCAAAGGCGTCCGAGATTTGATTCCGTTTTATGCTTCAATAACCACCCAGCAGAGAATATTTAACAGGGTCTTAAAGTCTGGTACTAAAATATAAAATTCCACTTGGTTCATCATCATCATCAGTATGGCCGAGATCGATGATGTGTTATTATGCTTCGCAAAGAGACTCATTAATTATTTTGAAAGAAAGAAAGAAAGAAAACATTTATTTATCAAAAAACAGCTTAGACATAACAATTACAAAAGACTAAAAAAAGTAATAGTAAAAAAACTTAAAATAATATAAACTTGGTAAAAAGAGAAAAGAAAATGAGCTATGACAAATAGGTGTTCAAGTCAGCATAGGCTGCAACAGTAGATGCTGCAGCGCTGATTTTCACTGAACCCTTTAACAATACCAATAAATAAAATTAAAAAAAATTGGACTAAGTCGTAAATTTTTGTTAATGGGTATTTCGATTTTCTTGGTCTATATACATATATATTTTTTAAGCTCGCTATTAACAATCTGATCAGCAGACAATAGGGTTGTCCAGGCCGGGATGATCCGGGTTGGGTATAGGGAAATTCCACGATCCACGTTTTCGCCTGTAGTATATCTGCGGGCCCGCCACCCGCCTGTAATTCGTGCACTTTTAATGCTGTTCGCCGTTATATATCAGCTCCCGTGTGGCTCAAGAACCATTTATTCTGGAGACGAATCTGACGAATAAATAATGTGATACTTAAATACCCTTTAATATAATAAAATACTTAGTTATTATATTTGATGAATACTTTAATGGTTAGTATTTATTCGTTTGTAACAAATCCTATTAAAGAAAAAAGCGAAGAGACAAAATTTGTATTTGTAAAACTGAATTAATTTACGAACCAGTAAACACGGGAAAACATAGCGAGCGTTTATGCAAAACTTTCGAATATTGGAACAGAATTGTAATTCAATTTGCAAACCGCCATCGACTACCCGATGCGAGAGGACGAAATATTTCAACAATCCGGCTAGAAGATAGTTTTATTCATTTCAGTAGATTTCACGAGTGAAAGAATCGCAAATTGCCGCCGTTCAGTCTCGAGGCGCCAGAGTAATCGATTGTGCTGCCATCTGTTGGCAAAATAATGACTTCGTCTGGTATGCCCTTCCTTTATCGGCACAGAATAATCTGCATTTTCAGATACTTATGGCTATATATACTACTTTCTTAGTGACTTCGATTACAAGTACACAAATAGATAAGCCTAAAACTTAAGGGATGAAATACCGGCCCTAAGAAAGGCTAATTGACTTACACATAAAACTTTATGGCCGTCGGTAAAGCTCGCCGCTGTAAATATCGACGATCCTGGCTCTTTAGTTTATTTAATTTTTAACACGGCTCGTCATGCAAAACTGCGTATTGTTCATTGTCAGCGAGTCGGCAGTATTATCGACAACAGAACTATAGGATGGAGCGAGTGATATAGCACAACGCTTCATACTCCAAATAAGACATATTGTTCTTATGATTACAGTTACAAGTTACGATCAACTTCGTTCCTACCTTGTCACAGCAGCAGTGTTGTTCTTGAAAATTGCGATATACGGCTTATACGTCGATCACCCACTTTAAAGAACTTATATGAAGTTCCTCTTTACTGAGTTGGTTTTAAACTCAACTAGATTTTAGGTTTAAAGTTTCCAGTTAAGTTCCCAGAAATTTATGTCCAAACTTTCACATATAACATAATATGCAATAGAGTTCAATCGTAAGCTCTGTAGATTGACTAGGCCAGTATTAATAAATATGCCTCAAGATCCGCTAATCAAGTGACTTCTATTTTTACCAAATTAAGAAAGAGCGAATGTGGCAGACGTATACTTGAGTGAATATCGGGTCATGACATCGATTTATTAATACGGCCCTTTAAAAAGTGAAGTAAAGTATCATTACCACAGTATGCCCTACGGGATATCAGAAGCCACGCTTTTAGAGAAGCGGAATTACATTTAGTCAATGTAAAAGTCAATATACACGTATTCATGTTAACAGTTTAAAAATAGACAGACATTTGTGACACGTCATTATTTAGAATTATTCTACTTCCGCTAGTGGATGACCAAGTAGCAAAGTGATCCAAAGAGTAATCTGTTAGCAGTAGACCAGCAGCTTAGCAGATTCCAGTGACCTGATAATGTTTAATCTAACTGAGAAAGGGAAACTCAGCCTTTACTAATAGGCCCATCATGATAAGTGGCAGCCTCGTCGATGTTTCTAGAAATATCAAATTAAATTAAATGAATTCTTGTGTTTCCGCCAGAAATCGTACCTCGTACCTCCGCGTCTAAATCCACTTTAATTTCAATAAAATAACGTTAAATCTGTCAGATTATTCTCTATAAATATTTGTCTAAAATATCTGTAAACCAAGCATATACGTTGTTCTCGATCCGTTCTTAACACCAAAACCCGGCATAATGAAACTATTTATCTGAAGAGCACAGTAATCGACCTAGCGTTTATAGCAAGCAACCCATTCCTTCGATACCTTCGCACCCCAAACTGTGGCCAATTTTGTATCGACACGTCTTTATGGGAAAAAAGCTTTTCTTTATTCGCGCAAAGATTCCTTTGTTAAGATTATGAGGACATTGTATTCCTTTTTTAGCCGTTTGACCTATTTACATACCGGGCATTCAAGATAAACATTATAGACAAACACAATAATATTCATTGATTTTGCTATATAGTACAAGTTACGGAGCGGTGGTAGTTCTTTATAATAATATATCTTTCTTATATATCTTTCCTGAAAATCCTAAATGGTCGGTCCAAACTACTCCTTGGGTTGCAATTCCGACCTTTGAATTATTGTAAATTTGTGCTTGATATGTATTAATTGTAACCTGTTAGTGTACCTTAAATAATAAATAAATAAATAAGCCTATTGAAAAAAAAAAAAAAAAAACCATTCCGGCATTTTCCAGTGATTAATACACTTTTCTCACATACATTTTTCACAGATTTACAACGTCACCGTTTCCGTGTCTCGGAGAGCACGTTAAGCCGTCGTGTCGGCCCCGGTTTCACTAATACCAACTTGTAATTATAAATTTAAATAAGACCAAATCAAAGAATAGAAGAAAGAATCCAAATTGTAATTGTTGGTCATTATTGACGAAATTATAGTTGCACACAATTATAATCTTAAAAACACTAATCATAAGGTAGACATTAGCTCTTGCTAAGTTGACATATTTTTCTGTGTTCTAGGGGCCGTGATGATTCTGCTATCCCGACGTCACTGAAGAGCTACTGAACAAACTCGATCGTCTGCTCAATTTATGCATCCGCTATGTAAATATGATCATATCTCTCATTTTCGTAATCGCTCAATATTCGCTTTCGAATATCTACCCATCTCCTCGTGTCTCTGTATGGTATCCTGAACAACCCTCATGCGCTTGCATATCTTAAATCCCGTTTTGAATACATGTGTGATACAACCTTCCACTTCGTTCTTCACATAACAATCAACTTAAAATCCTATCACTCCTCTAGCAGATTGAATATTCGTATACTGTGACTGCAGCCCGCCAGTGGAACAAGCTACCACTCGCTATTAGACACGCGCCGTCTTTCCACGTTTTTAAGCGCTTGGTTACTGCTTTATTTCTAGACAAACAGGAGTCATCATCAGGCTAAAAATATTTTTTTTTGCCATAATATATATGTATGTATATATGCGTTTATTTATAAGTATATGAGTTATTTATGTAACAGTGTATCTATTAGTATGTAGTGTGTGTAGTATATTGGATATTGTTAAACTTGATATCGGCACTACCCTTAATCTCACACTTTCCCAAAGGTTAGATGTTAGAAAATGCCTTGGAACAAGCTACCACTCGTTATTAGACACGCGCCGTCTGTCCACGTTTTTAAGCGCTTGGTTACTGCTTTATTTCTAGACAAACAGGAGTCATTATCAGGCTAAAAATATATATTTGGCATAATATATATGTATGTATATATGCGTTTATTTATAAGTATATGAGTTATTTATGTAACAGTGTATCTATTAGTATGTAGTGTGTGTAGTATATTAGATATTGTTAAACTTGATATCGGCACTACCCTTAATCTCACACTTTCCCAAAGGTTAGATGTTAGAAAATGCCTTGTAGGCATTCTTCGCCTTTGCACATTTGTGCAATAAAGAATTTAATAATAATAATTATTATTATTTACAACTCAAAGAAACACTTATTTAATAAATACCCAGCCCTTTTAGGTCAATGTATAAAGGATTATATTTCCGGTTTTGTACGATGTTATTATTTGTATCCTTTGATTTTAAAATCGAATTGGAATTGATATCTGCGAACTGTTCGTTATAACAATGGATTTTGTGTTAAAGTATAAACATTTTAATAATTTGCAGAAAATAACGTTCTATATAGACTGCCTTCGTGGTCTAATGACACGACCACGACATACCTCTTTCGTTTCGTCGACATTCATTACCCTCTTCATACATGCCCTTTGGCTACGAAGACTTTTCACTGAAGGTGCATTTCAGTCAGTGTTTTATTTATTTGATCGTAATATGTGAGTCTTGGTCTGCCAGGGCCTCTTTCACCTACAACTTTTACAATATATATCTGGTTCGTCAATCTTTCTTCGCTCATCCTTTCAACATGCCCGAATCATCGTAGCATGCCTTTCCTTATTTTTGTAGAGAGTACTATCAATAAAATTACTTAATTAACGGTTCACATTATTTGCGTTGCAATAAAATTGTTAGTTGAGCTATTCTGCTGTATGCGCCCCATGTTTTTGTATATGTATGTGGTTTTGTCCTTCATAAGGATTAGAAAAAACATTTTATACTGTTTAGTCCGTTATAAAAACATAAAATATATTTTTTATTTTATTACTTTTCTTGTCACTTCTTTTTTAACCAATCACCTGCCTTATAAGTAAATGTTAAATGTGTGTTAATTAAATCATTCAGTCAAAAGCTGACTGACAACATGTTAGCTGTCTCTTCCTTTAATTAAGCTTTGTTCTAATCAAGTTACTTAGTGACCTAACTAGACATTTGGTGGACCAGTGTATATGACATTAACATACCAAAGATGTGGACACAAAGGGAATTATTTCATTTGTAATTAAGTTCTCCAGTCCTCAGGAATGTGATGCATTACATATGTGTTGGAGGTATGTAGAGAAAAACAGGTTATTTTAAGAACGACAATTTTCCTGCGACTCATAATACCTAATTGCCTAAAGTGAACCCGTTTATTTTAAATCAGATTAGACTTACAAGATTACATTCAAATAAATTAGAAAATAGCTTACTCTTTGTTATAAGCATTACTAACTTTTGTCCATTTTTAAATACATACCTACTAATTCGTCGAGCGCATTAGTAGGTATGTATTTAAAGATGCGTGTCTTTGTGTTCTTAATTAAGACTAATATATTATGATGTTATTGATTAAAACAAACAACTTTTCTTGTCAAGAGTATTTTTTTTTGCATTGTACAATGTAGCTTTTTAAAATTAACAGTTTGTATACAGAAGCTAAAAAAAATGTTATTTTGGAAAATTTGATTGTTTATATCAGTAGAATAATCACATATTAGTAAAATGTAAGACCATTCAAAGTCACCACGTATACCTTTTTTAATGGTGTTTCCTATATATTATTTTAAAAGAAAAGTTATCACCTATCACACAAGTACTCTTGCTAAGTACTCGTACATCAGACTACTATACTCGCACATAAGTGTGTAAGTATACGCGGTTATTGGTAATTCGCCGTATTTTGCAAATGCATAATTTAAGTGATCAAGTCTTGTTTGTGTTTGACAAATAGGTAAATTCTAGAAACTTTGCAAAAAGTCGGTTTATTTATGATTCCTTTAGCATATGCACCACTGCATAATGCCGAGTGCTTGTTACATAGCGGTGATGCTTTTGCGAGACCCGGGTTAAGTAGGATTCTTAGAACATGCACACGCTTAGGTATTGTGTTTTACTGTCTTTGTATAAGCTTTATAGCTGCAAAAGTGCAAGTATTCAGAGCAAATTTGTAGATTTAAATTATAAGGTATACAAAAATATGTTGGAACTAAAATTAATCTCTACCATCACCATAGTCAAGGTACTTATTTTACGTCCCCGCATCCTCAACCACCGCCGGTGACCGCGTGCCTATCAAAAGTATATGTAATACTTATAACAACAAATTAATGTCTTTGGATTTTTTGAGGAATTGCAAGCAGTTTTAAAATCTTGCCTGATTGACACAATCGCTGAGAATGTCTGAGAATCCGATGTGTGTGTGTGTAGCTAATTAAGTAGGTAAACTTAAATATACCATTGCATAGAAATTAGTTTCATATATTTCATATATTAGTAATATTTAGATCTTAAGTTAGACACGGCCTTTTTACAGCCACGAATTGGGTTTGGTTGACATTATTAAGAATTATAATTGTTTGTTTTAGATATAAATACTATTTATTCGAAGTTAATAAAATTAAAAGTACATTAAATATAAATTAAAAACTACCTAAATAATAAAATTAAAAATAAACTAACCTATAAATAAAAAATGTCCTCTAGAGACGTCCCATCCGAGATAGTCCCAAGGAGACTGGCAACATTTCCCCTCTGTATAGCGAGGCTAATACGTTGGCAAAAATAATTGCCAGCCTTCCTGTCTCCAGACCTTTCTGTCAGCCGCCTTGACAACTCCTTGGCCAAGCGCCTCGCTGACGGTCCCCATGGGCCCATCGTCTCGACCCCAAACGGCACAAATTCGTAACCGATACCAAGGTTGGCGTATTTGCGCAATTTGAGGTTCTCCGCAGAAAACGCCGCTTTCCCCGCGCCTGACGAGGTCGCCTGGATGTGAGATGGAGCTAATGTGTCTACACACGTCGCATCCCACACCAGAGATTTGCCAAGTTACCACGGCCCAACAGTCATTCCGTCGGGTCTCTTGCCATCGCTCCGCACAATCCCAGATGGTTCTAAGATTGCGGGTATTGTATTGTTTTAGATTATAAGCTGACACGGCCCTTTTACAGCCACGATTTTTTATTTTTTTATTTTTTATTTATGAACATAAATATTGTTATTACTAGATTGTAAGCTGACACAACCATTTAACAGCCACGAATCTATATTTATGAACATAAATATTACTAATACTAGATTGTAAGTAGACACGGCGATTTTACAGCCACGAATTAATATTTAAGGACATAAGTGTTATTAGATTATAAGCTGACACAGCCTTTTTACAGCCACGAATTAAATTGTAAGTATCTAGTTATAAATAAGTACAAAATCCTCGCTTATGGCAACAATGTTTTATTTATTATAAATTATATTGCTGTTAGATTCGGTCCAGCCAAGCTTGTATTGTATAAAAATATATGTATTGACAATATCCAAGTGTTGTGTACTAACCTAAGGAAATAAATGATTTGATTTGAAACCTATTTCATAACACTGTCATGTTTGCATACATACATACATATCTTCACGCCAGGTTACTTGCAAGGTAGGCATAGACAAATGAGCGCCATTTGACACGATCACGCTCTCTCGCTTTGTCGACATTCATTAACCTCTATAATTGTGTAAAAAAAAATGTAAACCAATATGTCTAAATTTAACGTTTTTTTTTAATGTAACATTGAAATTGTAAAAAATAATACGCTGACTAACACCATTATTTATTCAATTAAGCAAGTCAACAACATGTTTACAAAATCTTAAACAATATATAATCTAGTAGGTATCTTATTAGTTAAGTAAACATGTTACTAACAGACCACCATTTCATTCAACAGGTAGGTAACATCGTTTACTAAAACAAGAAAACTAAGTACAATTTAGAAAAATATAGGCATGTCAAAAACAATAAACAACAAAAAGTAATATCGCAAGTACTTACAGATGCAATTATTTGCATCCATTGTGTGCATCACACTATTAAATAACGTAAATGAAATAAAAAGATTCCGATGTGTTTATAAGATTAAAATACGTTGATAGCATGACACAATATATATATATATATATATCTCCAGCAGTGGAGGTCTAGGACGCTGTGCTCTAGGGGCTGTAATGAATGAAATGAATTAATGTATATATGATGTCAATTTTTTATGACAATTTATTATCGATTCCACAAGTTAGCATTAGTGGAACCGTGACCGACGGCTTAGCGTGCTCTCCGAGGCACAGAACCGGTGGTGTTGTATATCTATGACAAATGTACGTAAGAAAAGTGTATTTCTCATTGGTACATGCCGGGTGGGTTTGAACTTGAATTGAATTAAGGTACGCGTTCTTACAACCGAGCCACCACCGCGGCATATATACATACATATGTATACATAACTCTGATGCCCCTTTTCCAGTTCTGCCCTAGCAACACAAAATTATAACTGTAGTTGTTCAACCAGAAAATTTTAACGTAAAAGTAATTTCTCAACATTAATAATCGAAGTTGAATAAAGTACTTGGAATATAATATTGCGTATAAGGTAGTAAAATCTGTTTATTTAAACGAAAACGTTGTACTACTCTGAAAGTATCGGGAAAACGTCAAACACAAAATGTTGGCTGGGAGAGCCCACATCTTTAGCGTGCGACAGAATTAATTCTCTCCAAGTTTATAGGTATGTACAGGGATATAGTGGCTACTGTCTAAGCTTTAAGGAATATCAAAAAATGCTGAAAGGAGTCTCCAGGCCGATTTTGATAATGAATAAAACGGGAACATATAATTATTAAAAAAAACTTAAAGCTAGCCGGGAATATATATTGCATTTCTCGAGTTTGGTACTGGAGACATCGACGAGCTTGCCACTTTTCTTGATTGGCCTATAGTAAAGTTAGCTAAATGTAAATCCGCTTATTTATATGCTTGGTTTCTGACCACACCGAAAGGGAAACGGTCGTGATAATACTTAACTTTTTATTTTTTTAACGATTAAGTTAAAAGAAACAGATTAGGACGTCTACTCATCAGGGAGACAACCTCGATTAACCTCTCGTCTTTAATTAAACTTGGAGGAAATTGCTTACTTCGATGACTTTGTTTGACGGTCGTTGATTATTCAGGAAATAGTTATCGACTATTGAAAGGTTTTTGATTAGACACAGAATCGGGTCGAGAAGATATTTCGATATTGTACTACGTTCATTACAGTTTGCTTGTTAATTTGTGCAAACATTTTCTCCCAGAACACGGACTCTTAGACCTCAACTGTTGGAGATGGGCTTTTTATAAATTTCTGGAGAATTTGGCCTACACTCGTCACGTTGGCCAGACGGGTTGGCAAGGGTCTTATATAAATTTTAAATGACAAATTTACGTTTGTACAAGTTGGTAATTAGTAGAATTGGGACCGACGTTCTAACATGCTCTGCTAAGCACGGGAACTGTGTGGTGTTGTAAATCTATGACAAATGTACGAGAGTGTATTTCTTATTGGTACTCGTCCATGCCTTTGAACTGAACTTTTAAGGAAAACGTTCTTACAACTGACCCACCAACGCTTTATTTTATCAATAAATTAACGATATTCTATTAAATATAATATACATTTTTGTCAGTTTTTTTTAAGAGCTTCATTTCCCTCTCCTTGATGGAAATCGAGACGTCGTCGCAGTCGCAGCTTATTCAAATTCAAATTATTTATTTCCATTTGGTTCACAGGTAACACTAGGATATTGTCAATTTTTACAAATACAATATTAATTAAATTATTTATTATGGCAATTATTTCTGCCAACGTATTAGCCTTGCTATACAGAGGGGAAATGTTGCCAATCTCCTTGGGACTATCTCGGATGGGACGTCTCTAGAGGACATTTTTTATTTATAGTTTAGTTTATTTTTAATTTTATTATTTAGGTAGCTTTTAATTTATATTTAATGTACTATAAATCTTGCAATTATTTAAAAATTAAATTATGGATGGACCGAAATAAGTAAGTGACATTGGTGCCATAAACAAGTACTGCAGCTTAACCTAAATTTGTGGCTTTATAAAGGCCGTGTTAACTTATAATCTAAATAATGATAATTTTATGTCAAATTATATAAAAAAAATACAATAATAATTTCGAGGCTTTAAACTAATTCAACTTATAATCTTAAATAATTATAATATAATGTCTAATTATAATAAAATCAAATTAACTTAAATTTAAATAAATTTCGTGGCTCTACAGTGGCCGAGTCAAATTAAAATTAAATTCATAATAATATAAATGTCATAATATTATTTATAATAACAATAAGATCTTAAATAACAATAAGATATCTGTCCTACGACATACTATGTACACATTACAGACTGACGACACTCTCAGACCGTAGACTTACAACTGACATGACACTATTGTATAATATTTGTCGAGGCCTACTCAGTTGTCCAAACCTGACAGAAGGTATTTATTATAATGCCCCCTCGAGACAGACTCGCTCCTGCGACCTCTTCCATGTCTGCCGCGTACGTACAATATCTGGCATGCGCGCACCTGTACGTCGGATGTGCGACACGTACAACAGGCGTGTATCGGACGTGGATATATTTAGTAACTCCCGCGCCGCCTTCAAAGCCAAAATCAAGAAGCTGCTACTTACGGTTTAGATCGCAAAGTGTGGGCAGTTTGCTTCGGAGTTCGCCTAACAGTTTTAATGCATTCAAACACAATGCAGTTGTTTTCTTTATACCTGGCCAAGGTGATATTTTCCGAATTTTGTATCGCACAAAGAGTGCACTATTGTTCACAGTGAGAAATATTCTGGTGGCGGGTATAATTTTAATTGCTTCTACTCTGTTGCTATCTTTTATGTTCTTATGTTGCCTGTCTCTGTCCTTTCTCTTCGAATAAATAAATAAATAAATAAGAACTTATCCACCCACCAGCCGTTTCCAATGGTTCCCCGTCCTCGGCGTAGTGGTAGCGTGGTGCACAGGAATGTTCAATGATCTGACCGGACCTTCTTCGGGCTTCTTCCTCTTGTTCTTTTGCCTTGCTCGTAATCGGAAGTTTTTCGAGATTATCGTCACCTCTTGCAATGTGGCCAAAGTATTGCAGAATTCTCAATTCATTCCTATAAAAAGGCAACTTATCACGACAAAACTTGTTCTTAAGAAAATGGTCTTTCCCACTGAAGTTTTATTTAAATTTACTTTACAATTTTACTATTCCAGCTCTAATCCGTGCACTTTCTCAAAGCGAATCCTAGCGGAGAACTTTGCTCTTTTAGATTACATATTCATAATTTCTAGTTCTAGATTATTTTATAACTCTGTTTCCGTGGTCTAAGACCGTAGATTGTAGATACACTAAAATAAATTTTACCTATTTGTGACAGTTCTCGTGTCTGGTAGGCAGAGACATCGACAAGATTGCCTAAAGTTGGCTAAATGTGAAAATGAAAGGGCTCATTAAAAAAAACGTTGTTTCTGACCACACTGTAAGGAATTATATATTTATGCCATCAGGTAGGCGCGATGTCACATGTCGTGCTCAGTATATAAAAAATGACATATCCATTTCATTATACATATTTACGCTAGTAGTCGTCAACACATTGAGAATTGTTAATTTGCAATTTCCAGTGAGAGATTCGGTTTTCAGTGTTTCGTATTCAATAGACATAATATAGCTATTAACGATCGGCCTAGTGCAATTAATTTTCTTGATTTCTTCAAACGTTAAACTGATTTAACTTGTATTAGATCATACCTAAAGTATCATTATTGTCAACCCATTAAAACTCACTGCTGAGTACCTATCTAAATAACAGAGTTTAGTTTAGGTCTACCACGCTCTTGTTAGAGTTATGAATTACGCCGACTTTCGTAGGCCGTACGATATTCCATTCACTAAAAGACTATAACTATTTTTTTTATTAAAATGTACTTATCTCAAAGCCACAGATACATTTATATTAGCTTAGTATCGTGGCATTGGGAGCTTGATCATACGATATGTATAATATACTATTTATTTTAATTATATTTTTTAAAATTAAATCTTATTTCATCATCATTACAGCCTGTAGAACACAGCGTCCTAGACATCTCTTGTCGGAGATGGGCTTTCCAGAACATATTTCTGTAGAATTTGTCCTACACTCGCCACGCTGGCAAGACGGGTTGGCGAGGATCTGATGTCAATTTTTAATAAAACTTATTAACGATTCCACAAGGGGATATTAGTGGAACCGGGACCGACGACGGCTTAACGTGCTTTCTGAGGCACGGGAACGGTGGTGTTAGACATCTATGACAAATGTACGAAAGAAAAGTGTATTTCTCATTTGTACATGCCAGGGGGATTTGAACCGACCTTTGTAAGATTTAAGGAAAGCGTTCTAACAACCGAGCCACCGCGCACCGCCACGATTTCTCTCATTTTTTAATTTGTATTAAATAATTATAGAACATGTAACATATTTCACGTCTCTGTATGTATATAGTTGCTTACAGGAGGTTCATGCGAAAGCTAATGAACTTCCAAAAATATCTAGTTTGACTAAGTATAACCTAAGAAACAAGAATGAAATCTATATAAGGCAAACCAGGTTGAGAAAAACGCTTAAACAAGGTTTGCCGTTGAAAATTACATTATACAATAAACTACCTGAGATTATAACTAGACTACAACTAAATGAATTTAAAACAAAATTGAAACTCTTTTTTCAAAATAATACTTTTTATGACCTGTCAGAATTTATTGACATGCCTTTGACGGAAAATTCTTTTAAATAGTTGTATAGTTTTGTGGTCTTATGCCTTCTACTGTATTATGTTCCTATGCTCCTTTGTCTACGATGCATGGTGTTAATAGAACTATTGTTATTATTTAAAATTTGTTAACTGACATACCAAAATATAACGATTGTTATATAGGTGAAATATGCAAATATACATTTTTTTTTTATATATTGAAAACTACTTAAAAAGTAAAAATAAAATTAAACCTAATAAAAAATGTAAGGAAAAATGTCCTCTAGAGACGACCCTTCAGGGATAGTCCCAAGGAGACTGGCAACATTTCCCCCCTGTATAGCAATTTTTATACGTTGGCAGAAATAATTGCCAGCTTTCCTATCTCCAGACTTTTCCGTTAGCCTCTTGTTGATAGTAAGACCCATACAGTTAAAACCCGAAAATAAACTAGACATATCAGATGATTTCACAGGCGTCTATTTGGCTTGGTAGTTTAAAATGAGAGTAGGTAACAATAAAATAGGTACATATTGATCGAACGGTCCTTATAAGCATGTCTATGTTGTTATCCCAAGGCAATTTAACTTTGACCAGAGTTCTATGTAAACAAAACAAACCGTACCACGAGTTATTAGAATTTCCGACCTTAACAATTCGGAGTAGGGCTGCTATTTTTATAAAGATTTTTAGTTTATGTATTTGAACTAAAAACATAATTTCACTGTTAAAATATTAGTTTTTTTTAATAGGATGAATTACACCCGAAAATGGCAGCTATATGCGGCCGTCCTACCTATAGGTGTTATATATAGTTTGTGTCCCGAACAGGAATCGAACCCGGTACTAAATTCATACAAAATAGTGGAATCCTATATTTTCTGTATGTTTTAGCTCGAGTATATATTAATACATAAATAATAATTGTATTTGTTCAATATCAAGCTAACTTTAGGTTGTAGGTAAATTATTTATTCAAAGTAGATACTTAAATATTAAAATAAAATAGATTAAAAAACTAATTATAAATAAAACTAAACTAAAAATACCTATGAAATAAAAACTATTCTACAAAATAAACTAAGGGCGTACCACCAGGGAGGGTACCTAAAACGCTCGCAGCATTTCCTCGTTGAATTATTATGGAAATATTCTGTTTTAGGTAGTTATGGCATTTGGGATCGCCACACTCTTGAAAAATTTTATCAATCTTGTTTAACTTCTGCACTGATTTTAATTGTTAACTTTTCAAGTCTTTTTAGTCATCGTATTTTCTTTTACCTAATTCCTTATTTAAACGTCCTCTAAAAGCCTCCCCTAATATAGCTCTAATGTTACCATATTTTATGTAGTGCAAAAATGCTTAGATTTCAAAAATAAAAATATTAAACTCAATCAAGATGTCAATGTGATACTCAAACTAATATTATAGTAAAACGGGAGTCCTTCGCGTTATTTCCACGGACATGTCAATTGTATTTTTTTGTTTAGTTTATTGCTGTGGATGTGTTAGTCAAAAGTGGTGTTGTTTTGTTTTATAATGTGCTACGTTGTGAATACTTGTGGAAAACAAAAATAATGGACTATATATTTTCCCGCGTTGTGAACGCAAGTGACTCCAAGAAAAGCATCAAATTTTGCAACATCTGGAATTTGATGATAACCACATTAACTCTAAAAATAAATAATATAGTACGACAGACATGGCTGTACGAGCTATATCCCTTTGCCTTCCCTATCATCTCATTCATCATCCACCGGGAGAAGGGAAACAAACCAAAAAAATAAAGTAAAATCCTTCAAATATTAATAATCAACCTTTTACATTACAAACTTGAATAACTTGAAAGTATTTATTATCAAAGAAACGTCAGCAATTTTACAAATGACTTTGTCTTGTCTATTGCGAACCAACGTACAACTATATCACATTTCTTGTTACTAAATTTTCGAGATCCATAGTAACGTTTCATCCTACCCCGTCAAGATTCACCCTTCGAAATAGTGATGCTATAAATATAATTGTCGATATATCAATAGTTAAAAGTAAAGTTTATCATTTAAAGAAGCAAGTTGTTTTTTTTTGTCATCACCAGATTGCGACAGCTGGTTGGCACCCACGCTCAAATGACGACCAAAAAAATCCGTTAATAGAGAACTAGAATCATGAAGTCTAGTAACAAGGTTATCGATAAATGACAACAAGCTTAATAGTCAGTTACCGTTTAACTAAGATTACTTCCTACTGGTTTTCTTTACTGCTGCAAAACCGATTTTTATTTTAGTTGTATCATGTGCAGCTATAAATAGTGAAATATAAATAAATAATAAATAAATAAATATTTCCAGACAGGTCACACAGCGCCATCTAGTTTCCGTGGTAAGCTACAAGGCTTGTGTTACGGAAACTAGATGGTTGATAAACTACATAATTTTTTTTTTCTTGTAAATATATACATATTATACATATAAACACCCAGACCGAGACAAATTATACAATGTACAACTTGCCCCCGGTGGGAATCGAACCCACGACCTCCCGAGTTCACGGCAACGTTTGTTATCACTAGACCACGGAGGCGGTCAAATATTGATATTATCTCTTTAATATTACCAAAAATATGTTTTAATAGCACTTATATTTTCAATAATATAATACGCACGATACATGGTATTTGATTTTGTAAATCAGACACATTGCTGACATCGTATTGTGCTATAGACAGAACGCTTGACAAAACCGTAGATAGCCGATCTTAGCCGTACATCTCACTCTTGTTTATTATTTGATGTGACGCGTAATCAAAGATGAGCACAACAACACATTGACATATAATTTATCTATGAAACTACATACACTGTTTTAATAAAGCTGTCGCGATAACTAGATTAGTTTTTAATTATTTCTTTTGTTTTCATAAACAGGTTGTTTTAACTTTAATTGAATAATAATATTATATAAAATAATACTCTGTATCTTGCACTGGTGTAAGTGTACACTATGTGTGTAGTGCTTATCTTTCCCCGCGTGACCTATACCTACATATTACATTGGAATAGGCTACTCTTGGCTATTAGACGTGCACCAGTGTATATAAACGTCTTATAACAGAATAAACCACTATTTAAATAACTCTATATTTTATTTAAGTTATAATGTGTATGATGTACTCGTATAATATTTATGTAACCTATTAATTTTATCCTACCTATTACCTTACTCGATCCCCAAGATTAGTTGGGAAAATTATTTTTAGACTATCGATATATAACTTTGGCATCACTAGCTACTTCAATTTATTAATATGCTTTGTTTCATGTCGTATTGATATCTCCAAATATTCATTTCGTTACAATTAATTACTTCTTTTGATTGTTGTCGTTCTAGTAATGGGGCCTCGTTAAATTTATTACTTAAAATTATTGCGAATTCTAGTATTGTGAGTCGTGAATCTCTGATTGGGTGCTTAGTTTTATTGGTGTGGATGATTTAAGTGATTGTTATTTTCACCTGCTGTTAAAATCGTTTGCATTTAATTTGTAATGAGTACTTTGGATTTACAGTATGTCTCATTTTCCTTTTTTTTTAATTAGGCATTTTTGCCATTACATAGGTTTAAAATAAATTTTAAAAATATATAATTGGATAAATGCTACTTACTAAACGATCGAAGTATTCTTAAATGACAAGGCAATTATATACAAATTTGGTTATACAATACTCACATCCAGGCGACCTCGTCAGGTGCGGGGAGAGCGGCTTTTTCTGCGGAGAACCTCAAATTGCGCAAATATGCCAACCTTAGTTCCGGTTACGAGTTTGCGCCGTTTGGGGTCGAGACGATGGGCCCATGGGGACCGTCAGCGAGGCGCTTGGCCAAGGAGTTGTCAAAGCGGCTGACAGAAAGGTCTGGAGACAGGAAGGCTGGTAATTATTTCTGCCAACGTATTAGCCTTGCTATACAGAGGGGAAATGTTGCCAGTCTCCTTGGGACTATCTCGGATGGGACGTCTCTAGAGGACATTTTTTATTTATAGTTTAGTTTATTTTTAATTTTATTATTTAGGTAGCTTTTATATTGTAATTCTTTTATACTGATTGTATTTTACTTCGAATAAAATAATTAAATTATGAAATTTGGTTGGACATTAATTTTTAATATATATATTATGTAGGTATTTTAGTTAGAAATAAGTTAGACTATTTAGAGTTTAAGTCAGAAGAATCTTTAAGTTTTAATAATATGTATTTTATATATATTTATATGTACTTTTATTATTATGTATTAGTGTATAAGTATTTTAGATTTAGTGCTATTAATAGTTTAAGATTTTTATTTTTTATTATTAATCTCGATTTTAAATTAGTGATTTAATGCACCCACAATCATTGCTCACTATACCAAAGGTTAGCTGGTAGAAAATGTCACTAGACATTAAGTTATGTACATTTAAATGTGTTTTTGTTTATTGTGCAATAAATAATTTATCTATCTATCTATCTATGTTTTTAAACATTTCTTTTTTAAAATTGTTTTCATACATTACTTGAGTTTTTTATATCTGATTTGTACATATTTGCATGTCTATAAGGGCCGATTTTTTTGTGTAACTACATTTTATTTTGAGACGTATTGTAGAAAAGACCTGCAAAATAATTTGAATTTAGGAAAAGGGAAAGACAATCATTATTTTTAAATAACAGCTAACTAATAGGTATAAACAATGGAAGGGCGGTGTTGGCTCGGATGTAACAACGCTTTTCTTAACATCCTAAAAAGTGGTTTTGAACCCCGGCAAGTACCAGTAACAAAAACACTTTTCTTCTGTACATTTGATTTACAACACCACCGTTCCCGTGCCTAAGAGAGCACGTTAAGCTGTTGGTCCCGGTTCCACTAATACCAACTTGTGGAATCGTTAATTATTTGTCATTAAAAATTTACATCAGACTTTTTCCGACCCATTTGGCCAGCGTGGCGAGTGTAGGCCAAATTCTCCAAAAGAGAAATATCTGGAAGGACCATCTCCAACAATGGAGGTATAGGCTCTGTGTTCTAGGGGCTGTAATAAAATAATAAAAAAAAGTAAAAGTAACATATCATCACGACCGTTTCCCTTTCGGGGTGGTCAGAAACCATGCTTCTTTTTTTTTATAGATGCGGATTCACATCAACAAGTGGCAAGCTTGTCGATGTCTCTAGCGTACCAAACTCGAGAAATATTTTAAATAAATTATTGTGTCCCGACCAGGAATCGAACCCGGTTCAAAAAATATGATTACAAACAAATACATATTTTGGGAACAAAATAGCCTCTTAAAAAAGTGCGAATCTATTTATGAGTAATAACAAGGTGGGACGCATAATGGGGAATTTATTTGATTGCCGCAAAAATGGTGTCTATTAAATATATAGTAAACATCACGACCGTTTCCCTTTCGGGGTGGTCAGAAACCAGGCTTATAAATAAGCGAATTAAAACATTTAGCCAACTTTACTATAGGCCAATCATGACAAGTGGCAAGCCCGTCGATGTCTCTAGCGTACTAAACTCGAGAAATATCACAAATAAATTCAATATTAATTAAATGTACAATTTATTTACATTAATAAATATTTTTTGTGTCCCCGAACAATCGAACCCGGTACCTTTGAGTCTAAATCCACGGACTTAACCTCTAGACCACGGAGGCAGTTATATAATATATATATAATTAGAAATAGCAAATATATAAAATTAGAAATTTTAATATATTTTTGAGACCCTTTATTATAGCTTTATATACGCTCTGTGCTCTTTAACCACAGTCCCATACAATAAATTGTACCTTCCATAAATTTCTGCAAAAGTGAGTCTTTGTTCGAATGTAAATGTAAATTTTAAATGCTCAAACAAAAGTTTATTGCATCATAACACACTACCTGCAATGGTCGCTATTTTTCTCTCTAACTAAAGGTACACTTCCGAATTGAACGACTCGTTCCAGACAGACTGGATAAAGATGGGGAAGTTTTCAGTCGGTAACCATACCCAGAAGTATTTTTATTTTTAATTTATTTAAAACTTTATTGCACATAAATACACAAACGCGTGACATAATGTCGCTTGACATTCTCTGCCTGTCAGACCTTGGGGACAACTAAAACATTTATGTGAGGTAGGTGCAATATATCAATTTAAATTAAATATATTAAAAATATAAGTCTATAGAATATCATTTATTGATTATAATAAATATTTAATAATAAAATTACATGCAAATACATACACACATACATATATATACTACATAAATAAGTTATACTATTTATATACTACATAAACCTAAATTTATGTAGGATAATAATAAACAACAATCAATGAAGCGATTGCAAGAGACTCGACGGCATGATTGTTAGGACGTCGAAATTTGGCAGGTCTGTGGTGCCGGTTGTAACGTGTGTAGACACATTAGCCCCATCTCACATCCAGGCAACCTCGTCCAGCTCAGGGAGTGCGGGGGGAACATCAAGCTGCGCAAATAGGCCAACCTCCGGTATTAGTTAGGAGTTTGCTTCGTTTGTTGTCAAGACGTTGGGACCATGGGAACCCTCATTCAATCGCCAGACGCTAAGGAGTTGTCCAAATGGTTGACGGAAAAAACTGGAGACAGGCAGGCTGGCAATTATTTCTTCCAATGAATTAGGCCCTATATACAGAGAGGAATTGTTGCCAGTCTTCTTGGGTAGTTTATTTTTTTATGAGGTTCAGTTTATAGGTGTTTAATTTTATTTAAGAAGAAGTTGGTAGGTAATTATTATTTTATATTTTAATAATTTATTTTTCGATTAAACTAATTCATATATACCGCGTGTATTTGTCAAAAGAGCGAGAAAACCTCTATTTGAAATAAATAGGCATTTTTTTAAAGATTAAAATAATTATGCGAAAAACAATACACTACTGCATGGTAAATTAGGCCGCGTCTGAAAATCAAGATATCCATCCTGATAAATACCTAAAGGCTGGGAAGTGTTATTAGAGACGAAATTAGAGAGAGAAAAAAATACGTAAGTCAACGTTCGCGCGTTACATAAGATAAAAAAATGATTTGCATAAATGTTAGTCTAATTTACCGGTCTAGGAAACTAGTAAACTAACTTAACGTAACAACATTTGCCAAGTAAATTGGCGAGCAAATATATCAGACATTAATATATATATTAAAATTTTAAATTAAATATGTCCAAAATCTTACATGTAGGTATTCATACAATTAACTTTGCTTAAACTTTGGGTATTACAGCGTTCGTCGACATCTCGCTACCTACTTGATTAGAACCTGTATGAGTGGCAAAATTTTTAAGGAACAAATTTCTGCACCGTAACTTAAAATTATATTACTGAACTATTAAAATTAAAAAAAACAAGTTCTTTATTTTTATAGATTGCTCTTTAAAACAAATTCCACGCATATATTATGCGGGTTACTTCAAAAGTGTGCCCTTTAGGAAATCATACCGTAAATTCTGCTATCAAGTGCATAGAGCGACGCACCCTCGCTGTAAAAACTGTACAATACATTTGTTTGTTAGATTTATTTGGCCAATGCCAACGACTACAATAGGTCCGGCTAATGTAACGCTTGTACCGATCGGTGACCTGCCAATTTATACTTCTAGGAGAAAATCTTTCAGAACAAACTATTTCATTGTTGTTTTGTTATTTAGAAAAGGCCAATGTAATCCTACGTAACTTGAAACTTTTAGTTTTAGTTTAGTTTTATTTAATATTATCTTTATTTTTTAATTGTTAGTTAATTCTGTTAATTATTTAGGTTTAAATTTTGCTAACTCACCCCAATCAATGTACAAATTTATATGTTCTTAGTGAGTACTTTTTATGGAATCTGGCTTTCATAATAATAATATTTTTATTGCATAAGTACAACAGTTATAATACAATGTTAATACAGTACTTAAGGCTATTTGTTAGTTGTACTTATGTTAGTTGTATTAACTTTCTAACTCCACACCAAGCTACTTGTGTTGTGGGAGTTAGTCTATTATTCTAGGTTATAAATTACATTAAAAAATATTACTGTTTACAAATAATAATTATTCAAATAAAATATATTATATGTATAAATATTTTATGTACTTCTAGACTAAGTTATGATACGAACAAAAAAAGTAGGTAAAGGTATCTATAGTTAGACGACCAGATCAACATACATACATATATATCTTCACGCCAAATCCCTTGCGGGGTAGGCAGAGACAATTGAGCGCCACTTGTCACGGTCACGACATACCTCTTTCGCTTCTTCGACATTCATCAACCTCTTCATACATGCCCTTTTGTTTCGATGGCTTTTCAACGCACCTTCAGCTATTGTTTTATTAATTTGGTCGTAATATGTGAGTCTAGGTCTGCCAGGGCCTCTTTTACCCACGACTTTCGCATTATATATACCAGATCAAGATATTGTTAATACCTATTGTTAAATGCTTACTTTAGCCGTGATCTCCGTTTGTATTCCAAATGTTAAATAAATAAATAAATGTTCAGATTTGATCGTGCCTTTATTAATTTTACAAATGCCTGTTCTTATTTACAAACGTCTGCGTGGTCTACCGGTTAAGTCCGTGGATTTTAGACGCGTAATTACCGGGTTCGATTTCCGGTCGGCACATAATCATTTATTTAATTTATTTGTGATAGTTCTAGAGGACATTTTTTACTTATAGTTATTTTTTTATTAGGTTTAGATTATATTTATTTAAAATTTTACTTTTGAGTAGTTTTATTCATAAAGAAATAAATAAAAAGAACAACAATTATTTATTTATAGTTTAAACTTATCGATACAATTACGGCCCCGATTGTCTAAGCGCCTTGGAAAACGCAAAAATAACTTCTTTAATTGACTTTTTAAATTAAGTTTCCACGCCGCATCTTTTACGAGTTTACACGATTTTCAACCTTAGAATGTTAGGCCCTATAAACGTCTACATAATACAAAAACTATGAACCTCATCTTTGTGCATTAAGCGACCTTAATATAAAAATTAATAACATTTGTTAATCGCAATGACGTCATCACGGTTAATGAAGCTGACCTCCTCATCGAGATCTACAAGCGTTAACCTTAACCCAAACTTTTTTGTATGTAGTAAAAAGAAACACCATAAACTTAGTAAGGAACCTCTAAAAGGGCCAAAAACATTGACCTGCATCAAAATGCCAGGAAATTTATTGATTTTATTTGTCAGTACTGCAGATATTATCATGACATTCACTGAGTTCTAGACCTGCGTGCTAGAGACTCGCCATATTAATTCGTGTGTATCCGCCACGCTGGAAGGTCTCGAAGGTTATTCTTTAAATCTGGTAAGAGGTCATGTGAGTAACTATCGATCAATAGCCATACAATCTCTCTTCGCCACTTTTTTTTAGAGTATTTAATATAATGGTATTAGGGTTCAACTAGTTCCTTGATTTACGGATGCTCAACAAGGGTTTCAACCAGGAAGATCTACAACTACTTAAGTATTTGACGTGTTCACATCATTAGATGCAAATAGGTTGTCTTAAAGTACTTGGAGCCATTATAAGATATAGATCCATAACTTGTCATGTAAGATATGTATTATTTGGATGTAAATTTCAGTTACGTACACATGATTTTGTAAATAAATAAATAAATAAATATTGGGCAGACGGGTTGGCGTAGTAAATTTACAAACAAAAACCACGGCTTCACGTGCTCTCCGTGGCATGGGAAAGGTGAACGAGCTGCGACGCTTTGAATTGCGGCATACGCACGAATCTATTGAACGCTTAATAATTTGTTTTCCCATAGAATTATGTAAAATGTAATAAAATCGTTATAATTTTTTTTTGCTCTATTTCTTTGTCTAAAATTAGGGATATCAAAGTGAAAACATGTTTTATTTATTTATCAAAACACACAAAACATTTCTGTTGTGCTTTTGCACTCTCAGATGAAAAAATATTGGAAAATGTTGGATTGTGCGAGCGAGAGGGATCACATTATCATCATCACAGCCCCTAGAACACAGAGTTCTAGATCTACACTGTTGGAGATGGGCCTTCCAGAAATTTCTGGAGAATTTGGTCTACACTTGCCACGTTGGCCAGACGGGTTGGTGAGGGTCTGATGTCAATTTTTAATGACAATTTATTAACGTTTCCACAAGTTGGTATTAGTGGAACCGGGATCGACGGTTTAACGTTCTCTCTGAGGCACGGGAATGGCGGTCTTACAAACGAGCTACCACTTCGAGAAGGATACAAAGCATTGAACCTTCTTAAGACTTCTGTACCATATATATCCCTGAATATAATAGCCCAGATCATACATAAGTCATTGTCGGAAACCATAATACAGATGGGTCTAATATAGTGCACGGTTGACGTATCACGTGGCGTCTCGAATTAGGCGCTAAACACGATTGATAGCGCGGCCGCCGTTCTTCTTTCACTCATAAATTTCCTCCAAGAGATGTCAACATGCCCTCGCAAAAGGTTCAGAGGTCAACGACACGGCTCCAGTTTCAAATTTTAACGAGTTGATATTTTATATATATACACTAATAAATATTCTTCCTCTGTGGTCTAGCGGTTAAGTCCGTGGATTTAGACGCGGGGGTAGCAAGTTCAAATCCTCGTCGAGACACATTTTTTGTGGCATTTCTCGAGTTTAATACGCTAGATATATCGACGAGCAACTTGTCACACAGCGCTAAAACACGTACAAGCGACTAAATACTGTCTAACTGCCTACACCTAAATACTGCAAATAAATACTGTCTAACTGCCTACACCTAAATACTGCAAATAAATACTGTCTAACTGCCTACACCTAAATACTGCAAATAAATACTGTCTAACTGCCTACACCTAAATACTGCAAATAAATACTGTCTAACTGCCTACACCTAAATACTGCAAATAAATACTGTCTAACTGCCTACACCTAAATACTGCAAATAAATACTGTCTAACTGCCTACACCTAAATACTGCAAATAAATACTGTCTAACTGCCTACACCTAAATACTGCAAATAAATACTGTCTAACTGCCTACACCTAAATACTGCAAATAAATACTGTCTAACTGCCTACACCTAAATACTGCAAATAAATACTGTCTAACTGCCTACACCTAAATACTGCAAATAAATACTGTCTAACTGCCTACACCTAAATACTGCAAATAAATACTGTCTAACTGCCTCTGTGGTCTAGCGGTTAAGACCGCGGATTTAGACGCGGAGGTACCGGGTCGATTCCTGGTCGGTCCACAATAATATTTAATGATTTAATTTATTATTTAGTTAATTTGTAATATTCTCGAGTTTGGTGCGTTAGAGACATCGACGAGCTTGCCACTTGTCATGATTGGCCTATAGTAAAGTTGGTTAAATGTGTACCACACCGGAAGGGAAACGGTCGTGATGATTCTTTACTTTTATACAAATAGGCAACTCGAATATATGAGTTTTTTTTTAACTCAATTCGTTCTTGATTACATAACGGAAAGCTACAATCTTCCAGCGCAGCTTCATTTTGTACAAAACAAAAACGGCTTCAAAATACAATGCGAAAAAAGTTGAAACTAAAAGCTCCACGTGTTGCTTTCGAGAAGCGGAAGTGGAGGGGAAGTTGAAAGCTAAAAAGGTACGCTCACTTTCATATCCGGTAGCTTTCAGCGCTAAATAATTCTGGCTTAATAACTATTTTATAAAAAGTATGATCTTAATATTGTACTTAAACGTGTAACGCTTTCCCTCTCGCCGCATAAACCTACATTGTCAAAGATCTCTCATGTCTGAGTCTACTTTAGAGAAATGGTGTCTATTAACTGTCAAAGAAATAAAATTACGGATATTTTAGACACTAAAATAGTAAAAACATTTACGACGATATTCTTCTATTTTACAAAAATAAATCTACGGTTAATACTCGTACATGTCCAAAATGTATACATATTTCTATACATTTAACTAATTTATTATAAATATATATATATATAACATACTTATTAATGTAATGTACAAAATATAAAAATATATTAAACGAATGAAAAAATATAAACTAAATTTTGATTAAAACTAACCTACCCTATATAAAAATATTTACCCATAACTTGATCATGGTGCCAAGTATGTTTGCAGCATTCCCCCGCTGCACAGCTATGTTGATTTGCTGCGCGAAAAAGCTGCCAGCCCTCTCGCCACATCCAGCCACGTAGACAGTTCATTAAATAACTTCTTAGCACGTAGACACACGTAGTCATTACCAACAGAATCATATTTGCGACATTTGGCAATTTCAGCCGAGTCCGCAGCAGCCTGGGCAGGAGGAGGAGGGTGTCGACTGATCGAATCGTGGTCCACGGCACCAAAGTTAATCCATCGGGTCGCTTACAATCACTGTGAGAGATTCCGGACGATTTAAGAACCTAATAAATCCCGGCAGTAACCAAAGCCCGGTGGATCATATTATTGACAGAACGGCGGCGTCGGAAACGTCGACAGGCACTTTTCTGAAAATACAGGCAACGGTGACGAAGCTGATCAACGATGCTGACACATGAACAACTATGTTGAACGCATATTCTTTCCCTTAATGTAATATAATGGCGCGGTGGAATTTGGTAGTAATTTGCGAGTGTAGACATAATTCTCCATATTATGTTCTGGAAGGACCATCCACTAACAGTGGATGTGTAGGACGCTGTGTTCTAGGGGTTGTAATGAAAATGCACAATTTTTTTAGGCCACAATAGGTGGTAGGCGGACTGATGGTGGTAATCTGCCTAGTCTGCCGGGAAGGGGAAGATTCCAGTGTATCCACACGTTTCGGGATCAGGCTCGGATTTCCATCATGCCCAGTCAAGTCAAACACTATGCCGGTGATGGGGTCTGATGTCAGACATTTATGGACCTCCCGACACTTACCATCACAATATGTCGTGAGAGTATTTAAAAAAAAAACTTTATAAAAGCTTCATATTCTAAAAAGTAGGTACTCGCATCTCGTAAATGTGTTTATTTATTTCAACGGAAGTAAATAAATACTCTTGAATCTAATAAATTGTTAAAATCAACAAATAAACATCTTTATTATAAATAACGACAACGTTTATTAATTTGTCAAGATACGGATAAATTGAAAGAAAAGTTAGGTCTCGAGGCGAAAAGTTTGTTGCAATTAATAACAACTTCGAAACAACACTGAAGATGTACAGAACTTTATGAATTCAGGAGAAACATAACAATTGGAAAATAACCATTGTTTATTTTCATATTTATATTAATAAATAATAATTATTTAATTCGTCATATTCTTTTTATTTTACACATTTCTAAGACGTTGATAAGTACTGATTGTATACATATTTATATTGTTGGCAACACCTTGGGCAATGCTGCCAATTCCCAATGCAGGGGACGGACATCTTACGGTGAATGATCTGTAGTTGTAAACTCTCCAAACCTCCTAAGTCATAAATGTTACCAATTTAATCATCATCATTCATCATTACAGCCCCTAGAACTAGCCCACAGCGTCCTAGACCTTCACTGCTGGAGATAAGCTTTTAAGAACATATATCTAGAGAATTGAAAACTAGAACTGTGGTGTTGTGAATTTATGACAAATGTACATAAGAAAAGTATTTCTCATTGGAAGGTGGGTTTGAACCGACCTTTGTAGGGTTTAAGGAACGCGTTCTTACAATCGAGCCACCACCGCGCTGCGCTACCCATTTAATATTTTCGGTAAATTAGGCTTTTTTATTGAAGATTGCGTTTCCGTATGCTAAATGTTCATTTTGTCAGTATTACAACACACTCTAGCACTCTTGACGTGCATTACTCTGTCTCTTTCATATTATGTGTCACGAAAATTATTTATAGTTTTTGAACGAATTCTAATTTCAGGAGTTTTACATTTGTTTTGTTCAAAAATGTGTATTATAACTAAAATATATATCTTAACTAATTGTTGATAACAAAATAAGAAATACTAGTTTAAATAATATAAATATTAGCCGTACACAATGCCATGTTGGTACCAACACTGATGTATGGAAGCGAGACGTGTATATCGCCGGGTTAGAGCGAAAACCATCTATTTTTTTTATTAAATTAACTTTTTACACCAGTCGTTTAAAAACTTCTGCTTTTTCCAGTGATAAAATCAACTAAGCCTAGTTCAAAGATAATGGGTCTTAAAAGCAATTAAACAAACGGTTTTAGCTAAAAAGTTATAAAATAATTTAATGTGCATAATATTTTTGTGCAAAAATGGCTAACTTAGTTGATTTTTGTTCTTTTACGGCGATATGTCAGAATACGCATGAGAGTAGGAATAAGGTCGTTGCGTCAAATATGCGGCGTCACTTTGGCGGACGGCTTACGTAACGTCGAAATACGGAAAAGGGTAGATATAAAAGAAAGCATATGGACAAATAAGTAAAGACATGCAACGATGGTTTGGGTATGTTAAAAGGATGAGCGAAGAAAGATTGACGAACCGGATATATAATACGACAGTTGTGGGTAAAAGAGGCCCTGGCAGATATCACGATCAAATAAATAAAAGACTGGCTAAAGGTGCATTAAAAAGCCTTCGTAACAAAAGGCGAAGGATAGGTTGATGACTGTCGACGAAGCGAAAGAGTTATGTCGTCGTCATCGTGTTAAGCGCTTAATTGTATCTGCCTACCCCACAAGGTATCTGGCGTGAAGATATGTTTGTGTATTAGCCGAAAATAACATTAACACGCTTGAAGAAACTTTTAAGGTAAGTCGCGATGTACCTTGAGTTTGACAGTTCCTCGATCCTAGTGACGTGCCGTGGCACCTGCAGCCCAATAGGGCATAGGATTATGTAAGTTAATCCCAAACGTTATTACTGAATTTCCTTATTTACGTCAGAGCTTGCGTCATAACTACAAAATATTATTCAATTCTCAACTCTATAAGCGCTCGACCTCGACAACGTCCGTGCAAATATGAACTTTAATACCGTGATATACGGGTAATAGGTAATAATAGGTAATGGATTCCATTATATAACGTTTGCACTTAATAGGGCTGCTGGAAGGAATAATTGAGTGAATGATACGCTAAGAAAACCTTAAGAATACGGGTGTAACTCTCAGTCGTATTGCAACTTCTGAATATTCATAACCACTAAAGTCATAGAATGCAAGTATATATAACCTGTATGAGGTTTGAAAATATAAAACAGTATTGTTCGCACTCAGTGTAGTGCGAAGTATTTTTCATTATTTATAAAGCTTTTATGTTAAAAATGTTTTGTTTTCTCTCAATCAGTTTAATGCTGGGGTTATAGATTTTAAAAAGAATTTCATTTCTGGATAACACTTTCAAATTCGTATTAAAGTAACACCACGACTCAGTATCGCTTGCTTAGTCAGAAACCACGCTTTGATTAACTTTACTACATGCCCATCATCACAAAAGCTCGTCAATGTATCTAGCTTACCAGACTCAAGAATTAAAGGATGTGTTAGAAAGGTTTCACCAAAGCCAGAACATAGAATACTAGACCTCCATTGTTGTAGATTAGGCTTTCAGAAATTATGCCTACAATCGCCACGCTGGCCAGACGGGTTGGCTAGGATCTAATGGCCTCTTTTTTGGTAATAAGTGGCGCGCAAGGTCCATGAATGTTAGCAACTGAAATTAGACACTCATAACTGACATCAGTCCTTAACACTATGCCTGCTTGACTGGGGATGACGTAAATTCGAGCCTGATCCCGTAACGTCTGGATACACTTTACTGGGTTTAACAGCATGAACGGTGAATACTTCCCCGGCCTGGCAGACTAGGCAAATTATCACCATCAGACCGCCTACCACTTATTTGTTCTTCTCGTTTGAAAGTAGTCCCATTCACAATGATGTCAAATGCCAATTTGTACTTTCAAGTAGAACCAATATTGTAAGCTTGCATTGGTGATATTTATTTAAAAATAACACCGCTTGAAACAAAACTTACTGTCAATTTATTAACGATTCCACAAGTTGGTATTGGTGGAACCGGGTCCAAACGCTTTTTTTAAAGACCGGGAACAGTGGTGTTAGAAAATCTATGACAAATGCAAGTAAGAAAAGTGTATTTCATTTTGGCAAATGTAAATGGAGGGGGGGGGTAGAGGGTTTAAACCGCCCTTTGTAGGATTTCAAGGGAATAGTTCTTACAACAAAGCCACCACCGCTTAATTATTTAATAATGATCTGTCTTAAATACGTCTTCGCACCTACTCCTCGATCTAAGTTATACTTATTATTGTCCCAAAGGTTGGCTGTCAGAGAATGTCTAGCGGCATTAAGCCCGCCCTTGTACATAGTGCAATAAAGTTTTAAATAAATAAATAAATAATTTGCTCGTCGATGTCTCGAGCAAGTCATAAATGACTCTGCATCCCTCGTTTTAGGACATCTGCGTCTCGAGGTAGTTTTAGGTACGCTGCTGTGAAAATATGGAACAACTTGCCTCCACCGCTTCGGGACATGCATTCCTTTGCAGGTTTTAGATCGGCACTCAAAAAGCATAAATATTACGAAAGACTTCACAGCAACTAACCTAACCTTATTCTATTTATTAATATACTATTGTTTTGTCTTGACTATCATTTATATTATTAGTTTATTTATCATAATATTATTTATTATTCTATTTTCATTTGTTAAACATATATGTCATCTCTGCGACCCGTGAATCACCCAACATAAGGCATCAGCTGAAAATCAGCGCTGCAGCCTGGGCTGTAGCATATGCTGAGCTGACCATCTATTTATCGCCACACCTGTATGTTTGTTTCGGTATATAGAATAGGCTTACATTTATACATTTAGATTTATTCCTTGCATATTTTTTTTTTGTAACCATTGTAATTTTTGCGATAAATAAGAAAATACTTTATATATTTTTCTTTCTTTTAGCGTACAGTTCATTTAGAACATAAAATAGTAAGCAGAGTATTCTAAGGTTCCTGCTACACCGAATTCGTACCCACTTAGCGCGATACTCAGAGATTTAATTACTTTAAGTAACCGGTCCATCTTATTAATCTATAATAGTCATATATTGTATCCCGACCAGGAACTGAACCTTAACAAAATACTCCGTTTTAAATTAACCTATTCTTACAAACAACTAACGCGCCTTCGTGAAATTAAATTAAAACAATGTATTGATTAATTTATGTATGTCAGTCAGTAGACATACTCGTGTCGACGCCACCTTAGGTCCTGTAAACACGTGGTTTATAGTTCTCCATTGCAGTCACAAACTTCAGGAAAGCACTTCGTTTGTTACTTTATAGTTTCTCGTTCCAGTTTATTATACAAACCTACCGGTAATAAAGATAAGAAAGTGCAGAATCAAGGAAGCTTTTAGCACTAATTTCAGTCTATAAAATTGTTTAATTGTTTTCAAATTGAGTTAATGGTTGCAACATACTGAAAGAACTGAGAATCAGGAATGCTTTTCTTCGACTGTACAATCAGGAAAATAGAATGTGTAGGCATTCTACAAGGAGAGATGCGAAAACTTAAATATCCGCATTCTTTCAGACAATATGGCCGCCGTCTTTCTGGCCCTCAAAAGCAACTACATCAACTCTACACTGATTCTCGACTACCGCCTGGCACTGGAAGCAGTGTGCAGAGACAACAGAGTCACGCTACAGTGGCTGATGAACTGGTCAGAAGGTGGTCATCCACAATAATTGGGCAGGAAGGACCAATAATCCTCCCAAATTCCAATTCTTGCGAGGTTAAAAATTCCAATTCATGGTTGCCAAAGCACTGACAGACTGCACCAACAGATGTGGACATCGGCCACAGACTGCAGACAGCCTAGGGAAGCTCTTTCGCTCTCGATATGGACTCTCCATGCTGTCTAGCTATGCTCGGTACTTAGATGGAGAAAGGCTGAAACGTCCGTCAGAGAACAAAAATCCAAAGAAAGTTGAAGTGGCAATGTCGCTGAATTAATGACCGTTAAAGTTAACGGGCTCTGGAGTAGAGACCACGAACTTGACGCGCAAATTGGGACGATCTCCCGGACGATTGACTTGAAAAATGGGTATTATGGGGGCTGGATAAGGGTGGCAGAGGATAGTCTAAAATAGCTAGCTACGGGGGTAGATACTATACTCAGCACTGGAGAGACACAAGCTGATGATGGTGATAAAGCACGTGTTAAAACATGGAGCAAAATGCAGAGTGGGAAGGCCCCCTACCAGATGGACTGATGACCTAAAAAAGGTCGCTGGTGATCGTGTAAAAAGGCGAGCCTTGGGGGAGGCCTACAACCAGCAGTGGAAAGACATATGATATAGAACTCTGTGAAAGATGGTACACTACCAATATATACGTACATGCATGTGTACGCGTCACGCAATCTGAAAGCGTAATGTGAGGAAACTTATGCAATCATAATAATCCAGAACAACGATTAAGAACAAAGACATAGTAGACAATACGAAAAAAACTTGACTTATAAACGACTGGTCATTCAATATAATTTATTATTGATTATAAATGTGTAGTGTTTATATGTATGAAATATATGAAACATACATATGTTTTAGTATGTTTTTAATCCTTGTCATGGCATATGCTGACGTTTTAGTGCTTTTGTTTTTTTACACTGTTAATTTATTTCTATTTGTGCTAACTTATAAATGACACTCTGTTGCAAAGTTTAGTTCTATTTGTTGTGGCCTATTGTCAATAGTTTTCCTTAATAAAATAAATAATAGTAAAAAAATAAAAACAATAATGTATGAGAGATTTGTTTCTTTAGTGCACGTTTTTAACATAATAAGTTTGTTAATTTTAAGCCCTAACTAATAAATTGTTCGAAATGATAGCCTTTATTATATTGAATTAAAATTACTAAATATAAAATAATAATTACATAATACTTCAATTAAATAAATAAATTATATAACTATAAACTATACATAATAAAAAAATTAATTTTAAATAAAAAATGATATAGTATTTGGTTGGGTAGGAAGAGAAGTAGAATGGTGGATGGTTAGCGACTGGTTGCGGAATAAAATACTCTAATTGTCAATTGCAAGCCCGAGACACCGTTCTTCACCGCACGGTGAATCCATAAAATGCTTAGAAATTTGTCTTCTCTAAAGTGGAAAAGAAAGATTGATTCTAATAAAGCCGTCGTATTATTTTTAAGATGCAATAAAGATTTTGTATGTAGGTCGAAGACTAAAATGTTTTCACACAAGACGTGTGATTGCTTGCTATAGATCAGCAAGTGAGCCCCTTTAGGAGGTTTCGGGATTTATTGCGATTCATTACAAGTGACCGCCAACTCCTAGTGCCATCTTACTGCCCTTTCAACCGTCTACAGCCGACTAATCTTGATTAGGCCCGACGCACACGAGTCATGCGTAACTATTTTAAATATAATTATTTAAATTTATTCTCTATTTACTGCCTACTGTGGTCTAGCGGTTAAGTCTGTGAATTTTGACTCGGAGGGTTCGATTCCTGGTCGGGACACAAAAAAAATATTTGTAATATTTCTTGAGTTTGGTACGCTGGAGACATCGACGAGCTTACCACTTGTCATGATTGGCCTATTGTAAAGTTGGCTAAATGTGAATCCCCTTGTACGGACTGCTGCCCAAATGCTGGTGCTGCCTGATCACTGCTACAGATTGGATTCTGCTAATGCTAGGGAAGATGCAAATGACCAGACAGCTTGAGTGTTGTTAAACGACTGATTTATTCTTAATAATTACCTAATACATAATATTTGCTGCGCCTGCAATGTATATCGATAGATCGTACATCCCTTATTTATAAGCGTGGTTTCTGACCACCCCGAAAGGGAAACGGTCGTGGTTACTTTACTTTTTACTATTCTCTATTTAGTGTCAACAGCTGTCATAATACTAATAACATATTGCAACAATAATATATTTTGTTTGTAAAAAATAGTAATCTACAGTGCACAGTAATTAGAGACAACATTATTTTATATAGATTACCAAGAACCCAATACTATAACACTAACTAAATATTTTGTCCTATTTGTATACGTAGATATATAGCTGTATTTGTTCCTTCTACCCAAAAAATATAGATTTTTTTAAGGAAAATTATTGCCAATCTGTCTGTTAAAATATAACCTACTATAAAATCTACTGATTTTAAAAAAAATCTATTTCTATATTGCAGATAACATATCTATTCGATTTAGATTTTCCCACATTGACTAGTCTAATCTTAATCATAATGCATGTGATGCTCTGGGCGTTTAGCATAATAAGTTTACCGCGATACGTTAACGCAACGATCGTGTGTAACAAGCTTTAGCTTTACAATCTCAACATGGGTCTCTCACCTTTGTAACACGTGTCCTTAATATCCTTAACTCAACAAAGAATAAGGTCTTAACTACAAATTCGTGGAAAGAAAAATGTTCTTTCTGTATAAAGAAAATAAAGGCTAATTTAGTTGGTTGGTAACATTGTGTTTTTGTGGTTTATCTGTTTTTATATTTTAGCGCAGTCATCTATTTTACAGGTGTAAGGTTGTTAACTACAGTGACCTGGTAAATAAAACTAACATTATAGTTTTTATTATTTTATTTTTATATTAAGTATTAACACATAAAAGATGGTTGTATGAAGTGCTGTCTGAAGTGAAGAAAATAATAAAAGAAAATAAAGAAATCTAAAAAAAAACAAGGTTCATTGCGTCTTAAGATGGGGTTAGACCATATTAGCGAATGCTTATTCTATCTGCTCTTTATTCAATTATTTTTGTGTAAACAGAGATCTTAGTGGTTCCACCTTTGCTCGTGCCTTCGTGGTCTAGCGGTTAAGGCCGTGGATTTAGACTCGGAGGTGCCGGGTTTAATTAATATTTAATTTATTTGTGATATTTCTCGAGTTTGGTACGCTGGAGACATCGACGAGCTTGCCACTTGTCATGATTGGCCTATAGTAAAGTTGGCTAAATGTGAATCCGCTTATTTATAATATACCTTTGCTCGTGAAGATTATATGGTATATTCTAAAAATGCTCCATCGTTATTTTTTGGTAAGGCTATTGGCATTTGGCGCGCAACGTCCATGAATGTCAGCCACTGGACTTAGATACTTGTGACTGATATCAGTCCCCAACACTTAGGATTGGGACTTCAGGTTATAGGAAAGTGGATGATCCCTAAAATTTAAACGTCGTAGGGATGGTGGCTACTGTATGTAGGAGCATATATTCTTACCTGTGCGTGTGATTCGGTTGCTCAAACATGCTCGCTTCTCCATGCTGTTCATTCAAGACATTCTAGTTAATGGATGAGCATGGAGCATTTGTTCGCGTGATCCAAACATCAATTTTGTTGTTGTTGTTGGTATTCTTTGGATGTTAATCTTAAAAACGAATTGTCATTTACACCAAAAAAATACTCAATCTTGTGCTGGCTCTAGCTCTTTGTCTGTTTGGTCTAAACCCATCTTAACGCAACAGTGATTTGATACGTATATTAATACCTAGTTTATTTATTGAATAGTTAATTATTCTCTTACTCTTTCTACTCGTAGACTAATTCTCCAGAAGTATGTTCTAGCCCCATATATGGTATTAAATGGGCTATGATATATTTTTTTGTCTTTTTCACCTAATATCATTACTATTTTATTTTTATTTTTATGATACCTTTTGAGCTGGCTATCTGAGGCTATAAGTATTAGTCAATATGGAACTGACTGACATCCTAGGACACAAGTTATCTTGGTTAGGAGTCAGGGACCATCTTAAAACTGCCTATCCTTGTGGTTTACATTCAATCAAAAATGTATGTAAAATTAGGGAATAATTTATATATTGTTTACTCAACTTTGTATATAGGTACCAATAAGAAAGCTCAATAAACGTTATTATTATTATTATTATTACGACCGTTATCTTTTGAGGGATTTGAAACCACTATTTTACTGATTGAGTCCACATTTAGCCAACTTTACAAAAACCCATCGTGACATGTGGTAAGTTTGTCAATTTCTCATCTGTACCAGACTCGAAAAATGTCACACATAAAATAATAAATTTTGTGTTCTTGATCGTCTAAATCCTAAAACTAAGATCGCGTCTAAATCCACGGTCATAACCGCTGAACTATGGAAGTAGGTAAAGTTTTAATAGTAAAAAAGTTTAACAAAACAAATACATGAAAAGGTTTTGCACGGATTATAAAAACACTCTTATGCAAATCCACATAGAAAACTGAATTTTAATTTCCTGGGCGTGACTGGACATTCTTTGAGAGCTCAGCTGTGTTTTATTATGGACCCGCAGTTTTCACTAGAAAAGCCGTTGTGGTAAAGCAAAATGCATTAAAACAATATTTTGTAAACTAATATTTATATAAACGTCTACCTAGGACAGACCATTCAGCAGCCCTATTGTGTTACTTAAGCGCAAACGTTATTAGTGGATTTCGTTAATTACAAATTATTATTCTATTCTTAACTCTATAAGCACTCGACCTTGAGTGAGTTGAGTGTGACCAAGCGTGATATATATATAGTTAACGGATTTCATTATTAACGTTTGCGCTTAGTAACAGAATAGGGATGCAGCTATACGCAGGTATCAGACCCATTTAGCTGGGATGGGCGGCATTCGGGAAACTCCGGCACATCCTCTTATCGTCCATACCACAATGTCTGAACATAAAAGTCTTCAACCAGTGCGTCCTCTCAGTAATGTAGCAGAGATGTGTACACTGACAGTTTTCTGGTCTACAAGTTTAGAGCTTAGCTAGCTGTCCTTGGTATTTCAATGATGGATAAATTACGAAACGTTGATATTTGTCAGAGAACCAAAGTTACTGACAAAGCTTTATATTAGCAAGTGAAATTGGCAGTGGGCCAGACACATTAATTGGGTAAACGGAAAAGATTTAATTGAACAATTAAAAATCTCGTATCCGTGAGATAATCTTCACCATTAAAGAGAGATCTTGGGCTGTTATTAAGTGCTAAAGCGAGTGGTAATTCTGACAGGATAAATATTTTCAATACCTACTTCAAAAACAACTTAAGCTCATTTTGCCATCGCACTTTGCGTAAAGTGTCGCTAATAGGATTGCGTCCAATCTCAAGCATTTAAATTTAAACTGCGCTAGAAAAATAAATTCTACCCACAGTCTAGCTAAACCTGTTTATGTTTAGTTTTACTTGCAATATGTTTTTCCGAGAAATAATTACTTTTTCTGACCCATTTTTCGTTTAATTGTTTCATGCTTCAGTTTGTAACGAAAAAACTTTTTAATGACATTAAAATGAAATAAAAAATACAACCAATCTTTTTTGTATGTGTAGGTCATTTTATTTTGGTGTAACGATTATTTTAATTACCTGAACATTTGTCATAGATTTACAACACCAACATTTCCGTGCCTTGAAGAGCACGTTAAGCCGTCGGTACAGGTAAAAAATGACATCAGACCGTCGCCAACCCGTCGCCAAAATCTCCACATAAACGCATGTTCTGGAAGGCCCATTCCCAGTGAAGGTCTATTTATTTATTAATAATTTTACTTATTATATCATAATGATTACATAAATTTCTACAATACATTTTTCATCATCATTACAGCCCCTAGAACACAGCGTAATAGACCTCCACTGCTGGAGATGGGCCTTCCAGAACATATATCTGGAGAATTTGGCCTACACTCGCCACGCTGGCCAGACTACAATACATACTTTTTACCTGTACTTTACTTCAACTAAAAATAGAGCTCGTGAGCCACGTGTAGAATGTGTGAGACATTCGATGATTTATTGTGCGACGCTGATCTATTCGTCGGTTCAAAGGAAGCTTTTAAGTCCAGCATATGCTTCATACTACAAAAACTCTCATAGTACTTCGAGCATTGCAGTTAAATTTATAATATACTCATTGTTGTTTTGTCATTTAGACCAGGCAACTATAACCCTACGTATCTTGAAGCTTTTAGTTTTAGTTTAGTTTTATTTAATTTTATCTTTAAATGGTTAATTCTGTTAATATTTAGATTTAAATTTTGCTAACTCACCCCACCCCAATCAATGTACAAATTTATATGTTCTTAGTGAGTACTTTTTATGGAATCTGGCTCACTTGTTGTTAATACCTGTTGTTGTGGCCTAGCACATCCCTAGTCCCTTAATCGACTGATACCACGTCCCCTCCCTATCTTTATCCAATAACCAATCGCGCCTCGTCACTAAACGTCAACAATGTCATTGTGGCCGGTCGAGAACATTCTACAAGCTGATATAAAGGCCGGCTTCGATTTTTGTGCTCCCTCTTTTATCAAAACCACGGATCAAGACACATCAAATTCAATTCAAGCAGCAAGTCTAGTTACCTACAAGTTTAAACACAGTGTACACGAAAATCGGCGAGGTGCTATCCCTGGTGAGTCCTTCCTTTTCTACCTGTGTTAGGCAAAACATCAACTACCGGAGAACCAGCGGGCTCTTGCATTCCAGAACTATTCTGATGCTCAGACCCGGCCTGAAGACGGAGTGGATGGAGTAGAAATCAACTAATTGCTCAGCCAAAACGTAACACCTGTCGTTAAATGCTTACTTTAGTCATGAATTCCGTTAGTATTCCAAATGTTAAATAAATAAATACTATAATTTAATGAACTATGTATATCGTGCATGGAGTGTTATGTTAGGAGCAAAGAACAGAACTGGCTGTACCTTTTAAATACACATTAAATAACATTATTTAAACTTAAAGGCGGCTGGCTGTAAATGCGGTTCACAATTTATTAATAAGTCTAAAAAATTTAAACTAGATTAAGTCGACTTATATAAAAATAATTCTAATGTCAAAAAGTATTATAATATAAACACTTCCAAAGGTTAGCTGGTAAAGAATACCTACATGGTATTATGCTCGTGAAATAATTAATTTTATTATTATTTTTAGACGATTTTAAATTAATTATAAAGTCAAGAGTACTTCACCATACCATGCTTCTCACTTCCGTTCCAGTATTAACTTTAGAACCCGTCCCCTTTTATTTAATTATAAATCCCATTTAACCCTTTTAGTAGGTATACAGACTTGACACTTAGATGAAAATACTACCAAGAATAAAATGGAGATAAAAATGCATACATCCGATCTGCCAATTTGTAGATACGTTATGTCGCGTTAATGGCGTTCGAGCGGTCCGAAATCCACTTTATGACTTAAAATTTTTGTTCTCGAATCTATAACGGAGTTTGCGCGTGCTAGATAATAATAATAATAAATTCTTTATTGTACAAAACCAAAACAAGTGAAGGTACCTACATAGATAAATTATTTATTGCACAATAAACAAAAACACATTTAAATGTACATAGGCGAACCTAATGTCTAGTGACATTTTCTACCAGCTAAACTTTGGGATAGTGAGCAATGATTGTGGATGCAGAATATTGAAATTGTTTATTACTATATAAAATACAAACTAATTACATACATATAAGAACTATACTTATACATAAATAAATGTCATTCGTAAACAAATAAATATATATCTAAATATAAAATACATATATATTCATATATAATAAGTAAGTTATGGCGAATTATTCTCTTTATGAAGTAAGTATTTGTATAAACTTATCTTTAAATAATTTCAGAGATGGTGCTTGTCTGATAGATCTATCGATGACAGTTGCTGTTTCATTGTAGCACTCTTCCCGCTTAATATCAGATTGGCGCGAGTTTAGTAATAGTAAAGTTAAGTAGAAAATTCTTTGTTGCCCAATAAATATCTAAAATTAAATAAAGTGCCTTCATAGGCGGCCTCAGTGGTCTAGCGGTTAAGCGATTTAGACTCAAAGGTTTGTTTGATTAAGGTTTGATTTCTGGTCGGACACAATAATATTTATTAATTTAAATAAATACATTCAATTATTATTTAATTTATTTGTGAAATTTCTCGACTTTGGTACGCTGGAGACATCGACAAGCTTGCAACTTGTCATGATTGGCCTATAGTAAAGATGGCCAAATGTGAATCTGCTTCTTTATAAGCGTGGTTTCTGACCAACCCGGAAGGAAAATGGTCGTGATGATACTTATTAGTGCAATCATAAAGATAATAATTATTAAATATAAATATAAATAAATATTTCCAGAAGGTCACACAGCGCCATCTAATTTCCGTGGTAAGCTACAAGGCTTGTGTTACGGAAACTAGATGGTTGATAAACTACATTTTATACTTTTTTTTTTGTAAATATATACATATTATACATATAAACACCCAGACCGATACAAATTATACAATGTACAACTTGCCCCCGGTGGGAATCGAACCCACGACCTCCCGAGTTCACGGCAACGTTTGTTACCACTATACCACGAAGGCGGTCAAATTATTATATTATTATTATCTTTATGATTGCACCTGTCAAATTTGTCCCCAAGGTTTGGCTGTCAGAGAATATCTTCGGGCATTAAGTACTTTACCGTTGTACTTTTTATAAGAAACAGGATAAACGAACATGGTTGTATCGGTCGTTAAATATAGATCAATGTTTTATCTTTTTATCCTCAGTCAGCGCCTGAAGCATGTCACTCATGGAACATTGAAAAATAGTTAATTTGTCGCATTGTGTGCACGAATCCAATCAACTTTAATCCAAATTGGAAGCCGGTGAAAGGGGCGCGTTCGTAAAGTGATTTAATTTTACATTCGCTTGTCAAAAAACGAACTGACATGCCTAGACAATCACACCTATCAGATAAATTCGTAAATATAAATTTATATCGTTGTATTCACTCTCATCGTCCATACCACAATGTTTGAAGTTAAAGGTATTTAACTAATGCGTCGGAAATCTCATACGGAGAGAAGTGAGTTTGGTTTTGGTCCATAAATTCAAGGGCGAGATATGGCGAGAGATAATTTTTAATGAGTTTGACTAACGCACACTGCAGTAATTAATATTTTATATAACAGAAAAAACGATGTTTTCCCTGTATTCAATTCAATTCATTTATTAACCATAAGATACATTAAGTACACTCGTATTGTTTACCAATCATGGCAGGATAGCAGAAGTATACCATTAATAGCAAAGAACAGCCATCGTCATTTACCACTTAACACTACCAACAATCAATACCTACATAGATGCTGCTGTACAAGGGCGTTGTCACTTAAAATCTAGAAAATAAACTATATTAAAATTATATAATAAAATAATAATTATTTTAATGAAAGAAAAAAAAAATACTAAATTGTGTATGTCAAAATAAATAAATTAAATTTAAAAAATAATAACAATGATAATAAAGAATAACTAAAAGAAAGCAGCTGTAAATGGGCGTTGTCATTATAAAATAAGAACCTTAAACTATTAATAATTTAATTATTTTATTCGGAGTAAAATACAATCAGTATAAAAGAATTACAATATAAAAGCTACCTAAATAATAAAATTAAAAATAAACTAAACTATAAATAAAAAATGTCCTCTAGAGACGTCCCATCCGAGATAGTCCCAAGGAGACTGGCAACATTTCCCCTCTGTATAGCAAGGCTAATACGTTGGCAGAAATAATTGCCAGCCTTCCTGTCTCCAGACCTTTCTGTCAGCCGCTTTGACAACTCCTTGGCCAAGCGCCTCGCTGACGGTCCCCATGGGCCCATCGTCTCGACCCCAAACGGCGCAAACTCGTAACCGGAACTAAGGTTGGCATATTTGCGCAATTTGAGGTTCTCCGCAGAAAAAGCCGCTCTCCCCGCACCTGACGAGGTCGCCTGGATGTGAGATGGAGCTAATGTGTCTACACACGTCGCATCCCACACCAGAGATCTGCCAAGTTTCCACGGCCCAACAGTCATTCCGTCGGGTCTCTTGCCATCGCTCCGCACAATCCCAGATGGTTCTAAGATTGCGGGTACACCAGCAGTGACAAGAGCCCTTCGGATGATGTCGTTGAGAGCCGCGTGACGAGGAATGCGGCCAGCACTTCTAGCACAAGAAAGCCCGTGGTGTCCGAGATGATCGACTGGTTCTCCGCATCGACACTGGTGCGGGTGGACAGTCCGGGCTCCGAGACGAAGGCACACCGCCATGGTCAGTGTATGTCGGTCAAGGAGTGTGCCAACCGATGCTGAGGGAAAAGCCTGCAACCAAAGACCTGACTCCCTAGTGGAAACGGCCATGAGGCGAGCCCGCTCTTTTATATTACTAGCAGATAAAATATCTTCCTGTACCAGTTTGCAGAGCGGCTCGTCCCATAGTCGTTGGATTTTTGGTGAAATTGGAACCGAAACATTTGGACATGCTACTGACCAGGCATCTCTGGCATCTGACAAGTACGACGGCTCAACGGAACCCAGAGATGGGTTAGTGATTCTCCCGTAGAGCTCGACAGTACTATGTACAGACGACAGAAAAGCTGGCAGTGCTACACTAGAAATTTTGCGGGTTCCCAGGCATCCGAACCGAATTGGTAGTGAAGCCTGGGCCCAAGTACGGTCATTCATGGGGCAATTTAGAATTTCGGTTAGTGAATTTTGCAATTGTTTGTCTAATAAAACTAGTTCTTCTGAAAATTTCCAAAGTTGAGAGCAACGGAGTACATACATAAATTTGGGAGCAAACAAACAATATCGTATGATAAAAAGTGCCATGTGGGGTTGAATTTTGAATAAGCGTTCTGAAGTTAAGTTAAATTTAGTTAATTGTTCCTGAACATAAATTTGGATGGATTCATCTAGGATTGGTGATCCTAGGAGCCGAAGGGTTTCATTATTTAAAATTTTGAAATTGGGCGCTAGACTATTAAATTTGGAAATAATTTCAATTTGTTTGTCATGAGTTAATAAATTTGATAAATAAAGTTCACATTTTGAAAAATTTAATTCTAAACCTATGGTGCCAAAATCATATATAAGTTTTTGAAGGTCATCGAGAACTGTATCTGCATTTCCTCCGATCGTGCCATCATCGAGATACCATATATTAAATTTTGAATTTAGGCTGCTTATGATATTATGTATTGCCAAACTAAAGATGGCAGGACCGAGCGGATCGCCCTGTTGACAACCAACTGCCGAGAGTATAGTGTTGTTTTTATAAATTAATTTTGAAGAGGTGCTATAGCACTGCCAAAGGTAACTAAAAATTTCCGGGGTCTGTTGTTTAACTTGGTCCAACATGACACCTCTATCAACCGAATTAAACGCGTTTTTGACGTCCACCTTTAACATCACATCTCCCCCGTGATGCACTACAAAGCTCCGAGCAGCATGTACAGCAGCTTCGCAGCCACCCTTGGAGCCAAACCCCACTTGTAAAGGTTGAAATTTCGAGGTAAGAGTAGGTAATATGATTTTACTACAAATTTTGGATACTATACGGCGCAAAGTGCAGCCGACGGCAATCGGTCCGATACCACCGTCTTTTTTTTTAAGTGCGCATATGTTTGCGCCGTATAGTATGTCAGTGATGCTAATAGGTACTTGGCCGGACAACATAATATTCACAAGTGAGGTTAAGGCGACAAGGAGGGGTTCAGCAGCGTCGCCTGCTGTACCGCCGATCAGATCCTTGTAGTGCTGTGGAGTAAGACCATCAAGGCCACCTGCCGATCCATTTTTAAAGGACAAAATGGCATTTTGCACTTCCGAGGATGTTATTTGGAGGCAAGGCTCATTTTGTCCTGGAGGATCGGGGAGCAGAAGTGTTGTTGCTGGTGGAGGGTGTTTGTTTTGGAGGGCAGCCAAAGTTTCTGGAGAGTCAGGAGCGACAACATCATGAGAGAAGAGAAGGTCAGCAGCTCCCTTCAGGTCACCGTCATTAATTTTGTCCTCAATTTTTTTAATGCTGTAGTTTTTGGAGTGGTTTTTGAAAGGGGGTGGGGTGATGATATTTAGTCCGTCTGAAATTTGGTCACAATTGTCTTTGATTTTTTGGGTTAAGGAAACGCTGTGACCCTCTCCTCTCTTGACATATAGAGTCCGGTACGCAAAAGTAAGCAGAAATTCCCAGCTTATTTTTGAATTTTCAGCTACTACTTTATTTATTAATTTTGTTAGCGCCTTTGCAACAGTAATGCGTGCGCCACGCGGAATTCTTTTTATTAAAGGTAAAGAATTTTTATAATGGCCTAAAATATTGCTAAAATCTGATTGGTCCGGGCAGGTATTCGAGGAAGCTTGAATAGAATTTTGTTTATGTGTTTTGCCAATATGTATTTTTAAACCTCTGCTTCCTCGAAAAAAACGGGGCTGAGAACATTGCTCACATTTTACGTACAATGTGTCGCTAATATGGTCGGGGACGTCACTCGATGCGGATACGGCATCTACGGACATATAAAACTACTTAGTTATAAAAATAAAACTTATACTTATTAAAAAAAATTAAAATAACTTTTATCAACCGTCCGTTCGTTAAAAGATTCCTTTAAATAAAATTTGCGCTTCAAAAAACAAAATCTGGCTGCTGGCCACGGAGTCATTGCGCCTATGCCGGCTGTAAGGCACGGACATTATTCTTCTTACTTGATTCTTCTTACCGGCATCTGCATGATTAATAAAATTTATATGTTGCGTTTTGGATTGCTACGAATATTTTTATTTGCAATTTTTTTTTCCCTTCTGATTTCGCCTTTTTCTATTGGTTTCACACACAGTACAGTTTCTTTATACCGTAACAGGACTTTTTAAATGGTTATTATCTATTAAATAATTATATAATTAATTAAATTTTGGTAAAATATAAAAAATGGGTGTTTCGTCTTTGACAGTTGACAGTTTTTTTTCTAAACTATTAATTAAAATATAAAAGTCATAATAAATTAGTGTTCACATAATGTGTTCGTCTCTTAAGGCGATGATGCTTATTGGTATTTATGTAACAATATTTATAGCAATTCTTACTCATACGTTTACATGATGTTCAAAAAGTATCACGAATTTTTAATTCTAAATGGGTAAAAAAATATGTATCAAACTTTGTGTGAAAAACAAATTTCGAACGGACGCATTCCGAATGTTGACTATGGCATGTGGTGAAGCAACCTTGGACAAAAGCAACGTTTATCAGTGGTACAAAATGTTCTCAGAGAGCCGAGAAGAACGTACCGGACGCCCGAGCTCATAGTTTTCTTCGATTTCAGAGGCGTCGTGCATCATGCGTTCTTCATCTTCATCGTAGTCCGGTAAAGTAAAGTACCATCACGACCGTTTCCCTTTTGGGGTCGTCAGAAACCATGCTATTAAATAAACGGATTCACATTTTGCCAATTTTACTTTAGGCTAAATCATGAGTGCAAGCTCGTCGATGTCTCCAGCATACCAAACTTGGGAAATATCACAAATAAATTAAATATTATTTAAATATATTTATCTACATTACCGCCTCCGTGGTCTAGTGGTAACAAACGTTGCCGTGAACTCGGGAGGTCGTGGGTTCGATTCCCACCGGGGGCAAGTTGTACATTGTATAATTTGTCTCGGTCTGGGTGTTTATATGTATAATATGTAGTTTATCAACCATCTAGTTTCCGTAACACAAGCCTCGTAGCTTACCACGGAAACTAGATGGCGCTGTGTGACCTGTCTGGAAATATTTATTATTAATATTTATTATTATTATTAATAAATATTTTTGTGTCCCGACCAGTAATCGAACCCGGTACCTCCGAGTCTAAATCCACGGACTTAACCGCTAGACCACGGAGGTGGTAGTACGGTAAGTAAATAATATTACCTGCGATTTATGCGCAATTTGCTTACTACTTTAGCTTGAAAATTTTTAAACAGACTCGTATACGGTATGTCTTATATGAAGAATTCAATGGATTAGTTAAAACGGTAAATTTGGCGATAATTCGTGCCAAGAATTACCACAATGTATACATAACTAATAATAATAATAACGTTTATTGAGCTTTCTTATTGGTACCTATATACAAAGTTGAGTAAACAATATATAAAATATTCCCTGAATTTACATACACTTTTGATTGAATGCAAACCACAAGGATAGGCAATTTTAAGATGGTCCCTGACTCTTAACCAAGATAACTTGTGTCCTAGGATGTCAGTCAGTTCACTAATGCTATGCTCTAAAATAAATAATAAAAGTTTTTGTTATTTATTTATTATAAATTTAATTTAGAGACTTTTTTAAATCCATACTAATATTATGAATATATAAGAAGCTTTGTCTGTAAATATGTGTGTGTGTATTTTGGATATTTCTCGAGTTTGGTACGCTAAATGTATAGTATATCGTCGTCGTATAGTAGTTACTATACTACCTGAAGGTATGTGAAGTTGTGGTCGAATATGTCATTATCCGACCACAACTTGTGACCCCCACAGACCTCGGCCATTTGTCCATGTGTTTGTTTAGATAAAATGAAAAAATCAACGTAATAGCGTCTCAAAAACGTCAAAACAATTTGCGCAAAAATTAAGCGATAAACTTATAATGCTCTTAACTTTTGTTATAAAAAAGAAAGATTGAAGATTTTGTCAAGAGTCAACGTAACAGTGTAACACCCCTTGAAAGTGTAGCTGAAAGTAATCGGCGTATCAAAGGGAAATTTGTCAAAAACACCACTCACCCTGCGCTTCCGTCAATTCTCACCAATTAATAACTTTGCTCCGTCTCACTCCCTCCCTCGTAGAGTGTAGCTTTGTCTTTGTTTTTACCATTGAGTTTGTAGAAAAGACATGCAGAACTGTTTACGTAATGGACAACTTATGGTCCGTTCACTCATCTTTATCTTGGTCGTGTTATCAGCGGTATAGCTCACAGCCGGTCGCAGAAAAGATGATTAAAATAATCACTGATTAACATTTTAATATACTCGTATATATACGCCACGTGATTGATAGCTTGTTATTTCAGCTAGTGACGTACCTCATAGTCATTTCATGTCAAAAGATAATCAGCTATTTTGCAGGCTACCGTCAGTTATTTAATGGTTCTCTCAATATACTTACGCTCATTAAAGAAGTTACATTCTGATTAAATCCTCCTTCTCCTCCACGTCGTTCTTCTCAATGCTGCGGGTCGTAACCCCCTACACAGATCAGTTTTTCCGGGTCTACTTACCGGCGCTGCGGTGGCAGCGTGCGTACAGGGCTTCGTGCCTTGGGTGTGAAGTGTGAAGATCTAGTCAGATCAGCGGTTTCAGATTGCCAGAGGTTTTTCGAGATCTGACCAAATACTCAAGTACTCGTTGCAGGCAGATGAAAGCCTGACTTTGAGTTCCTTCAGTATTGATATGTTTGTTCTCCGCGCTGTTCTAGGAATTTGTAGCATAAGTTTCCAGCACCACATTTCAAAGCCGCGGCGACGCGGCTTCGGTCATTGGCTCTAAGAGTCCAGGTTTCGGCAGAATACAGATATATGGAGAAAACAAGACTGCGAACAAGTCTGTTTTAGTCCCGATAGTGACGATTCGATCCTTCAATATTCCCTTCATCTGGCTCATAGCGTTTTTGGCCATACCTATTCTTCTGCGTACTTTTGTTTTACAATATCTAATCGAATATAGCTCAATAAATACGGTAATTCAAAGTTCAGACTACTATAACAGTTTGGAATGTCCTCTTGACTAATTCAATGGTTATTTCCCCTTGTTTGATTCCCCGTCGAGAGCGAATATTGCCACTTTGTCGCGCCGACTCCCGCGGGCTGTTTATACTCGGACGATGCGAAATTGCAATATTTCCAGCTTTTCATTTTCTATGAAGTGCTTTAGAGTTTGTTAAATATTTTAAAAGAAAACTTGTATTGACGTAGGGAGTAAAGGGATACTTGTATTTGCATATATTTTTTTTGTTTTTATGAAATCTAGGTTTATTCTTATGGAAATGATCGTTTCTTCATTAGCCGACCCGACACGGCACCGACAACTTTTAACCTTTCCGTATTCTCCATTGAAAATACAAGAGCTGTAAGATAATATAAAATTTTAAATTATCGATGTGTGCGTCGTGGGATTTGTGACGTCATAATATTACAATGGTCGCTACCAGTCGCTACAGAATGAGAGTGAGCGGAACGTTGTCATATGACGTCACGCGGTAGAGTAATAAACTAACGAGTAATTTCGGGAATTTCATATGTATGAATCATAACTATTAGGTCTTTTTTTTATAAAACCAAAACTAGTGCATTTGTATACAACAAGCTCTAATGTGACAAAGTTTCAAATATTTTATATACCTTTTCTTCTCCCTTCTATGAAATTGTACTGCATGTAGTCCAAAGAGATCAAATACAAGATAGAGCGGTGATTGGTTGTTATTTTCTTACAAAATGTTTGTTATATTTTTTACGCCATCTACTTTGTTCTTCGGAATCGAAGAAGAACGTGGTTAACACTTCCGTAGCAAGCAGGTCGGCATATTGTCATGAAACATTGCCAGCGATACCCGCTCTATCTTATGTTTGATCTGGTTTGAGGATTGATGTTAATCACCATTTTCTTATAACATCAGATAAATCCGTCAACCAAAATGTAAATAAAACTCAGGTAATTGTAAAATAACATTTTATTTCGTCAGTGTAAGTAATTGTTATCGAAGAAGTATCGGGTACATACACATACATACATACATACATACATACATACAGATATCGTATTTCCTATAATTACAACATTGTAACGTAATATAAAATCACATTTATCTGGCACTCAATATGTCAACAAGGGCCTATTCTGTTTCTTAAATCGCAAACGTAATTTGCCAATATAGGTTTTTTTTATTTTTTACTATCAGTTTCATCGTTAGAATTACGCGAACTTTGCCTTAACATAACTGAACAAACAATTATCTTTAAGGCGTCAAACATCAGCTGCGTTCAACAGTCAGAATTATGCGTTAATTTCAATCTACGATTATACTCAGCTTGACCGTCGCCTCACGGCCCGACTGCTATTGTGTGTCTAGTTTTCTAAAAGCTGGGTTGTACTAAAACGATATATCTGTAAAGACAACTATTCAAATTTAAAATGAGATTGATTGTGCTGACGGCTGACCTTCAAATTTAAACTGGTACATTTAACCGCATTTTCAACTAAAATCATTACGATTACAAATACACAAACATAGACACACAAAAAAAATCGGGCCGTGACGCAGGCTAAGTCACCGCATACATTACAGCAAATGCGCGAATTGCAAATCTTTGACCTAATAATAACCTAATAGCGGTTGACAGATATATGTGTGTTCGTTAAATATTAAAAGAAGTCCTTTATATAACGTTGTCGTTAAAAGAAACAGATTTTGGCTGCTTGGCACATCGGATGCGTAGATGTAGACGTGCACGGGTAACTCTATAATAGACGTCACACCAACAGATGTGTTCGTTACGCAAGCGGTTGTAACATTTTTCATAATCTATGTCCACACCAGCGTATTTTCATCTGCATATTGTCTTTCAACTTACAATTCCACTTGTGAGAAGTGTTGTACCATAAGACGTCCTAGTCGTGCAGATTTAATAAATTCGAGAACGCTCTTGTGTTCTCCCGCGAGCTTGGTAAGAAACTCCACTTGGCGACGAGTGACCCTTTGAGTAGAGAATATCTTGTTCAAAGGGTCAGCCTCGCTGTTCAGCGGGGGAACGCAGCGAGTGTCCTCGGCACACTACGCCCATCGAATAGTCGTAATTTTATTTATTAATTTTTAGTTTTTATAATTTAGTTCTTAATTTATTTTATTTTTTAATCTTTTTATTTTACTCCGAATAAATAATTATTATTTGATATAAATTCTTATATCTTAACTACTCGTATATCTTTCGCATTATATATTTTTATTTTAATCATAGGTAACTTCTCACGTCTTTCCGGCAAACGCACCGAATTTTTGTAAAAATATTGTAGGAAATAAATGACTGTGGCGCGTTCAACTTAAAACGCTGGCACGCGAATCTACCGGTGGTGACGGCTGATCATAGTGACCATCGTGCGCTAGGGGTTAGCTATGGTTGCTCAGGCATGCGTTAGCACAGGACGCAAGATTAGGACGTAAGTTAAAAATGCACTGGTGTGAACATAGCTATAGTGTTACGTACATGACAACACATATAGTGTGCCTAGGCCCTAATTCAACATACTGATATTGACACGAGTTATGGAACTAAAAATGTCATGTCACTACACATATTTTCATTTACATTGAAAAGTCCAAAAGGAAAAATGCAGTAAGCAAGTAACATTTCAAAAGTTTAATGAAAATCGCCCGAAAAAAAACGACATCAGTATATAAAAGACATGTTTAATTTAATAGTCTTAAGTTTTGGTGTAAATTCCATTATTAAAAAAAAAAAACTTAACCCTTCTTTGCATGATTTTTTCTATTTTTGTAAAATAAATGAGGGTGATGTAATTAATGCTCTAGATTAAAGGAAAAATATTAAAAAAAATCCTAGTGTAAATAAAAATATGTATTATGTAAAAAACAATATGATGGAAATTTACATCATCATGCATTGTCACATATTTAGCTCAGTACTAAATAAATAAAAAAATATAGTTTACTCAATCTTCTTTATTCTTTATGATAATTTAAAAAACAATTGTTATTCTTATTTAAGCACAAATTGACGCCACATTTATTACACGAAATTGTGGAATAGCCTTTACATTTGGGAAATTTGCACCGGAGTGACCCACCTACTTTTGGCCAATGTTCAGCACCATCTTTTCTTATGTCTTTTGGAGGTCGTGGAGCTGGAGAACCTTTTCTTTTTTTTTATTGTAATTCTTCTTCTAGTACACTGGTACTAGGACGCCCTCTTTTAGCTTCTTTGGTGGTTCCTCTGTTGCATAGCACAAAGGCCAATTCATTTCTGAATTGTCCCATTGTGAGCAGACTCTTTTTAGGTTCACCTCTTTCTTGAGCATTTTTTTTATAAACAATCCAAGAGTTTATAATAGCTAGATCAAATAGATGAAAAAAAATACGCAAATACCACTTTTTAGACCTAATTTTTATATGATTTCTGCCCAAAAAGCTATCCATGAGATCTACTCCTCCCATATGTTTATTGTACTCTTGGACAACAAACGGGCAAGTAATATCAATTTTTCCTTTTGTTATCCTGTCAAATCTATTGACTTTAGTTACAGGGAATGCTCCAGAATAAGAAGATAACAGGGTTACTATCTTATTATCTTTCCAAGCCACACAACTCAAATCTATACCATCATGCACAGACACTCTTTCCTCAAAACTACCTCTGGGCACAGATTTTTTCATGAAATTTTTTTTCTCTGGAAGTTTATTATTTGGTATCCTGTTTTGTTGCACAGTTCCCACTGTGTGAATTCCTAATTTAGCTAAAAAACTACCAATGGCAAAGAGGTATAAAAATTATCAAAGTATATGATGTGGTTTTGCTTTCTTGGCACTCCTCGAAGCAAACGAACTACAACATTTCCTGTTGCACCAAGATCCGGTTCATCTGGGAGTTTCTCTGTATTCTCTTGTCCAGAATATACCTCAAACTTGTGGGCATATCCCATCAAATCACAGAGAACATATAATTTAAAGCCCCATTTATGGGGCTTCTTAGGCAGATACTGTTTTAAAAAATTCCTTATTTTGGTAGAACACATCTGTTCATCCACAGAAAGTCTTTGATTCATTGGCACTGTGGCAAACCTCTCATTGAGATGCTTGATAACAGGGCGGATTTTATAAAGCCTGTCATGTTCTGGATGACCTATAGGTTTGTGAAGATCATTGTTATTAAAATGTAATGATAACTTTATTTTCTCAAACTTGTTCAGTGGCATTGTTGAAGAAATGGGCTCATATCCAAACTTTGGCGACCAGTATGATCTTGTGCTAGGAAATTTGATTACTGACATGTATAATAATATACCAAAGAACTTATACAAATCATATTCTGTAAATGTTATAGATGAACTGGGATTACTCTGTATTATATATAAATTTGTCTCCTCTACTAATGTTTTGATAAAATCTTCAGTGATAAAATGGTTAAAACATTGATATGGAGTTTCTAGGTGTGATAGACCACCTGAAGCAGTAGAACTCCCCAAGAAAGTAATTTTATCTGTGTCATACACCAGATTCCTTTTTTTCCAAATCAAGCTTCTTTTGTCAAATGGAAAACTGGATGAAGACTGCAAATTGGATGAAGTTGATGGGTGAGAGGGTTCTTGATCTTCTGGTTGTACAAGAGGAGGATCAATGTCAGCAGTTTCATCCACATCATCATCATCATCATCATCATCGTTCTCCTCCTGCAACACTCTTATAACTTCATCAGCATCGCGGTTTTCATCATCGGAATCTTGGTCATCAAGGCTATCTTCTGAGAGCCAACCGCCTTCTAACTTACTAAGATAATCTTCAATATCTCTTTCATTCAAGTTTCCCTAAAAAACAACATAAAATAAACATTTACAAAAAAATATTTGCCATACATTACAAGTGAAGTTACTGCATAGTGATGTAAATTTCCATCACATAATTTTGAGAGATTTATTCAAAGTGTTTTGATATAAATTGTACATAAAATAACAAAAACATGATGACAAACCTTTTTTCCACTCATTTTCACTTTTATTGTATTTTATATCTCCGTTTATTTCCATAAAACAATTTAAAATCTCGCTCCTTTCTTCCAGTCACAACAAACAGCGGAATGACAAGTTCTAGGCCTGGTAATTCACAGTGACGTTTGCTATTTTTATTTTTATTTTATCTATACCCCCATGATCTAATATTACAACCCAAATGTTATCTCTACGAATCTTGGTCTGATCAATGGCCAAAAAGCACCAAAAAAAGGGGCTGGTACTACTCTCAGATTCAGCCCTCAATTCCTAGCAAACCATGGTTCTCAAAAATAAGGTTAAGTAAAAAAGATACATCTACCATTTGCCGCCTAAGACTGGGCCATTACTGCTCTCCTGCATTCCTTGCAAAACTTAGGATTAGAGACACATCAATTTGCGAGTGTGGGCTGGATGAGGGAGATGCCAACCACATATTCTTCGCATGTCCCCTCTACAACCGCTCAGCTCTATTATCCTCCCTTTACAAAATTGTACCGTTTCCTACGTCTATTGCCTCACTCCTCTCCTCTCTCAATCCTACTATATATATCATTATCACTAATTTCCTCAATATAAACAACATTAAACTTTAATAAAATAATAATAATAATATTAAATAGATATAATTAATGACAAATAAATGAAATTTTGTGTCATAGCAGCGTCCTCCGGATGGTTGCTACCTGCCCCGGTTCCAGTCCGCAGAATTGTAACCCCCTCTTTCTTACCATGCAGACTGAAAATGTATTTTTTTTTCATTATGCATGAGGGAGGGAGGAGCGGTTGAAGTCAGCTAGACAAATATTGATGCTAGGGTGGGAGCTTCGGCTCGGGTGCAGTGCTGTGGCCCTGGCTACAAGAATCTCTATACTTGCAATGTAATCACACCCTAAATGTATGTGTTGTCTATATGTTGTCCCAAGTACTGACAAATCAATGTATTGTGTTGTGACGTATCATACTAACCACTCCATTTTCTGTTTTAGTGTTTGTGATTCATCGTGTCCAATCAAACCCTTAACCAGTACCTATACGCAATTTATTAATCAATACAAACGTGATGTTGGCACAAATGCCTTAGTGGCGATTGCCATTACTAGTCTTACTAGTTTAAAAAAGAAGAAGAAGAATAGTCGCTTAAAAAGTTGCCAGCAACAAAAAAAATTACAGTACAAGGGTTTTGAGTACCTTTTTTTGTTGACTAAATATTATGATTGAAATTTCCATCATCATGCAAAGAAGGGTTAAATAGAATAAAACTATGAAACCACAATATAGTATTTATTTATTTATTATTTATTTAAAACTTTATTGCACTATGTACAAGGGGCGGGCTTAATGCCGCTAGGCATTCTCTAGCAGCCAACCTTTGGGACAAAGAGAGAAGTAAATCTTGTTTAAAAAGTTAAGAATGCATCGATATCATAAAATCGAACAAAAAAGTACTTACTGTTTTTTTTTTGTGCGTCAGTATAAGCACATTTTGTGACTTCGCCAGCTGGAAATCGGCTACTGATACTGACTTTAGTTGCCGAGTTTCAAAATATAAACTGCTTTCCTTTCTATTAATGCTACCGCTCATAACTCGTGTCATAACCGTACTAAACGACTAGAGTAAAAAGTACCTTAAATAACATAGACCTTTACCTAATAATCACTAAAGCAACACAAACAATAAAATACTATCTATGTAGTATATTAAAATTTTAAATAACGTTAAAATTGCACCTCTCATATAATACTGTCTCACTCTCCCAAAGGTTAGCTGGTAGAAAAAGCTAATAATAATAATACTAATAATAATGCCTGTAGACATTCTTTGACAGCCAAACATTAGCGACAAATTTAAACAAATATACAATATAAAATTTTAATAAACACAAAAAATAATTATTAGTAAATTAAAAGAAAAAACTACTACAACTAGGATAGAAGAAAGAAAGAAAGAATGAATAAAAATATTAACCATGTATGGTATAATTACGGCCGGTTGCAGAAATTCTATTTTACATGTTTAACATATGCCTATGAGGCGCGTCATTAACTGAAATAACCAAAGTGACAATCTAACTAACAATCACGAGGCCTTTATTAAAATGTTGATCATGGATTATTTTAATCATCCTTACTAGCACAATCGTCCTCTTCGCTCTTCTTAAAACAATCAACTATCTACTCTCTTTCAACAGGTATTTAGATTATCTTAGTGTCTGCTGGAATAAACTTCCACTGGTGATCATACAAGCTCCTTCTATCTCCATCTTTGGTTCAGTCAAGTTGGTCTTCAGTCACTTTCTTGCAAGCAAAATGTCTCAAACATAGTCTGACATAGTAATTATTTTATATATGTATATATATTATGAATACTATTGATAAATATATATTATATACTAGTAAGTACTTGTTTATAATTATATGTCTATTATTTATTTATTTTTATCTGTACCCCGGTAGCTCTCTTATCGCCTTCATAAATACTAGTACCTTCCAATACTTTTGTAAACAATTCGAAATAATAATAATAATTATTATTATTATCAAGATTTAGATATACGCCAATTGATAGGTAGTATATAGCTCACTTGGCACTTTGGTTATTTCATCAATGACGTGTCTAATAGGCACACGTTAAACATGGTCAACAGATAATCAGTATTTTTGTAACTGGCACGTGACGTCCACATGTAATGTATTCTACGAGTGGTTGGATTTATATTTTATACCAAAATTATTATTAGTTTTGTTGACTAAATGTTTAACAAGCTTTAAAAAAAAACTATGAACTCAATAATATTTTTCTATATGTATAACCTAATAGCTACTACCTATACTATCGTGATATTAATATAATACCTACCACATAAAATATTTAAAGATTACTCGAATAAGAATGTCTAGCAGCACATTTATTTTATGTTTTAAATAAATAAATACATAGGTAGGTACAATAAATTATAACTGTTAATTTTTTTTTTTTTTTTTTTATACTAGCACGACATGTGACCTTGGGCCCACCTGATGGTAAGTGGCACGCAAGGTCTATGAATGTTAACAACTGATGTCAGACACTCATAACTGCCATCAGTCCCTAACACTATGCCGGCTTGACTAGATGCTTTTTCACACTTCGCTTGAAGGGCTCCAAGTTATAGAAAAGTGGAAACACAGAGGCTGAAAGAGCATTCCACATCTTTATCGTACGACAGATGTATGAGTCGCCAAATTTATACGTACGCGAAGGGATAGTGACTACGGTATGTGGGTGCATATTCTGACCTGTGCGTGTGGTTCGGTTGCGGAATGGAGAGGGAGGGATTAGGTTATAGAGTTCTTCTTAACAAATTGTTTTTATTTCCAGCTTACAAATATACCTATATATTTTTAGTGATTAATTAGGAAAGGTCTATATATAATATAGGATTACACATAGGTGCTATAAATATATAAGAGAACATACAAGTATTAAATACAACATTTATTTTGGATGTCCAAATGAAATCCAAGTGAGAAACATTTTACATCTATTACATCAATATTATTAACACATTAAGCTATACATTTAAAACCATTTTGCAAATAAATACGTGAAGACACCTCTCATCCGCAACTTTGTGTCAAACGTGTGCGATTCGGGAATGATGCGCTTGTCAACTGGTATCTCCTGAATGATAGGAGCAGTCAGGCTTTATTCAACTACGCCGACGAGGCCAGTGACTAAACCTATGTCCTTAAGACAGTTTAGCGACTTTGCATCGCAAGCACAATCCAATATATATTATTTATTAAAAAAGTTTTGTGTTCTCTTCTGCTGATGGATGATGAATAAGGTTTGACCGCGTCCGTGGTCTAGAAGTAACAAACGTTGCCGTGAACTCGGGAGGTCGTGGGTTCGATTCCCACCGGGGGCAAGTTGTACATTGTATAATTTGTCTCGGTCTGGGTGTTTATATGTATAATATGTATATATTTTGAAAAAAAAAAAGTATAATATGTAGTTTATCAACCATCTAGTTTCCGTAACACAAGCCTCGTAGCGTACCACGGAAATTAGATGGCGCTGTGTGACCTGTCTGGAAATATTTATTATTATTATTATTTATTTATCATGAAATTTAAGATGTTAAAGAGACTCGCGGCATTATAGCCCAAACAACAAACTGCAACTTATGCCCCATATTTAAAGTCGAATTTATCGTTTTCTATAATTACTCACGTTGTAGCACATTATTGAACAAAACAACACCACTTTTGACTAACAATATCCACAGTAAAATAATTTGTAAAACAAAAACTTGCACTTGACATGTCTACGCAAGGACCTTAAAAACTTTACTGTTGAAATAACAAAAGTCGTATGTAATACCGATTGACATTCTCTTACCATCAACCTTCGGGACATTGTATCGCTATGATAGGTTTATATTAATAAAACAATCAGTTAATTAGTTTTAACTTTAGACAACAGTATTTTTAATGATTTTTCAAGTCTAAGTGCACTTTGGACTATTTTTTTTCTAGGAAATAAAAGTACGAACAATTTGGACAAATTTCCACTTTCATATAGCGGTTAAGTCCGTGGATTTAGACTCGGAGGTACCAGGTTCGATTCTTGGTCGGGACACAAAAATATCTATTAATGTAAATAAATACATTTAATTAATATTTAATTTATTTGTGATATTCCTCGAGTTTGGTACGCTCGAGACATCGACAAAAGTAAAGTTGGCTAAATGTGAATCCGCTTATTTATAAGCGTGGTTTCTGACCACCCCGAAAGAGAAACGGTCATGATGACTTTACTTTTTACATATACTTAGAAAAAAATAGCATGATTTTTCTCTATTTTACTAAAAAAAACTCCAAAATGGCGGCAATTTTATACCCTAGTAAGTCTACTACATTTATCAAAATAAAACTGAAACTTAAAGTGGTCTAGCGGTTAAGTCCGTGGACCTAGACTCGAAGGTACCGGGTTCGATTCCTGGTCGGGACACAAAAATATTTATTAATGTAAATAAAGACATTTAATGAATATTTAATTTATTTGTGATATTTCTCGAGTTTGGTACGCTGGAGACATCGACGAGCTTGCCACTTGTCATGATTGGCCCATAGTAAAGTTGGCTAAATGTGAATCCGCTTATGTATAAGCGTGGTTTCTGACCACCCCGAAAGGGAAACCGTCGTGATGATACTTTTTTTTTTAAATAATAATTAAAATATTGGGTTTGTGCGAGCGAGAGAGATGCATAACCTTCTGGGGTTGTTAACTCATTTTTATTCTAACAATCATTATTCTATAGTTGTCATCATCATATCCCCTAGAATATATTTCTGAAGACTTTGTCCTTCTCTCGCCACGTTGCTTGGCCAGAGGGGTTGCAGAGGTTTATTTTTTTTTGACATTTTCTCACAAGTTGTTGTTACAAGTGGAACCGGGAAAAACGACTCAGCGGGCTCTCCGAGCACGACATATGACTTTGCGCCCATCTGATGGTAAGTGGCACGCGAGATCCATGAATGTTAGCAACTGGAAGCTGACATTAGTCTTTAACACTATGCCGGCTTGACTGGGCATTCGAGCTTGATCCCGAAACGTGTGGAAACACTTTACTGGGTTTAGCACGAGCGGTAAATACTACCCTGCCCCAGCAGACTGGTTAAATTACCACCAACAGTACTACCTATTTGTTGTTCTCGTTAAAAGCATGTGCCATTATCAATGATGTCAAATTCATTCATGGGGCGTATCAGGCAAAGCTTTTTATAGATGTCGCTAGCAGCAATGGTACCTTGTCCACACTTATGACGCATCATTTTTTTGTAGTTTTTTTTATTTTTATAACAGAAAAATGTATTTTAAATTAACGTTACCATCCCTTAAAGTCGAAGTAAGAAAGTTAACATCGTCTTTAAACATGAAAAAAAGGTTGAATTAATAGAACGGCAATTTTGAGATCACCATGTATTTGATTTCGATTAGAAATCTCGATTTGTACAATTAAAAGCTGCTCATTTCGGCATAATATCTAGAAAATAATAAATTTTGTAATAATAATACCTTGTACTATTATTCTATTTAACTGACAGTTATATTAGGTATCATCTATCATGCGCCATCTATCGTGATAAAAAGTTAGTGATATTGTAATTTTGTATTGTAAATCTATGACAAATGTACGTAAGAAAAGTGTATTTGGCATTGATACAAGCCGGGGTTCTTTTTGAATTGAAGATCGCTTTCCAAGAGTTCCAACAGCCGGTCCAACAATGCCCACATTCTACAGTACCTACGTATATTTCATTATTGTATTTTCGTTGATTCTTTATATGTTCCTATATTTAAAAAAAAATCGCACACGCAAGAAACAGCTAACACTTGATGTTTTCATTCACATTCCTAAGAGTATCAAACCCTGTTTAATCCATAAACGCCATTAAATACAATATACAAGTACGTAAGACTAATTTATAAACCTGAGAAAATATTTTTTTAAATATATAATAATTATTTATTAAGATGGTTTAACGCTTATGCACCCCTCTCGCTCGCACAATCCAAAATATTTTAGAAATGTAATCTATTTATTTATTTTAAAACTTTATTGTAAAAAATACAAAAGGCGAATGTAATGCAGATCATTTAATATTGAGTACGGTGCAAATAAATAGAATAATCAATCGTAATAATATTTAAAAACTGATATAAATATATATATAATTATAAACGAGTACGATGTACGGTATAATTAAATTATACTCGTATTATGTATATATGCATGCAATGCACATAAATATAATAATATAGGTACATACTAATATTACATAAATAATATATATATATATACATAATACGAGTATAATTTAATTACTTGTAACATAATACATAAATAATAATGATACCTTCAAAATCTACTTTCTAGGAAATAAATTACGGACATTTTGGACACACACTTTCATATACCTAATTTAAGACAAAGAAAAATAACATTTTTTTTAAATAACATTTTTTTTAATAATATTTTTAACGATTTTACTAAAACGAATATATAAAGAAGACACATTTCTAAACATTCTATGGATTCCCCGTACGGTATAGTGCTGGGTCCGAATACTGTAGGATTCCGTTAATGACGACTTGGAAGCTCTTTCCATAAATGTATTGACGGCAGACCTGCTTAGGCCCAATTCTTTCAGTAAGTGGTACAATGATTTTGCTGGAATTCCTGTTACACCTTCCACTGCGTAAAGCTGAGTCTTGAACCAGTAATATATCTCCACATTATCCTTAATTTTATTTCTAAGAAAGTTGATAGTCTATATTTCTCAAAATTACACTTGGAAAAAAAATTGTGCGAGCGAAATGGTAGCAAATTCGTTAAATCCTCTTAAGGTTCAATTAAAATTGAATTTATCCGATCATTATTTAAAAACCTGCAATTTTAACAACATACATTATTTGAGGATTTCTATAAATTAATATTAATTAGAAACTGCTAGTTTTACAGCTATAAAACTATGATTTGGCAATAAACATACAAAATATACATATATGTGTAGGTAAATCAACTGTTAATGTATATACTAACTATACACGGTGAAATTTTCAAGTGTGCTTTCCATTAGTTTGCTCTTTATTGTGACTTTCTAGTATTTGATCTTTATAGGCGACACTATCAGATGATGCAATAAATAAGGTTTTTTTTTTTTTAAATACGGATTCGATTCCCGCTTGATGTTTGTTATTACTTTCCAAAATTTAATTTTAAAAAATTGTCTCGAGTTCCAGCTAAAACAATACATTTTTCAAAAAAAAATAAAAATATTTTGCCATTTTTGTCATAATCGATACCAACCTTGTAGTTCAGAATAAAGCCGCACAATTAACTTAATCATCATTTTTTATCATCAGATTAAAATAAAAACATTTGTAACTATTTAAAACAAGAACTATAACAATATTGAAGACGTATTTACAATTTTAATAGTACTGTTATTTATAAATATAGAACTTGATAATTATTCTCTAAACACTGAATTTGCTGTATATTAATTGTGGATTAATAGTAATTTTTAATTAATAAATATATCGGGCAAATTGCAAAATATAGTTTTACAACAAATATTGTACCTGCATTAAATTACTGGTAGGCCGAGATCGAAGCGTCCTTATGATTTTTCATACTTATATATAGCTTCCCCATATATGTATAATTACAGACAATTTATTAACGATTCCACAAGTTAGTATTGGTGGAACCGGGACCGACGGCTTAACGTGCTCTCCAAGGCACGGAAATGGTGGTGTTGTAAATCTATGACAAATGTACGTAAGAACAGTGTATTTCATTTCTCATTCGTACATGCCGGGTGGGTTTGAACCGACCTTTGTTGGATTTTAAGGAAAGCGGTCCTACAACTGAGCCATCACAATGGCTCTAGTTTAGTTACTTTAAGTTGGGTGTATCATATTTTCATATAGTATTATAAATAGAGTGCCTAAAAAGTAGGAATTTTAGCCAAAAATCACTTAAAGACAAATTACGAGGTTAGAAAAAAACGCTTTCTGGTCTAAAATAAACGTAGGATAATTCTAGATAAAGTCCAAGCACGTTTCATCGATCTCGGATAAGGCCATTTGTTCACTGCCACCGAGACGTGTCGCCGAAAACAAGATGACGGTGCCGAAGTAGCGATGGCTTTACTGCACGCCCGTCACTAGAGCACGCCATCAACTCATCCGCAGAAGATAGGAGTTCGACTCGACCGCTAGAGTTTGTGACAGGCCGATGAGCCGGCAATACAAAACACGTTTGATCTTATTTATTTATTTAATACTTTATTGCACAAAGACAAAGGCGGGGTTTAATGCCGAAAGACATTTTATCATAGCCAACTATTGGGAAAACTTTAAACAATTTACTTGTAACTAGGTCTTGTCCACATACTACTGTCACACCGCGCTAGCCCGGTATTTGCTTTATGTAATATAAATTAATAAATTGAACCACTGAGATAAATGCAGTGGACACACGATCATCGTCAAGGCATTTTGAACTCGGCCCAAAATAATCTCGTGAACAAACACCGTAAGGCTTCTTATACACCAGCAATGAGAGGTGATCTACCAACAGTATCACTTCATAATGTCTTTGGTGGAGTAAGCAGCCCAAATTTAAGAATATTACTATTAACTATTTGTTGTATAACTATTTTGCTAAATGCCGTTTTCCTAACTACTGTTTTGGTGTTTGATCCTTTTTGTAAACCTGGGTTCGACATTGTCATGGCCGCAGGAACTTAAACTAGATTTATTATTTAATAAACATCAATGACTATGAATAGACGAAATTCCATTTATATTTTCCATTAAAATTAGTAAGTAGTTATCTACGAGTATATATATCACTTAAGTAAATTCCTTTCGCATAACTATAAAAATTCGTTATATAGGTTTATGTACATTATAATAATACGCAATTAATTTAGACATTCACTTAGTTATATTAAATTTATGAAATAGGTACTTACTTGTATGTAATTGAATACCTAACCACCATTAACGCTACTACATCAATAATTATTATATTTGTTTAGATGTTACATAAATAATTTTGGTATTCCGGTAATTACATGCTTACGCATTTCAATATTCAAATCGTGGTCGACTTTGGTGTTTCAAAACACAAAAATGAGCTCCTAGAATTCTTAGAATTCATTTTCGATTTCAACTTATAAATATATCACTTCCTTATCGTTATACAGTCTATCCAGCTTCCTAGCATTTGCTAGCACCTACTTAGCAATAATTTAATACATCTTTGGGCTTCCTTAGAAAATATTACGACATTAATATTTCAAATCGAGATTTTAATAATAATATTTTTTTACATAGAACAGCCACTTATTTTATAGTTATTTGCTAAATTTACAGGCACTTCGACTTCTTACACAAACACATCACATAAAAGCCTATGAATACAAGAAGTGCCAAAGTATTAAAATCGATTAGAAAGGTTTTAGATGTAGGTGCTAAGTGCTTGTCTGAAGTCGTGAAGAGCTGCGAGAAGTTGAGGAGCGGTGGGACGAGCTAGAGCTGAAGTAGTCCAACACCAAGACATAAGACCATACCTACAAAATTTTTAAACAATGATGTTATGAAAAGTATTGTACATAGGTGCCCTTAAAGTTTAATACCCTACATTGGATGCTCGTCGTAACCCCAAAGAAGTGAACACCTCACTTCAAAGCGCATCCTAAGGTGTTAAGAAGCAATGGTTATAGCGAGGGAATTAGTCTAGAAGGATCACAATGTATCAACACAAGCAGTGACTTGATGATTTGTTAATACAATTAGTCTTGGTATTTTTGCTACATCATCATCAGCCTTATTTAAGGCATCTATAAAGCTTGCTATTTTAAGGGATCTATTGTCAACGACGATAAATCCAATACTTGCTCCAATTATTATGTCATTAGTTTGTCTAGCGGGAGTCCCATCCGTGTGTGTTTCTTCTAGAAGATTCACTCCATCGCCCAATGCTTATATTATACCTATAGGTATAATAATCATTATTATTAACTTTATTTACTTACATTTCATCAGGACAATTATGAGGTTGTGACGGTCTATATCCTCCATTGAGAAAAGCGCCCACATCTGCAGGATCAAGCTCTGCTAGTGGTGCAGCTCCAAGTGTTGCCAATTCCCAAAGAGTAACACCTAATGACCACTGTCGGAATACAATAACATATTGTTGATGTTTTAAAATATAAATATCATAACTAAAACTGTTATATTAGTATAAAAAATATATAAAAATCATTGTCTTTATTCATTCGTTTTTTCGAACATACCAGCATTCTCGCATCCAACCTTCAATTTGTAAGAACGCCTTCTGTTATTTTTATTTGCATTTTTAAGTGGTCTAATAAGCTATCATTACCAATTGTAAATGTCTATGGTGATATCATGGTGCTAGGTTATAAAATTATTTAATGCGTATCTTGTTTAAAAAGATAAATATAGTTAAGTGACTTTCTTGAAACGGCTAGTAAGTTTTTTTAGTAAAATATATCATGAATAATAAACAATTTAAATATATTAATGAATAATGTTATTTGTTAGTCTGAATCTTACCACATCAGAAGCTGTAGTATACTGGTCTTGAAGTAAAGACTCCGGTGCCATCCATTTGACGGGTCGATTTTCATTATCACCAAGGCAGTGATAATCATCAGGAAACAGGTCTCTAGATAGACCATTATCTGCTATTTTCAGACGTAACTTTTCATCAACCCTAAAATGGATTTTTAAGCTTGAACAATATTTGTACTTATAAGACCTACTTTAATTCATGTTTTAATACAATGTTATTAACAACCCATTTAATGTCTGAAAAAGTTAAATTGCTTACGTGACCAGAGCAAGCGACTTCTATATTTTGGAACACAAACGGTTTTAAATTCTGGTCATGGAAAAATGACAAACCTAATTTTCTTTGTAGCATTTCTTGAGTCCAGTTACATACCTGGAAGATCTTTGCACTTATCATATGGGGTTAGTTAAGTTTTAAATAGTGTGTCTCATCGTCGAGTTTCATTTCATTTCGCTTCCGTACTTCAAATATTTTATTAAGGTGTAATAATATATAACTTAAAAAAAAAGTTTATATATCGTAAAAATATTGGTTCAAACTCAATTAGGGTTGTAGATTACTTACACACAATTCCTAGCAGCAACATCGGTATGGATAAACCTTTGCACATGTAAGTAGGCCAAGCCGCAAGCCACCTGAGCTCCCAAATCCACTAACTCCCGAGTAGCAGGAGCCGCTTGTGTTCCCAGACGACATGATATTAGAAACCTATATAACATATAATTTTATTATTATCATAAGCATTAAAATGCAGTGATTACTCAGTTGTTAGAACACTTTCCTTAAATACGAAAAGTTTGCGATTCGAACTCTGACATCAATGAGAAAATTCTTTTTTCTTACGTATGTTTTTGTTATTTCGGTGACGAAAATTTCAATTGGCGTAAAAGATAAAGCAGAGAAGTAGATAATTTAGAAAACTTTTTTACATTACTGGTAATTTATTTTATATTTAATTATAAAAAAAAGTTACAACCGAAATACCTACACTACAAATAAAAAAAAAGTTACCAACAATTATTGTAATATTTTTTTTGTTATTTATGAGAAATGATATTTCCGTGTTCGATATATTTACAACATCACCGTTCTTGTGACACTTCACTGATACCAATTTATGTAGATCAAGAAATTGACAAATTTTGACGAAAGAAGGCCAACATTCTTTAGCAATAGAGGGGGTTTTGTAGGGTTTTAAAAATGTAGGGGCTATGATGAATAATGCTTTTTACAAACTGTGCACGCTTTTAATTTGCGGTGCACTATATACTTGGAAATTATTTCAACGTTAAACTAAGAACCTTACTTAAAGTCAGACAGACTTTAACAGAGACCAACTCGCGACATTTACATAATCCGGATTTGTTCGGATGAGGAGAATAAAATCGTCTGAGCATCTCCTTTGTCGTGGCTTATTGTCAACATCCTGGTGTATCGTGGTTGTTTTTATTTATGCTATTTAAAGATTTGATAATTATTAAATTTCAAGTTTAATAGGTATCTACGAAATCTACGTATCGACTGCTAAAAGATTTGCATCGATAATTATTTTATTTTCTAGTCCCAAATAAATTAAATCGAAATAATTATATAATATTGGTAACGATTTGGCTATTTCTGTTTTAAAATGTACATATAGACCAAAGTAGGATTTTGTGGAAATAAAATTGGAAATACTTTTTCTATGGCTTTTTTAAGAACTGATTATTTTCTTCCTTTTACATGATATCTACATAGTTTTCTTATTAAATTAAGGGTAACATCAGCTTATAATAAAACTGCCTCCGTTTTCTAGCGGTTAAGTCCGTGGATTTTGATATATTGTGAAATTTCTTAAATTTGGTACGCTAGAGACATCGCCGATCTTGCCACTTGTTATGATGGGCCTTTAGTAAAGTTAGCAAAATATTTATAAAGTGTGCCTTCTGACCACCCCAAAAGGGATACGGGTGATGATATTATAATATGAGTTAAAGACAAAGTAACTAGTTACCTTTTCAAATTAGAAGAATGAGAAGCACAGCAATAGACTAGAAAAGGTCGCCGTGCTTCTTCAGCGCACGCGGCCATTGGAGAGAGCACGTTGGAATGAACTAGACAACACATGCGTAGGCCTTCCGCAACTAACAAAGCTGCTTGCATAGCAGACGCTCCTTCTGCAAGGAAATCCTTAATATCATATTTGTGTGATTCAGTGCTTATTATAATCTGCTATTTATGCAACGTTATTATTATATCTGATGGATATAAAGTAATTATAAATTTATTGTTTTAGTTCTAGGGAGAGCGCTGACTTTAATGACACAGCCCAACTAGTCTTGGAGTCAGGGTTTTAACTATTTGTTGTAATTCATTATTATCATAATCAGCCTTTCCACTAAATAATTTCGAAAATTGTTTGAATCTGTATTGATGAAGATTATTTTTAGGTGTTATTTTTCCAAACACGTCGTTGTAGTCTTCCGAACATTCGTTTGTGTAATAAAACTTGTAAATTAATTATAAATATTGATGTGATCCTTATATTATATAAAAACCAATAGTGGAAAATAATTTGAAGTTTTACCCGAAACTGTTTTGATGATGACTTCTTCGTAGTTATCGCTTTTTCTAAACACGCCCTTGTAGAGTCTTCCAAATGTCCCTTCGTGAACTAAAACTTCCAGTCTGATATTAGCACGGGGGGTAGAGAGGTAGCGAAGTTGTTCTGCTGGGTCAGTGATCCTGTCTTTCAGTGTTGTTTGCTATATGGAAATACAATTATTTACGATCAAAGATATTGTACGTCACGCATTAACACTGGTACCGATATTTATTATTATAACTTCTTTACCAACAATGATATTTAAATCATGATCCATACCATCATTATAAATGTAAAAGAATATTTGTCTTTGTGTCCTAATGTATGATGAATGTTTGTCTCACCTTCACATCTATATCACTGGACTGATTTTTATAAAATTTGCCTTTCTAATTTCATTGCAACGCTTAGTTGACATTAATGACAGGTAATCCCACGGCCACATAAAGATTTTTTCTCTGACTACTATAGTACACTAGCAACAAAGTTTCATAAAGAGAAAGATTATTTTAAACAAGTAAATTGATCTTTATTGTATTTGGCTAAACTTTTAATAACCAAACTAGAATACAAACTTAAAAAAGCACTCCACAAAGCCAGATATTTATACTTATAATTCGGAAACTTTTATTCGAAAATAGATCTTAATATCACATAGAAAAGAAAAAGTTTTATCATAAATGCACTACGAGTTGCATCAAATCATTAAAATAGTTATTCAGTAAGTTGTAAGATGTGACGTAATTGCATTATCATGAAGGAAGAAATATAATGACATCGTTAATCAAGTTTTAGATGTCCTAAGCGAACGAGAATCTCGTTCAACTTGTAAATAAGAAGTGGTATCAACTCACAATTTTCGCCATGACATTTAAATTAATATTATACCCGTACTTGTAGCAGTAGACAGTTTGTTTGTTTGTTTAACTAGCTACCTAGTTATATCTTTTACTTTGTTTACATTGTTTTATTTTTTTAAACGGCATTCAATTGTAATATAAAAAAATTAAAACACATATAAACTAAGCCTAATAAAACATAAACTATAAATAACTAATAATATTTATTTTATTTATTTATTATAAACTTTATTGCACAAAGTACAAAGGCGGACCTAATGCCGCTAGACATTCTATACTGGTCAAACCTTTGGGACAACTAAAGCAGTTACGACGAGATAAGGCAGGTGCTATCAAAACTAATAGAAAAACATTAGACTTCAATATATACTAGTGAATAAATACTTATTTACATACTAATACATACAAATAAAACTACATACATACGTTCTATGAATATACATAAATATAATATACCTACTATATGATGACTATAATGAGAGAAATAAATATAGCAGAGAGTGTATTAAGCTTATGGTAAATTTAAATAGTGCGCATAGACCAGTTTCTTAAATAGTGTTCTATTTGGAGCTTGACGGATGTCCACCGGTAACTGGTTTCAAAGATGCACAGCCACCACCGCAAACGACTTGGAAACGAATGCGGTGTGATGTGTGGGGAAGGAGAGCGTGGAGTTAGAAGAAGAACGTAAAGTTCTGTCATGAGTGGCACCAAGAAAATTAAATTTCTCTTATAAATATTCCGGTGTATTAGGCTCATATAATACTGAGTACAACATGCAGAGAATCCTACGGTTCCTGCGATGGCGTATAGGCAACCACTTTAGTTTGTCACGGAATGGCGAAATGTGATCGTACTTTCTTAGACCGAAGATAAATCTGATGCATGCATTGTGTAGTCGTTCCATTTTATTTAATAATTCCTCAGTGAGATCCACAAAATATACCTAGAAAATAATCTAGTCTCAAGTAGACTGGCAACAACCGCCTGTCACCAGTCCTCTCCGTCAGCCGCTCTGATCAATGCTTGGCCAGGAGTTCAAGGATTGCAGGTACTTCAGTAGTGACAAGTGCCTTTTGGATGATGCCGTTAAGCCGCGTGATGAGGAATGCGGCCAGCACGTCTAGCCCAAAAAAACTCCGTGGTGTCCGAGATGATCGACTAGTTATTCACACTGACACTCGTGCTAGTGGACAGTCCTGGCTCTGAGATGAAGGCGCACCGCCATAATCAGTGTTTTTTGTTCTAATTGTTAATGAATTTAAATGTTCCCAAAGCTTTCTATGAGCAATGCACAATAAACAATTATAAAGTTTGAACTCTCTTCAATAAAGGTGCAAGAAGTGATGTAATTGCATTATCGTGAAGCGAGGGAGGAAATGATATCGTTAATCGAGTTCTGGGTATCCTGAGCGAAAGAGAATCTCGTTCAACTTGTAAATGAGAAGTCGGATCAACTCGCAATTTTCTCCATGACGAAATTTCAACTTCGTCAGTCGAGTCGATGTAACTTGATAATAGAGCTCCGTATAAATTTACACCCTTGTTTATGTTAAGTTATTGCTAATCAATGTTGAAGTGAAATTAGGTTTAATATTTGTACTTGAATTTGAAGCCATTGATGATCTTTAAAGCTAGGATAAATTGTTGTCAATCAATGGTTTTACGAATGTGAAAAGTGCACAAAACTAAATATAGGTAGTTGAAAATAATGACGAAAATTATTACAACTAAATTTTAAAATTCAATTCAAATCTTGCAAAGTAAAAAAATACAATTAATATTAGAAAAAAGTAAAGTCAAGTATCATCACGACCGTTTCCCTTTCGGGGTGGTCAGAAACCACGTTTATAAATAATAAATAATAAATTCACATTTAGCCAACTTTACTATAGGCCAATCATGACAAGTGGCAAGCTCGTCGATGTCTCCAGCGTACCAAACTCGTGAAATATCACAAATAAATTAAATATTAATTAAATGTATTTATTTACATTAATCAATATTTTTGTATCCCGACCAGGAATCGAACCCGGTACCTCCGAGTCAAAGTCCACGGACTTAACCGCTAGACCACGTAGGCAGATTAATATTAATAATAATAATTAATTTCTTTATTGCACATTGTTTACAAAAGTATTGTACAGCGGGGATATTAACAGCTAACCTTTGTCATGGTGATAAGAGAGCTACCAGAATGGAGATAAAAATTAAAAAATATATAAAATAGGTAAGTATATACAACAATTCATTAATAAATATTAAAATATAAATAAATACTGTAAAATAATAATAATTATTCGAAGGTATTAGTTAAAACTATTAAAAGAGTAAAAATTAAATATAAACTAAACCTAATAAAAAATAAACTATGAGTAAAATATGTCCTCTAGAGACGACCCTTCAGTGATAGTCCCAAAAAGACTGGCAACATTTCCCCTCTGTATAGCTAAGCTAATACGTTGGCAGAAATAATTGTCAGCTCTCCTGCCTCCAGGCGTTTGGCTGTGTGTCCCCATGTGCCCATCGTCTCGATCCCAAACGGCGCAAATTCGTAACCTGTACCGAGGTTGGCGTATTTGCGCAGGTTGAGGTTCTCAGTAGAAACCGCCGCACTCCCCGCGCTTGACGAGGTCGCCTGGATGTGTGATGGGGCTAATGTGTCTACACATGTCGCATCCCACACCAGGGACCTGCCAAATAAATACTTATATAATATGTATCAATAGTATACATAAAATAATTACTATGTTAGAACGTGTTTTAGACATTTTGCGTTTTACGAGTAAGACAGTGACTGAAGGCCAAGTTTCTAAAGATGGAGATAGAAGGACCTGATCACCAGTGGAACTTTATTCCAGAACAGTCAAGACAGCAAGAGAATATAAATGTCTGCTGGAAGTATTTAGAGGGGTAGATAGTTGATTGATTTGAAAAGACGAAATGGACGACTGTACGAATCTCACTGAAATTGGAAACCATATTTTAGGCAAGGAGGAGTTATTGAGGATGCCATAGAGGAAGGAAATAATAATTATTGCCTACACAAAACGTAATAACTAAAGTTATATGAACAGCTGTTTTTATCTGTTAGGCGAACGACATGATGAACTCAAACCTGTCATTGGATTATTAATAAAGTGGATTAAACAGTTTGCCGCATCGACAATACAAAGCTCATAAATTCCTGTATATTAAATGAATTCACCGGTGATATTTTCATCAGAGGTGCTTGGAAGGGATCCATAATTGCATTTCGCAGACGCACGCCCGTCCGTATGATAGCTAATCGAGTTGTCTGCCAATGCCTTCCCGACACTGTATGTAAATTACCGACAGAGGTATATATCAACGGTTGTCCAATTTTACAACCCAGTATCTACAAGGAGAATTGCTCAGACTGCCACGCATACTCGCCTAAGGCCGAGATACCTATTTATTTATTAAGAATAGTTACAACAAACATTTATTAAATTACAACAATACATACAATCAAATATAAACAAGTTAAATTTAATAACCTAAAATGGTAACCTATGGTACAGCATTAATGAAGTAAAAATAATATGGATGAAAATATTAACCAAAACTAAATTAAATCTGTACAAAACTATTAATAATAATAACGTCAAATTACTTTATGTTTATTTTTCACATATTACTTTTTTGCTATTGTTATTTTTACATGTAATTTGTACAAAAATAACTGTTTTACTATCGCCCTAAACGTATATAATGTAGAGAATAATTACACACATAATAATGCGTATTCTCATGCCTTACTTAACTTATTAGAAATATATAATAATAAGTTGGATTGGTAATTATAAAACTTTTATTTTCTCTATTTTTATTGCAACAATCATCGATGATTGTGTGAAATTTAGTAATACATTGTGTTCTGTTACAGATGATTTAATTTTCCGAATATTTTTAATATTTAGCGGTCAAGCCATTAGGTCCGTGGATTTAGATGCAGAGGTACCGTGTTTGATTCTTTGCTAAAAACATCGACAAGCTCGCCCCTTGTCATAATAAGTCTATAGTAAAGTTGGCTAAAGGGAATCCGTTTCCTAAAAAAGGTCGTGATAATACTTTTACTTTTTAAATATTTAAAAGTCTTTAAAGTAAACAGCGTTTCTTTTTTTACTGTCATATGCTAGGTTTTTAAATTAGACAGCCGAGTACGCGGTAAAAGCATTGAAATGTTGGGGACCTAATTGAATTATTTACGAGTTATTGACTATGGGATCAAAAGGTAACACAATTTGCAACCATAAGGTTGATATAACTTTGATGTAGATATCTAAAACGAAAGTCTAACAAGAAATTAGATAATAGAAACGAAGTAGGACAATAAAAGTTATATTAGTTAAACTAAAAAAAAAACTAAACCTTTATTGCATTTCTGAAGATCCCTTTCCATTCCTCAAGCAGATATTCAGACTTATTCATTGTTGCTGCCGCTGGTCAGTGGAGCAAGTTACCCATGGCTATAAGGCGCGCCACCGTCCGTTAACGTATTTAAAAACTTTCTTACCACATTATTTCTTGATAATGTATGTCCCTCGAAGTAACAAAGTTGTTTGGCATTTTGTATATTTATTTAGTTATATATGTACGTTTATGTATGTAAGTATTATATGGTATGTATGTGAATTGTTCTTATATTGTATATATACGAGTATATGTATTTTTAAGTGCTATAAATGCGTAATTATGGTTATTTTTGAAATTTAAGTTATTTTCATATTTTTCTTTATCCTGCCCATCACCTTTTATGATCCTCAAGGTTATCTGGTAAAGAATCCCTTATGGCGTTATAGCTCGCCTATGTACCAGGTTTTTAAGTGCAATAAAGTATTTTAATAAATATCAATAGTCATCCGTATCACTGTGATATTGACAAAATCATAATAATAATAAATTATTTATTGTACAAAACCAAAACAAGTGCAGGTACATAGGCGAGCTTAATGCCGTAAATGCATTTTCTACCAACTAACCTTGTGACTGAGAGCTGTAATAAGCGGGTGCAGAAGGTTACGAAGAAAATAGATAGTTGTAATTATTTTATTATTAATTAAGAAGAATTTATTTAGCTAAATTAGCGAAAAGTTTTTTAATAAGCCATAAGAGTAAAGTGATCAGGTCAGAGCTGCAATGGCTACGCCCTCAAGCCCATGACTACGCCAGAAAGGCTGCAATTCAAGAGGAATGGTGGCCGGCTTCAAGTCACGATCACAATAATTGTGCCAAGAATAGTGTTTCCCAAAGCAAGACTAAGACGAAAACTTAATCTAGGTCTTAATATTAATCTTACTCAAGAATCTAACTCTAAATGAAAATATAATGTAAAACAAGACCAAGACCGCAAAACCAAGATTGGGCAATACACAGGTGGGTTTAGACCAAACGAGCGAATGCTCACAAATCAAATTTGGCTACGATTATCTGGCTGTAGAACTCATGTCGCATGCAATATATGTATGTCTATTGAAACCGTTTCTTTGTATGCATTTTGACAGATTTATCGATAAATTTCGACATAACATGACGATGCATCTCAAATACAAAACTACGACTATTTCTATGTGATCAGAGATAGTTTATGTAAATCTTGTTTTAAGCGGTGTTATTCTTATAAATATCACCATGGCAAGCTTACAATATTAGTTTTCCTTGAAAGTAAAAATTGGCATTTGACATCATTGCAAATGGCACATACTTTCAACGAGAATAACAAATAGGTGGTAGGCGGACTGATGGTGGTAATTTACCAATTCTGTCGGGGCGGGTAAGTATCCACCCTTCGTGCTGATAAACCCAGTAAAATGTATCCATACGTTTCGGGATCAGGCACGAATTGCCGTCATGCCCAGTCAAGCCGGCATAGTGTTTGGGACTAATGTCAGTCATGGGTATCTGATTCCATTTGGTAACATTCATGGACCTTGAGCGTCACTTACAATTACGTCACAAAAAAAATAAAAAGTTTATTCTTTCGTTGTTCTATCTTTTCTGGCTTTTGTGAAATATTTAGATAGAGTGTTGTATGTATATTCTAATTATTCTACTGGCATTATAGCTCACCTTTATACTAGTTATTGAAGTGCTTTAAATAATTTAAATAAATCCATAAAACTTGCGTTTTTGCATTTGCGAACGTGCTCTCTTATCAAAGCGTTTTTTGATTGAGCATAAGTTAACATATATCAAGCATGTACTCTATTCTTGCTCTAGTTCTTTTCATTCTCATTTTTGCTCAATAGAATGAAGGACAGTGTCAAAAAAACTACCAACTCTTGTTCTGGTTCTAGCTCTTTGTTTGGTCTAAACCCACCTTATGAAAAAGATAAAATTGCAGTCTTCAAATTATAATTTACGATGTTACCTTATCTTTCGACGAGTAATATATACTCGCACAATTTTAAAAACGTTTTTAGGAGGATAATAGAAAATTTTGTCAAGAAAATCTCATAAAGTAAGGGTTAAGGCACCCCTGAAAGGAGGCTAAATTAAAAAGACGGTACGTTTTACTTGTGTAGACGTAGAGTATAGCTAATTGCGTTATAATGCTATCACCTGCTCGGCTGTCTAACTTAAAAACCCCGAAACTACAAAAAAAGTAAATTAGAATAAGCTTAGAAATAGCAGGTTGTATTTATTTATTTTCTACCTGTTTAAAGAAAATAAACGAGTGATAATTTACACAGATTTGTGTCTAAAATATTTTACACAGGTACACCATTAAGGGTGTCATTTTTAGGGATATCATTACAGCTAGTAGAACGAGTCCTAGATCTTTACTACTAGTATGATCCAAGATTAATATGATCGTTCCATAACATACTCTTAATATAAAGTGCAGTAATGACTGACTGGATAGAATCCTGACCTGCATTCCAAGGGTCGGAATTTCGTCTACCAATAACATATACTTCGACTGATTTGGTATTTTTTACGTAGGTACATTTATCATGCTACTTCACTGTTCCCATGCCTTGAACTGCACGTTAAGCCAGTCTTATCAATTAGATTTTAAATAGTACGATTACATGTTACGACTAAAAGCCGAATTTCGGTTACATCTACGTTTGGTCGTTAGCAGTTGGTTAAACCAATGCGTATCCTATTTGTTAGCAACTAATACTAGATGTAGCCGGTTGCATTCGATTGGAAACAGGTCTAGTCTTCTTTTTAATGGCTACAGTTAGATAGCTTAAAACTAGGTATATCTAGTTAAAACCTGAATGCCTAGCGGCAGCCTACATAATCGCACTTCGGCGTAACACAAATAATACGAATGTAAAAAAATGACTATAAATTAAACAGCGCTTTATTTTTTATATTTTCAGTTGCGTGGTTTTTAAATTAAACAGCGATGCTAAGAAGAAAGATTCCTTCTCGAAAATTGGATCTTTAATGAGGTACAGATCTCATTTTATGCATTTTCTACCCCTCTCTTACGTTCAAAGGTGCGAGAAGAATGGTACCCCCTTGCAGTAATTCCTTCACACAAAGTACATTTCTCTGTAGTTAGGAAATTCCATTTAAAATCTAAATATAATATACGTTAAAATTGCTCTAAAGTGCAATGTTCCCTAATGTAATTTAAATATGATTATGGCTAGGAATATACAGGGTAGAAAGATAATATTATTAACACACATCAAAACGTCTAAGCAACATGCATAATGATACAAAATCTTCTAATTGTATTAATTAAATAAACTGCCTCCGTGGTCTAGCGGTTAAGTCCGTGGATTATTAATATAAATAAATACATTTAATTAATATTTAATTTATTTGTGATATTTCTCGAGTTTGGTACGCTGGAGACATCGACTAGCTTGCCACTTTATGATTTTCTATCTCTTCTTACCTTAAATATATTTCCTACTCAGCAGCCCAATTCTACTAATAGTTTTATTTCTATTCTACTGTTTAAATAACCTAAAGGTTTGGATGTCAGAGAATGCCTAGCGGCATTAATTTCGCCTTTGTATAAAGTGCAATTAAGTTATTAAATAAATAATTTTATTTGGAGAAAGCTGATTGACTGCACAACTTAGACTTGAAATTCTTTAATAGTGTTAGAGTGTGGGAGCAAGAGCAATGCAAAGCTTACCCTCTTAATGACAAATGTACGTCCAAACAAATTGAATAGAGTATCTCCTAATACCCTTTTTTGGCACGGAACATAGAATCGTGTTTTAGTATACACTGGCTCTATAAATTAGTTTAGTGTCGGACTACATTCTGGGATAATGCCAAGCTAAACCACATATAAATTAACCTACATTACCAATGGTTTAAGTTAATCTCCGTTCAACTAATTTAGTCTTAATCTAATGTTAAAGTTAGTTGCTGTATTTGTTTGTTTTTTATACTAAACTAACTGTTTGTCCCGGCTTTGTACGTGTATTATCATAAGATCTTCTGCCACCCTCATCCATCATCCACCATTCTCAGATCATCAGTCCATCTGGCGGGGGATTGTGTACTAGGTAAGGGCTGTAATGAAGTATATGAAAAACACACACAATAATAGCAGTAGAGTCAGATGTAGTTCTTGTATGATGACGTCATTAACTATATGTCTCTCCCTGGGTTCCAAGTAACTTCTTTATCAAATCCTATAAAAATCGGTCGCGTAGTTAGGCGGTCATGGGCATGTCGAGGTTATTTAATGGCGTTATATAGCCTACGTCCGTCTTGGCGTTCCAATAAACGATCTGCGAATAATCTGCGAATTATTTTTCAAAGTCGGTACTTTAGTTTAGGCATTAAAGCGAGACAGACAAACGTACATACAGACAGACAAAACTTATTTTACATTTATAATATTAGTACGGATTATTGCTTCCATTTTTACTCATATTTCTTTTATTTTTGACAATAAAATATGATGTGAAGATGATACGAATTTAAAACTAAAGCTGAAAAAGTTACATACACACAGACATACTAATATTCTCTCACTTTTATAATATTACAACAATATTGAACAAATAATACAATATACCTGAGATACATGTGTTAGGTTGGAGGCTGCGTAGTATGACACCCTTGATTCTGGCTTGGCGTAGATATGCTCTCCTATATGCGTCGTGGCGTATGGAGATGGTGATCTTCTACTACCTGCTTTAAAAAATATGAACGCCATTGTACTTGTTAAAGACAAATTTCTTAAGCTACGTATCCACATACTATTTTACTCAAAAACTAACACACATATACGAATATGAGTGATAGAATTTAATATTGAAATTTCGTTCGCACCTTTTTAAGCGAGTCGCCGAAAATAAAACTATTTATTAGATTTGTCGCACGATGAAGATGTGGAATGCTCCCCCAGCCTGTGTTTTGTGTTGTTTGTGGAGAGTGATAGGGATTAATTTCGGTCGTCAATGGCTGGCGTCAGTTCCTTCTATTTTGGGATCTTGCGTCTACGTCTACGTAGCCGTCTACGTCTGTTGGAAAAGGCTACATTAAGCTCGCTTAGTATTTATCTACGACTTATAGATTAGTAACAAATTATTGGTATTTAGTTGCTTATCACGATGATAGCATTTAATTTGCGCCATAAAAAAAAATTTAGTGAAATTTTTAAATATATGTTATTGTTTTGCATTAAATCGACCAAACCACGTGGTTTATTTATCCAGTATTTTATCGTAACTCAATCCAGATAGATCCTGATTATGCAAAGTGCACAATAACATAATACTTTTTTATTTACAATAGCTTTTACAATCGTAGTAGCGTGTGAAAATATTTCCAGGTATTTTGATAAGACCCCTTCCTTATATGTTATTATTCTTCTAGAATTTGGCTCTCCCTTGCTAGCTTTTTTTTTTGTAAATCATGTTATAAATTGTCATTAGTTAGACTCAATAAATGTGTTTAAAAATCTACTTAAATAAACAAAGTTTTAAATAATCAAATTAGTTTTGATAACATGTAATAATAGGTAATCCATGCATGACGATATATTGTATGTAATATAATACCTATATATTAGTTGTGCTTATTTATGTATTCGTACTTAATATATACCGGGGGCAAGTTGTACATTGTATAATTTGTCTCGGTCTGGGTGTTTATATGTATAATATGTATATATTAACAAAAAAAAAAAAGTATAATATGTAGTTTATCAACCATCTAGTTTCCGTAACACAAGCCTCGTAGCTTACCACGGAAACAAGATGGCGCTGTGTGACCTGTCTGGAAATATTTATTTATTATTATTATTTATGTTTATTATATATGCCTTCGTGGTCTAGCGGTTAAGTCCGTGGATTTAGACTCGGAGGCACCGGGTTCGATTCCTGGTCGGGACACAAAAATATTTATTAATGTAAATAAATGCATTTAATTTATCTGTGATATCTCTCGAGTTTGGTTCGCTGGAAACATCGACGAGCTTGCCACTTGTCATGATTGGCCTATAGTAAAGTTGGCTAATTGTGAATCTGCTTCTTTATAAGCGTAGTTTCTGACCACCCCCAAAGGGAAACGGTTGTGATGATACTTTACTTTTTTATATATATTATTTTAAATATATATCATGTAAGTATTTAATTATTTATTTATTTTAATGCAATCCTCTGCCACACTTCCAAAGGTTAGCTGTTATAGTATGCCGAAAGGCATTAAGTTTGTCCTTGTACATTATAGTGGAATAAAGAGTTCATAAATAGGTATATAACTACTGAATAAATCAATAAAAATATAGGTACCTACTCCTATTAGACTAAATACCTAATTGATATGCCCCGTGGAGTGTAGAGACTTTTGGGTCATTGCTTAAAAGCTGACTTTACGAGTACTCCGGTCAAATTTAGAACTTTCCTACATTTTCTAGCGTAAAAGTAATTAAACGTGGGACAAGTTTGGCTGCAGGTTTGAAGTCCCCTTTTGTTACGGGGTCAGGTTGAAAACTGACTCAAGTCAAAGAGACGAGACCTTGTTTGCTAGTGTTTTGTTTTAATTGGAACTGCTGGTGATTTTGTAGAGTTAAAACTATCTAGGTTGACGTCTTTGTAACTAGGTGTCGAATTATTTATATAAAATTTTGAAGTGATATTAAATCAAATATTGGTTTTAAAATTTAAGATAATAAAGGTGGTTGAGGGCTACAAATGTCGACTATTACTATGTATATAAATATTAATAAAGAGGGTTTAAAGCTGTTGCATCCCTCTCGCTCGCACGATTCGATATCTTAAAATGGGTGCGTCGCGGGCCGTACCCCAAAAGTGAGAACTAAACTTGCAGGTTATTGATTTCGTAGTCGGTAGGAATATGGAGATTAAATGAATGCGCGTGGCTGCGTAGTTGCAGACGCGTAAAGAAAGAAAGAGAAAGAAGGAGTCGGAGAGAGCGAGAGAGGTATCGGCTATACGCGCGGCGCGCGCCTATCCGCCCCTTTTCCCCTTCGCCGCCGCGCTGTTTCGAGAGGACGAAAGAAAGAGAAAGAAGGAGCGGGAGAGAGCGAGAGAGGCAGCGGCTATACGCGCGCGCCTATCTGCCCCTCATCCCCTTTCCCGCCGCGCTGTTTTCCCTTGAGCGCTGTTCTGATGTACGGACGTACGTTCAACGAAATAGGTCCCCAACTAAATGAGCGCAATAAAGTTCTCACTTTAATAAAATAATATTATTAAGAATAGACATCGACGAGCTTGCACCTTGTCATTGTGGGCCTGTAGTAAAGTTAGCTAAATGTGAATACGCTTCTTTATAAGCCGAACACCCCGGAAGAAAAAGGTCGTGATGATACTTTTACTTTGATGTAATAGCAATTCCCATACAAAAGACATATCTTTCTTTTTATTATTTATTATTGTACTTTTCCATTATTATTTTTTTCTAAATCACTGAACTATATGCTTACAGTTTTACTTACCAAAAGGAAATTTATGTAGACTAGCGATAGTAGCATAGGATCCCGTGGAGCTGGGAGGTCTACCGAGGGTATCCAGCCGGAGAAGAACGTTCTGATGGCTCCCATAAGCAGCTGTCGTGTAACTTGTGCTACGAAAAATTAAAAAAACTTGTGCTTACAAAAAAATTAACCAAATATTTTTTTTTTTTGGAAAATATATGTTGTAGAAAATATATGTTGTAGAAAATATTCCTTTGTAGTCGTCAAATGTAGAGCTTCTTTATTGCATTATCACAGCCCCTAGAACACAGAGTCCTAGACCTCCACTGTCGGGAAACAGTGTTCCAGAGGGAATTTGGCAGACACATACCACGCTGGCCATACGGGTTGACAAGCGTGTGGTCATTTGTCTTAATGGCAGTTGATTAACGATCATAAGTTGCTATTAGTTGAACCTGGACCGACACGGCTTAACGTGCTCTCTTTATTTCTCATTGGTACATGCTGGTGTATGAACCGACCATTGTAGGATTTTGAAAAATAGCGTTTTTACAACCAAGTCAGCACTGCTTATATTACATACAAAATAATATATGTATATATATATATATATATATACTTATATAGATAGCACAGATTAATCATCTTCTCGTACATTTCTGGATGTGTCATTATCATTAGCCTACACACAAATAAACAATAAATGATACCTATATCAAAAATAAATTTAAAAACAAAATAAAATTCAATATTGATTTAGATGACTATTGTCTAAGTCCGTGGATTTAGACTCGGAGGTACCGGGTTCGATTCCTGGTCGGGACATAATAAATTATTTAATTTATTTATGATATTTCTCGAGTTTGGTACGCTAGAGACATCGACGAGTTTGTCACTTGTCATGATGGGCCCATAGTAAAGTTCGCTAAATGTGAATCTGTTCACTAAAAAAACGTGGTTTCTGAAAACTCCGAAAGAGATACGCATATATATATATATTATATATATAGTTAGCACAGATTAATCATCTTCTCGTACATTTCTGAATTTGTCATTATCATAGGCGTTGCAATTCAACCACAGTTGTTTATCTGTCGCATTATTTTTTTGGATATATAATGACAGATCTCGTTTCAAACAACCCCTAAAAAGTGCCTTAGTGATGAATATAATGAGAACGTGTTCAGTATTTTAATTATTAGCTAATTACTAATGGCTTCAATTTGTTTCAAATTCTTTTACAGTTGTTGCCACAAATTTATGGAACAATCTCCCTGTAACCATAAGGCAAGCGTCTACCAGATCTTCGTTCAAAAAACTCGTCTATCTACACTTTCTAAATAGCTCCCAACAATGTTAATAAGTGTATATATGTATATTTATGTATATTTTTGTGTATGTATTAGTATTTAGTATATTGATATTACAGTATATGTTAAAGTATATTATGTAAGTATATATAATTATATTGAATTTATCCTACTATTAATATTTATTTCATTGCACCTATAAATGTTCTAATTTGTCCCTAAGGTTTGGCTGTCAGAAAATGTCTACGGGCATTAAGTCCGCCTTTGTACTTTGTGCAATAAAGTTTTTAATAAAAAATAAATAAATAATAATGGCGATGATGTTAATAGCGAGCTTAAATAAATAAAAATAAAATAAAAAAGTTTTTTTGTTTTGTACAATATTTTAAATCTGATAGGAAACTAGGATGGAATAACACCAATCTAAACAAAGGTTGTGCGAATCATTATTGTCTATCGATAAAAGCCTTTAACGGAAATTGAATTACTTGAGAAGATAATCCGACCTGTTTTTGTAGTCTGACACATTGTGGTCCGCTCACACATCTTTACTTAGGCAAGATTGTATTGTAATACGTTAACATATAAAGTATCATCACGACCGTATATCTTTCGGGGTGTTCAGAAACAATGTTTTTTTAGTGAACGGATTCAAATTTAGCGAACTTTACTATAGGCAAACCAAACTTGAGAGAAATACAATTATCACAAATAATTTATTATATCCCGACCAGGGATCGAGCTCGGTGCCTCCGCGACCAAATCGTGTCAAATATAACCTGCTTTTGCATTAATTCGACTTTTATATTTTGTTTATTTTTTTAGCTCAAATTTCGTTATTTTTAGTAATTCTTACAATTAATTTTATTTTCGGTTATTACATGTTTTAAAAATATGAATTATATTCCCCAGGAAGTCAACGATTGCTGTTAGTTATATTTATAAAGTTTATGTAAATATTTTTGATATAATGAATAGTTTTATTTTGATTTGATTAAGCGTTACTGTTTTGCAGTATATGGTACTCGTATGTCGTGTTTAGCAACTCAATGACTGCAGACACCGCATCATCCATCAGTCAGGACGGTGACTGACGAGGGTCGCTTCACACCCTTCAGTGGGTCAACTTACTACAAAACCTGTTGAAAATGTTAAGCCATTAACAGTTTTAATTAATGAAAGTGATACGGCAGATGTATAATAAGCGATTAAATTTTAATATTACAAAGTGCTATCGCAACCGCTAATTTAACAAGGATTAATTTTCATTCTCATATTTGTTATGTATTTTTCATTATAGGATTTTTATATGTTTAATACCTACTTTATTGCACTGAAAAATGTAATTGGACAGGCTTAATGGCCAGGGATTTTCTAACAACTAACCTTTGAAAAAACCCTACAGAAAAATAAACGATATTCATAAATAAATAGAAAAACAAAATAAAATTAAATATCAATTTAGATAGTGTCTCTTGTTTTAGCGGTTTAGTCCGTGGATTTAGACTCGGACCAGTCAGGACACAATAATTTATTTGTGATATTTCTTGAGTTTGGTACGCTAGAAATATCAACGAGCTTGCCACTTGTCATGATGAGCCCATAGCTAAGTTGGCTAAATGTGAATCCGCTTGATAAAAACAGCGTGGTTTCTGACTACTCCGGAAAGAATACGGTCGTAATGATACTTTACTTTTTTTTATAAGAAAAAACTAACCATCAATAGGTCAGCTAGGAATATATTTGGTGGTCGTAAATAGAAAAGATTTATTGAAAAAAAAAATAGCTTAAATCCCACGTAACTAAAAAATCTTTCTACTTCCAGAAAAATGGTTTTCCATTCAATTTAAAAGTATCGAGATTTCCGCAACCGTTATCATCAAGGGCCATTACAAAATTGGGAATATTTGCGAAATGGCCAACTTTATCGACGGAATGAGCTGCGGTTTTCCACTGATTGGTCATTCGACGGCCCTTATCCCGACCAAAATCTTAGGGGACTCGTTAAGTTCGTCTCTTTCACGAGCTGTTAAGAAATCGATGGCCGAATTCAGTCATTACAAATATTTGTTTCTCATTACAACAAACCCTCTTTCATCTCCCTCAAAAATTGACGCTTTGTAAGAGACATCCATTTCTTGTATAAGATAATAAATTGTATGATTAGCTCGCTGTATCTATTAAGTCTAGGTAAGTCTTGTTTCAAGCGGTGATTATTTTATTTTATTTATTTATTTAAATACATTATTGCACTTAAAAACCTAGTACATAGGCGAGCTATAACGCCATAAGGCATTCTTCAGCAGCTAACCTTGAGGATCATGTAAGGTGATGGGCAGGATAAAGAAAAATATTAAAATAGCTAATAAACATAATTACGCATTTATAGCACTTAAATATAAATATACATACACAATATAAAAAAAAAAAAAATACACATACATACTATATAATACATACATACACTATAAATAAATAGATATATATATAAATAAAATATCAAACAACTAATTCGAGAGACATACATTCTGTTTCTCAAGAAATAATGTGGTTAGAAAATACGTTGACGTTTATATAAATAGACAGACAGTGGGGTCGTCCAGGCCCGGATTAATGGGCCTGGGATGGGGACATTCTCCCGTTTTCCCTGGCAGGATCTCAGCGGGTAACTACCCGCTGGTAATTCATGCACGTTTGGTGCCGGGGCGGGAAAGTATCCACCGTTCGTGCCGATAAACCTAGTAAAGTGTACTGGTATAACAGCGCCCGTATGGCTCACGAACCCAGGGGGTCTAGGTCCGACTTATATAAATATCACCATAGCAAGCTTACAATATTAGTTCTCCTTGAAAGTAAAGATTGTCATTTGAAATCATTGCAAATGGCACAAACTTTGAACGAGAAAAACAAATAGGTGGTAGGCGAACTAATGGTGGTAATTTACCCAGTCTGCCGGGGCGGGGAATTATCCACCGTTCGTGCCGATAAACCTAGTAAAGTGTACCCACACGTTTCGGGATCAGGCTCGCATTGCCGTCATGCTAAGTCAAGTCGGCATAGAGTAAGGGTTAGGGGGTTACCGATGTCAATTTAACTCGTTTATTTTGCAAGTAGGCATAGGACAAAAAGAGATGTATTCTGCACTTTTACACGTAAATTTTTACATTATTGATATAAAACGATATCATTTTATAGTACATATTGGTGTATCTGGAGCAGTACATGATAACCATCATTTGGAAAGAGAAACAATAAAATAACATAATTATAAATACAGAATAACGCTTAACATTATAGTTGCTGTAGAAAGGCATTGTCACACTATAAGCTAAGACAGACACAATTATAAGAAAATGAATGTCAATGTCAGTTATGAGTGTCTAATTCAGTTGATAACATTCATGCACCTTGCGCGACACTATCAGGTTCAAGCTTACATGTCGTGCTAAAATAAATAAAATATATTTACTTTATTTAAATTCGTTTGTCTATAACAATAATAAAATTATTTTAAGAAATAAACTTTTTCTTTAAAATTAATGAGGTCTGTGCAAAGGTAAAGTATTTTTCTTTGCTTTTTCATAATTAGCCTACTTTTATAAAAGTTGAGAATTATTAACAGAAATAACTTTTATTCACAATTAACTCCTCTTGAAGGCACCCGACTGTTTTAATACAGTTCAAAGGCGTGATAATTTTGTTAAAAAACTCAGTACCGTTTGCAAATTTTACAAATGAATGTTCCAAAAAAATAATACAAAATTTTGATTAAAAAAAAAAAAATTGCGTAACATTTTTATTTTTTATACTAGCACGACATGTGAGGTTGCGCCCACCTAATGGTAAGGCGCGCGCAAGGTTCATGAATGTTAGCAACTGTAATGAGACACTCATGACTGACATTAGTCCCTAACACTATGCCGTCTTGACTGGGCATGACGGCAATTCGAGCCTGATCCCGAAACGTGTGGATACACTTTGCTGTGTTTATCGGCACGAATGGTGGATACTTCCCCGCCCCGGCAGAGTAGGCAAACTACCCCCATCAGTCCGCCTACCACCTATTAAAATGCAGAATAATCAATACAATCGATTTAATATTTCTAGTTGATATTGATTGTGAATTTGTCTAAAAATTACATCAGCCAACAGTCTGGTCAGCTTGGCAACAATTTATATATCATACCTCCAGATGGCTCATCAGGATAGTCTACGACACTAGTGTCAAAAACTCTCGAACCGCACAGGCATATGCAGTATGCACCCCCATACCGTAGCCACCTACGCATATATCAATTTGTAGACTCTATACATTTATCGCACGTTAAAGCTGCAAAATGCTCATCCAGCCAGTGTTTCCCATTCCTATAACCTGGAGTCCTTAAAGCCAAGTGTAAAAAATAAACTTGATAGGCCGAAATAATGGTAGGGACAGATGTCGGCCGTCTGGGGCTGGCGTCCGCTTACCACTAACCATCAAGTGGGCGCGATGTCACATGTCATACTAAGTTTAAAAAAAAAAACTGCTGTAATTAATGTAACTTACTGTATAGAATCGTGATGTCTAGCCTTGTTGCCTCTTTTGTAGAGGGTGCCAGCTGCAACGGCCGCTGCCATAAGCGCCAGCGCAGCCGCTGCACATCCGCCAGCCGCAAACAGCACGCTGTCGAACCCGCGCACCGTGTCATCCGCAAGCCTTGCCGACTCATTACGAGCTACTATTGTTGATAAACCTAGATTAACAAATAATATGACCTTTTAAGGATTTCAGGGAAAGCGTTTTTACAAACCATCACCCGACGTGAAACTACTATATTGAAATAAAAACTCTGAACACAAGAACAATAATAATCTTAAATATAAAAAAAAAACACTTGAAAAACTGCCTCCGTGGTATAGCGGTTAAGTCCGTGGATTTAGACTCAGAGGTACCGGGTTCGATTCCATTAATATAAATTCATATTTAATTTATTTGTGATATTTCTCGAGTTTCGTACGCTGGAGACATCGACGAGCTTGCCACTTGTCATGATTGGCATATAGTAAAGTTGTCTAAATGTGAATTTATAAGCGTGGTTTCTGTCCACCCCAGAAGGGAAACGGTCGTGATGATACTTTACTTTAAAAAGTAAATTTGCATGTGACTGTTACAACAGTCGCAAAACTGCAAATACCCATAATTCTAAACCACAAACTATATTACAACTGTAGCCATAATTCTCAAACAATACTTAAAATAGCTTTTACATTTCACCCCATAAGCAATATAAAACTTAGCTTTTGAGATAGTCCCAAACACTTTCCACGAGACGCCCGGGGCAATAATAATAAAAATAAATTGAGACACAATCGCGGCAACTTCGATAGAACTGGTTCTAAATCATATCCTGCCCGTCTTTATTAGCATGTAGCAACAGGATATTTCAGAGGGGAAATAAAGACGCTTTCTATAGGGGACCAGAGAAAGCAAATTTACAACAGATATGAAGCCTCCCCACCCATCTCTTTAATGTGTTTACATGGAAGTATCGATTCTATTGTACTTTTATTTGACTTGCAAATCTTGGAGCGCTCTTTGTTTTTATATTACCCAATTGAAATTGTTTTTTGCACATCATCTTTCATCATATCATCTCCTTTTGTTACGTAGAAATTGATGTCTTCTGTATTAATTGGTTTCTTATTGTTGTTATAGTCATTATTATTGACTGACAGACAGCGGGGACGTCCAGGCTTGGATACTGAATGAGTCTGAGATGGAGATGTGGATATTTCCCTATTTTCCCGCTAATAAGTCAATGCGCACTCCAATGCCGAGTGACATTAAAATAACATAACCTGTTTGCCTCATGAACTCAGGGGTTTGGGTTCGACTATTTTACCTCTCATCCAACAGCACTTCTTTGAAAAATAGTTTTTTGAGGGCTTGTTAAAAAAAACACCATACCGCCAAAATAAATAAATTGTATTTATTTAACGGACATTCCATAATATTTGTGTGTGTATATAATATATGTTAGAGTATGTATATTATATGTATGGAATATACTATTATTTAACATATTATGTATGTTATTGTTGTACAATATATATATTTATCGTTGATAAGTAGGTTATTTTAGTTAGTAATTTTAAACACTCTCTTCTCACTCTCCCAAAGGTTAGCTGTTAAAAAATTCCTGGACATTAAGCTCGCCTATGTACAATTTTTTTTTTTTTTTTTGTGCAATGAATAATTTATCTATCTATCTATCATATGAACAAGTCATTGATGAATATTTTTTTATATAGTTTAGATTTTAGTTTTATTTTTAATTTGAATTATATATTTTTATTAGCTTAATTTTTATATAAATCAATATTTGTACTGTCTTTTTATTCTTTAATATTGACTAATAGTATGTAATATACTATGTAATAATAATATTATGTAATCCGCTACACAGTCCTAGTGGTTATTATATTTTATTATAATACATACATGATTGGATTTTACTTATCGCTATCTTGGGGTACAAAGGTCGTAAAAGCCATAAATCCTTCTTTACAGGACTAACAAAAAACAATTTGGCTAATAACTTTTTTGTTCTTATAGAATATTCACCCCATTAAGTGAGTTTTGAAAATTGACGCAAAGAATATAAAAATATATTCTTTGCAATGTAAAACCTTATTTTATTGTACAAAGTTCAATCAATAGAGCGGAAAATTTTAAATAAGACTGCATCCATAACTCATTTTGAGTAAAATAGTTTATACGACCTTTCTACCCCAAGGTGTCGTTATATATAGACACTTTTTGGATTGAAGTGAAATAATACATTTATTAGATTTTTCATTTAATCCTCTCTTGTTCCACTATTGGACGCTTTTTGATAGCTTGCTTAATATCCGGTTTCCCGGCCTTTTGATTTCATCCGAACTCTCAAGCCAAATCGAAATCTCATTTTGACGAATGTATTTTATTTATATAATAAAAGACTGCTAATAATTTCCCTTATAAACGCCTTAAATTTTAATTACAAAAAAATATAATAAAACCGTGAAAAGTAAAGACGAAGGGAGAATCTAATAAAAGGAAAGATATTGACAAGTTACTTTTTGATTTTTTCATATTAAACCATAACTCGTCTGAATAAAACTCAAAATTAAATTCTACCACACTATACTATTATTTTCCAATTATAACACCCCTCCCACTTAGACGGTGTTCAAAGTTTTTTCTATTAGCTTAAATATTACATTTTCTGGTGTAGGCATCATTAATGGAATGGAAATTGAATTTGGGTGGGAGCTTTGTTTTTGAGTAGATATTAGGAACTGCATCCGTGGTCTAGCGGTTAAGTCCGTGGACTTAGGACTCGGAGGTACCGGGTTCGATTCCTGGTCGGAACACAAAAATATTTATTAATGTAAATGTATTTATTTAAATAATATTTAATTTTATTTATTTTATTTTAAATTCTTTATTGCACCAAAACTTAAAATTAGGTACATAGGCGAGTTTAATGCCTGTTAGGCATTCTCTGACAACTAACCTTTGGGGTGGTGAGAGATTATGGGCAGGGTGCAACATACATACATACATATCTTCACGCCAGATCCCTTGCGGGGTAGGCAGAGACAATTGAGCGCCATTTGACACGATCACGACATACTTCTTTCGCTTCGTCAACATTCATTAACCTCTTCATCAACAATCTAATAATATTAGTCTAATTTATAAATACACTACATACCAAGAACTAACATAAACTACATGTAAGTATTATTAATTTATTTGTAATATTTCTCGAGTTTGGTACGCTGAAGCCATCGACGAGCTTGCCACTTGTCATGATTGGCTTATAGTAAAGTTGGCTAAATGTGAATCCGCTTATTTATAAGCGTAGTTTCTGACCACCCCGAAAGGGAAACGGTCGTGATGATACTTTATTATTAGGAACTCTATAAAGATTATTATTTTACTAAAATACATTTTATATTAGTATCAGACATAATTATTTACTTTCATTAATTGTTGACATACATCAAATATGACAATACGTTTCTAATAGCAAAGGCCAAAGACGTATCAGATAGAATGTCTAGCGGCCTTTGTCTTTTCAATAAAGATTTAAATAAATAAGTATCATATCATATCATCACGACTGTTTCCTTTCCGGGGTAGTCAGAAATCACGCTTATGAATAAGCGGATTCACATTTAGCCAACTTTACTATAAGCCAATCATGACAAGTGGCAAGCTCGTCGATGTCTTCAGCGTACCAAACTCGAGAAATATTACAAATAAATTAATAATACTTACATGTACACACATCAAAAGTGTCTAGGGATCAACATATATTTTTGCAATAACTTTTCTCCTGATTGATATTCATTAAAATTTTCTTTAAGGATTGATCAAATAAAATGTTTTCGTTTGTCTACAGTAACGATAAACCAAGTCACCTTTGCATTAGTAAAAAAAATTGCCATTTTCCTAATAAAGGGATTTTTGACATTTGAACCACTAACATTAAAGTTCGAAAAAAAGACTGAAATAACAGTTTTTTTTTAATTTTATTGGGTAACTTAAACAATTAATAATCCGTGTTTCTACCGCGAACACTAACAACACAAGAACATCGGTTTGGCATACTCAAAATGAGTTCATCCAAATCACGCTGTGGAATGGCCGCCCATGTTCGTTGCAACAACAAAAAAAGGTCTTCTTGCGACTGGATACCCTCCATATTCGGCAGAGCTCTTCTCTGAAGAATATCCCATGCATGCTCAATCGGGTTCAAGTCTGGCGACTGAGCAGGCCAGGGCAGGACATTGATGTTAGCTGCGGCAAGAGTCTGTCTTACAACTCTTGCGGTGTGCGGTCGTGCATTATCATGCATTAACTGAAATAAGGGACCGATATGCACTTGTAGAGGAACGATGACGTCTGATGCAACCGTCTCAGCATAAATTTGAGCGTTGAGGTTGCCTCTGATCCAAATCAACTCAGTTCTTCCGCCGATCGAAATACCCGCCCATACCATGATGGTTCCACCACTATAAGGATGGACTTCCTGGCAGGATTTTAATCGCTGTTGGCGTCCAGGGGTTCTCCAGTGTCGTATACGTCTTGTATCCGGCCTCATACCAAAACGAGACTCATCAGAAAAGCACACGAAACGCCATTGTTCTTCTGTCCAATTTCTGTGTTCAAGAGCCCATTGATATCGAGTCCTACGATTGTGCATTGCTATAGGTGGTACCCGTAGCGGTCTTCGGGAATGAAGGTTCACTTCATGCAAGCGGTTTCTGACTGTTTGGTCGCTAATTAAGTTCCCTGAAGAGCGATGAAGGCTCACGGCTAACATCATGGCGGTTATTGTTGGAGTTCTTCGAGCTGTGATTTGAATGTATCGGTCTTGTCTCCGTGTGGTGCAGCGATACCGTCCTCCATGGCGCTCAGCCACGGTACCAGTGGTTCGGTAACGTGTCCAAAGTCGACTGATAACACTCTGACTTGTATTCAGAGCTAAAGCCACAGTACGTTGCCGGGAACCAGCTTCTATCATTCCCACGGCTCTGATCATTTCTTCCCTGCTTAAATGACGTCGCCGCTCCATAATAACGTTGGTTTTAATCAGTAGTAGGGAAACAGTAGCACTAATAATGTCTTCAATGCGTCTTATGTTTTTATAGGGAAAATATTGACAGCTGATTTTCATCTTTTACTCGAATTTGATTGACAGTTCCTGTTTTAAATTATGAAATGCACCAAAAAGGATCCATATAAATTTATAAAATCATAAATTTATTACAAAGCCACATCTCAATCTCAAGAAATCCGCATAAACATGCTTGATCCCTAGACTTTTTTGATGTGTGTAGTTTATGTAATTTCTTGGTATGTAGTGTATTTATAAATTAGACTAATATTATTAGATTGTTGCACCCTGCCCATAATCTCTCACCACCCCAAAGGTTAGTTGTCAGAGAAAATCGTTTATTTTTTTATTAAGAATCATATTTTACCTAATTAAAATAATATTATTTCAATAACCAAATACAGGCAGAGTGCAAAATAATAAGTGATAAATATTATTAAATATGAATTATACTAATACTTACAAATATTATTATGATATTGTTACAATAAACAATATATATATACCTATCAGAATGATAGTTCTTATCCACACGACGTACGATTTTTTTTACCGCGGCTCCACTGTCTGCAAAGGTGAAATTCGTCGACGAATTGGAATGTCCAAACTGCGTCCGACTTTACAGAATATAGAGCGACAGTTACATATCCAGAAAGACAAAAAATTGTATTGTCAGAATAGTTTTCTTCTCTATTTTTCTGTACGTTTTGGAGACATAGACCATAAGAACTTGCTATACAGAGGGGAAATGTTGCCAGCCTCCTTGAGACTATCTCTAATAGGAATAAATTTAAAAGTTAAATAATGACGTTAACAGATACACAAATACAATAAGGTACCTTTTAGACATATTTTGTTCCTTTTAAACAGTAGTCGTACATCTTTGTGCGCTTTATCAGGTGCAGATATATTTAATTGCATTGTGACTAGGATCTCAGCACTTCTGGAGCCGGTACAGGGGAGACGGACTCTGTTGACAAAAGATTAACTTATAAACTCAACCATTCCAGCTGTTAAACGGAGGGAACGCTCAAAACGCAATTTTAATTAGAGACATATTTCTCCCGACGCTTAAGTTTCGGTTAAGTTTCATTGGTCGTGTTCACTGGTCGACTGGAACTGCGCGGTTTAGCCTTAGTCCATAATGGGTTGTCAATGTAAACCTACCCACTTGTCACTTTAAAAGTTTTTACAAATCGCGACACACAACACTCACAATATCCTCGGCTGTATCGGACGATTTATGTCGGCGTCGAAACCGATAAATTACTGGATTCCACGATGACTATAGCTTATAAACCCCTCTTAAAATTTTAGGGTTTCTTTATTACCAACACTTCTCAAACTATTCTAGGGAAATTGATGGAGAGCATTTTTTAGTAGTGCAGCTTAATCCAAAGGTTTGTGCTACTATCTATTAGGTGTTCTGTTATTGTCTCTAAGTTAAATCTTATACGCTAATTTAACCGTTAAACAATAATAAACAGGTTGTTCTTGATTTAATTAGTTATATCTAAACTCTACTGTGCTCCATTAAATTGCAAAACTTCTTTTGCACAAAAACAATTTAAGCAGAGCAGTAAACATATATATAATACCATCAATAGAGTGTTAGACATTTACAGAATGAATTATGCTAGTACTAAAAAAGCCGTTACAGAATGGTTGTATTTGCAGGACTACCAAAAAACAGAAGAAGTACTGAAAGTAATGACATAGATTTGTTAAAGATTGTTTTAGTAATATACTATATTATATATTATATTATATTTTTATCTATTGTATTTATATCATATATATATGATTATTTATTTTTATCTATTTTATTTGTTTATTCATACTTGATTTATGCAATGAGTTTTATAAATACTGTAGTTTTTTGATTTTATATCGTGTTATTTTTATTTTTATTATACTTGTCTAAACTGTTTTCAAATTTATTGATTATGCATGTTGATCACGAATACCTTTGTAAGCAAGAGTGGGGCTCCCTGTATCACAGACCTTCTGGGTCATAGTACAGGGATCCCCGTATTTACTGATTGATGTATCTAGGTTTTTAAGTCAATAAACGTTTTTATTATTATTATTATTATTATAACTCTCTGTATAATATAAATAAAAACACTGTGTTTAATAACAATGTGTAGTGCTCATCTTTCATCGCGTGACCTGTACTTACAGTTGCTTATTTCTTACCTAAAAGTTTGCAGAGCAGTCGGTACAAGGCCTCTCTCGGATATATTGACTTGTGGCGGCAACATGGCTCCCCGACTGTCGTAGTCTATGCCCATGACGTACGGCAACTGTATAAAAAAAAAGTTATTTAAGTATCGTTACGAGGGAAAATCACATTGATACATAAATAATTGAGAAGAAATGAATGGCCTATTGTCAGCTGGCTAAATGTGAATCCGCTTATTTATAAGCGTGGTTTCTGACCACCCGGGAAGGGAAATCATCATTATCACAGTCCTAGACCTCCATTGTTGGAGATGGGCTTTACAGAATTTTCTGGAGAATTTGGCCTACACAAGTCACGCTGGTCGTCTGACCAGTGTGAACCCGTCTGGGTTGGCTAGGCTCTTATTATTTTTTTTATGACAATTTATTAACGATTCTATAAATTGGTATGTGTGGAACAGGGATCGACGGCTTAATATGCTACAACAGATCCAGAAGCTGAATTCCCTTTCTTTACCTTTACTATTAAAATTTCCTCTACTATTGTGTACTAACAGCCTCCATGGTCTAGCGTTAAGTCCGTGAAATTAGACTAGTAGTTACCGGGTTCGATTCCTGGTCACAATTCTTTACAGCGTTCTAGACTTCCACTATTAGAGATGGACCTTCCAGAACATATATCGCTAACTTGCCATTCTGGCCAGATGGGTTGGCGAGAATCTGACGTCAATTTTGAACGACAATTAATTAACGATTTCACAAATTGGTATTAGTGGAACCGGGACCGACGGCTTTAAGTGCTCACCGAGGCACGGCAACAGTGGTGTTGTAAATCTATGACAAATGTACGTAAAAAAAGTGTATTTCTCATTAGTACATGCCGGAGGGGTTTGAACCTTTGAGTAGAATCATTCAAAATAATTAAATTAATGACGTTTCATAAATGCCTGTAATAGGTTTACGTGAATCAAGATATTTTGACTTTGACTTTGACAGCCCTTTGTAGGATTTAAGGAAAGCGTTCCTACAACCGAGCTACCACCCCGCCACACAAAAATATTTATAATATAAATATATAAAAAATATAAAAAAAATAGAAATTCAAAATATTTTATTGTTCATAAAAGTACAATTAACAAAATTGATTTACACACTGACTCCTAAACTAAGTTTAAGTTAGATCTGTTATTTAGGATCCCGACGAGCTTGCCACTCGTCATTATTGGCCTGTAGTAAAGTTTCTGAACACCCCAGAAGGGAAACGGTCGTGATGATTTGACTTTCCTTTTTTTTTACTATTGTGTTCTCAGCAATAATTTTATGTATTTGTTATAAAACATTACTTCCTATTAAACATATACATAAACTTCGAAAACCTATTAACACTGAAGTTACTTACAGTCAGACTAACTTTAAAACACAATACAAAATCCAAACAACATCCAACAGTTTCAATGTTTCCAAAGCTTTTCAGATGTGTTCTGAAAAACGACAGCGACGCCTTAATTTGGCCTTTTGTTTTAGAAAATTAAATCGCTTTGGCGCGAACTGAGAGAGATTGGAACACCCAGACGAAGCGTCGAACAATTATACAAGCTATTCAGAACGTGTTTTCCCAATATTGTATAGGTATAAAAGATAAAGTTTTAAATTACTTAGTTCTTGGAAGGGGAAGTCTAATAGTACAATGAAAACACGACATATTTAATGTAAAACGGTTTTCGTTTGAAGAACAACTCAATTTACAAGTTAGTACATTGTATTATAGTACATACTATAATATATAATATATATACCCACATACCGTAGTCACCATCCCTTCGCGTACGTATAAATTTGGCGACTCATACATAGACTGGAATTACTGCGGCATAAACATCAATGGAGAATTCATCTCACACCTCCGATTTGCGGATGACATAGTCATTATGGCCAGTTCACTTAAGGATCTTAGCGGAATGCTGAACGGCTTAAACGTAGCATCCCAGCGGGTTGGTCTCGGAATGAACTTAGACAAGACGAAAGTCATGTTCAATGATCATGTCAAGCCGAGGCCAATCTGCATAGGAAATGACACTCTCGAAGTTGTGCAAAATTACGTATACCTCGGGCAGACTATCCAATTAGGAGCAGCCAACTTCAGCAAAGAAGCCGACAGACGCATTCAGCTAGGATGGGCGGCATTCGGGAAACTCCGGCACATCCTCTCATCGTCTATACCACAATGTTTAAAGACTAAGGTCTTTAACCAGTGCGTCCTCCCGGTAATGTCGTACGGAGCAGAGACGTGGACACTAACAGTGGGTCTGGTCCATAAATTCAAGGTCGCTCAGCGAGCCATGGAGAGAGCTATGCTTGGTGTATCTCTGGTGGATAGAATTCGAAACGTTGATATTCGTCAGAGAACGAAAGTTACAGACATAGCTTTTAAAATTAGCAAGCTGAAGTGGCAATGGGCCGGACACATCTGCCGCAGAACCGACGATCGATGGGGCAAACGGGTTCTAGAGTGGAGACCACGTACGGGAAGACGCAGAGTGGGACGACCCCCCGCCAGATGGACAGATGACCTAAAGAAGGTCGCTGGTGGGGGTTGGATGAGGGTAGCGAAAGATCGCGTTAAGTGGCGAGCCTTAGGGGAGGCCTACATCCAGCAGTGGAGAGATACAGGCTGATGATGATGATGATGATGACATCTGTCGTACGATAAAGATGTTCCAGCCTCTGTGTTTCCACTTTCCTATAACGGAGTCCTTCAAGCGAAGTGTGAAAAAGCATCTAGTCAAGCCGGCATAGTGTTGGGGACTGATGGCAGATATGAGTGTCCGACATCAGTTGTTAACATTCATGGACCTTGCGTGCCACTTACCATCAGGTGGGCCCAAGGTCACATGTCGTGCTAGTATAAAAAAATAAATAAAAAAAACTGTTTTTCCGATCGGGAAAACTCGGTTCCGATTGAGGAATGCGACGGCACCCGAAGTGCCAATCAATTATGTATTTGTACTAACTATCTCAGCCGGCTTTGCCCGTGTAAACAACGATACGAAATTAATTTCGTTGCATTTTAATTTCGCTATATCTTCTAAAGTATTTATTTAATTTACATGGTTTAAAGAAAAAACATAATCTCCATAAAATGCTCAAGCCAGATAACGTATTTAAAATAATAAAGATTAATACCGTATTTGGGTATAGCTTTCCAATTACCGCTTTATAATTTCCCATTTTTTATGTATTAAAATGGATATAGTATATTATCCTTAAGAGATAGACATTTGCCATCGCAGACTTTTCTGTAGACCTATATAAAAGTAAAGTATCATCACGACCGTTTCCCTTGCGGGGTGGTCAGAAATAACGCTTATATAAATAAGCTTATTCACATTTAGCCAACTTTACTATAGGCCAATCATGACAAGTGGCGTCGATGTCTCCAGCGTACCAAACTCGAGAAATATCACAAATAAATTAAATATGAATTTATATTAAGTAATATTTTGTGTCTTGACCAGGAATCGAACCCGGTACCTCCGAGTCTAAATCCACGGACTTAACCGCTAGACCACGGAGGCAGACCTATATAAGGTACATAATTTGTACATATTATACTATACTATATATATATATTTATATCTATATATATATATATATATTCATTTCATTACAGCCCCTAGAACACAGCGTCCTAGACGTCCTCCACGGCTGGAGATGGGCCTTTCAGAACTGGAGAATTTGGCCTACACTCGCCACGCTGGCCAAACGGCTTGGCGAGGATACTATACATTATTTTGTTATATCTCAAATAGTTTAGGCATTTCGTCGAAAGCTCCCAGACGGCTTATTTATTTCCGACACCTCCAACAAATATCGTTAATGTATAGATAATCTTAACAAATTATATACTAAAATTTCATGAGAACCACTGTATTCATTGATGAAAACAGCACGAAAATTGGTGCAGTAGTCGCGAACAGACAGACGGACAGACAGACGGACAGACAGACGCGGCGGAGGACTTTGTTTTATAATATAAATTTTACCCGGACTGTCAAACAAAAAAAAAATGAGCCAATACAAGCGTGCCAACGCTTAGTCCAATTTTCTATATGTATTACTTGTAGTAAGCCTCGGCTGAGATGGCCTTCAATTTATTAAGCAAATTACTTTTATGTATAACCAATAAGAATATATATATACATTTAAGTAAATTTAATACTATCTATAACCATATCAGATACAGCCTATATCCAACAGTGAAGAGATACAAGTGTGGTAGATGATGATCAACTATGAATTGAAACTTCTTAAAATTGAATAATTGAAAAGATAGTAGTGACGACAGCTAAAAGACTTTTTGAAGTAAACAATGAGTGTTGCAGAAATGGCTCCAGAGTTCCCAATGAAACTTAAATTAAGTAAAAGATAAAAGCTGGAGCTAGGTAGGTAAGACAAAGATGTTCTAACTATGAATACAACATATGGTACAAAATTAAACACAGTTTCTCTGCGCTTTATGCACATTGATTGTTTGTTTTTTTTTGTTTGATTATGTCTTTTTCCGATGGATGATAAATGTGGTGATAGGAAAGGCAAAGGGTCTAGCCCATACAGCCAAATCTACGGTCCCATCGAAACGTATCCTAAATCAACAAACAATTATAAGTTCTCCATCTGCCTATTGTTATAATAAATATATTTAAAAAAAATACTAACCTATCCGATTGGGACAACAAACTTTAAAAGATCCGTTTACAAACATAAAAAAAAACTTGCCTCGCCAGACACCATAAAACAAAATGTAATTGCTTTTGCAAATCTATGTCATAGTGACGACAGATATTAATAATAATAAAGTAGCCAGGGTATAAAAAAACTTTTATGAAAGCTTTGAGTTATATTATTTATTTATTAGTTAAAATTGTTTTTTTATTTACTCTAATATCGTGCTAGCTTTTGTTTGTGCGTAATAAGCGTGGCAATTAATAACTGTCGGTTCTGACACTAATTTAAAGAAAAACCTTTTCCTTTTAATTGTTACATCTATATGATTTAAGATCATTGGTAGGAAGACAGTTTTAAAAGTTGCTTTTCTTCGAACAGTTGGTACATTAATCTCAATCGTGGATGTTTTCTGTCAGCTCCAAACGTCTACAGCTACGAAAATACTGTCTATTTTACTGGTCCAGTTAATTTAATAGAATTTTACAGTAAATGCTTTTGAAAATTTATTTTTGTATGAATCAAATTTGATTATTGATTTCCTTTCAGTAGTGTGTTTAATACATTATTTTCATTTATAGAAAAAATATTTACTATTTACTTTCGGCGAACATTTGAATTTGAATCTTACTATTTACTGTTGAGACAAATGAAATTTATTTGTTAGATAAAAGATATTTAATAGATATATGTTTTTTTTATTCAATAAACTATAAACACTATTAAAGCAAATTTTCTTTTCTCTTTTCTCTTCATGACAGGTCGTTGCGATCATCGCATAACTCTACCCCTGCTATTCCTACTACTACTAGTTTTATATCCGACTCCTTTGCAGTTGTTGCCGCAAATCTGTGTAACAACCTACGACAGGCGCCAAATAGAACATTGTTTAAAAAATGGTTTTCACACACTTCTTAAAAAATATATACAACTGTAAGTTTGTATATATTGTATTTATGTAAATTAAGTATTATAAGTATATTAGCGTTTAGTATATTAATATTATTTACTAATAAGAGTTTGTAATTTTTAAACGCTGCCTTATTCGCCATACAGTATTATTTTGTTTTCGGGATAATGATTTTATCTTTAAAAAAAGTCACCTTTTTTATTTCAAAAAGGGGTTCTACCAAACCTAAAAAATATTTGCTCTTTTGACAATTACACGCGGTATATATGGTACACAACATTAATACCCACATAATCATTATACATATATATATATACTAGTAAATACTATCATCATCATCATCATCATTATCATCACAGCCCCTAGAACACGGAGTCCTAGAACTCCACCGAGATGGTCTTCCCGAAATATTCCGGAGGAATTTCTCTATACGCTAGTGGTTTGTGAAGGTCTGATAACAATTTATTAACGATTTCACAAGTTGGTATTAATGAAACCGAGACTGATGACTTAACGTGCTCTCCGAAGCATGGGAATGTTGGTGTTATAAATTTATGACAAATGTACCTAAGAAAATTTATTTTATATATGTATAGCGAGGTTTTTTTTGTATGTTTGTAAATGTATCTTTTAAAGTTTGTTTTTCCATTCGGCTAGTATTTTTAAAAAATATTTATTATAAGAATAGGTAGATGGAAAACTTATAATTGTTTGTTGATTTAGGATACGTTTCGATGGGACTGTAACTACAAGAAAATCATCGTATTCTGCAACATCAGGCGCGGTGGTGGCTCGGTTGTAAAAACGCGTACCTTAAATCCTACAAAAGTCGGTTCAAACCCACCCGGCATGTACCAATAAGAAATACACTGTTCTTACGTACATTCGTCATAGATTTACAACACCACCAATCCCGTGCCTCGGATAGCACGTTAAGCCGTCAATCCCGGTTCCACTAATACCAACTTGTGGAATCGTTATTAAAATGTCATTAAAAAAAATTACATCATTTCTTTGCCAAGCCGTCTGGTCAGCGTTGCGTTAGTCCAAATTCTCCAGATATATGTTCTGGAAGACCCATCTCCAGCAGTGGAGGTCTAGGACGCTGTGTTTTAGGAGCTGTAATGTAACGTAAGAAAAGTCTATTTCTTATTAGTACATGTCGGGGTTAGAAGTGACTCGATAGCTGGTAATCCTCTTATATTTTATGTATAGCTAAAATTATATTAAACATATATTTAGACATGTTAAACTCACCGGTTTTCTATCTAAAGATTGCCACATGAACTCTAAATCGGCGATGTGAGCTGGCACTGGAACTATGAAGCTTGTGGCATAAGAATTCACCACACCATCCCGCACGTAGTACAATTCCGCATCCAAACCTAAAACAATTGGAGATTGTTGTTAAAAACACAAAATATAGCATACAGAATGAAGAAAAAAGATTTATGCTTTTAAAGATAAAAATTTAATGTACGAGTATACCCACGTGTGTTGCATAATTTAGCCTTAATAAAAAAAGAAAGACTATTTACATTTACGTATAAGACTAGATCCCTTTGCCTATCATCTTATCCATCAGGAGAATTAAAAAAAACTTTACGAGAGTCCTTCGCGCCATTTTGAGCGGAGATGTCAAGCGCAAGTTTTTGTTTTGTAAATTTATTTACTGTTAGTGAAAAGTGGTGTTGTTTCGTTTAATAATGTGCTACAATGTGAATAATTGTGGAAAACGATAAATTGGACTTTAAATATGGGGCACAAGTGGCAGTTTATTTTTTGCGGTTTTCCCGCGCTGTCAACTCCCATATTTTACCCGACGTGTTTGAGTTATATTGCCGCGAGTGACTCCAAGAAAAGCATCAAATTCTGCAGCATCTGTAATTTGATGATGACCTCATTAACTCACAAAAAAGATAGATATATTACGTCAGACTTGGCTGTATGGGCTAGACCCTTTGCCTTCCCTATCACCTCATTTATCATCCATCGGGAGAAGAGCACAACAAAAAAACTTTACACGCAATGACAATTCGACATGTATATTATGTCTGAATGTAGATTTCTAGGACCAAGTAAATTTATATTGTTTTTCATATTGTAATTACCCAATATTTGCCTGACATAAAGGTAAAACATGTGAAGCGATTTTTTTAGTATACATTATTTTGATTTGTTTTTAATATCGCCTAAAATTTCGCTGGCAATTATTGCGTTTCAAACTTTCATACTATTAATTAAATATTAGTATTGGTTAAATAGTTTTACTAATATATACTTTTATACTTGTATGGCAGTTTTTTTTTACAGGCCACACAAACAACACATTGAAACACAATTTAAAATAAATAATATTACAAATGCCTAATTCTAAAAGCAAATATCTAAGCGTCCCCTCTAATACTTTATTCCCCAAAATCGCATTATCCTAATATCTGGAGTGTTTCAAATGAGTTGCTCTGCAAGTGACAGGGAGAGCCTACGATGTCCCTGGTTCGATTCCCTGAGGCAAAGAGGGTCTGAAGCGAAGCCAAATTATCCAACTAACTCTATTTGCTTAGCTAAAAAGAAGAGTTTACAATAAAGGAAGATTTTTTAGTTTGATACTCGAATTTCGTTGTTGTAAAGTTGAAAAAGTGTTAAATTAATATTTTTACATACATACATACATATCTTCACACCAGATCCCTTGCGGGGTAGGCAGAGACAATTGGGCGCCACCTGACACGATTACGACATTCACTTCGTCGACATTCATCAACCTCTTCATACATGCCCTTTTGTTACGAAGGATTTTTGATGCGCCTTCGGCCGGTGTTTTATTTATTTGATCGTGATATGAGTCTAAATCTGCCAGGGCCTCTTTTACCCACAACTTTCGCATTATATACCTGGTTCGTCAATCTGTCTTCGCTCATTCTTTTAACATGCCCGAACCATCGTAGCATGCCTTTCCAGATTTTTGTCCCTATGCTTTCTTTTATACCTACCTTTTTTTTATTATGGCGTTACGTATGCGGCCCGATAAAGACCTCATTTCTACTGCATTAACCCTACTCTCATGCGTATCCTCTCTCTGACATATCCACGTCTCACTTCTATACATCAGTGTTGGTACCAACATGGCATTGTGTATGGCGAGCCAAGCTTTGTCTCTGACATTTCGACTGCCAATCCCAGGGCTCTGTTAAGACTATTTCCCGCGTTCACTCTTCTTTCAACTTCCCTATCACACTTCCCATCCGCTTCCCATTTTTTTTTATATATTTATTTATTCTGCAATTAGATATATTCTATAAGCCAATTACAAATTTCAACTGGTAAAATTTATGTATATATAATTTACGACCATATTTGCATCTCTCTTGCTCGCATAATCCAATATTAAAAAAAAAATAGGTCTAAGTGTACTTTTTAAAAATGTAGGTTATCAACTTTTTAGGAATAAAAATACAGTAATTTCAGACACATTTTTCAATTTCATATAAGTACTTACCTAATTTTAGCCTGGCAAAATTTACCCTTATTTTACTAAAACAAATATAATATGATTAAATTTATATTTATATCCAAAGTGACAGTAATTTTATTTCCTAGAAAGTTGATGGATTAGGTACATTTCTCAAAGTACACTCATAATAATTTATTTTAAAGCTTTATTAACTGTCTGCGCTTATGTAAAATTAAATCTTCGATTTTTGATTTTCCATACAGTAGATTATAAAACGATCATGATCGGAAAATTGCGTTATAATTTGAGGCGACAAAGCGTACACGACAATGAAACGGACTGAATATGAAGTGGCACTTTGCACAATTGATGAATCACTACCCCATATAGTACCCATGTCTATACAAATAGGGTTGCCAGCCCGGTAAATCTCAGCTTAGATTAAAAACTAAAAGAACTACTGACAAATTACATAAAACTATCATTACGATTGTATCCCTTGCGGCTATTCCTTTTAATATAGTGGATTGCTATTTAGCCAACTTTACTATATGAAGTAGCAAGCTCATCGAAACGAAGCTAGCGTACCAAACTCGAGAAATATCACAAATAAATTAAATTAATTATTGTGTCCCAAAACGGCTATGCTTGATAAAAGTGTAGGTACTACTAACGACTTACACAATAAGTGGTTTTAAATACGTTAGAAAAGATATTATTCACGTCTCATATAGCCATTCCTTTACGTAAGGTTTTGATTCTGGATTTATATTTTCATTGTATGTTTATTATTTGTACCAAGTTTCTTTGACAAAAAGTCGCATTATATTACGAAAGCACAATTACTCATACAAGACTTGGCCCCAAGGTAAACTAACAGTTTACACAGGGTGTTATTTGTATCACATACCTAGTCAAATATGGCGTTGACAGCATACTCGTATATCAAAAAAAGAATATTACTGTATATGACTAATACCCAATAGGCCCTTTTATTTATTTATAAATTCTTTATTGAACTTAAAAACTTACCAGTTGAGTACAAGGGCTAACTTAATGCCTTTCGGAATTATAGTTGACCTTTGTGAGTGTGGTAGACAATTGCGGGTACATTAGAAAAAAAAACAATTACATAAACAGACATAATAATAATTTACTTACTACTACACAAATACCAATAAAATATAAATATAATAATATATATACTTGTATATATGTATATATAAATATATACACGTAAATATATATATAAATAACTATCTTTATGTAAGAAGAAGAAAAGAGACAGAGATAGATATCAGGACGTCGGATAATTTTGTTTATTTAAGAAATGGGCAATGAGGAGATTTTCAATAATATATATTTATTGACGGCGCCCGTTTGATGACCAGAGGAATTTACCTACCTATTTTTCTTTGCCTATATAAAAATATAATTGTATAGTTTGAATTGAAACCTTATCCAATATTTTTTCCGGTCACGTCGATCGGTTTTCCGATTAGGGAACCCTATATCCAGTACAGTCAGTTGCAATAACACCTAAATGCTTTTAAGGGTTCCGCTGAGACATAAGTACAGTGCGACAAAATCTTGCAAATCACTGTATATTTCTTAAGCTAGCGACTAATCTGATCATTCCATCACAATGAACGTTAGTGAAAAACTGTTCAATAACTATTTATAAACAAACATCTCGATAAATAATGGCTTATTAAATCTCTTTTCTATTTTATATAATAATATATATGCACATAGTCTAGATATGTGTGTACATGGGCGAACTTAATGCTAAACGCATTTTCTACCAACTAACCTTTGTGTTGGTAAAAATGAGGTAAATAGTAATTTGAAATAATAATAATATAGATACAACATGAATAAATATATAAAATCTTCTATAAAAATAATAAAACAATAGTATTATTACAATACATAAATATGTAGTATATTTTATATTAACACAAATAAATAAACGTACACATTTATTATGCCAAAGCGTAAATTAGATAGAAGGAGCTTGTTTGATTACCAGTGGAATCTGGTTCAACTGGCGAGCAGCCGAAACAGTGAGAGAATCTAAATATATCCTAGAAATCGAGGTATAGACTGTTGGTTATTCTGAGAATAGCGAATAGTAGTCACACATAAAACAAAAGTGACAAAACTCTATGTGATCATGATTTATTTAAGAGAAATATTTCTGAATTTTCTTGTTTCATTTCAAACATGGTCAGCGTTTAAAAAAAGCGTTTATTAATTTTTTTTCTTACTTTGCATCTTATTATTACATATCTAATATTCAGTCTAATAATAATAATAGCAAAGCTTAGTACATTATCTGAAATTAATAATAAATCAGGAATGGCAAAGTACATTAAAATATCAATTGCAAAGTAAACACCAAGTAATGGTGTTGACTGTACCTTAGAAGCGCAGGGAATTGTAGTACCTACTAAGGGTTGCATCTTGCACCCTTATGTGCACAGTGGGACAAAGTTTGGGGGACGTTAATGCGCTACCTGTTTACAATCTTGTCATTACGTACGTTTGAACACTTAATGAAGGCGGCTTATATTTTATTCATGAGATTTTTTTCAAGTGAGCAATGTTTATTAGTCGAATAGCTTTTTTATTATTTATTATTATTAACTTAGAGGGATGTATTTAATTAGAAACTAAGATTTTGAATTTTAGCTAAATGTTAAATTCATTATTAGATACCTATATTTAAATATTATTTTAATATAATTAAAATAATATACGTAAATTATTATGGACTAAGAGAGGTATGTCGTGATCGTGACAAGTGGCGCTCAATTGTTTTTGCCTACACCGCAAGGGATTTGACGAGAAGATATGTACCTATGTTAATTTTAAAATAGCCAATTTGTATGGATAAGCCAAAAAATGTTTTATTAATAGAATAACATATTAGTCTCCGTATACATTAGGAAAAGCAGAAATGGCGAGACTGCTAAATATAATGGAGCGAATAAGTAACGATGTGGGACTTCAGATCAACAAACATAAGACGAAAATCATATTGGCATCAAGAACCTGGAGCTCACTGGGGCGCTTAAACTAGAACACGTTACTGAGTTTACATACCTGGGCTCCACTATCTCAGACACCGGTTCGTGTAAAACGGAAGTACGCCGAAAGATAGGCATGGCCAAAAACCCTATGAGTCAGATAAAAGGAATATGGAAAGATCGTATTATCCCTATTGGTACCAAAACAAGACTTTTACGCTTCGTATTTTTCATATTCCTTTATGGTGCTGAAACCTGGACCCTCAAAGAAGCTGCGCCGACGCCTTTGAGATGTGGTGCTGGAGGCGTATGTTGCGCATTTCGTGGACAGCGGTGAGAACCTATGTATTAATACTCAAGAAGCTCAAAGTCACTACCAAGCTCAAAGTCACTATCTGCCTACAGCGAGTCCAAAAATAAAAGCTAGGATTAATTGAAGGCAAGACCAAGAGACCTCGTCGCTGAAGCCCGATACAATGGTCTGACCAGATCCGCACCATAGTCAACACCCCAGTCCACAACGCGCTGCATGCTGCCGTGTGCAGACTCGACTACCGTACGAGACAAAATGATCCGTGGAGAGGGTCACGAGCATCAGCATTGAGGAAAACGACGCAAGGAAAGGATAAATAATAAAAGGACAAATATATTATTAATAAATAAATATACTGAATCTGACTGTACATTAATTTAGTTAATAGTAGTTCATTCGGGTGTTGGGTGAAATAAGCAGAACCTATCTGTTGAAAACCGGAACATAATCCTTTCCTTTGAATGGATAACAACAATTTAAGCCGGGTTTAACATCCTATACTGATAAATGAAAATCATGCTCAATAATTTAGTATAACATTTAATATTATGTAGGTACCAAATAGATCAAATGGACGCATTTTCAGAAATTATATTATAAATTATAATCCGGTCCATAGGATGATATATCTTATATCAAAAACAATCCATATAAAAATACCGTTTTTGTCATATTTTAAATGTTGGACTAATCTAAATTAATGGCCTATAACTTAATGTGAATTGGATCATTTTTGCGTTCTAAATAGTAACGTCTTTAATATATAAATAGATTGCTTGTTATTTCTTACAAAATGTTCGTTGTTTAATTTTTTACACCATATACAAGAAGTATATGGTGTAAAAAAATTATCTTATCAAAGAAGAGTATAAAACGCACTTCCCTAGCAAGAAGGTCGGCATAATGTCAGTGAAACAACTTAATTAATTTTGAAAGTGCACTTCGAACACAGCTATAACCGGCAAGGCATTTAAGTTTATTTTATACAGCCCCTAGAACACAGCTATAACCGGCAAGGCATTTAAGTTTATTTTATACAGCCCCTAGAACACAGCTATAACCGGCAAGGCATTTAAGTTTATTTTATACAGCCCCTAGAACACAGCTATAACCGGCAAGGCATTTAAGTTTATTTTATACAGCCCCTAGAACACAGCTATAACCGGCAAGGCATTTAAGTTTATTTTATACAGCCCCTAGAACACAGCTATAACCGGCAAGGCATTTAAGTTTATTTTATACAGCCCCTAGAACACAGCTATAACCGGCAATGCATTTAAGTTTATTTTATACAGCCCCTAGAACACAGCTATAACCGGCAAGGCATTTAAGTTTATTTTATACAGCCCCTAGAACACAGCTATAACCGGCAATGCATTTAAGTTTATTTTATACAGCCCCTAGAACACAGCTATAACCGGCAATGCATTTAAGTTTATTTTATACAGCCCCTAGAACACAGCTATAACCGGCAATGCATTTAAGTTTATTTTATACAGCCCCTAGAACACAGCTATAAACGGCAATGTATTTAAGTTTATTTTATACAGCCCCTAGAACACAGCTATAAACGGCAATGTATTTAAGTTTATTTTATACAGCCCCTAGAACACAGCTATAAACGGCAATGTATTTAAGTTTATTTTATACAGCCCCTAGAACACAGCTATAAACGGCAATGTATTTAAGTTTATTTTATACAGCCCCTAGAACACAGCTATAAACGGCAATGTATTTAAGTTTATTTTATACAGCCCCTAGAACACAGCTATAAACGGCAATGTATTTAAGTTTATTTTATACAGCCCCTAGAACACAGCTATAAACGGCAATGTATTTAAGTTTATTTTATACAGCCCCTAGAACACAGCTATAAACGGCAATGTATTTAAGTTTATTTTATACAGCCCCTAGAACACAGCTATAAACGGCAATGTATTTAAGTTTATTTTATACAGCCCCTAGAACACAGCTATAAACGGCAATGTATTTAAGTTTATTTTATACAGCCCCTAGAACACAGCTATAACCGGCAATGCATTTAAGTTTATTTTATACAGCCCCTAGAACACAGCTATAACCGGCAAGGCATTTAAGTTTATTTTATACAGCCCCTAGAACACAGCTATAACCGGCAATGCATTTAAGTTTATTTTATACAGCCCCTAGAACACAGCTATAAACGGCAATGTATTTAAGTTTATTTTATACAGCCCCTAGAACACAGCTATAAACGGCAATGTATTTAAGTTTATTTTATACAGCCCCTAGAACACAGCTATAACCGGCAATGTATTTAAGTTTATTTTATACAGCCCCTAGAACACAGCTATAAACGGCAATGTATTTAAGTTTATTTTATACAGCCCCTAGAACACAGCTATAAACGGCAATGTATTTAAGTTTATTTTATACAGCCCCTAGAACACAGCTATAACCGGCAATGCATTTAAGTTTATTTTATACAGCCCCTAGAACACAGCTATAACCGGCAAGGCATTTAAGTTTATTTTATACAGCCCCTAGAACACAGCTATAACCGGCAATGCATTTAAGTTTATTTTATACAGCCCCTAGAACACAGCTATAACCGGCAATGCATTTAAGTTTATTTTATACAGCCCCTAGAACACAGCTATAAACGGCAATGTATTTAAGTTTATTTTATACAGCCCCTAGAACACAGCTATAAACGGCAATGTATTTAAGTTTATTTTATACAGCCCCTAGAACACAGCTATAAACGGCAATGTATTTAAGTTTATTTTATACAGCCCCTAGAACACAGCTATAAACGGCAATGTATTTAAGTTTATTTTATACAGCCCCTAGAACACAGCTATAAACGGCAATGTATTTAAGTTTATTTTATACAGCCCCTAGAACACAGCTATAAACGGCAATGTATTTAAGTTTATTTTATACAGCCCCTAGAACACAGCTATAAACGGCAATGTATTTAAGTTTATTTTATACAGCCCCTAGAACACAGCTATAAACGGCAATGTATTTAAGTTTATTTTATACAGCCCCTAGAACACAGCTATAAACGGCAATGTATTTAAGTTTATTTTATACAGCCCCTAGAACACAGCTATAAACGGCAATGTATTTAAGTTTATTTTATACAGCCCCTAGAACACAGCTATAAACGGCAATGTATTTAAGTTTATTGTATACAGCCCCTAGAACACAGCTATAAACGGCAATGTATTTAAGTTTATTTTATACAGCCCCTAGAACACAGCTATAAACGGCAATGTATTTAAGTTTATTTTATACAGCCCCTAGAACACAGCTATAAACGGCAATGTATTTAAGTTTATTTTATACAGCCCCTAGAACACAGCTATAAACGGCAATGTATTTAAGTTTATTTTATACAGCCCCTAGAACACAGCTATAAACGGCAATGTATTTAAGTTTATTTTATACAGCCCCTAGAACACAGCTATAACCGGCAATGCATTTAAGTTTATTTTATACAGCCCCTAGAACACAGCTATAACCGGCAAGGCATTTAAGTTTATTTTATACAGCCCCTAGAACACAGCTATAACCGGCAATGCATTTAAGTTTATTTTATACAGCCCCTAGAACACAGCTATAACCGGCAATGCATTTAAGTTTATTTTATACAGCCCCTAGAACACAGCTATAACCGGCAATGTATTTAAGTTTATTTTATACAGCCCCTAGAACACAGCTATAAACGGCAATGTATTTAAGTTTATTTTATACAGCCCCTAGAACACAGCTATAAACGGCAATGTATTTAAGTTTATTTTATACAGCCCCTAGAACACAGCTATAAACGGCAATGTATTTAAGTTTATTTTATACAGCCCCTAGAACACAGCTATAAACGGCAATGTATTTAAGTTTATTTTATACAGCCCCTAGAACACAGCTATAAACGGCAATGCATTTAAGTTTATTTTATACAGCCCCTAGAACACAGCTATAAACGGCAATGTATTTAAGTTTATTTTATACAGCCCCTAGAACACAGCTATAAACGGCAATGTATTTAAGTTTATTTTATACAGCCCCTAGAACACAGCTATAAACGGCAATGTATTTAAGTTTATTTTATACAGCCCCTAGAACACAGCTATAAACGGCAATGTATTTAAGTTTATTTTATACAGCCCCTAGAACACAGCTATAAACGGCAATGTATTTAAGTTTATTTTATACAGCCCCTAGAACACAGCTATAAACGGCAATGTATTTAAGTTTATTTTATACAGCCCCTAGAACACAGCTATAAACGGCAATGTATTTAAGTTTATTTTATACAGCCCCTAGAACACAGCTATAAACGGCAATGTATTTAAGTTTATTTTATACAGCCCCTAGAACACAGCTATAAACGGCAATGTATTTAAGTTTATTTTATACAGCCCCTAGAACACAGCTATAAACGGCAATGTATTTAAGTTTATTTTATACAGCCCCTAGAACACAGCTATAACCGGCAATGCATTTAAGTTTATTTTATACAGCCCCTAGAACACAGCTATAACCGGCAATGTATTTAAGTTTATTTTATACAGCCCCTAGAACACAGCTATAACCGGCAATGCATTTAAGTTTATTTTATACAGCCCCTAGAACACAGCTATAACCGGCAATGCATTTAAGTTTATTTTATACAGCCCCTAGAACACAGCTATAAACGGCAATGTATTTAAGTTTATTTTATACAGCCCCTAGAACACAGCTATAACCGGCAATGTATTTAAGTTTATTTTATACAGCCCCTAGAACACAGCTATAACCGGCAATGCATTGACCGCCTCCGTGGTCTAGTGGTAACAAACGTTGCCGTGAACTCGGGAGGTCGTGGGTTCGATTCCCACCGGGGGCAAGTTGTACATTGTATAATTTGTCTCGGTCTGGGTGTTTATATGTATAATATCTATATATTTACAAAAAAAAAGTATAATATGTAGTTTATCAACCATCTAGTTTCCGTAACACAAGCCTTGTAGCTTACCACGGAAACTAGTGGCGCTGTGTGACCTGTCTGGAAATATTTATTATTATTATTTAAGTTTATTTTATACAGCCCCTAGAACACAGCTATAAACGGCAATGTATTTAAGTTTATTTTATACAGCCCCTAGAACACAGCTATAAACGGCAATGTATTTAAGTTTATTTTATACAGCCCCTAGAACACAGCTATAAACGGCAATGTATTTAAGTTTATTTTATACAGCCCCTAGAACACAGCTATAAACGGCAATGTATTTAAGTTTATTTTATACAGCCCCTAGAACACAGCTATAAACGGCAATGTATTTAAGTTTATTTTATACAGCCCCTAGAACACAGCTATAAACGGCAATGTATTTAAGTTTATTTTATACAGCCCCTAGAACACAGCTATAAACGGCAATGTATTTAAGTTTATTTTATACAGCCCCTAGAACACAGCTATAAACGGCAATGTATTTAAGTTTATTTTATACAGCCCCTAGAACACAGCTATAAACGGCAATGTATTTAAGTTTATTTTATACAGCCCCTAGAACACAGCTATAACCGGCAATGCATTTAAGTTTATTTTATACAGCCCCTAGAACACAGCTATAACCGGCAATGTATTTAAGTTTATTTTATACAGCCCCTAGAACACAGCTATAACCGGCAATGCATTTAAGTTTATTTTATACAGCCCCTAGAACACAGCTATAAACGGCAATGTATTTAAGTTTATTTTATACAGCCCCTAGAACACAGCTATAACCGGCAATGTATTTAAGTTTATTTTATACAGCCCCTAGAACACAGCTATAACCGGCAATGCATTGACCGCCTCCGTGGTCTAGTGGTAACAAACGTTGCCGTGAACTCGGGAGGTCGTGGGTTCGATTCCCACCGGGGGCAAGTTGTACATTGTATAATTTGTCTCGGTCTGGGTGTTTATATGTATAATATCTATATATTTACAAAAAAAAAGTATAATATGTAGTTTATCAACCATCTAGTTTCCGTAACACAAGCCTTGTAGCTTACCACGGAAACTAGTGGCGCTGTGTGACCTGTCTGGAAATATTTATTATTATTATTTAAGTTTATTTTATACAGCCCCTACCTCCTCGACTGTTGGAGATTGGCCTTCCAGACCATATATCTGGAGAAAATGACCCTACACTCGCCACGTTGGCCAAACGGGATGGCGAGGATCTCATCTTAGTAAAAAAGTAAAGTATCATCACGACTGCTTCCCTTGCGGGGTGGTCAGAAATTACGCTTACGAAGCGGATTCATATTTAGCCAACTTTACTATAGGCCAATCATGACAAGTGGCAAGCTCGTCGATGTCTCCAGTGTACGAAACTCGAGAAATAAATATATCACAAATAAATAAATACATAATACATAAAATAAATAAATAATAATAATAATAAAATTCTTTATTGCACACAAAATATACAAAATAAAAATATGTAGATATGAAGGTATTCTCTACCAGCTAACCTTTGGGAGAGTGATAGATTTATATGATGGGTGTATGAGATTTTTAAGTAAATGTAAATATACTAGAATTAAATAATTAAGTACGTAAAAATATAAATACTTTATTTAATACATATTACATAAATTCGACCTACACAAATACTTATATACCTAAATACAATCTATATAATACTTATACAAATAATACTTATATAAATAAATATAATAAATACTAATATGTCAAGATGTCGAGATTAGGGTTCATTTTGTTTTTTAAGGAAGTGTGAAAATAATAGTTTTTTAAATATATTTAAAGACGGAGCCTGTCTGATAAATAGAGGTAGTCTGTTCCATTGACGAGCTGCAGACACGGTAAGAGAATCTGAATATCTGCTGGAAGAATGAAGAGGTATAGAAAGTTGGTTGTTGTGCGAAGAACGAAGAGAACGGGAGTGAGGGTCGCACAGATATTCAAAACGATCGCTCAAGTAAGTGGGTGTTTTAGGGTTATTGAGTATGCCGTAGATGAAAATAAGAATATGCAGAGATCTACGAAAACGGATATTAAGCCACTTTAATTGAATGCGAAATTGAGAGACATGATCATACTTACGCAGGCCAAATTAAATATTATTTAAATGTATTTATTTATATTAATAAGTATTTTTGTGTCCCGACCAGGAATCGAACCCGGTACCTCTGAGTTTAAATCAACGGACTTAACCGCTAGACCACGGAGGCAGTTTTATTATATATTTATAAATATATGTTATAAAAGTCTAGAAAAAAAAATCCCTTCACTTCATGAGTTAATTTCAATTATTACAATATTTTTTTTTTAGTTTTTTAAAAAATATTAGTTCTTTATTCCAGCCATTCGAACACAACCAAAGTCTGTATTTTGCATCTATTTCAAAAAACAAACCAATTCAGTTGTGAAAATTTTCCGACAGAATGTTTTCCTTTGAAACCATGCCCTCGTTTCATGATGACTCTGCATAATTATTTAAAACAAGCTACGAACTACACTAATGACAATTATATGAAACCTCCGGGCTATACAGGCGTCTGTCTCGTTATTATAGGGAGATAGGTCGGTACACAATGATAAAGCAACTACATACATACTTGTAGGTATATATAGGATGTATTTATGTTGTTATAATTACTGTTACTCTCTTCGCTACGTCAAGATAGTAGATTTAGATGCGGAGGTCCAGGTTCCTCCTGACATAGTTATAATGGCTAGCTCGCTGGAAGATCTTAGTGGAATGCTAAACGGCCTAAACGTGGCATCCCAGCGAGTTGGTCTCGGAATGAACTTGGACAAGACAAAAGTCATGTTCAACGATCATGCCATTCCAAAACAAATTTGCGTGGGCAACGCCTCTTTTGAAGTTGTGAAAAAATACGTCTACCTTGGCCAGACTACCCAACTAGGCCTAGCCAACTTCAGCAAGGAAGCTGACAGACACATTCAACTAGGATGGGCTGCATTCGGGAAGTTACGCCACATCCTGTTATCAAACATACTACAGTGTTTGAAAACGAAAGTTTTCAACCAATGCGTTCTTCCAGTATTGTCGTACGGAGCAGAAACGTGGACACTGACAGTGGGTCTGGTCCACAAGTTTAAGGTCGCTCAGCGAGCTATGAAGAGAGCTATGCTCCGTATTTCTCTGATGGATAGAGTCCGAAACGTTGACATCCGTCAGAAATCCAAAGTTACCGACATAGCCTTCAAAATTAGCAAGCTGAAGTGGCAATGGGCCGGACACGTCTGTCGCAGAACCGATGACCAATGGAGTAGACGAGTTCTAGAGTGGAGACCACGTACAGGAAAACGCAGAGTGGGAAGACCCCCCGCCAGATGGACGGATGACCTGAAAAAGGTCGCTGGTGGGGGCTGGATGAGGGTGGAAAAAGATCGTGTGAAATGGCGAGCCTTGGGGGAGGCCTACATCCAGCAGTGGAGAGACATAGGCTGATGATGATGATGATGAGATAATAAAAAAGTTATAACGTAATAAAGTTAGTTGTCAGAGCCTAACAGGCATTAAACTTGCCTATGTACCTAAAATTTAGTTTTGTTGCAAAAAAAATTAAAAAAAAAGTGAAATAAAATCCCAGCAGTGGATCCCGACTTAAAAGTTGCTATGAAATAAAATAATTTCAGAAGAAGAAGTATCATCACGACCGTTTCCATTTCGGGGTGGTCAGAAACCACGCTTATAAATAAGCGGATTCACATTTATTAAGCGGTTATTAAAATTTTTTCCTTGTTGTTTTTTTCGCTTTAGTTTTTATTTATTTCTTTAACGTAACGAAGTTAGTTGTCAGAGCCTAACAGGCATTAAACTTGCCTATGTACCTAAAATTTAGTTTTGTTGCAAAAAAAATTAAAAAAAAAGTGAAATAAAATCCCAGCAGTGGATCCCGACTTAAAAGTTGCTATGAAATAAAATAATTTCAGAAGAAGAAGTATCATCACGACCGTTTCCATTTCGGGGTGGTCAGAAACCACGCTTATAAATAAGCGGATTCACATTTATTAAGCGGTTATTAAAATTTTTTCCTTGTTGTTTTTTTCGCTTTAGTTTTTATTTATTTCTTTTGAGTTTTTAATTCAAGATATTTTCTTAGATAGGCAGGTTTTTTAATTTGTAAATTAACTTTTTTATTTAAATCTTTTTAGTTATCAATGTATGTTATAATATAATATATTTAATCATTCTGACCACCTCGAAAGGAATACATACCGTACGTATAAAGGAATACGTACATACAATTTTATAGATAGTATATATTATATTATGTCAAATTATTATAAAATATTATTCTAATTAGTAAAGTTTAAAGTTTTGAATTTCATATTTAATTATTATATATTATTAATATATATTAATTTAAAAAAGTGCAAGTAGAACCCAAAAAATATACATATTATTTTTCGTATCAACGAATTAGGACCGCCTAATTCGCGGCAGTGGGCAATGAATTTATGAAATTTATTGCCAGCGATAAGCTAACTTTGAAGGGCAAATCGTAAATTTCAACTTTAGTATTTTTGCTCGACCTAGGTCTACATTTTTACAAAGTTATGGCGTTTTACATTAATATTTTGCTACAACATAAACATTTTAATAATTTAAAAACTATATAATAATAATAATATTATTATCAAAGTATCATCACGACCGTTTCCCTTTCGGGGTGGTGAGAAACCACGCTTATAAATAAGCGGATTCACATTAAGCCAACTTTACTATAGGCCAATCATCACAAGTGGCAAGCTCGTCGATGTCTCCAGCGTACCAAACTCGAGAAATATCACAAATAAATTAAATATTATTTAAATGTATTAATTTAAGTACATGAATACCTAAATATTTTTGTTTCCCGACCAGGAATAACCGCTAGACCACGAAGGGAGTTTATATAATTTTTAAATATTATTTATAATAATAATACACATGTAGCTTGCCCCCACCTGATGGTCAAAGACGCGCAAGGTCCATGAATGTTAGCAACTGGAATCAGACACTCATGACTGACTTCAGTCAGTCACTAACACTATGCCGGCTTGATTGCCCATGACTGCTATTCAAGCCTGATCCCGATACATTTTACTGGGTTTATCGGCACGAACAGTAGATGCTTTCCCGTCCGGAAGACTGGGAAAATTATCACCTTCAGTCCGCTACCACCTATTATATCCCAACGGTAAAACAATGTTATTATGTTCGCTGATTGTAAATTACAATAAAGTTCTTAAATAAATAGATAAATAGGTAATATATAAATCATGTAGGTATTCAAATAAAAGTGAACTCACGTTCATTGCGTGTTCACAAACAGACAATAAATAAGCTTTTATCGCCATCTTAATGAATAGGCGAGACTTACTCTGAATACACAAAGCTCAAAGTAATAAAAAGCGTGTTTTACCATTCTGCAGTCTCCAAAATTTAAGCAAGTCTAACTGCCGCATTATAAAATTTGGCTGAAATTTTATAAAATTATAGAATTACATATTTAATAATTTAAACATACTGCCGCTATGGCCTAGCGGTTAAGTCCGTGGTACCGGGTTCGATTCCTGGTCGGGACACAATAATATTTATTAATTTATTTGTGATATTTCTCGAGTGTGCGGATTCACATTTAGCCAACTTTACAATAGGCCCATCATGATAAACTCGAGAAATATCACAAATAAATTAAATTATTTATTGTGTCCCGACCAGGAATGGAAACGTTACTTCCGGGTCTATATATCCACTGACTTAACCGTTAGACCACGGAATAAGATCATTATACTCGTAAATATGGTGAGAAATATAGAAATCGAACTACCTTTAATAATTAGTAAATATCCTAAAATATGAGCAAATTCTATTCACGAAGACTGGTCATTTTATGCTTGTAATCCATTACCAACTAACAAGGTTTGAAAGCTCGGCTGTCCAACTTAATAACCCAGTACCTAAACAACATTCCACCTATTTACTGAGTTAGTTACTTCATTATCATTTGCCTGTACCTTTCGAATGCTGGATATTAGCCTAATTCGAAGTGACATTATATAAAAGGCAATACCGTTTAAATAGTAATTAAAAGAAATGTAAATAATTTTGTTTACAGTTGATTTATTATTCAAAGAATAAACGCCAACGGTAGGTATGAAAGAAAGTATGTAGGGACAAAAATAAGGGAAGGCATGCTCCGATGATTCGGGCATGGTGAAATCAGATATATAATACGAAAATTGTGAGTCAAAGAGACCCTGGTAGACAAAGACTCGCATATTACGATTAAATAAATAAAACAATAGCTGAAGGTGCATTAAATAGCAATCGGAAGAGGTTGATGAATGTCGTAGAAGCGAAAGAGGTATGCCGTGACCGTCACAAGTGGGGCTTAATTATCTCTGCCTTCCCCGCAAGGGATTTGGCGTGAAGATATGTATGTATCTATGTCGAAGAGAAGGGATAAATACATTTACAAATAAGAACGAGAATAAAGCAATAGAGCAATTCAAATTATACCCGCTACCAGAATCGTTCTCACTGTAAACGATAATTGCATCCTTTGTACATATAAAATTTGGTATAATATCACCTAAGTTAGGTATGTAAGAACACAACTGCAATGTATATATTTTCAAACAGTATTTGTTATATTTTTATGCATGTACACATCATTCATTCATCAGCCCCCAGGACACAGCTTCCTAGACCTCCACTGTTGTTGATTAGCCTTCTAGAACATATATCTGGAGAACTTAGCCTACACTTGCCACGCTGGCCATATGGGTTGGCAAGGATCTGATGTCAAATTTTAATGATAATTAATTAACGATTCCACAAGTTGGTATTAGTGATTCGGTGGTGTTGTAAAATTATGACAAATGTACGTAAGAAAAGTGTATTTCTCATTGGTACGCTTAAATGCCGGGGGGAGGTTTAAACCGACCTTTGTAGATTTTAATGAAAGCGTTCATACAACCGAGCCAGTTATCTATACTTGTATGAGTAATAGAAGTAATAGTGTTGTAGATTCAAGGTATTTACATTCCACAGCCAAACTGGCTAGCTATCAGGTGTTGCTGGAATGGGACATTATGTGGCAGTAAAATATGGCCGGCATACAACACGGGCAAGCACTCGTAATGTTCACTTTAATGAACCATTACATCACTAATTACGAAGTGATATGACTCTAACAGCAGCTGTATTTACGTGTTATTTGGCAACTAGTAAAACAGTCATTTAGATAGAAAAATGTTATGGTGATTAGTACTGTAAATTGGTTACGTTTGAAAGCCACTACTCATTCATTGCTGAACCATAAACTTTGAAAAAAGTGAATCACCAACTATAAGACGAGATTAGTAACATATTTTGTTTTTTTGTTATGTAATATAATATAATATAATATAATATAATATAATATAATATAATATAATATAATATAATATAATATATAATAAATATAATGTATTATATTTTTTTTGACCCAATGCAATGATGTTTATCAAAAAAATAAATGATACGTAGTATCAGTTTTATTTATTTATATTGAAGTAATATACAAACAGTATAAAAGATGTATAATATAAATTAAAACTACTTTAAAGTTAAAATAAATATATACTAAACCTAATAAAAAATAAACTATAATAAAAAAATGTCCTCTAGAGACGACGCTTCAGTGATAGTCCCAAGAAGACTGGCAACATTTCCCTTCTGTAGCATTTAAAATACAACATAGCTTTCCTAAACAGCCTCGTTTAAGACCGTAGTTTAAGACGCGGGTTTCCGACCCGGTGTTCGATTCTTGACAGGGAACAATATATTTTAAAAAAAATTGATATATTTCTTAAGTGTGGGTAGGCTAGTGTCATCGACGAGATTGGCACTTATCATGATTAGCCTATAGTTGGCTAAATGTGAATCCGCTTCTTTAAAAGAATAGAATCCCCGCTAGGTATACGGTCGTGATAATACTGCTTAATATCTTCACTAGTTTTATAATGTAAGTCTTGCTTCAAGCGGTGTTATTTATATAAATATCACCATGGCAAGCATACAATTTTAGTTCTCCTTGAAAGTAAAAATTGGCATTTGACATCACAGCAAATGGCCCATACTTTCAACGAGAACAACAAATAGGTGGCTGATGGTGGTAATTTTCACAGTCTGCTGGGGCGGGGAATCCACTGTTTGTTTCGATAAACCCAGTAAAGTGTATCCACACGTTTCGGGATCAGGCTCGAATTGCCGGCATAGTGTCAGTCATGATTCGACGCCATCTACCATCGCAGTGTCATATGTCGTGCTATTATTTATATACTTACATTAAAGGAAAAAAGCAATTTGATATCTATTCAGTCAGAAATATTGTTTTTAACGGCACAGACAGACAGTGGGGTCGTCCAGGCCCGGATGTCTAATGGGCCTGGTTTGGGGATGGAGACATTCCCCCGTTCTCCCTGGCAGGATCTCAGCGAGTAATCACCCGCTGGTAATTCATGCACCTTTAGTGCTGGGCACCGTTACTGGTATAACAGCGCCCGTATGGCTCACGAGCCCAGGGGATCTGGGTTCGGCTACTTCACTTCTTCTCCAGGAGCACTCCCGTTGGGGGACCGAGCGCAAGACGGAGCGATATTCTGGAGAAGCTTGAAGTGTCCGTTGTCGACCCGATAAAACAAACGTCTAGTCAGGTTGACGACAAACTCTTCAATAGTAGGCATCTCCAGATCTCGAGCTATGACGGAACTACGCACGAACCATGGCGCTCGGGAGACCACTCAGAACCCATTTTAGTGTTTTTTTTTTCAATGTAGAATTTAAAAACATATCTAAGATAGATAGATAAATATCTAAGATAAGAAGAATCAGGCTGAGACAAGACAATCGACCTCGTTAAAATTTATGTTTTTAATTATCGTTTTTCTTCTTCAAAATTTTTCCCTTTGATAAATTTCAGCTCGTTACGGTGTTAATTGAGTCACAGGGAAGCACTGGTCGGTAGGTTTCTTTGCAATTTTATTTTATTCTTGAAATGTAAAGTTTTATCCTCTTTAAATATAGTGTAAACTCTATATAACGACACTGAAGGGACTGTGCATTTTATGGCGTTATAGAGAGTTGTCGTTGAATGGAGAGAAGAAAAAACAGAATTGGAAGACAAGCTAAACCAACCAAAGCCAATTGATTTCGACGCTTTAGGGAGTTTGTCGTTAAATCGAGTTACGTTACATGGAGTATACATATGTACTTAAATATCTTTATAGGGTCCCATATGAACTAGGTGTATCCTATAGACATAGGCCAGACATCTTGGTGAATTCCCGTCTTTTTTTAAAATTATTTATTTAAGGACGCTTATAACAACATTGTTATAAGCAACCGCCTAATAACACATTGATATAATTAATATACATACATATCTTCACGCCAAATCCCTTGCGGGGTAGGCAGAGACAATTGAGCGCCACTTGACACGATCACGACATACCTCTTTCGCTTCTTCGACATTCATCAACCTCTTCATACATGCCCGTTTATTTAATATACATGGGTTTAAATCTTCTTAAACATATTAATCGCAATTAATAATTGATTTTTATGAACACAAGTTCATAATGATCATCATTTAGGCACATTTTTTGTGTTGAGGGTAAATTGAAGCAAGCTCTGTCATTATCATAGGCGTTGCAAACTATTAGTAGGTGACTAACACCTCAAAAGTTATTTTTATTTTTGTATTTTTGTGCGAGTGAGAAGGGGCCTGGCTGTAATAGTATTATATATATGTAATAGGCTGTTCGGGCGCCACTAAATGTTTTTTTCCCTCCTTTAAGAATACAGATTTAAAAAATAATATATATTTATAGAAAGACAGAGTAATGCAATCAAAATAAAAATGTAAATAAAATTAAAATGCAACTAAAATTAAAATTGGAACACTAGGTAAACTTACACCGGTTCCACTACCAGGAGTTGGTTTAAAAGTGAGGTTTCAAAAAAAAATGGTTAAAAGTTAGGTTTAACAAAGTTAGGTTTAGATGTTTTAAATTAAAAAAAAACCTAATCCCAGGCAGTGGATTTTATTTTACAAAGTCCAATGGAAGGGGTCCCTTGGACGTCTGGGTTGGAATATGTTAAAGTTAAATGCAATTACGACAGGCAGTAAGGATGTAAGGTCTCTGGTATATATTTGTTTTTGTGGTGCCAGTTCCCGTGCCTCGGAGAGCACGTTTCGGTTCCACCAAATACCAACTTGTGCGGAATATTTAATAAACTGTCATTAAAAATTGACATCAGATTCTCGCCAAGCCGTCTGGCCAGCGTGGCCAAATTCTCCAGATATACTCTTCAGAAAGGCCCATCTCCAAAAGTAGAGGTCTAGGACGCTGTGTTCTAGGGGCTGTAATGATGATGATAAATACTTGTAGCCTTCATCCATAATAACATGTAAAATTAAAGTTAAGAAATACTTGCAAGAACTGAGTTATGCTGAAACAGAAAATTTATTCATATGTATTGAATAGATAAAATAATGTAAAGAAACCATAATGATAATAAACTGAAACATACTTATGTAGGTATCTAAAAATAAAATATGTAAACTTAAATACTGATTAGTAAATTCATACACAACTAACTGCATTTTCCCTAACATTATATATTGTACAAACACAATATGTATGTATTATTATTATTATTTTTAAGCACTTATAGTATTTATATTAATTTATTAAATAATTAGTATTATTTATTTATTATATTACCCACCTGTTATTTTAATTAAAATACCTTTATTTATTGTTAATATTTTTATTGATTGTATCTTTTTTGTATAACTAATGAAAGTAACTGGGATCCTAAATGACAGGTCTAACTTAGTTAGACTTAGTTTAGGAGTCAGTGTGTAAATCAATTTGTTAATTGTACTTTTATGAACTATTTTGTATTTTTGTGGTTAATATAAACTTATTTATGTATTTATTTAAAGACAAAGAACAGAGACATACAGCCAGTATAAGAATAATTAAGAAACAATGCAATTAGAGTTATATTTGGTACACAAAGTACAAAAGGCGGACTTAATGCCTGTAGACATTTTCTGACAGCCAAACCTTTGGGACTAATTATAACAACTGTAGGTGCAATGAAAGTAAAAGTGACACATCAATTAGATATAAATACTTAGATAAATAACTTACTTATTTATAATCTACTTATAAATATACTAAATATTAATTTGTTTAAATTCTTTAATGCACTTAAAAATAGTACAGAGGCGAGCTATAATGCTAGTAGGCATTCTTTACCAGCTAATCTTGCAGATCGAGTAAGGTGATAGGCAGGATGAAAAAAATAAGTAATTTTAATGATACAGTTAACAAGTTACTTAACAAATTTTAATATACTATACATTATACTTACACAGATAAACTATACATACAAGTACAACATATACATTATAAGTTAAATAAATACACAGTTACTTATTAATACACACACAATAATAAACATACATAAGAGTATATACAACTTACAAATTTTGTTTGGAGCTATTTAGAAAATGTGAGTAGACCAGTTTTTTTAAATGATGACCTGGTAGATGCCTGCCTTATGTTACTAGGTAGATTATTATACCCGCCACCAAAATATTTCCTACTGCGAACAATAGTGCACCGTTTGCATTTATAAATACGTTAGTACTATTATACCTTGGCCAGGTATATAAGATAATACAACTGCAATGTTCGAATTTATAGAACTATCAAAGAACTCCGACGACGCCCACACGACGAGCTAAACCGACAATAACATCTCTCATCACACCTCTTTCGTCTCTAAATCGTTTGCTGTCGTCGCCGCAAATCTATGGAATGAATTACCTCAGGATATTAGACAAGCTTCTAGTCGTGCTATATTCAAGAATGGGGTGTACAAATATTATCTTTAACTTAAACTATTTTTTTTACTTCTATTGTATTGCCACTCTCTTCATTCACACTTTCACAACGAGCGACGACGCGATGTCTACTTTTGTCCCGCTTCTTTCATCACATGAGTAGTTTTATTTTGTATGTATTATTGTATATATTATATATACATATTGTTACAAAAGTAGAATGTCAAGAAGAGGTAGGCGTGACATGAGTCAAATATAGACAGACGATAAATAATAACAAAGGGAAAAGGTTTGGAAAAGTGGATCAAGTTATTATTTCGTTTCACTGGTGTCAGAAGTGGGATTATAATGGACAGAGGAACGAGATCGCAAACCGCGGCTGCCGCCGCCTTGCTATCCAGACCACAAGAAGAGTCCACGGTGTTTGCTTAGAGCATCGTTGTAAAGGCGGGAAAATACAGACTCCTCATTGGTCGAAGATTTCTGTACAGACTTTTGGCTTTGGGTTGATCCCTTCGAGTTAAAGGGTAATTTGTTTTTCTTAATATAGTTGATGTTGGAAGGATTTTGGGTTAATTTGGTTTTAGAGCAGGAAATGTTGGACTTTTGTACTGATGGATTACTAGGTTTCTTGTTAGTGAATGGAGGGTTTGTTGGTCTTTTAAAAGTCATTGCTCCATTGGCTATAGATTGGCGATTGCTAGCTGCAGCTGATGACAAGCGCTTAATTGCCCTATGTTTATCGCTTTCTGACATTGGCCGAGCAGTAGCTACTGAAGGGCGATTGGGGGCTAATGACTGCCTATTGGAGGGCACTGAAAGGCGATTGGGGGCTAATGACGACCTATTGGTGGGCACTGAAGGGCGATTGGGGGCTAATGTTTTCTTATTGGAAGCTACTGAAGGATTGGGAGCTAAAGACTGCCTATTAGCAGCTACTGAAGATCGATTTGGAGCTAATGACTGCCTAGTGTGGGCTACTGAAGGATTGGGAGCTAAAGACAAGTGGGCAGAAGCTGGCTGATCAGCAGCTAAAGAGTGATTGGAAGCCAATGATGGCCGATTAGAACCTATTAATGCCTGTTTAGGAGCTAAAGACTGCCTATTGGAAGGCACTGAAGGGCGTCTATCGCCAAGTACGAGAGATGCAGATGTAAGTTTTTTTATGCGTTGCTCTTCTGTGGTGCCGAAAACTTGTAAGATCCTTTTTTTAATTGCATCATACTTGCAAGAGTGTGGTGGAGATGTCACTATGTCGCTGACTTGAGCTAAAATTTCGGTTTCGACATTGGCTACAACATAGAGAAATTTGGTGTCGTCTTTGGATATTTTTGCTAGGTGAAACTGTGATTCTACTTGAAAAAACCATAACTCGGCGTTGCGTTTCCAGAAAGGTGGTGTTTGGGTACTTATCCTGTGAAGACTATCCATATTATTGGTGTCTTCTAAAGTTGGCGCGTTTGAGCAGCGTTGCAGAGTCCAAAAGGCATACGGTTAAACTCAAATAAGCCAAATGGAGTAGTAACAGCTGTTTTTGGAATGTCTGATGGTCAAGCATTAAAACTTGGACAAAATTATGCCTCATCTGTCAAAAATCAAAAATTCAACGACATATCCATGCTCCATTAGCACCTTTTCCAGTACTCAGCGACAGATTGCATCACATTAATATGATATTATAGGCCCTTTACCCCTTTCTGAAGGTTTTAAATATTGTTTAACGATTATTGATAGATTTACAAGATGGCCAGAAGCAATCCCAATTATCGATATAACTGCTGAAACCGTTGCTAAAGCTTTCATCTCCGGTTGGGTTGCAAGATTTGGCTGCCCTCACACAATTACCACCGATCAAGGCAAACAATTTGAGTCAGAACTTTTTAGAGAACTCGCTAAAATGTTAGGAGCTGATCACATACACACAACAGCATACCATCCACAAGCCAATGGCATGATAGAACGTTGGCATCGAACATTCAAAACAGCAATCATGTGCCACAACACAAACAAATGGACAGAAATTATTCCATTAGAAACTATTGCTGCAGGTTCTGAGCGCTAACATCTGTCCTAGAGACGAACAATTCGGGTTTAGGGCAGAACACCACCTTACAATTGACCAGGCTGCTGCACCACGTGACGGCTTCTTCTCTGAAGAAGCATGTCACGGCTGCAGTATTCCTGGACATGGAGAAGGCTTTCGACAGAGTCTGGCACAACGGGCTCCTGTACAAAATCTCTACATCCCCCACCCCTGTTAGGGTAACAAAAGTGTTGGCATCCTTTCTAGAAGGCAGAAGTTTTCACGTGGCAGTGGAGGGCGTGTTCTCTTCCCCACGTCCCATACGAGCCGGCGTCCCGCAAGGGAGCTGCCTCTCGCCTCTATGTTACGCCAGATTCACCGACGACATACCGTTGGCGGAGGGGGTCGAGCTAGCGCTGTTCGCCGACGACGCCGCGTACTATACTTCTTTTGTGAATAAGAAGTACGCGGCGAAGAAGATGCAGCGCTGTCTCGATCTGCTCCCCGAATGGCTAGACAAGTGGAGATTGTCGGTGAATGTCGCGAAAACGCAAGCTATCATGCTCAAAGTAGAGAGGCAAGCGGCAGCTCTCTCAGTTTCCCCTCTTCAGCTCTATGGCGAAAATCTGTCATGGGCTCCGAAGGTCAAGTACCTAGGGCTCACGATAGACAGACGCCTCAGCATGAGCGACCACGTGAATGTCACCGTGAACACGACACGTTTGGCCCGAGCCAAACTACGTCCAGTGTTTGCATCCACATTGGCTCTGCACACTAAGTTGCTTATATACAAAGCCTATATTCGCTCTCGTCTCACATACGCCGCTCCGGCATAGTACGCCCTAACATCTAAGGCCCAACGAGGCCGGCTACAGGTTCAGCAGAACCTCACGCTCCGTACCATTGTCGGCGCCACGCGCTATGTGAGAAATGACGTCATTCTCCGCGATCTGCGGATGGAAACACTGGATGAGTTCGTGCGCCATCTAGCCAAGGGAATGTTTGCACGGGCAGAGAGGTCAAATTTCCCACTCGTGAGAGATCTGGCCCCTCTGCACGCTAGACCTCCCGAGGTTCCACGGCGCATGGCGCGCGATTTGATAGCCTGATCAAGTTGACATTCCGCGGCCTCCGCCGCGCCTGCTCGTATTAAATTTAACCTATAATAAAGGTTCCCACGCCCTGTCCGTCGTTACGTGCAGCGAATGCTATTTTTGTTAGGAGGCCAACACCTCGTTACAAATTCCCGTCTTCCCCCGGAAGGTGGGGTCTGAGATGACTTAGTATATATATATAACCTATTTACGTATTTGTATATGTAATAGTAAGTATTATTTTTATGTATTTGTTTTATAAATTGTTATTTTATATCTATTATTGCACCTACTTACCATGATGTCCTAAAGGTTTGGCTGTCAGAGAATGCCTAGCGGCATTAAGTCCGCCTTTGTACATAGTGCAATTAAGTTTTTAAATAAATAAATAAATAACAGCTTTCTTTATTTTGGCCGTGAGAATTGCTAAATATATCGACGTCCAATAACCGTCTGTTGTACGTCTCGCACATTCGGCGTACAGTTGAGCAGAGGGTATTCGACTGTGCATGTGCGGGGGATATACAAAAGGTCTCTGGAACGAGTCTGCCTTGACGTGATAATGATTATGACATACGCGAACCATCGAAGAATGTCTGTAATATTTAGTTTAATATTTGAAGAGCAATTTCGTGTTTAAGGTTATGTCAGCATTCTCGTGACTTGTCGGTTAATTTGAAGGAGGAAACCTGTCACAGATGTTAGCAGTTAAAGCCATCCTCCTTGCGTCGTGTTTCCTCATTGATGAGGGTCGTGACCTCCCGATGAATTGGTGTGCATCTTGATGATAGCACGCCACCCGTTCCTGTCTTCGGCGGCATGCACAGCATCATGGACGCTAGTGTTGGTGGTGGAGCGGATTTGGTCGGACCAGCGAATCGGACTACGGCCTCTCGGTCTCTTTCCTTCCACCTTGCCAGTAACAAAAAGTTGCTCCAGGTTATCCCCTCCTTTTCTGACAATGTGTCCGAAGTACTGGAGTATCCGACGAAGGCATATGGTGGATAACCTAGTCGATATGGATAGTTGGTTTAAAATCGATACGTTACTACGATTATCAGTCCACGAGATCCTCAGCATTTTTCTCCAACACCACATCTCAAAAGCATCGATACGCTTTCGGTCAGCGCATTTTATAGTCCATGTCTCAGCGCCATATAGGAATATGGAGAAAACCAGTGATCTAACTAGCCTGGATTTCGTTTTTATGAAGATCGTCCTGTCCGTCCATATTTTGTTTAGCTGAGACATGGCGTTCTTGGCTATTCCGATGCGTCGTCGAATTTCAGCCTCGCACGATCCAGTGTTGCTGATGCTAGAACCCAGGTAAGTGAAGCTCTCTACAGTTTCCAGATTCAATGCACCGGTGAGTTCTAGCGTGTTGGACCGGTCTACCACTAGAAGTTTTGTTTTGCTTCTATTGATAAAGTTAAAGCCATAAGTTAAAATATTTCACCAAGTATTTGTATGCAATGCTATACTTAAGTTATTATTTTGTATAGTATACTTTTTGTATATCCCTAAGGTTGACTAGTAAGATTGCTTAACGGCATTAAGTCCGCCTGTGTACCTAGTGCATATTTTTTTTTTAATAAATAAATAATGACAAAGAATGTGTCACAAAAAATATTGAAAACAAATTTCTAAACATTCCATGGATTTACCGTGCAGGTGCCGGATCTATCGTGTGTGGGAAAGGGAGAAAAGAGGAATGGTATGTCTGGCTTGCGATCGACTATAGGCTGGTTTAACTTCATATGAATTTACGTTTAACATACACGCTGTTTTTAGTTCCCCATTCCCATACTACGCCCACAAATTGTACATACTTTATACCCACTACTATCACGCATTACTCACAAACTACTACAAAGTACTGCATGGTAAGATATATACTTTGAAAAATAAGCAGTACCTAAGTAACTATATTTTAGGCTAATGCACACAACAAAAATACACAACAGCATTTCGTGCTAGAGCAGCTGCTATCTGGTACACGCTTTTACACGAAACCTTGCGAACTTTATTGTTACTGGTCAGACTTGCGCTATTATCCTACACTGATATTATCGATAATTGTGCGTGGTCTAGCGGTTAAGTCCGTGAATTTAGACTCGGAGGTACCGGGTTCGATACCTGGTCGAGACACAACAATATTTATCAATGTAAATGTATTTATTTACATAATATTTAATTTATTTTTGATATTTCTCGAGTTTGGTACGCTCGCGCTGTAGACATCGAAGAGCTTGCCACTTGTCATGATTGGCTTATAGTAAAGTTGGCTAAATGTGAATCCGCTTATTTATATGCGTGGTTTCTGACTACCCCGAAAAGGAAACGGTCGTGATGATACTGTGCTAAAACTGTATTTTATTTAGGATATAAATTAAGAACACAAAATCAGATAGTTTAAGAGTTAATGACCTTCTCATATGGAAAACAGGACTTACCCCAAAGCAATCCACGTATCCACGTGTGTGATGGCCATCCACCTCGATTAAACCCTAGATTTCTTTCCCAATTTTATAGTCTATGCACCACAAGCATTATTAGGCACGGACATATAGTTTAGATCACTAATATTCACCAAATGCATTCGAATTATGATTTAAAATGAATAAAAACACACGCGAGGCATGAGTCGGTGCGGTTGAAAAATTGCAACCCTTAGGCAACTTGACGCTACGCTCGTGACGTCAGTCGCTAACGTTTTGGATGAGTTTGAGATGTAGGGGTAAGTCGTGTAGACAGCGGCTCCCGTAAATTATTTTATTAAAATTGTTTTTAAGTGATTGTAGCCTCAAAATATAACGAAACAGTGTAAAACTAAATAAATAGTGTAAATACAGTAAAAAACGTACCAATGTATTAGTTATAATAATAATAATATAGTGTTTTCGTATAGACAAATTAAAACATAATTGCGGGTGTGCAGTGACTCACAAAACAAAGTCTGGCATGTTCGAGAATCGTCTATTTTGCTATGTCCGAGTATAGGCATGATTTTCGCCGCACTTTAATGAATATCGATAGCTCGGATAACAAAACGCCGGACCGCCAGAGCGTAACTTCGGTGCCCGGTTCAAATCCACCCAAAGTTAAATTTTATTTTTCATTATAATTGTTGAGAGTGAACATAAAAGTAACCAGCAAAACTGTAACGACACCTACTAAAGGTCAAAAATAAATCGACGACATCTATGGGCGAGTAGAAGAACCACAGGAGCTCGAAAAATCGACACCCTCACCAGATGGCGTTATACAAAATAAAATATATAATTAAGTTATTTAGTTGACATTCTACGGCATTTATAATTTATTTGACAACATCTTACGAAGACATCCTCAGTTGTAATATTAATATTAAAAAATTGTAATGCGGGGTAGGCAGTAGTACGAGCCGGAGCGGCGATGGGGTCCGCAACCCATCACGCATGGCCCAAAAAGCGCGGATTGAGGGCAGCTGAGTGCCGACTTGCCACATGGAATGTCCGTGGAGGGATGAAAGATAAGATGAATGAACTCCTAGATATGATGGATGAAATGAAGTTGGATGTTGGCGTGACCGAGACCAAGCGGCGGGGTAGTGAGGTGCAGGACTTGCCGGGAGGGGGGATCGCGCTCTGGTCGGGAGTGGGAGACAGCGATCGCGGTAGTCAGGGTGTTGGCATCTTACTATCCGGCCGATTGGCCGACAGCATGTATAAGTACTGCCTGGAAAGCCCAAGAATACTCTGGGTTCGCCTGAAAACTGGACTTAAAAAGTTATTTGTAGCCGTGGTCTACGCTCCAGTAAGCTCAGCCCCACAGCAGGAACTGGAGAATTTTTGGAACCAGGTCAGGACAGTTCTAGATTTGGCAGTTGGGAACGAAAATATAATTTTATGTGGCGACTTGAATGGATGGGTGGGGACACGTCGTGCAGATTACGAAACGGTCCTAGGTGATTTTGGAGATAGGAGAGTAAATGATGCAGGTAAGCTTATTCTTGACGTGTGCTTAGAAAAGAATATTTTTGTATCTAACACAATGTTCGCTCACAAAGATATTCACATGTATACGAGAACGATGAATAGTGAAAAGAGTATGATTGATTTAATAATAGTTGATGAAAGACTGCGAACACAGATTCTGGATACCAGGGCGTATCGTGGACCGGAATTGGGAACGGACCACTACCTAGTAATTACTAGGATTAGTGGTCTGTTCACAACATGGCGCCACCGGCGATCAGGTAGCAATCTGTTAGCAGTAGAAAGAATAAAGGGTGAAAAGTTACAAGATGACAGTATGAAAGAGGAGTATATGAAACGCGTCAAAGATAAACTTATCAACTTGAAAGATGTGAGCAAAGATGTAGAGGAGTGCTGGAAGTACCTAAAAAATGGTATGGTAGAATCTGCAAAAGAAGTATGTGGAGTAGCAAAAAAGCGAGCAACCAAAGGAGACGCGTGGTGGGATGATGAGGTTAAAGATTCGGTAGAAAGAAAGAAGAAAGCTTGGATAGATTACGTTGCTTCGCTAAATATGAATGAAAGTATGAAAAGAGAAAAAAAGAAGATGTACCATCGCTGCAGGAATGAGACAAAATCTTTGATTAAGGAGAAGCGTGAAAGATGCAAGGAAATAGGTGAAAATAAGATGACGAGCAACTTTAAGGAGAACTCCAAACTTTTCTGGAGGGAAGTTAGGAAGGCCAAAGGTGGCTTGTCATCTTGTCGAATGAATAGAGTTAAATCAAAGAGCGGTAACATTCTTGCAAACACAAATGAGGTGTTACAGCGATGGAGTGAATATTTTAGCGAGATGTATGCTAGTGGAACTCCTAACGACGTTACGACGGGTACTTTACCTCCAGAGCCACCCACAAATACAACGTCCACATTTAAGGAGGAAATAAGTCTGCAAGAATTGCAATCAGCAATTAGAAGCCTAAAATGTGGCAAAGCAGCGGGAAAAGATCGAGTGCTCGCCGAAATGATTAAATACGGAGGTATACCGGTCTGGAACGCTTTCCATCTGCTGTGCAACCTTTGCTGGCAGGAGGGAAGAGTACCGGAGGACTGGCAGCAATCAGTCATCGTTCCTTTATACAAAGGTAAAGGATCTAGATTGGACTGTGCCAACTACCGAGCGATTAGTTTGATCAGTTTGGCGAGCAAGATGTATGGCAAGATTCTCACGAAACGACTGCAAGAGAAGACTGAAGATCTTTTATGGGAGGCACAAGGAGGCTTTAGACCTGGAAGAGGATGTATTGATCAAGTCTTCTCGCTCCGCAATATCACAGAGAAGTTTTTGGCCTTAAACCAGAAGGTTTTCTGTGCTTTTGTGGATTTGGAGAAGGCTTTTGATAGAGTTGTAAGAAAGAAGCTTTGGGACATATTGCCGGAGTATGGAGTGGAGGACAAACTGCTACAGGCTATACAATCCCTGTACAAGGGCTGTAAAGCTTGTGTGCGGGTGGAAGGAGGTATGTCGCCTTGCTTTGAATCCCAAATGGGCGTCAAACAGGGCTGTGTGCTTTCGGCCAGATTATTCACTCTATATCTCGACAAATGCCTAAAAAGAGTGAGAGAGAGTGACTGTGGGATAAAGATGAGTGATCTAGTGATGAACTGCCTGCTTTATGCAGATGATGCTGTTCTAATGGCATCGTCCGAACAACAACTGCAATCACTAGTCACGGAAATGAAAGAGGGATGTGCAGAAAAAGGACTCCGTTTGAATGCGAGAAAAACCAAGGTGCTAGTGTTTGAAAGAAGAAGGACGACAACCGTGACGATAAAGATTGATGATGAAACTCTAGAACAAGTAAATGGAATTATATATCTGGGCAGTGTTTTCACTGCGGATGGGAAGTATGATAGGGATGTTGAAAGAAGAGTGAACGCGGGAAATAGTGTTAACGGTGCCCTGGGGTCACTGATCGCCAGTCGAAATGTCAGTGACAAAGCCCGACTCGCCATACACAATGCCATGCTGGTACCAACACTTATGTATGGAAGTGAGACGTGGATATGTCAGAGCACGCATGAGAGTAGAGTTAATGCAGTGGAAATGAGGTCGTTGCGTCGGATATGCGGTGTTACTTTAACGGACCGCATACGTAATGACGAAATACGCAAAAAGGTGGGTATGAAAGAAAGCATAGGGACAAAAATAAGGAAAGGCATGCTCCGATGGTTCGGGCATGTTGAAAGGATGACTGAAGAGAGATTGACGAACCAGATATATAATGCGAAAGTTGTGGGTGAAAGAGGCCCTGGCAGACCAAGACTCACTTATCACGATCAAATAAATAAAACAATAGCTGCCGGTGCAATAAAAAGCCATCGAAACAAAAGGGCATGTATGAAGAGGTTGATGAATGTCGAAGAAGCGAAAGAGGTATGTCGAGATCGTGACAAATGGCGCTCAATTGTCTCTGCCTACCCCGCAAGGGACCTGGCGTGAAGATATGTATGTATGTATTTTACTGGGAATTAAACCTGCTACTATGCGAGGCCGCAACAGTTACCATTTGAAATATGTTTAGTAGGTTGGTATTACAAGATAATTCATTTAACGTCTTTTTCGAGCAATATTTGTGATTGAGTTCCAAATTTTATTTTGTCACAAATATTTTCTCTCTCTAGTTTGTGTCTTTTTTTAGGATGAAGATTCTGACTGACAAATAGTTTTTTTTTTTGACAATATAATGTTTGCGCTTAAGTAATGGATTACGGCTACAGTAAGTCAATTTGACAAATGTACTTGTTGTCTGAAACAACTGTCGATTACCACGCCCCCTCACGCTTTCGTGGTAGGCCTTCAAAGGCAACGCGTTAATAATTAATAATATTTTCGATGAATGCCTCGCCTTTAAATAATATTTGGGTTGAGGGTACACTGAAGTGTGCCAGTACACTTATAAGTAAAGACCGCGTCATTAATATAGTATATTCTTGCCGAATCAGTAGTTATTTAGACAAGAGAGAGAGATATTTATTTATTTATATTCTTTAATGCACTAACAATAGTACAGAGTCGAGCTATAATGCCAGTAGGTATTCTTTACCAGCTAACCTTAGGGATCGACTAGGGTAAGCAGGACGAAAAAAATTAGAAATTTTAATGATACAGTTAATAAGTTACTTAAATAATTTTAATATACTACACATTATACCTACACACATAAACATACATACAAGTACATCATTGTCAGGATAGCTCTGATTCATAGAAACGTAAGTTATCGTACGAGAAGCTAGCGATACTTCTTCTACTTCTAGACACTTCCGTCGTAATAATCCGTGAAGATTCATCGGTTTGTCATGCTGAAGATGAGGTTTGTAAAATAATGCCTCGGGTTTGCAACGACTCAGGCTGGTTCCTTATATTGCGCAATATGCTCACCTTTCATCATTTCGAGCATGTCACTCATAAGTGATATTACTTCATCATGCGCGTAGTCTTGATAACCTGTTCTTACATAATTCCAAAAATACGCCACTCTCGCTACTATTTCGATTCCGCCATCATCATTATCATCATCAGCCTGTATCTCTCCACTGCTGGATGTTTGCCTCTTTTGTAGTTCTCATCCAACCCCCGCCAGCGATCTTATTTAGGTCATCCGTGGATCTGGCGGGGAGTCGTTCCACTTTATCGTTCGTTTGATCTATCAGTTGTCGGCTCTGCGGCAGTGTCTGGCCCATTGCTACTTCAGCTTGCTAATTTTAAATGCTATGTCAATAATGTTCTCTGACGAATATCACGAATTTGTGAACCAGACCCAGGTCCATACGACGCGACATCACGGGGAGGACGTACCTACTAGTTAGACATTTTGACTTCTGACGTATTTTATACCATTTCTCATGACCAATTACCACTCTCCTACCAGTATTGTCACATTAAAATTCACTTCTTTCAGTCCCCTCTCATCATTCCGGATTTGTTTCAAATTCTTTTGTTGTTGTCACCACAAATTTATCGAATGATCTCCCTGTAAACATAAGACAAGCAACTACAGTATTCCCAAATTAATAATGCACATACAGATCTTCGCTAATTGTCGTATTCCCGGAAACACCCGAATCATTGAATCGTAAGAGCCTAAACATTGCACTTGCATTTTGCACCTTGTTCGAAAGAAATAGAAGTCAATATCATGTGTACACAATCGAAAACAATTCGGGCGGTCCGTGACTGCATGTGTTCTCTCTGAGTGGAATTATATAGAGCTGATATTACACACCGTTCTTGGTTTTGTTTTCAAAGGTGAATTTAATTTCAACTTTAATTATCTTATTCAACTTTAAATAGTTTATTTTGTAAAATAGGAAAACGTACTAACAACTAGCACAAAACACATAATTCTACTAAATTATGCATGAAGAAAATGCACTTAACCACTCTATATACATATCGTCTTCCGACGCTCGGGGAATACGACCGTTGCCGAACAGTGACGAAGATTTCTATGCGCATTATCACTTTGGGAGAACTGTACCTGATCTTTGTTTAGAAAATTCGTATTTCTACACTACCTGGAAAGCTCCTCACAAAACATTATAAGTATAAGTATAATAATAATATTATATACACTATAATATCAATATATTAAATACTAATACATACATAAATAGTTATACAACTATACTCGTATATAACTTTTTTTTTTCATTGCGCCTTTGTACTTCTTGCAATACAGTCTTAAATAAATAAAATTATCATTGCTTAATCGAATACTTCGATCATGTAGAGAGAGTCTAATGTTAAAAAAAAAACATTATTTGGTCCAAAAGATACAGGACAAAAAGCATGCAACACAAAATTACATTTTATTGACAACTATGATAATATACTCAAAATATCTTAAAGCGAAATTATTCAGCGAGGCGCATGACCAAGGAGTTGTCAAAGCGGCTGACGGAAAGGTCTTGAGACAGAAAGGCTGGCAATTACTTCTGCCAATGTATTAGGATATGTTGCCAGTCTCCTTGTAACGTTATCGGATGGGGCGTCTCTAGAGGACATTTTTTATTTATAGTTTTTTTATTTTTTATTATTTATATTTAATGTATATTAATTTACTTCGAATAAATTTTAGCTGTATATACGAAAAATGGTATAAGTACCTATAGTCAGAAAATAAAAATAAAATAAAGAGTAACGATATTATATTTAATATAAACAATTTTTATCAAGATTGAGTTTATGTTTACAGATCATATTTATTTAGAATTATTGAATAATGGTTTAGGTATTTAAGGGTAAGCGCGATGGTGTTTAATATTTTTTACAGTTTGCCCGGTCTTAATAACAAAGGTCAATCATGTTAGTGATAATTTGAATTTGTATTTGATAGACAGGTACCTACCTCGATTGTGGAAATTACTGGGTATAATTTAATATTAATTGACGGTAGGTATTACTTTAAATATTGAAGTTTAATTAGTACTGTGGAAAATAGGAAACCGCACAATTTGTCGCGACTTAGCTCATGTCGTCAAGGCTTTTGAATATTAAGTGTTACTAAATACCTAAACAAACTACCTCATCTTAATCGTTAGGTATACTTCGCTAGATAGAAGGTTGACCTGTGGTTCGCAAACGAACTAGTTCGGTAAAGCGCTCCCACAGGCAACCTACGCGAACTAGTTCCCCCTTCTCTAGTACTAATAAATATCAAATATATTTATGAATAAATAATAAATAAATATTTCCAGACAGGACACACAGCGCCATCTAGTTTCCGTGGTAAGCTACGAGGCTTGTGTTACGGAAACTAGATGGTTGATAAACTACATTTTGTAAATATAAACACCCAGACCGAGACAAATTATACAATGTACAACTTGCCCCCGGTGGGAATCGAACCCACGACCTCCCGAGTTCACGGCAACGTTTGTTACCACTAGACCACGGAGGCGGCAATAATACACTGTTATTTCATTATAATATACATTTGAATATTAAATACTAAAATAATCGTTATATATTGAACTCAAAAATACATTTTAAAACGATAATCTACGAATACAACATACTGCCTCCGTGGTCTAGCGGTTAAGTCCATGGAATTAGATTTGGAGGTACCGGGTTCGATTCCTGGTCGGGACACAAAAATATTTATTAAGGTAAATAAATACATTTAATTAATATTTAATTTATTTGTGATATTTCTCGAGTTTGGTACGCTGGAGACATCGACGAACTTGCCACTTGTCATGATTGGCCTATAGATAAAAATAAATAATTAAATAGTATATGTATGGCTAAATGTGAATCCGCTTATTTATAAGCGTAGTTTCTAACCACCTCGAAAGGGAAGCGGTCGTGATGATACATTATCATTAACTGAATAATTGCTAAAAATCTAATTGTGCAGTAACAGTAGTAAAGGGTGTGAACATTGCCTTTAGCTTTTTATTCTTTGAGACAGGAGCTGAAGAACTAAAACATAAAAAATCTAGCCTGCCTAAAAAACGATATTCGAAGTAATATACAACCAGTATAAAATAATTACAATATAAAAGCTACCTTTACGAATGCCTTTAACACAGTTGATCCTGATTTGCTCATCGCTATTTTGTCTCGTCTGGGAATGTCGTCAGAAACTTTGGTATGGTTTTCACAGTATTTACAAGGGCGTCAACAACAGGTTCACATAGGTGAAAAGGTCTCAAGCTGGTGTGATATGAGTATAGGCGTCCCACAAGGTGGCATACTCTCTCCTTTGCTTTTTTCATTATTCATTAATGGAATCACCTCCACTCTTCATTGTCACTACCACCTGTATGCTGATGACTTGCAACTCTACGTGCAGACAGGTGTCGACACTCTTAATAGTGCTATAGCTTGGCTTAATTCCGATCTTTGTAGTATACAGTCTTGGTCTGCGCGGTACGGTGTCGTTGTCAACCCGAACAAATGTCAGTAAATTATTGTTGGCAGCTCTCGACTCTTGTCTAAAGTCGACTTTACTACAATACATCCTGTTCGGTTTGACAACGTGCCCATTCCGTTCTCCAGTGAGGTTAGGGATCTGGGTATATATCTGGATACTTATCTTTGCTGGAGACCGCAGATCACTAATATTAGTCGTAAAATATTTTCATCGCTGCACTCTCTCAATAAATTGAAAAACTTTTTGCCATTGAAAGCTAAAATTACGCTCGTACAGTCGCTCCTACTACCGTTACTCGATTACGGTGACGTGTGTTGTGTGGATCTTACTCAAGAATTACTTAATAAAATGGAACGTCTGCACAACACATGTATTAGGTTTATCTTTGGTCTACGTAAGTTCGACCATATTTCTTGTTTTCGGGATAAACTTAAATGGCTACCTATCCGTAAGCGTAGAGATCGCAGACTGCTTTGCTTACTATTCAGCATCCTTAACGAACCGGACACACCGCAATACCTGAAAGATAGCTTTACTTTTCTAGGCTCAATCCATGATCGAACTCTTCGCTCTTCTTCTAACTCAACCCTTTCCATCCCTTCCCATCACACCTCTTTTGTCTCTAATTCGTTTGCTGTTGTAGCTGCAAATCTTTGGAATGACCTACCTTTAGGTATTAGGCAAGCTCCAAATCGAGTCATCTTCAAAAATATGGTTAACAAACACTTTCTTTCTAACTAGATTGTCCCAAATTTATGTCTCTTTTTCATTTCCTCACTATCCTTTGCAGCAACATTATATTTCACTTCCCTCATCATGTAAGTAGTTTTATTTTTATATTATGTTTATTTATGATGTAATTTATGTATATATTTATATATTACGTATTTATGTATTTGTATATGTATTAGTATGTAATATTGTTATGTATGTATTAAGATACAGAAGTATACTGTTAAGAATAACTTAATTAATGATTGCACCTACCATCTATACTGTCTAAATGTCCTAAAGGTTTGGCTGTCAGAGAATGCCTAGCGGCATTAAGTCCGCCTTTGTACATAGTGCAATAAAGTTTAAAAAAAAAAAAAAAAAAAAAAAAAAAAAAAAAAAAAAAAATTAAAAATAAACTAAACTATAAATAAAAAATGTCCTCTAGAGACGTCCCATCCGAGATAGTCCTGAGAGACTGGCAACATTTCCCCTCTGTATAGCGAGGCTAATACGTTGGCAGAAATAATTGCCAGCCTTCCTGTCTCCAGACCTTTCTGTCAGCCGCTTTGACCACTCCTTGGCCAAGCGCCTCGCTGACGGTCCCCATGGGCCCATCGTCTCGACGCCAAACGGCGCAAACTCGTAACCGGAACCATATTAAAAACGATATTGAATTAAAACTAAAAAGAAATAATTATAAACTAAAAATAAAATAAAAAACAAGCCCAAGGTTTCCGTCGCCAAAAAGTTTGATAACCGCTTAACTACACAATTGAATTAATTTTATATACATCATCATCATCCTGTGTCTCTCCACTGCTGGATGTAGGCCTCCCCCAAGGCTCGCCACTTCACACGATCTTCTGCCACTCTCATCCATCCTTCACTAGCGACCTTCCTCAGGTCATCTGTCCATCTGGCGGGAGGGTTTCCCATCTTCCAGTACGTGGTCTCCACTCCATAACCCGTCTACTCCATCGTTTATCGGTTCTGCGGCATATGTGTCCAGCCCATTGCCACTTCAGCTTGCTAACTTTAAAAGCTATATCGGTAATTTTGGTATATTATTTATTATTTATATACATACATATATTATTACATAGTAACTTTAACAGTCGCGAACGGGAAGAATTGAATATGTCTCGGTTTTTAATGGGTTGAATTGCTCTCTAGAGTCACAGTTGTATTATTATGTGTTAAGTTAGCCCAGTCTTCATAAAGGTCGATAAAAGGCCTAACAAAACACTGAACAAAAATAACCTCAAAATACAAAGTCAATTGAAACAAAAAATAATTTCCCTACCGCTCACCCGCGAGCTCTCGCTTCGTTAGGCGGGAAAAGTCGCTAAACTTCCCGAACTCAGTCGAAATAATAACTAACAATATTCAGTGACTCTCAAAATGGCGGGACTCTTGTTACAACAAGATGTGGATTAAATATTTATCGATGATGAAAAAAAAACTGCCTATTTCGGCTAGCGGTTGTAGTTTTAGTACCAGGTTTAATTCCTGGTTGATCATCAAGGAATTATTTTGAAACCCAGCATAGGCCGAGACTTTTGGGATAGTTCCGCCAAGTACGTTACAGATGCTCTTAATGTCCTGCAGAAGCGAGCTGTTCGAATTGTGGACGATACCACTATATCTGGAACTGTCGAATCCCTGCAGCTTTGCCGATATATGGCTTTTCTGAGCATGTTCTACCGGCTATACTATGGTGAGTGCTCTGAAGAGCTCTATAACCTTTCCATTCCGCAACAGAACCACACGCAGAGGTCAGAATATGCACCTCATCTCATCGTTTGTGAACTCATATATATATCGTACGATAAAGATGTGGAATGCTCTTCCAGCCTCTGTGTATTCACTTTACTATAACCAGGAGTCCTTCAAGCAAAGTGTAAAAAAGCATCTAGTCAAGTTGTTAGGGATCTGATGTCAGTCGTAAGTGTCTGATTTCAGTTCCTAACATACATGGACTAGTGTATACATGAATTGCTAAGTATGTATTTTCTTAAAATTATTTATGATTTACGAGTCTGATATGCAGAGATAACGACAAAATTAACACTTGTCATTGGCCTAAAATATTAACCCGAATATTTTAAAATAAAATAATCAAGATATACAGATAAAATAAAAAAAAAAACACCTAGTATTTTTATTATAGTTTTATTATATTATTTATTATAGATTTTTAAAGTCTAATAAAAAAATAAAGCTATGGATTCACCATCTTGACGTACGACACTCGAAAGCAAGGGAGCGAAAAGAACCTTCCGCATGGTCGGCCTGAGGGTTGTTCCCACTTCGATGGATTTCATAACAAACACTACGACAAACGGCCAGAAATTGGATGTTTAAAAGCAATTTTATTGTACCCTATAATATGGATGGACTTTCCCGTGCTTTGTATTAACACGACATAAGACATTGAAACTATTTCAGTTGGGAATATGGTACAACAATAAATATATATATCATTTTAATTTTACATATGTATGCATTGACATCCACTTCTGAGCTATGGTCCAAATTTCAAGTCTCTAACTCATCGGGAAGTTAATTCAAAATTAATTTGGTCTATGTACAAGCGGGCTTAATGCCGCTAGACATTCTCTGACAGCCAACCTTTGGGACAATAATAAGTATAACATAGATTAAAGAGTAGGTAGGTGCGAAGACGTATTTAAGGCTGATCATTATTAAATAATAACTATATTTATTAATAATATATATATCACATACTAATAGTAATTACATACATACATATATACATAATTATACTACATACAATATCCACTTATACACGCTGTAGGGAGCTGTTTAAGTAATGTGGGTATACCAATCTTTTGAATATTATTACTATCATAAAGGACTAAGATTAGAAGTACCTAACATCCACAGCTGAAGATGGGCCTTCCAGAACATTCATCTGAAGAATTTAGCCTACACTCGTCACGCCTGGCCAGACAGCTTGGCGAGAATTTAATGGCAATTTATTAACGATTTTAGTAGTTGGTATTAGAGGGGACCGACAGATTAACGTATGTATGTAGTTTTATTTGTATGTATTTGTGTATGTATTAGTATGTAAATAAGTATTTATTCACTAGTATATATTGAAGTCTAATATTTTTCTATTAGTTTTGATAGCACCTACCTTATCTTCTCGTAACTGCTTTAGTTGTCCCAAAGGTTTGACCAGTATAGAATGTCTAGCGGCATTAGGTCCGCCTTTGTACTTTGTGCAATAAAGTTTATAATAAATAAATAAATAACGTGCACTCCGTGGCTCGGAAACAGTGCTGTCGTAACATGACAAATATACGTAAGAAATATGGATTTCTTATTGGTACACGCCTGAGTTCAGAAAGGCTGATAATAATAATAATAAAATCATTTATTGTCACAAAAAGTATACAGATGTAAAATAGGTGAACAATATAGGATGATGTGTTTGTGATGCCCACACGAGGTTGTCCTGTAGTGCAAGATATCGGTGCTCTTCCGTGTTATAATGTTACAACAATAAATTATGTATGTCCTCTCTTTGTGTTAGTGATATATGTGTGAGTGTGTGTGAGAGGGTGTGTATGAGATTTATATATGTATAGTAACCATTTAAAACTGTGCTCCTTAAATAGCAGATGATTATCTTTTGACATATTTAATGTACAAAGCGTGTCATTGACTGAAATACATTGCGTAACCAATCACGTGGCGTATATCAAAATATTCTGCTTTGTCAAATCGAAAAGTTAGCTGAATCAACCCTCGCACGAATGACTTATGAGTGCTGAGTGGTTAGAAACGCAACAAGTGGTCCATATACAACGGGAAGACACAAGGAAAAGTTGGCTACAATATTCATTATTTAGTTCACTATTGCTTCTGACAAACGATATAGCATTGATAATTTAATAGATAATCTTGTACGTGGAATATACGAGTACGTGTATAAAAACAGTATTTAATAAAATTAACAAATTACCTAATAATATAAATGGAATTTATATGGAAAACATACACTCCAAAATATATTTTAAATCTTTATTTGAAGGAAAACCTTAAATGAAATGAACTATTTTACAACAAATCTAAATTTAACCTAAAAAAATACATAGAAAATAAAAAAACATCTGCCTCTGTGGTCTAGCGGTAAAGTCCGTGAATCTAGACTCGCAGGTAACGGGTTCGATTCCTGGTCGGGACACAAAAATATTTATTAATGTAAATACATACAGTTAATTAATATTTAAATTATGTGTAATATTTCTCGGGTTTGGTACTCTGGAGACATCGAGGAGCTTGCCACTTGTCATGATTGGCCTATAGTAAAGTTGGCTAAAAGTGAATCCGCTTATTTATTAGTGTGGTTTCCGACCACCCCGAAAGGGAAACGTGGTCTCCACTCCAGAACCCGACTACTCCAACGTTCATCGGTTCTGCGACAGACGTGTCTAGCCCTTTGCCACTTCAGCTTGCTAATTTAGAAAGCTATGTCGGTAACTTTGATTCTCTGACTGATGTCAACGCACTGGTTGAAAACTTTTGTTTTTAAACACTGTGGTATGTTCAATAGGAAGATGTGACGTAGCTTTCCGAATAATTTCAACCAGCCTTACTTCATTTTTTTCATCAGCCGTTTGATGACTCCTTGGCCAGGCACTTCGCTGAGCTTTGGGGTCCCGTTAATAGGCCTCAAGGTGAGTTGGGCATGCGACTTACCTTATTAAAAAAAAAAACGGCACACTACGCTCAGACAGTTATCATTTTAGTTTAGTTTATTTTATTTATAATTTAGTATTAAATTATATATTTTGTAAATATCTTTTTCTAATTTAAAAACAAAAGTTATAAAATATATTTTAAATAAAATAATATCTCGATACGGAAAATAATAAATATGTCAAAAAAACGTTTAACATACAAAAAAATAAGAGTCATGAAAATGTATAAAGAAGTTCCACATATTTTACGTAAATTAAACTCATTGTGAAGCAATTCTAAAACAACTTGTAAAGCAAAGATTTAAGGTAAATAGACAAAAAATAATTTACGAGTATAACTTCTAATTCGTCCATGATATAACTATATATTCATTGATAAAAAAGTTACACAAAACGAAATTATTTGTACAATCAAGCACTTTATATTCAGCATCTATTTTATGATATCCTACATAACGTATTGTATGTAAACAGGCAATAATTCTATCACGCACGACCACTTTCCAGCTATCGGTTACACGTATAAGAAAAAAACAAAAAGATTTGTTCACGAAATTTCTTCTTTCACATTATCACGTTTTTTTTTTTTAATATCAAGTTCCGCTGCTTTAAGCTGCGTTAAGCTGCTGGTCTTCTGCTAACAGCTTACTTATTGGACCACTTTGCTGCTTAGTCTTCTACTAGCAGGAGTAGAATCATTCAAAAGAAATAAATTAATGACGTTTCATAAATGCCTGTAATAGGTTTACGTGAATAAAGATATTTTGATTTTGACTTCCAATTATACTAACTTGTTGAATTGTTAAAAAAAAATGCAAGGTCAAATCTAACTTAGGACTGGATTCCATACAAAATATTTATGTACATTATTCCTAACTAAACTAACGTCAACTAGCAAAACATTTAACATAAAAAAAAAAAACATGTTACCGAGTAATAGATGAAGCCAATTTCAAGCTTATAATTAGTGTTTTTAATTCAAGTAGCGAAACTTTATTGTAATGACTTGTTATTTAAAGAAAGCAAACTTCTATAATGTTCCCGTACGCGGCGAACGAGTGTCTTTACTTAGTAGCCACGACTCAGACTTAGCTGTAAAGGCACAAAAGGCTAAAAGGAAAGGAAAAGAAAAAGGAAAGAGAGACGGTTTATTGGATTTTAGTCCGTAGGCGTCTTGGGTTCTCCTTATGAGGCCTCACGGTGATTCGGGCATGCGTCCTTCCGCGGTGGCCCTTCAGGCTGAAGTCTTATCGAGGCGGATTATAATATTAATGATAAGATGTCGTTTGCTCAAAATTCATTGGACCGTACGACGCACTAACGTTTCGGTGCTCGAAGAGCTCAAACTTGCCAAGGGACAGAGACTTTCTGCCGTCTGCTTTACCCAAATTCTGCAATATTTTGGCCACATTGCTAGAAGAGGCGCCGACAATCTGGAAAAACTCTTAGTAACGGGAAAAGTAGACGGTAAAAGAATAAGAGAAAGAAGCCCCAAACGATGGTCTAGTCAGGTGACTGACCACCTAAACATCCCAGTACACCAAGCCATCCACTGCGCCGAGGACCGCAGCCACTGGAAACGGCTAGTGGATGGACTGCGACGGAGTCACGATCGCCAATATTGGGGTACCGACTAAGGAGGAGGATAAGATGTATATAGTAAGCTTAAAACATATATTTTATCGCTGTCTCTTTTGTATATTTCTTTCCTGCATAGTTTATAATTTAAGTGAATAAAAAGGTTGATATTGGATCTCCCTTTCCCACGGGCTCCTTTGTCCGTCATTCTATTTTAGTACTTAATTACAAACTCTAGACTTGAAAATAACGGTAATTTACAATTGTTGGCATTACTTCCTCGCCGTATTCAATTATTGATGGCGAAGACCAGTATGCGTTTAGCCGATAGATTATTTTGAGTCCTAATAGGTGGGTTTTCAAACATTAAAGTTGACGGAGTGCATACAAAATTCAGTTGTTATTCAACTATTTTTGTACTTCGAATACCAATGTTATTGTACATTTACTTAAGAAAACTAGAAAACTGCCTCCGTGGTCTAGCGCTTAAGTCTGTGGGTTTAGACTCGGAGGTACCGAGCTCGATTCCTGGTCGGGACACAATAATATTTATTAATTTAAATTAATAAAATTTAATTAATATTTAATTTATTTGTGATATTTCTCGAGTTTGGTACGCTGGAGACATCGACGAGCTTGCCACTTGTCATGATTGACCTATAGTAAAGATGGCTAAATGTGATTGATGATTGATTGAATCATCATTATCATTACAGCTCCTAGAACACAGCGTCTTAGACTACTGGAGATGGGCCTTCCAGAACTGGAGAATTTGACCTACATTCGCCACGCTCGCCAGACGGCTTGGCGAGGATATGATGTCATTTTTTTAATATGACAATTCATTAACGATTTCACAAGTTGGCATTAGTGGAACTGGGACCGACGGCTTAACGTGCTCTCCGAGGCACAAGAACGGTAGTGTTGTAAATCTATGATAAATGTACGTAAGAAAAGTGTATTTCTCATTGGTACATGCCGGGTGGGTTTGAACCGACCTTTGTAGGATTTAAGGTACGCGTTCTTTCAACCGAGTCACCACGCTAGAACACGGAGGAAGTTGCTTTGAATTAGGATACAAATTCTAGTATACCTCTGCGTCTACATCTATAGATGGATTGTTAAAGCTATGGAGGCAGTTTATTAATTAAGTTCTACGAATATGTGATCATAAATTGTTATTATCCGTTTCAATAATCTCATAACTTTTCATTGTTTGTATGTATGTAGACAGGTAGGCAATGGTATTTCAGATACCATAATTCCATCATCATTTTCATCAAATAAACATTACCCATATGAAATTTTATCATAAATTATGACCTCCATTTTGCATTTCATCCCAGTGGGTTTTGGTTGATATAAATTTTCACAAAAGTCGTTGATAAACCGTAATGCCCAATCAAATAGCCCCCAGTGGACAATGCAACGTCGGGCTCGCACCAAAAAAATGTTATACATAATGACCAAATAAAACAAATGCTTTTTGCCCTTTTATATATCGTTATTACCAAATATTTTGTTTTGATAACAACTTTAGGCCGGCTCCACACGTTAAACGAAAACATTGGCTCCAGCCGACCGAAATAGACCCAACTTTGGCGATTCCCGTCTCATATTGAGTATTTCTAATTTAAATAAGATATTATTTATATTTACCATGCAAGTAATTAATATTTGGAACCAAAAACAAATTACATATTCAAAATTACGACATGTTAATTTAACTTTACCGTATTTTAGACACGATATTTTATCACAAACATCCCAGTGATGAATGGCGAAGCAAATCCGTCCAATTAAAAAGTCACATGATGCTTACTAAATGGAAGGCCATTAGTAACCTCTCTTAGTTGACGGGTTATAATGGAGTGGCATCTTTTTGAACATATGTTTTTCAGCAGCACTGATTTATGCTCTGTGGGAACGTATTTCATTTTACATGCATAAAAATAAATTCATTGCGCCATTTTCATCGGTGTAATTTGTTGTATTAATCATTAAGGATGTTTTATTCGATGTAAATTAATAAACAATAAATATAAATTAAAAGTAATTTAATAATAATAATTTAATAAATTACCTAAATAATAAAATTAAAAATATTTTAAATTAAAAAAAATGTTCTCCAGGGACGTCCCAAGGAGACTGGCAACGTTTCCTATGTGTATAGCAAGGTATAATACGTTGGCAGAAATAATTTCCAACCTTCCTGTCTCCAGACCTTTCTGTCAGCCGCTTTGACAACTCCTTGGCCAGGCTGAAGGGCCCCATCGGCCCATTGTCTCGACCACAAACGGCGCAAATTCGTAATCGGTACCAAGGTTGGCCTATTTGCGCAACTTGAGGGTCTCAGCAGAAAACGCCGCACTTTCCGCGCCTGACGAGGTCGCCTGGATGTGAGATGGAGATAATGTATCTACACACGTCGCATCCCACACCAGAGACCTGCCAAGTTTCCACGGCGCGACAGTCATTCCGCCGGGTCTCTTGCAATCGCTCCGCACAATCCCAGAGGGTTCTAAGTTACGGTTCCGCCAGCAGTGACACGAGCCCTTTGAATGATGTCGGGAGAGCCGCGTGACGAGGAATGCGGCCAGCACTTCTAGCACAAGACGTGGTGTCCGAGATGATCGACATGTTATAATTATAATGTATTATTAATTATTAATGTATAATTATTTTGTATTTTTACTATTTAATAATACAGCATCGAGACCACTAACTATACTATAGGCCCACCAAACTCGAGAAATATTACAAATAATCTAAATGTTTTATTGTGTCCCGACCAGGAATCGAACCCGGTACCCCCGAGTGTAAATCTTAACGGACTTCACCACCGCACCAATGTTGTTACTTACAGTTATTAGGAACTATTCAAAAAGTGTGTGAAGACCATTCTTTTAAATAGCATTCTGTTTGGCGCTTGTCGGACACCTAAAGGCAGGTTGTTCCACAGATTTGCGGCAACAACTGCAAATAAGTCGGATATAAAACTAGAGTGGTGAGATGGTATAGCAAGTACAGCGTTATGCGATGACCGCAACGACCTGTCGTGGAGAGAAGAGAGAAAGGAGTCAGTGTATTTCTTTGTTATGACAGCGCCCTTATTAATATTTAATGTACTTAGCGCGAAAAGTAACACTGCGCTCACCTATTGAGGAATGGCAAATGACACAATCTACTGACGACTGACATTAGTCCCTACCATTATGCCGGCTGGACAAGATATTTTTTTAAACAAATTCAAACGAATTGAAAGAGATTTAAATAATTCTCAGTCAAAAACATCGTGAGATACAAAAACATGAAACAAAATCTTTATTCAAATTATTATTGTATCACGGAAAAATCCCGAATAGGAACCACAAATCCAATTTGGGAAATCATAAAACAATAAAGGGTTGTTCAACCGAAAGCCGCGCTAACACTATAACATAATTTGATATATTTTATTATTTTTTTTTTCGGGGAACTATAGTAAACGTAAAAGAGGCAGAAAAATATAAAAGTAAGTAAGTAAAGTATCATCACGATCGTTTCCCTTTCGGGGTGGTCAGAAACCACGCTTATAAATAAGAGAAGTATCACAAATAAAAATTAAATATTCATTAAATGTATTTATTTACATGAATAAATATTTTAATGTCCCGACCAGGAATCGAACCTGGTACCTCCGAGTCTAAATCCACGGACTTAACTGCCACGGAGGCAGCTAATATATATATATATATATATTTATAGTGCATGTATGTATGTATTATATGGTATGTATGTGCATTGTTTTTTTATTGTGTACGTATGTATATGTATTTTTGAGTGCTAAATGCGTAATTTAATCCCTAACTTTGACACTGGCAAATTGTAACAAATGCCATATTATAAAAAAAATAAAAACGTAATTTAGTTTATTTTAGTATTTTTTTCCCTCCTGCCCATCACCTTTCGTGATCCCCAATGTTAGCTGGTGAAGAATGCCTTATGGCTTTATTATTAAATTATATTTTTTTGTATATATAGTCTTGTCCGTCCTTATTTTGTTTAACTGACATGTTACTGTTAATTTATTCATTTATTTTAAAAGTTTTTTTTTATAAAAATGTTGATTATTTAATTTATATATCACGCGTTGGGCTTAACTGACTGTTCCTTGCCAACAGCAGCTCAATCCACAGTTTTTTTGTGCATCTGTTAATAGAGAGGCCGAACACTTGACTGATTCCTTCCATCCTCTCGCAAAATGACAACATCTTGATTTTAGTAGAAGCCAGCAGAGTGTGTCATCCGCATATCGCAGGTTAGACAGTGTTACACCAGCTTTAGAAAAGTAAAAGTATCACCACGACCGTATCCCTTGCGGGGTGGAAACCATGCTTTTCAAAGAGGCGGGTTCACGTTTAACCAATTTTACTTTAAGCCATCATGACAAGCGGCAAGCTCGTCGATGTCTCTGAGAATACCAGACTCAAGTAATATCAAATTAGATAAATTATTGCGACCCGACCAGGAATCAAACCCGGTACTTCCACGTCTAAATTAAAAGAGTATTTTTATTTTATAAATATTTATTATCTTCATACAAGTTACGAATTGAACCGTTTAAGGTCGAGATGATGGCAAGGAGTTGTCCAAACGGCTGACGGAAAAGTCTGAAGACAGGAAGGCCGGCAATTATTTCTGCAAACGTATTAGCCTCGCTATACAGATGGCAAATGTTTATTTATTTATTTATTTAAGGAGTAGAAAACAATATTAGGCCTAAAAACATATTTTTACAGTGATCAATATTTATAAAATACAACCTAATACCTTAAGGATCACCCACTTAGATTTATTAAAACTTTAACAAATAAATATCTTAAATTACTATCTTAAACTAAAAATAACATTAATTAATTGTACATATCTTACAGCAATATAGAAACCCTAGCATGTAATATAGGATATTTATAATATAGATACTTACATACATATATACATAAACCTACATGTATACATTTATATATACACATACATATAATACTCGTAAATAATAACAAAAAAATATATTCACATTCATTTAATGTGTCAGTCTTCTTGGGACAATCCCTGATAGGTCGTCTCTAAAGGACATTTTTTACTTATAGTTATTTTTTTCTAAGGTTTAGTTTATATTTACCATTTTAACTTTTTTTTTTTTTTTTTTTTTCAGAATATATTTATTTATTTCAACAAAATAACAATAATAACTAAAAAAAACATAAAACTAAATATATAAAATCATCTAACATTCATTCACATTCAATCATTCATTCGTTCCTTCAAACATACCTGCTCCATTTTTACTATTTAAGTACTATTTAATTATTTTAAAAAGAACAAATACAAACATGCGTACATTTTGTTGTTACACGTCTTAGCAGATTAGTTGTTCCTGCATCTAAACATCATCATTACAGCCCCTAGAACACAGCGTCCTAGACCTCCACTGCTGGAGATAGGCTTTCCAGAACATTTATCTCAAGAATTTGGCCTACACTCGCCACGTTGGCCAGACGGCTTGGCGAGGATATGATGTCAATTTTTAAAGACAATTTACTTACGATTCCACTAGTGGAACCGGGACCGACGGCTTAACGTGCTCTCCAAAGCACGGGAACGTTGGTGTTGTAAATCTATGACGAATGTACGTAAGAAAAGTGTATTTCTCATTGATACATGCCGGGTGGGTTTGAACCGACCTTTGCAGGATTTAAGGAACGCGGTCTTACAATCGAGCCACCACCGCGCGATAGCTATCACCTCGCGATCTAAACTTATAAATAATATATGTAATAGGTATATATTATTTTAGCTATAACTATTAAATTAACTGTACTACCAATTAATTGCCTATTATATCTTTTTTATATATTTTTTATTTGTTTAAACTTATTTATTTATTTATTAAAACTTTATTGCACAATATATACAAGGGGCGGACTTGATGTCGCTAGACATTCTCTGACAGCCAACCTTAGGGACACTGTAGAACATTAAAGACGTAAGGTGGGTGCAATTAGAGAAATATGATTACGTAATAAATATGCAATATTATCTAAACTACAATAATAAATACTATAAAAAACTAAATATACATTACATAACATTAATACATACACTACATATAATAATATAATAAATAAACTAAATGATGTCTTAAGTCGGTTGTAACAAGATTATGTTTAATAATATATAAATTTTATATGATTAAAAATATAATCTTTTTGCTTTACAAGTTATTATTAAATGACCAATTGGCCATCCACAGGGTGCTACAATTTACTCGACTCCCTAAAACTGCTCCCGCTTGATAAGAAAGTTCCCCATTCGATTCCGAACCGAACACCTATTAATCCTTATGAGGGCGGCAGATGTCAATGTAGTCTATTATTTTTGACACGTACGACTGTCATTTGTCATTTAAACATTCGAATGATTTATTTCTCCGTCGTAAATTAAGTTTAATCGAATGAAGGATTGAGTTCCTTGGCCTTGCGAGGAATATTTATTGGACGATGATTAATGTGTCTGATGTTTTTATTCTTTTTGACGTGTTTTTCTTTTATTTATCTACTTTATCGACACATATATTTTCGTGGATATTTTTGATATGTAAAAATGTGATAATCAGGATTCCTGAAGGAAGATGATACTTGTAGGGAAGGCAAAGGGATCTAGCCCATACAAAAATTTCTGACGTAATAGACATTTCTTTTTTATGAGTTATTAAGGTTATCATCAAATCCAATGTTGCAGAATTTGATGCTTCTAAAATACGTCGAGTATAATATAGAAGTTCGCATCGCATCAAAAACCGCAAAAAAATAACTGCAACCTAAGCCCAATTTTTTTTCCATAATTATTCACATTGTAACACATTATTAAATTTATTAAAAATACGACTGCGTTAAAAATAATCTTGTATTTTAAAAACTAAAAAGAAATAACTAACAACTAAAAAGAATTTAAAAAATCCCAAGTATTACGTCGCCAATGAGTTTGATAATCGCTTAACTACACCATCGAAATACTAAAAGGTTGAGATTGGGAATAGGAAAATCGCTAAGAAGAATGCGGAAATTAATGTGTGAGGATTCTTTACTTTTTTAATACCTCCACATTGCACAGTCATGGACATCGGACGCTGGGTTATTTAAGAAAATAATTGCTCAACACGGAGCTAAAGTGATCCAGCGGTCCAGCGATGATGGAGATGGCTCAAACAGTGAAGGTTTAGGATTTTGAGTTCAAGGGGCTATGATGATGATTATACGTCTATTATATGAGGATTTTTATCATTATTATAGTCGCTTGTAGTAGTATTTGCTACTAATATCCTAAGCAATATATTTAATATATGTGTATCATTATGTACCCCTCTTATCTCTATGACAGGTCGTAGAATGAGTCATTTTGGTATCTTGATTTGTATGCATTGAGTCATGTCAAGTTTCTTTTATCTACAGTAATATCATTCAGAGGCCTATGTCTTACTCTCCAGTGTGGTCCCTAAAGTAATAAACTACTAGGTACCCTCTACAATAGAAAAGTATAGCGCGCGTTTCCATTGTACAATGATTGTATCAACCGTCAGACTTGTACGTGTGGTAACTACACATTTTAAAAATAAAATTGTACTCTTTTTTATTTTGATCGGTTGGCATAAAAATGACATGTTATGATTTTTGACAGAATAAGAATATTATTCAATTCAGCAAGTTACGTTTAATTAATTAACATCGTTCCGAGACACGATAATAGTAACGCGCTTAAAGCTATTCCGTGACGTCATTCCTTGTGGCCAGACTGCTCACTATATCGATGTGGATCATGTCTTATCGTCTAATCCGGTGACAAGAGGGTGGCTTTCTTTCTTTCCTCAAATAATCAGTAATGCAATTCAGCGAGGAAATGCAACCAGCGTGAACGCATTTAAACATTTTTTTTTATGTTGATCTCAGTAAATCCAAACCAATATAATATAAATATATAATATATACATATATGTATAAGCGGCTATTATTTCTGCCAACGTATTAGCCTCGTTATACAGAAGGGAAATGTTGCCAGTCTCCTTGGGAATATCTATCATGTGGTCTCTTGACATTTTAAATATATAGTTTTTTTATTAGTTTTGGTTTATAGTTATTAAATGTAATTATTTTTATTTAAGTAGTTTGTAATTATTATTTTATATTTTGTAAATATATTTTTACCAATAATAAAATTAATAAATACTCCTACTATAATACAATATTAAATCCTGTTATGTATTGACTTAGAAAAATAGATGCGGTACCAAACTGATTTTCCATTTTCATGCTGTGAGAATATGGAAACGCGGCCAATTGCGTACTTCGAATTTGTACAACAAAATATAAATGGTTGAGGGTAGATCGAGGGTAGATAATTACATTTTTTGATCTTCGTCAATGGGGCTGACATATAGGAAGCTGTGAAGGCGTGTTTCAGACTTCTTTGTGTCATACAAATGTTAGAAGTGTCACCGATAACGATAGCCACAATATGGCTAAGAAAATAAATTAATGAAAGATTTGTGTGATTGGTTATGTATTATTTTCCTCTTGTAACTTATGATGTTGTTAGCTTCTTAATACGTGAAATAAATGTGTTGAAACGATTATTAACGGATAAATATCTACTGTTTTTCTTTTATCGTAGACTAGCTTTTTTATCCGGCTTAGCCCGAGTAAACGGCGACACGGTATTAATTTGGTTGCGCATTTTTTTGATTTTGCTATATCTCCTAAGGCTCCGTGGTCTAGCGGTTAAGTCAGTGGATTTAGACTCGGAGGTACCGGGTTCGATTCTTGACACGAAAATATTTATTAATGTAAATAAATATATTTAAATAATATTTAATTTATTTGTGATATTTCTCGAGTTTTGTACGCTGGAGACATCGACGAGCTTGCCACTTATCATGATTGGCCTATAGTAAAGTTGGCTAAATGTGAATCCATTTATTTAAAAGCGTGGTTTCTGACCATCCCGAAAGGGAAACGGCCGTGATGATACTTTACTTCTTATACTAAAATTTAACAAATTATATACTTAAACCTTCATCGAAAAGCACTATCCATTTGTGAAAACATTATAAAAATCAGTCCAGTAGTTTTTGAGTTTATCGTGAACAGACAGACAGACTCGGCGGAGTACTTTGTTTTCTTCAAACTTTTCAAAATAAGGTTATAATTATTTCAACTATTAACATTTGTGTAATAATTTGCGTGGCAATTTCGGTTAGAACAGTCTGTTCAAGTGTATGTTCAACTGTGCCGATTGCTGGTGAGATGCGTATATAACGACAAAGGTCGACTTTGAACTATACAAAGTCAAAATATCTTTCTTCACGTAAACCTATTACAGGCATTTGTGACACGTCATTATTTAAATTTTTTTGAAGGATTTTACTTCTGCTAGTGGAAGACAGAGAAAGCGTAAAAAGTAAGCTGTTGGCCTCATTGTTGATATCTAGTTTAATGACAATTTATTAACGATTCAACAAGTTGGTATTAGTGAAACTTGGACCTTACTAAACGTACTCACAGAGGCACGGAAACGGTGGTGGTGGAAATGTACGTAGAAAAATATATTTTTCACTGGGTTCGAACCATTCGTTTTTGGATTATTATGTCAACAATAGGTATTGTCAAACTATTAAATTAAATTATTTGAGCTCCTCGTACAATTTTTATCTTCAAGTTTCTATAGGTGGTAGGCGGACTGATGATGGTAATTTGCCCAGCCTGCCGGGGCGGAAAGTATCCACCGTTTGTGCCGATAAACCCAGTAAAGTGTATCCACACGTTTCGGGATCAGGCTCGAATTGCCGTCATGCCCAGTCAAGCCAGCATAGTGTTAGGGACTGATGTCAGTCATAGGTGACTGATTCCAGTTGCTAACATTAATAGTACGTTGGGCACAAGGTCACATGCCGTGATAGTATAAAAAAACTTACCTAAAAGCTTCATGACTTCTGCTTGGCTGATGAGCACGTTGAGATGGCCCGTTGCCAACGGCAACAGACTGCATAGAGTCCATGCTAAGCTAACTCTACCTAACATTGTCTCATCAGAAACCGACTTTTTAGTATCAAAACAATCTCCAATCTAGTTCATCACGCTTTAATTTTACAACGTTTCATCGGATACGACATCACTAAAAACATTGACAAAAAGTTTTTAAAATTCCAAATTTAAAATCACAATCTTTCAAAAAGCCGGTAAACTCGTAGTTTCGAAACGTATTCAAAATAATTTGAAGGGAAATTCGTAAGCGGCAACGTCGCGCGACGTCGGCGTCGCACTGCCAACGCTAGGGAAACCACGCGCCAACAAGTTTCAGCCAGACATGCGCACCTACACCCCGAATCCTTCCACTACAATAAATAACACCTTCCATTAACGCTTTACTGTAACAAACCTAGCAGATTCATGAAACAAAAACACTTATGTACGTCAAACAGGGGGGTCAAAGGTGTGAGGTGCAATGAGTTAAGAGGGTGCAGAGGTTATATTAAGTTCGACGGTGTTAATGCAAAAAAAAAATCCTATTGAAATCCGGAAGTATTTTTTTTATTATCTTTTTTTAATTAGTAACAGTTTGCTATTATTTTACGTTAAAGTTAAAGGTTTTTTTTCACAACATTTTCAGATATAGTAGATAACTAGATTTTGTTTTAATTAAAATTTACAATATGATGATCTAATTTTCATAAGCATAAAAAGCTTCATATAGTAAAGTATCATCTTATAAGCTTTAAAAAAAAGGAATTTACTTTTAGCCGACTTATATATATATATATATCAACAGACGTCTAAACGAATTATGTTTGGTTGTAAAAGTAAAGTATCATCACGACTGTTTTCCCTTTCCGGGTGGTCAGAAACCAAGCTTATAAATAAGCGGATTCACATTTAGCCAACTTTACTATAGGCCAATCATGACAAGTGGTCTCCAGCGTACCAAACTCGAGAAATATCACAAATAAATTAAATATTAATTAAAATGTATTTATTTACATTAATAAATATTTTTGTGTCCCGACCAGGAATCGAACCCGGTACCTCCGAGTCTTAATCCACGGACTTAATTGCTAGACCACGGAGGCCGTTGTTATTTTTTACTTAACATATACTGCTAAAACAACTTGCCCAAAATTTATAAGTCAATTTTATTTTTTATTATCTGCAACAAATAAAGTGTGTTAGATGTGTTTCTTACTTGGTAAAATATATAAATTGAAGCTTAAAAATTTTATTGCCAAATATTTCGCCTCTCTTTGGAGCGGCGTCATCAGTGACAGTGACTGAAGGTCTTTGTCATAAATTTTGAAAAAATAATTTTATTTTTAGTAATGGTAAAGGCAATGCATTATACAGTTTTGTATATTTTTTTTTTATTATTATTATTTTTTATATTTTATTTAGGATAAAAAACAGACATACAGTAAAGATTACTAACTAAATATTAACTAATTAAGGTAAGCAACAGTATATCCAACGACATTATCCACATTTTTTTGTGCAATCAACATTTTTAGGCTATCAAAAAGAAAAATATATATATATAAAAAGCAAAAAGTAAGTAAAATTAAACATATGTATATAGAAAAAAAAAATGATGTTTGACAATGCATTTAACAATTGCCCTTAGTGTGTCAGATCTTATTTATGTTTTTTATTTAATTTTTTAATAACCATAATTTAAATTTTATTTATTTTATTTTACTTTATTACTTGAAGTCGGTAATATTTTAGTTATTTTCTTTACTTTTTTTTTTCAATTTCTATTTTTTTTTTCTTTTTTAAATTGTTTCAGCTTTAGTTTTTCGAATATTTTTTGTATACTTTTGAAAATTTTATAATTTTGTTATTTCTTATAGGCAATAAAGGCTACTGTGGTAATGTGGTGGTCGCCTATAATAGGTGCAACATCTAACTTCTGATTTAGTGTTAAGTACAAATAAGTGTGTGATGTTAGCACTGTTGGCTACCCTATTAAAAATAAATAAGTACCAAAAAAAAATACGTTATAGAAACTGGCTGTTAGACTATTATATACGTACTCAAATGTTCAACCAATGCTGATTTAATACTCTAGATGTATAGTTACATTGAAAGCTTAATCCAGCATAAATTAAAGCTTAGACAAATATGATTTGCTTACACTACTCTCGGTAAAGACTGAATATCCTGCATTTGCAGTCTGCAGTGTGTTGTTTTAAGGATTGGGTGTTCGTTGGTGAATGCATAAATAATTATGTTGTCTTACAAGGAAGCTGACACTGATTGATGAAGCTGGGCTGATCAGAGCTTTACTTCTGTATTATTATTTTTTCTTTATAAAATAATAATAAAGTATTTATTTAAATTACAAATTAAAAATTGCCTTCGTCTCGGAGCCCGGACTGTCCACCCGCACCAGTGCGGAGAACCAGTCGATCACCTCGGACACCACGGGCTTTCTTTTTCTAGAAGTGCTGGCCGCATTCCTTGTCACGCGGCTCTCAACGACATCATCCGAAGGGCTCTTGTTACTGCTGGAGTACTCGCAATCTTAGAACCATCTGGTATTGTGCGGAGCGTTGGCAAGAGACCCGACGGAATAACTGTTGGGCCGTTTAAACTTGGCAGGTCTCTGGTGTGTGATGCGACGTGTGTTTACGTGACATTAGCTCCATCTCATATCCAGGCGACCTCGTCAGGCGCGGGGAGAGCGGCGTTTTCTGCGGGGAACCTCAAATTGCGCAAATACGCCAACCTTGGTACCGGCTTGGGGTCGAGACGATGGGTCAATGGGGACCGTCAGCGAGGCGCTTGGCCAAGGAGTTGTCAAAGCGGCTGACAGAACTACAAAATATAATATAAAATTATTAACAATAATATCGATAGGAATATAAAGTCCGCGTGGAATGGTGGTAAGAACACTGGCTGCATTTCCCCGCTGAATTGCAATACTGATTCTTTGGGCGAAGAAAGAATCTTCCTTCTTATCACCGGAGGAGACGACAAGATGCAGTGTTGTCTTTTAAAAACTTATACTTTATTCAATTACCAATAGGTTGACTTAAAGCTAATAACAGCCTTTTCTGCCAGTCTACCTTTTGGCTTACCGATATACTCGAATCGGTAGGTCTATAATGTGTTAATAATATAATATTTTAAATACATGTATACAGACAATACTACTTAAGATATAGGTACATAATAATATATTATATACTATTATATAAATATATAAATAAACTAACAATTGTTCCAAGGCTTATTGACGTCTCTAGTGACAATAGGGGCCGGCAGTTTTTTTTCACAAAAATTAAGTATAATAATTCAAAGAGGAAATGCTGCTAGTGTATTGGGCACCATGTCACAAGACAGCGATTTGGAGTAGCTATTTTATTTGTTAGTATTTAATTTTTGTTTTCTATGTATTATTTTTATTTTTGTTAGGTTAAATTTAGATTTTGTTGTAATATAGTTTATTTAATTTAAGGTTTTTAACTAACGATAAATATTTATATATAGGGTGATTTTATATGATCTTCTTTAGACTAATATGTTATTCTATTGATAGAAACAAACAACTTTTCCTAATAATACGATGCAAATACGATGACTAGGAATATACAATTTAAATATTTACCAAAGTTTGTAGTACTCGTAGATATGAGAGAAATTCTCGAAGTTTATTGCTTTAAAATGTCGGCAACGAAAATAAGTGAAAACAGCAAATAGAAAATAGATACAGGTCACACGATGAAGTATGAACACAACAACACATTGACAAATTATTTATACGTGATGCGGAAATTAATAAAATAAAATAAATTAATAAATTGTCTGCCTGCTGCAGCTGCCTTCGTAGGCCAGCGGTTAAGTTCGTGGATTAAGACTCAGAGGTACCGGTTTCGATTCCTGGTCGGGACACAAAAATATTTATTAATGTAAATAAATACATTTAATTAATATTTAATTTATTTGTGATATTTCTCGAGTTTGGTACGCTGGAGACATCGACGAGATTGCCACTTGTCATGATTGGCCTATAGTAAAGTTGGCTAAATGTGAATCCGCTTATTTATAAGCGTGGTTTCTGACCACCCCGAAAGGGAAACGGTCGTGATGATACTTTACTTTTAAATTGTCATTAAAAATGACACCAGAAACTCGCCAACCCGTCTCGGCAGCGTGGCGAGTGTAGGCCAAATTCTCCATAAATTTCTGGAAGGCCTATCTTCAACAGTGGAAGTCGGGGCTATTATTCTGGGGGCTATGATGATAAAGCGTGCAAACACTGTTCTAATGAAGCTTTCGCGTCGCTATATATCGCTATGGAAAAACAGTAGTTTATACAGTTTTATACAGGCGGTGTTTAATTTAATTCGTTAGTATTGAACTGCGTCTAATATAGCATAACAACCTGTATAATAGCTTTGCTAGTGTGGGTTTGCTGTAGTTATCGTCTTTCTTCGCGTAACCTGTACCTACATTAGTTCTCTTATTAAAACTGAATAAAAATGAAATGTTAACAGTGACCTATTTGTATGAACCCGGCATTTTAAATAGTTAATTTGTCAATTGTTAATCGTCATCATCAAAGCCCAAATAAACGTTGGAGATTATCATTCTAGAAATATCTGGAGAATTTGGCCTACACTTCTGTCTTATGTATTTTTTTATAACAAAACTTTTTTAACGATTCCACAAGGTAGTATTTCTGCAACCGGACCGACGCGGGGTACTCTCCGATGCACGGGTGGTTTTGTAAGAAAAGGCGTTCCTATAACTGAGCCACCAACGTTCTTACCGCTCACCAGTTGTTAATTATGTTGCGAATATTTTACTCGGGATTTGCAAGCAAAAATGTTGTGGAACAAGTAGATGTCAGACAGTCTTCCTTGAGACATGATTGTCATAGAGACTATCAATGAGATAAATCGAACTTTTGACAAAATGATGTAAAGTTTGTGTATTTTATTATAATTATTTACCACAGTTTCTGCCAACTAATTCAGCCTTGGTTGTTAGAAAATGCTTAGTCATTAAGCCCGCCTATGTACAATATTTTTTAGTGCAATGAAGAATTTTTGTATTTTAATTTCTTTCTTCATAAAAATATTCCTGGTAAACATAGTACTTTTTGTCAATATCGGATCGAAGAAGCGTAGTCCTTACTCTATCTAAATCTGTAAATTAAAATGTCAAATTTATATTGCATAAGTGATTCAACGTGTCGATTCTAAAAGAACTCCAAATATTGACTAGGCTATTCATTATTTGTCTTCTTAGGATACTTTATCACTTCAGACACATTGCCAGAAAGGGAAGAGGTAACTTGTTACTTGGAAGAAACCGAGAGGCCGAAGCCAGGTACACTAGCGTCCATTACGCTGTGCATGCTGCCAAAGATAGGAACGGCTCGCTTAGTATCATCAAGACGCATACCAATTCATCGGGAGGGTACGACCCTCAGTAATGAGGAAATACGACGCAAGGAGGAGGGGTGATTCAACGCTGGCCCTAAACCTGTTCGTATAATACAAAAGTATATTTATAATTGCACCGGTCATTACATATAAGTGTGTTGAATTTCCCAGAGGCGTGCAAATATAGTACAATTTTAAAATCACTCTACCATGATGTGCTCCCCCACTATCTGCTAATAAAATAAAATGATGTGACAGACATGAGGTTATTATACCTAGGGGCACCACACTACAGTGTATCCCAACTCGAGTATTTTTAATTTTGAAATTAGATCACTATAAAGTTTGCTATGTTGCAAATATTGATCGTAGTGTACAGGGTGCCCGGTGGCAGAATTCGGATTTCAAATTGGAATATTTCTGTAACCGTTGTGCGGAGAAGAGGAGAGGGGGTCACGTTAGGTTCGTCACGATGTCGCAGTAGACGGGTGAATAACGTGCGTTTGCAATCGACGCTTATTTATTGCCAGATCCAGATCTTTACTGTCATCAGTAGTGGTCATCCACGGGGTTAGTATTTACCAATAGTATTAACTTTGCCCAGCGCAGTTACAAAAAAGCAAGTGATGCGGAATGAATGCGCGTCAATAAAACGTCATATGCTATCAAACAGACCTACGTTCTGCGATTGTGTAGGTAATAATGCAAATTATTGTAATATGACTACAAGGTTAATTGAATTAGGGCTAAGAAAACATGTGCATGAGACTGACATTTATCTAGGGTAAAAACGTAAGCCTAGATTAAAGGATTAAACCGTCCACTCGTTAAACATTTTAATGAAAAGTAGGTAGTTAATGTTTTTATAAAATCATTCGTAAACATGTACAGATGAATCAGCTTGGAGAAGTTTTTGCGTTTGTAGTGTACGGTCAGCAGATCAATAAATAAACAAATGTTCTCACATTTTTTTAAAGTAGTTACTTTTATGTACCTACTTATTATTGTACATATTAAATGTGTAGTTACATTCTGAATTTCTTGAACTCTAAATATTTTGTAGACATCTAGAACTTCGCTTTTATTTAGGTTAATTAACAACAATTTAACGCACGTTAAGCCGTCCCGGTTACACTAATACCAACTTATGTAATCGTTAATAAATTGTCATCAGATCGTCGCCAACCCGCAAGGTGGTACATTTATCGTCGATTCAATGTCTTGGTTTTTAAGCAAGTAATATATAACCGACCACTGGTTGTCCTTAAATAAATAAATTTATTAAAATAAAATAATATACTTTCATGGTAATCCTAGCCTTTTTACCCCTCCCCCCATAACAAACGCTCGTTGAGTCTACGAAGCTCACTCTAGCGGCAAATACTAGAAACTCATATGGATCCGGATGTTGGAAAAGTTAGCGATTTATTTTTCACTGCTTCTCGAGGATTGTTATATTAAGTTGTTTGACAAACAAAAAATCATATTTACATATTTAAGTTTTAACGGTAATCTACTAAAGTGTACTTTAGATAATTTAATGCCATTAAAATGATTAGGTACCTACCAATAAATAAATTGGTTAGTGAATCAATTCATTGTTTTTAGTGTAATAAATTATATTTTGAATAAATGTAATGCAAGGGTTTTGTGATAGTGTTTTCGTTTTTTTAGAATAATAAAAAGTTGGAAACACTGAAACAAAAGCTGCCTTGATCGTTGTCAAAGAGAGCAATATGGTCCCCATAAATTGAATTAAAATTCAGTAAAAAGTTGGAGTACTCTCGAAATGGGTGCAACATTGACTTTCATGTAGAAACTGGGCTTTGACTACAATCGTTTTTGCTTCAGCTTTGCCCCACGAAATAACAAATGTTTTTCACATATCAATTTGTCATTTGTTAAGATCAAATAACTTTGCTTAACATATTACCTTTTGGAAAGTAACTTTGACATATCGTCTGTGATCAATTCGTCCTAACTGTTAATTGCTTACTTCTTAAGATAAAGATAAACTATTATGTACCTATTTATATAGAAAGTTTAGTTTAGTTATTTGGGGAAAAAAAATACTTTTTAAATTACGTTTAGGCCTTTTTTCATTTGTTTGTGCTCTCTTCTCCCGATGGATGATGAATGAGATAATAGGGAAGGCAAAGGGTCTAGCCCATACAGCCAAGTCTGACATAATATCTTTCTTATGAGTTAATGACGTTATCACCAAATTCCAGATGTTGCAGAATTTTATGTTTTTCTTGTTACTCAACCCGTCGGGTGTAATATGGGAGTTTTCCGCGCGGGAAAATCGCAAAAAAAATACTGCAACTTGTGCACCATATATAAAGTTCAATATATCGTTCTCCATAATTATTCACATTGTAGCGCATTATTAAACAAAACAATACCACTTTTGACTAACAATATCCACAGAAAAGTAATTTCCAAAACAAAAACTTGCACTTTACATGTCCGTGAAAAATGCCTATTATTTTATTTATATTTTTGGTTATTTACGCCACAAAAAACAATTTATGGCTATAAAATTATTTTCCTAATAATTCACATTTATTGAGGACTATTTCACATATAATAATAATAATTTATGACAATAATTATTATATAAAGAAATTAAATTACTGTAATTTGCAATAAATGGCAAATAATAAACTACTTAAATAAAATTAAATAACTATAATCTAAGCGTAAAAAAAAACAATAAATGAAAAATGTCCCCAAAAGTCGTCCCATCAGAGATAGTCCTAAGAAGACTGTCAACATTTCCCCCCTAAATGAATTAAATATTAAAGGTCCTTACATATCAGTCCATGGTGATCGTTCTTTTTCGACGCAGTTTAAACATTATTGTTTTTTCGCGTAAAAAAGTTGCTGCACAGATTTTTCGAGAATTCACGAACTGTAAAAAATATTGCATTTTGTGTTGGTTTTAGATCCTTTGAGCCCGGCCAAATCTAGTTTGGTTGGATTTGAGTATACACATTTTTAACACTATTTCGGATACAGTTGCTGTGGGTCGTGGAATTTAAACTTTTATCATGATTTACCTGCGACCTACACCGCAAAATACCCACGCAATGTGAAATATTAATAAATATTTATTATACATAACTTACCTATTATGACTTAACCGCTAGACCACAAAATTAGTTATACGGATATACATATATGTAAATTGTATTATTTATAATTTGTTCAATTGAATGCAAGAAAAACCAAGGTACTAGTGTGTTTGAAAGATGAAGGTTGACCAACTGTGACGATAAAGATTGATGATGAAACTCTAGAACAAGTAAATTAAATTATATATCTGGGCAGTGTTTTCACTGCGGATGGGAAGTATGATAGGGATGTTAAAAATAAATAGATATAATTCATCTTATTTTGGTAGCTCAACCCAATTAATTGGAGACTGATATGACACGATTTTAATTAAAATTTAATTATCGTTTAAATTAACGTGACATTCGGACTTAATTAAATACTGTGAACAAATTGAATTTATACCAATTAATTAATTTGACTCTAATTATTTAATTGTTCTTTTAAATTTTGTAGTATTCTATTTCTTCCGTATCCGTTATAATTGTTAAACTATTGGATTTCTTAATTTTCTGTCAATTATATTTATATAATACATACTATAAATTATAATAAAAACAAATATTTATGCTGCCCCGCGGAATTGTAATGCTGATTTTTTGGGCGAAGAAAGAGCCAGCCCTCTTGTCACCAGAGGCGACAAGACGCGGTGTTATGTGTCATTAATTTTATTTCATATTTTTTTCTTTAATATATAGTTTTAGACATAAAAAAAGTCTAGATGAGTGTTTTTAAGAAAGTGTGAAAAGAATAATAATATATATATTTGTTGGTATAGGTACATTATAGTAGTTCAAATTTTTATAACCTACATTCTAATCTCTGTGTTCGTTTGAGCGTACGTGCATTTAGTTAAAATTTACGAGCGATGGCGTGTTTCAGGTCTATTGAGATAGCAAACTTTGCCAGTATAACTCTAACTTTACGACTTTTTCACGTCACCATACGTGTTATTTCAACTTTATAATTCACAGAACCCTTTTGAGTTACCAAATATTTATTTGTGACGTTTAGTACGTGGCGAGACAAACATACACACAGACACAAAGACAAAATTTATAATATTAGAAGAGAATTAAGTAGTTTCGACTACAATGGATTTAGATTTTAAGCTATAAAAATGTGAATAATACTTAAATAACCATTATGGTTTGGTAAAAGTGTTTGATATTCAAGACACGGACTTGTTCCGATTCTATTTGTTGAGGACCGGAGTAACTTTAAACGAGAGAATGATCTCGTTTACAAGCGATTTGGGGGGCTTCGGCAATATTTACTCAGATTCTCATCCGAGTATCAGATAATGTATTTGGGTCGTTGACTATGGTATTAAGGACCCGGTTTTTATTAAACTTTTTTTAAATTATTCTTCGTTGTCGTCTAGCAGTTAGGTCAATTTAGACAAGCAGGTACCTACCGGGTTAGATTTCTGGTCGGGATTTATTTGTGATATTTGTAGAGTTTGTTATCCTAGAGACATCGACGAGCTTGCCACTTCATTCATTTTCATCATTACAGCCCCTAGAACACAGCGTCCTAGACCTCCACTGCTGGAGATGGGCCTTCCAGAACATATATCTGGAGAATTTGGCCTACACTCGCCACGCTGGCCAGACGGCTTGGCGAGGATATGATGTCAATTTTTATTGACAATTTATTAACGATTCCACAAGTTGGTATTAGTGGAACTGGGACCGACGGCTTAATGTGCTCTCCGAGGCACGGGAACGGTGGTGTTGTAAATCTATGACAAATGTACGTAAGAAAAGTGCATTTCTCATTGGTACATGCCAGGTGGGTTTGAACCGACTTGTAGGATATAAGGAACGCGTTCTTACAAAAGAGCCACCACCGCGCTGCCACTTGCCTAGTAGTAAATTTGAATAAATGTGAATCCAAAAAACTGTGTAATTAAAAAAAAAACGAATTGTATGCCCAGTTGTACCTTACGTCAATGTATGCTGCAATCTCGCTGATCCAATAATTTTGTTTGTATGAAATCTAATATCGGTGACCTTTGTAGGGATTCTTGGTTCCTGAATCTAGTACAGTCACTGTCAATATTGTTAAATAAATAAACTAATCATAAAAAAACGATTACCTCTCTGAAAAAAATAATCTAGATTATAGTCTATTCGCGTTAAGAAAATGGGTTACCGTTGTCCGCCGCCGGCCTTGTTACGATCCTCGACCAATAGTAGAAAATTATATTTACAAAAATGCATCATCACGACCGTTTCCCTTCCGGGGTGGACAGAAACCCTTATAAAGAAGCGGATTCACATTTAGGCAACTTTACTATAGGCCAATCATGACAAGTGGCAAGCTCGTCGATGTCTGTAGCATATCAAATATCACAAATAAATTAAATATTAATTAAATTTGATTTATTTAAATTAATAGATATTACACTTACGGGTAACGTAAAGTCTGTTTCTTCTTCTGGGACAGCCGGTAGCAATATCACTTGCAGCAATCCTACTATGACAGTTGAGTAATAAGGACTTAATAAATCTGTTACAATGCTGATTAACTTTTTTTTAACGCGAATGGACTATAATATAAAGCGTTCGACAGAGTTTCACATATTATTTTAAAACAAAAATTAGAGCGTTATGGTATAAGTGGTCAAATGTTAAAATGGTTTTCTTCATATCTTACAGATCGTCAGCAATATGTCGTCTTAAAGGGTTTTAAGTCTCAGGCCTATACTGCAATTTCAGGTGTCCCCCAAGGGTCCCACCTAGGGCCCTGGCTATTTAATTTATTTATTAATGATATCGTTTCCATTATTAAAAACAGTAACGTTTACCTTTTTGCAGATGATCTTAAATTATGTAAAAAAGTTTCTACAATACAAGATAGCTTGTTACTACAAGATGATTTAAATAATCTTTATACATGGTGCTTGAATAATGATATGTTATTAAATAGTACAAAATGTCATCATATAAAATTTACACGTAAACATAATAGTAATATTGTTCACACAAACTACAATATAAATAGTATTAATTTACAGGAATGTAACACTGTACGCGATCTAGGAGTTATATTTGATACCAAACTTACATTTATTCCTCATCTCGATCATATTATAAACAAAGCCTCGAAAATGCTAGGATTTATTATAAGAAACGGGAAAGTATTTAAGCATTCAAAAACTAAAATACTAATTTACAATTCCTTTGTTAGAAGTATTATTGAATATTGCAGTGTAGTATGGTCACCAAATTATACTGTCCACCACTTACGTATCGAGCGCTTACAAAAAAGATTCTTACGACATTTATCGTACAATTTGAAAATACCTAATAAGCTTCTGACCTACCATGACAAACTTCAACATTTTAACATCGACAGTTTAATAGTTCGTAGACACATTCTCGATATGAGTTTTCTATATAAACTATTTAGAAACCAAATAGACTGTCCACAACTATTAAAATTATTTAAAATCTGGATTCCAAACCGACTGCCACGATATCCTACTGCACTGCTACGCCCACCTCAAGCCAGAACTAATCTTAAACAAAGCTCTCCTGTATCTAGATTATCAAAAAATTATAAAGAGATTGGTCAAGAAATAGATATGTTCAACGATTCGCTTTCAAAATTTAAGTTATATGTTAAGATACATTGTTCCTATTAATATTATTATTAAATTAGATTAAGTACAATATTTTATTTTATGTTTTTAAGACGTGGTTCATTTTTTTTTTTTTTTTTATTTTTTTATTTAGCTTTTTGTATGTCTAAACTTAGAATTTAATTTAATTTCATTTCATTTTATATTTTTTTTAATTATTCTTATATATATATATACCACTTGTATTTTGTGCATGTTGTGGCACCTAAAGGTGGTACATTTATCGTTGAATTTATGTCCTAGTTTTTAAGAAAGCAATAATGTAACCGACCACTGGTTGTCCTTAAATAAATAAATAAATAAATAATATAAACATTCAGCAAAGCCAATACTTAAACACTTTTTGGTAGTACTTACATACGAGTAACTACATATATTCGCAATTATTCGCATTGAGCTCATGCCGTACTAACTCTGGAAAGCGTTCTCCTATCTATAGACTGGTTGACACTTACAATAAAAAAATTAATCTCATTGACATCATCGCCTCCACTGCTGGGGCCTTCAGAACAAGTGTCTTGAAGGTTTTAAAGGAATAGTTTTTAAGTTCTTATTGTTTTCTCTTTTTTTTTATTTACATTATGTTTTTTACTTGTTTTTACTCCTTTGTTTTTACTTGTTTAATTTAGTTTTATGTTTGTTTTTTTTCCTTTCATTTATCAACATTTATTTATTATTATTAGCTGTAAAGTTTATGCAATTATAAATATGTGGTTAACGTGGTGGGTATTGCATGATCTAATGTATCTTATTATTGTTAAATGTTAAAACCTGTGCAATTCTGTTTGTTGACCCTAATAAAGAAAAAAAAAAAAAAAAGAAAAAAAAAAATATTCTAACTTCGAAATTGTTTTTAGTTTTAGATACCTAACTCTGATAAAGTAAGTAGTGGTACCTAAATCGCAATCAGTATAAGTTAGGTAGAAAATTAAGATACAAAAGTTGCGATTGTGAGAACACCCCAACTTGCCTCAGGCTGTCTGTTTAGTCTCAACAACCTAGATTGCTCTGTACCAAAGACATTAAACATATAAGATAGGACAAGAAGCCAAATGGTATAAGAATTAAAGCTAGGACAATTGTTTTAGAATTAATTAGTCTATGACACTGCACTGTGCACTTTCAAAGAATATAAAAGAATTACAATATTAAATAAACTATATTAAAACAAAATCTAAATTTAACCTAAAAATAATAATAATACATAAAAAATAAAAATACATACTTACAAAAAAAATAGCTCCTCCAAATCGCTGTCTTGTGGCATGGTGCCCAATACACTAGCAAATTGATGTCGTTGTTTCACGGACTATATCTCAATCTGCATTCTACGGAAGTGTAACACGTTGTTCTTTGACATTTTTTTATGAAAATAACAACCATTGCCCGCTCTATATTATATTTGATCTATTTGCTCTGTACATTGTTCTAACCTTTATTTAAATTGTTGGTTAGTTAGTTTCTTACGTAGAAGCGATAGTGTATAATACTTGTACAATAATAATAATAATAATAATAATAATAAAAATCGTTTATTTCTCTCTTAGTACATAAATTAGTTTACAAAAAAAAATGAAATATAAAAATCTGGGCATGAGAGCTGGTGCCTGAAGTGGATATCCGAAGGATATCTGTATCTCAGGTCACCAGATTGCATCCCTCAGACTAAATACAACTTACAATTTGTGTTTTTAAAAAAAGAAAGAAAAATAGCGTACATTAAAACCAAAAACTTAATAATAGGAACAATCCTTAAAAACTTAAAAGTTAGATAGTGCTCTCAGAAACAATACTAATTATACATCTACTTCACAACAATCAACATTTGCTCAGTTTCATCATAGCTTTGGCCCTGAAGCCATTCGGCTACAACCCTTTTGCAGGTAGCTTTTGTTTTATACCTAATAGATAATGCCTTATTAACTTTGTTGTAAATATAGTTTCCAAGAAAACAATAAAATCTCTTTACAAAACTAGATTTAACTCGTGTTGGCAGAAATACATCCTTATTTCTTCTTTGGTCAGTGTATACATTAGAGGATTCAGTCGCCACATGCTTTTTAATAATAATATTTAAAAGAAAGAGTTGACGAACTGTCAATACCCTGCACCGTCTATATAACTCGATAGTGGGAAATCGAAAGGGAAGAAAGTAACTTACTTTAAGAACAGCTCTTTGAGCTCTCTCGAGTTTGATGAGGGATGATTTACATGTACCTCCCCAAGAAGCAATGCAGTAACCTATAAGTGATTGACACAGTGCATAATAAACTGTTTTAATAAGTTTTATATCAGCCACGTGTCTTAAATTTTTGAAAACAAAAATTAGTTTCCGAATTCTACTCGTCAGTATCCTAATGTGTGGGTAGAAGGTCAGACCAGCATCGATAACCACACCCAAGTACTTTATCTCATTTGTCTTCTGCAGTGTTGGACACGAGCAATTTTTAACATTTTTGCCACAGAAGTGTGCCTTAATTGTACATCTAGTCAGAGTACTGCATGAGGGCTTACGCATCGAAAAGGTCATATACATGGTTTTATCTGTGTTCAATGTTAGCACGTTATATTGGAGCCATTCAGTGACTATATTGAGTCCTATCTGAGCATCTTGATAAGCTTCGTCCCACGAGCCCCCACTAAAAAGCAATGCAGTGTCATCTGCAAAAGACACGAGCCTTCCATTTGGCAGTGGAATTTGACACAGATCGTTAACGTAGATAAGAAAGAGGGTGGGCCCAAGGATACTACCCTGAGGGACACCGTAGGTTACAGGCAGATCATCACTTATATATTTGTCAATTTTAACAAACTGTGATCTATTTGAGAGATAGCTCACAAAGAGCTGAAGTTGCACACCTCTAACCCCGAGTCTCTCGAGTTTATGAACCAAGATCGGTACAGAAACTGTATCGAAAGCTTTCGCCAAATCGAGGAATACGGCAAGGCATTTCTCTTTGTCATCAAGCTTTTTTGTAACATACTCTGTCAATTCCAGTACAGCATCAGCAGTGGATCTACCACTTCGAAATCCGTACTGATTGGAAGAAAGCAAATTGTTTGACTCCAAATACTTTATTAGTCTTAAATTTATAATTCTCTCCAAAATCTTTGACAAGGTAGGAAGAATCGATATTGGTCTATAGTTACCGACACAGTCCCTATCTCCGGACTTATATATTGGGCAAACTTGTGATCTCTTAAAGACCAACGGAAATACTCCACTTGTCAATGAAAGATTGCATACGTGCGTAATAGGAGCTACAAGTGAAGACTTACACTCTTTGATTATATTTGAGGATATTCCGTCGTAACCCACCGAGCAATCAGATTTGAGCGACAATATTAACGAGTTAACTTCGACTTCATCTGTTGGAAGGAGTACCAACGAGTTATTAGAAGAAGGGATCGTATAGCTAGGTACTTTATGTTGAGGGTTATGTAATATTTTTTTAGCTAGGTTCACTCCGGTATTGACAAAGTAATGATTTACAATATTCACAGACCGATCTGGTTCGCACGCAATCTTAAGCAGATCAGGAGTAGAGCTCTTTTCCTTCCTAATATTGGCGACATTTTTAATAACCTCCCATAATCGCTTTTTATTTGTGGTCGCTTTTGTTAGTTCATCCCTTTCATAATTTCTTTTTATACTCTTTTGGAACAAAAATTACGATATCGAAGGTATGTTACTCTAAGAATATCATTATCAGGTTGTTTTTTATGTTTTTTGTGTAGAGCATCTCTATTACGCATGCATTTTACCAACCCCGGAGTAATCCATGGTTTCAGAGTCCGTTTTCGTTTAGTTATGGTAAATTCCTTGGTATGGTTATCGATTACTTCTTTAATTGAGTTTACAAGAATATTAGCAGCTTCATCCGCTTTGTCGCAATTTATAACTGCGCTGAAATCCATTTTCTGTATTTCTGATAATACTTTATTAGTGTTTGTACGTCTTACTGTTTTAGAAGCTGCTGCGTTATATTTTCCTTTATTTATACAAAATATGACCGCTGAATGATCTGTTACCGAGGATTGTAATACCAAGGTTTTAGATGGTAATGTTGATTTTAACATCACATGGTCAAGACAGCTGCTATCACGGGTAGGGAAGTTATGGGCTGGAAGAAGGCCATGAAACGCCATAAGACTAAGGTATTCCGTAGCTCTACTATCGTGAACCCTCTCACTGACATCCAAATTGATATCACCGGTAACTATAATGTTTTTAAAAGAGACAAGACTTGTTAATACTTGATCAAGAGATGTTAGAAAACATGATGTATTTTTGATCGACGGGGATCGATATATAGATAACAAGGCAATGTCATCGGAAATGGTCAGGGTTAGACAATTCGCATCCATAAACGAAGGTTCAGCTACTTTAGGGTTAAGATGGTTTGCCACATAAATTACTACTCCCTCATTCTGGGATCGATTGTTCAAAGTCAACAATGTCGGCGCTTAGTGGTTTAGAATGCATTATTTTGTAATTTATTATTAGAATATGTACTAAAAACTACCTCCGTAGTCTAGCAGTTAAGACCGTAGATTTAGACGAGGAGGTACCGGGTTAAATTTCTGGTCGGGACACAAAAAAATATTTAATTTATATTTGATATTTCTGGGACAGTGGAGGATTTACAAATTTGCCGCTAGTGGGCTATTAAATTTTTGCCGCCCCTACTGACCATTGAAATGTAATACGCTAGTTTAGTTCACAATCGTATTACATACATTTATTCTGAAATTGCAACTTTATGATTTGTGTTCTATCGTCCTTATTACATCGGCTTTTTCTCGTTATTAGTATGATTGAACTAGGGGATAGTTGTGTCAAAAATTTTGTCACTCATTTCTTTGTTGTATAATAAATATATCGTTGTATAATATATATTTTTTTTATTGCTGAAAGATAAAAAAATGGGCCAAATTTACCGCCCCCTAAAATCTGCTGCCCTAGGCTCCAGCCTACTGGTAAATCCGCCATTGTTCTGGGGCAGCAATCTCGACATTGCATAACGATCGCTAGCTTAGCGATCTAAGGTGGCCGTTGACAAGCCTTCCAACAGACCAAATCACGTGGTCATTTTCCAAAATTAGTTATTTGAAACGTATATTGTTTTTTAAACGACATCACAGTCTAGGATTACGTTTACGTCCATTCGATTTATTTTTCATTGCGCCGCCGCCAGTGCCGACGTCAGCTTCATAATCTATCAACAGTCTGCTAATTATTTTAATGCATGACTATTCGAATAGTTTAAAACAGCGTTCTTTTGGATGTAAAGTTATTCATAGAAATGACGAAATCGTATAGATTTTTTCTGTCTAATTAGAGATTTTCGTAAACTATTTGGCGACGAAATTTGACAGCTCCTAAAGTTATCGAAAATTAACGCTACAGTTTTACCGTGTATGCTGAAAGGACCGATTTTGTTAAAGAAAAACATTTTAATAATAGATTCCTGCAGTTTTATTATCAACTGGTGTAATAATACAGAATGTTATTTTTATTTAATTTTTTTAAACTAGCCAAAAATGACATTTTGCACGAATATGACTATGACTACCGCGGTCGCAGACTGATCGCCTTGGTGTGAGCGTAACTTAAGTATGTTTTACAGTTTTCGGTTTTAATAAACTTTCACTTAAAATTACTTTTAATATAATGTAGTAGGTATGTAGTTGGCATTTCGTCCGGTGGTTAAGCGGTTTCATCGCTCTACGTTAACGCTGTTCGCTTTCGGTCAAATATGTTTGAATTGTAGATACCGCATTAGGTACGAAAATAACCTAGATTGCGTATCATAATAATGTGTTTTCTGATAAATTAATATTTTTCTCAAGAAAACGACAGATATAAATATATTTTTTTTATTAAAGTGCCACAGTGTGTCAAGTCTAACAGGATATACAATATAAAAAGAAAAAATAAATTATTCCTTAAGAAGGTTTAGCATTTTTGCATCCCTCTCGCTTGCACATTCAAATATTTTCGAAGAATTTTTAAATTTGTACTTTTACTGAAAAATTTAGTCTATTATATTTGTTGGAAATTAAATTAAGGACATTTTAAAGTTATATCTAATAATTGATTCGGTGTGGAGAGAAGTAGAATGTACAAATACAAATCATTTATTAACACAAAATAATGTTGGTTCGTTATGGCGTCTTCTATAAATGAACATAACAAAATAGGAAAAGAAGTTACACATATAGCAAGTAAAGTATAGTATGTGAGTGTGTTGTCTGTATGTGGTGGTGTTGTGTGTGTGTGTGTATGCGTGTATGTAGAGGAGGGTGTGGGGACTGGGGCAGAAGGAGAATGCAATAAAATAAATGAAAGTCGAAATATGTTCAAAATGTCGGTAATTTTATTACCTAGAAAGTTAATAGAATACATTTCTCGAAAATACACTGAGATTTGAAAAACCTTAAACCCTTTTAAAAGTCATGCAACAAAAATATATTCGCATATTTGAAACGCTATTCAGAGAAGTTTCTCTACTAGACTTGCTTTAGAAAAATGTTACTGAATAGAGTTTTTTTTATCTACACTAATTTGAAAAATTCACACTGCAAGGCAGTAATAGATTTGAGCACTTAAGTGTGGGCTATCTACCTAATTTTAATATCATTGCTTTCGGCGCACAAAATGCAATCGGAATTAGGAAACCGCTTTGCGAGTGCCTCTGACGGCTACTTACCGCACTTCAGCGCTGCAGCCCTTTTGTGGCAGCGTTTCGGTATGTTACTGTTAATTGCAAAGTCTCACTTTTCAACAGTTTTGCGATGTATTTTGATCTGCAGAAAATAAAGAAGTAGAAATATTGACTTTGAAATGTATACTGAAATAAGTATATTCCTATACCAAAAGAGATCTTGTGGCCTTCGTGGTCTAGCGTTGAAGTCCGTTTTATTAAAAGCTAAGACGGTCTCAAATCTACCTAACAATGAGTCTCTTCCTTGCGTCGTGTTTCCTCATTGATGAGGGTCGTGAACTCCCAATGAATTGGTGTGCGTCTTGATGATAGCACGCCACCCGTTCCCGTCTTCGGCGATATGCACAGCATCATGGACGCTAGAGTTGGTGGTGGAGCGGATTTGGTCGGACCAGCGTACCGGACTTCGGCCTCTCGGTCTCTTTCCTTCCACCTTGCCAGTAACAAAAAGTTTCACCAGGTTATCCCCTCCTTTTCTGGCAATGTGTCCGACTACTGGAGTATCCGACAAAGGCATATGTTGAATGAGTACCGCCTGTTAAAGTCGCTGTGTAATAAGATATATAAAATCATTGCAATGGTGTAGTTCAGCGGTTATCAATTTTTTGCCAACGAACCCTTGAGCTTGTTTTTTTCTTATTATTTTTTATTTAAAGTTCTATTGTACTCAGTTTTGTTTTTTTTGTTTTTTATTTATATCCAATAAGAAATATTTATTTATTTTTATTTTTTATTTATTTACTTTTTTAGTTATCCCTGACTGTTATATTATGGTAAATTTCGCAATCTTATCATTTCATTGAGTGATATAGACCCGTATTAATTAATAGACAATGTCAAAGTATTACAAGTATAGTGGTGTCTAAGTGCGATCGCGTGAATATATCTGTGGTGTCAAGGAAAAAGGAGATGAGTCGAAATATTAAAAATTAGATTTTTGCACCTATTGGTTCAAAACATTCATATGCGTCAATGCAATAAGGACATAAGTCTATACACTGTACAGTTTATTTTACACCCCTACGTACATAAAGGGGCTAGTCGTAACATTAAAATGTATAAATAAGTAAAAAGAGTTCAATCGAGTTATTTCAGTATCGCGCTTTTACCGCCAATAATTCAGTTAGGCATAGTGAGATGAGTCGACTCTTACCTAAAGTATGCGACTAATGAAATTGAACATTACGTAAATTACAATTTTCTAATTATGAAAATTAGTTGTTTTCTTAATTTGCCTCTAGTGAAAAGTTTAAGTTTTGTACTTATCCCCTTTTTCCTTGACACCACAGATATAATAGTTTTAATTGTCTGGATTAAACCAAAACTTTACATTGTCATACCTACAAAATTACCTACACTAATTTTAAAAAACGTCTTAATAACGAACTAGAACTGCAAATATTTTAAATTTCTCGAGTAGGTAAATACCCAGTAGGTAATTTTATTATTATTTATTTTAAGCGATTTTTGTATTGTACGTATCTAAGTATTGGCGGTTAATGGTAATCTATAAAAAAATACATTAAATATTTATGGATTAATCTACACTATTATGCGATTATATAAAGTCTTTACCTTTATCTATTATTTTAAGTCTAGTCTTTATTATAGGTAGGTAAGTGTAGGTTGGACCTACATTAAAAAATAAGTGTGAATAGTTGCTAACCAACTTTAAATCGCTATACCTAGATAGAAATGGTCACTCGAAATAAAAAAAAAACTCATGGAAACCTCAGCATGATTCGAAATACATATTTGATGAGACTCAATATTGGAGTAGTACGTCGACTTTATTTTTTTTATTTTCCACAATATGGCGACTGGTTGTCGCCTTACTGAAATTTGATTAATATCATATGTTTAGTGACATTAAGACGAATCGATTGACGTAAAAATCATCAAAATCGGCCCACTAGTTTAGTCTCTACTGTGCCACAAAGAAACAAACATACAAATGTTTTGTTGATAAACACATAGTCCGTCTTTGCGTCGCGCAGTCGGGTAGAAAGCGTTTCTGAAAACCCCGCTTGGAATTATGGTCGTAATATTACAAAGTAAAAATAACCCATGCGAAAACAATAAAGCATTGATTATGATTGAACCAAACCCGTCAAATTTCTATCTCCTTTATAATTGCTTTTCAAAACTCCAATTCCTCAGTAAACGTAGCCAGTGGCAAGGAAACACAAACAAATTATACGCTTGTAAAAAAAGTAACATCACGACCGTAATGGCTTTGCGTAATTTCATTATCATAAGCTTTTCCTTTATAGTCGGAATCGCAAAATCATCAGTGATGATATCGCACACTTAGTATCAAAAAATACACTATGATGTTAGTTGGTTAAAAGGTAATTCTAGTAAACAGACGTCGAACGACATCTGTGGTTACTTAGTGACAACACAGTTACTACAATTTGCTTGCTGTATATGTGTTCAAATTAGTCCAATAATGAGTTTACCTCAAAAAGCGCGTTTTTTGAGTTGAAACACTTTTGTTTTAGGGGTGCGATATGGACCAAAGCCTAAAGGCTCTTACCAACTGGTCCTCCTCTGTATATATGTAATTATATGTATTGTATTATAGATATACCTTAAGGACAATTTCGCCTATCTCTCTTCTTTCCATGACAAATCTCTCGCTCTTCTTACAACTCCCTTCTATCTGTTCCCTCACATCACACTGCATTTGTCTCCAACTCTTTCGTAGTAGTTGCTACTAATTTATGGAACGATCTTCCTGTCATCATACGGCAAGCAACTACCAGGTCATCTTTTAAAAAACTGGTGTATTCACACTTCTTAAATAGCTCCTGACAGCGTTAGTAAGTAGTATATATGTATGTTTATGTATAATAATGTGTATTATTAGTATATAGTATATTGATATATATGAAGATATATGATGTAAGTATATATCAATCCTAATAAATTAACTTATATAATTATAGTATTTTTATTTCTATGATTGCACCTATAATTGTTCATATTTGTCCCTAAGGTTTGGCTGTCAGAGAATGTCTTCGGGCATTAAGTCCGCCTTTGTACTTTGTGCAATAAAGTTTTTTAAATAATATATATATATACTCGTATATATTATAATATGTATGATATGTAGTTTATGTAGTATTAGTATAAATTATTATTTTTGTTAGTAAATACTTGGCACTCTGCCTGTAATCCGTTAAAACTCCCAAAGGTTAGCTGTTGGAAAATGCCTTACGGCATATAGCTCGCCTGTGCACATTCATTTTAAGTTAATTTAGTTTTTGTGTACTAAAGATTTTTTATTATTATTATACTCGATGAAGGCGAGGTCTGTATAGTATTTATTGTTTTTAATCGATTATTTTATATTAAACATTATTTAACCTAAAGTATACTTAAAATATGACTGCTATAGGGAAATTATCCATGTGTAGAATCTTTATGTCATATTCTTTAGGAAAAAAAGGATATTGAAGTTGTCGCCTGTTTATACAGAAAACCCAGTGTTACGTTCTGTTGACTTATATATAAAACCATTAAAAAAGTTGTGGAAGAAGTACATAGATTATTATATATATATTAGGTCATTACATAAAATATAATAATATAAATTTGGACAATTTCTGGCAACGAAATAAATTAAATTCCGATGGGGCAGTTCAAACTGCCGTCAAAGATTTTATTGATTCTCGATCCCATATTTTTTTAGAAATGGAATCAATGAACTACTTATAAAATGGCGAAAGTGCATAGGTCGACGTGTACATGTACATGTATATGTACCAATGAGAAATACACTGTTCTTAGCCCGTAGACATTCTCTGACAGCCAAACCTTTGGGACTAATTAGAACAACTGTAGGTGCAAGGAAAGTATAAGTGACACATCAATTAGATATAAATACTTATATAATAAACTTACTTATATATAATCTACTTATAAATATAAATATACTAAATACTAATACATACACAATAATAAACATATATATAAAACTTACAAATTTTGTTAGGAGCTATTTAGAAAATGTGAGAAGACCAGCTTTTTAAATGATGATCTGGTAGATGCCTGCCTTATGGTAATAGGTACACCATCGTTCCCGTGCCTCGGAGAGCACGTTAAGCCGTAGGTCCCAGTTCCACTAATACCAACTTGAAATTGTCATTAACAATTGACATCATATCCTCGCCAAGCCGTCTGGCCAGCATGGTTAGTGTAGGCCAATTTCTCCAGATATATGTTCTGGAAGGCCCATCTCCAACAGTGGAGGTCTGGGACGCTGTGTTCCAGGGGCTGTAATGAATGAAAAAAAAAAAAAAAATTTGGCTACTCGAAAGTCTATCCAACCAACTAGAAATATAAGATAATGCTATTATGCGGAAATGAAATACATAACTTTCTTTAGATATAGAATGAAATGAGACTTAACTTTGGGGCCATCTTTTTGCAACGAGAACATTGTATTTTTCCATGTCCTCCGTTTTAAGTCAATGACATTTTGTGCAAATATTACCGTCGGATATCATGTTTGATCGTGGAGACATGTTTGCCGACAAATTCTGACAACACCGACTGAGACATCGACGAGAACGTTTTGTACGCTTTGTCAAATTTACGAATAAATTTCCATTGGGATCGACCGAAATGTTTCCGCTGGATGGGTCGATATATTATTTTCGATTAACCGTTTTGTGCAAGATTATAGTTATTTTATAATAATGGAGTCCTAGAACTTCCCTGTTGAAGATAAGCCTTCCCAGAATATACTATGTATATCTAAAATTTGCTGGCCACGCTGGGATCTGATGACAATTTATTAACGATTCCACAAGTTGGTATTAGTGGAACCGGGAACGACGGCTTAACGTGCTCTCCGAGGCACGGAAACGTTGATGTTGTAAATCTATGACAAATGTACGTAAGAAAAGTGTATTTCTCATTGGTAATACTTGGGTTCGAACCGCGACCTTTTGGATTAAAGGAAAGCTTTCTTACAATGAAACCACGACTGCTTATTATCCGCAGACACATTTCGGTCGATCCCAGTGGAAATAAAAATACATATAAAAAACAGGTTTTTCAGGCGGAATATATTTTTTCGATTGAGCGAATTTTTATTAATTACATAAACTACCTGAGATTATAACTAGACTACAACCAAGTGAATTTAAAACAAAATTACAACTGTTTTCCCAAAACAACCGCCTCCGTGGTCTAGTGGTAACAAACGTTGCCGTTAACTCGGGAGGTCGTGGGTTCGATTCCCACCGGGGGCAAGTTGTACATTGTATAATTTGTCTCGGTCTGGGTGTTTATATGTATAATAAGTATATATTTACAAAAAAAAAGTATAATATGTAGTTTATCAACCATCTAGTTTCCGTAATACAAGCCTCGTAGCTTACCACGGAAACTAGATGGCGCTGTGTGACCTGTCTGGAAATATTTATTATTATTATTATTAAAATAATGCTTTTTATAACCTGTCAGAAATTATTAACATGCCTTTGACGGAAAATTAATGAAAATTAATTTAATAGTGGAAACTTGGCTGATCCCTGGTGTGCGATGCAACATGTGTAGACACATTATCCCCATCACACATCCAGGAGACCTCGTCAAGCGCGGGAAGTGCGGCGGTTTCTGCTGAGAACCTCAAGCTGCGCAAATACACCAACCTCAGTACAGGTTACGAATTTGCGCCGTTTGGGGTCGAGGCGATGGGCCCATGGGGACACCGTCTGGCTAAGGAGTTGTCCAAACGGCTAACGGAAAAGTCTGGAGACAGGATAGCTGGCAATTATTTCTGCCAACGTATTAGCTTAGCTATACAGTGAGGAAATGTTGCCAGTATTCTTGGGACTATCACTGAAGGGTCGTCTCTAGAGGAAATTTTTTACATGTAGATTATTTTTTATTAGGTTTAGTTTATATTTATTTTAATTTTTACTTTTAAGTAGTTTTACTTTATATTGTAATTATTTTATACTGTTTGTATATTACTTCATTTAAATAGTTGTATAGTTTTGTGGTCTTATCCCTTCTACAGTATTGTGTTCCTAATTGCTCCTTTGTCTACGATTCATAGTATTAATATGTAGCATTATTGTTATTATCTTAAAAATTGCTGATATACAAATATATAAATAATTATAGCACTATTTAAAAGGTGTAAATTTCAGTTTAAAATAATAATCGGTAAAATCAAAGTGGATTTCTGAAAAAATAATGCCGTTAAGGAAATAATTTACGCATAGGTATTTTCACTTTCAAAAAATATCTAAAACATTAAAAATTATGAAAAGTATTTATAACGATGCAATATTTTACTAACACAAATCTACGAATAATATTTCATTAAAATGTCCGTAATAATTTTAATTCCTAGGAAGCCGATTAAAAAAAATAATAAAAAAACATAAAAAAATGTTTTATATGTAAAGTAAAGTATCATCATGACCGTTTCCCTTCCTGGGGGGGGGTCAGAAATCACGCTTATAATTCACAAATTCACATTTAGCCAACGTTAATATAGGCCAATCATGACAAGTGGCAAGCTCGTCGATGTCTCCAGCGTACCAAACTCGAGAAATATCACAAATAAATGAAATATTAATGAAATGTATTTATTTACATTAATAAATATTTTTGCATCCCGACCAGGAATCGAACCCGGTACCTCAGAGTCTAAATCCACGGACTTAACCGCTGGACCACGGAGGCAGTTTTATATGTGAGAAAGAGAAATGCGAAGTGTATTACATGTTTTATATATATAATAATATATTCTAAGATTTATCTTTTTTTTTATAATATCATAACTTTATTCAGTGGACCTTTGAAACATGTAGTCTATTTTACTTACTAGGGAAATAAATTACGGACCACATCAATTATAGTTGTCTCAGGTTGCAGAGGCCTATCGTAGAATTATTTTAGGCTTTGTCTCCTGACCTAGATTCTGCAGTGATTGCTAAACTTGGCAAGGTTTCAGATCCAGAATCGCGTTACTACAAATTAATGTTTTGCGCCCATATAGCAAATTCGAAATTGTCTTTTATTTCTGCACTTGAGTAAAATGTTTTTTGTGTTTGCACTGCAATTAGTTACGCTAAAAACAAATAATGAAATTATTACGTTGAGTTTTTATTTATTTATTAGATCTCCAACAAGATGTACACCAATTCATTACAACATAATAATCATAATATTGGGCTAAGTGCCACCTTGATTATAGGAGATTACAGCAGATTAGTTCAAATTAGAGTAATAGTAACAATTTTAATATAAATAAATAATAAATAAATATTTCTAGACAGGTCACACAGCGCCATCTAGTTTCCGTGGTAAGCTACGAGGCTTGTGTTACGGAAACTAGATGGTTGATAAACTACATATTATACTTTTTCTTTTTTTTGTAAATATATACATATTATACATTAAACACCCAGACGAGACAAATTATACAATGTACAACTTGCCCCTGGTGGGAATCGAACCCACGACCTCCCGAGTTCACGGCAACGTTTGTTACCACTAGACCACGGAGGCGGCGGTCTATATGAATAAGATTAAGTTCAATTGTTAAAAAAATCTATATAAAGCAATAAAATTGTATAAAGCAATAATTGTATATAAAGATAACAATACTACTTAATACTATAACTAAAATTAGGATTTAAAATTAAAAAAAAAAGAATAAAAATAAAAAATACAAATAATAAATACACAATAAAACACCCTAACAAATAATAATTACACAATAAAACACCCTAACAAATAATAATTACACAATAAAATACCCTAACAAATATAATTACACAATAAAATACCCTAACAAATAATAATTATACAATAAAATACTCTAACAAATAATAATTACATAATAAAATACCCTAACAAATAATAATTACACAATAAAATACCCTAACAAATAATAATTACACAATAAAATACCCTAACAAATAATAATTACATAATAAAATACCCTAACAAATAATAATTACACAATAAAATACCCTAACAAATAATAATTACAGAATAAAATACCCTAACAAACAATAATTACACAATAAAACACCCTAACAAATAATAATTATACAATAAAACACCCTAACAAATAATAATTAAAATAGTAATTATTGACCAAAACTGCTGACCTCTATTTGTTTTAAGCAGAAGTAGTTGATTTTATTTCTGTCTAATTACAAAATAAAATAATTTATTATTTGGAAATTATTATCACGCCCTTATCACTTTTGGGGTGGTCAGAAACCACGCTTTTAAAGAACGGATTCTCATTTAGCTCTATAGCATACTCGTATTTTAGCAGTTATTATTTAGCGGTTAAGTCCGTGGATATAGACACGGGAGTACCAGGTGCAGTCCCTGGTCGGGACACAATAAATTATTAAATTTATTTGTGGTATTTTTCGAGTTTAGTACGCTAGAGACATCGACGAGCTGGCGAATTATCATGATGGGCCTATAGTAAAGTTAGCTAAATGAAAATTGTGGTTTCTGACTGATAATACTTTACTTTGGCCACGAAAGCATCTAGTCAAAAACTTAATTAACTTAATTTAGCCAACAATAACACACTTATTGCCAATTAAAGATTTTAAATATAGGGAATAAACGGAAAAAACTGCAGTATTTGTTATGCACTTGTTTTTTTAGCGTTTTTCCTACGAAATGACTTCCCTAGATTCTCCAGTTGAGTTGGCACATTTCCATGTCGTTTCCACAACCACAAAATAAGTTTTTTCAAGCTCAGTTAGGATACGTTCCAAGGGGGCTTAGGATTTAGTCTAGGGAGGACTACAGATAAAATAGCTCAATTTGTTACTGTCGAAAATTACAACATTAATATTAGTTAACATTTTTTAAATATGTGACCCTACTTCCTATATATGTATATTACTATTACTAATAATATTTAATTATATTTGTATCGATGGACGCTTTAAGCATCTCCAGAACATCGCTTAGCCTTGCGAAAAGCCCTTCGAGAGAGACTACTTCTTAGAGAAATAGAGGAGAGCTGAACTAGTTGAAACTGGACTCCCTAGCTTCTTTACTCCGCACTAATTCGCTAAATGAGGGAATAGCCCATTAGCTATGAATGGCATAGGCCTGAATGACCTCACTGTCCGAAACTCGCAAGTGGAACGCACGAGAAAAATACGCACAAGAACCTCAGAGAGTGATTTGATCCTTGTTTTGGACAGCAGTACAAGATTAAAATCACCATGATGATAGCCGACTTCCGATTATTATTATTATTTAGGTTTATATTACAATCTCTCGGTTTTTAGGCCGGATTTTAATAATGCTCACGAGCCTTAGCCAAGGAAGCATTATTTATGGAAGTGAGTGAATACTTTTAATGATGGTCTGGTTCTGTTTGTAGGAATTTCCTGACGATTCTTCATGTGTTTAGTATTGTGGCTTTCTGTAATGAGATGTATGTGTGTGGGGATAAATCTAGTAATTGAAGTGATTGCTGTAGGTTTATAGGGATGACACCTGTAGATGACAGTTCTTATTATTATTACTGCATCATGTCAAAGACACATTGACCTCATACTAGCAGGCATTGGGGATTGGATATTTTGATAATCATAATATAATTATATAAATATTTTAAATTCAATTAATAGACTGTTTCGTCAACTTATAAAAGTGTTAACTTATGGACTATTGGGTACCTACTAAATAAATAGTATAGTTATTACTTACTTACATTATATTGCTACTATTATTAACAGAATGCTTGTAAGATAGAATAAAAAATAAAAAAGAAAGAATGCCAGTTGTCGGCAGTTGCAGCTGCATTTAAACAGTCTACGTCGTCGCCCCGAAGTGGCAGGGCGAACCGGACAATCCCACGTGTTTGCGAAACCGTTCGTTGTCGCGCGTGTCGCCTTGTCGATAGCAACAATACAAAGAGCAAGTTGTCTTTATCAAAATGTAGAGGTCGCTATGTGTCGATATTTGATAACATAAGATTTTTTATTGGTAGTAACGTGTTTATTTTTACATTCTGACAGGCACAATCAATAAATACGAGTATCTATTTGGGCATGGTCGCTCTTTCCATTCACAGTAATTCACGAGTACGATAAACCTACAAATTACGTGTTCCAGCGGACCTTTTGCTGACTGTACTTCACTATGTAGTGATGTGGGTCCTCAAGCGTTAATGGATATAACATACAATCTTTGTTAATCAGAAACAGATAATACAAACATGTATTGATCGTGAAACTCGTACAAGACGTCCAAGTTTCAACCCGATACAATGCTTAAATAGACATATGATTTTAGGACAGATCAAATAACATGACAATAATTACTCATAGCTGTTGCGCAATTTACTAACTGATATTCTCTTTGTGGACCGCAACAACAAGCTGAGCCCATACTACAGACAAATATAACATTATTGGTAGCTAATACTCAGATTCTGCACCCTTCATATGAATCTATCACACTTCTTAAGGTTAGCTGGTAGAGAATACCTATACGTTATTATGCTCGCCTATGTACAATATTTAATTTTATATATTTAATATGCAATAAAGAATTGTATTATTATGATTGTGCCTGACAGGCTTATTTATAATTTTATAAAAATAAATAAGTAGTACCGATGTGTAGTTAGACATGATGTTTTTTGATAAGTCACAATTCAGAAAATTAGGAAGGAAAATTGTGCTTTATTAGACCGAATCAAATGTATTCTCCTCGCCAGCCCGTCTAGCCAAAGTGGCGAGAGTAAATCGAATTCTCCAAAAAAATCTGAAAGACCCATCTCTAATAGTGGAGGTCTAGGACTCAGTATTCTAGGGCTGTGATGGCGAATGTATACAGTCCTACAGGCAACTTTCATTATTGTATTATAAAAAAAAATCTACATAATATTATATGATAAGTTTTGTAAGAAGCTACGCCACTATCTGGGACTGATGTTAATTGCTTCCATTAGTCGTATAGTAGAAAAAAAACTCATTTTTAGGAAATTAAAATTATATGTTAGTTAATTTATTCGAAGTACAATTACAAAATGGTACAATTGAAAAAAAAACTAAATTATATATAAACTAAAAACTAAAATTTTAAAACATAAATTAATACTAAGAAAAAAAATATATATCTAGTTAATATAATAATTAAAAATACAACTAAAAACTAAAATAAATAAAAGTCAAATAAAAAAATATAAATAAAAAAATTGCTCCAAATCTTTTTGTTAGTTATAAATGAATTGAAGGACTTAACTGTTTTTCGCGTGATTTCGTGTTTAGAGCCACTGAGGTCAATTTTATTACAAACAATTCCTAAATACACGTCTATGACAACATCAGTCCATGCTACAAGCCAACAACAAATGACAACTTTATGTAGATGAAATAGTGTTCAATTTCGTAAATAAAAGTTCGTATGTTTAATTAGGAGTGTTATCTTGTTATCAAAGTTTCCTGAGAAGTTCGAAACGCTTGTTTGAGATTAACCAAAGTTTGCTACATCAGTTAGAACTAGGTGTTTTTACCCATTATGGAAATGACTTAATTCTAACCCATTAGTAATACTTGGACACCTAATATTAAACGTTGTATTACATTATGTGATAGATGTCATTTCTTATTTATTTTATTTATTTATTTAAAACTTTATTGCACTATGTACAAAAAGCGGGCTTCATGCCGCTAGGCATTCTTTAGCTGCCAATCATTGGGACAATACAGAACGTTACAGTCATAAGGCTAAAATGCAAACGATTGTAAGAAACGTTGCCAAATAAATTAATTAAATTTTACATACAATACATATTAAAATAAATTTTATTTATTTATTTTATTTTTGAAGCAAACAGTCACATAAAGTAAATATACACAAAACAAATTAAACCAAAATTAGACCTAGAGTTCCAATAATTAATAATTTTGCTTACACATCGTCTCCACCAAACCATTAGAAAAATTATATATACAAATTAAGAAATATATTGATAATAAAGATGGAGAAGATACGAAAGCGATATTATAAATAATAAGTAAAGTATCATCACGACCGTTTCCCTTTCGGGGTGATCAGAAACCACACTTATTAATAAGCGGATTCACATTTAGCCAACTTTACTGCCGGCCAATCATGACAAGAGGCAAGCTCAAGTAAATAATAATGACAAATTTAAAAGAAAAACATTTTTAATAGGTAAATAAATAAAATTACCACAACTAAAATATCAAGTAATAATAGTTACAATAAGTGTATCAGAAGTCGTTTCTTAAAGACTACACATGAATTACTGAACAAATCGATATCAACTTGCTATTATAAAGTGTACATGCACGACGCAGAAAAATATTTTGAGCATACCTTGTTTTAGAGCGAGGTACAGAAAACAAATCCCTATTACGTGTTGTCCTAGTAGGTACCCTGAAGTAAACACTGTCAAGTAGTGCAGGGGCGTCCACTTAATTATTTAAAATCTTATTGAGGAGGCAGGCATCCACGACATTTCTACGAGATTCTAAGGAGGGAATATTAAAACCCTTTCTTGCATTATCATAGCATATCATAAATAAATACACGTACATACTTGACAAAGACTTACTGATGATTTGTTAATCTTAAGGACAATAGGAGTACGTGCATAGATTATAGACTGTCTTCAACGTACTTTATGTTATTTGTAGTGGATAGAATATTTGTAACGTACCTCTAAATTCCGATAGAAGTACGCCTCTCATCGTTTGCCATATCGCAATGGAAGAGCACCTGAACACTTTTGCACAATTTAAAAATTGTCATCGCACAAAGGACTCAAAGGAGCTAAGTGCCCGGAATAGAGAGAGCTGTAGTGTAACAGTCTTTTGTGCTCTAATTGGGAAATAGCACCGGCAACAGAAATGGAACTCTTTTGTAACTATACAAGATTTAACACATCGAACGAATAAATGTAAACAAACTGAATAGCGACATGGACAAGCGCGGCAATAACAGTGGCTTCTGCTTAGAACCTCGCTCCATTTTGGTTCGTTACGATGGGCCTTGGACCTTTAGCTAAGCGCTTGGCCAGGGAGTTCTCTAAACAGCTGAGGGGACGACTACATCTGATGGAACATCTCTAGAGGACATTAATTTTTTTATAAAAAATAATGTTTAGGTAACTTTATGAATTACGTTTTTAGATTAATAATGATCTTGAATAACTTTCGTTTATTAAAATAATAATTCTTATTAAAATTAAATACACCTAATAAAAAATAAACTATATATATACAGTACAATACAGCCCCTAGAACACAGCGTCCTAGACCTCCAATGTGGGCCTTCCTAAACGTATATCTGGAGAATCCGGCTTACACTCGCCACGCGCGCTGGCCAGACGGGTAGACGGGTTGGGGAGGATCTGATGTTAATTTTTTTAATGAAAATTTATTAGCGATTCCACAAGTTGGTATTAGTAAACCGGGACCGACGGCTTAACGTGCTCTCCGAGGCATCTTTGACAAATGTACATGTTCTCATTGGTACATGCCGGGGGGAGGGGGGGGGGGGGTTAGAACCGACCTTTGTAGGATCTAAGGAAAGCATCCTTACAACCGAGCCACCACCGCGCCTTCTATATAAACTATCTATATATATAATAAAATGTCTTTTAGAGATGTCCCATCAGAGATACTCCCAAAAAGACTGGCAACATTTCTCAGTCATTCTTCCGCGAATACGATGACAACAATTGCCACAATGCATTTAACTTATAAACGAGTAAAAAAACATAATTAATACTAAAAGCAAAATACAAGTTAATAGTGAATACAAGTGTTATACAGTGGCGTAACACATGTAAAAATAACTAGTTTCCAAAGCTTAAAAAATATGCTGTATTATGACAAAATTAAAAAAAAAAAAACCTTTTAATTGACAGATACTTACTTGTTTACAATTTGTATTTTGATGTGTTAAATTCGACATAGGAAAATCTTTCGTCGAGTGCTCAAATGTTATTTTTTAAAGTCCAAAGTATCTCCCTTCTTGTACAATAGTCGGGAATGTTCTGTGATTTTTCCTTTTAAACAATTATGCAAGAAAGCCAGCGTTTTATTGTACTTCATAGCACTTAATGTAATATAGTTAACCTGATTCTAGCACTTACTTTTTACATTTTAGCAGAAAGAACACTTAAACTTTGCTTGCAGGTACTTAACCTTCTTTCTTTTATACATTTTCATAAATAAATCGTATTTTAATAAGTATTTTGCAAGTTTGTAATTTAATGTAGATATGCATAGATTAAGGGGAATTCTGGCAAATCGAATAGGTGCACAATTATGTTAAAAATCCTAAGCGTACTCACAAATTTAAGACTCTTACCTACATCTGTCGCACGCTGAAGATGTGGAATGCTATCCCAGCCAGTGTGTTTCCCCACTCCTATATCCTGGAGTCCTTCAAGCGAAGTGTGAAAAAGCTAGGCTGGAATAGTGATAGAGACTGATGCCGGTAGTTGGTGACTGACGTCAGTTGCTCCCATTCTTGAACCTCGCGTACCGCTTACCATTATGTGAGCGCGATGTCACATGTGTACAGGATCCTGCATGTGGATACTTTTTTAAAAGCTTTTGACGTATAAGTCAAACATTACCTTGCTGTCAACTACCCTACCCTAGTAATACATGACCACAACATGTCAAACTACATATACATTATAATGTTAAGAAAATTAATAATAATAAAATTTTTTGACATACCTATATAATTGTTATTTTTTGACAAGGCCATTTTACAGCCGTATAATTTTGTTTTATTTAAATATTAATGTTTCTTTTTGTTTTTATTTCTCTTTTGTTTAATTTCCTTTGACACTGCTTTAACCTGCAGTTCTGTTCCTTGCCTTATATAGCACTCTCCAGGCAGAACAAATGTGTTGTACTTGTGTTTGTAACCTTAGACTTAGCCAAATTCCGGTGGGAATGTATAGCGGTACGTAAAGAATAAATAATAAAACAACAATATAAAAAAACAATATGAATAAAAAGCTATGACTAAAAGTAATACGAATAAAATGATATAAGCATATTATATAGTATTTCATTAAAAAGTAAAATACACTAAACCAAAAGAATACGTATAAATCTGAATAGAATAGAAACATATCTTATCAACATCTTCAGTGGACAGGCCGTATTTCCCGAACTGGTAGAATTGATTTTAAAACTACCGGCCTACGAACCAGCAGCACATCTCTTTGCTGCATGTTCCTATGTGCTTTAATAATTAAAGACAAAGCTCATTAACAAAATAATAATAAAAATAAACAATAATAAATAAATAGTACTTAAAGTAATACTTATATCATTTTACTCGTATTATATATAATATTTCATTAAAAAAGTAGAAGACAAATTTCTAAGCATTCCATGGATTCACCGTGCGGGTGCCGGGTCCATCGTGTGTGGGTAAGAGATGAGAAGAATGGTGTCTCGGGCTTGCGACCGACAATAGGCTGGTTTAAGGAAAGGAGGCCTCCTTTTTTTTTATTGCGCGATAATACGCTCACCATCCACCATTGTACTTCTCTCCCTACCCAACCAAATACTGTATGTTTCCGTTAATGCCGTCTTGGAAGCTCGTTCCATTAATAATTAGAAGTAAACTAAAAGAATACGTAAAAATCTGAATACAAATAGGCATATATATAGTTACATATCTTATCAACATCTTCAGTGGACGGGTGGTATCTCCCGAACTTCTAGCTAGAATTAGTTAAAAACTACCGGCCTACGAACTAGCAGCACATCTCTTTTCTGCATGCCCCTGCCTCCGTGGTCTAGCGGTTAAGTCCGTGGATTTAGACTCGGAGGTACCGGGTTTGATTCCTGGTCGGGACACAAAAATATTTATTAATGTCAATAAATATATTCAATTAATATTTAATTTATTTGTGATATTTCCCGAGTTTGGGCTATAGTAAAGTTGGCTAAATGTGAATCCGCTTATTTATAAGAGTGGTTTCTGACCACCCCGAAAGGAAAACGGTCGTAATGATACTATATTCTATGTATGTGCTTTAATAATTATAGACAAAGCTCAGTATTTTATTCACGTCGTTTATTTCAACTTATTAATATAAAAAGCCTCCTTCAAAGTGTTTAGACGCAAGCAGATTACAATAACATATACCTATTTTAATATTTTCGGTGCAACATATTCGTAGAGTGAATATTAGGTACAATATGCCTTTAGCATTACTCCATATTTAACCCGGACGACATAAATGGCGCGAATTCTGTCAACCATCAAGCTCAAATAGTGCACAGTCATGCGAGTGTGGTCGCATATGAGTAGACAGTTTTCTACTAGGAAAATTGTTACAAGCACACAATATTCTAGGTTTTTGGGTTTATAGCTGCAAAATGAGTTTAAATACAGTCTAACGTTATTTGTTATTTATATCCAAAAAAATAATTTCATAATAAAGGAAGCCATTTTTTGTAGCGGTTAAATAAATAGACTAAAGAAAAATCACTAAGAGAAATAAGCCCTTACAAAATTAAAATTGTTTGTAGAATTATTTTTACCTCAAACAATGAAATCAAATCGATAAAATGACCGCCTCCGTGGTCTAATGGTAACAAACGTTGCCGTGATCTCGGGAAGTCGTGGGTTCGATTCCCACCGGGGGCAAGTTCTACATTGTATAATTTGTCTCGGTCTGGGTGTTTATATGTATAATATGTATATATTTACAAAAAAAAAAAGTATAATATGTAGTTTATCAACAATCTAGTTTCCGTAACACAAGCCTCGTAGCTTACCACGGAAACTAGATGGCGCTGTGTGACCTGTCTGGAAATATTTATTTATTAAATATAAGATAGAGCGGGTATTGGTTGATATTTTAATAATATCTTGTTATTATTAATTAGAATTTAGTATATTGTTTGAAAAAAAACCTACTTATATGGATAGATACTCCTATAAGTCCCATCAACGTGGAATGGTGGCAAGAACGCTGGCTGCATTTCCCCGCTAATTTGCAATACTGATTATTTGGGCAAAGAAAGAGCCAGCCCTCTTGTCACCGAAGGAGACGACAAGAAACCTTTTATTATTTTTTTTGCGTTTGGACTCCATGGGCCCAGATTTTCTACAGCAAACGGCACACATATGTAATCTTTTAATATGCTTACATACATGCGCCGCTTGCCGGACTACGCTTTTTCCACCTCGGAAATATATATGTACCTATAGTATATATTTTTTTAAATATATTGTTATTATTGATGTATAATTTTGGGTATGGGGTATATGTAGTACGAGTATATTATATTAAATTCTACGGTTGAACTTTTTCTCAGGTTAAAATTTCATTACCATTATAATATTTTAAATACTTTTCATAATTCTCTTTACGTAGTTCTTTATTAGATACAAAAATATTAAAATAAAATAGATTAAAAAACTAATTATAAATAAACCTAAAATAAAAATACCTATGAAATTAAAACTATTCTACAAAATAAACTAAGGGCTTACCACCAGGGAGGGTACCTAAAACGCTCGCCGTATTTCCTCGTTGAATTATAATCGAAATATTCTGTTTTAGGTAGTTATGGCATTTGGGATCGCCACTCTCTTGAAAAATTCGTTTACCCAGCTCTTTTATGAATTTGTGGATATCAAGAGAATATACCCCCATTGTTTCAACCCCAAATGCCACAAAGTTAAATTTTTGTTTAATACTATTCGATGTGATTTTTAAATTCGTCTGTATGAGAAGCCGAACCGGCCTTTTTTGATGGAGAGGAAATGTGGCAAGCGGCAAAGGTATCCACACGGTTGAATTAACCACAATTTTTACTTTCAATTAAGTGCTAAAGTTGTCCCAACAGTTTATTTATTGCACTATGTACAAAGGGCGGGCTTTATAGCTAAATGCCAACAAGTTAAGCTGTTTTTTTTTATTTTTTATTTACACCATGCGAATTCAATAGAGATTTTAGCAAAATCAAAATAATGCGCATCAAAATTTATTTCGTGTCGCCGTTTACACGGACAAAGCCGGGTGAAACGGCAAATGTTACAATATATATAATGTATTTGCCTGTAAACTATTGTTTGTATTATTATGGGTACAGTACAATTTATAAATTGAGTGAATACGTTGGTGTCTAATCTCTGGACTCGTCCTAGAATTGGGCAGTACCGGATTCGGTTGTCAGTTGTTGTACGAAGTCTGGTACGACATCGACGATCTTGCCACTTGTCACCATAGGTCTATAGTAAAGTTTCTCACTACGCCGATATTACTGTCGTGTTGATTATTATGAAACCTACCCAATATACACGTAGTTGTTAATTTATTTAAAAAAAAAACTGGATAATTCGTACAAATGGAAAGTGCAGTGCACGCTAAGCCGTCTATCCGCGCTTCCCTCAGGGCTCAGGTTCACTTGTTTCCTCAATTTTAAACCAAAAACAAGTCTGTGTTTTTTTTTTTAATATTTAATTAATGGGTAGTAATTAAATAGTTAGATATGGAGCAACAGTAATCAGCTGTTACTTTATTTAGTTAGCCTACAACGAATGCCCATATATACTGTAATATAGTAGTGAGTGACAAAATCTTAACAAAAGGTGGCCGTAGCGTCACATGTTACATTAAATTTTTAAGTCTTATTAAATTCGACATTTCAACATTTAATTTTAATAAAATCCGTTCAGTAAAAGGCATAATTGCGATTTGTACGCCTTTAAGTTGGTACGTTTTAAGCGGAACGTTTTTTTGCTCCATTTTCCATTGAATTTTTGATTCAGAAAACTTGTTTTTCTAACAAAAAAATGCAAGCATGATATTCTACAAAAAACAGACAACAAAATTAAAATGCGATCTATCTTTATAAAACACTTGAAAGAATTTCAATGTAAATAAAAAGAATGCCGTCTGCTGAAGAAAGGTAAAGAAATGACAACCCGTTTAATGTAAGGCGTTAGAGGGACAAAATTTGTATGAAACGACCCCAACCACCCTCGAACAAGACTCAAATACCGAAGCGTTCGTTTTGTAATTCGTTAGAATAATATGGACAAGATTAAATATTATTTATTGATGATTAAATTTAAAAAAAAAAAGATTTAAATATTTAAATTCTTTGTACTTTACTACAAACAAAATTATCAACTGGTAAAGATAAAGTTTATAACATTTGTATTGTTATATTTGTAACTTTTTTTTATTCTATAATAACCATTATTTTTATTTAATTTCCAAACACACATAATTAAAACTGCTTAAAAGTAAAAATTCAAAGAAATATAAACTAAACCTAATAAAAACTAAACTATAGGTAAACAATGTGATAGTTCCAAGAAGACTGGCACCATTTCCCGTCTGTATAGCTAAGCTAATACGTTGGCAGAAATAATTGCCAGCTTTCCTGTCTCCAGACTTTTCCGTTAGCCGTTTGGACAACTCCTTGGCCAGACGTTTGGCTGAGTGTCCCCATGGGCCCATCGTCTCGACCCCAAACGGCGCAAATTCCTAACCTGTACTGAGGTTGGCGTATTTGCGCAGCTTGAGGTTCTCAGCAGAAACCGCCGCACTTCCCGCGCTTGACGAGGTCGCCTGGATGTGTGATGGGGCTAATGTGTCTACACAAGTCGCATCCCACACCAGGGAACTGCCAAGTTTGTTACTTTAAATGCAATGCATGTTCTAGCGCAAAAATAAATGCGCTGTATAGGTATATCAAGCGGTGGTGGCTCGGTTGTGAGAAAACTTTACTTATCATCATAAATAAGTTTGGTTCGAACTCCGACATTTTTCAATGAGATATGTACACTTCTTTTACGTACATCGGTCATGGATTTACAACACAACTATTATCGTGCCTCGGAGAGCACGTTAAGCCATACCAATTTGTGGAATCGTAAATAATGTAACAAAAATGACATCATACCCTCGCCAACCCGTCCATGTGACACGCGAGGTACAAGAACGCCAGCTTCAGACGACCGACATCAGTCCCTACCACTATGCCTATTAAGATGCTTATTCACACTTCGCTTGAAGGACTCCAGGTTATAGGAATAGGGAAACACTCTGGCTGGAAGAGCATTCCACATTCTACAGTGGCGACTATAGAGCCTGATTCTCAAAATATAAATAAAATAATACATGCATAGCATTTTTTATCAACTTATGCAATTATAATTATTTATTTATTTTATTTATGCAGTAGTATGTAAATTATAAATAATAATAAATATTTCCAGACAGGTCACACAGCGCCATCTAGTTTCCTTGGTAAGCTACGAGGATTGTGTTACGGAAACTAGATGGTTGATAAACCTCATATTATACTTTTTTTTTGTAAATATATACATATTATACATATAAACACCCAGATCGAGACAAATTATACAATGTACAACTTGCCCCCGGTGGGAATCGAACCCACGACCTCCCGAGTTCACGGCAACGTTTGTTACCACTAGACCACGGAGCCGGTCAATTGTATGTAGATATTAGTATGTAAGTATATATTTATATTATAATTATATTTCTGTTTTATTTAAATTTCACCTATTTTTTAATTGCACCTACCACCTATACTGTCTAAATGTCCTAAAGGTTTGGCTGTCAGAGAATGCCTAGCGGCATTAAGCCCGCCTTTGTACATAGTGCAATAAAGTTTAAAAAAAAAAAAAAAAAAAACTTTTTTTTTTCTTTGATATTAATTCAAGTTTTTTATATTACTCGTGGACGCGGCCAAAAAGCACGCTGTCTCACCTAGCATTGTGTAATCAGTTATGAGCAGTTAGCAGCTAGTCTACACGCACACAAACACCGTGCCGAAGTCTGCCGAACTGAAACGACGTTAGACGATGCACGGCTTTCAACGCCGCACCGATGATGTACCGCTCGGAGTGGGGGGTGTTAGGTTTATTTTTGTTACGGAATTTCTTGATTCCGTCGCCGCCCTTAAAGCCCGCGATAAAAGTCTAGGACTGTAATGATGGAAAAAACGATAGATTTTGAAAAATATTGTTTTAGGTAAGTAAAACACCGAAATGTCTACTTGCATTTTCACAGTAAAATTATCTGTTACAAAACTAGCACCAAACGCAATCATTATAATTCCGTTGAGTTGCTATGTTATTCGGACAGAATGACAGTTTGATTCACTTAGCTCGTGTTACGGGGTATAAACGCGCCATCAACCACCGGGGGTGAGCAGGGGTTGTACAGTCGAGACACCTCTTCGTTTTGTTCGTAACAGGGGTACATTTTTCACAAACCCCCTGTTTTTTTCTCCATTTGGTGAGCGGCAGCACATTTCAATGGAACCCCAGGTTTGTTTGTTTATGAAAATTGTGAAGTTTACGCGGTTTGTTAATTATTTTTTAATGTTAGTTGAGGTGATGTGAAATATTGTGTAGGGCGCTTTTTGTGTCATTTTTTGTCTGAAAAAAAGAGGGTGGGTTTCTATTGCATTTGTATATTGAATATGAACGGTAAGGTCGCTTTCAACAAGTGAACACAAATTTCCTAGAAGTGCATGGATTAACCATGGATTTAAAGGAGAAAAATATCTGTCTTGTCAAAGTCAAAGTCAAAATATCTTTAAAGTAAAGTAAAATAATATTTATTGCACATTAAAATTCATATTATAAAATAAAGCACATAGGCGAGGTCCGAGAATGGGAGCAACTGACGCCATTCTCAGACGACCGACATCAGTCCCTACCACTTTGCCGGCCTGTTAAGATGCTTTTTCACACTTCGCTTGAATGACTCCAAGTTATAGGAAATTGGAAACACAGAGGCTGAAAGTGCATTCCACATCTTTATCGTGCGATGAATGAGTCCCCAAAACACGTACGCGAAGGGATGGTGACTACGGTATGTGGATACATGTGTGATTGTGATTGTGATTACGGTGGCTTTTCCGCACATAGTCTCCATTGGACCATTGTGCGTGACCTTTACTCCTTCAGCGAAGCCATCCGATCTCCTCCAGGAAGGCCAGGAGACCCGTTACGTTCCTGCAGACCTCCGGAAGAGTCCTCGCAGTCTGGAGGAACCTTAGTCTAGGCGCAGCCACACTGTCGCACTCCATGAGCACATGCGCGGCCGTCTCCTCCTCCGCCATGCATCCTCTACACAGTGGGCTATCTGTAATGTTCAGAATATGGAGATGTTTGTTAAAGGCACAGTGTCCCGTCAAGACCCCCACCACTATTCGAAGTCTGGCTCTGTCAGGGCCCAGGAGATGTCGTGTGAGGCGCGTGTCTGGTTTGGGAAGGGCCTGCCTGGACTGTCTGCAGTCTGTGGTCGATGCCCACATCTGCTCGTGCAGTTTATCAGTTCTTTGGCGAAGCCAGCCTCGCATGAATTAGAATGGTAGGGGGATTGTCGGTCCTGGGCCTATCGGTATTGTAGATGACCCCCTTCTGGCCAGTTCATCAGCCGCATCATTACCCAGTGAACCACTGTGACCCTTTATCCACTGTAACGTTGTTTTATTGTCTCTGCACACTGCTTCCAGGGCTAGATGGCAGTCGAAAATCAGTGCAGAGTTGATGTAATTGCTTTTGAGGGCCAGAAGGACGGCCATACTGTCTGAAAGAATGCGGATTTCAAAGTTTTTAACATCTCTTCTTAGTACAGCTTGCGCTGCTTGTAGGATGCCTACACATTCCGCTTGGAATATGCTGTTGTGGGAGTCAAGAGGGATCGATAGGTGAATGTTCAAGTCCATGGATACATATTCTGACCTTTGCGTGTGGTTCGGTTGCGGAATGGAGAGGGAGGGATTAGGTTATAGAGTTCTTCGGAGCACTCACCATAGTATTATTAACATTGAATAATAATAAAAAAATGGTAATAAAAAAAAAGTTAATAGTAAAAAAAAATATAAAACATGCAATTAAAAGTAAAACCTATAAAAACTAAAAGGAAAACCTAATAATAACAAAATGGAATAAAACATGAAACAAAATAACTTTTTCTTTCCTAACCCGTTCCACAATTTATTATGCATACCTACCGACAATCATAAATATATTAAAATATAAAGAGGTTTATAATAAGTTAATAGACTAATTGAAAACTGAAATGAATTTATAAAACATCAAATTCAAATGTAAAATTCAAATTATTTATTTCCATTTGGTTCACAGGTAACACTCGGATATTGTCAATTTTTACAAATAAAATACAATATTATTAAAATTATTAAAATTAAATTATGGATGGACCGAAATAAGTAAGTGACATTGCTGCCATAAACAAGTACTGCAGCTTAACCTAAATTTGTGGTTTATAAAGGCCGTGTCAACTTATAATCTAGTACAGGATAAAGTATCATCACGACCGTTTCCTTTCGGGGTGGTCAGAAACCACGCTTACAAATAAGCGGATTCACATTTAGCCAACTTTACTGTAGGCCAATCATGACAAGTGGCAAGCTCGTCGATGTCTCCAGCGTACCAAACTCAAGAAATATCACAAATAAATTAAATAATAATTAAATGTATTTATTTACATTAAAAAAAAAAATAAAAAAAAAAAACGTTTATTTTTCATAGTACTTTTTTACATTTTACGAAGGCCCCTAAACTTAGCGTGATGCCTGTGTCTCAGGGTGCCCCGCTCTTTTTATACGAATTGTGTCAGTGTTGTGTGGAATAATAAATAGATAGATAAATATAATATATTAAGATACATACATATACAATTTATAATAAATAATTAAATATTATATTATAGATATATAAACATTAATAAATATATACATGTAAAAAAATAAAATAGATACGGAAAAATATTACCCAAGTACTTAAGGGGTTTGTATAGGGAATGTTATATTATTATTCTATTGAATTATTTATTTATTATATAAAGTTTGTATTACAAGTATTTATTAGGTTTTCTGTTTGATCATAGTTGAAGGTGAAAAACAGGTTTGTTATTTTTATTTTTAATAATTTACAGCTAAGTTTATCTATTTTGTGTAATTTATTAACATTATTGTACATAAAGTAAGATTTAAATTTAAAATGTCTTTTTGCAAACTCGGTGTTAGTTTTAAATGGTTTGTAAACTATGTCCTTTCTTCTCTTTGTTCGTGTATCGGTCCGTAATGAAGTGTCCCGATGTTTCTTTAATAGTGTGTTTAAGATGTAAAGCTGTCTAACTGTAAGGATACGGTAGGTACTGTAGAGTTGGTAAGTTGAAAACCTAAAGTGTTTGAAGAACATCACTTTAAGTAGGGCTCGTTGCGATCGTTCTAATTTTAGTAGATAAGACTTACTTGCTCCTCCCCAGACTGTAATACAGTAGGAGATTATGGACTGTGCAAGAGCAAAGTATGTGGATACAAGCAATTTCTGATTTGCCACTTGACGCAACTTTTTAAAAACCCAAATAAGTTTGCGTAGTCTATCTGATACCTTATTCACATGATCGTTCCAATTTAAGTGCTGATCCACTATAACACCAAGGTACTTAACGCTTCGTGACATATTTAGGCTATTACAGTTACAGGGTGAAGTGCATTGATTGATATTATCATGAGCTTTGATTGAAAAGGATGAAGGAGGAAGGGAGTCATGTCTAATGGAAAAGGGAATGTAGTTGGTTTTCCCTACATTTAGGGTAAGTAAATTACAGCGAAGCCATTTGTTTACCTCTGCAAGACCAACCTCCGCCACGTCACGAACCTCCTTCCAGGTGTCCCCATGAAATATAAGCGCTGTGTCATCGGCATATGTGAACATTTTACAGTTTTTAAGGGAAACCTGGCAGAGGTCGTTTATGTAGATGAGAAAGAGGGTAGGTCCAAGAACGCTACCCTGCGGGACACCAAAGGATACAATCCTGTCTTCACTATTGTAGGGGCCGACACTAACAAATTATCGACGACCCTGAAGATAGCTTTGAAAAAGCGCATGAGGCGTGCCTCTTATGCCGAAGCGCTCCATTTTATCCAGAAGGATAGGAATACAAACCGTATCGAACGCTTTCGCAAGGTCAAGAAACACGCCAACACACTTCCTTCTATTGTCAAGATGTTCAACTATTTCTTTTGTTAAAGACAGGACTGCATCCTCTGTAGAAACGCCAGCTCTGAAACCATATTGGTTATGGGACAAAAAATTGTTGTTCATCAGGTAGTTTTTTAGTCTATTGTTAATAACTTTTTCAAGTAATTTAGCCAATACCGGTAGCAGCGAAATGGGCCTATATTGATTGACGTCATCTGTACTTCCGCCCTTATGTATTGGGTGTATAGTTGCTCGCTTAAAGGCATCAGGGAAAATGCCAGAAGAGAGAGATAAGTTAAATATGTGGCAAAGAATGGGGATTAAGGTGGTTTTGGCCAATTTTATGCATCTAGTTGGAATTTCTTCCCATCCTGGAGATGAATCGGTTTTGAGAGTTTTAATTAGATTATTTAATTCTGTAGGATCAGTATCATTCAGAACAATGGAAGAAGAGGAAGAAGGAAAATTATAGGATGCATTGTTTTGATTATTTTGTTGTATGTTTCCAGCCAGTGTTTTACCTATGTTAATAAAATGATTATTTATATAATTTACTGATTCAAGAGGACACGATTTAAGAAGTAGAAGTTTATCATTTTTAGATTTTTTGTCTTGAATATTAGCAATTGATTTAATTGTTTTCCAGAGTGCCTTAGGATTGTTTGAGTTAGCTTCCAAGTTACTGGCATCATATTTATTTTTTGTCTTTTTAATTATGTTTCTACAAAAATTTCGATATCTTCTGTATGTAATTTGTAAGATTTGGTCATTTGGATTATTTTTTGCTTTCTGATGTAGTTTGTCACGGTTTCGAATGCAGCGAAGTAAGCCTGGCGTGATCCACGGTTTTATACAACGTTTGCGTCTTGGTACCAGTATTAATTTAGTATTTTCTTCTAATACTAGTGTTATGTTTTTTAATAGTTCATTTGTGGCTGCATTTGGGTCTTGAATATTTAATATATCACATAGGTTAAGTTTTGCTAGCGATATTACAGCATTTTTATAGTCTACTTTATTGTAATAAGTTTTAGGATTGGGTAAGGGATTTTCAACTTTAAGGTGCATTAGCACTGATGAGTGATCAGTGGGAGAGTTCTCTAAGACCAAGGCCAAAGCAGTCCCAACACATTTAAGAAAAATATGATCAAGGCAGCTGTTTTTTCTGGTTGGAAGGGTATGTGCTGGGAGAAATCCATGACTAGCAAGCATATTCAGGTAATTGGCACTATTAGTATTAGAGTTATTGGGCGTTATGTCAATATTTATGTCACCAGATAAGATAACAGTAGGAATATTTTTTAATGTCGCTAATATATCATTTAGTGATTGGATAAAATTATTCGCATTGGTGATAGAGGGAGAACGATATATGCCGATAATAGCTGTATTATTATTTTTTAATATCAAACAGGTACCGTCGCTCAGGGTAGGCTCAAACACATCATAGTCCATATTATCTTTTAAATAAATTACTACACCATCATTTTTGTTTTTAATTGACTTAGTGGAATAAAATTTGTAATCATCAATGACAGGGATTGGTTTATTTTTTATTAAATGGCATTCCGTCATTATTATAGCATCGCAGTCAAATTTTAAGGACGCCAGGCTTACAAGAAACTGATCAAAGTTTTTATAAATACTTCTTATATTTTGAGTAATTATTTTTAGGCCACTATTTATGGGGATATGTTTGTGACAATCTTCCGGTGCACAACATAACGATCGGGCAACGTTGAAAGCGTCTAATTCTTGTGTGCAAATTGTTTGTGTATTATCCATGTTTTTTTGCTATTAAGTGTTTAATGTCTTTTGCATTGACCACTATGTGAGTCAAATAAAATGCGTTAGGTCGTGTATACAAATAAATATATATATATGAAAAATTTTTTATAGCCGTTTTTTTAGTTCCTGTATATTGGATAGTACCTGTAGATTGTTTATTTATCAAAGTGGTCAGTGTTATTTTAATGAGGATTTTTTGTATTTCGTAGTTTTTAAATTTATAGCTATAGTCATATGTGTTTAGTGATAGTTGTAGATCGCGTATGTGTAAAAAGTATTGTGTTGATGTTTTTGAAATAAATTTATTTTTTACATAAAATGAATCCAGGACTATTTTAATTATTTTTGCTAGGCAATTCGGTCCAGATAAAATAAAGTGTTTTACATTAATTAACGCCAAGAAGTTGTAATAATATAAAGTTAGGACTATTTTATAACTTGTGTAAGTGTGGTATATTCGTAGAGAATTTCGTAAATAGATAGAACAAATAATAACATGCCAGAAATAGGCGATAAGTGATTTTGTAGTTGTTGTTATTTTATATATAAATATTTTTGTGTCCCGACCCGGTATCGAACCCGGTACCTCCGAGTCTAAATCCACGGACTTAACCGCTACACCACGGAGGCAGTCTTATAACATATAACCTAAATAATGATAATTTTATGTCAAATTATAAAAAAAACAAATTAACTTAAATCAATTTCGTGGCTGTATAAAGGCCGTGTCAACTTATAATCTAAAATAATTATTATATAATGTCTAATTATAATAAAATCAAATTAACTTAAATTTATTTCGTAGCTGCAGTGGCCAAGTCAAATCAGGAAAGCTTTTAAAAAAATCTTTAACAATCCAACAAAGCAATGCAAGGTTTAATAAACGCGTTACCAATAAGCTGAGAGCGCGAGGGCGAACGGTTTAAGCCAAAGGATTTTCCGACCGACAGATTTCACCAAACTCTAAAGCTGGCAACTGACCGGAATATTTGATCTTAATGTAACATTCGTAAAGAACGTTGTTTTACTAATACATTTTTTTATATACTAGTACGACATGTGACCTTGCGCCCACTTGATCGTAAGTGGCGCGCATGGTCCATATTTATATTTCCAGACAGGAAATATAAATATAATAATATTTAATAATGTCCGACATCAGTCCCTAATACTATGCCGGCTTGACTAGATGCCGTTTCACACTTCGCTTGAAGGACTCCAGGTTATAGGAAAGTAAAAACACAGAGGCTGTAAGAGCATTCCACATCTTTATTGTGCGACAGATGTATGAGTCACCAAATTTATACGTACGCGAAGGGATGGTGACTACGGTATGTGGGTGCATATTCTGACCTGTGCGTGTGGTTCGGAGAGGAAGGAATTAGATTATAGAGCTCTTCAGAGCACTCACCATAGTATAGCCGGTAGAACACGCTCAGAGAAGCTACATCTCGGCGAAGCTGCAGGGATTCGAGAGTTACAGATAGGTATCTTCTATAATTCGAACAGCTCGCTCTGTAGGACATTGAGAGCATCTATGAGGTACTTGGCTGAACCATCCCAAAGGTGTGAACAGTATTTCACGCATGATCTGGTCTGTGCTTTGTACAGTAACAGTCTGATTGAAGGCTAAATTAATATTTATGAACTACTCACTGTGGGTAGTGTATTGTAATTATTATTTTTAAATATATGTATATGTTTCATACTTGCACATGTTTTTGGAGATAGTACTGGAATTGCATTGTAAAGATTTGAAATTTAAAAATGTTTTGTACTCATTTCTGTGTGTACCTAATAGTAATAATAAATAATTACAGCCGGGCCCCTAGAACTTAGTCTCCCACTACTAAATGTGGTCTTTCAGAGCACATTTCAATTAATCTAATGTTAGTATTCTATAATTTCATACACATTCACATAACACACAGAGAGGTTTCCTAAAATACCCACCAACAGCCCTCTAATACTCCTTTTTTATTGTTATTACTTATTTGTTTGTACTTGGTTAAGCTTTACAATGTTTAAATAAATTGTATAAGCTTGTTTTTGTGTCACCTGGGAGTGAACTGACTCCTGTCATTCAGAAATATCTACGACAGGGGTCAGGACATCCAATCTAAATTTAAAGTGTAAAAAACATATTTGTTAAATAGTGTCAATAAACGATTTTTATTTATTATTTATATATATATATTTTAGGAAGATACGTGCCATCTAAAACTATATATTTATAAGCCTATGCTGACCTGATTGCCTGTTTGTCGCAGCAGCTCACTTATTGATTTTGTTAATTTATCTTGTATAATATATTTTTTGTCTCTTATGTATTGTATAAGCTGTTGTGTGCAAATAAATATTTTATTTCTTTCTTTTTATCTTTCTTTCTTCCTTTCCTTCTTTATTTCCTTCTTAATAGTATTAACCCGGTGTTCCAGAAAATGAGACTTAAAATCATTCACAAAAGCTCTCAGAATACTGTTGCTGCTGCCTCGTACTCTATTTTGAAGTGAAGCAAACATTTTGCGTATGATGGCATGGAATCTATCAATACGCTTTTTTGAAGTAATTTTCCCACAGACTGCTTATGTGAAATGTTAGACAGTAAGATTCAAAAGAGTTTTGTGGTGTGCAAAATAAAGATTATTATTAGCCCTTACCGCTGATGCTCTCTTTCAATGGCTGCATGGTCTCTGAGGACATCAGTACTTAGGACATGCATGAGTATAGAGGATTGGACCATATAACTAGAAGACAAATTTCTAAGCATTCCATATATTCACGGTGCAGGTGCCGGGTCCATCGTGGAAAAGGGAGATGAGAAGAATGGTGTCTCGGGCTTGCGACCGACAATAAGTGGTTTACCAAGGATCCTTTACCAAATACTGTAAGATTTCGTTAATGCCGTCTTGAAATCTCGTTTCATAAATGTATTGACGGCAGACCTGCGTAGGCCCAATTATTTCAATACTTCAAAGATTTTTCTGGAATTCCTCTCACACCAACTGCGTAAAGTTGAGACTTGAACCCGTTCCAGATAAATTATTCTGTAAAATTATAATATTTGTTTAGCTTTCGTGGTCTAGCGGTTAAGTCCGTGGATTTAGACTCGGAGGTACCGGGTTCGATTCCTGGTCGGGACACAAAAATAATTATTAATGTATATAAATTTAATTAATATTTGATTTATTTGTGATATTTCTCGAGTTTGGTACGCTGGAGACATCGACGAGCTTGCCACTTGTCATGATTGGCCTATAGTAAAGTTGGCTAAATGTGAATCCGCTTATTTATAAGCGTGGTTTCTGACCACCCCGAAAGGGAAACGGTCGTGATGATACTTTACTTTTGTTTAAGTTAAAGGATTTCAATGAAATCAACTTACGAGTTTATTGTCAGAACTTTTTCTGTAAATATATTAAATATGTGTCAAATATCATGCTAAAAAACATGCTAAAGGAGGCCGCAACAATGGCCAAGATACTTCAATTGTTTCTATGTAATATAGCCGTTGGTTAGTCACCAGCTTTACATTCCCCGCCCTGCGGACAGGCGTTCGGAATTGCAAAACCGCGCGTGGTCAGATATCTGGCTCCGACACGCCGGCTCTGCCCAAGGCCGTTTGCATACCCGCTTCGGTTTTAGACACTTTTTATCCTCAACAATGCAATAATTGGATCTTCTAGTCTCTAGTTGCACTCACTCTAATAAGTTAAATCAATTTAATATAAATATTTAAATTGAATAAAGTTTTAAAACTTTTAAAACTTCATTCATAGTTCTATTACGAGTACATAAATATATAAAATATAAAAAATAAAAAAAACAAAATAACTATTTAATTTAATTAAATTAATGCTTTCAGTATTAATTTATTTATTTATTTTATTTTCTAACAAATGATTACTCATATAAAAAAACTAGATGCCAATTAATAGTTTCTTTGACAACTAAAAAATAACTTAAACAGAAATATATAAATAATAATAAACCACAATAATTTAAAAAATAACTAAATCTATATATCAGATATATAAATCCTGCAAATTCAAAATCGTTTATTTGCTTTAAATGTGGTACATACGGTAATAAGGTTAGTAAGTTGGCTCTGCACATTTAGCCATTGTTGTGGCATGTAAAAAGTTTTTTATTTATCTAGTAAGTCCAGTCATGTAACCCATTACAATACGTCTGCTGTGTTATAATGTATATAACACACATTTATAGAAATTACGTAGTTTGTGACCTGGTTTATAATAAAATACCTTTATCCTATCTGAAAACTCTGATGCCTACTTACTATGTCAAATAATTATAGACATTCCATTAACTCGATCTGAAACGAACCCGCTATGTCCAAACACGAGAAAATCGCACAAACAAGCTAGGGGTAATTCTGTAACTTGTTGAATAACCTAAATTGACCGATCCATTGCATCTTGCGAATGGAAACTAAGTATATCTGTATAGCTAACAGATGCAATGGATAGGTGATAATTGTTGGGGTGATACGAAATAGCCTGCAATAACTCGGTTGTCTAATTTAAAAATTTTGTATTGTTATAAGGATTATTATATAGGTTCTATTTTAAAATGTGTTTTTACACTTATAAAACTATATTTGTTAGATACTCGTAGAAGTATACGTTTTACCACAGAAGACATAATTATTTATTTAATTTTAAAACTTTATTGCACGAAGTACAAAGGTGGACTTAATGCCTTCATGCTAGTAGACATTCTCTGACATATATACCTGTTCGTGTGGTTCAGTTGCAGAATAGAGAAGAAGAGATAAGGTTGTGGAGCTCTTTGTACCATTCACCGTAGCTTGTAGAACATTCTCAAGGAGGCCACGATTCGGCCAAGCTGAGTTGTCGTCCACTATCGAATTCACCCACCTCTGTAGGACATTGAGAGCATCAATAAGGTACTTAGCGACACCATTCCAGAGGCGAGAACAGTATTTCACTCATGACCATATTTGTGATTTATAAAGCATAAGTCTGAGTCAGGGCAAATAAAACCATTTCACTTTTAATTATGTCGCAATGCTGTTCTTCCACTAGTACCCAGACTTACTAGGTTTTTAAATTATACAGCCGATCTCTTTATTAACAATAAGATATTAAATTGCAACTCCCCCAATGTAAACAGAAATCAATCAACGTTTCATTACAATCGTAGGAGGCCAGCCGACCGGAAGAGGGTTTAACTCACTCCAAACATCTCAAAATCATCAAAATATTCACTCGATTGACTTACATGTGTATTACTGGGCTTTTTGGTCTAGAGACTATATAAAAACCTGGGAGAAATATAATTTACCTACTCGTGAGCGACTATATACCTACATTTATTTTTTTATTGGAAAACAAACGGTTAATAATCTCTTCGCTCTTTTTACAACTCCCTTCTATCTGTTCCCTCACATCACACTGCATTTGTCTCCAACTCTTTCGTAGTAGTTGCTACTAATTTATGGAACGATCTTCCTGTCATCATACGGCAAGCAACTACCAGGTCATCTTTTAAAAAACTGGTGTATTCACACTTCTTAAATAGTTCCTGACAGCGTTAGTAAGTAGTATATATGTATGTTTATGTATAATAATGTGTATTATTAGTATGTAGTATATTGATATTATGATATATATGAAGATATATGATGTAAGTATATATCAATCCTATTAAATTAACATTTATAATTATAGTATTATTATTATTTCTATGGTTGCACCTATAATTGTTCAAATTTGTCCCTAAGGTTTGGCTGTCAGAGAATGTCTTCGGGCATTAAGTCCGACTTTGTGCAATAAAGTTTTTTAAATAAATAAATAATATAATAACTTTATCTTGCATATCTACAGATCCTTCATTTGTTTACGCGTATAAGGAACTATGCTGCGAAAGGTTGTGGCTTAGTTGTAGAAACGCTTTTCTTAATAACCTAAAAAGTTTGGTTCGAACCCCGGCATAATACACTATAGAATAATAAATACACTTTTCTTATGTACATTTGTCATTGACTTACAACACCACCGTTCCCGTGTCTCAGAGAGCACGTTAAGTCGTCGGTTTCGTCCACTAAAATCTACTTGTGGAATAGTTATTAAATTGTCATTAAAAATTCGTCTGGCCAGCGTGACGACTATAGGCCATATAGCATCTCCAACAGTAGATATATACTAGGGTCTGTGATGATGATATAAGGCACTATTAAACAATGAAGTGATAAATATAAAGCAATTAGTAATTGCCTATTATTAAATTCAATTAAGATATAAATATAAATAATATGTTCACAATTTTTTTTTTTTTTTTTTAATAATAAATAAATAAATATTTTCAGACAGGTCACACAGCGCCATCTAGTTTCCGTGGTAAGCTACGAGGCTTGTGTTACGGAAACTAGATGGTTGATAAACTACATATTATACTTTTTTTTTTGTAAATATATACATATTATACATATAAACACCCAGACCGAGACAAATTATACAATGTACAACTTGCCCCCGGTGGGAATCGAACCCACGACCTCCCGAGTTCACAGCAACGTTTGTTACCACTAGACCACGGAGGCGGTCAACATAACAACAAACACTACGACGTCATATCGTCAGTTAATTGGCGTCTGCAATTAGTCCTATCTATTTATTGTTCTTTGTGGCGTAATGAACCAAAAGTTAGCAATTAACAGTTAGGGCGACATTTCCAGTTCAGAGACGATTATTTTCCCTTGATTATTATTAAATAGATTTAAAGATCATTATTTACAGAAAACATTAGTTCTAAACACGATATTTATTTATTATTGCGTTATTATTTAAGTTCATAACCAACTTGGTCATCAAATTCCAAGTGTTATAATTTTTGATTCTTTTTTGGAGTCGCTCGCGGCAATATACAACACGTCGGGAATCGGGAGAAAACCGCAAAAAATAAACTGCAAATTTTGATTAACAATATCCACAATAAAGTAATTTACAAAACAAAAAACTTGCACCTGACATGTCCGTGCAAAAGCGCGGGAACAATTCCATATATCCCTTGACCGTTTCATAGACAGGGTGCTGTTCTATCTTACCAGTGTTGTTATTCGTATGAAATCATTTAATTAAAATTCAGTCTATCCTAGAACTCCACTGTTAAAGATAGGCCTTCCCCAGAACATATATCAGGAGAATTTGGCCTACACTCGCCTCGCTGGCCAGACGGGTTGTTTTTTTTTATGAAAATTTATTAACGTTTGCTCAAGTTGATATTAGGGACCGACTTAAGTACTTAAGAAAAGTGTGTTTCTCATTGGTACATGCCGGGGTTCGAACCCACCTCTTAGGATATTACGGAAAGCATTCTTACAACCGGGCCACCACCAATCATTAGTTATAAATTACAATAATATTAGTCGATTAAAACAACCTATACCTGCCAATAAGTTAGTCTTATCAACGAAGATAAGGCTACAAAAAATTACTTCACTTTTTTACGCCTTATAAAACCCATATCTTACATAAGTCAATGTTATTCCTTTTAAATATAATATGGTAGACTTTGCCGAGAATATTTTTCACGGTTCAACTGAAATATCGCTTCGTCGCGAACAAGTGGAGATAAAATTGAATGCCGCGGGGAAACATAAGCTGTAGGTAACAAATACGTGCTTAACCTTATGTATATCTACTTTCTTTTCAGTGAAATTACACTGGGAAGCAAATAGAACGGGTCACTTGTACAAAAATGTACCACTACAAAACTAGACTGCTAAAAATGAAACGAACCGGTTATCACTATACCTTATTGGCTTACTAAACTTACTGCTCAATAAAAAAATTGCACTTAAGTTTGACTTTAATGTACTCGTATATAGATAACTATAAAATTTATATTATAATATAAAAAAAAGCTTCATTACAACTTGGTTACAAAATATCAGAAGGTACCTTTAATACAAGACATCGAAATCGTTTGTGATTTACAAAACCTTTTTGCAAAACAACAATGTGTTCCAGAAACAGTCATGCAATGTTAATAAAAAAAAATAGTTATTACTGATTAACCGTTTCAAAAAAGACGTACAATTATTCAATTAAATAATAATTTTATATCATTTAAGAATATCTAAGCAATACTAAAGTGTATATAGTGTAACTTCAATACATTTTACAACTTGAATTTCTCTTGTTGTAATTGCCCAATATCTGCATGTTATTGAGATAAAGTATGTAAAGCGTGTTTTTTTTGCTATAAAATCACGCAATGTAACCATGTTTTCTAACAAATAAATTAATTAGATTTTTATTTTGAAGGAATGACTCAATTGAAATGAATATAACTAAGTAGATAATTCCTATTCCTTGATGTTAGTTTTAAATTCTTCTGTTTTTTTTTTCAAATATATTTTTTCTCTTTGTTATTTATTGTACTTATATTTTTGTGTTTTATATTTTAGAAATGTAAATGGAATTAGATTAAGCAATCTAATTTTCTTTATATTATATAAGTACTATCAACCTTAATGTCTATAATTTCTTATAAATAAAATAAATTAAAAAAATGATTTAATTACCGTGCCAGTACCCATTTTCAATGCTTCAGAGTGTAAATGTGTCTAATGTCTAATTGATTCTAATCCTACAAGTTTTCTAAATGCATGTAATTGTTGAAGCTTCTTGTCTATTACCATGTTTATATACAATGTTTCTTGTGACGGTCTGCTTTCAGATAAATATATTAAATAATTAAAAAAACATAATTTATGGTCATACGTTACTCTGAACAGTCAATTATTTTAACATACTCTTAGCGGGAACTCTCCAAACTTCATCCTACTTCATATTAAGTAATTACTAAAGAGTTGAGAAATTTTAAGACGTACAACATTGACTAGTTGTAAGTACCAGGGATACTCTACCCGTATAATTCTGTAACACGTCAGTTCAATTTTATGATTACTCGAAATAATAACCTCTAGAAAAATAGCATGCGCACGATAAGTGAGGCTGAAGTTTTGCTGAGCCATAACAGCTTGGTTACCATAGCTGGGCACCGTTAATCAAATAGTAAACTTCGTTAATCGTTAATCCGTTACAAAAAAAGTTAGCTTCGTTAAACGTTAAAGCGTTACATTTCGGAAGAATTAACGGAAGTTAATGTTAATCGTTAATCCGTTAATATGTGTAAAATTGCATTTTTATATCGTTGCGTTAGTGAACTTATAAAACCTGTTGGTTTAGGTTCTAGAAGTTAACAGGTTAATATATAATATTGTCAGAATGAGTTCTCTTTTTGTCTTGCCTCGGTTAGAGCCCGCCTTAACAATCTCTTCAAACTGTACGTATTGTGACTCATGTACCCTTCTTACATGTTGTTTCAAATTATTCAGGCTTGATACATGAACTTTTATTTTAGTGTCTTTCGGCAAGCAACGCTTACAAGCAAAAAGTATTTGCTGGCCCGATCTGGATACAAATTCCACATACTCAGTCAAATGTGGCCAAGGATCATCAGGACCGCTGAAATCCGATTCCATGTCTTCCATGATATAGTTTTAATTACTACACTGCACAGTACACTTTTCTATCTAACTAATTAGACTGCACTCTTCTTTATTAACACGCAAATTATTACTGACAGTAATTTATAATAACAACAAACACAACACTCGTCACTCTAAGCACTGACGCTAGTACTTCGCAGTTTTCTTACTCGCACGCGCCGGCAAAATATATCTAGTTTTGTTTTTGTCTCACGCGCCGCCGCACCCGGCACTTGTCGTTTCATACTTGCCTGGACCTGTTTTTTGCGCCACACCGTGGTGCCGTGCGGTAAATAGTGGCATTGGATTAACGATTAACGGACTTCTGCATATTAACGGAAGTTAACGTGTCCGTTAACATTTTTAAAAGTTAACTTAAAAGTTAACCCGTTAATCAAAATGTTAACTTCGTTAATTAACGATTAACGGATTAACGAGTTAATGCCCAGCTATGTTGGTTACTAAACAACCAATGTCAGTCTCAGGGTCAAATCATCGTGCTAACATCTATAGGGATTTTTATTTAATTATGACGGTTTTTTTGCAATTAATGCGTGTCACAATGCATCGGAGAAACAAATTTTTTTTTAATATCAAATCAAATAATTTATTTATTTGTTTATTAGTAACAGGTTATAATTAAGATCTATGTGACAGAAAGGTCTGAAGACGGAAAGGCTGGCAGTTATCTCTGCCAACGTATTAGCCTCGCTATAGACAGGGAAAATGTTGCCAGTCTCCTTGGGACTATCTCGGATGGGACGTCTCTCGAGGACATTTTATTTATAGTTTCGTTTATTTTTAATTTTATTATTTAGGTAGCTTTTAATTTATATTTAATGTATATTAATTTACTTTGAATAAGATTTTGTGTGTCATAATATATTATTGCTATTAGCAAGTAAAATTTAACTTAAAAACAATTTAATACGAGATCGTGGCAAGAAAGAAGTCGTGTCTCCTAAATATTAATCTATGGCTGTATATTTTATATATAATATTTATGGATGTATTACAGTGGCTTAAAATATAAGCTGTTTTTCTGCCTCATAGTAAGTTTTTATTGTATGAAACTTTAGCGTTTAATAATAATAAATTGTTTCGGTATGACTTTTTTTTTAAAGATTATTAATAAATTGTCAAGAGAAGTATTTATTTACATTTAGACAGTTGTTTGCAACAACAATAAAGGGGTTACTACATAACCCCCTTCCTAAACTATACACAATTTAAATAATGGGCAAAATCAGGCAAAGCTTTTTATAGATGTCGCTAGCAGCACTGGTACCTTGTTTACACCTATGTCGGATATTTTTTTTAATGTTTTTGTGTTTTTTTTTATTTTTATAACAGAAATACGAGTTTTAACTTAACGTTACCTACCTTAAATGACGAATTAGGAAAGCGAACACCGTCTTTAAAAAGAAAAAAAGGTTTAATAATAGAACGGCAATTTTGAGATCACCATATATTTGATTTCGCTTGGAAGTCTATATCTGTACACTTAAAAGCTGCTGACTGTGGTAATATATCCAGAAAATAATAAAATTCGTAATAAAAATACAAGTTTTCTATGCAACTGACAGTTCTATTAGGTACCATCTATCATGCGCCATCTATCGTGATAAAAAGTTAGAAATACACCCCATTAAACAGAATAATACAAAATAATGTAGAAGTTTATTGAATTCTTAAACGTTAGTTGAAAACGCGACTCTTTTGTTTCGTCTTTGATTGATTAGAATTAGACATTAAAACAATAAAGGAGACGCGCTGGTTGTAAGAACTTTTTCCTTAAAATCCTTCAAAAGGCGGTTCAAACCCCCCAGCATGTATGAATGAGAAATACACTTTTCTTACGTAACAGATGTACAACACCACAAATCCTTAGACCTCCACTGTTGGACATGGGCCTTCCAGAACATATTTCCAAAGAACTTGGCCTATATTAGCCACGCTGGTAGTAAAGTGGTCGTTTGTACAATAAACAATTAATTATTATTATTATCGTGAATATCGTTCTAAGTTGAAGTGGCTGCCAATTCGTTTTCGCAGAAATCTTAAAGTTCTCTGTCTCCTGTTCTCTAACACCGAAATACCTCAAGGTCAATCTTGTCTATCTCTCATCTTTCCGCAATTAATCTTTACGTTCATCTAACAACTTTCTTCTTTCTGTTCCCTCACATCATTCTGGATTTATCTCCAACTCCTTCGTAGTAGCTGACACAAAATTATGGAATGATCTTCCGATGAACATAAGGCAGGCAACTAACAGATTGTCGTTTAAAAAACTTATCTATTCACACTTTATGAATAACTCTAAAGTATATTGATATTATAATACATATATAAGGGTATATATGTAGGTATATAATAATTGTTGAATTATCCTATAATTGTATATTTTTTTATTGCACCTATATTTGTTCAAATTTGTCACTAAGGTTTGGCTGTCAGAGAATGTCTACGGGCATTAACTCCGCCTTTGTACTTTGTGCAATAAAGATTTTAAATAAAGAAATAAATTATTATGATATGTATGGATGGAGTTCCAGGCTCTGGTCCATACTGGTATATGTAGATCAATGTGTATGCCGCATCGCAACTCCTCAACTACTTACACTGGAGCGTTACAGGCACTTAGTGAATTTATCTAAAGAACTTTCAGTGCAGAAAGACCGATTTAAGTTTAGGAATAAGCTGCAAGTTAAATATGCTTACGGTAGACGGCGTTTTGCCTAGACATATATGATATGACCAGTCCTGAACTGGTTTGAACCACAAGAGCCTAACGAAAAAAAAGTTAAATCAAATGCGATTCCACACTACAGAGCCCATTCTAAGAGTCGTCGATGCAGTGGGTATTTCTATTCCATCTTATTTACATTTTAATTAGTGCTGATTCATCGCTCACTTATTTACAAATTAATTATTTATTATAACTTTATTGCTGCAGATATTCGTCCAGCAGATATTCAGGTTGCTTTTCAGTATCTGCAGCTCGCCAGTGGAACAGACTACCGTTGGTAATCAGACAAGCTCTGAAGAACATTAGAGACGTAAGGTATGTGCAATTACTATTATTATTACACATTAATACATACACTATATATAATAATTTGTATAGGTTAGGCTAGAATTAGGCCAATTAGGCTAATGATACACGCAATTATTTTGGAGCCACTAACTAAACTCGCGCCACTAAAAACAACCAATGTGTACCTACGCCACAATTATGACATTGGTGTGCGTACTTGCATTTGAATATATTGGAGCGGTAAATGTGACGCGACACAATTATGGCGCTATAATTATATTCTTGGTCTGCTGCCTGACTAATGATTTTTTTTTTTTGGTAATTTATGTCCATAATTTTATCAGTCGAACGCATTTAATCTCACGAAATACATGTCGATTATCTTTTTCCATTCTGGTCTAATTAAAAAAAAATGGTTAAAGTTATAGACTATAAATAATGAGATGATAATAAAGACATTGGCGTCATAGTGACGACACATGAGACCACTGTCTTCGGTCGTTAAATATAAATCGGCAGGTCCTTCTATACTAGGTCAATGGGAAATTTCTTCCACACATATCAGACTATTTAAATTTCAATTTAAACTTTATTGCAACGAAATAAGATACATAGTTGTAGCCAGATATTATATACATAGGTATTGCACGGGAAAATGTTAACAATATAAAATATTACTACATTTATTGCTAGAAATATAGAGTTTTGTAAAATATTTTCGATGCTACACGTTTTAAAACTTTATCAAATTCGTAATATTTTTTGAAGCCTGATTCTAAAACTTTTTGTATACCAGCAGCCGGATTCTTATTCTAACGGAAACTGTCAATGTCAAACGGTATTAGAAAGTAAAATAAAAAGTAAAGTATCATCACGACCGTTTCCCTTTCGGGGTAGTCAGAAACCACGCTTAAAGAAGCGGATTCACATTTAGCCAACTTTACTATAGGCCAATCATGACAAGTGGCAAGCTCGGCGATGTCTCTAGCGTACCAAACTCGAAAATATCACAAATAAATAAAATAATAATCACATTGATTTATTATAATTAATAAATATGAACAGGAATCAAACCCGGTACCTCAGAGTTTAAATCCACGGAGTTAACCGCTAGACCACGGAGGCAGTGAACGGTATTATAGTTGATAGCTGTTCGTTGCGGGTTGTCTATAGTAAAACATTTTAGTTGTTTCTATCTACAAACAGAATAGTGACGCATAAAAATATAGTTTTATACAAAAAAAAACTGTCACAACTATGAACTAGGTTTAGTTCCTCAGCTTCGAGGCCTGTCTCGAACCACAGAAAGGGAGCGCTGATTTCTAGGATTTTTTGGTTTGAGGCAGTCGTCCGCTCTATATATATGGGTTTTTATATGTAAGTACTATTGGTTGGGGCTCGAGTACGCTAATAGACAGGATGCATATATGGATATAGGATATGTAAATATTATTTATTTGTATGTTTATGTAAGTATGTATTCATTTATATATGTCATTATATTGTCTAATTAAGCCTGTAATTGCACCTACCTTTCATTGTTTATTTGCTATTGTTGTCCCGAACTGTCATAGAATGCCTAGCGGCATTAAGTCCGCCTTTGTACTTTGTGCAATAAAGATTTAAATAAATAAATAAAAAAAGATGCAAATATTGTAATTTATTTATATTTATTAATAAATAATAAAAGTGGTAAACCTATTTTGAGTTCTCCTGACCATTTTTTTTATTTTCGACTCGAAAGTACCGGGTTCGATTCCTAGTCGGGATACAATAATTTATTTGTGTTATTTCTCAAGTTTGGTACGCTAGAGACATCGACGAGCTTGTTGCCACTTGTCATGATGGGCCTATAGCAAAATTGGCTAATGCGAATCCGCTTCTTAAAAAAAAGTAGTTTGGTTTCTGAACACCCCGAAAGGGATACGGTTGTGATGATTATTCTTTGTATACAAAACAATGTTTCAAATGACTTTATTACATTCTAAACGGGCTATAAAAAAGCTTGGGCTTAAGTTACAGGTGTCCAATAAAATGTTAGTGGTTTCATAAGCCAGGGACCAATTTAGGGTTGTCAGCTAATCACGATAAAACCACAAACATAGGCAAAATGAAGTGACCAGAAATTCTATTAAAATACAAGACTATATAAACACTATATAAAATAAAAATAATATCCGAAACGGTTTAAGATATGTGGCAGCAGTCGTATCACTTTAAGCGCAAACGTTAGATTGACCAGATAGTGAATTCCCGCCTTAAATAATAAAATTAAAAAGTGCACGTCTAGATATGGACCTGCATCTGGTACCTCGTTATATTTCCTGTATTTTCTTTGATTTAATTAGTGACAAAGTGGTAGATGTGCAAATGAATTAGGTATATTACATTTTTATTTTATTGTTGATGTATGTACAAATTTAGGTCAATTAATATTGTAATCTAAAAATAATAATAATTATACGAGTAACTATGTAATATGATAATACAAGAGCCTAAGAAGGCCGAATTGTAATTAATAAGTTGACTTTGACTTTAATATATGATTTAAAAAAATATATTTTTAAAAATCGCCAACGTGTGGTAAATGAAAATCCTTTGGACATGACAGGGAAAGAATGTAATCACATTAGTATAATTGCGATGCAAAGGCAAGCTCGACGGAAGTTTGTCCATTAGTGACATTATTGATGGGTTTCAAATTGCATTCCGGTCGCAGGGATACACAACCCTAGCCCCAGGGGATCGCATACAGGCTGCTCGTTTTTAAGCCACCTGCAAATCTTTTCTATAGTCGAGTTGGCACGGGCTGTGAGTAAAGTATCATCACGACCGGGGTGGTCAGACACCACGCTTTATAATAATCTGATTCTGGGCTGTGAGTATGGGAGCTAAGTCAAGAAAAGACAACAAAGGTCGTTTTCTTAAAGTTGTAAAGACCTAGAGTGATATACATACCTGTATTATTTTAGTGGATCAGTGTGCTTAGTGTAAAATGTAAGTTTCGGAAAACGTAACTGCTGTAGTTACGTTTTTTTATTTTACATTGCCTGGTAAAGCAAAGTTTGGCTATAATAACAGGCAATGAACATCGAAAATTCAGTAAAAAACTCTACTACTATAGTTGCGTTTACGAAACTTCACTGTCACACTAGACAGGTTACTTATTCATATTTTTTTTTAATATTAGCTACATCTATTCGAACGAACTGCTTCCGTGGTGTAGCGGTTAAGTCCGTGGATTTAGACTCGGAGGTACCGGGTTCGATTGCTGGTCGGGACACAAAAATACATATGTATGTAAATAAATGCATTAATTTAATATTTAATTTATTTTTAATATTGCTCTAGTTTGGTACGCTGGAGCCATCGACGAGCTTGCCATTTGTCATGATTGGCCTATAGTAAAGTTGGCAAATGTAAATCCGCTTATTTAATAAGCGTTATTTCTGACCACCCCACCCCGAAAAGGAAACGGTCGTGATGATACTTTACTTTTTACTTTTATCTATCCGAATGTTTTATTTTGTAAATAGTTATTTATTTATTTAATAATTGCATTACAGTTTGTTGCAGAGTCCTGTCCCCACAGGACACTGTATCCCTAGCATAAAGATCTGTTGTTGTCTACTATTATAATAATAGCTATACAAATTGTAATTTATATGAGGACAAGCCATAAACCTTTTAAGTTATTTTTTTATTTATATAAGTGTGAGTAAAAATCGACGGATCGAGTAAGGTAGATTTTTTTGTTACAAATTTTAGCAAGAGTGGTAAGATTAGGCGATAAAAAAATTGACAACTTGAGTAGGCAAGGGATACGGTTGTGATGATAATATCCTATGACTAGTGACTGTAGATATTTATTAGAAGTATTTCCAGGCTCGCGCCTGGTAATATATGGTGGCTCGGTTGTAAGAACGCGTTCCTTAAATCCTACAAAGGTCGGTTCAAACCCACCCGGCATGTACCAATGAGAAATACACTTTTCTTACGTACATTTGTCAAAGATTTGCAACATCACCGTTCCCGTGCCTCGTTGTGTGTTCTAGGGGCTGTAATGATGATTTCCTTTACTTACATACCTGAAATGTTATTTCCACAACGTATGCATAAAAATAAAAATAAAATCAGTTAGTCCTAGTACGATCAAACACCGTTATTGAATCGAATACGTGAGGTTAGGGATTTTAAGAGTCGGTTTTCTTTGCTCGTATTAATCTTGATTCGTTAACAGAGTTTGATTCTCAAATATATGTATAACTATATAAATGTGCATACATATATAAGTATATTAAATTTAATCGGCAAATTGCATATTTTTGTAGCACCCTGTACTTCAAAATTATTTGATAATTTTCTAGCGTGTGGCTTATGATAGATTTATCTGTCCCCTGAACTTTAGCCTTTAGTCGTCTATCAATGACATAAAAAAATAATATTATAATATTAATAATAATAATATTATATATGTATATAGTACAGTTTTAATTTATCAAAACTTATAATATATATACGAGGTGTGGCTATAAAAAAACGAGACTGATGATTCCACAGAAGAAGTAAGCATGCGCGAAACAAGAACGACCGACAGCTTTGTAGCGTGAAGTCTTCTCTTTCTAATAAGGTGCCTCCCGTGTTTGTAAACAAATTAGTCTGGCCGTGAGTTTCGTTTTTATAAGAGCTGTTGTTTTGTTTTGCCGGAAAAATGATAAGTGTAATAATAGAGCAACGAATCGTCGTGAAATTTTACATGAAACTTGGAAAAAACGATACTGAAACTTAGGATTTTATTAAAAGGCAATAATTGTTAAACATGTGCGCGACTTTAAGCGTTTCCAAGATGGCCGATAAGACGTTGAAGATGATTCACGCCCGGGTCGCCCTTCCACGTCAAAAACCGATAATTTTTATACCTTCACTGGGTTCCAGAAGGGCAAACTATTAATCAACATTACTACCTTGAGGTTCTTGCTCAGCTCCGTGAAAGAATAAAAAAAAAACGACCCGAATTGTGGAAGAACAAGTCATGGGTTCTCCATCAAGACAATGCGCCGGCCCACTCTGCATTGTCTGTCAAGACGTTTCTAGCCAAGTACAACATCCCAGTGTTAGACCATCCGCCTTATTCACCTGACCTGAAGGTGATAATAATTAAAAATGTATAAATTCAAAATAAAATGTTTTGCAACAATAGTCTCGTTATTTTATAGCCACACTTCGTATATCGTATATATACATATATGTGTAGAATTTTAATAAACAGCTTAGAAGTTCTAATTGAAACGATCATTAATAAGATATAGTTCACAGTTGTTGCAGTCAATCATCAATATTATTTAATTATGATCAGTTTAAAATAAGTTCTTCGCACCTATTCTTCGATCTAAGATGCTTTTCAGCAGTCAGAGAATCAGATAATATCTAGCGGCATTAGCCCGCCCCTTGTACGTACATAATGCATCATTTTTTTGTAATAGAAAAACATCGGCAACTTATAAATAAGTTTGGGAAAATATTAATGCTATATTTGACTTAAAAGCAACTTTTTTTAACCGAATTTTGTATGATAACCATAGAGCAACGCCAAGTCGAACGACTTTCAAATCGAAATAAAGTGAAAAAAAAAAACGCTTAAAGCGTCAAACACAGTAAATAATGTTCAAACCATAACTTTCGTAAAGATTGCAACAAATGATTCTTGCTTCAAAAATGTGTCCAGCCAGAAATGTATCCACGATTTTTCTGCTACAATCAGGAATATATGAGAGCTATAAATCTGGCGTCACAATCGTTTAAAAATATTCGATAGCGGAATACTTAATTTCCAGACCAGAGACCAGGAAAAGGATTCGAGGCAGTTTTCTCCTTAAATTAAATAATGATGGCAGGAGATCTTGTAAAATGGCGAGCCTTGGGAGAGGCATATATCCAGCAGTGAAGAGACACGAGCTGATCAATACCAACCAGCAAAAATGTGAACAACAAAAACTAGAATTCTTGCACATTGTTACGAATTAAAGGTCTTTGCCTTAAAAAATAATAATTTAATTTCTTATGACGAATTTTTATATTTAGAATGTTTCAGATCACAATTTGACTTGTTCAATTGTCTAATTTTTGTTATTTTATTATCAATTATATTTTTCTCTCTAAAAAGCAAAAGTATTTTATTTTATAGTGGCGACCGTGACAGGACAGGAAATAAAATAAGATAATACTTTAAGTGTTATATATATATTGTGTTGCACAATCGCAATAAGGAGGGAACGATGTTACGAATTGAAGCCTTGAAAAATAATATTTTATTTTCTTATTATGATTTTTATATTTATAATGTTTATTATTATTATTAAATTCTTTATTGCACGAAAAAAATGTACAAAGGCGAAGATTAATGCCTACAAGGCATTTTCTAACATCTAACCTTTGGGAGAGTATGAGATGAAGGGTAGTGCTGATATAAAAAATAAAAAAAATTAGGATAACAAACAATATACTACATACTAAGACATACATACACTACATACTAATAAATACATACACTAAATCCTAATAAATACATAGTATAAAAGTATATATTTGCCAAATATTTATTGTGAGCCCGATGCTTGTTTGTCTAAAAATAATGCAGTAACCAAGGTTTTGAATACGTGGACTGACGGTGCGTGTCTAATAGCCAGTGGCAGTTTGTTTCACTGGTGGGCTGCAGACACAGTAAACGAATCTGAATATCTGCTAGTGGAGTGGGATGGGATTTTCAGTTGATTATTATAGGAAGAACGTAATGGAAGGTTGTGCGTATTCACAATTTGACTTGTATGTATTGTCTAATTTTTTTAAATTTTATTACAAATTATATTTTCCTCTCTAAAAAGCAAAACTATTTCATTTTACACATGCTCCATTGATGTTTGACGTGTGATTTATAAAAACATTGTAAGACGTAATGGGTCAGTTGAATTTAACTTGGTTAAAAGTCGCGGCGTCGCTCTATGTGATACGAAATTGCCTAAAAGCAGTTCCTAAGCAGTTACGCAAACATTCTTCTTGCAAATCGACATCAAATAAATTGAATCTTACTCGACTATAAGGGTGGGCTACCCCTGGCGTACAAAGAAATGCAATTAAATGTAAAATAGGGGCTGGTGGTGAGAAGTGTGACGAAAGGCGTCGAGATGTGTGCCAATCACAGCAAATAACAAGGGTTTTTTATTTAGACACCTAAGATATCCTCTTTAAATATATTCTGTTAAAAATGGCTATTTTTAGTTTAAAAATTGATGCATTGGTAATAGTCGGATTCCTATACCATTAGATTAAGCATTGCACCATCTGATTTGATGATTTCATTTAAATTAACATTTTGATTAAGGCCCTTCTTATATCATCATCATCATCATCAGCCTGTGTCTCTCCACTGCTGGATATAGGCCTCCTCCAAGGCTCGCCACTTCATACGATCTCCTGCCACCCTCATCCAACCCCCACGAGCAACTTTTCTCAGGTCATCCGTCCATCTAGCGGGGGGTCGTCCCACTCTGCGTCTTCCCGTACGTGGTCTCTACTCTAGAACCCGTCTACTCCATCGTTCATAGGTTCTACGACATACATGTCCAGCCCATTGCCACTTCAGCTTACTAATTTTGAAGGCTATATCGGTAACTTTGGTTCTCCGACGGATTTCCTCGTTTCTTACTTTATCCATCAGAGAAATACCAAGCATACTGAGCGACCTTAAATTTGTAGCAAGACCCACTGTCAATGTCCCCGTTTCTGCTCCGTACGACAGCACTGGAAGAACGCACTGGTTGAAAACTCTCGTCTTCAAACACTGGGGTATGTCTCCGTACCTTCTTACATGAGGTACCAAAAAAAACGGACTTAACCACTAGAACACAAAAGCAGTTTATTCTAGAAATATATAATTAAAATTACAGATCTGATAACAGTATTTGAAAATAAAATGTCAGTTTGATGTGGGGACTGGTTTCATATAAAATCCGCTTTGGTCCTTTAAATGTAATTGTCTATGTCGCTGTCAAAGGTAACACTTTCGTGTAACTGCGCCTAAGACCGCAAAAAAAAAAGGAAAATAAAAAACTACGTCTCTGTAATTGTAACGATTGAAGTTAAAAATGCCATCGATTGTACCACTGACGAAGCGATTTAACTTTAATCGTTACATTAACAGATACGTAATTTTGGTGCAAGACAACCTAAGTTGGTGCATAATAGGTAGCTAAACTACTGCCTCCGTGGTCTAGCGGGACGCAATAATGTTTAATAATTTAAATCAATAAAATTAATTATTATTTAATTTATTTCAAGTACTTTTTTTATTTTTTTATTTCGATAGCATAAAATATTTATTCGAAGTTAATTAATATAAATTAAATATAAATTAAAAGCTACCTAAATAATAAAATTAAAAATAAACTAAACTATAAATAAAAAATGTCCTCTAGAGACGTCCCATCCGAGATAGTCCCAAGGAGACTGGCAACATTTCCCCTCTGTATAGCGAGGCTAATACGTTGGCAGAAATAATTGCCAGCCTTCCTGTCTCCAGACCTTTCTGTCAGCCGCTTTGACAACTCCTTGGCCAACCGCCTCGCCGACGGTCCCCATGGTACTTCTCGAATTTGGAACGCTAGAGACATCGGCGAGCTTGCCACTTGTCATGATTGTATAGGTAAGTTGGCTAAATGTAAATCCGATTCTTTATAAGCGTGGTTTCTGTACACACCGAAAGGGAAACGGTCGTGACGATCCTTTACTTCAACTAACGTCTGGGGATTGCTGATCCCGTTCAAGCGAAGTATAATGTCCAGCTTATTATTTATTTACAAAATATAAAACTCAGGGGATCTGAGAGTTCGGGCTAAAGGATTCGGGTATTAATTTTTAATAGCCCCCACGGATATCGTAAACATTAGTTAATAGTTTTGGGATTTGCAATAAGAATATAGACTTCTCGCTACGTATTCCATAATTGACTAAACATATGGCAGGTGGGATTCTAAATAACAGATTTTAAATTATCTCTCTCGCTCGCACAATTCAACATTTTTAAAGATTATTTAAGTCTAAATGTACTTTTGAGAAATTAAGTCCACTAACTTCATAGGGAACTAGCTGACCCGGCGAACTTCGTACCACCTAACATAGAATGTTTGTAAACCTTAGCACGTAGAAATCCACAATGTCAAATGCTTATACGCAATGCTAATCGCCGATTGGATCTTCTCAATAAACTCTACATAGAAGGCGTATAATAATACCCCGAGAGCTCTTAACACGATGATTTGAGACTAACACGGGTCGTTCATTAAATTAGCCGTTTTGTATAAGCTGCACTATGGCATCCCTTATCGTGCGATTGCGTTATGTAAATATATTTATCTATATAGTTTACTCTGTAAAAACAGTAAGATAGTTCGTATATGACTATAAAACACTTCGTCACTCCTGGATTGTAAGACACCTCTGAACCTCACCACATCTGTCTTCCACCAAGACACCTCATCAATCAGCCTTCCTCATGGATGTTGAATTATTAATGATCCAGGTTTTTATCTGCTAGCTTTAAGTAATCCACTCCTAATTAATTCAACGCTCTCAGCTTTAGTGTAATTGGCTAATTCCGCTCTTAAATAAAATTGGTTAATTTTTGCTTTATTTATTGTATTTGTCTTTTTTAAATAAGATTTAAGGACGCCTAAACTAAACTATAAAAATACTAACTTTTTCCGGATCATTGTACGTATAATATAACTAGTGGTCATCGAAAAACCTTTATATATCGTACCACACAGATGCTGCCAAAATCCTGTTCAAATTGTGGACGATGCCACTATATTTGGAACTCTTGAATCCCTGCAGCTTCGCCGAGATGTGGCTTATCTGAGCATGTTCTACCGGCTACACTATGGTGAGTGCTCTGAAGAGCTCTATAACCTAATCCCTTCCCCTCCATTCCGCAACCGAACCACATGCACAGGTGAAAATATGCACGTACATACCGTACTCACCATCCAATTGCGTATGTATAAATATGGGGACTCATACAGATGTCGCACAATAATGATGTGAGCGCAAGATCATATGCCGGGCTTAGTATGAAAGAAATATATGCATTTTTATAGAAAAAATATATCTACTATTTATAACAAAGCAAAAGGTCGAACTGTAAAGGCTATGATAAGCCGTGAATAGGTATTAAATTTACAAGGGAAAACGCAACTGCATTTCTCTTCAGTGATCCATGACGTCATCACCATATCTACACAATGCAGCCGATATTAAATCGGCTTCAGTGGTGCTAATTCACACGCCAGTAACCAATCACAAACACCCTCGGTACAACCTTATTTACCCTTCTCTCCAAATCGTGCCGATTTTTTGTTTTATCAAAATCTGTAGGTACCAGAGACATTAAATAGACAAGACAGGGTAAGAAATAAAATTAATTATTTAGATTATAGTTAATTATTATTAATTGTGGTCCAATCCTACAATTATCTGGGAGCATTCATATCGAATAGCAGTGGATGCGAAGAGAAAATTAAGCGTCGAATGGCCGTGTTATGTCTATGGACAAGCTAAAGAAAATATGGAGGCACCGAAACATTACGAGAGCTACTAAAATCCGGCTGGTCTGAGTCAAGAGTATTCCCCATTTTCCTGTATGCTGCAGAGACGTGGACGACACAGTACGATACGACATATCCTAAGAGACATATTTTTCCCGACGACGTTCCGGTCAACTTGCATTGGCCGTGGTCACGGATCACCGTTTATTCTAGTTGTATTCTAAAAATAACACCATAACAGTCTATTAAATCAATAATTCACAGATAATTGATACTCGTGGAAAGAGTAATTTTTTCAAATTACTCACCTATTGTATAATACCAGAAACTGTCATACGAGTATTAACTAGAAATAATAGTTTTAAAGAGGGGTTGACAACTAGGTCAAATTTGTACCAAGCTTCTATACTTAAGTAATTATAATTTCAAGTAAATGTTTTAATTAGTCTTCTAAAACAGATAATTGTAGTTTGAAATGTTTTGTCTAATTTGAAATAATTATTTTAGTTTAAATTTGTTGAAAACTTGCCATCGTGGTCTAGCGGTTAGGTACGTGGAATTAGACTAGAAAGGGGTTCGATTTAATTTTACTAGTACTACATGTTATCCTTTGGTCGCTGGCACTGCAGAAGCTGCTGTCTTCCATTTGTATATTTGTATATTTCACCTATATAACAATCGTTATATTTTGGTATGTTAGTTAACAAATTTTAAAATAATAACAATAATGCTATTAACACCATGCATCGTAGACAAAGGAGCATTAGGAACACAATACAGTAGAAGGCATAAGGCCACAAAAAAAAACTATACAACTATTTAAACAAATTTGGCATGTCAATAAATTCTGACATGTTATAAAAAGCATTATTTTGGAAAATATTTATACTTATTTATATTTATTTATATTTATTTATATTTTTACTTTTAAGTAGTTTTAATTTATATTGTAATTATTTTATACTGTTTGTATATTACTTCAATAAAGCAACTATTTTGGAAAAAGAGTTTCAATTTTGTTTTAAATTCACTTGGTTGTAGTCTAGTTGTAATCTCAGGTAGTTTATTGTAATTACATTAAATTATGTAATAAACTTCCACTGGATATTAGGGAACTACCTACGGAATTAATTAGAATAATAGTAAAGTATCGTCACGACCGTTTCCCTTTCGGTGTGGTCAGAAATAAATAAGCGGATTCACATTTAGCCAACTTTACTATAGGCCAATCATGACAAGTGGCTAGACTGTGGCTAGACCACGGGAGCAGTAAATTTTTGACCCTAATTTTAATTAGGGTCAAAAAATTACTAGTCCAATTTTTTTTTAAGGACTACTACTATTATACTACTAGGTTACTACTATAAGCATATAGAGCAAAATAGGCTTTTGTTTGTTGTTTGGTATGATTTAACATTAACAGGTCACTGGAATCGGCTAAGCTGCTGGTCTTCTGCTAACAGCTTACTTATTGGACCACTTTGGTGCTTAGTCTTCCATTAGCAGGAGTAGAATCGTTCAAAAGAATTAAATTAATGACGTTTAATAAATACCTGTAATATGTTTTTGTGAATAAAGTTATTTTGACTTTGACTTTGATTTAAGTTGTTTCGTGTTATATTTCTTTTTTTTTGTGTAACATTTATGTTGGATATAAGTGTAGTTTTTAAACTAAAATTTTGTATGCCGGAAATTGCGAAATGTGTCGAGCCATAACTTACCTACTACCTGTATTTTGATACCATATTTCATACAAATAAATATTTTCATTTCATTTAATTTTGCCGACTAAGGCCCATGAGTGTAAGGAACTGGAATCTGACACTTATAACGGAAATCAGGACACAATAATTTATTTAATTTAATTGTGATATTTCTCGAGTTTGGTACGCTAGAGACATCGCCAAACTTGTCATGATGGACCTATAGTAAAGTTGGCTAAATGTGAATCCGCTTCTATAGAAGCGTATATTCTGACCAACCCAATAGGGATGCGGTCGTGATGATACTTTTTACTATTAATTAACAGCTAACACTCGTATGTGACCAGCAGCTCGCAGACCCGTTTTGCCGAAGTGGCGAGCGTAGACCAAATTCTACAAAAAAAAAATCTGGTGGGCCCAATCCGTCTCCAGCAGTTTAGGTCTATAGGCTATGATGATGTGACCATACTAAAACAAACTCAATAAATCGTTATTTGTATATTATATATTTTTTTATTATAAACCGTAATTATATTTCGATCCAAACACCCACTTTATTTAATGGTTAGCTATATTCTGTTCCTTTAAGCGCAACCGCTATGTTTACAATTTAACATAACATAATAACAAATGTTTATTGTGAGATGTTTCATTATAGACTCGATATCAACTTTAGTACTCGTACAACCGGCACTGGACAGCGTCCGTTCGTTAAAGGATTCCTTTATATCGATGGTATAGTAATAAATAAATAAATAAAGATTTATTGGCACATAATAAAATCACATAGGAATCAGGTGTCAGCTGTTGTAGTGCATAAGTACAAGTACAAATGCACGACGCTGTTTTTCAACCTGTTCCCGTACACAGATGTGCTTTGTGCATTTTGTTTGTGCTTGTGTATTAATAATTTGTATTAATATCACTTCTTCAGCGGAGCAGAAATGGCAGGAGACCCGTCACGTTCCTACAAACATCTAGAAGAGTCCTCGCAGTCTGGAGTATATGCGCGGCCGTTTCCTCCTTCGCCAAGCATCCTCTACACCGTGGGCTATCTGTAATGTTCAGAGTGTTTTGGTGTTTTGTTAAAGGCACAGATTCCCATCAAAACCCCTACAATTATGCGAAGCTCAGAGCTAAGCTTAAGGCTCAGGAGGCGCCGCGTTAAGCCACTATGGCAGCTAACAAATCCTATAGGTACCTAGGTAATTATTAGACGGGCACCGTCTGTCAACGATTTGAAACAAAAAAATAAATATTTGGTGCAAAATATATTTATGTATGCTAATATAAATATGTATATGTTTGATATGTACACTTTAGATTGTTGCACCCTGTCTATAATTTATCACCATTCCCAAGGTTAGTTGTCGGAAAATGCCGTACAGGCATTAAACTCGCTTTTGTATCTTATTTTATGATATAAAGAATTTAAAAGAAAAGTACCTTGTTACTTTGTGCATTTAAAGTTCATGATTTAATAATAAACTTTGTGTACAAAAATATATTTAAACAAAGTTACAATAAATATGTCTAGGTACATATCGACATAACGTTTGCGTCAAAAGAAACAGAATTTGACTGCTGATCGAACAATGTGTAGATAATTGACAGACGAATGAAAAGCCCGAATATCGACCACCCGACAGGCCCTTTCGCCTTCAGGTCAATAACCGCTGATTGCTTTCATCACTGTATCGCTTGCCATAGACCCTAATTTTGAAAGCTTGATTCTGAAGTTATTATACGAAAAAAACACAAGCTTAGCTGCTGGTCTTCTTCTAACAGCTTAGATCACTTTTCTGCTTAATGTTCCACCGAGTAGAGAGGAGTAAAATAATTTAAATAATGACGTGTCACAAATACGTGAATAAATATTTTTTATCATAGATTTACAACACCGCTGATTTTACAACACAGAAAGGGAACGGTCGTGATTGATACCTTTCTTTTTTTTTGTTTTAATCGACATATTACACCTACCTCATATAAATGTTCTCGTTGTTCCGAAGGTCTGACAGGCAGAGAATGTCAAGCGACATTATGTCACGCCTTTATTGTTTTGTGCAATAAAGTTTCAAATATATAAATATGGTAGAGAGATCGACGAGCTTGCCACTTGTCTTAATTGGACTATTATGGTAAAGGTGAACTGGCTCCTTACAATAACGTGGTTTCTGACCACTGCAAGGGATATGGTCGTGATGATACTTTATTTAAACAGGTTTTTTAAAGCAAAAAGAAAACGTCAAACCAATTTCCCGGTCAAACAAACCGATTAAACATTTCAGTTGAAGACGAGAGGGGTGCTTTTGTCAAGAAAATTGCATTCTGATTTGAAGTCACTTTACTCATAGCTAGAGAGCTAGTGGCTGTTCGGGTATCATTCACTACATTTTTTTTGTACTAGCACGACTATTTACCAATTAGGCGCAGCCAACTTCAGAAAAAATCCGACAGACGAACTGAGCTAGGTTGAGTGGCATTCGGGAAACTCCGACACATCTCATCGTCCATACCACAATGTTCGAAGACGAAGGTCTTTAAGCAGTGCGTCCTCCCGGTGATGTCCCACGGAGCCGAGACGTGGACACTGACAGTGGTTATGGTCCATAAGTTCCAAGTCGCTCAGCGAGATATAGAGAAAGCTATGCTTGGTGGCTCGGTTGTAAGAACGCGTACCTTAAATCCTACAAAGGTTGGTTCAAACCCACCCGGAATGTACCAATGAGAAATACACTTTTCTTACGTACATTTGTCATAGATTTACAACACCACCGTTTCCGGTGCCGTCGGTCTCGGTTCCATTAATGCCAACTTGTGAAATCGTTAATAAATTGTCATGAAAAATTTACATCATAACCTCGCCAAGCCGTCTGGTCAGCGTGGCGAGTGTAGGCCAAATTCTCCAGTTCTGAAAGGCCCATCTCCAGCAGTTAGGTTAGCTAGGACGTTGTGATCTGTGTTGTAATGAATGAAGATGATTGCTTGGTATTTCTCTGATTGATAGAATTCGAAACGCAAGAAAGAAAGTTACTGACATAGCTTTTAAAATTACAGTGGGCCGGACACATCTGCCGCAGAACCGACGAAAGATGGAGCAAACGGAATTAGAGTGGAGACGACGTACTGGAAGACGCAGAGTCAGACGACTACTTGTCAGATGGACGCCAGATGACCTGAAGAAGGTAAATAGCGAGCCTTGAAAGAGGCCAACATCCAGCAGTGGAGAGATACAGGCTGATGATTATGACATGATTTTAATCAGATCATTAATTTGATCAACGAGAAAGACGCGAGCAGATGCCATTCATTCTAGAGCCATCAGCTCCCGTTCTATAAAACCTAACCCCAAAGACCGGAAAACTTACATGTAGGTACCAACAACTTGAATTGATTACATGGAACCCTTCGATTAGGTTGCACGTGACATTTACATAGAACAACTTTAAAAAACCTACGTATATTATCTTTGTTTAAAACTGATCTATATTATAATAAAAAAGTGTTTTCTGATGGTCACTTTAACAAAATCGGTTTAGCAATTTAGGCATGAAGGACAGACAAATATACATACAGATTTTTCCACATCTTTAACATTTATTATATCAGTACTGATTTTTAGAAACTTACTTTTAAGGCAATAACATTTGGTCAATGATTATAATTTGTTAGATGTACTATAATATTATGTATTATAATACATAGATAAATAAGTTTTTATAAACTATTTTAGTAGCAAACCAACAAATAATAAGCGGAGTATAAATTTAGACATTAATATTGAAGAAATTCCATGAAGCACGTTAAAATCGCGCAAACTACACAACTAATAAAGTAACTTCATTAAATAACACGCTCCAAACTCGACCACGCCAGACTTGTTGTACTATGCAGCCATAGATTATAGAAAAATACTTTGCACTTACTTTGGATACGGCATTTTAAATGAACAAACTCAATGTGCAAACAGTGTAAAATAGTGGTAATTAAATACTAGATTATAAATAACATAAGTAACATCATAAATCAAACAAGAATGTAATATACTCGCATATTCTCACCAAATTTAGGTCACTAGGTCATAATTTAAAAATATATGAACAAAGTTGAAGACCCAAAATTTTTCAGCACATAAAAATAGGCAACTTTAGTAGATTTGTTCCATTAACTAAAATTTCACAATGGATTAAGTAAAAAAAATGACAAATCGCAATTAGTCATAACTGAGCTTAATCAGTAAATATAAAACTATTATTTAATAGTATTTATTATACTTCTAAAACACGTAGTTTGCAATTAGTAAATTCACAAATTAGGTTCATTCTTTGTACTTATACAATTTTTAACATAGCAATAGTATCAGATATTAAAAATACATTAAAAATATATTTTTAAAGTCAAAGTCAAAATATCTTTTTTTACGTAAACCTACTACAGGTAGTTATGAAAAAGTCATTATTTTTTTTTATATTGAATAATTCTTTGAATAATTCTACTCCTGCTAGTGGAAGACTAAACACTAAGCAGCAAAGTAGTCCAAAGAGTAAGCTGTTAGCAGAAGATTAGCAGCTTAGCTTATTAAAGTACATTGTAAGGGACAATGTCTTGCAGTCCCCATACTAGGTCAGTAATCCTGCCAGGTTGTGGGGACCAGTGTCGTAAATATATTAGATTAATATTTTTTTTTGAAAGACAGATTTTTAGTCTATTATAAATGGATACGATATAACTAAAACATACCAACGTTGCTTGTCAGAATAGGTAATTAACAGGAACAGAACCAAAAAGAGAATGCCACATCTACAAACACATTATTAAAAGTTTGAATACTCCATGTTTCAGACGTACAGGAGTCTGGGAATACCGTCACCTGAAGTTATGAAAGTTTAGAATAGCGATAATATGAGAGAAGTTCATTGGAAAACTGAATATTATACGTACTAAATGTTCCCTCATAAACATTGACTTCATAATTTATTAGTGCACAGTTATCCGTATTTAGTGCTCTTAATACACATACCGGGCACGAGTTATGAACGCTGGTTAGATTTGTATAAGGGTTAGATTTCTTTTGTATTTCGATTTTGTTGAGTAGGAGCCTTAATACAAATTCCTATACTTCCACCGAACCCATAATTTTGGAGTATTTTGACTACTCTCGCCATTCTTGGCAGGCGGGTTGACGAGGATAAGGATCGCGAGTAAGGTGGAAACGATAGAAGTTGTAGTTTTTTGTGCAGCTGAGTGATGCTATGTGATATGTCGCGGGCTACGCGTCGGCCTCTATAGGATCTTCCGTGTCAGCCGTCGCGCCGGAAAAGATCGATTCTCCGAAGCAGAAGTAATTTAAGACATACAGACAGTAGGGTCGTCTAGGACAGGATGGCTAATGAGCCTGGATTGGGTATAATGACATTACCCCGTTTTTCCAGCAGGATTTGAGCGGTGCCTCGTGGCTTACGAATCTAGGGGGCTAGGTTCAGCTGCTATTGCTTCAGCTCTTCTACAGGAGCACTTCTTTCGAAAGTGATCTCCCACTGGGAGGCCGGATAGAACATACGCTTAGTCAGGTCGACGACAAACTCCTGAAAAGTACACATCTCCAGATTTCGAGCTTTGTCACACGAACGACGCGCTCGAGAGACCACTCTGAACTATATGTTTTGCTGACTTTGGATCTGCATCTGTTGGTCTTGGCCAGAAGGTGGTGCCAGGCTGGCGCAGTATAGGTAAGACGGGAACATACGAACATCTTGTAAATCCGTACCTTCAACCTTAGCCGTAAGCTGGAATTCATAGCAGGACGAAACAACACTCGGGGTGCCTTCGCAGGCCATTTTCATCCATTTTTAACGTCCTGTTGATGAATGATGCAGCTAATGTATTTGCCCACTAATTTAATTCTAGCCCTGAACCTGAACTTTGAATTAAATGTGCGTGTATTTTACCGGCTGTAGGTGACAAATCATATCTGGAAATGTTGTTATGTGTGATAATAGTTTTCAATTCATAGAATGAGAAAACTCATAAATATATGATATTTACACAAGCTTTGAACTTCGTCGCATAAGAATGTAAATAATGTTTGTAGTACGGAACAATTTTCCTTGAAAGGCGGAAAAATAAGCTTTTAAGTAGGTTTTTCTGATATATTTCCGAACTTTTTCTTCAAAGTTTATTTTTTTTTGTTCTATTGTTTGTTTTTGTATATTGTAATGGACACATGAATAGGTATTTGTTTAGTTATCAGGTTTAAGAATAATATTTTTTTTTCGTATGGGGTCTATGAATTCAGGTTGATATTTTTTTTAAAGCATTTCGTTTACATTTCGTAAATGTTTCATTTTTCACCTATATACATATTCTACGAGGATTTATTATTATTATTACTTCAAATTAAATTAATAATAAACTAAAACAAAAAACCTACTTACAAACCCTAATATAAATGTAAAAGTGTCCGCGCGGCATGGTGGCAAGAACGCTGGCCGCATCTCCTCGCTGAATCGCTATACTCATTCTCTGACCGAGGAAAGAACCGCCCTCTTGTCACCAGAGCGGACTATTAGACAAGGGGTGATATTTTTTAAAAATGTTTTAGCGCTTGAACTCCACGGGCCTATAGTCTGTACAGGAAACATCACAAATACGTGGTCTTTGATTATATAGGTACGTATTTGCACCGCTTACCAGACTGCGCTTTCGGCTGCGGCTCCCGATTTTTGCGCTGTTCCCCTGAGGCATGACAAAGCCAAAGTCCACGCCAAGTGGAATCAGCGTCATACCATCAGGTCTCTTGCCATGATCACGGACTATTTCAGTGGGTTCCAGAATGGCTGGAACCTCAATGGTGGCAAGAGTCCGTTTTATGTTTTAGCTAAGTGAATCTTAAACGTGGATTTAGATCATCGTAAATGCATAAAAATCTTGAGCATACTAGCAATTAATTAAACTTACCCGTGTATTATCTTCACCTATGTAACGTTTACAATAAATTATGTTTGTCGTGAAGAAGCCAACCGGTATGAGAATTAAAGCTAGGACAGTCATTGCAGAATTAATTAGCATACAACAATATGCAACCTTTGATGTGCTGAAGTGTAAAAAAATACGAGAAGAGAACGAAGTAGATGGCGTAAGAAAATGTAACAAATAATTTGTATGAAAATAACAACCAATGCCCGCTCTTTCTTAAAATATTTAGCTTGTGTTTTTGACGATAATATACTGAGTGGAATTTAATAAAGAGCAAATATTTTTATATTATAATCTAGAATAAAAATTAAGAACTACGTATTTTTTATTTTAATTATTCTGTAATACAATCACAAGTTACGGTGCCGAGAAGTTTTCCTAAAAATATCGCCACTCATACAGAGTCTAATCAAGTAGGTATCGAAAGGTCGACGATCGCGCGAACGTTGAATTACGTAATTCTTCCTCTCTTTATTTCGTCCCTCAGATGTGGGCGAGATCAAATAATAATAACACTCCCCAATGTTCAAACATTGTTATGTTTTTCGGAAAATAAATTTTATCTTCGAAAAAAAGTGACGTTTTTTATTTCAAATAAAGGTTCTACTAATGACTTCTAATGATAAAAAAATATATTTGTTTTTTTGACAATTACACATACACACGTCTCGCTTCCATACATCAGTGTTGGTACCAACATGGCATTGTGTATGGCAAGCCGAGCTTTGTCACTGACATTTCAACTGCCGATCAGTGACCCCAGAGCACCGTTAACACTATTTCCCGCGTTCACTCTTCTTTCAACGTCCCTATCGTACTTCCCATCCGCAGTGAAAACACTGCCCAGATATATAATTTCATTTAAGTACTTGTTCTAGAGTTTCATCATCAATTTGTATCGTCACGGTTGTCACCCTTCTTCTTTCAAACACTATACGCGGTATGTATTCGAATGAAAGTACAATAAAAATAAACTGAATTTTAAAAAAATCTATAAATAATAATAATATTCACTTATAATTTGATCATGTGGCAGTGTACCAAGAACACTTACAGCATTGCCAGCCCTCTTGTCACATACCTACAGCATATGCATGCAGTTCTTTAAATAACTTTTTAGCACTTGGCCCCAATATTTAATTGTTACAAGACCAGAAGGCACAAACACGTAGTCATTACCAACGGACTCGTATTTGCGACATTTGACCTTTTCAAATACGTATATTTTTCCCGATACTGATGAAAGTTGTGAAAGCTTGAAAGCCGAATAGGTACACTGATTTTTAATTAAAACATTTACTTAATTAAACATATGTTATTAGCACAAATGTTTTCCAATCCGTTTCCATTTTCCATTACCCACGTATTTCCAATGCCAGTTCCTCTATTATTTTCTCACTAAACATGTCGTCATATTTGCTGACGTCGCCGACCGCTGAAACCGCGCTGTTTCACCAACGGTTATTGTTAACTATTACTAACGTTGATTTTAGGTAAAGACCGGTTTATTGTTCGGCAATTCAGAATTATTCACAATAATTATTTATTTATTTGTCGCCAACAGTGACAGCAACAAAACATACATGGATTTTTGCTTACAACTAAGACAGAAAACAAATGCCGCACCGATTACAGGTAAATTTTAATGAATTATATTTGACTTTGAAACCTATTGGAACAATTATTATTTATGATTTATAAGACTGTGCCAATGTTTCTGAATTTGTAATTTAATTTTTATAATAGTTGTTTAAAATTTTGCATGCCGTCACTGGCGAAACATGTGAGTTGTCTATAAAAACTGAGACCATACTCGAATCTGTAACCAAGTGTTTTTCTTAGCGAATAAAATATTTCATTTCATTTTATTTCAACCATCGTCAGTATCCATTAATTGGACCTTTGAGTAGCCACAATAATAATTAATATAATAAAAATAAAAATGCGTAGTTCTTTATTTTTATTCTAGTATATAATATATAAAAAAAATACTCTGTAATAAATTCAACGCAGGATATAATATGAGGTATTGTGACGTTAGACGTGACATTTAAATAATTACGAATTTAAGTTTACCAGGAAACAGATTCATAGGGGAAAATCAAAACTCAGCCCTATTACTTTTAATGCATCAGTTAACCGAACTTAGGGTTACCTTTCCTGGGAGAGCCTGAAGACGGGCACCCGGAGAGCACTGCCGGTTCTAAGCGGACTTCGATGCGTCACAGAAACCCCGAACGGCGTCGTTATCTTTTAAGCTGGGTTCCAGCTCTATAGTCCAGACATAGAACCCTGGAACGCATAAGGAGCGCGTTCCATATCCAACCACTACTTACAACAATACAAGGCAAGATACTTTACTTTTTACTTCATTTTGGAAAAACGTGTTTAAGTAACAAATAAATTGTTGAAATTGATACTTGTTGCCATTATGTTCAATACACTTTCCTTTAGTTTGCCGTTTATAGTAAAAAATCATATATATATTTATATTGGATCGGGTATTAAATACATTTAAATACATATATATACTGCCTCCGTGGTCTAGCGGTTAAGTCCGTGGATTTAGACTCGGAGGTACCGGGTTCGATTCCTGGTCGGGACACAAAAATATTTATTAATGTAAATAAATATATTTAATTATTATTTCATTTATTTGTGATATTTCTCGAGTTTGGTACGCTGGAGACATCGACGAGCTTGCCACTTGTCATGATTGGCCTATAGTAAAGTTGGCTAAATGCGAATCCGCTTATTCATAAGCGTGATTTCTGACCACCCCGAAAGGGAAACGGTCGTGATGATACTTAACTTTACTTTACTAAATATATATAGGTATATCCCCGATCCGTAGTTTAGGTCAATGAAACCTACACTGTTAGGAAAGCAAACGCTTTCAAAACTCCCACTATGGAGGTGACTAGCCCAAATTGTTATGTGGAATATGAGTGTTCATGACCGTTTGTTATGTTTTTGGGTGCGCTGTTAGTACTCTTGATTGTCTACTGTTAGGGACTTTAATACACAACTTTAAAGTTCTAACTTGTACAAATAATCATCATTAATTCCATAGAGGATAGTTTTGACTTTAGTGTACTAGTTATTTGATAAGATGACAATGCCTATTTACAGCAGCTATAATTATAAGTGTAGTTTTGTGTGGAATTATTATTGTGTGTATAAATCACGTAGGTTTTTTAAAATGTTATTTTATGTTTGTATTGTATCGCACTGCTTTACATTGAAGTAAGGTTGTGTAGTTTCATGGCGTTTTACCTGGTAGAATGCTGTGAAATTATGTAGCCTAATATTATAGTATACTTATTGTAAATTGGACATGTAAAAGTGCATAATACATTTTTTTTTGTCTTATGCCTAATTACAGAAAATAAACGAATTGAAATCTCTTTCTAATTGCACAAAGTACAAAGGCTAGACATTAAATTATGACGATCGAAACTTCGGGACAACGAATTCAGTAATACATAAGGTAGGTGGAATACTTAATTAACATAAAAAGTTTAAAAGCAGATAACATATACATAGGTTTAAGTAGGATAATATATACATTAATGATTAAAAGTTGAATAATAGGCCGGCATACTGTTAGGGCCTGATGTCGGTTACTATTGGCTGGTGTCAGTTGCTTCTAAACACTCGCGTACCATTGGAAAGGTGCAGTGCCACATGCCGTGATTAGAATAAAATAAAACCTAATAATATTGCCGATATACTATACATATAAGAATTTGATAAAACGTGATCTTTGAATTTACAGATTTACGTCCTAAAAAGGTGACAAGCTTTTCTTATATGATAGTTGAAAAATAGATCTCCAAATGTATTGAAATGGTGGCAAAAAATATTCCATTTGGTTCCCCATACGGATGACTACCATTTTCTACGCCTTCAAGATTAGGCTAGTCGCACTTGTACCCCATTTGTGTCCCAAATATTGTGTAATTGGGATAGATTTTTGGAATCTCCTAAGATGCTGTTTTCTGCTAACAGCTTACTTTTTAGACTAATTTGCTGCTTAGTCATCTTATAGCATAAGTAGAATTATTTAAAATTATTTAAATAAAGACGTATCACAAATGTTAGGGGTTGTTTTGATAAAACTTAAAATATTTATTTATTTTATTTATTATAAACTTTATTGCACAAAGTACAAAGGCGAAGAACCTAATGCCGCTAGACATTCTATACTGGTCAAACCTTTGGGACAACTAAAATACATAAATACCTAATAAAAATACATAATAGTTTTAATAAATAAAACAAAGTCGGGTTTGTAAGAACACTTATAACTCGAGAACGGCTGTACCGTTTCATGGTTTTTGATTGGTGTGAAATATAAAAAAATATTGAAATAAAAGAGAAAAACATACAAAATGTTCCTGGAAACACGGTCCAATGTTTCTGTCGTCGAATAAATCAGATTGATTTAATTTTCTCAGAATTTTGCAATTTCGTCTCAACGAAAGAAGAACTCATCAGCAAATATTTGTCAAGGTGGTTAGAAACCACGCTTATAAATAAGCGGATTTACTTTTAGCCAACTTTACTATAGGCCAATCATGACAAGTGGCAAGCTCGTCGATGTCTCCAACATACCGAACTAGAGAAATGTCACAAATAAATTAAATAATAATTAAATGTTTTTGTTTTCATTAATAAATATTTTTGTGTCCCAATCAGGAATCGAACCCTCGGAGAGTCTAAATCCTCGGACTTAACCGCTAGACCACGGAGGATGTTTAAATGGGCACAATATAAAGCTGGGACACAATTTCGGGTCACAACGGGACATAGCCAAAGATTTTCTATTTGAGAAAAAATATGATGATGAAAGTTGGCTGCGATCCACAAGAAAATACGGACGATGCTTCGAGAGATTTATTTTTACAATAAGTAGATTTAGTGCCTTGCAATGTTTGTTTTAGCAATAAGAAGTAGAGAGTACTTTAATGGCGATATAGGTAATAATAATAAATAAATAAAATAAATATTTTTTCCAGACAGGTCACACAGCGCCATCTATTTTCCGTGGTAAGCTACGAGGCTTGTGTTACGGAAACTAGATGGTTGATAAACTACATATTATACTTTTTTTTTGTAAATATATAAGTACATATAAACACCCAGACCGAGACAAATTATACAATGTACAACTTGCCCCCAGTGGGAATCGAACCCACGACCTCCCGAGTTCACAGCAACGTTTGTTACCACTAGACCACGGAGGCGGTCAAATAATAACCTGTAATATGAATATTTTTGGTCAATTTGGTAATTACAACCTTTTATAGGATGTAGGTTGACAATATGATGTAATTTGCCCAGTCTTCCGGGGCGGGGAAGTATCTACCGTTCGTGCAGATAAACCCAATAAATCCACACGTTTCGGGATCAGGCTCGAATTGCCGTCATGTCCAGTCAAGCCGGCATAGTGTTAGAGACTGATATCAGTCATGAGTGACTTATTCCAGTTGCTATCGTTCATTGACCCTGTTTTCAAAATTACGCCCATCCTAGCTGAATGCGTCTGTTGAATTCTTTGCTGAAGTTGGCTGCGCCTAATTGGATAGCCCCTCCTTATGCGTAACGTATTTTAGTTTATACAAAAACAATATTATATATGTATTTATTTTAAGCATTTCGCATCATCCGCGAATACACGATCATCGTAGGTTTTCGCTATATGTATAATACAATTTTTTTTACTTACTTGTAAATAAAAAAAATAAGAGTGTTCGATAATTTGTGCCTTTACGTTATATAGGTAACTACTATTTACTTAAATCGTTTATTGGCACGAACGGTGGATACTTCCTCGCCCCAGCAGACCTATTTGTTGTTGTTTCCGTTGAAAGTATGTGCCATTTACAAAGATATCAAATGTCAATTTTTACTTTCAAGAACAATTCATATTGTATTGAATTCAGCTTGTCATGGTGAGATTTATATAAAAATAACACCGATTGTTACTTTTACTTTTAACTTACGTCCTCCCGGTAATGTCGCACAGAGCAGAGACGTGGACACGTGGGGTTGGTCCATAAAATCAGGGTCGCTATGCGAGCTATGAACAGAAAAATGCTTGGTATTTCTCGGATGCATAGAATTCAAAACGTTGAAAGTTACTAACTTAGCTTTTAAAATTAGCAACCTCAAGTGATAGTGGGCTGGACACATATGCCGCAGAATGGACGAACGATGAGGCAAACGGGTTCTGGAGTATAAAACACGTGCGGTAAGACGCAGATGGATGGATGACTTAAAGAAGTTCGCTGGTGAAAGGGGTTGGATGAGGGTGGCAAGAGATCGAGGTAAGTGGCAAGCCTTGGGGAAGGCCTACATCCAGCAGTGAAGAGATACAGGCTGATGATGATGATGATGACAAGCTGTTATTAAATAATATACTATAAATAAAATCCCAACCACTTTTGTTCGATAAATCCGTAGGTTTTATAAACGCCCTCAAAGTACAGCCACTTACGACCCCTCCTTATAAGATGTGTTACTAGGAATCACTACTCGGACGAACTTCGAGTGGGTACAATACGATCTCACAAGTGTACTTGAATCATTTTATTCTATATCACAGATACGAGTCTGTAGGAGGAAAATAGCTATCACATAATTGTAATTCCTTGTTAAGAAATACGTTTTTTTATGGATAAGTTCCTATTTGGCTAACTTTACGGATTATTTATTTATTTAAAGCACTTAATAGTACAGAGTACAGAGGCGAGTTATAATGCCAGTAGGCATTCTTTACCAGCTAAGCTTGGTGATCGAGCAAGGTGATAGGCAGGATGAAACAATACAATAAAAAAGCATATAATAAAAAAATACTTCAATAATCATAATACTACCTACACACATAAACTATACATACAATACATAAATATACATACGCGTACATCATTAGAACACAGTTATTTGAATAGTACTGTATTAAATACATTTAAATAATATTTAATTTATTTGTGATATTTCTCGAGTTTGGTACACTGGAGACATCGACGAGCTTGCCACTTGTCATGATTGGCCTATAGCAAAGTTTGGCTGAGTGTGAATCCGCTTCTTTATAAGCGTGGTTTCTGACCACCCCGAAAGGAAAACGGTCGTGATGATACTTTACATTATTTGAATAGTGTTTTATTCTGTTTCTTCAGGAACGATGTGGTTGCCAGACTTTTAAAGACGCTGGTACACGGATAACGATGGCCAAGGATCTTACATTACTTATTTTATTACTGCAAATGAATTCGAAGCAGGATGTAAGATATGAGGGAGTATTAAGATTATTTATTTAAAACTTTATTGCACGAAGTACAAAGGCGGACTTTATGCCCGTAGACATTTTCTGACAGCCAAACCTTGGGGACAATTTGAACTATTATAGGTGCAATGAAAAAAAAATTAAAACATTAGGAAGAAAAATTTACAGCTTAATCATACACTTACATATTATACTGTTATATATACTATAATATCAATATACTAAATACTAATAAGTAGATAATACTATACATAAACATGCTCTATACTTAGAGGCGCACGAGAGGCTGCAAAAGCGAACGGATTTCAGTTTGTGTGGATCAGACATGGAAACATTTTGGCTCGCAAAAACGAGACATCTAAAGTCATCACTATTCGCGCAGCAGCTGATATTGCCAAAATTAAGTAGGTCACCGTCATACTCTTTGACTTTCAGTCGCGAATGTGAACTATGTTTTATACTTATTACTTTAATTATTATTACTTGTACTAACCTTTTACCCTCAAACTATACTCAAAATTTTATCTTTCTTATGTATCATTTGGATTTTTATATTTTAAGGCAACTATTGTTATCATACAATTTTACCACTATTGTAGTTAAAGACGGGCGATGTAATGTTTATAAGTTTGTTCACAATACTCTTTCATATTTTTTAAAGAAATGTAATTTAACTGCGTTAGTAAGTGCAATTTCACCTATATGTCAGATTCCTTGTTTTCCCTCTAACCTACCAAAGTTTATTATACTAAATCATTCCATATGTTTTATGTTGTTATTGTGTTATATATTGGGAAAATGTATCCATTCTTTATTAAATACCAAACTAACATTGTGTATGTTTTATTTTACTCCTACTAACCTATTTTACGTGTATATAATATTGGTGGTAGTTTTAAAAAAATGTGTAAATTCTTTTTTCACGCCGGCAATTCAAAGTGGTAATACTGATATATATTTTTTCTTTTTAGAGAGCTAAGCTTAACTGTTTATTATCAGAATTGTCGTGGTCTGAGAACAAAATTAAACAGTGTATACATGAATATTCTATCTGATAACTACGACATAATCGTTTTCACTGAAACATGGCTTACCGACAGCATAGCTGACAGTGAACTTATTGATCCACGATACAACGTCTACCGTTCCGACAGAGACCGGGTGGCCACTAATAAGAAGGATGGCGGTGGCGTCCTGGTGGCTATTCGGCGCGGGCTCAATGCTGTGCAGGTGTATCTCTCCACTGAGTCAGCCGCCATGGTACCTCCAAATATTGATCATGTCATAATTCAATTGTCATCACATGAATCTAAAAAGCACCACATTATATGTGGGTTATACATACCTCCGGAGCAACCATATGACGCTTACAAAACCTTTATGAACTCCCTTCAAGAAACGATAACTGATAATGCAGTAGACAGTTACTATGTAGTGGGTGATTTTAATATAGCAACGCTGGATTGGCAGCAGAGCGATCGGCGCATGTCACCAATGCTAACTGATAGAAGTGGACCGGTTGATAGATTTTTAATTAACTATCTATCCATGAATCAGGGCTACCAGTTTAACACTGTTAAAAATGTAAAAGGTCGCATTTTGGACCTGATTATTTCAAATAGTGAAGACTGTACATGCATGGTCCCTCTTAATGAATTGGTTCCTCCTGACAATAATCATCCTCCTTTTTACACATTAATTACACTCAATTCATACTGTAAACCCATGGCCAGTAACACTACCCACAGACACCGTTTCCATGAAGGTGACTATAATTTAATTAATAGTGATATTTGTTTTATTGATTGGGAAAATGTGCTGCATGACATGAAGGCTGAACAGGCTGTGACAACTTTTTATGAGAAAATTTACGAGATTGTGAAAAATAGGATTCCACTTCGTCCATGTCCACGTCGAGATTATCCAGTGTGGTTTACACGTCCACTTATACATGTATTTAAAGACAAAACGAAAGCCTGGGTTAAATGGAAGAAATATGGTAACATATCCGACTACGAGACTTTTTCATTATTTCGTCACAGGTTTAAGAAACTTAGTCACAAATGTTTTAACAGCTACATTTCCACTGTTGAGGAAGGTCTGCGTAATGATATTAAGGTTTTTTGGTCATATATACATAGCCGTAAAAGAAAGAATGGAATCCCAGCCACTGCAAGGTTGAATCAGGCTGAGTCTAGTGATCCGCAAGAAATTTGTAACCTTTTTTCCACCTTCTTTAAATCAGTTTATGAGATGCCAACTAATAATGGCGTAAATCCCAACCTTGTTCAAATAAGTTCTTGCAACGATACTCCTATCTCAAATATCGTTTTCTCTAATGCTATGGTGAAGTACGAATTAAATTCGCTAGACATAACAAAGGGTGAAGGTCCTGATGGGATACCTCCTTTCTTTTTAAAACACACCAGAGATTCGATATACTTGCCGTTGACGATTCTGTATAACGTCTGCGTTCGTGAAGGAGTTTTCCCATCAATCTGGAAAACGGCCAATATTACTCCTGTACACAAGGGTGGATGTAGAAATGATGTACAGAATTACCGACCAATCTCTCTGCTATCCACTCTTGCTAAAATATTCGAAAGACTGGTTCATAATGCTGTATACCCCAGTTTGCATAATATAATAATACCTGAACAGCATGGGTTTGTAAAAAAGCGCTCCACTGTGTCTAATCTTATTATTTACACAAATTATCTGTTTTCAAATATGGACGACCGCATTCAAGTGGATGCTATCTACACAGATTATAAAAAGGCATTCGATAAGGTAGATCATGTGATCCTACTGGAAAAAATAGCTTTTAATGGAATTCGGGGAAGCTTGCTTCGGTGGTTTACCTCCTATGTGACAAATAGAACACAAAAGGTTGTGATAAATGGTTTTGCTTCAGATTTAATCGGTGTAACATCTGGCGTTCCACAGGGTTCGATTCTTGGTCCATTACTGTTCATCCTGTTTATTAACGACATAGGTTCCTGTTTTAAAAATTCTAACTTTTTGATGTATGCCGACGACCTTAAGGTTTATCGGGAAATACGTAATAGGAATGACTGTGATGGACTTCAGGAGGACCTTGACCGGCTCTCGATTTACTGTCGTAATAATAAACTCCAGCTCAACATTGCCAAATGTAAATCCATTACTTTTACAAAAAAGACTAACGTTGTTGTTGCCATTTATTGCTTGTGTGGCTCAGCATTGGATAAGGTGGAGTGGATCCGTGATCTTGGTGTCATATTTGATAACAGACTCACGCTGGATGCTCACATTGATAATATTACTAAAAAAGCCTTCCAAATGCATGGATTTGTACTGCGGTCATGTATTGGTTTTAAGCATGCAGCGACATACATACATTTATTTAAAATGTTGGTCAGACCCCATCTGGAGTATGCTTCAACTATATGGAATCCATACTATGATAAGTATAGCAACCAGATCGAGTCCGTTCAAAGAAAATTTCTCAGAACTGTGAGCTATAGATGCTGTCGGTCGCGATCCTCTTACAAGCGATCCTTAGTAAAATATTCACTGATCACCTTAAAATCGCGTAGAATTTTGATTGATGCCACGACTTTGTATAAAATATGTCATAATAAGTTTGATTGCCGACAGATAGTAAATCTAATCAGTTACCTCATTCCCAGTAGCTCCGTACGTATTCGTGAACTATACCCCCACCGTCTATTTGCAGTTAAATATTGCCGAACTAACGCAGGTAAACGTATGCCACTAAGGCGAATTCTACAATCCTATAATGATCTCTTTCATTGTGTCGATCTCTTTGCATTGTCGCCTGTCTCTTACAGAAACCAGGTCTTGCAAATGTTAACTTTAGAAGAAAGAGATAATTAAAATGGTATATATCTAGCAGTTATATTACTGTACAAAAAGGTTGTTTTTTAAAATATTATTATGGTTTTAAAACAACTCATGGGTTACATTTACTTCTTTTAACATTTGGATTACTGAAGCTGGTTGTGCAGATATTAACACTGTTTGTAAAACCAATTTATTGTGTATTCTCTCTCTGTACAATTGTTTGTAATCCTGTATATAATAAAATAAAAAAAAAATAAAAATAAAAAATAAAAATATATACATGTAGCGATAGCTACGCAAAAGAAAATAAAACTTCAAAATTCAAAATTATGACGGGTGTCAAATTGGTTTTGACAATTATGGATATTAGGATTCTTTGTAAAAGTTATGTTATTATTTTATTAAAAAAACATTTATTTACAAATATCCGCAGTATCATTTATTTAAAAGCTAATAAACGCTTTATACACTTACTAATATTGTGAGGAGCTTTTCAGGTAGTGTAGATATACGAGTTTTTTAAACGAAGATTGTTAAGAATGTTATAAAGTAAGGTGAGACATAGACTAACCTTCGAAATTAGGCTCATCGTCACATCATCATCACAGCCATTAGAACACAGATACCTACACTGTTGTAGATGAGCCTTTCAGATATTTCCGGAGAATTTGACAAAAAAGTTCGAGTACTGCAAATTCCTTAGTTTGACATTGCACATACTTTCCAAAATTTTGGCCTTATAAGCGACACTATCAGCTAGAGAAATAATACAAGATGTGATTAATTAATCAAAAAAATGCCTTAAATATATTTTTTAAATCCACAATTTTGACAATGCTATGTTTGCGCTTTGGCAATTAGAAAATGTATCAATTAATGAAGTGTTAAATTTCCAATAATACGCAAAATTGTGGTCTAATATAATATTAATTCGGCCCAGGAGCTTTACCGCACTGTAACCACTAATTTCGGTCAATTTCATTGCATATTTTGGGTGTACAGTTGAGGCCACAGAACAGAAAAACAGTAGTAATACATGATAAGTACGGGAAACTTTATATGAAAACTAATACAAATATAAATAAGAGTAGGATCAACCATTGTTATTATTATTTTTATGGCAAATAAGCCATGAATAAAATAATTTTATTTATTCAATAACGTGTTTATAAAATCTTATATAATAAATAATGTAGTAAGTTTCTTATTAGTTTAGCAAACTTGTTACTTACAGAACAGCTTTGCATTCTATAAGTAACATCATTTAGATACAGAAAAAGTATTACGCATTTTATTTTATTCATTTCATTACAGCCCTAAGAACATAGCGTCCTAGACCTCCACTGTTGGAAATAGATCTGGCAGAACATATAACTGGAGAATTTGCCTACACTCGCCACGCTAGCAAGACGGGTTGGCGAGGATCTGATATCAAGTTTTAATGACAATTTATAAACGATTCTATAAGTTGGTATTAGTGGAACCAAGACTGACGGCTTAAATTTCTCTCCGGGGCAAATGTACGTAATAAATGTGTATTTCTCATTGGTACAGGCCGAGGGGGTTTAAACCGCCCTTTCCTGGTGCACTCATGAAGTGGATGATCTATTGCAGCCTTCACCTGGTCAGTCTATTTTTAATAGATGGTACGTAGACTGATGGTGGTAAATCTCTCAGTCTGCCGATGCGGAAAAGTACCCACCGTTTGTGTCGCTAAACCCAGTAAGGTGTATCCACACGTTTTGGGATCAGGCCCGAATTGCCGTCATGCCCAGTTAAGCCGGCACAGTGTTAGGAACTGATGTCAGTTTAGACGTAGAATCTGTAATGTACATTTTCATGAGTGTCCGATTCCAGTTGCTAACATTCAGCTTACATGTCGTGATAGTATAATAAAAACAAAATAGCCAATTTCATCGGAAACGCATCCTCTTGCTATCGACTTTCCCCGACTACCAGGCGCTCGATGGATGATTCTCCACCACGTGACACGTGTCCAAAAGAAGTGAGAATCCGTGATTGTAGTCGAGGAAAGGAGTTGTCTGATCCCCAGATCCTCCAGTATGGATGTGTTGGCTCGGAACTTCGTCCATAATATTTATTTATTTATTTATTTATTTATGTTAGGAAAACTTACAGCTACTATACATATATAAAATTAAAGATTAAACACAATTAAGCTAATAACAAGTTTTCACATATAGGTAGACACAATTACATAAAAATAAAAACTAACTACTCGTATATGCTCAACATTCTCGACCAACACATCTCTAGAGCATTGATTCGTTTTTTTTCTATTTTGTCGCGTAGGGTCAATGTCTCTGCAGCATACAAAAAAAATGAAAATAGCTATCACCAGCCGGATTTCAGTGGCTTTAGTAACGTTTCGGTCCCTCCATATATCTTCTTCAGCTTATCCATATAGCAGATCTTGTCATTGCCATTTGATGCTTGATTTCATCATTGCATCCACCGTTACTTGATATCAGTGCTCCTAAATAAAAGTAAGATTTGATTTGATAAACTCTATAATATAGACAATGTATCCTACGTTCTACAACAGTGCAATAAACATACCATTTTTACGATATCTACAATTTATTTCCGTTCTGTTATTGTGGCCTTAGCGCGTGAATAGCAGGAAATTGTCGGAGTTTCCTTCGCCGGAGCTGTGTCGGTAATAATTTCATAAACTGTCTCTTAGCACTATGGAATGGCTCTTAAAGACCACTTCACACTGTTCACTATTACGTTTTTGTGTACATTAAATTGTAGCTGAATCCAAAATGATTTATAGAGAAATGTCTGACGTTTGTTTACAATAGCAATAAATATAAACGATGTACCTACATCATTTTTTACTCCTTTATTTGTAGGTATAGTATTGTGTAAATATTATATTCAAAATATATATTTTCATATGGTTTACAGATAACAGTCGGATTTTACAAATAATTTACAATATTAGTAAAATAAAAAAAACATTACAAATAATGACCTTTTTTATTTATATTAATAATTTTATTTTGCTTTTTATTTATTTTAGTTTTTAGTTGTATTTTTATTTATTAAGTAGGTTTATTATTAATAATTTATGTTTTAAAATTTTAGTTTTCAGTTTAATTAATAATATAGTTTTATTTTTTTCAATCATTGTACCTTACTTCCTTCGAATAAATACCACATTTACTTTTTACATTACTTACAAATAATAAATTAAAAGACGTTCATTAAAACCTAAACTTTTCAAATACTATAACTAAAAAATGTCCTCTAGAGACAACCCTTCGAGAGTGATAGTCCCAAGAAAACTGGCAACGTTGTGAGTTAAATTTTTGTTTCATTTTAAATACCTTATTGCACTAAAAATACATATTAATAGCCATTAATAATAATTAATTGTAAAGTTTGTTCATTCGGTATATTTTTTCGTCACAAAACGTAATATATTACACCAACAAAACAACAACAATATAAAAAATAGAGACATCGCATAAACCCGCCCAACATTCCCCTTCTATACAACGGAATGATAAACTCGCTAAAGTTAACGGGTAAGTCATCAGTTGAACACAAGGATCTGGACACACGTCTGTGATACACTCTGGATTCTAAAAACAAAATTCTGCTGATTAGATTATTTATTTTGTTATCACAGTAACAATTTGCTATTGTCAAAGTTAGGAAAAAGACGGAATAAATAAATAATAGTTCGTTAATTACTGTAACTTCCGCTCAATAGAGTAAAACTTATCGTTTTGAATATTTATGCACATCATTAAACAAAATTACACCACTCAATAAGCTACATATTATTTTCTATAAAAATAAAAAAAAACCTAAATAGTAAAAAACAATTAATATTTTATTATTATCTGGGAATTCTTGTTATCAGCTCTATAATATCATTTTTTTTTCTATACTTATATTTAAGTTGTAAAGTGATAGTCCCAATGAGACTGCCAACATTTTCCCTTTTCTGGCTAATACGTTTGAGGAAATAATTTCCAGCCTGTCTCTAGCCGACTCTAGACAAGTTCCTTGGCTACGGCCCATCGTCTGGAGGTGTACCTAGGTTGGCGTTTTGCGCAGCTTGAGGTTTTCAGCAAAAACCGTCACACTTCCCGCGCTTGACTCTTATAAGCAAATCATCCCCTATAAAATGTAATTTTCTAAAGATTAAAAATTATATTTAAAAGTGTGTCCAAAATAATAAAAAAACAATTTCTGGAACTAAACACTCGCGTGTCCATTTCCGTGTGTACAGTTCACGGTTCACCCGAAGTTAACGCAGCTTCGCTGTGGTACATTGCCCAAAATGATCTATGGGCTTGTCCGCAATAAATTATTACGGACGACACTAAAAACAGATTATTAGAGTCCCCGGATAACCCACTTATTTCGGAAAAGTTCCCCTTGAATACACATTTATAGCCTTCGCGGCATTTGGGAATTATAACTTTTTTGTGCTTTATGATAGTTTCCAATTTCATTTATTACAACTTGTTTGTGGTTCAAATTAGTCTAGATTATTTTAGTAGTAAAATAACGAGGAGTCTCATTCCCAGACTACGAGATTATCGAAATAAACACAGTAAAAAGGTGCCTTTTTTTAAATATTATTTTAAAACGTAACTGCCTCCGTGGTCTAGCGGTTAAGTCCGTGGATTAGGACTCGGATGTAACGGGTTCGATTCCTGGTGAAGACACAAAAATATTTATTAATGTAAATAAATACATTTAATTAATATTTAATTTATTTGTGATATTTCTCGAGTTTGCACTAATTGGCCTTTAGTAAAGTTGGCTAAATGTGAATCCGTTTATAAGCGTGGTTTCTGACCACCCGAAAGAGAAACGGTCGTGATGATACTTTGCTAATTTTTTTTTATTACTCTGACAAAAATCTCCTTGGGGATAAAAGCGAGATCAAATTTAGATATTAGAATCGGCAAAAAAATAACTTAAAGTTTATTGTAGCCAATGACGACTGACATTAGTCCAATAAAGTGTATAACAAACAAATAAATAATAAGTATTTATAAGCTGTGGTGGCCCGATTGTAACAACAATTTCCATAACATCCTAAAATGATCGGTTCGAACCCCACGAATGAGAAATACACTTTTTTTTCTCTTTCTTAATGTACGAGTACATTTGTCATAGACTTACAACGTAACCACTTCCGTGTCTCGGAGAGCACGTTAAGCCGTCGTCAGTTCCATTTCAACTAATACCCACTCACAATCGCTAATATAAAAACGTGGCGAGTGTAGGCCAAATTCTCAAGAAATTTCTGGAAGGCCCAGTTCTAGGACACTGTGTTCTGGGCTGTTAATATTATTAGTCTCTGTGTTTTCTTTAACCTGCGGGGTGATGCGTAGTGCACAATCGTCTGAAAACGTATCGTCTAGGAGCGTTTACTTCTCTGAAAAGCTAGGCGGAATGCACAAGATTTTGACATTTCTGACAGACGTAATCGACCTTAGACCAAACGTTTTCGGACGATTGTGCACTCCGCCTCAACCCGCTGGGTCCGCAATCCTACAGCAGACCGCTATCTTCGCGATTTCGGTCGGTAAGTCATAAAAAAAATATAGTAAATTAAGGTGAAAAAGCATCTAGTCAAGCTGGTTATAGAGTTTAGGGACTGTTGTCAGTCATGAGTGTCTGATTTCAATTTCGAAGATTCATGGACTTTTCGCGCCGCTTATCAGCCGATGGGAGCAAGGTCACATGTCGTACTAGTATAAACATATATATATATATATATATATATAATTAAATTTAACCACATTGGCGACTAGTTCAACATATTGATGTAATTAACCCTGGCACCGGCCTCGGCCTATCGGGGTTGTTACCGCTCACCGTCACTCTTATGGAACATCGTCTTGTTTAATAATTGTTTGGGTCGCAAGTAGGTGATTTTTTGTAAATATGTACTTTTTAAACTAATAAATAAATAGAAATAAAAAATAAATAAAGAATATATATTTATAAGCTAACATATCTTGTTTTTAAAAGAGTAGGTACCTAATGAAGAAAGATAGGTCCCCCGCAGTTCTATATTTGGAAGGCGCCACTGTATCCCTCAGTAATGGACTTCGACGAGACATGAAGTCGTACGTACGAATCTAAAGAGCATAATTGAATCTGTAGTAAAATTGATTGTGCAATGAAAAAACATCCATTATTATAGACAATTTTATATCAATTTAAACCGATTTAGTAGATTGTATATTCTATATTTTTATTCAATAATAAAATATGTATGAATAAAACTAATTGAAAAAAACATTTAAATAAAATCATTTTGATACTATATACTAGGTATTTATTAGTAGCCAAACTTAGGATATAAATATATATTCACTACATATTTATATATATATAAAAAACTAAATGCACGCTACTTGTGTGAACCTGTACATGCACATTATAACTATTTTGTAAATAATTATTATATTAAGTGCTGTGTGGTTTACCTAATAAAGTAAAAAAATAATACCATGTACTTCCGGGGTGGTCAGAAACCACGCATTAAAGAAGGGGTTTCATATTTAGCCAACTTTACTATAATTCTAAATAGCTCCACACAGTGTTAGTAAGTAGTATATATGTATGTTTATGTATAATAATATGTATGTATTAGTGTATCGATATTATAATATTTATTCCATATATATTGTAAGTAAGAATATATTAAATTGCTGTTAATTTTAATAGTTATTTATTTCTCTTATTATCTTTATGATTGCACCTACATTTGGTCAAATTTGTCCCCAAGGTTTGGCTGTCAGAGAATGTCTTCGGGCATTGTAATTTGTGCAATAAAGTTTATAAATAAATAATATAGGCTCGTCGATGTTTCTAGCGTACCAAACTCGAGAAATATCACAAATAAATTAAATAACGAATTAGGGCAAATAAACTAAATGATCGACGTATAAATCCACGGATTTAACCGCTAGACCACAGCAGTCAGCCAGTTTTTACTAAGTAAAGTTCAATTCTAAATTCAAAATCCTATTTATATTTAAATGAGATTGACTAAAAGTCTATGGAAAGTCGGCTGAACTTGCGTTTAACCAAATTATCGACAGACAACAGGAAATGTACAATAATTTAAAAAAAACATAACGTAATTTTTATACGATGGGAAATATGAAATAACGTAATTTAATAATATGTAGTTAGGTTAAGATTTCCATTTAAGAATAACTTCAACCCCAAAGCCTATTGTTTTTTTTTTTTATTCTAGCACGACATGTGACCTTGCCCCCACATGGTGGTAAGTGGCGCGCAAGTTCCATGAATGTTGGCAACTGGAATCAGACACTCATGACTGACATTAGTCTCCAACACTATGCCGGCTTGACTGGGCATGACTTCAATTCGAGCCTGATCCCGATCCGTGTGGATACACTTTACTGGGTTTATCAGTACGAAAGGTGGATACTTCCCCGCCCCGGCAGACTGGGCAAATTACCACCATCAGTCCGCCTACCGCCACCACCACCTATAAACCTGGCTTAATCCCAATTGTATGGACAGGAGGGTTGAGCAAATACTTTTACTTTAATTTGAACAACGAGTTTCTAATAAATTACTAAAAAACATAATAGCGTCGACGATGTGACATTTTTTTTTTCTTTTTATATAACGTGTTTTGGCCAAAGTGGCAAATCTCATGTGGCGTGTGGCAACTATTTTGGTTGATGCGAATTTAATTTGCGGTATATTTTTAATATAGAAAAACTAGAAGGACCACTAATAATAAGGTATAAGAAAAAAAAGGGGGAGACAGTGCGGAGAAATTAAAGAAATGATCTGTTTCCAGGAAAAGAAACTATGCATTTAAACTTCAGGCGTCTTCTCCGCTAATTTTTGAGATGAAGTCCAGATCTTAGTTAGTTGTATGTATCTGTTTATATTTTGGTATGACTGCATCTTGTTATGAGCATCTAATAATAAATAAATAAATAAAATGTGAATGCATAAACACAAACACAATTTCACAATGAATTATAGTATTGTCGGTGCGGGACATTCGTCGACAGAGACACCAAAACGACAAAAACTACTAAAAAATGACAAATAACGCATTTAAATTAAATAGGTGCGAGCCTAACGATATATCGTTTTTCATTCACCATACAACTAACTTATAGTTGGTCGGCGAAACAATTCAAATGATTTGTTTATTTATAAACCTCCAATTCTATAATGCTAAATAAATGGCTTCATAACTCACACTAATATTTTCGGTACACGAATAGTAAAGACGCATCCCACTATCCGGCATTCTCCTTTGTATATGCAAAATGTTAACAAACGCTAAAATTCTCTCAATATAGCAGTATTTTAGCTACAGTATGTTGCTTTATGTAGGACTTAATTACACTTCATAATGACGTGTATGCAGTGTGAGTACAGTGACGTTGCTTTTAGCTGTTGTTCCACCAGAAATGTGCGTGTGCCTAGCGGCATAAAGTCCGCAATGAGTGCATAGTTAAAATAAGTTTTTAAATAAAGAAATAAATAAACATTTATAGTTTGACAGCTCCAAGTAAAACTTCAAGGAGTGTTTGTGTGTTAGAGCTGTGTGCGGTGCAGTTAAGTATATATCCTTAAACATATTCCTTCATACCGTCCTATGTACATGTCCCTCGCACACATTCCTTCTTCCAATGCTATGCACACGACCCTTGCACACATTACTTGGTCCCGTCCTATGCACACGTCCCTCGCTCACGTTGTTCAGTCCCGCCCTATGCATACGTCCATCGCACACATTCCTCGGTGCTATCGTATGCACACGTCCCTCGTTTACTGTCCTCGATCCCGTCCTATGCACACGTCCTTCGCTTACATTTCTTTCTCCCGTCCCATGCATACGTCCCTCGCACACATCTGTGAGAGGGACTGGGGATAAAAACAGTTATTTGGGTTTTAGGTGACAGGCTTATTATCCTACTAGATATAAGCTTCTTAAACAACAGCACCATCCGGTTGGTTTACAGGAATTTACTTATTTTTTCTCTGGCAATCGTACAAATAAAAAAAAAGTATCTTCAGTATTTTTTTTTAATCGACGTCACAGTAGTAATATTTGTTAGGTTTTTCAGTCAAACACAATCTTAATTGGTGTAAAGGACAAAGCACGATAGGTATATTTTTTTAAATGTTTTTTTTAATACATAAAAATTGCTCGTAGGTGTCGCTACATGTGACAAACTGGCAGCGAGTGGCTTGCATTCGTTACGAATAGAGATTACTGCGAGCAAACTCATTATCTGTCACTTCATCATTAGCCCTTCAGAGCTGCGCTAAGCGAGGCTAGGAAATTAAAGTAATACTACGGCTGGTTTTTGCCTTGCAGCGTATTCGCACATAGTTGGTGGAAAACCAGCCTCATCTGTATACAAACACCAAGAACGCTGTAAATGACTGTCGCCTCTTTGTTTCAAAACAGTTTTCAATTTTAAATTAACTACATCAAAAGATTTTTTTTTTTTCATCTTTTAATAAAGGGCAAGAAGCCAAACGATATAAGAATCAAAAAGAATGAATTAGTATATCACAATGGATTGCCAGTTATGGTTGTGTTCGACGTAAAGTATCATCACGACCGTTTACGATTAATTGTTTTTTTTTTTAATTAATTCATTTGGTTATTTGTCATTTATTTTAAATTATATAAATAAGCTAAATATAAATTTCTGAACGCACGCATAATGATTTTTTTTTTTTGGTACTCTTGTCCCGATGGATGATGAATGAGATGATAGGGAAGGCAAAGGGTCTAGCCCATACAGCCAAGTCTGACGTAATATATATTTCTTTTTAATGAGTTAATGAGGTCATCATCAAATTCCAGATGCTGCAGAATTTGATGCTTTTCTTGGAGTCACTCGCGGCACCATAGCTTAAACACGTCGGGTAAAATATGGGTGTTGACAGCGCGGGAAAACCGCAAAAAATAAACTGCAACTTGTGCCCCATATTTAAAGTCCAATTTATTGTTTTCCATAATTATTCACATTGCAGCACATTATTAAACCAATTTTGATCAATAATATCCACAGTAAATTAATTTACAAAACAAAAACTTGCACTTGTCATGTCCACGCAAAATGGCGCGAAGGACTCGCACGCATAATGATTTGACAACCAACATTGTTTGACAGGTACGAAACCCGCGAACATTTTGTATGGGAAAATTGTTTTTTAAATTATTATTAGTTATTCTGTTATATATAAACCATGAAAATTAGTTCAGCCGTTCTCGAGTTATAAATGTAGGTACCTAGTAACAAACCCGACTTTGTTTTATATATGAGATTAAATCTATAGCTGCGTAATCAACATAATCACAGAACAAAGGAGATAATTTGTCATCCAAGATTGTGAATAAGTTTTTATAACTACCCTCTTCTAGAATCTAAGTATTAAATTATTTATTCCTACACGACAAAGAAAATGCAATTTAACTCCCATCAATAACACACTAATGATAAAAGTTCCTGTCAACTGCTAAATTAACTAACTACATAGTATATAAGGACGAAAATTAAAAAGTCGTTTCGATTTACAACAACGTTGTAAGCCTGGAGCTTTTGAAATTAGTTGGATTTTAATAAATTGTTGGATGTAGTGCTAATGGCGTTTTGATTAATTACCAGACGAGTCTCTTCTAACCTACTTTAGCATGTTATCTCTTTCTCACGTAACTAACGAAAGAGACAAAATGATTCTGAACGGAGTTGTACCAATTTTTTATTTTATGTTTGTGTAATGTTAAATAATAAATATTTAAGGATCCACAGCAACGGCTATCCATTAATTTAAGCGTAAACTTAAAATTGTCAAATAGTGGATTTTTTAATTTACTTACTGTTAGTTTTAGCGAAATATTACACAAATATCAACTTTATAGCATTTGAAATTGACCAATATATGGGCGCGGTGGTGGCTCGGTAGTAAGAACGCGTTCCTGAAATCCTACAAAGGTCGGTTCAAACCCACCCGGCAATGAGAAATACACTTTTCTTAAGTACATTTGTCATAGATTTACAACACCACCGTTCCCGTGCCTCGGAGAGCACGTTAAGCCGTCGGACCCGGTTTCACTAATACCAACTTGTGTAATGGTTAATAAATTGTCATACAAAAAAAAAATGACATCACTTCCTCGCCAAGCCGTCTGGCCAGCGTGGCGAGTGTAGGCCAAATTCTCCAGTTCTGCAAGGCCCATCTCCAGCAGTGGAGGTCTAGGACGCTGTGTCTAGGGGCTGTAATGAATGAAAAATTTGGTTGGGTAGGGAGAGGAGTAGAATGGTGTATGGTAGCTAGTGAGATGGTATTATCTCGCAATAAAATAAAAAAGGAGGCCTCCTTTTTAAAACCAGCCTATTGTGGGTCGCAAGCCCGAGACAGCATTCTTCTCATCTCTTACCCACACACGATGGACCCGGCACCCGCACGGTGAATCCATGAAATACTTAAGAAATTTGTCTCCTCTTCTCCTCTTGATATACCAAATTTTAGACAGAGAGAAATAGCAATACATTTATCAGGAATTTCGTATTTAAAAAAAAATCATATACATAATTAATATATCTCCAAATAGACTTTTTAAGTCTAATCTAATCTAATCTTAATTTATTCGACTTAATTTAATTTGATGTTAGGTTCGGCTCAATTTAAATTTAAGTGCTGTCTATAAAATAAAAATTATTCTGGCTTATGTATAACAAAATTCCTATCGTCAAATATGTATTAATTTAATTCTGTGATTTTGTAAAACCAAAAAATAAATAAATATCTGTGAAAATATTGGATACAAAACCGTTAAGCCCTCTACTGAAATTTGCAGACAAATAAAAGGGCGTTCCGTCGCGGATTATCTGTTGCATAAAAAATAATTAAAATCATGAATTTAAATAAAATTTTGATACTCGTATAGTCGTACACCACAACAACTACCAATCGAGTTAGTTTGTCACTTTGGTTATTTCAAAACATGTCACAAGATAATCTTTTTGCAACCAGTAATTTTTCCTAATATCATGCTTTCACTTAGTTCAAGTATATACGACGGTAACTAAAAGTAAGAAGATGAAATCAAGCGTCGAATGGCAGTTACAAGATCTGCTATGGACAAGCTGAAGAAGATATGGAGGAACCGAAACCACTAAAAGCCACTAAAATCCGGCTGGTTAGAGCTCTTGTGTTCCCTATTTTTCTGTATGCTGCGGAGACGTGGACCCTACGCGAAACAGAAAAAAAACGAATTAATGCTCTAGAGATGTGGTGTTGGCGGAGAATGCTGGGCGTATCATGGACGGAGTTCCGAATAAACAAATCCATACTGGAGGAACTGGGGATCAGACAGCCTTTCCTCGACTGTACAATTACGCATTCTCACTTTCTTCGGACACGTGTCACGGCGTGGAGAAACATCAATCGAGCGCTTGGTAGTCCAGGGGAAAGTCGATGGCAAGAGGATGCGTGGTAGGTCTCCGATGAGATGGACCGATCAGGTGAAGGTTGCAATGGATCATCCCCTACATGAGTGCACTAGGAAAGCCGGGGTCCGCGAGGAGTGGCGAAAACTTGTTAAGCGTGCCACTAGTACTCCAATGGCGACCACGACCACTCTGCCAAGAGTGTAGCGACTAAGAAGAAGAACTAAAAGTAAAGTATCATCACGACCGTTTCCCTTTCGGGGTGGTTAGAAACCACGCTTATAAATGATCGTATTCACATTTAGCCAACTTTACTATAGGCCAATCATGACAAGTGGCAAGCTCGTCAAGAAATATCACAAATAAATTAAATATTAATTAAATGTATTATTTATATTAATAAATATTTTTGTGTCCCGACCAGGAATCGAACCCGTTACCTTCGAGTCTAAATCCACGGACGTAACCGCTAGACCACGGAGGCAGTTTTGTTAACTTCGACGACTATATATTCTATAACCGATTCCACAAAATCTTTACCTTTGAAGATATAATCCCGACAAATCCTAGATTCTATATTCACGAGTCTAGATAAAAGATCCAATACGTTTCGTTTGAGAGAGCTCCGTATTATGCCCCTAATCATATTACTTTTATATCATAAATCCCTTACATCTATTCCAGAATATTGGCGCTTTGTCGTTGCTTCCAAAATGGCTCCAAAGATCTTTCTACTGATTTCGAATACCTGGCGGTTCCACAGGCAAGATCAATTCTCAGGAGGTTTTAATATTATGCTAAGAAGCCTATTTTACTGTCTCCATGGCCTAGATTTGGACGCTAAGGTACCGTGTTAGATTCCTGGTCATCATCAGCCTGTATCTCTTCACTGCTGAATATATGTCTCTCACTTTACACAATCTTCTTTTTCCCATTCCCCGCCAGCGACTTTCGTCAGGTCATCAGTCTCCACTCCAGAACCCGTCTACTTCATCGTTCATCGGTTTTGCGACTGACGTGTCCAGCCCATTGCATATTCAGCTTGCTAATTTTGAAAGATATGTACCCACAGCTGTGGTTCTCTGTCGGATGTCAACGTTTCTGACTTCATTCTTCAAAGAAATCCAGAGCATCCTCCCTCTTTCCATAGCTCGCTGAGCGACCTTGAACTTGTGGACCAGACCCACTGTCAGATCCATGTTTCAACTCCATAGGACATTACTGGAAAAACGCATTGGTTGAAAACTTTTGTATTTAACCACTGTGGTATGTTCGATAGGAAGATGTGACGTAGCTTCCCGAATGCCGCCCATTCATTCAAATACTATATGGCACTTTAAAACCTAGTACATAGGCGAGATATAATGCTATAGGTATTCTTTACCAGCTAACCTCAGAGATCACGAAAGGTGATAGGCAGGATGAAGAAAAATATGGAATAACTTAAATTACTAAAATGACTATAATTACGCATTTATAGCACTAAAATATACATATACATACATAATATAAAAACAACACACATACATACTATATAATACATAAACATAGACTATAAATAAATGGATATCCAAAATGCCAAACAACTTTGTTACGTCGAATCCTAGCTGAATGTGTCTGTCAGCTTTTTTGACGAAGTTGGCTACGTCTAATTAGATTGATTGGATTTTGATCGATTGGGATACAATAATTTAATCATCATTATTACATCAAGATTAGTTTTATTAATGAATGTATTTATAGTACCTATTACAAGTTTTAATTTCAAATGTATTCTGTCTGTAGTTGGTGCTTGCCATTGTTATTGCGAAAGGTGGGCCTGTACCATAGGTCCGCACCGGTATACGAGTATTCATGTCGAGCCGGGATAGCAACGAAGAGCAGTCTATAGCTCTGGCCTTAAATCGCCACGCCTGCAGCGCGCGATGTTTCGTCGATCTATAAAAAGGCTAAACTCAATAGTGTAACATGAGAGAAATTATTTAGGTAGTCGATATTTATACTATACGCATTTCCTAATATTAGTAGGAAAATACAGCTAAATGTAGGTACCTATTTACGCTGCGTAAATGAATGCTAAACCAATAACATTTAAAGTATTATTACACTAAACGATAATTTTGTTTTTTTTTATTTTTTCGGGAAATCAACATCTTTAAATACTTATTTTTTTAAAGTAGTGATAATGAGTACAGCCAATTAAAGATTTCCACAAAAGATGAATGTAACAAAAAAAAACAGAAAAGAAGACCTTTATTAACAAATACATAACCCAATAATAAACTGCCTCCGTAGTCTAGCGGTTAAGTCCATGGATTAAGACTCGGAGGTACCGGGTTCGATTCCTGGTCAGGACACAAAAATATTTATTAACGTAAATAAATAGGTACATTTAAATAATATTTGTGATATTTCTCGAGTTTGGTACGCTGGAGACATCGACGAGCTTGCCACTTGTCATGATTGGTCTATAGTAAAGTTGGCTAAATGTGAATCCGCTTATTTATAAGCGTGGTTTCTGACGACCCCGAAAGGGAAACAGTCGTGATGATACCAATAATAAACTCAAAAGCAAAAAGACGAACTGAATAGACATATATTTTTTTTATAAATGTAAATTATATTATTATTTATTTATTTTATGACGAAAATTAGTCTCATTGAGACCATTTTGCGTGACGGACCCAATCTATCTCCTCCAAAAAGCTCAGGAGACCCGTAACGTTCCTGCAAGAAGAGCACTCCATGAGTACGTGCGCGGCCGTCTCCTCCTCTGCCATGCATCCTCTACACAGTGGGCTATCTGTGAACTATTGTTAAAGCAGCGATAAGGCGATCGAATGTTTAAACGACTCTTTGAATCAATAAAGAGATCAACCAGGTTGTTTTTTTTATTATTATTTTATATTTATACTGATCACGACATGTGACACCGCGCCCACCTGATGGTAAGCGGTACACGAGGTCCAAGAATGGGAGCAACTGACACCAGCCTCAGACGACCGACATCAGTCCCTACCACTATGCCGGCCTATAAAGATGCTCTTTCACACTTCGTTTGAAGGACTCCAGGTTATAGGAGTGGGGAAACACACTGGCTGGGAGAGCATTCCACATCTTCAGCGTGCGACAGATGTGAGAGTCTCCAAATTTGTATGTACGCGTAGGGATAGTAGCTACGGTATGTGGATGCATATTTTGGCCTGTGCGAGTGGTCGGTTGCGGAATAGAGAAGAAGGGATAAGGTTGTGAAGCTATTCAGAACATTCACCGTAGTATAGCTTGTAGAACACGCTAAGGGAGGCCATAGAATAGCCCGCCTCTGTAGGATATTGAGAGCATCTGTAAGGTACTTACGGAACCATCCCAGAGGTGAGAACAGTATTCCACGCATGACTTTATTTGTGCTTTATAAAGCATAAGTCGGATGTATGTGTATTCAATTCGGGTTAGAGGTGAGTGTTTCCTTAATTAGTGCGATGCCATGATACGAGCATAGGTAGAGTACTTTTGACTTTTTTGCTATAAGATGACCCCATCGGACGGATGTATTATTTTTTTTTAGTTTTATTTTACTACACTATAGTTTAGTTTTTTTTTTTCGAATAAACTTTTTTTTTTTAAACAAATATTATATTACATTCACATATGAGTACATTATCATCATGCCAGTTTATAATTATTTTAGAACAATGGCTACGATCCCTGGCGCAATAAATTATTTAATTTGTTTATGATATCTCTCGAGTTTCGTATGCCGAATTTGGAACGTCGACGAGTTTTCCATTTCTCACAATGGGCCTATAGTAAAGCTGGCTAAATGTGAATCTGCTCCAATAAAAAAAACGTGGTTTTTCACTACCCCGGAATTCCGACGTTCTAAATTCGACATTAATTCGTGAATATAGAGTTCTTTACTATTAGTGTAAAAGTTGTCGGTAGGTGTAAAAGTCCTTTTAAATCCGGATCGTAATACGAAATTATGATTGTGATTAAATCAAAACCGAACGCCAATGTATTTGTAATGTCCTCTCATTTGCAATTCATAATTTTAGATTTATACAATTAAATAAATACTTGTTCAAAAGATAGTTAATTACCAAATTGTAAGGCTGAGTTTACACCAAAGATGTGTAAGCAAGGAAATCATATAAGATAGTTACATTTTTATTTTTAACCAACTTCAAAAAAGGTTCTTAATTCGATTAGACGGTCACCAACTGTGAATGTTTTTAAACAATTACTCACTAACTTGTTTCTTGATAAGCAGGAGCACACTGCATCCAGTTCACATTAAATATTTGGCACGCAATATGTTTATGTATGTTTATTTGTATATATATATATATATGTGTGTGTATATGTTCATAATACTTGCATGTAGTTTATGTAATTGCTTGGTATGTAGTGTATTTATAAATTAGACTATTATTATTAGATGTACCTAATTTTAAGTTTTGGTGCAATAAAGAATTTAAAACAAATAAATAAAAATAGATGTTTGTTTTGCGATTTCTCCGCCAATTATGAATTGATTTTGATCATTTTTTTTTTTGTTTGGTAGGTTATGACAGAAAAACTTACAGCTAGATAACAATATAGATGAATAGATACAAACAAAATATGTAAGCCAATGGGGTGTATCACTAACTTTTTATTATGATAGATGGCGCATGATAGATGGTTAGTCGCGATCACAGCGACATTATTGCCGCTCGGCCAATACCACCGTTTGGATCGGTGGCCAGCGCTCCGAGCGGCGCCCACGAGTGTGGAATCAATCCGCGCACCGAGCGGTCACACGCTTTTCTCTCTCACAATTTATAGCCTTAATTTACTCAAGTAATTATTTGTAACTTCTTGTTCTACAATAAACCATATACAGTCCGCTAAACAATCTTTAATTGAGCCATCGAAGACCCGCAGCAGTATCCCTACGTGGTTAGCAACACAAATAGGGACTGACGATTTTATACATGGTCTTCGAGCATTCACGTGGAAGAAGATTTTTCAAGTTTTTGCTACACACGTCGGTCAAGGAAGAGGTCATTTGCCACGGCAGCCTTCACATATCCGCAAAGAAGATCGACGCATAGTGACGAGTGAATTAACGCAACACAGTGAAGTGCATTTTGTGAAGTTTGTTGCAACAGGACGACAATCGACGCAGGGGTCAACGTCCTGGCATAAATACAAATACAAGGAATCACTAAATGTCACAATCATATGGAGAATACAAGGATAGACGTCGTCAACAGCTGATTGGAGACAACATTTCCAAACCGGTGAGAGCGTTCCATTATCCTATCATTCTTCACACATCCATCTTTCACACAATCACAGCTTATTATGTAGTTAGATGCGATTCATTTCCTCATAATTCATTGTTATAAACATTAAAAATCATATCAAATTCACTTAAAACGTAAGTCATAACCTAACCACCACTTGCAAATTTTTTAACTAACTTTTTTTATACGGCTATTAATATCATTAATTTCTAGAAAACAGTATAAGAATATAGTTGTATAGTGGTTACACAGTGTTTACACATACTTTTCGTTTTTTATTTTGTAGTAATTTCGTCATAATTCGTCCACGAAAGTTTTTTTTAAAAACGCCTGAAAATTTTAATTAGTGATAAATTTCGGTACATTTGAAATATTTTACAGTCACAAATTTAGGCATTCAGTCAAACATTCACTTCATTAAAATAATCAGAAAATTTTACTTTAATCATAAATTCATTTAGTAATAAGTGCATTAAGGGTTCATTGCATATTTTCATTACATTTGCATCCCCTTTTCTGCATGTCTTTACTGTCTTTCTTGAGTTTTGTTTCATACCTTTTAGTCAATAATAATAAGTTTTTTTTTCAGTTTTTTTTTTAACTTAATCAATACTGTTATTATGTCAGACGTTAAATACAAGGATCTTATAAAGAGGAGAGGCACAGTTAAAGCTAAAATGACAAATTTTAATTCATTTCTCAGTATTATTCAAAAAAATGAAAACATTAGTGAAGTGCAAATTACAGAATTACAATATCGTTTTAGTAAATATGAAAATTTATATGCCGAATTTGACGAATTTCAGACCGAGTTGGAAATGTTGGCGGATCCACCTGACGAATTATACAACGAGAGACAGCAATTTGAGAATCAGTACTACGGGCTACTAACAATGAGCCGACTACTCATTAAAGAAAATAACATTAATGAGGTAAGTTCGGGTGTTACTGCCACCGCAGACTTAAACAGACATACCAACAATAGCTTAATAAGACTTCCTAAAATTAATTTACCTAATTTTAACGGTTGCTATCAAGATTGGTTAGAATATAGGGATACATTTACATCTCTTATTCATAATAATGAAGGCATCGACAAAATCAACAAGTTTCATTATTTGCGCGCTTCCCTTCAGGGCAGTGCGGCATTAGTAATAAAGTTTTTCGACTTCAAATCAGACAACTATGACTCAGCCTGGTCATTATTGTGTGAGCGCTATGATAACAAACGTTTGCTAGTAAATAATCATGTACAATCTCTTTTCAATGTAGACTTAATTCAAAAGGAATCAAGCAAAGGTTTGCGCCATTTAGTTGATGTTACAAACAAAAACTTACGAGCACTGGCTACTCTGGATCAACCTGTACAGCATTGGGACACCATCATCATATACCTCATGTCATCAAAACTTGATGGTGTCACTAGTCGGGAGTGGGAAGAGTTCAGGAATAACATGCGCAGCCCACCTACTATGAAAGATTTTACAACGTTTATTAGCAACAGAGCGGACCTTTTGGAAACGATTGAGGAGTCGCGTAATGGCAAAACTAAGCAAGACTTCTCTGTCACTAACAAACCTAAAAGTTTCGTCATATCTACGGGTAAGAACAAACCACTTGCCTGCCCACTATGTAAACAGAGTCATTTTATTTACAGTTGTCAAGCATTCAAGGATCTTCCGGTTTCGTCACGCATTGACAAAGCAAAGCAATCAAATGTTTGTATGAACTGTCTTCATCCAGGACACAGCGAAAATAATTGCAAACGTGGCCATTGTAAATATTGCAAACTCAGACATAATACATTGTTACACATAGACTCAGATAATTTAGAACCAAGTCATTTTAACGCTTTTCATTTACAACCCTCTCAAACACGTATTGTGTTACTGTCCACAGCCATCGTGAACGTGCTTGACGCGAGGGGCGAGCTACACAGTGCTCGGTTGCTGCTCGACAATGGCAGCACGGCTAACTTCATAACACACAGCTTATGTAGAAAGCTTAATTTACGTACGCAACATAACGTAAATTTTAAGGTAACTGGTATCAACAATCAGACATCTAATAGTACACTAAAACGACACATTGTATCAACCGTAGCTCAAGTGTTCGATCCCTTGGGTCTTGTTTCTCCTTGCATAGTAGAAGCCAAAATTTTACTTCAGAAATTATGGCGACTTAAGTGTGATTGGGATCAAGAAGTTCCAGTCGAACATCAAAGGGCGTGGTCAAATTTTCATAATTCATTAACTAAATTAAATAATATTAAAATACCACGTCTTACAATATGTGAATGTCCTGAAACTTTAGAATTACATATTTTTTCAGACGCTTCAGAGAGCGCTTATGGATCGTGCATTTATATTAGGTCTATCGGTAGGGACGAGTCAATCAATGTTCATTTTCTAGTCTCTAAGAGCAAAGTTGCACCGATCAAGCAAACCACGATCCCACGTCTTGAGCTCTGTGGCGCATTGCTTGCTACAAGATTGTGCACTAAAGTTTTAAATTCATTAACTTGTACCTTTGACAGATGTATTTTTTGGTGTGATTCAACCGTTGTCCTGGGGTGGCTATCGTCCACATCTTGCCAGCTGAAGCCGTTTATACGCAACCGTGTCTCCGAGATACAAGACAGCACAAAAGGACATTCTTGGCGGTACGTGCCCTCAAAGGAAAATCCGGCTGATCTTGTATCACGGGGACTGGGTTCTGAGACGTTGGACGGCTCCAGACTATGGTGGGACGGTCCATCTTACTTGAAATTAGACCAATCATTTTGGCCTCAATTTCCGAATACATTGGTTCCCGGTACAATTGTTCAGCAGTTTCACATTAATACAGATAATCAAAATACATTATTTACAAGATTGATATCGGATGCCTCCGACTTTACTAAGCTACAGCGCATTGTTGCGTACATACATAGATTTATACATAACTGTCGTCATAAATATCAGAAACAACTTAAATTTCTTCACAAAACAGAAATTCAAAATTCATTAAATTGTCTTGTAAGAATAACTCAGCAGGAGTCATTTCCTGATGAGTACACATCACTTAGGTCAGGTAAAACATTACCACATAAAAATAGGCTCCTATCGCTGTCACCGTTTTTAGATTCGGACAGTATCATAAGAGTAGGAGGCAGACTTCATAATTCATATTACGATTATGACACTAAACATCCTATTTTATTGTGCAGTAAATCTAAACTTTGTCAGCTAATATTTACAATGTTTCATAAAAAACTATTTCATGCAGGACCTCAGCTTCTTTTAGCCAATATCAGACACGTTTATTGGCCGCTAGGCGGTCGAATGCTGGCTAAGAAGACAGTTCATACTTGCATTACATGCAGTCGGTTTCGCGGGAAGACCGTACAGCCAATTATGGGTAATTTACCTGTACAGCGAGTTCATTTAGAGTATCCATTTCTCGAGACGGGCGTAGACTACGCCGGACCAATCTTTATAGCAAACCGGAAAGGCAGAGGTTCTAAGTTAGTAAAAGCATACATTTCTATCTTTGTCTGTTTAGCTACGCGGGCGGTGCATCTCGAGCTTGTTTCTGATCTTACAAAAGATGCGTTCATTGCTGCCTTAAACCGTTTTATAGCTCGCAGAGGTAAACCCAAAACTATATTTTCCGACTGCGGTACTACATTTGTAGGGACGTTTAACGAATTATCACATCTTCTTAAGCTCGAACCCTACACAGAATTAGCTGAACACGGCATCAACTTTTCATTTATTCCAGCCTATACTCCACATTTTGGTGGCATATGGGAGTCAGCCGTCAAATCGGTCAAACATCATTTACGACGTATTTTAGGCCTAGCACATTTGGATTATGAGGAGATGTCTACCTGTTTGACACAAATCGAAGCTATCCTCAATTCCAGGCCCCTTACTCCACTCTCCGACGACCCCTCCGATCTTGTTCCTCTCTCTCCTTCACACTTTCTTATTGGGCGCTCTCTCGTGTCTGTACCACATCCTGACATCACCAATGCTAACGTCAGTTCATTGCAGCGTTTCAAAAGGATCGAGTACTTAAAGCAACACTTCTGGAGACGCTTCTCAGAGGACTATGTTGTGATGCTCCAACAAAAAACCAAATGGTGTCGCACAAATGGAGAGCTAAAGTTGGGGACAATGGTGCTCGTCAAGGACAAGTCTCTTCCTCCAATGCTATGGCTTCTTGGTCGCATTGTCAATCTCCTGCCTGGCAGAGACAACGTCGCCCGGGTGGCAGAGATCAAGACCAGAAAGGGTATTATACGCCGTGCCTACAACACCATATGCCCACTACCAGTCGAAACTATTGAAGACAACTCTTCAACGCCGGGAGTATAGTCGCGATCACAGCGACATTATTGCCGCTCGGCCAATACCACCGTTTGGATCGGTGGCCAGCGCTCCGAGCGGCGCCCACGAGTGTGGAATCAATCCGCGCACCGAGCGGTCACACGCTTTTCTCTCTCACAATTTATAGCCTTAATTTACTCAAGTAATTATTTGTAACTTCTTGTTCTACAATAAACCATATACAGTCCGCTAAACAATCTTTAATTGAGCCATCGAAGACCCGCAGCAGTATCCCTACGTGGTTAGCAACACAAATAGGGACTGACGATTTTATACAATGGTACCTAATATAACTGTCAGTTGCATAGAAAACTTGTATTGTTTTGTGTTTTTTTTTTACTTTACTGTCTCCAAAATTATTTTTAATGCATGTCAATGACAAATGGTTTTGTAAGTACAGGGATCCCCGTCTTTAGTGATTTTTAAGTCAATAAACGATTTTTATTTATTGATTTATTGTTATTTTTGTAGTCGGTGCCAGCTAATGAAAAATAACCTTAATAGAAGTCAGGTCAGGTTATGTTTTCAGCTTTCTAGCACATTCCTAGTGGGAACTCAGCTTTAAGCCGATTCAGAAAATAAATTATTTTGTTTTGGCTTTAATTTCAAATGATAACCATTAATTTTATTTGCTTATTGAATTGTATATTTTAGCCAAAGTTAATGAATTATTATAAATAATTAAGCCATATTATACAAGCTATTGGACAAGTATTAAATATTTATATTACCCTACATCGAAGCTTCATCAGATTTTTCAATTTCAATACTTTTAAAAAATGAATATTTGTTTCATTTGTAAATCTACGATAGCTAAGTTTTCCTTGCAGATTCCTTTATTAGTCAGATTAAATAAACATTAACAGGTCACTGGAATCTGCTAAGCTGCTCGTCTTCTGCTAACAGCTTACTATTTGGATCACTTTGCTGCTTAGTCTTCCACTAGCATCAAGCATTGTCCAAACGGCAAAGGAAAAGTCTGGAGACTGGCAATTATTTCTGCCAACATATTAGCCTCGCTATACAGAGGGGATTGAAATGTTGCTAATCTCTTTGGGACTATCCCTGAAGGGTCTAGAGGAGATTTTTTTCTTATAGTTTACTTTTTATTAGGTTTAGTTTAAATTTAATTTAATTTTTAGTTTTAATTATATTATAATTTAATAAATTTATACACAATAATAATAACGTCTGGAGCCCTTTTCTAGAAGAGTAATACACGCTACAACCGTGTGTCTAGCAGTTCCTATGGCAGCACCACATGTGTAGTTTTTATTCGTAGCATTTCCCACGTCCTGGTTACTCTGGTTTCGGGAGAACATTTGAAAAGCGTTTAGGTAAAATTTTAGCAACGCCGAGGACCCATCGTACATTAGTATGCGCCTCTTCAGGGCTGGAGGGATGAGGACATCGCCCAAAGTTTTGAACATTTTAATCTTCTTGTCATCTTGAAGTAATATTTCTAAAATGTACGTAATTGTATTCTCTATAGTAAGTTGATAGATGTATATCATAAGTAGGTAGACTCAGACTTGGATTGTGCGAGTGAGAGGGATCAAAAGTGTCAAACCTTTAACTCATAAAAGAATGCGCGCAATACATCTGACAATAGCCTTTGTGGGCTAGCGGTTAAGTCCGTGGATTTAGACACGGAGGTACCGGGTTCAATTCCTGGTCGGGACACAAAAATATTTATTATTGTATATTAAATTTATATTTAATTTATTTGTGATATTTCTCGAGTACACTGGAGACATCGACGAGCTTGCCACTTGTCATGATTGGCCTATAGTAAAGTTGGCTAAATGTAGTGTTGCCCAATCCAAGTCTTGGTCTTGCTTTTTTGCAAGACCAAAAACAAGACTACTGATATGTTTGCAAGACCAAGACCAAGACTACCCTAGTCTCGCAAGACTTTTGCACATATTTTTTTTCCAAATTTTGCTCGTGTTGACTTTCTTTGGGGTTAGGTTTTTGTTTTCAATAATTGTTTATTGCGTCGTGTCCGTAATATTTAATATCTTTTTATTCCTAACGAAAAAAAATAATGTTTAGGTATTTGGAACTTGGAGAGCTCGTTTGAAAATAATTTTATTTTCGTATACCTAAATCCTATCTATACCCAATGCCTCCGAGGTCTAGTGGTTAATTCCGTGGATTTGAACTTGGAGGTTTGATTCGATTGGGACACAATAAATTATTTAATTTATTTGTGATATTTCTCAAGTTTAAAGACATCGCGGAGAGAGATTTCCTTAGTACAATTGGAAAATTAAATATATATATTGTCAGAGTAAGAGTCTTGCAGAAGTCTTCCGAGACTCTTACGCAAGACCAAGACCGAGACCAAGACCACCTATTCTGATGCAAGACCAAGACCAAGACTGGCTAAGTCTTGGTCCTGCTTTGGGCAACACTAGCTAAATGTGAATCCGTTTATTTATAAGCGTGGTTTCTTACCACCCCGAAAGGGAAACGGTCGTAATGATACTGTACTTTTTTTTACTTTTACATCAGACAATATTATAAAACAATTTTTGCATTTGTACTATTGATATTTAAATATTTGCTGAAAATTATTGGCGACTTTATCGGTTGGTTTGGTTCACACGTCAGAGTAAATACTGCGAAGCTCTGCAATCAAATTCTGTTTCTTTAAACGCTAACGTCAAAATAGCGAATTCCTTAATTTGCTGTCAGTTTTACCTGTGGCGGCGCAATCTTACTGGTGACGTAGTGGAATGGAAGGAGTAGTATAGGGTAAACTTTAAGATAATAATAATAATAAACAAACAGAAATATAATAGAACAATAATATGACTGTCTCCGTGGTCTAGCGGTTAATTCTGTGGATTTAGACACGGAGGTTTCTATTCCTGTTCGCGACACAATATTTTTTGGCATCGACGAGCTTGCCACTTGTCATGATAGGCATTGTCATGTCGTATAGTAAACTTGGCTAAATGTAAATCCGTTTCTTTAAAAATAGTGGTTTGTAACCACTTCGAAAGGGATACGGTCGTGGTGATACTTTCACGATAATAGGTGACAATAATAATAATATAATTCTTTATTGCACACAAAATATAAAATAATGTACATAGGCGAGCATAATACCGTATGATATTCTCTACCAGCTAACCTTTGGGAGAGTGAGAAATTATTATAATGGGTGCAGAGTACGAAATAAGAATAATAATAATAGTTAAAATCAATCATAAATATACCATAGTAAGTATAAATAACATACCAATATATAAATATGTCATACGATATAATAAATACTAATATAATAATTATCTATGTCAATATGTGGAAATTAGATGTCATTTTGTTGTTGACAATCGAAAGCTTAAATTCAAGTATATACAAACATGTCAACTTCAAACTTCTTAATTGACAGCTTATGTTTAACATATCATTGTTTTAAAAAACAGAATTTGACTACTGAATCTAGACGCGTCGGCTGCAGCGCCCCCTGCCAGACTGCTACTTCCGGTTTCCACTTGCCTTCTCCCAAATCATGGTTTTCAGTCCAACAACTTATGTTTAATTTATGTTCGACATTTTAAATTATTGCCATTTTAGTTTGGTTTGTACTATTTGATTTGATATTTATTTGTACAAATAAATAAATTTACAAAGAAAAAAAAAATAAACAAATTATTATTATTATTGGCACATACTTTTAATGAGAACAACAAATAGGTGATAGGCGGACTGATGGTGGTAATTTGCCCAGTCTTTCGTGTCTAAAACCGAGTTAAATGTATGCACAGGTTTCGGGATCAGGTTCGAATTGCCCTCATGCCCAGTCGAACCGGCATAGTGTTAGGGACTGATGTAAGCCATGAATGTCTAATTCCTAATTTAATTTAATGTCTTATTAAAAGAACATTCATTCGGGCATACAACTATGGATATACAATTTATTTTATTATTAAACAACAGCACAAACAAATACCCACCAAAATTGTTCTGTGTGGGTATGTAGGTATGAGTATATGTAGTTGTGTGTGTATGTGTGTCTATATCAGCGTGGATAGGTGAAGAGGCCAGACTACCTAACGTTTTCAGTTTCCGTGTAATCCCTCTGTATAGACACACATGTACGAGTACATAATAATAGCAACTTTGCACAGTCTTGTATTATATTTTGTTTTTTATTTACAAAGAATAACAGAACATAACTTTAAAGTTCTCACAGACGTGATAGTTTTCTATATCGCTGAAAGCAATATCTGGGACGTCGTTTTACGTCACACGTCGTCCGAGTTTATGAAAAATGTTATGAACACGGTTACGTGTATACTGCTTACATTGCTGAACCAACATTTTCTGCTTTCAAAGAAGTTTAATCGAATTGTGCTTCATATACACCAATTTTACACTCTTACGTGTAAGTTATGTATTATTTAGTATGTAATATATAATAATATTCCTCGCCAAGCCGTCTGGCCAGCGTGGCGAGTGTAGGCCAAATTCTCCAGATATATGTTCTGGAAGGCCCATCTCCAGCAGTGGAGGTCTAGGTCGCTGTGTTCTAGGGGCTGTAATGATGAAATGATATAATAATAATAATAAAATCCTTAATTGCACACAAAATATAAAATATAAAAAGATGTACATATGCGAGCTTAATACCATAAAGGTATACTCTACCAGCTAACCTTTGGGAGAGTGATAGAATTAATATTATGGGTGCAGAGTCAGAAAAATAAAATGATATATATAAAAAATAAAAATAAGAGAAAAATAATAATAAAATAATTAATAAACTATGGGATAAATAGGATGATAATATACTTATGTAATAAATACAATAAAATACATATTATATAATACTAATAAAATAATATATGCCAAGGTAATATACTGCGTGGAATTTGTTAAAAAGCAAATATTTTTATATTAAAATCTAGATTAAAATTAAAGACTATGTATTTTTTATTTTAATTACTTAGTAATAAAATATTAAGTAACGGCGCAGAAAAGTTTTCCTAAAAATATCGCGACTCATACGGACCCTAATCAAGTAGGTGGCGAAAGGTCGACGATCGCGCGAACGTTGACTTACGTAATTGTTTCTATCTCTATTTCGTCTTTCGTCTGTGAGTTAGATCAATAAATAATCTTTTATTTATTGGACACTAACTTTTACTTTTTAAAAGTCTTTCTACCAGTAACAACTGAAGCCTAAAAATATTTACCCTTCTATCACCAACCCCTATTTTTTAATAGTCATTTTAGTAATTTAATCATTTTCCATCCCGCTCGATAACTGATCAATTATCACTTGGTAAGTTATCCCCGCCAGTTGAGCCTAACATTTAATTGAAACTTATTACATGGTAACATTAGTATCAAGACAGTTTATTCCTGCTATAATTTGTGTTACCAGTGCTAGATTTTTTAAATTTTCCGCGCTTTTTCTGGGTCAACACTCATTTGCCAGACTATACCGGTGTCACCTCCCAGTAAACAGCACGGAGTAGGGATGAGACCGAAGCCGGTCTCCTGTTTCTCTCACGACATATATAATTTTAAGGAATAAATATAATAAATAAAAATATAAATAAAATAAAAAATGTTTGGTGTTTTGTTATTTTTATATTCGCTCATCGCTCACAGCGCTCCATGCCTCTTTCACTCATATACCACATCCTTACACACTTACAATAAGTTTTTATTCTCTATACTAGAAATTCCCTAGAAATAATTTATATGGCAAAACAACGTTTGCCGGGTCAGCTAGTAGGTATATATATAACATTCTTAATAATCCTAACAATCCCTCATATCTTAAATCACGCTTCGAATTTCTTTGTAATACGCAAAACTGTGCCATTAGCTCCTCTTATAACAATCAACTTTAGATTCCTTCTCATTCCTTTACTATATATAACTGCAGCTCGCTAGTGGCATAAGCTACACTCATAGTAAGTAAGCTAAGTTATAAAATTATTATAGTTAAATAATAATAATAATAAATATTTTCAGACAGGTCACACAGCGCCATCTAGTTTCCGTGGTAAGCTACGAGGCTTGAGTTACGGAAACTAGATGGTTGATAAACTACATATTATACTTTTTTTTTTGTAAATATATACATATTATACATATAAACACCCAGACCGAGACAAATTAACAATGTACAACTTGCCCCCGGTGGGAATCGAACCCACGACCTCCCGAGTTCACGGCAACGTTTGTTACCACTAGACCACGGAGGCGGTCTAACAATAGAAATAGAACACTTATATACATATCGGTTTAAGGCATTTGCAAAGTAGTCCTGAGTCAAGTCAGTCCGGGCAGCGGCTGGGTTAGTACATGATATGTCAATATGTAAGCAATGTTTATTAAAATTACCAGATGTTCTCCAGATGAAAGCATTTCTACATATAATTATTAGATACTAATGAGATGTAAGCGGTGGTGGCTCGGTTGTAAGAACGCGTTCCTTAAATCCTACAGAGGTTGGTTCAAATCCCATGAATAATATTTTTTTCTTACGTACATTTGTCATACATTAACAACACCATCGTTCGTGTGCCTCGGAGAGCACGTTAAGCCGTCGTCGGTCCCGGTTCCACTAATATCAACTTGTGGAATCGTTAATAAATTGTCATAAAAATTGACATCATATCCTCGCCAAGCCGTCTGGCCAGCGTGGCGAGTGTAGGCCAAATTCTCCAGATATATGTTCTGGAAGGCCCATCTCCAGCAGTGGAGGTCCAGGACGCTGGCCCTAGAGGGCTGTAATGATGAATGATGAGATGTAACAGGTATCCCTGTGACGTGTTTTACAAAGTGTACTAAAAGGTATATTTCCTAGAATATCTGGACAGTCGACCTTTCCTCTTATGATATACGCACGTCGGTATAAGTACTAAACAAAAATGTATATTACGTCTTTCTTCGATTTATGACAATAGTATTACTTTGATCGCCCGCACCGCTGGAGGGCGTAAGGATTTCTTCAGCCGACATAACTTCAACTACCATGTTTATTGGTTTTGTTCCAGTTTCTCCATCTATTTTATTGTACTTTTCTATATCGCATAGGAAACAATACTCATACTTGTTGGTAAGGATTGTCTTTTATTTTTAAATTATTCGAATGATTTATTACAAAACCTTAAATAAAATAAAATTCATTTATATTAAAATAAAAACTAAAATAATTGCTCCTAAAATCGGACTAGCATTGGACGTGTTCAACAGAGGTGCACAGCAGTACCTGATAACAGGGGTAACGTATGTTCCAGCCTTCCTCCCGCTCAACCAAGCTCTTAGGGTGCAGACACGCCACATTATGAGAACCAGAAGACTAAAAACTACTTTTGAGGCGTAAACAAGCGTGGCGACAGTAGGCCAAATTCACAAGAAATATTATGTTCTGGAAGGCTTATCTCCAGCAGGACTATGTTTAAAGGTGTAATGATGCATAAGCATCGAAATAAGATGGTCACATATGTCTTGAAAATGTCAATTGAAGGCTGGACTTTCAATTTAGTTTCAATTAAAGCAGACAGACGGGCGTTAACGTATGTCCACTCCAATGCACAACCCGCCCAACATTGTAAACCACAGTTTGGCTACACATATACAGGGTGAAGGCAATTATTTATTTACTATTTTTGTATTTAAATAAATATAATGTGATGATATAACTTTAAGCCTTATTCCATTACTCTATATATAATAGAATCCGTAAACTATATTTATACGATACGTACCTATGTACGAGTATATCGGAGTACACGCCGGTTTTTTTTTAAATGGTGACGTCAGGGTCACTGATAACGTCGTCGTCTTTAGCAGTGAATGTTAAGCTAGCTTTCCACGGTCCGTGATTCTGCGGATCATCACGCACAGCCGACGGCCACGGACGGCAACGCACACAGACAGAGCTCTTCCAACGGTGCGTGTCGGTCTGTGTAGATCTTTTGATAGCTTCATTTCAAAATGCAAAGTGAAAGATTACGTATTGTCACTGCGGCTGTGGTATTAATTAACAATTACCAAATTATGCGATCTAGTAAAAGTAAAAAGAAACCACGTCGCTGGTGGATCAGCATACAACAAAAGTCGTTTAAAGTGTACCTAAATATCTAATTTTATTTTCTGTTTTGATCACGGTAGAAAATTAACGAGTGGCATAAAATATTCCCTGTCCTGTGATCCTACAGGTGGGATCATGGGGAATTATTCGGAAAAACTTATCATAATATCGAAGCGATTCAAAGCGACGCACGTGTCTGTGCTACTACGGACGAGACCCTTCCCACGGTGTGTCGTGCGAGCTGGTCCGCGTCCGTCCGCGATATCACGGACCGTGGGCAGCTAGCTTTAGACTATTGAATATAAACAAAAGAACACCAAACTTGAATATATTCACCTGCACAATTTGATTTTTAATTACAGGTCGTTAACAATTTATGACCTTTCCGAAGAGCTCTTGTTGTTGCTAGAATACCCGCGATCATAGAACCCTCTGGGATTGCGCGGAGCAATGGCATAAACTATTTATAAATACGAATGCATATTAAGATATTATTGTTATTATTATATATTATTACTTTATTATTAATTATATATTATATATTTGTGTTATTTCTCTACTTATGTATTAATAATATATATTAATAAATATTATAATAATAGTATATATATTTAATTTAATTTTTATTATTTAACCTTAGTTATAAGTTTTTAAGACGAATTTATTATTATTTATTTTCTTTTCATTATATAAACTCTGGAAGTAGGAGCGGGGCTGTCTGTAGCTCGGTGTTAATTTTGTAAAAAACTATTTTAAAAGAAATAAATTCATTTTTATTATTTTTTATTTTTGAATGGCAAGAGACCCGACGGCATAACTGTTGGGCCATGGAAACTTGGCAGGTCTCTGGTATGCAATATGTAGTGACATATGTAGACACATTAGCCACATCCCACATCCAAGCGACCTCATCCAGCGCGGGGAGTGCGGTGAGTTCTTCTGCTGAGTACCTTAAGCTGCAACAATATGCCAATCTCAGGACAGTTTACGAATTTACGACGTTTGGAGTCCAGACGGTGGGTACATGGGGACCCTCTGACAAGCGTCTGGCGAAAGAGTTATCCATTATTTCTGCCAACGTGTTATCCTTGCTATATGGGATATGTTACCAGCCTCCTTGGGACTATTTCTGATGGGACGTATCTAGAGGACATTTTTATTTATAATAAATAGTTCATTTTATTTTATTATGTTTAGTTTCTATTTAATTTTATTTTATTTTTTTATTTAAAAAACTTTATTGCACTATGTACAAAGGGCGGGCTTAATGCCGCTAGGCATTCTCTAGCAGCCAACCTTTGGGACAATACAGAGAATTTTGATTAAGAGGTAGGTGCAAAGGGCTCAAATATGAAACTTAATTTAAAGGTAAAATAAAATAAACTTATTCTATGATATCATAATACATATTAATATACATACAAATATGTACACAATAATACATGTACTACACATTATACATATTTACACATTAATATACTACATACTATATATCTTACATACGCTGTTGAGAGCTATTTAAGTAATGTGAATATACCATTTTCTTAAAGAGTGATCTATTGGGTGCTTGGCGAATTTCTACTGGCAAATTGTTCCACAAATTGGCGGCCACTACTGCGAAGGAGTTTGACTGAAAGCTGGAGTGATGAGATGGGATAGATAAAACAGAATTGTGGGCCGAGCGAAGTGACCTGTTATGAAGTGATGAGAGATAGGCAAACTTGTCCTTGAGGTACTTCGGTGTTGCAGGCTCATTGAGAATAGAGAAGAGCAAACAGAACATTTATTAGGTAAATGTAAAATTTATTTAGGATTGTTTATTGTAGTAGGTTTTTATTGTTTTATTATTTTATATCTATTATATTCAGGTTACTACTTTCTTCTTATTATTTTTATGTACATGTAATTTTCTTTTATTTTAGTCATACTATTACTATCAGTGGATACCTATAAATGACCTCCTAAATCTAATATATGTTATATAATGTGTTGTTGGTCTTCCCAACAAATTATAAATAAATTAATGATAATGGAGTGGTCGTAGTTATACGTTTATGATGTCGTAATTGTCCGTTCTAGAGTTCCAAGGAACAATTTTGAAAATTTATTAATAATCGGTTCTTTCATATTTATAATATTAGTGTTGTAGGGGGTACGTGAAATTCAAGAATGAGAGATACCAGCCACTGATGAATAACATCAGTCCTTACCACTTTAAGTTTCCACCCTGTATATCCATTATTTATTCGCAATAAGGATCAGTTTTGAATACAATGTGTAACCAGATTTGTGAGTCCCTGTACATACTAACTTCTCAAATATATGTTAATTAGCTTGAGGGGTTTCGGGTTGTAAATGCCAAATTAAAGTTTAATAAAATTACGTCCCTTCCTAATTGTAAAATGATTCACATTTTCATAAAACGCGCTAATTAGTAGCTAAATATTTTTATAATTGTTTTGATGAACATAAAATTGGGAAAACCTTAAATTAAAATTAAGTGATACGGTTATATTATTTATTTATTTATTTATTAAGGCACAAAAAACATTTAACAAAATACAGTGATATAAATAAGTAGTAAGTTTGCCAACCTAACATTTGTACACAGCATGCAGTAAACATTATCAAGAATGAAATACAGAAAGACATTAATATCTAAATTTAAACATATAAATAACAATTTGGCATACATATATCTTATATATAACTAAAATTATATATATTTATATAAACCCAAAAACAATAATAATATAATAAGTATTCTTAATAACTGGAGGCGCGGTCTTTTTGGACGCCTGTCGCGGATGCGGGATGAATAATATTATGGTGATAGAAGTGGACTGTATATGCGGGTTTGGCACACTGCTGGAAAAGGAGGTGATTAGCTCTGAGCCGGTGCGGAGCGGAAATGAAAACAGCTCAAAGGGAAACGCACGTACCTTTAACCAAACGGTGTGGCGGGTGTCTCTCATGGAAAGACGGCAGCTCTTCGAGGCGTCAGCGTAGTCTCGAAGGCCGGCGGATGCGGGTGAGTGCGATGCGCGGAACGATCAAAGAATGACACGTGCGCGCGGCGGGAATGTCAAAATCACACTGGCCAGTAAGGCCTTTGCGGGTCCCTGTGCGTAGGGCGAGGAAAAAAAAGGGATAGGATGCAAGCGTGCCAAAAAAATATACAGGGATAACAATTTTAAACAGATGGCGCCACCATTTCCCCCCGGCTTGAAGCGTATGCTTCGAAACCCAATAATGCGGAAAATATAAAAATGATGCGAAAATAAACCGAGAACTAACAAATATTAAAATATCGAATGCGGAATAAGAGAGCTATATTAAGCAATAAGTTATACAATATCGAATGCGGAATAATCGAATGATAATTAACCTAACTAATATAAACCATATCGAATGCGGAATGAGCGAATTATAATTAACCTAACTAACAAATATTAAAAATATCAAATGCGGATTAAGCGAAAATAACAAAGCCAAGTAATATTAAACAATATAGAATGCAGAATAAGAGAGTTATATTAAGCAATAAGTAAAATTATACAATATCCAATGCGGAATAAGAGAAAAATTATCTAAACTAACAAATATTAAAAATATCGAATGCGGGATAAGCGAAAGACAATTAACCTAACTAATATTAAACAATATCGAATGCGGAAATAAAGAAAGAACTAAAGCTAACTAAATTTAAACAATGTCAAATTAAATTAATTAGGTTGTGGACAGAGACGTACAACTGGTCTGAGATAGGTCCCGTTGTAGTCTTGACGCGTGCGACACGTACAATTCCGTATTGTGCGGGAAAAAACCTCTTCTACGAACCCTAACGGCCAATGTAACGGAGGCGCGTTTTCAGTTGTAAGGATTACAACTGTGACTGGATTTGTTGGAGTATTCCATTTTAGACGCGACTGTACCGTGTGCAAATATTTTAATCTCCAACGAATCCAAAACGATTGGACTAATTTATTTAACATGTGATTATGCGAACTAGTACTTAATTTGCCATCGATCTCCGAGGCGTTTAAATATTTGAGCGGAGTTAAAGCATGCGGTAATAATTTTGCGAAGCGGAGAACGTAGACAACACCACGAAATAATTTAGACAAAGACACCACACGTTTTGCGAGATCAAGTTTTAAATCAACTTGTAAAGAGGTTGTGACGAACGTTTGAGTTTTCTCTTCCAGCGGTTGTGACACAATAGCTGACTGGAACTCCACTATTGGCCATTGCGGGGGGTCTAAGATGGCCCATTGTGGACCACTAAACCAAAGCGGGTGACTAATAATCAGATGTAAGGGCGTAAGGCCACGCGACAAACAGTCTGCGGCATTATCAGTGCCAGGCACATGATAAAAATGATGCGGTAATAAATTCGATTGAATTTTGGACACTCTGTTAGCGACAAAGGTAGTCCAGCGGTGCGGCGACGAATGTATCCCGCAGTGCGTCACGGTAGAGTCCGAAAATGCGAATATGTGACGACTGCTGGTTACATCGATAACAATACGTATTAATTTCGAAAGAATTAATGCTGCGGAAAGCTCTATTCTAGCTAGAGACACAATTTTACTTGTGGGCGATATTTTCAACTTGGCGCTAATGAGATGGATGGAGTTGTGATTAGTATTATTTACATGAAAGTAAATCACACATCCATACGTTTTTTCAATAGTGTCAGCGAAGCCAAGTATGGTGACAACACTACTGCTAGTGATGTCTACATGGCGCGGGATAACAATTTTATCGAGCATGAACAGCTCATAGCAAAACTGTTTCAATAATTGCACAATTCTAATAGGTGGCTCATCATGCCAATCACAATGACAGAGCCATAATTCCTTTAGAAGCAATTTGGCGAATAACACAACGGGTGCAACGGAACCTATTATGTCCCATATTTTTGCAATGCAAGACAATATGGTGCGCTTGGTGCAGACAAATTTTACAGGTATAGAAACCTTCATAAAAAATGCGTCGGAAGCGGGGCACCTACATAAACCAAGAATCTTATGAGATTCGTATTTGTAGAATTTCTTTACAAATAAAAGGAGGTGCGTGTCAGGAATGAAACCTAGGACACGTTGCGAATTGTACGACCATTTCACCATGTTGAACTGGCCAGCCCTGCAGCGGGTGTCGAGTACTATACGCAACTTTGAAATTTTATCGTTGCGCACAACAGCGTGTTTTAATTTAAAATCAGGTGATGCCCAAAGTTTTCTCTCTAGGCATTTAAAACGTCTTTCGGCGATACGTTTAAAATAGCCAAACGTGAATACCTTGCCCTTAGAGGGCAGCGAGACGCAGTACCTACCGTCTGCGTTGCGGGTTGTCGATTTTACGAAAAGAGCATCGCACTCCTTGTCATCAGGGCTAAGTATAGGGGGAGTATGCATCTCGTCTAAATCCCAAAACTTATAGACGACGGAATTTCGAGTGGAGCGGCATGAGATGGCGGAGGAGCTTAATAAGCTCGCGGGTGCGGATTCCAAGATAACATAACCTAAAATAGTATTTAGAGCGAAAGCGGAATCGTTATCGTTATCATTGGGATTTACACGAACTTTGTCGTATAAAATAAGACGCGGGAACAGAGAAGCTCCGATTAGTAATTCAATGTCTTCAGGAACAGCGTAAGTATCGTCAGCCAATAATAAATTGTTGAAATTACCAAAGGCGCGGGAGTCAATTGGCGTTGATGGTATACGTTCAGTTACCTTATCAACGACAAATACATTAATGTTGTAATTAATGTTGCGGTTAAAGCGAGAGAAAAACTTTACTTTAGCCAAGCCCTGAATGGATTTACTGGAACCTTCTATCCCTTTTACTACAATGCTAGGTTTACTATTAATATTAGGATTAAATCGCTGTAAACAATTTGTAATAATGTTACTTTGCGAAGCGCAATCCAATAGCGCGCGGACTGAGTATTGTTTACCGAACGCATCTATGATCACAACACGTGCGGTCGAAAGTAAAACAGTTGAAAAAACGCGCACAATATTGTTAACATTTGGCATGATGCATATTGTTACGTCATCGATGCGCGGTGCGGGCGGAGTGGACGGGGATGGGAAGCCCGGAGCTATAGCTGCGCGGGCTTCGCCAAGATGGGGTAGCGACGTAGATATATGAGGTGTGCACACTTTGGATGCGGTATTGTTAAAATGTAATAAAGTGAGATGCTTTTGTTTGCATTTTTTGCATGTATAATTAGATAGGCAATTTTCTGTCTTATGTTTACTACTAAGACAGTTAAGGTAAATTTGGCTAGCCTTTGCAAAATTGTACCTATCTTGGGGAGTTTTTTCTATAAACCCGGAGCACTGATAAAGATGTTCATGATTTTCATTACACAATGAACACTTTATTTGCGGTTGAATATTTAAATAATTATGTGTGTACATTGGCCTGTTTGGCTCTTCCTTTTTAGTTTCTAAACTTTTCGTGACTCCGTGTTGTGACGATGTATTAGGTTCTGAAATTAGGTTGTCTTTTGAGATGGAATCAAGTACGCGTTTGGAAAATCTGTACATATCGTCAAAAGCGTCCAAAGGCTGGTAATTTGGGATATATTCTGGATTTTCGCGAAGACACGTTTCATTGTACTGGTGCAGAGTATTCTCAAAAGATGACCTAAGAGAGTCGACCGTCACCATCCTGTTAAGGAAACAATCCTTGACGGAAGCGGTGTCAACATCTCGCGCATTCTGGGTGATGCATTGCATGCGTGCGAATAAACTATTCTTTTTAGCATCTAAAAGTTTTAATTTTGCCGATTCCGACATCGTAACAAATTAAGTATACCTAATACGAGAAAGAGCGCAACAAGTTGCAACAAGTTACAACAAAAGAGCCAGATGCGAACGCAACATGTGCAAATAAAAAAAACAATGGCTGTTGGGCGTCCTAAAGTAATAAAAAATTCGGGCTCGAAGTGACCAAATGGAGGCGCGGTCTTTTTGGACGCCTGTCGCGGATGTTGCGGGCGGAATAATATGATGGTGATAGAAGTGGACTGTATATGCGGGTTTGGCACACTGCTGGAAAAGGAGGTGATTAGCTCTGAGCCGGTGCGGAGCGGAAATGAAAACAGCTCAAAGGGAAACGCACGTACCTTTAACCAAACGGTGTGGCGGGTGTCTCTCATGGAAAGACGGCAGCTCTTCGAGGCGTCAGCGTAGTCTCGAAGGCCGGCGGATGCGGGTGAGTGCGATGCGCGGAACGATCAAAGAATGACACGTGCGCGCGGCGGGAATGTCAAAATCACACTGGCCAGTAAGGCCTTTGCGGGTCCCTGTGCGTAGGGCGAGGAAAAAAAAGGGATAGGATGCAAGCGTGCCAAAAAAATATACAGGGATAACAATTTTAAACAGATGGCGCCACCAATAACATTAAATCAAACAATAAAATCAGCATATTTATTGGTTCAGTTTGTGTACGTGGTGTTTAAACATTGAATAGGTACAGTTAAAGATATCTATTTACATATGATTACATACATACATATATTTACATATATATTACATACTAGTAAGTTGCATTAGAGAGGTGGTTCTCAGTTGTAAAAACTCCTTAAAATTCTATAAAGGTCGCTCGGAACCCCATCTATTTATTTATATTTATAAATTCTTAATAACTTAACAGTTGAGTACAAAGGCGAACTTAATGCCTCTCGGCATTTTATACTAGATAACCTTTGGGAGTGTGGTAGATGATTGCGGGTGCATTAGAAATAAAAACAAATACTTAAACATACATAACAATAATTTACATAGTAATACACAAATACCAATAAAATATATAATAATAATATATACATTTAAGTAAATTTATGGAATAATATATAACAATATGAAGGAAAAAATACGTATGATTTACACAACAAATAAAAAGAGACAGAAGTACGTAGATATCAGCCTATAAATGAGAAATACACTTTTCTGTATACGGTATTTATTAATTATACATTTATAATAAATTGTTCCAAGGCTCACTGACGTCTCTGGTGACAATAGGGCTGGCAGTTTTTTTCTCAAAAATTATGTATCCTAATTCAAAGGGGAAATGCTGCTAGTGCATTGGGCACCATTCCACAAGACAGCGATTTGGAAGAGATTTTTTTTGTAAGGAAAGGCATGCTACGATGGTTCGGGCACATCGAGAGGATGAGCGAAGAAAGATTGACGAACCAGATATATAATGCGAAAGTTGTGGGTAAAAGAGGCCCTGGCAGACCGAGACTCACATATCACGATCAAATAAATAAAACACAGGCTGAAGGCACATTAAAAAGCTTTCGTAACAAAAGGACATGTATGAAGAGGTTGATGAATGTCGACGAAGCGAAAGAAGTATGTCGTGATCGTGTCAAATGGCGCTCAATTATCTCTGCCTACCCCGCAAGGGATCTGGCGTGAAGATATGTGTGTATGTGTATTTTTTTTGTAAGTATGTATTTTTATTTTCTATGTAGTATTATTATTACTATTATTTAGTTTAAATTTAGATTTTGTTTTAATATAGTATATTTATTATTGTAATTCTTTTATATTGTTTGTATATTACTTCGAATAAAAATATTTATGAAATATTTTTTAATAAGTAATATATACATATATAATGTTACATCATGTTATACTTATACTTTTTTTTAATTATTTATTCACCTTCTCCTAAATTTAAAAACTAAAAATAATTAAATTAGCCCAAGGGATCCGTCGCCAAAAATTTGATCACTGCTTAACTACACCATTAAAATATTTGTATAACAAAGTGGCTTTGACAGTATAAAAAACAGAGACAGGGTCAATTTTTTCCAACAATGGGTCCCGACTGTTAAAATAGCTATGTAATAAAATATATAGCATTATTTTAATGGCAGTTATCAAACTTTTTGGCTAAGGGACCCCCTTGGCTTGTTTTGTTACTTATATATTTTTTTTATAAATAATTTTATTTTAATTCGAAGGAAGCAATATACTTTTTTTACAAACTATTTTTTTTAAATAATTTAATTTAATTTATTTAAACATATAAATTACCAATAATAAAAAAAAACTACTTAATAATAAAAAAATACAACTAAAGACTAAAACAAAAATAAAATTAAATACAGGTAAAACAAAATAAAATAAATATATTATAAATAAAAAAAAGCTCCAAATTGCTGCCAATGAGCAAAGTGCCAAGGATACTGGCAGCATGTTATAATGATATGATAAATAATTCTTAGACTGATAGTAAAAACTTATTTTGACGTTTGAAAGCTTTGGATTAAAACCACATCCTTGCAACCTTATTTAATCTAGGCTATCTATTTTTAGCAAAAGTCCTTTACTTTTTCAATCAACACCGTCCTTGTCTGGGATTCCACATTCAATTAACGCGTGCAGGGAACCGTTAACGCTATACACCCCCCCTGACACACGTGCGAACACCCAAACCACGGCGATACGACAAACACACTGAAGTCCTACATTGCGCTTCTCAAACTGTTTAACTCATTTCCCAAAACACGCAAATCAAAATCAAAATATTTATTTCCATAGGTTATCTTGTAACGACTTGGATATTGTCAACACTAAAATAATATAAAACAAAAACATACAAAATATATAAACAAACATAAGTTAGGTAATCATGGTTGGACCGTAACGGGTAAACAATCCAGATTTATGTGTGTTATAATAGCATTATAGTCATAAGCAGGGTAATTGTAACTTAATAACTACTTAATATAAGATCGTGGCTGTAAATAGGCCGTGTCAACTAAATATAAATTCGTGGCTGTAAAAGTGCCGAGTCAGCTTACAATCTAAAAATAATAATAAATATCAAATCTTAATACTAGTTTGTGGCTGTATACGGGCCGTGTCACCTTACAATGTAAAGAATAATAATATGTCAATTAAGCATATATTCTATCATATATCATAAATCTGCGAGTAAGAAACGTTCTTATTCTTTACAAATTATTGCGCCCTATTTTTACATCCCCTATAATACAGGTCAGTCAGGTTTATCGTCGATCTTCAAAAGTACGATTACATTTCGCCATTCTGTGATAAACTAAAGCCTTTTCACTCTTCCATGGTGATGCATTCATCTAGGAACCATAGGATTATGCCAGAAATGTAGGTCTGAGGTGTTCTATTGGCTGTAATGATGTGCAAGATTAGATAGTTTGGGAAACGCTAGGGGGTAGCATGGTAATTAAGTCGAGATACTGAATGTTATTGCTAACCAGACGCACTGCAAACTTCAATTTAATGAATAAACTTTTAGATCTTAACATATTGAAAGGTTAGGCCTAACGCTCACTGATAATAAAGATAAAAGTATCATCACGACCGTTTCGGGGTGGTCAGAAACCACGATTATAAATAAGCGGATTCACATTTAGCCAACTTTACTATAGGCCAATCATGACAAGTGGCAAGCTCGTCGATGTCTTCTTCGGTACTCTTGGTTCTCCTTTGGTACGCAAACTCGAGAAATATCACAAATAAATTAGATATTAATTAAATATATTTATATACATCCGAGTCTAAATTCACGGACTTAACCGCTAGACCACGGAGGCAGTATAATAAAAATAGATAATAAAGATAATTAATTAATTACCAGGAGTAAGTCCTAAATCATTATTACAGCCCCTAGAACACAGAGTACTTATGCGGCGAACGAGTGCCTTCACTCCGTAGCCACGACACAGACTTAGCTGATAAGGCACGCAGGGCCAACAGTGAAAGAGAGACGGTTAATAGGGTTTTAGTCCGTAGGCTCCTTGGGGTCTCCTCCCACGGTGATTCGGGCATGCAACCTCCCGCGGTGGCCCTTCAGGCTGGGGTCGCATCGTTAAGCGATTTTGCGATTCACCGTCTTCAAAAAAAAACCAATACTATACCTCCACTGTTGGAGATGGGCCTTCCAGAAACTTGACCTACACTCGCGAATTCCTTATTGTTTTATATGAATTATATTCCTTAGTTATTACACTTTCTTTGGACACGTATCACAGCGTGAAGAAACATCCATCCAGCGCCTGGTTGTCCAGGGAAAGGTCGATCGATGAGATGGACTGATTAGGTGAAGGCTGCAATGTATCTTCCCCTACATTAATGCACCAGGAAAGCTGCGGTCCGAGAGGAGTGGCGACGTCTTGTTAAACGTGCTACTACCACTCAAATGGCGACCACGACCACTCAGCCAAGAGTGTGTCAACTGGGAAGAAGATATTCCTTAGTATTCCAAAAATTATTACTCGCTCTCTTTTATTAGCTTTAATTTTTTCCCCTTCTAACCACATTATTTCTTGAAAAACAGAATGTATGTCTCTCGAATTAACGAAGTTGTTTGACATTTTATTTATATATAGGTATATATTTTATTTTATTGGAAAACAAACAGTACTTAATGACTAATTACAAAACAAGTATATATCTACAGACCATTAATATATTTTCACATATAGGAAACTATGAAAGCAAGCTAAAATTTAGATATCTAATAAAGAAAGTAAATAGTAAGAAAATAAATTAAGTATGAATAACAGTTTAAGTAGTTTTAATATCTATTTATTTATAGTGTATGTTTATGTATGTATTATATAGTATGTAGTGTATTGTTTTTTTTTATATTGTTTACATATATGTATTTTAAGTGCTATAAATGCGTAATTATGTTTATTTACTAATTTAAGCTATTTTAGTCCGAGTTAGGTCCAAATAATATTAGCCGTATCAGCGAAAAAAACTTTCAAATAGCCGTAGAACCTTAGAATGAAAGTGACCTAACTCAAAATTTCTATAAGTTCTGATTTTGCTATAAACGTACTCTAAAATGCTGTAGTGAAAAAGAGGCCGAAACATAAGTAAGAATGGGACAGCCAATAATTGGTAACGTGATCGCGCTATTTATCTATGCCTTTTAAGTGAAAGGGACCGAATCAGTATTGTTTCAGAGGCGTAATATCGACGGTTCCCGAAATGAGTCGGCTTATTACAAATATTGTGTGTAGAACTTAATATAATATAAATATAAATAATGACTATTTATTTAATATGCCATCAGCAATGGGAAGTATTAGGCAAAGCTTTTTGTAGATGTCGCTAGCGGCACTGGTACCTTGTTTGCATCTATGACCGCTCATTTTTTAAATTTATTTATTTTTTTACATTTTTATAACAGAAAAATGTATTTTAACTTAACGTTACCTACCTTAAAAGACGAATTAAGTAAGCGAACACCGTCTTTAAAATAAAAAAGGTTGAAATAATAGAACGGCAATTTTGAGATCACCATATCTTTGCTTTCGCTTGGAAATCTCGATTTGTACACTTAAAAGCTGCTCACTTCTGCATAATATCCAGAAAATAATAAATTTCGTAATAAAAATACAAGTTTTCTATGCAACTGACAGTTATATTAGGTACCATCTATCATGCGCCATCTATCGTGATAAAAAGTTAGTTATATTATGAAATATTGCGTCTTAAATAGACTTAACTCGTAAAAAGTTCCTGAAGAACTTTTTTTTGCAATATAATTAGAATCTGTTTTATATTAAATGTCCATAAATTACATGTTAATTGAATATAATGTTACCTATTAAAAAATAAAAGAAAGCCATTTCTCCGTGGTCGGTTAACCTATATGTTAACATACAGCCTAACCTTCATTTGCATTATAATATTAGTTGTAACGCGATCCTATAATTAAAGAGATCCTATAATAAAAATGACCGCCTCCGTGGTCTAGTGGTAACAAACGTTGCCGTGAACTCGGGAGGTCGTGGGTTCGATTCCCACCGGGGGCAAGTTGTACATTGTATAATTTGTCTCGGTCTGGGTGTTTATATGTATAATATGTATATATTTACAAAAAAAAAGTATAATATGTAGTTTATCAACCATCTAGTAACACAAGCCTCGTAGCTTACCACGGAAACTAGATGGCGCTGTCTGGAAATATATTTATTTATTAAAAAAAAAAGTATATATTATATATATTTTCTCAAAACTTTGCTTCATTTAAGTGCTTCATACTTTTTTATAAATCGCGAAAAATTTAATAAAAACCTAGTCTGTCGGGCGTCGTTAGGCCCCGTTTTCATTGGTTTAATGCTATTACCGAGGGACCGAAGCCTAAAAGCTGGTGTAATTGCATTACTTTCATTTTCCAAAGCGTCACAGAGTAAACAGAGACTAAACAACATTGGTTTTACTGTGAGACATCCAAAATTCATTTACTATAATAATTTCGTTTTTGGACGTTTAAAAATCAAGTTAAGAGTTCTTTTCAAATGAATTCTCAAAATTAAAATAAATTATCTTAAAATGTCCGCAATTTTAATTCCTAGAAAGATGATAGACTAGATTTCTTAAAAGTATACACTCATACTCTAGGTCCAGACTCTCAGGACTGTTGCTAACATGGGACAATCGGGATACAGAACAATTTTTAAAAACCTTCCGTTGATTTGAAGAATACAAAAATTTGTTTTAATGCTATTTTACTTAGATTTAATTTATTTTATTTTTATTTGTATTTTCCTTTTAGTAAACTATTTTTGATAATTCGACTGCATGGTCCCATAGTTGGTCAGGCATGAAAGTGCCTTGTGTGGGTCCACTACTAATCACATTTGATATTTTGTTGCAGTATACTTACTATTCTATAAATATTTGTTTGGAATAAGTGTAGATTGTATTTTGTAGGTATATTGGTAATTAAACATATTATTATTATTATTATACTTGAAAAACTTTTAAATTGTTAAATTGTGCGAGCGAATGCAAAAGCATAAAACCCTCTTGAGCAAACCTAAATTATTTCCATTTAAACTCTATGGCAAAATATAGTTGTCAATTTATTTTGTATTTTTAAACAGTAGTTTTGGGTATGTGAATAGGAAAAAATAAACTTTGTGTGTCTCTATATTATGTTCGCTCACCTTCTGTGAGAGATTATGGGCAGCGTGCAATAATCTAATAATAATAGTCTAATTTATAAATGCATTACATACCAAGCAATTACATAAACTACATTTTTTTTTTTAATACGGAGCACGACATGTGACACCGCGCCCACCTGATGGTAAGCGGTACGCGAGGTCCAAGAATGGGATCAACTGACGCCAGCCTCAGACGACCGACATCAGTCCCTACCACTATGCCGGCCTATAAAGATGCTTTTTCACACTTCGTTTGAAGGACTCCAGGTTATAGGAGTGGGAAAATACACTGGCTGGGAGAGCATTCCACATCTTCAGCGTGCGACAGATGTAAGAGTCTTCAAATTTGTATGTACGCGTAGGGATAGTGGCTACGGTATGTGGATGCATATTTTGGCGTGTGCGAGTGGTTCGGTTGCGGAATAGAGAAGAAGGGATAAGGTTGTGGAGCTCTTCAGAACATTCACCGTAGTATAGCTTGTAGAACACGCTCAGGGAGGCCACATCTCGGCGAAGCTGCAGCGATTCGAGAGTTTTGGACACTGTAGTATCGTCCACTATTCGAATAGCCCGCCTCTGTAAGACATTGAGAGCATCTGTAAGGTACTTAGCGGAACCATCCCAGAGGTGAGAACAGTATTCCACGCATGACCTTATGACCTTATGCAAGTATTATGAACATATATATAATATATACAAATTAACATACATAAACATATATTTAATGTGTACTAGATGCAGTGTGCTCCTGCTTATCAAGAAACAATTTAGTGACTAATTGTTTTAAAACATTGACAGATGGTGCCCGTCTAATGACCAGTGGTAGTTTGTTCCACAGGCTGGCTGCATTTCATCAATTTTGATGAAATTTAACTGATATGTTCCTTTGAACCCTGAAAATGACAGAGTCTATATAACGTCATCATCTGATGACGACATATAGGAACAAGGCTATTTATCTTTTTTATTTAGTGTATACCTACTGATTAATATATAGTTTTGTATATAGTATATTAGATTTAGTATTTAAGTTTGATTTATTTTGTTTATTTTTTTCACGAATCTTAATGCTCCTATTATATTTTGCACCTGCCTCACATAACAAATGCTCTAAATTGTCCCTAAGGTTGACTAGTAAGAATGCCTAGCGGCATTAAGTCCGCCTGTGTACCTAGTGCATAAAGTTTTGAAATAAATAAATAAATATCTATTTGATTGGCCTTCACGCCTATACTACTGGAGCGATTGAAATGAAATTTGATAGATATGTTAACTGTAATAGAGTGATGGATATGTGGTATATAACGTTACATCTGAGTACTATATGTGACTTAACATGATTATGAGTTACACAGCTTGAATCTAATGCATTAATTACAACGAGGAACCTGTAATAAGTTGACATTTTAATTTGCGAAAACTAAATGCATATTTTTTTCGTAAATACGAGTATGTTCTACGAATTCAGTGGTCTGTGACTAACCAACGTTCTTCTAAACGTAAGCTCCAGGCCTTATTCTTATTTCTTCGTGAATTCGATTTCGATTCGAAACGGTGTATTTATACCGAAAGTATAGTTATTCATATTACATTAAAAATAAACTAACTGATATATTCTCCGTTTTTATCCGTATTTTTTTACAATATTAATATTATATAATATCATTTTATAGTACATATTGGTGTATCTGAAGCAGTACATGATTGCGTTTTATCGACTTTCGGGTTGCACATAGGCATGTAGTCTACCTTAATTCTGACTTGCCTGGTGGGTTACTGCTGTACCAGGTATTGTTTTCTCATAGGTACTGATAACTAAATTTAAAAGGTTATTAATTGATCGTTGTGGTGCAGTTCTGTATATGTTTTATTTTGTAAATCTGATATAGCTGAGTTTTCCTTGCAGATTCCTTTCTCAGTCAGATTAAACATTAACAGGTCACTGGAATTTGCTAAGCTGCTGGTCTTCTGCTAACAGCTTACTTATTGGACCACTTTGCTGCTTAGTCTTCTACTAGCAGGAGTAGAATCATTCAAAATAATTAAATTAATGACGTTTCATAAATGCCTGTAATAGGTTTACGTGAATAAAGATATTTTGACTTTGACTTTGACTTTGAACCATTATTTAGTAAGATAAACGACAAAATATTAAAATAAATTTAAACATATATATATAACGTTGATTTTAAAAAATGATAAAATATTAATTAAACTTAAAACTTACATTTTAAAACATAAATTACTATTAATAAAATTAAACCTTATTAATAAATAAAAATATAACTAAAAACTAAAATGAAGAAAAAACAAAATAAAAATTATTATAAATAAAAAAATTGCTCCAAATCGCTGCCAATGGCAAAGTGCCAAGGATACTGGCAGCATTGCCACGTTGAATACTGATCCTTTGGCCCAAATTTTATTTTTTATATTTTATTTATATTTACTTTTAGATCGAATAAAACTGAGAAAGCGAGTTTATCGAAGATCTCTAATGAAAAAAATTACTTAAAATTTGAGACTGACTGTCAAAGTACGAGTAGTCGTTTTGTGAGCTTCTATTTGTTGTCGATTTTTTTGGTTTTTGTATTTAAAGTAAATAATGGGTTTATTCTCCTAAATTAAGAAGTAAAAGTAAAGTATCATCACGACGGTATCCCTTCCGGGGTGGTCAGAAACCACGCTTATAAAGAAGCGGATTCACATTTAGACCTATCAATCATGACAAGTGCAAAACATCAGATAATTCAGTTACCCGTTACTCTTTAGGGGGAGCGGTATTCTGCTTTTTGTATTATAAAAAAACTAAAACCAACAGCTGCTTTTGTTTTTGACTAGATACATTAAGAAACATCGTTGCTCGTTTAGGAGAATAGATTTTTTATTTATATGTATCACAGAGCACAGAATCACCGCGCGCTGCCCACTCCTAGAGACGATAGTAATAGTAATAGTCGTGGCAGAGAAATGCGTTGCGCGCACATATGAGCGCGATCAGCCGCCAGTTGCTCTTCGTACGTTGCGAAATAAACATTAATATTAAATCGTTAGAAATGCCTCATTGCGCTGTGACTTGGTGTAAGAATCAAAGTAAAAACATCAATAAGCCAAATTCTGGCGTATCATATCACAAGTAAATAATGTTCATTTTTAGCTTTTTTTAAAATGCGAGTCGATGTACGTTGAAACCACAGAGCACAGAAGCGTGGATTTCTTGCTCTGTGATATGTATGTATATTATTATTGTTTATATGTGTAGTTTATATGTTTGTATTTGCATGTAGTATTAGTATGTAGATATGTAAATATTATTTATTTAGGTATCTAAGTATGTATGTGGCAAGCTCTTTGATGTCTCTAGCGTACCAAACTCGAGAAATATAATCATTTAAATATAAGAATACCGCTCCCCCTAAAGAGCGGGTAACTGAATTATCTGATGTTTTGCACAATTTGTTGCAAACTGTACACATAGCTATCGGATTTCAAAGGAAACCCTTTCATAATTTGTGACTTATTAAATTACTCACTCGTCCTTAATTCAAGTGATATGGACTTCGATATTTTGGGAAATTCATGTGATAATTTTCATTTTATTTGCTTGCGTTAATACAAAAAACATCTGGCCGTGTTGCCATATTCTGTTTTGCCGCTCTGAAAAGGCCACGATACGAGTAATTCGTGCACTCATCTATATACTTAGTAATTATCTCTATTAACCCTTAATAAGGCACGAGTATTAACGGGTTTAGTAGGGTTTTAAATGCAGAAGTTGAAGTGGTTTTAGGGTAAATGACTACTAATTAAAAAAAAAAAAAATACAAGCAATGGAAACAAAGATAAAACGGACGCAAAATAAATCAACAATCACGTGATGAAGCTAAATTCTACTTTTTCTCAAACAAAAACTTGCTTTTTCTCCGCCTTGATCGAAAAAAGACTGTTTCTGTCACTCGAAATTCGACAACTGACACTTTGAGATCAAAAATTTTTTGCATGTGTTGCCATAAAACCAGCAGTGTTGCCAGGTGACAAATTTAAATACTACTATAAATCTACGTTTTACGGTTTCGTTCATTCATTGAATTGATTTTTAATTTTTGCTTACAGATTGTGGTGGGAAATAATCTCCCTTTGCCTTATTAAATGTTAAATTATTACGACTAGTAAAGAAAAAACATACACAACTGGCTTTTATTACCATTGTATTACCACTTTACCTATAATTCCTCAGCTATACACCATACGTCGTCAAGGTTATATTTGCAGACCTCATAGTACTAAAACAGTATTTGCGAGAAGACAATACCCTAAGCGTTCCGGATATCTTTACAACAAAATAAACCAATCATTGAATATATACCCTAATGTGCACTCAGAAGCTAAAGTTAAGATAACAGATTGGTTTAAGGCATTTGACTATAAAGCTACAGAACAGCTACTTGATGTGCTTACATGAAAATATATATGATATAAATACGATATTTATAAATACGAGTACATATTATTATATTATTGTTATTATTATATTTTATTATTAACCCATTTACGCCCGCTGTTCTCGTTTGGGGACATGTATTGAACTACTCACATTTTCTGTTATATTTTAGTTAACTTTTGTTTAGTGGTGAATTTGTACTGTTAAAGAGTGTAGCTTTATGATACGACGTATGGTTTTGTATTTTACTGGATTAATTTAATAAAACAAGTGACTTTATATACTTCATTGAGCAAATGGGTATTCGACCAAGGGTAAGTGTTTTTTTTTATATTTACACCACTATTTACTACATGTTTTTATATTTTTTAGTTGGCTATACTATCTACTAGTAAATATTGCTATTCTGTTGGATATTTTGAAAGACTAAATCATAATGGGAGGTATTTTAGTATGGTGTCCCCGAATGGGTCCAATGGGCTAATTGCTAATATTTTTGTTTATTATTCGCAGGTTTAGTTTTCACGTGCACAATGACTAAGCGATCATACAATGTTGCCAACGACTATCGAGTACTTGGTGAAGCATTTCAAACGACGAAGAAGATTCTGTAAGTTATGATATAGTAGCCATCCCGCCCGACCCAAGTGTTTTCACGGATAACGAAGAGGGTAATGAAGACGATTTTCAACAAAACATTCTCCTGCATGATATCCCAGGTAGAGTTGAAGTGTTTGAATCGAGAAATAACGATGATTGGGATAGCAGCGATGATGACCTTTACAAAGATACAGGAGACTTAAAATCCAGGAATCGCGTTGGCGGTAGTGTGACGGTTCATATGTTGTCATGCCTTCAACTGTGAAGCGAAGGGATAACATTATAGCCGAGCTGAAAGATCAAAAGCCACTTTATATTTAAAAAAATAATATGAGGAGGTCTTTGACACGATCGTTTTGAACACAACGTTATATGCTGCACAACGAAACAATCATGACTTCCAAACAACTGTTGAAGAACTCAAATTATTTTGTGGCATTCTACTCTTGACTGGATATCACTCACTCACGATTGTACTGGTCTCAATGAAGACTGTAATGTAACCATTGTAACTAAAGCAATGTCAAAGAACAGATTTGCGAGTTGCTGCGAGATTTGGGTATATGTCCATCGCAGTGTATAAACCGGCTATACGTGGCAAAAAATGGTGGTGTGTTCTATTTACCTAAATGCTAGATTTGGCTATAGCTAATACTTGGCGTCTTCATGGCATGACTGCTGAAGACAAATTAGACCAGCTCCAATTTCATCGAAGTATCGCTCGACCATATTTGAAGAATTTAGGTATTGAAAGATCCGACGGAAGGCGTCGTAAACCTTCTACAATAGTGCCAGGTATGAGTCAAGATGGTGTTGGACACTTCCCTCGGAAACTGCCAAGCCAGATACGATGCGTCGTTTGCCATATGAAAGAACAGAACGTTGGCAATGTAAAACAATGTAAAAAAAAAAAACATTGTGCATCAAGAAAGGATGTTTCGAAAAGTACCACACATAAACCCATTGGCCCCATTTGAGGACGGTGTTTTTTTATATATATAGGAAAGTTTTTTAAAAAGTTTTTTGTAATAAAATATTTTGTTTTTCATCAATAAATATATAATTAAAGTTTTTTTCAAAATATCGCTAGTATTTTGTATTTGGGTCCAAATGGGTTAATTATAAGTATATTATATAATTGTGTTATGTATATGTATTAATAATATATTATTATATTGATAGTATATATATTTAATTTTATTTTTATTATTTAACCATAGTTATAAGTTTTTAAGTCGAATTTATTATTATTTATTTTCTTTTCATTATATAAACTCTGGAAGTAGGAGCGGGGCTGCCTGTAGCACGGGTCCTAACCGGCCTTGTACATTGCCTCGGTGTCAATTTTGTGAAAAAATATTTTAAAAGAAATAAATACATTTTTGATTTTTGATTTTTTTTTTTGATTGCGCTAGAATGTTAGAAAACCACAACGCACGAATATGCTTATATGGTTTTGTGGAATTCGCTTTGGGAGGACATTTTTCACTATTTTGATGAGATATTCCAGACCTCAAGGACCTTAAAGTTATTAATAAACCTTTTTATATACAAAATATTTTTTACGGTACCCCTGAGTCTAAATCCACGGACTTAACCGCTAGACCACGGAGGCAGTATATTATTTAGACAATACAATTAAAACAGAAAAAACCGCAATTATAGTAGTTAGATTAGGTATGTTAATCATTTGAGTTTATACATAGGAGTATCAAAATAAATTAATAACAATTAAAACTATATAAAGTAAAATAAAAATAAACTAAAGCTAATTAAAAAAAAATGCTATGTTTTAATAACTAAACGTATTTTATTTACAATGACCAAGTGACTGCTATACCTTGTGGCCGTGTGGGCTGATAGGTGGAACTATCCGTTTTTGGGGCACTGGATACGCCTGCATGTCAGCAGGTGACCCAGAAAAGAAAAAAAAAAATATTATAATTTTGTATTTTTACTAACACTAGATATTATAAGATTCTTTAAAAATTGTTACTAACACATATGGAATTTATTCTGAAATAAAGCTTTATTATTATTATACTTGTGAGGTTAAAATATATATTTATATATATATAAATGAATGTCTGTGTGAATGTATGTTCCCTATGCATTTCAATGAATATGTTGTGTGAACATCGGCGAAGGTTTCTGATATAGTACTACTGTTGTCCGATAGGTGGAGCGCATCAGCGCTGATTTGTTGGGCATACCGACCGAGGGTACATTCATTGACCGTCATCAGCGGTGTTAGCGTACGCACACACCGACGATTTCTATTTATTTTATTTTTATTTTATTTAAAAACTTTATTGCACAATAGTACAAAAGGCGAAGCTTAATGCCGTTAGGCATTCTCTGACAGTCGACCTTTGGGACAAGAGAGAGATCAAAAAATAATCTAGGAGTAGGTGCAAAAATAATTACATAAAGAGAATAAGTTAACTTGACGTAACCTAATATATAATACATATATGAAATACATATTGTAAATATATATATACTGATAAACATACACATTATTACATACATAATATGATAAATATATAAATAACTACTACACAGTAAAAACAATAACACATTTAAAATGAACTACACATAACCATAAAACATACAAAAAAGAAAATAGTAAAGATTCAATGCGACTTCATAAGATGTGTGAAAACTAGTTTTCTAAAGGTGGCTTTGCTCGGTGCTTGTCGGATAGCAACAGGTAGGCTGTTCCACAGGGATGATGCTGTGACTACGAAGGATTTGGATACAAAGTTAGAATTATGGGAAGGAATAGAAAGGACGGAGTTATATGTAGATCTAAGGGTTCTATTATGAAAGGAGCTAAGGTAAGAGAAGTATTCTTTTAAGTAAATAGGTGTATTAGACTCATTTAATATTGAGTACAGTAGACATAGAATTCTAAGATTTCGTCGAGATCGTATAGGTAACCATTTTAGTCGCGAACGATATTCGGAAATATGGTCAAACTTACGAAGACAAAAAATGAACCTAATACAGGAATTAAGAATGCGATCCATCTTGTTAAGTTGTTCTTCGGTCATATTAACACAACATACATCGCCGTAATCAATAAGTGGAAGAAGAAGACTATGAGCAATGATAATTTTTGCTTTGATCGGCAAGAATTTTTTCAACTTATTGAGTGAATGAAGCGATGCGAAGACTTTTCGGTTTGTGTTAGAAAGCTGAGTTACCCAACTAAGGTTTGAGTCGATAAACACACCGAGATTTTTTACGTTACTACAGAATGGAATGGGTGCTGAGTCATACCTAACCACCTCCAGCGCAGAAAAATCAATTTTCGACATAAGCTTGCTGCTACCTACGACAATAGACTGGCACTTACTTGGGTTGACAACCACCCCAAAACGCCTCGACCAACCATGAATACAAGTTAAATCCGCGTTCAACCATGCTATGGCACTGTTGACGGTTTCAATATTGGTCTGCACATACAGCTGCAAGTCATCGGCGTAAAGGTGATAATGACAGTGCAAAAATGAGGTGACAGAATGAATGAACAGGGAAAATAGTAAGGGAGAAAGGATCCCACCTTGTGGGACCCCTGTGGTTAAATCACACCACCCAGACGACTCTTGACCCACACGAACCTGTTGTCGTCGCCCATGTAGATATTGAGAGAACCACTCTAATGTTTCTGATGATAAGTTAAGGCGAGACAGCATAGCGATGAGCAAATCAGGATCCACTGTGTTAAAGGCATTTGTGAAATCAATCAGTACAAGTACCGTAACTTTTGTTTCATCCATGCCATTTCTGATGTCTTCAGTTACCTTAAGCAAAGCTGAAGTAGTGCTATGACCGGGGCGGAAACCAGATTGATAGGGATTAAGTAGTTTATAGACACATAGAAAGTTAGAGAGTTGTTTATAGACTATATACTCTAACACTTTAGAAAGAAAAGGTAAGATTGAGATAGGTCTAAAATGATTGGCAAGTGTAGGTGATGATACTTTAGGAAGAGGTATGATGTAAGCTTCACGCCACAAGGTAGGGAATTGACTATTAGTAAGAGAGAAGTTTATAATGTGACAGATTACAGGCAAAAGTAGATCAAGTAAAGGATCGATCATAGCACGACCGATAGAATCACGTCCTATTGCTTTAGAAGTTATAGATTTAATCGCCTTAAGTACAATGTCATCAGAAACGTCTGCAAATGAAAATATTTCAATGTCAGGGGTCGGCATCACGGCAATTTCATTTAAGGTAGTCGTCTTGGTGGCATCATCGAGCACAGGGGCAGAAGAGAAAAACTTGTTAAGGTCGTCTAGTGTGACATGGCCAAGCTCAATTTGGCCGTGTGACCGGCCAAGCCCAATACTTTTTAAAAATCTCCAGTTTTTGGAGGGCGAATTATTTTTTATATTTTCAGAAAAAAAACGTCGTTCTACTCAGTATTGCGGAAACGAGTCGCGTTGATGTACAGAGTACGAGGGAGCGGCAACATCATCTTTTAAGGGCAGTTAGTGAGAAGCCAGATTGCCCTATCATGGGGCACTGGGTACATTCTCACATGTATGTGCCCAGTGCCTCAGGAGGGCAAGGCAAATATAAAAAATAAATGTCCTCTTTTTACTAATATAGAATAAGCAAACACTATGTTACTAACCCCTATGGATACTATTCCGAAATTTATTTATTTATTTTATTTATATTTTGACTGCGTCACTCGATCAAAATTGTTTTATAGCTGTTTTCCCTTTTAATACATGTATTGTTGTTGTAATAACTAAACGTATTTTATTTACTATGCCAAAGTAACTACTAAACCCTACAATATAGTAGTTTAGTTTGGTTATTAAAGTTAAGTCATATATTCGTACTTATAATTGATAATAAAAATTGATATGCAATAAATACTTACTACAAGAACTTCTTATCTTAATAATTTATTGCTCATAGTAAACATTATGTAGGTACCTAGAATGATAATATACATTATTTTTAGAAACCCAATAAAAATAAATCTAAAATACCTACGATTAAGCACTAAAATATACTCAAAATTTTGGTCAAAATATAATCTAATCACTTCTTCTTGCTTCTCACTGCACGATATATTGCTATTGTTATGTGCATTGTACGTGTGTGTGTGTTTTGTGTATGTATGTATGTAGAAAAAAGTAAAGTATCATCACGACCGTTTCCCTTTCGGGGTGGTCAGAAACCACGCTTATAAATAAGCGGATTCACATTTAGCCAACTTTACTATAGGCCAATCATGACAAGTGGCAAGCTCGTCGATGTCTCCAGCGTACCAAACTCGAAAAACATCACAAATAAATTGAATGTATTTATTTACATGTATTTATTTACATTAATAAATATTTTTGTGTCCCGACCAGGAATCAAACCCGGCACCTCTGAGTCTAAATTCACAGACTTAACCGCTAGACCACGGAGGCAGTTATGTATGTGGTATGTATATTATTATGCATAGGTATATATTTTTTTTTGTTATATTGTATGTAAGTTTAATGCGTTTCAGTTATACATTTGTGTCTCTGACGTGTTTATTTTATTGCGCGATAATATGCTCACCATCCATTATTGTACTTATCTCCCTACCCAACCAAATACTGTATGATTGATTCCATTAATGCCTTCTGGGAAGCTCTTTTCATAAATGTATTGACAGCAGACGAGCGAACTTTTCGCTGCGGCAGACCTGCTTAGGCCCAATTCTTTCAGTAAGTCGTGCAAAGATTATTTATTAATTAATATTTATTTATTTCTTACGTAAGTAATTTGACGTTAATACGTACTTTAATAATGTTTAATACTGACACTGTCCGTGCGAATATCGACTCTAATAAATAGCATTGGACATTAACAGTTTCCGTAAATAAAGGACTCATTTATAAACGTTTGCGGCTAAAGATCGATGCTGGACAAATTTATAAGTGTCCTATCTAAATGGTTGCCAAAATGCATGCGTAAATAATTGAATGAGATTGTTATTTTTAGTTACTTTTGTATAGTTTCCGTGGTGTAGCGGTTATCACATCTGCCTAACACGCAGAAGGCCCCCGGTTCGATCCCGGGCGGAAACATTTTTTATTCCTTTTTTTTCTTTACATTGTTATGAGTAATTGTTTTATTTTGTAATCCTAATGAAATAACGATTAAAATCTTTTTTTTTTACTTGATCACAGATGAACAGTAAAAGAAATTGGCACTAGATAATTTAAGTGGTCGCTCGGTTAGCCCCTTATTTTTATTTTTATTATATTATATCATTATATTAATAAATACAAACTACCTAACTAAAAATAATTTAATTAAATAATTGTTTAGTGCAATCAAGTTTTTTTATTTTATTTGAATAAAAAAAACTATAAATAAGAAATGTCCTCAAGAGACGACCAATAGATAGTCCCAAGAAGATGTATCGTCATCACGACCGTTTCCCTTTCTGGGTGGTCAGAAAACACGCTTATAAATAAGCGGATTCACTTTTAGCCAACATTACTATAGGCCAATCATGACAAGTGGCAAGCTCGTCGATGTCTCCAGCGTACCAAACTCGAGAAATATCACAAATAAATTAAATATTAATTAAATGTACAATTTATATACATTATTAAATATTTTTGTGTTGTGACCAGGAATCGAACCCGGTACGTCTGAGTATAAATCCACGGACTTAACCGCTAGACCACGGAGTCAGTGCCAAGAAGACTTGCAACATTTTCCCTCTGTACAGCAAAGTTAATACGTTGTCAAAAATAATTGCCAGCTTTCCTGTCTCCAGAGTTCTACGTCAGCAGTTTTGACAACTCCAATTTAGGCAAGTATACCTATTTGTATGTATAATGTCTTATTGTGAGGGATCAGCAGGAAATCAACGCTGTGACCAATTGTTGCAGCTTATTGCTGAGCTGATTCCCTATTTGTCATCGCACCATCTTGTATGTTGATTTTTTTTTACTGTTTGTGTTTTTTTGTGACAAATACACTTTTTTATTTCTTCCCATTTTTTTTTTTATAATTAACAATTAAACCTACAAGCAAACTTAGCAATATTCCGGTCCATTATGTTTTGGCTAAACAGGCCTAATATTAACAAGGCTGCTTCCTCTGGCCTCGAAACATCCATGGAACCGGAAATAAGGGACTGTTCGCAAACAGTAACCCTCTTATATCTCAATAAATCTAAGGTAAACATTGTTTTATATCTTCTAATATCTACAGCTATGCTTATGTTATTTATTATCTACATATATATTATATTTATTTTGCGTCCGTAGCCTTAAGGTACAAGTTCGCAAGCATCACCTTATTTTAAACTGCCTCCGTGGCTTTAGACTCGGAGGTACCGGGTTCGATTCCTGGTCGGGACACAAAAATATTTATTAATTTACATTATTACATATTTACATAAATACATTTAATTATTATTTAATTTATTTGTGATATTTCTCGAGTTTGGTACGCTGGGGACATCGATGAGCTTGCCACTGTAGTAAAGTTGGCTTAATGTGAATCCGCTTATTTATAAGCGTGGTTTCTGACCACCCTTAAAGGGAAACGGTCGTGATGATAATTTACTTTTTACTTTTACATACCTGCTCCATCCTCACATCCTATCCATCTCACTCGCTTTCTGGTTCCTCTGATCCTTAAGCTTATAGCCCTTATTACAGAAATTTGTATTTTTCTTTTTAGCCAGCCTGCAACTTGTGAGAATGGCTTCTGCCATTTTTCAGAAAGCCGTGAAGCGGTCTTTTTGACAAAAGCCGCGTACTCAGCACCCAATGAGCCATCACACGAGATAACCAACTGCGTAAATGAAGCTCTGAGATCTTCTGCTGCCCTGTCGTATTTACGGTGTTTCTCGTGTGAATGGGTTTGGGAGATGCTTCCCCAGGTACGGGTTCCGTATGAGGTAGCGTCAGCATTAACAATGCGAACATAATATATTAATATTCTCAATATATCAATATTCTCTTTCTTTAGTTTACTATATATGCCTACTATACTTAATTATTTAATCTTTATACGCTTATGGTACCCAAATTATAACCATTGTACCATCCTATAAAATTATACCAGTCTGCCAGAGGCCCTCTTTTACCCACAATTTATGCATTAAATATCTGATTTTCTTTCTTCGCTCATCCTTTTAACATGCCCGAAACATCGTAGCATGCCTTTCCTTATTTTTGCCCCTATGCTCCTACATATTTCAGTATTTCGACGTTACCTATGCGGTCCACCAAAGTGACACTCTCTTGCATATTCTGACATATCCATCCACGTCTCGCTTCCACACATGTATTGTGTATATTGTTAATAATAAATACCAGTATATTTATTTTTTGGCAACACTAGAAGCAATTGCCAAAATGTCAGCCGGCTGCTGTCAAACGGTGAAACTGTATCGATAATATTTGATAACTGTGCAGGCTGTAAAAGTTTCGTAACTAAAACAAAAAAAACTTCGTATCATCACGACCGTTTCCCTTTCGGGGTGGTCAGAAACCACGCTTATAAATAACTTATAATTCACATTTAGCCAACTTTACTATAGGCCAATCATGACAAGTGGCAAGTTCGTCGATGTCTCCAGCGTACCAAACTCGAGAAATAGGTATCACAAATAAATTAAATATTAATTAAATGTATTTATTTACATTAATAAATATTTTTGTGTCTTGACCAGGAATCGAACCCGGTACCCCCGAGTCTAAATCCACGGACTTAACCGCTAGACCACGGAGGCAAAAAATATACAACCTAATTTATATATATTATATTTGTTACGCCAACATCCTAAATCAATCAAATCAATTTGAAAGTGCACATCGAACACAACCATAGCCGGATATACACTGTCATGGACTAATTAATTCTAAGACGATTACCGTTAACAGTATGACAGTTTGGCTTCTTGTCTCATCTTCTTATATGTTTAATGTCTTTGCTTGCCTTGTAGTATTCAAGTAGGATTTTTTTTCGGTTTAATGTTTTCTTTAACACAGCAATTAAAGCTATCCACTTTTGCTGAAAAATTTGACATGCTCAAGGTTGTTAAAAATGGAACTATTTGTAGTTTTCCAAATAAACATGAGGGACTAATTGTGAGCGACAATGAAGCCGTTAGCCTACTGACCTTTCACCCATTACCTACCATGACAGATGTTTTTTTATAGAAATATAACCTAACAACACGCATTATTGTCTGGGAGCTAGTGGTAATTCGGATTTACCAAACGGCACGTCGTTGAAAGAATGAAATATATTTATTGTCGCAAAACTAAATATAAAAACGTATAAGATAACAATTGTTTGTGCCTTCACTCCATAGCCAGCACTCAGACTTAGCTGTAAATGCACACAGCGGCCCTATTTTATTACTTAGCCGCAAACGTTATTAGTGGATTTCGTTATTTAACTCAAAGGTTGCGTCATAATTACAAAATATTATTCAATTCTAAACTCTATAAGCGCTCGACCTTGACAGTAGCCGTGCAAATATCAACTTTAATAGCATGGTATATACATATATGTATATGTGGCTACCAATTCGCTGTCGCAGGAATCTCAGAATCCTCTGCTTACTTTTTTCTATTCTTAACGAGCCTGCGACACCGAAATACCTCAAGGACAAATTTGCCTATCTTTTCACATTTCACGATAAGTCTCTTCGCTCCTCACACAACTCTGTTCTGTCTATCCATCGCACCACTCTGGGTTCATGAACGATTCTTTTGCTGTTGTTGCCGCATACCTGTGGAACAAGCTGCCGGTAAATATACGACAAGCATCCAACCGAAGCATTTTCAAAAAAATGGTATATTCATATTATTTAAATAGCTTATAACAACTCATTAAGTTTATTTATTATATTATTATTGTAGTTTAGATAATATTGCATATTTATTACGTAATCATATTTCTCTAATTGCACCTACCTTACGTCTTTAATGTTCTACAGTGTCCCTAAGGTTGGCTGTCAGAGAATGTCTAGCGACATTAAGTCCGCCCCTTGTATATATTGTGCAATAAAGTTTAAATAAATAAATATAGTTAACGGATTCCATTATATAACATTTGCGACTAAGTAACAGAATAGGGTTGCAGGGCCAACAATGAAAGAGAGACGGTTTATAGGTTTTAGTTCGCAGGCGCCTTGAGTTCTCCTTATAAGGCCTCACGGTGAGTCATGTGAGGCATGCGACCTCCCGCGGTGGCCCTTTAGGCTGGAGTCGTATCATTGATGATTTGGTGAATGTATTATTTAAAAAAAAACTAGTACAGCGACAATAAGACGATTTCTGGAGAATTTGGCCTGCTCTTGCCTCGCTGCCTAGCCAGGTTGACGAGGGTCTGATGTCAATATTGCACGTCAGGAAAAAAATTATAGCGTTTTACAGCTATTTATTTCAATTATACAAGCATTTTTATTAGTTCATATCTTAGCTTTTGTTGACGTAACTGACACGAGCGAAAGACATTTTTATTTCTGCTATAAGCACTCCGTCTATATGTATTTTATAAACACACCTTAACTATAACACCACAGCCTACTTATAAACCATCTAATATTAAAGAACAAAAGCAGATTACAAAATTAGGTTTGTTTATAAAATTAGGCTGTGTCGTAAAAAATAGAGAAATTCGTGGCATGTGGCTAAACTGCGACCTTGCGTGCCAAAGGTACATCAACAAATACTTTGATAGTTTAATTAATTGGGTTCGTAATAAATAAGATCCATTCGAAAATTGTCCCTTGAGAGAGTTTTTCTTACGAGATAATCTCGCCAATGATGCCAGTTTAAAAGAGATTGCCCAAAACCAAGGCCCCAACTTTGTTGCAGCGTCTCTCTCTGAAATATAATTTAAAATATTCAAACTTATTTTTTGTGTTTTTTTTTACCCCAGCAATAAAATATAATTAAACTAGCTGACTGACAGCCAATGAATGTCATTATTAATTAATAATAATATAAATATATATGTATGTCCTCACACAGAACAATTTTCGAAACAAATCACAGACAATTTTACGACGTAAAAGTAAGACCAATGAATTTAACAGTTGTTTTTTTTTTTTTGTTGTGTTCTCTTCTCCCGATGGATGATGAATAAAATGTTAGGGAAGGCAAAGTGTCTAGCCCATACAGCCAAGTCTGACGTAATATATTGTTGTTTTTTTAATTCATTCTATGGTTATTTGTCATTTATTATATATTATATAAATAAGCTAAATATAAATTTCTGTTTTAATTTTTTTTTTATTTCTTCGTCAATTTTCCAAATATTCTGCTATTCGGAACGGAGACAAATCCAACAAATCAAAAACCATAAAAATCAGTCCAGCCGTTCTCGAGTTTCCCATGGTAAAAAACTTTTGTCAATATGACATTACAATATTCATATTTCAATATTCCTAAACATGAACATTGTCCCATAGAATCCTCTTTTATCGCCAGTAAAACTTCTTTCGGTACATCACAACATTTAAAATTCTCATCAAACAAGTCTTTTGTAAGCATCACTTCACTATTAATTGTTTGTAAACAAGGTGTGTCAAAATCAAGTCACGGTCGCCACTTTGTGGAGAAATAAAGACTGAAATAAACATCATGACTGTGGTAAATAAATATAATAAAATACACAACACAAATTAGTACATATTGACAATCTCTGTCTCTATGACTTTACGAATCTACTTGTTCCGCAACAATTTATACGATTAGGTACTTTATTATAGACAAAGTAAAGGATTACAAAGTATAAATTATTTATCTAATTATATTGGCGGGATCACTACTATTTAAAAAAAACGCAATATGAACAATTCTAAAGCGTGGGAAGAACCATAACTACATATTTCAAAAAAATATTAACTAAATAACTACTTTCAAAAAAATAGTTAAATAAATAATAATAAACAATTCTATGCGTGGGAAGAACCACAACCAACCTCAAATCTTAACCGTGACAATAACACTTATCAGCCAAGCAATGTCGTATTTTGGGAAAAAAAAATCGCCAAAATCAATCCCCTTTTCGGATGACGCGTGATCGAACATATTGTAACCCTGATACATATGGGGAGGTTTTGTTTTGGTATGTGTGGAACAAGGAATGATATAGAGTATTTTTGTTACATTACAATCAATAATTGATTGATTTTCCTATTGCCGTGTAAAAGTTGTAATATCATTACAGCCTACATAAACACGAGTTCTAGACCTACACTGTTGGAGATGGGCCTTCCAGGTATTTCTGGAAAATTTGGCCCACACTCGCCACGCTCTCGCCAGGTATTATTAAATCTCGCCAGGTAAATTTACGGTATGTAAATTTTAAAGACAATTTATAACGATTTCAGAAGTTAACGTGCCCTCCGTATATACGTAAGAAAAGTTGGTACATGCCGGAGTTCGAATCGAACTTTTTAAGATTTCATCAAAAGAAATTTAAATTTAATCCAATTCAAATGTTTACATACCTACATGAGTCGGACGCGTTTCAATATATTAAACGACAGTACTTTATACGAGTATTGCTAAAATATAATCCGACTAATTCAAATTGTTCATCCATGAGTCGGACGCGTTTCTACACGTTGAATGACAGCATATTGCTACAATATAATCCGACTAATTCAAATTGTTCATCCATGAGTCGGACGCGTTTCAATATATTAAACGACAGTACTTTATACGAGTATTGCTAAAATATAATCCGACTAATTCAAATTGTTCATCCATGAGTCGGACGCGTTTCTACACGTTGAATGACAGCATATTGCTACAATATAATCCGACTAATTCAAATTGTTCATCCATGAGTCGGACGCGTTTCTACACGTTGAATGACAGCATATTGCTACAATATAATCCGACTAATTCAAATTGTTCATCCATGAGTCGGACGCGTTTCAATATATTAAACGACAGTACTTTATACGAGTATTGCTAAAATATAATCCGACTAATTCAAATTGTTCATCCATGAGTCGGACGCGTTTCTACATGTTGAATGACAGCATATTGCTACAATATAATCCGACTAATTCAAATTGTTCATCCATGAGTCGGACGCGTTTCTACACGTTGAATGACAGCATATTGCTACAATATAATCCGACTAATTCAAATTGTTCATCCATGAGTCGGACGCGTTTCAATATATTAAACGACAGTACTTTATACGAGTATTGCTAAAATATAATCCGACTAATTCAAATTGTTCATCCATGAGTCGGACGCGTTTCAATATATTAAACGACAGTACTTTATACGAGTATTGCTAAAATATAATCCGACTAATTCAAATTGTTCATCCATGAGTCGGACGCGTTTCTACACGTTGAATGACAGCATATTGCTACAATATAATCCGACTAATTCAAATTGTTCATCCATGAGTCGGACGCGTTTCTACACGTTGAATGACAGCATATTGCTACAATATAATCCGACTAATTCAAATTGTTCATCCATGAGTCGGACGCGTTTCAATATATTAAACGACAGTACTTTATACGAGTATTGCTAAAATATAATCCGACTAATTCAAATTGTTCATCCATGAGTCGGACGCGTTTCAATATATTAAACGACAGTACTTTATACGAGTATTGCTAAAATATAATCCGACTAATTCAAATTGTTCATCCATGAGTCGGACGCGTTTCAATATATTAAACGACAGTACTTTATACGAGTATTGCTAAAATATAATCCGACTAATTCAAATTGTTCATCCATGAGTCGGACGCGTTTCTACACGTTGAATGACAGCATATTGCTACAATATAATCCGACTAATTTAAATTGTTCATCCATGAGTCGGACGCGTTTCAATATATTAAACGACAGTACTTTATACGAGTATTGCTAAAATATAATCCGACTAATTCAAATTGTTCATCCATGAGTCGGACGCGTTTCTACACGTTGAATGACAGCATATTGCTACAATATAATCCGACTAATTCAAATTGTTCATCCATGAGTCGGACGCGTTTCTACACGTTGAATGACAGCATATTGCTACAATATAATCCGACTAATTCAAATTGTTCATCCATGAGTCGGACGCGTTTCAATATATTAAACGACAGTACTTTATACGAGTATTGCTAAAATATAATCCGACTAATTCAAATTGTTCATCCATGAGTCGGACGCGTTTCAATATATTAAACGACAGTACTTTATACGAGTATTGCTAAAATATAATCCGACTAATTCAAATTGTTCATCCATGAGTCGGACGCGTTTCAATATATTAAACGACAGTACTTTATACGAGTATTGCTAAAATATAATCCGACTAATTCAAATTGTTCATCCATGAGTCGGACGCGTTTCAATATATTAAACGACAGTACTTTATACGAGTATTGCTAAAATATAATCCGACTAATTCAAATTGTTCATCCATGAGTCGGACGCGTTTCAATATATTAAACGACAGTACTTTATACGAGTATTGCTAAAATATAATCCGACTAATTCAAATTGTTCATCCATGAGTCGGACGCGTTTCAATATATTAAACGACAGTACTTTATACGAGTATTGCTAAAATATAATCCGACTAATTCAAATTGTTCATCCATGAGTCGGACGCGTTTCAATATATTAAACGACAGTACTTTATACGAGTATTGCTAAAATATAATCCGACTAATTCAAATTGTTCATCCATGAGTCGGACGCGTTTCAATATATTAAACGACAGTACTTTATACGAGTATTGCTAAAATATAATCCGACTAATTCAAATTGTTCATCCATGAGTCGGACGCGTTTCAATATATTAAACGACAGTACTTTATACGAGTATTGCTAAAATATAATCCGACTAATTCAAATTGTTCATCCATGAGTCGGACGCGTTTCAATATATTAAACGACAGTACTTTATACGAGTATTGCTAAAATATAATCCGACTAATTCAAATTGTTCATCCATGAGTCGGACGCGTTTCAATATATTAAACGACAGTACTTTATACGAGTATTGCTAAAATATAATCCGACTAATTCAAATTGTTCATCCATGAGTCGGACGCGTTTCAATATATTAAACGACAGTACTTTATACGAGTATTGCTAAAATATAATCCGACTAATTCAAATTGTTCATCCATGAGTCGGACGCGTTTCTACACGTTGAATGACAGCATATTGCTACAATATAATCCGACTAATTCAAATTGTTCATCCATGAGTCGGACGCGTTTCTACACGTTGAATGACAGCATATTGCTACAATATAATCCGACTAATTCAAATTGTTCATCCATGAGTCGGACGCGTTTCTACACGTTGAATGACAGCATATTGCTACAATATAATCCGACTAATTCAAATTGTTCATCCATGAGTCGGACGCGTTTCTACACGTTGAATGACAGCATATTGCTACAATATAATCCGACTAATTCAAATTGTTCATCCATGAGTCGGACGCGTTTCAATATATTAAACGACAGTACTTTATACGAGTATTGCTAAAATATAATCCGACTAATTCAAATTGTTCATCCATGAGTCGGACGCGTTTCAATATATTAAACGACAGTACTTTATACGAGTATTGCTAAAATATAATCCGACTAATTCAAATTGTTCATCCATGAGTCGGACGCGTTTCAATATATTAAACGACAGTACTTTATACGAGTATTGCTAAAATATAATCCGACTAATTCAAATTGTTCATCCATGAGTCGGACGCGTTTCAATATATTAAACGACAGTACTTTATACGAGTATTGCTAAAATATAATCCGACTAATTCAAATTGTTCATCCATGAGTCGGACGCGTTTCAATATATTAAACGACAGTACTTTATACGAGTATTGCTAAAATATAATCCGACTAATTCAAATTGTTCATCCATGAGTCGGACGCGTTTCTACACGTTGAATGACAGCATATTGCTACAATATAATCCGACTAATTCAAATTGTTCATCCATGAGTCGGACGCGTTTCTACACGTTGAATGACAGCATATTGCTACAATATAATCCGACTAATTCAAATTGTTCATCCATGAGTCGGACGCGTTTCTACACGTTGAATGACAGCATATTGCTACAATATAATCCGACTAATTCAAATTGTTCATCCATGAGTCGGACGCGTTTCTACACGTTGAATGACAGCATATTGCTACAATATAATCCGACTAATTCAAATTGTTCATCCATGAGTCGGACGCGTTTCTACACGTTGAATGACAGCATATTGCTACAATATAATCCGACTAATTCAAATTGTTCATCCATGAGTCGGACGCGTTTCTACACGTTGAATGACAGCATATTGCTACAATATAATCCGACTAATTCAAATTGTTCATCCATGAGTCGGACGCGTTTCTACACGTTGAATGACAGCATATTGCTACAATATAATCCGACTAATTTAAATTGCTTGTTAGTTTCGTATTACCAGTAGGAATATAAATTTTAGTTGACTGGATTTGGTTTACTCATAATTGTCACTACGTCCGCGGTCAAGCACATGAGTCCGTGGATTTAGACGCGGAGATACCGGGTTCGATTCCTGACACAATAATTTATTTGTGGTATTTCTTAAATTTTGTCATGATGGCCCTATCGTAAAGTTGGCTAAATGTAATACCGCTTCTTTAAAAGCGTGGTTTCTGACCACTCCGAAAGGGATACACGGTCGTGATGATGATGATGTCACTACGTAAAAGTTTTAACTTAGAAGAAGTTAGGTTGGTTGAAGTACCTACTTAATTTATAGCTAGTTGTGGTTCCTATACATTGTTTAAAAAAACTTTGTGTATTGGCCCGTCCTAGTATTTGGCGTAAAAACTATGTAGGTACAAAATGAAAAGTATAAAAGCAAAAAATATATATTTATTCCGCTCCGCGTTTTTATTGTGATCGTTTCAACTGAAGTGGAGAAACTGAACGGTGGTTCTTTTGATAAAATAAGAAGAGATCTACAAAGGGAAACTGTTGCAGCCCTCGATTGCATCGGATGGTATTTCAATTTTTTTCACTTGAGTTCAGAAATCGAAAAGGGGAAGTCTAGCGTGCGTTGTGATAGACAGACATCTTTGTTTTTTTTTAAATTTATTTACTTTTTTATTTATTTATTATGGAAACTGAGTTCGTTTCCTGGCCGGGCACGATACTTTATTTAATTAAGTTGTGATATTTCTCAAGTTTGATACGCTAGAGACATCGACGAGCTTGTCACTTGTCATGATGGGCCGATAGTTAAGTTAGCTAAATGTTAATGTAAACCTCTTTATTTTTGTATTCTCCGTACAAATTGACTATTTTAAAATTAACAGTTTGTATGGAGAAGCCAAAATTTTTCGTCTTTTCTGACTTATGGTCTCTTAGAAAAAGTTGTTTGTTTCTATCAATAGAATTACATATTAGTCTAAACCATACAAAGTCACCCTGTATATTAAAATACAACTAAAACTAAACTACTTACCAGTAAATACCATTAATATACTTAAAAAAGTTAGTTGGTAGAAAATGTATTTTTAGCATTAAGCTCGCCTTTGTACCCACACTATTTTTGGTTCCGTACGATAAATAATTTATTATTATGAAACACTGTATACTTGTGTTTTCTTAATAGATACATAAATACAATATATACATAGGCACCTGAACCCTATCTTAGTGGCATATAAAAAAATATATAGGAATGCGGCTATTCAAGTGTTGTAATGCCACTAAGGAATGATTCAGTTACCGGCGCTTAGTCGCTACATACGACCACAACGACATTTTAGCTTTGTGGCATAAGTCGCCATTCCACGCGGACTACATCTTTTTTGGTGCACACAAGTAGAGAATGGTCCTTTGCACTTTTGACCTGGTCAGTTTACCTCATAGAAAACATAATTAAATATACGATTTATAGTAGTGTCTCTCCATCTTAACATACGTATCTGTAGGACGGATGCCGTCGCCTTAGGAAAGTGGTGAATGCTATTGGTATCCAATAAAAACGCAATAGTACTTTTGCCTGAGTTTACTGCGCGGCTTACAGATAAGATATTTAGACTGACACAAACAAGTTATAGCTTTGTCAAAAATATTCTTGTATTTATTTTCTCATAACAATTTTATAGGTTTTTGTAAACATACTCTAAGGCTGGGTTACGTTAAAATATGTTTATTAAAATAAAATTTAATAGGTGGCAGGCAAATTTACCACCACAGGATGGTGGTAAATTGCCCAGTCTGCTGGGGCGGGGAAGTATCCACCGTTTCTGCCGATAAACCCATTGAAGTGTATCGACACGTTTCGGGATCAAGCTCGAATTGCCGTCATGCCCAGTCAAGCCAGCATAGTGTTAAGAACTAATGTCAGTCATGAGTGTCTGATTCCAGTTAATAAGAGCGATGGTGGCTCAGTTGTAAAAACGCTTTCCTATCCTAATCCTATAATCCTAAAAGGTGGGTTCGAACCCTGGAATGTTCCAATGAGAAATATACGTACGTTTGTCTGGATTTACAACATCACCGTTACAGTGGCTCAATTTTTTAAAGACGGTGAACCGATAAATCATCAATGATACGACCCCAGCCTGAAGGGCCACCGCGGGAGGTCGCATGCCCGACTCACCGTGATGCCTCATAAGGAGACCCCAAGGCGCCTACGGACTAAAACCCTAAAAACCGTCTCTCTCTCACTGTTGGCCCTGCGTGCCTTAACAGCTAAGTCTGAGTCGTGGCTACGGAGTGAAGGCACTTGTACGCCGCGTAAGCCGTCGGACTCGATTCCACTAATACCAACGTGTGGAATTGTTAATAAATTGTCATTAAAAATTCACATCAGACCCTCGTCAAATCCCAATATGATTATAATTGTGGCGAGTGTCGACCTAATTCTCCATATATATCTACGTTCTGGAAGCCCCATCTCCAACTGTGGAGGTCTAGGACATTGTGTTTTAGTGGTTCTCTTTCTTAACATCCTAACAAGGTGGGTTCGAATTCTAGAATGTATTAATGAGTAATAAATACACTTTCCTTACGTACATTTGACATAGAATTACAACACCACCGTTCCCGTGCCTCAGAGAGCAAAGCCGTCTCGGTTCCACTAATACCAACTTGTGGAATCGGTAATAAATTGTCATTAAAAATTCACATCAGACCCTCGTCAAATCCTGCTCTATGTATGAGCATCATTATGGTGATGGAAAATACCTTAAAATTCAAATATCTTGAATTTCGGCAATACATATATATGGATATACGAGTACGTCGAATTACCAGTACCTATCTATATGTATAATAGAAATATTTCTCCTGACATACATTTAAAGGTAAACCTGTAAAATATCGCCCCAATTTAGACAATATGCCCCGATCATAATGCCCCATTTACCCACATCCGTGGTCACGATCAGACGACGTAAATCCACGTCAAGGTCGTTACGAGAACACGTTCCTCTGTGATGCATGGTGTACCGATACTTCTCAAAACCCTACGTGATCGGAATATAGAAGGTGAACGATTTGGTTAATGTTAGATAAAATGTTTTATGCCTCATAGAGTTTTGCCTCTCAGATGCAACTTAACCTCTTTGTAATATAATGTACAGTAGGGGTCTAAAAAATTTGACCAGTTTACACGTACTCATAAATTCGGAGACTTACATCTGTCGCACGCAGAAGACGTGGAATGCTCTCCCAGGCTGTATGTCTCCCCACTCCTATAACCAGGAGTCCTTCAAGGAGGTGTGAAAAAGCATCTTGTTGGGCCGGCATAGTGGTAGAGAGTGATGTCAGTTGCTCTCGTTCTTGGACCTCGCATACCTCTTACCACCAGGTGATCTCGATGTCAGTTGTTGTCAGTATATAAAAAACATTACATCGAAAAGGTAACCCAAACATTATTCAATTCTTATTTATTGTAGTTTATTGACTTATCTTGACATGGTTATAACCAATTGAGTAAATCACACTGCTTGTAAGCCTAATTCGGTGTCAGCATTATTATTTATTTATTTCCCACAATAAATTAGCTATAGACTGAGTCTGTATTTATCTTATACATTGCATGTTATTTTGAACCAATCTCGTTTCTGTTTAAATAATAAACGCTAAAGATTAATATAGTAATTGTTGTTATGTGTTTATTTTCTCATATTTATTTATTCTTTCTTTCCTAATTGATGTTTTCTCTTTTCTACTAGGTAGGTTACCTACATAAACTGTCTTTTTTTTATATAACTGATTTTATAAAACTTCTTTTATTCAGTTATTTGTTTTTATTTTATTTATATATATTTTTTATTTTATAATATTTTTTTTACATAATATTTTAGTATTAGTACACTAGCGACACAGGTCGGAACACAAAAATATTTATTAATGTAAATAAATACATTAATTTAATATTTAATTTATTAGTGATATTTCTCGAGTTTATATCTATTTCTGGAGACATCGAGCTTGCCACTTGTCATGATTGGCCTATAGTAAAGTTGGGTGATTCCGCTTCTTTATAAGCGTGGTTATATATATATATTGGCATTTGACATCATTTCAAATAGCACATACTTTCAACGAGAACTACAAATAGTTGGTAGGCGGACTGATGGTGGTAATTTGTCAAGTGTGCTGGGGCGGGGAAGTATTGTTCGTGCTGAAAAACAATGTAGAGTGTATCATGATCAGGCCCGAATTGCCGTCATGCTCAGTCATAGTTTTGCTAACATTTATGGACCTTGCGCGGCTTACCATCAAGTGGGCGCAAGGTACCATATCTATTTATTTAAAATTTATTTATTTATTTAAAATTTGGAATACAAACAGAGATTATGGCTAAAATTTGTAAAGAAACAGTTAAAATAAACAATGTGAGCCAGACTCCATAAACATTACTCACTAGGAACATTAATATACAATATTTAAGGCGAGTAACGGAGGAAAAAAAAAAACTTACACAATTAATTAAACTTAAACTAGTGAAAAAAATAAGTTAAAGTTTAATGAAAAATAAATAACTTTAACTAAAAATAATAATAGATCATATCAGGTTATATAAAAACTAAAAAGTGGCCTGGATCAAATAACAGAAACCAAGAAGAAAATAGTTAAAGATAGTTAAACTGCAATGATATATATAAAAGAAAAACTAGTAAAAAAATCGAGCCAGTAAAAAAAAATATGGTGCATATATATATATACTTGCATCAAAGCCTCTTTTATTTTGTATGACTCTTCCGTTATTTACTGATCTTTGTCATGATTGGGGTTGTCTCGAGGCGTGGGAATAGCAGTAAAATAATATGAATCTATATTTTACTTTTACCACGAATCGGTAAATGGATTTAGACATGGCTTCCCCACGGATTTGCTGTTCAATGGTTTGTTTCGCACATTTTTTTATTGTTTCATTGGCTGTCTGTCATTTGGGATCTACAGAATTGTTTGTTAATACTCGTAGGTAGTATTATTCTTTATTGATTTAGAAATCATATATTTAAGATAAGTTAAACCAACAAATAACACTACGACGCTATATCCCGCTTGAAATTAAAAGTTCCATAGACAATAGCCAAAGAGTAGGTATATTAACTAATACCTACTGTAAGTAATATTGTATGTATGTATGTATTATTATTTATTTGAATTTACTTATTATTATTATTATATTATATATATTATTTATAATTATATAGTATTAGTATTAGATTTAGTAGAATTTTAATTACCTATTTTCCTGTTTAAATATTTGCACCTACCTCCCACATACAATGTTCGTAATGTCCCTAAGGTTGACCGAGTAAGAATGTCTAGCGGCATTAGGTCCGCCTTTGTACATAGTGCAAAAAGTTTTAAATAAATAAATTAACTAATGGAGTGTATCACTAACTTTTTATCACGCATGATAGATGGTACCTAGTATAACTGTTAGTTGCATAGAAATTTTCTATTTTTACTACGAAATTTATTATTTTCTGAATATTATGCCGAAGTGAGCAGATTTTAAGTGTACAAATCGAGATTTTCAAGCGAAATCAAAGATATGGTGATCTCAAAATTGCTGTCCTATTAATTCAGCCTTTTTTTCTTTTTAACGACGGTGTTCATATCTTAATTCGTGTTTTAAGGTATATAACGTTAAGTTAACATACATTTTTTTGTTATAAAAACAAAAAAACTATAAAAACATTAAAAAATGATTCGTAATAGGTGTAAACAAGGTACCGTACCGTACGCTAGCAACATCTACAAAAAGCTTTGCCTGATTCACCCCATTGGGAAAAGAGTGGCAACCCACCCGGCACGTATCAATGAAAAATAGACTTTTCTTACGTACATTTGTCATAGTTTTACAACACCACCGTTTCCGTGCCTCGGAGAGCACGTTAAGCCGTCAGTCCCGGTTCCACTTATACCAACTTGTGGAATCACAATAACACCTAACCATCCAAAATTGGTCGAATTACCGCGATCGGCGCAAACAAATTGATTGAATCAATAAATCAATGACAACTCATTATGTATAAACCACAGACATTTAATTCCTCCTACCGTCTACTAGGTGGCGCCACTTTTTATAAGAACCGAAATTTCTGAATTGCTTGTTCTAAGTTTCCACCCCTAGTGCTTTTCTCGCAGCCAATATTGTTACTCGATTGAAATGATTGAATTAAAATCCAGAATCAGTAGGTACCACAGAGCAAAGAATCCACGCGCGATTCTGTGCTCTGTGGTAGGTACCTAATTTAAGTTGTGATTGATAAGTGTGATTATACTTTGTTTATACTTAAACTTCCCCATAGAACAGTAGGTAGGTACCTAAAATAAAATGTTATACAGTGCTAGAGTCTGGCTAATGAAAGTAGATAATCTGAATATTTGGAACAAAACTATTGTGATTTTTTTAAAATTCCTTATTTGCGTCGTAAAATATGAATTAAAAGTGGATTCCCAAAGATATTGTTTTACATGATGTCCAAATTCCAAGAAAACAAAGCTGAAAAGTGTGGTGTTGATTTATTATTTTGATAATTAAATTAAATATCTTCTCAGTGAAATCATTTGTATAAGATTTGTATAAAAGCTAAATGCTCTTTAAAACAATATCAATAAAGAAACCAAGTATCCAAGTAAATTTAATCCACATATTTTATCAAACTTTGAGAGATACCATACTAATATTTTTTTTAGTTTGCCGCGCTTTTTCGTGATCCACTTTCATTAGCCAGACTCTAATCAAAGACCTAGGCCTAAGCTTGTAATATCAAAATGACAGTCGCCGTTCCTATCTCATCTCTACTTTAGCGACCTCTTAGGACTAAAGGTTATGCTGCTAGTATAGCAATCAGGTTAGTATTTTTTTTTTGAAAGAATAGGCAGATGGAAAACTGATAATTGTTTGTTTATTTAGTTTTGTTGTTTTTTTTTTTTGGTTCTCTTCTCCCGATGGATGATGAATGAGATGATAGGGAAGGCAAAGGGTCTAGCCCATACAGCCAAGTCTAACGTAATATATCTTTCTTTTTTATGAGTTAATGAGGTCATCATCAAATTCCATATGCTGCAGAATTTGATGCTTTTCTTGGAGTCACTCGCGGCACTATAGCTCAAACACGTCGGATAAAATATGGGAGTTGACAGCGCGGGAAAACCGCAAAAAATAAACTGCAACTTGTGCCCCATATTTATAGTACAATTTATCGTTTTCCATAATTATTCACATTGTAGCACATTATTAAACAAAACAACACCACTTTTGACCAATAATATCCACAGCAAATTAATTTACAAAACAAAAACTTGCACTTGACATGTCCACGCAAAATGGCGTGAAGAACTTCTTCTTTATTTAGGTTAAGTTACGATGGAGCTGACATGCTCAATTTGGGTAAAAGCCCCTAATAAAATAGATTTAACAAAAAAAAGTATACCAATCGATGCATTGTAAAAAAAAACAATGTTCTAAAAGGTCCTAAGAGTAAAATACATTAGGTAAATGATTTTATAAGTTTGTTACAGTATTCTTAATAATAAAGTTAAATTTTAATTCTATAAAACCCAATTTGAATTAGGCGTAAGTTCTACGTAAATCTACTCAGCAATTTGCCTCACACTAATGCACAGATTAAAGGCAAACTAGACAGATGACTACTTGATTTGATTATCTATCGGAACTACCAAAAACTTAGTGGAGGAGTTATACTTAATACCTACCTATTTAGCTACGCTCATACTTGAAGCGTTACTTCTTTAAATTACAGTATCTACACCATTTTGCACGAAGATAAAGAAATAAAGAATGCAACATAATGTTCGCGTTGGTTTTAAATTAAGTCGGGTAAGACTAGTTAGAGTATTAATTATCAACTTTAAGATAATACCTTTATTTCATTTACTTCCATATGTAATACATACACATCTTCACGCCAGATGCCTTGCGGGGTAGTCAGAGACAATTGAGCGCCACTTGACACGAACACGACATAACTCTTTCGCTTCGTCGACGTTCATTAACCTCTTCATACATGCCATTTTGTTACGAAGGCTTTTTAATGCACCTTCAGTCAGTGTTTTATTTATTTGATCGTGATATGTGAGTCTCGGGCCTCTTTCACCCACAAATTTCGCATTATATATCTGATTCGTCAATCTTTTTTTGCTCATTCTTTCAACATGCCCGAACCATCGTAGCATGCCTTTCCTTATTTTTGTCCCTATGCTTTCTTTTATACCAACCCTTTTCCGTATTTCGACGTTACGTATGCGGTCCGCCAATGTGACGCCGCATATCCGGCGCAACGACCTCATTTCATCATATGTAATAATTAAATAAATAAATATTTCCAGACAGGTCACACAGCGCCATCTAGTTTCCGTGGTAAGCTACGAGGCTTGTGTTACGGAAACTAGATGGTTGATAAACTACATATTATACTTTTTTTTTGTAAATATATACATATTATACATATAAACACCCAGACCGAGACAAATTATACAATGTACAACTTGCCCCCGGTGGGAATCGAACCCACGACCTCCCGAGTACGGTAACGTTTGTTACCACTAGACCACGGAGGCGGTTACCCAATTAAACGAAACGTGGCTATATTGTGCTCTTCTTTGTGTGCTGTTAAAATATCCTTATTTAACACTTACTGTCGGTCTCTGTACACACCGCAGTTGTGGTGCAATGGTGCAACTACACAAAAGAGTCGTACAGAAGACTGAAGGTGCAATACAATGATGCCTCCAGAATTCTGTTTCGGCTCCCCAGGTGGTGTAGTGCATCCAGCATGTTTGCCGAGGCACGTCTGCCGGTATTAGACGCGGTAATCCGACATCGTATTGCCTCATTTAGAAAATGCATAATGGACACTAAAAATATAATTATAAAGAATATCCATGATCCAAATAAATTAGTATGTACATTTTAGATTAATTAATTACTAACATAGTTTTCTTTAAGTTATTATTGTTACTAACACGATATGGTTTTAGATCCGAAATAAAGAGTATTTTTTTTAGAAAAGACCAGGTATTAGTATTGTTCTATTATGTTAAATTTAGTGTTTTGCTTTGCTCTATGATTGTCTATTTTTATTTATTTTTTAACGACACTATTCTGGCTTGACTGGGCATGATGTTTAATAAGCATACCTAAATGATCGACATATCAAAATACTTACCTACCTACTATGAATTAGCTAAAGTTACTTTATTAATAGTTAAGGTACTCAAAACTCAATAAGTAAATTATTATATTTAGCCTCTCAAAAACGCTAATGCATAAAATAGCACAAAATCCAGGGTGGAAAGCAAAAAGCCGAAGCGAACGTAACTTAAACTCAATTTAGCGCGGTCTTCCATGTCAATTTATTTTGCTAAACGAAATAGCATTTTCTAGGAGGGGACTAAAGTACTTGGTGATGTGAAAGTTGACAGATAACGTTATTACTACACGATACTTCCATTTGTGTTTTGTACATAGAATAAAGCTGAAATTATATCCTATTCTTCACTTTCACTTCGTAGGTATATGGTTAGCAAATAAATAAACAAACATACATACAGTGCATGGCGTCGTCCAGGCACGGATGTATGTATGTCTAATGGTTAGGGGTAGGGACATTCCTCCATTTTCCCCAGCAGGATCTCAGTGGCATTAACTTGCCGGTCATCTTACCTGGTATAACAGCGCCCGTGTGACACACGAACTCAAGTTCGACATCTGCAGCTATCTTATTTTTATTTAAAACTTTATTGCACATAAATATACAAAGGCGTGACATAATGTCGCTTGACATTCTCTGCCTGTCAGACCTTCGGGACAACGAGAACATTTATGTGAGGTAGGTGCAATATATCAATTAAAATTAAATATATTAAAAATATACTATATACTAATAATAAGCAACTATCAATGAAAATTATGAACCCAAAAAGTGTCTGTAAACTAATCTTTTAAATATAGCTCTGTTTGGAGCATCTTTAACCTCGGTCGGTAGGTCATTCCAAAGCCTTGCAGCCACAACTGCAAACGACTTGGACAAAAGCGGAGTGGTGAGAGGGGATAGCAAAAGTAGTATTAAAGGAAGAGCGAGATCTTCCCGCGGCGAACGAGTGCCTTCACTCCGTAGCCACGACTCAGACTTAGCTGTAAAGGCACACAGGGCCAACAGTGAGATAGAGACGGTTTATAGGGTTTTAGTCCGTAGGCGCCCTGGGGCTTCACTAGGAAGCTTCACGGATGAGTCGGGCATGCGACCCCTACCCGCGTTGGCCCTTCAGGCAGGGGCGTATCATTGATGATTTATCGATTCACCGTGAAAGTGAAAGAAAAAAATCCTGGAGCACTCCTCTAAAAAATGTTCCTCCGTTGAGGGGCCGTGCTCAAGACGAAACGTTTTTCTGAAGATGCTTTAAGTTGTCCGTTGTCGGCCCGATAAACATACTTGATGTATGTAGGCCGACGACAAACTCCTCAATAGCAGGCATCTTCAGATCAAGATAAGATAATTCAGTGGGGTTAAATTTACTATAGTCAAACTCAGACAGACAGACAATAGGGTCGTCCAGGCCGCCAGGCCCGGATGCCTAACAGGCCTGGATTGGGGAGGGGCATATTCCCCCGTTTTCCAGGGCAGGAATCAGCAGGTAACCACCCGCCGGTAATTCATGCACGTTTAGTGCTGGGCTCCGTTACTAGTATAACAGCGCCAGTGTGGCTCACGAACCCAGGAAGTGGTCTCTCGTTAGGGGGCACGAGACGGAGCGATATCATGGAGATGCTTAAAGTGTCCTCCTCAATAGTAGGCATCTCTAAATCTCGAGCTATGACGGAATTACGCACGAACCACGACGCTCGGGAAACCACTCTGCCTGCCTAGTGTGACAGTGAAGTTTCGTAAACGCAACTATAGTAGTAGAGTTTTTTTACTGAATTTTCGTTGTTCATTGCCTGTTATTATAGCCAAACTTGCAATAACACGCAATGTAAAATAAAAAAACGTAACTACAGCAGTTAACGTTTTCCGAAACTTGCATTTTACACTAAGCACACTGAGCGATATGTTCTGCTGACTTTGGATATTGTCCCTGTTGGTCTTGGCCAGAAGGTGGTGCCAGGCTGGCGCAGCATAACTAGGTGAGACGAGAACGGATGAACATCTTGTAGATCCGGACCTTCAACCTGAGCGGCAAGCTGGAATTCATAACAGGACGTAACATGGCTTGGGCCGCCTTCGCCTGATTGATGGCGTTGCAGGCCATTTCACCCATTGTCAACGTCCTGTTCATGATGCAGCCCAAGTATTTGACGATCGGAGTCAACTAGATGTTCTGTCCCCGAAGCTGCACTGGTGGAGGCAGGGCGGCATGTGATGTCATCAATTCGGCAGTTTTGCCGACATTGATGGACATACGCCACTTGTCCAACCACGTAACTAGTGAGAACCACAGGTGAGAACATCCATCAAACTCATCTTTAACCCTATTATTTATTAGCGCCATCTACATAAAACAGCCTACACTACAACACTTGTCACAACCCTGTGAACATGTTGACATTTATTAAAAATGTTGCTAGACTAAATTTACCTTTATACCCACACTAAAATCAAAAGGACTATTGTAATTGTTTTAAATTACATTAAACTATTATTTTACAGTGTCGATAAAAATCAATGTGGATAGTCAATGAATTTTAATCATTGATTTATTAAAAGGAAAATAATAATAACCTAAATTATAATATAAAACAAATTAATAAAAAGAAAGATTTTTTTTTTATTTGCTACATATCAATAAACACAACTTAAACAAATAAAGCCTGGTGGTATACACATGATGTGTGGGGACAAATAGGAAATCAGCTCAGCATGGGGCTGCGACTCTGGGCCCCAGCGCTGATTTTAGCTAATTCCTTGTTAGGAGAGGTGTTTATAGATAAAATATATACGTAGATATTGTGTGGTGTATATATGTATTCATAAAAGGTTAATCAATTACATAAATAAAATGTAAAACAAAATTATAGTAAAAAGGAACTATAAAATATTAAGAACGTATGCTGCTACATATTTTTTTTTTACAAGCAACCGCCGCGCCGACTGCATCACGACGTGGTTGTAGATTATTCCAAGATATGGGTCTTAGTAACAGCACACCTAAAGCTCGCACGGAACGTTGAGGTTTTGTATCGGGGAAGACACGGTAGTTTGAGACTTACTTATTATGTAGGTACAATAAAGAATCAAGTTTTATCACCCCAAATACCAAACATGCCAAAGGTACTGTCCTGCGAGCGCTCATTTTTAGTTGCTTATTCTGGTTTAGAAAATGAGTTACGTGAGATTTGTGTAGAATAGGGTAGCAATAGCGAGCACATGCATTATGGACACGCTGAACTAAAAGTTCTGTTCTTGCTAGTAAACAAGGAACGTATACAGTGTCAGCATAGTAAAATCTGGATAGGACGAGTGATTCACAAAGATTTTCCCGTATACTAACACTGATGTATTTGCATATCTTGTACAAAACTTTTAGTCTATAAAAGCAATTCCGAATGATCTCGCTCAAATGGTGTAATTTGTCAGTGAGACTCGCTATATTTTGTAAATACGACTATATATTATGTGGAGACTACTGTTTCACCCGAGGATCACTGGCTCGACAATGCACGCACATAAACTGATACAACGTCCACACTCGCCCTCGGCTCACGTGACACTGACTGTTTGTACATTTACGCGCGAACACACGAGACAGTGTATGTATGTCTTTGTTACACATACACTACATCCCTCCTTTATTTATAATTTAAACAACAGATTTAAAACTCGGATTACAGATTCGAATAATAAACCACACGCTTTGTAACTCACAGGTAAATACTTAAATTAGGATTCATTAAAGGTATCTATATTTGTTGGTTCTACCGCTGTCCATTCGCCTTCTATTTTCTTTAGGTGCACCACGTTTCTTCTCACCTGTCGTGCTTCATCGTTCCTTACTGTGATGTCACCATGGTCAGACTTTTCGATGGTGTAAGGAGTAGGGTTGAAGTTGGGACTCAGCTTATTAGTTTTCTCTATATTTTTTACGTATTCCTTGTCTCCCTCATTCAAACTTGGGCCAGTAGCCCGTCTTTTCCTATCTCCATACTCCTTTCCCTTTTCTTTTTGGATCTTGTCTCTATCCCTTACAGTCTCTGGTTTGACGTCTGAAAAATAACTACGAAGAGGATTTAACTGTTGTGGTGTGGGGTGTACTATTGTACATAATAAGATATTCCCATAATCTTTCTCGGATATCCTTCTTTTCCATTTGACTGATATTCAAACGCTTCAAAATATCCCGGTTCTGTCTTTCGACTTCTCTATTTTGTTGCGGCCAGTATGGGATTATATTAAAAAGGACAATATTGCAATCCTTTCAAAATGTCCTAAATTCATCGCTCACGAATTGCCTTCCGTTATATGCAGTGATTGAATATTTGGCTTGCGTAAGTATGATCAAGTTTCCTAATTTCGCAAAGAGTTAAAGTGGCTCAATATCCGAAATCGCAGGACATACACTTTCCTTTCTTTACGGCATTCTCTATAATCCCAATGCACCCCCTTACCTAAAAGCTCGTTTTCAACTTCTCTGTGACCCGCACGGTCTTTCACTTCGTTCTTCCCATAACTTACTCAAAATCCCTCCCCACTCTTCCAGCAGATATTCAGACTCCTTTTCGGTATCTGCAGCTCGCTAGTGGAACAGACTACCATAACTTTCTACTATGTACTTAGATATGTATTTATTATTTATGTATATATTTATTTAATATGTAGGATATGTATATTTAATTAGTATGTATTTATATTTCATTATTGTTGATCACAATAGTATTTCTGCACCCGCTTATAATGGCTCCCCATTCACAAAGGTTAGTTGGTAGAAAATGCATTTATAGCATTAAGCTCGCCTTTGTACCTACACTATTTTTGTTTCTGTACAATAAAAAACTAATAATTATTATTATTGAAACCGGATATCCTAATCTGCTAAAGATTTCCTTGGACATTTTTATAATTTGGGAACTCGTAATGGATTTAGTGATTTTCACCTCTTTGTAGCGACTGTAATAGTCAACAACTACAAGGAGGTAGTCCTGATTAGGTAATGGACCGAGTAAGTCCATTGCAACGTCAATCCAAGGAGCTGAAGGAAGCTCACGGCGCTTCATGGGATTTGGGAAACTTACTACAGTACAGCTTTTGCAGGACCTTACAAGATTCTCTGCATCCTTATCGATTCTTGGCCACTAGATCTTTGCCCTTAATCGATCCTTCATCGCTACGATGCCTGGGTGGCCCTCATGTACTGCATCAAGCACATTTTTTCGTAATTTCTGTGGTATCACGATTCGGTTCCGTCTGAGTGAAATGTCACCGTAACAGCAAAATTCATTTTCAAAAATCTTGTAACCTTTAACTGATTCGTTCCACTCTTGCTTATAAACCCTTCTTCACGTCGTTTATTTCTTTGTCACTTCTGGAAGCTTCAGTAATATCACACACTGCTTGTGGTCTGGATTGTTCCACTATCTGGTAAACATATACATCATCTCCTTTAGTAACGGTCTCCAAATAAACACAAAGCCGTGATAAGGGGTCAGCGATGTTTGATTTCCCTGGCTTGTAAACAACCCTTTAACTTAACTTGTAAGATTGTAGTCTAAGAACCCATCGCTCAATTCGTGCACACGGTTTCGTTTTTGAACCAAACAAAAATTCTAATGGCTTTTTACCAAACACGAATATATTGAGGTGCTCAACCGACCATACAAGGGCTAATGCCTCTTTCTTAGTTTGGCTGTATTTTCTTTGGCAATGTCCGATTGCCATAAGCTATTATTCACGGTCCCCTTGAGTCTGTCTGTACTAAAACAGCACTCATTCCAAATGGACTTGCATCCGCGATTATCTGGGTCTTATCCTTGACATCGTAATATCCCAAAACTGTATATAACGTCTTCTTTAGGCTGTCAAAGCTTTATCTTGCTATTAAGACCAATGTGGTTTAAGCTCGACATGTTTCCACTTTGACTTGCTTATCTTTCAAGATCCTCCATGTATCTTGCGATACCAGATTGACCTTACAGCCCGAGGCGACAAGCATGTCAAGCTTTACACCACCTATGATGCATTCAACCGCGACGGTCGTATCGTCATCGACATTAAAACGTAGTCCACTTCTATTCTCTTCCTTTTATTTCCTTCTGAACTTTTGTTATCTGTTCTCTCTTTCTCGTCTATCTTCCTTTATGTAAATATTTTTGTAGATTAGTTCCTCCAAAGTGTAACAACGTTGCCCTCTTCTTCTGTGGAGTATAGTACTATATCTGTTTCCAATTGAATGGTGGTAGGCTTAACCAAACTATAGCTGTTTCCAATTGAATGGTGGTAGCTTAACCAAACTTTAGCTATTCCCAATTAAATGGTGGTGGCTTAACCAAACTTTAGCTATTCCCAATTGAATGGTGGTAGCTTAACCAAACTATAGCTGTTCCCAATTGAATGGTGGTAGCTTAACCAAACTTTAGCTATTCCCAATTAAATGGTGGTGGCTTAACCAAACTATAGCTGTTCCCAATTGAATGGTGGTAGCTTAAACAATCTTTAGCAATTCCCAATTGAATGGTGGTAGCTTAACCAAACTATAGCTGTTCCCGATTGAATGGTGGTAGCTTAACCAAACTTTAGCTATTCCCAATTAAATGGTGGTGGCTTAACCAAACTATAGCTGTTCCCAATTGAATGGTGGTAGCTTAACCAATCTTTAGCTTTCCCAATTGAATGGTGGTAACTTAACCAAACTATAGGTGTTCCCAATTGAATGGTGGTAGCTTAACCAATCTTTAGCTTTCCCAATTGAATGGTGGTAGCTTAACCAAACTATAGCTGTTCCCAATTGAACGGTGGTAGCTTAACCAAACTTTGTCCAACAAATAAACATTCCCAATTTTTATTTTTTATTTTTTATATCCAGACAGGTCACACAGCGCCATCTAATTTCCGTGGTAAGCTACTACTAGGCTTGTGTTACGGAAACTAGATGGTTGATAAACTACATATTATACTAATTTTTTTTGTAAATATATACATATTATATAAACACCCAGACCGAGACAAATTATACAATGTACAACTTGCCCCCGGTGGGAATTAGTTACCACCAGACCACGGAGGCGGCGGAATTTAATGGAGGCCTTCATGGTATTATGACCTAACTTCCCAATTTAATGGAGGTTAATATCTTGTTAACCAATTTCCAATTGAATAGAGGTAGTTTTCAACATATTTCAATGAAATAGCACTAGGTATATCTATATATTAATGTAAATAAATGTACTCAGTTTAAGAATGTAGTGCCCCACAATTGTAATAAATACTAAAACGCAACAAAGAGGCTGGACATCATAACCATACGACGTTGTCTACATTATCAGATAACTCTAATAAAAATAAAAAGTATTATAATCTGTGTCCGACTAAACTAAACAATATTAATTGCAGGTATAAAATGTCATTGCATGAGTCTTGTCACTCATTTAACTACTCACTTTTTACTATTTATGGTTGTTACGATTCATGATAGAATCTCAATATATTAATATCAAAATATTAATTATTCATCCTATATGTTTTTGAAACGGTAAACCAATTATAACCTAAAATATTAACATCGTACACCAATAATCAATATTTAGTATATTTATGAAATGTGTCGCAGAAACGGCAATAACAGATAATAATAATTATGTATTAAAATGAAGAGAAAATATATAACCTAAATTGTTTAATTCAAGTTAGTAGGTAGGTAGTTACAATATCGTATTATATTTCCTTTTTTTTTTTATATATATTTTTTATGTTGTTTTTTTGACTCGTCGCCACTTGTGGAGACTACTGTTTCACCCGAGGATCACTGGCTCGACAATGCACGCACATAAACTGATACAACGTCCACACTCGCCCTCGGCTCACGTGACACTGACTGTTTGTACATTTACGCGCGAACACACGAGACAGTGTATGTATGTCTTTGTTACACATACACTACATATTATATATTATTTTTTGGTTAATTAAGTATCATTATGACCGTATCCCTTTCGGGATGGTCAAAAACCACGTTTTATAGGCCACTTTACTATAGGCACATAACAAGTGCAAGTTCGTCGATGTCTTTAGCATGCCAAACTGGATAAATATCACAAATAAATTATTGTGTCCCGGCTAGGAATTGAACCCGGCACCTCCGCGTTTAAATCCACGCCCTTAACTGCTAGACCATAGTGGCAGTTGGCAGACAATAGAAATAAGACAAGTAGGCTTTTAAAGCTAAAATATAGGGATTCATTCCAAAGCTGGCAACATTTTTATTCTAGAATGACGTTACTTGCAGGTTATTGATTGGCGCTTGACTTGACAGAGGTTGTTTGGATAAGTTTGGTTTGGCTACGTTTTGGGAAAGTCCTCAAATTGATAAGCTTATCTGTTTATTTATACCGTTTAATTCAATTAGTATTCTTCCAAGTACACGGGAAATTATTTTAATTCAATTATTTACAGCAAATATTCTTCATAGCAGTGTAAAAGTCGTCGGAAATGCATCAATTAATGTATCCTATATTGTTATTTTTATTTCTATTCGTTTTAAATAAAAATGCAAGTGGGTTGGAGGTCGATACCTATGATTTTTTAATGCCAAATGTTTATCCACACAGGGTAAGTACCGTAGGAATTTTATTATTATTGTATAAAACATTAAATTTGTAGCAATAAATAGCTCATAAAATTAACACCTACATTATAAATATTTGATTACTTATATTGTACATGTTTATTTTAAGAGACTGACTCATTGTGACTTAAAACATTTTTGGTTTTCAAACTATTGCTCTGTTTGACTTTTATATATTAATTCGAAGAGAAAGGACAGACAGGCAACATAAGAACATAAAAGATAGCAACAGAGTAGAAGCAATTAAAATTATACCCGCCACCAGAATATTTCTCACTGTGAACAATAGTGCACTCTTTGTGCGATACAAAATTCGTAAAATATCACCTTGGCCACTTGAAATCAATTGAAGCAAAGCTTGCTTTTTTTACTGAATTTTGTATGAAAACCATAGAGCAACTCCATCTCGAACGACCTTTAAACGAAATAAAGTGAAAAAAAGCGACAAGTTAAACACGGTATATCCAATTGCATTTTTCAGGATGAGCTGTACCTCTGCACGCCAATCAAGATTTCACCAAAGAAGAACTACTACATTGGTATGTAAATTATTTAATTTAAATTTTACACATACATATCTTTACACCAAATCCCTTGCGGGGTAGGCAGAGACAATTGAGCGCCACTTGTCACAATCATGACATACCTCTTTCGCTTCTTCAACATTCATCAACCTCTTCATACATGCCCTTTCGTTTTGATGGCTTTTTAATGCACCTACAGCTATTGTTTTATTTATCTGATCGTGATAGGTGAGTCTTGGTCTGCCCACATTACTGTTCGCATTATATATCTGGTTCGTCAATCTCTCTTTGCTCATCCTTTCAACATGCCTGAACCATCTGAGAATGCCTTTCCTTATTTTTGTCCCTATGCTTTCAGAGAGGAAGACAAATTTCTAAGCATTCCATGGATTCACCGTGCGGGTGCCGGGTCCATCGTGTGTGGGTAAGAGATGAGAAGAATGGTGTCTCGGGCTTGCGACCGACAATTGGCTGGTTTAAGAAAAGGAGGCCTCCTTTTTTTTCTATTTCGCGATAATACGCTCACCATCCACCATTCTACTTCTCTCCCTACCCAACCAAATACTGTATGATTCTGTTAGTGCCGTCTTGGAAGCTCGTTCCATAAATGTATTGACGGCAGACCTGCTTAGGCCCAATTCTTTCAGTAAGTGATGCAAAGATTAGGTACGAAATTTTTGCGTATTTCATCATTACGTATGTGGTTTGTTAAAGTTATGCCTCATATCTGATGCAACAACCTCATTTCTACTGCATTAACTCTACTCTCATGCGTATTCTGACGTATCCACATCTAGCTTCCATACATAAGTGTTGGTACCAGCATGGTATTGTGTATGGAGAGTCGTGCTTTGTCACTGACATTTCGACAGTGACCCCAGGGCACTGTTAACACTATTTCCCGCATTCACTCTTCTTTCAACATCTCTATCATACTAATAATATAACAAGTTATAAGAAGTCTGATCAAAATGTATCTTGAATTTTAAATTTCCTTCTGCTTCATCCATATGTCCATTATATAATATATCCATAATAAATAAATAAACAGTTATACAAGTACTAAAAATAATGTATTAATCTGACAGTTTACACTAAAAAAAATATAGTTTTACGGGGTGACTTTGTTTAGCCAATTTGTATGGAGAAGCAAAAAAAGTGTAATTTTCGACATTTGGTTTGTATGGAAAAGTTGTTTGTTTCTATCAATATAATCACATATTAGTAAGTAAGACCATACAAAGTCACCCAGTATGTTAATATAATAGTTAATATGTTAGTATGGATTATAACTGGAACACGGGGAATATTGTTTTTTTATTCCATTACGTTGGTACTCATGGCACTTATACTGACAAGTTCGGCCATTATTAATGTTTAGTTAATTTTTGATAACTATTTTGATTGAACTTGTTTTAAATTGCCTTTGATTTTAAGCCAATTTAAAAAATCTAGACAGGGTTTAGACCTCCACTGCTTAAGATGGGCTTTCCAAAACATTTTAGAATGGAGAATTTAGCCCACACTGGCTAGATGAGTAGACTAGGAAAAATATACTTGACCCTATCCCTTGCAGGGTGGTCAGAAACACAAACAGTTTTTTAAAGAATGCCCATCATAACATGTGGCAAATTCGATAATGTCTCTTGTGTACCACGTAGATAAGTTGAAGAGGGTGTTATATCATAGCTATGCAAACAATACCTTAATATATAATAATACCTTAATATAATTTTGCAGGGAAGTAAAAATTGTTTTTCTAATTGTATTTAAGAATTTTTATGATCTAATTAATAATTTATAAAAACATTACATATATGTATCTAATACATAATACTTTTGGCTGTGGTTTACTTATTGACAGTATATATATTTTATCAATTACTTAGCAATTCCACAATGTTAATAGTGGAACAGGGACTAAGATACGGAAATATGATCTTGTAAATGACAAATGTTCATAAGAAATATCACTCAGTAGCTTAGTATCTAAAACAAATTAAAAGTAGGAAATAATATATTTCATATTAATGTTCAATAACACTTGAGATTAAGCCCACACAATGTATATAAATTAGCACATTTTATCTATTGATTTTTTCAGTGTCCTTTTTCATATGATTATTAGATAAGCCGTAATAGTAGTATTATGTACTAGTACATATATTAAATTTGATTACTCACTGAATTGCATGAATCTATCTACATCCCCTAAAACTAGTATATGTTGGAGAATTTGGCCTACACTCGCTACACTGGCCAGATGGGTTGGCAAGGGTCCGATGTCAAATTTTATTAACAATTTATTAATAATTTCAGTTGTTATTAGTGGAAACGGTACCAACGGCTAAACATGCTTTCCGAGGCACGAGAACTGGGATGTTGTAAATCTATGACGACTGTACTTAAGAAAAGTGTATTTCTCATTGGTACATGCCGGGGGTTTGAACCAAAGCTGAGCCACCACCACAAAAGATAAATCTATAAATAATTAATAAATGTGTCTCTTTTGACATTACAGTTGGATTTGAACCAAATGCAACAATGCACACAGCTCATCACATGCTACTGTATGGCTGCACAGAGCCTGGAGCCCGCGATTATGTATGGTATGTACAACTAATAATACTAGTATGTATCATCCTGACTGTATCCTTTTTGGGGTGGCCAGAAACTATGCTTTTAAAGAAGCTGATTTTCAATTAGCCAACTTTACTATGGGCCCAACATGACAAGTGGCAAGCTTGTCAATGTCTCCAGCAGCCCTATTCTGTTACATAAGCGCAAACGTTATTAGTTGATTTCATTATTTACGTCAGAGGTTGCATCATAATTACAAAATATTATTCAATTCTCAACTCTATAAGCTTTCGACCTTGACAGCGTCTGTACATCTATCAACTCTAATAGCGTGATATATATATAGTTAATGGATTTCTTTATATAGTGTTTGCTTTTGACCGCCTCCGTGGTCTAGTGGTAACAAACGTTGCCATGAACTCGGGAGGTCGTGGGTTCGATTCCCACCGGGGGCAAGTTGTACATTGTATAATTTGTCTCGGTCTGGGTGTTTATATGTATAATATGTATATATTTAAAAAAAAAAAGTATAATATGTAGTTTATCAACCATCTAGTTTCCGTAACACAAGCCTCATAGCTTACCACGGAAATTAGATGGCGCTGTGTGTGTCTGGAAAAATACTTAAGTAAGCTTACCAAACTCATTTTTTTGTGTCCCAACCAGGAATCAAACGCGGCACTACTGCCTCCAAGTCATGGACGCAGTTCCTTATATGCAATTTCATTATTATAACTTTAATTTAAATAGAAACACAGAAATTGTAACTATATTAATTCTAATTATATTAGTTTTATAAATTATTAGTAAATTTTATTAATTCTGGACAATTCTGCAGCAGTTGAGTAGGAGGTAGTAAATTGGATTACCCTATATTATAATTAATAGTAGAATTGTATGTTTGATTGTATACAAATTGATGATGAGTAATTTATGCACCCAGATGAACTATAAGCATATAAAGAATGAATGCCTGCTGTTAGCCGTTGCTGCTGTATTTAAACAGCCAGTGCTGCACCAAAGTAGTGGAGCTGGCTAATCACAATAGCGTTCATATCATCGTTGATGCGACAGTTGTCGCACGTGTTGCCTTATTTTCTTTACGGGAACACTGGGCAAATTGTCATTAGCAGACTATAGATGTCGCTATATCCTATTATAATTAGTAATAATATTTAAATTTCAATAGAAGGTTAGTTAAAACTACTTTCTTGGTCATTGTCAAGACCCTAATTTTCGCTTTTAGTATTCATATTTCTCTGCCACTACACATAATTAATCATATGTTAATTAATTCAGGGCGTGTGGTGAGATGCAGAGCAATGAAGAAGATAAAGTTTTTAATACTGCCAGTCCCTGTCGTACTGGATCACAGGTAAGATTATTTATTTTAAAATAATTTCTCTTTTCTCTATTCCGGAAATGAGCCACACAGAATGGTTAACAGGTATAGAAGAAGACAAATTTCTAAGCATTCCATGGATTCACCGTGCGGGTGCTGGGTCCATCATGTGTCGGTAAGAGATGAGAAGAATGGTGTGTTGGGCTTGTGACTGACAATAGGCTGGTTTATGAAAAGGAGGCCTCCCTTTTTTATTTTATTGCGCGATAATACGCTCACCATCCACCATTCTCCTCCTCTCCCTACCCAACCAAATAGTGTATGATTCTGTTAATGCCGTCTTGGAAGCTCGTTCCATAAATGTATTGACGGCAGACCTGCTTGGGCCCAATTCTTTCAGTAAGTGATGCAAGGATTTTGCTGGAACTCCTCTCGCACCAACTTCTACTGTGTAAAGCTGAGTCTTGAACCCGTTCCTGATCATTTCTTCTGTAAAATCATAATATTTAATCGACTTCATGTTGTGGTCTTTTGGAATATTTGATTCCCACGGAACTGTAAGTTCAATAAGGACAACTTTTTTCAAGTTCCGAGAAAACACCAAGATGTCTGGTCTATAGGCTGATACAGTTAGTTCATCTGGGATCCTATAATGATGTTCAAATGTATCCATGAGAATTTTCCAGTCTGATGCGGCGCGAAGGATCGAGGTGGGCTTGCATTCAGTTGTCGTGTTTTGCCCTTCCTTTACAAATGTGGTATTTGTAGTCAGTCCCTTTCTGGCTCTTGCAATAGAAAGACTTACTGCTTCACGGATAACACCAAGGACTTTGTCATGTCGGCGTGAGTAATAGCCCTTTTCTAGAAGAGTAACGCACCATACAAGTGTGTGCCTAGCAGTTCCTATGGCAGTACCACATAATGTTCAGTTCTTTTCCGTATCTTTTCCCCACCTTTCCAGATTACTCTGGTCCGGGAGGGATTTCGAGGGATTTTGTCGACTTTTGGGTTGCACATAGGCATGTAGTCTACCTTAATTTTGACTTGCCTGGTGGGTTACTGCTGTACCAGGTATTGTATTCTCATAGGTACTGATAACTAAATTAAAAAGGTTATTAATTGATCGTTGTGGTGCAGTTCTGTATATGTTTTATTTTGTAAATTTGATATAGCTGAGTTTTCCTTGCAGATTCCTTTCTCAGTTAGATTAAACATTAACAGGTCACTGGAATTTGCTAAGCTGCTGGTCTTCTGCTAACAGCTTACTTATTGGACCACTTTGCTGCTTAGTCTTCTACTAGCAGGAGTAGAATCATTCAAAATAATTAAATTAATGACGTTTCATAAATGCCTGTAATAGGTTTACGTGAATAAAGATATTTTGACTTGACTTGACATTTGAAAAGCGTTTAGGTAGAATTTTAGCAACGTCGGAGACCAATCGTACATTAGTGTGCGCCACTTTAGGGCTGGAGGGATGCAAAAATCGCCCAAAGTTAGCCAGTCATTTTAAACTTCTAGAGACATCATTGGCCTTTAGTAAAGTTGGGTAAATGTGAATCCGCTTATTTATAAGCATAGTTTCTGAACACCCCGAAAGGGAAACGGTCGTGATACTTTACTTTTTAAATTCGGTATAAGAAGCAAGCTTTGCTTTGCTTTAAAGTCGAACACAACATATATAAAATGTGTTTTTTTCTAGATTGTCTATGCCTGGGCCAAGGACGCTCCTTCCCTAAAATTGCCTCATGGTGTAGGATTTCTGATTGGCGGAGATTCTCCTATCAAATATCTGGTTCTTCAAGTACATTATATGTCTAGATTCCCAGGTGAGCTTATATCTATCCTTGCTGACATTTTTTCATGAAAAAATAATTTTTAATGTTATTATAAATTAATAAATATGGCATTTGATAAATTATAATTACCTACATATAATTAAAACCCTTTGCTAGAATATGATGTAATTTTATATTATTTTTATAATATTTGATTATTATTATTAATTAATAGGCAAGCAGCGCATTGCTGATATGCCTATATCAAGTACTGATGTAAATTTCATAAAACTTACAGTTGTCACCATTGTCTATATATGTCATATGTCATAGACAGGTTGGCGAGGATCTGATGTCAATTTTAATGACAATGTATTAACAATTCGACAAGTTTGTATTAGTGGAACCTGAACCGGGGCGGCTTAACATTATCTTCGAGGTACGGGATTGGTTGTATGTACGTTGTAACTAAATAACAAATCGCACCGTTAATATAGTTAATACAAGGACATAATACAAAACAGTATTTATATGGGAAATTGCGTTTAAAGATTCTGGTAAGAACAGGAAACGCGCGGGGAGAGTGTGAGAGAGACACAAATATAGTTACCGAGTCATTATTGTCTTTTTCTCTCTCTGTCAGTGCTAACTAGTAGGTAATTCCATCCTTGGTATTTATTTATTTTTACTCGAGCCCATATATTATTATTGTACATACACAAGTGTATTTTCTATTTTTACCTGCCGTGGTCTAAATCACAACCATTTTATTGGGTATTACAAATGTATTTATTTACATATTTAAACTTTTTTTACTATATTATTTCCATTTTTACACTTTGCATCCATAATATTAATCTCTCACTCTCCCAAAGGTTAGCTGGTAGAGAATACCTTCATGGTATTATGCTCGCCTATGTACAACACTTTATATTGTATATTTTGTGTGCAATAAAGTTTTTTTTTTTTTTGTATTTTAGGCAAAGCATTTTACCACTGCTTATAATATTTGTAGTTTAATAACAATAATATCATTTTCAGAGGGAAAAACCGATGACTCTGGAGTGTTTCTAAAGTATACTAAACAACCGTAAGTTCCAAAATCATTAATATTGATTAGGCGTTAGAAATTTATCTTTGTAATAACATTTGTTAATACATTTATGGAACAAGCTTCCAAGACGGCATTAACGGAATTACACAGTATTTGATTGATAAACCAGCTATTGTCGGTCGCAAGCCAGAGATACCATTCTTCTCATCTATTACCCACACACAATGAATCCATGGAATGCTTAGAAATTTGTCTTTTCTAATAATCTTATATAGATTAGAGGTTAGAATTGCTGCTCTGTGGTCCGCTAGTTAAAACTGTAGATTCAGACGCGAATGTACCAGGTTCGATTCCTGATCAAGAACACATTTGCAAAAATCACTTACTACAGGAATTGGGCGTAAGCAGGTCTGCCGTCAATACATTTATGGAACGAGCTTCCAAGACGGCATTAATAGAATGATTCACCATTCAGTAGGGTGGGGATAGGAACATAATGATGGATGGTGAACATATTATGCAATATAAAGAGGAAGGCCTCCTTTGTAAACCGGCCTATAGTCAATTGCAAGCCTGAGACACCATTCTTCTCCTGGCATCCATACGGTGAATCCATGGAATGCTAAGAAATTTGTTGTCTATACATATAACATTTCTTGCGCCTGTTACAAAGAGACATCAACCTATAGTAAAGTTGGCTAAATGCAAACATGATATTATTTACTTTAAAGAAACTTGATGTTATGTATATTTCAGTATGCCACGTCAAGCTGGTGTTATATTGCTGGGCACCGCTGGAAGTATTCCAGCACATCATGTTGAGCATATGGAGACTGCATGCACCATCACCGAAGACAAAATAATACATCCAATCGCTTTTAGAACTCACACACATGCTTTAGGTAAATAAATACTATAATGCATTTCAAAAAAAGCATTACAAAATTTTCTAGAAGTAAAATTACGGATGTTTTAGTGGCCCACACTAATGTACAATTTTTTTCCGGCGTTGCTGAAATTCTACCTAAATGCCTTTTCAATGTCCTTCCCTGACCGGAGTTATATGGTAAGGTAGATAAATTCTATGGAAAAGAACTGTACATTGTGTGGTGCTGCCATAGGAACTTCTAGACACATGGTGCGTTACTCTTCTAGAAAAGGGCATGACGTCGGACATGACAAAGTCCTTGGTATTATCTGTGACACAGTAAGTCTCTTTATTACAAGAGCCAGAAAGGGACTGACTATAAATAAAATTTTAAGAAGGGCAATCTATGAAAAGCTTATACAAGCCCAAAGTTTGATTCCTGGTTAAGAATACATATGTATCGGGTTTGGTATGCTTAAGAGATCAACGAGATTGCCACTTGACATGATGGGCATATAGCAAAGTTGCCTAAATGTGAACTAGCTCCTTACAAAAACGTAGATTCTTACGATCCGGTAAGGGATATGGTCGTGATGATAATGTGATGGATGGGCCTTCCAGAACATTTATCTGGAGAATTTGGCCTACACTCGCCACGCTGGCCAGACGGCTTGGCGAGGATATGATGTCAATTTTTTATGACAATTTATTAACTCTATTATATATATAAATCTATGATAAATGTACGTAAGAAAAGTGTATTTCTCATTGGTACATGCCGGGTAGGTTTGAATCGACCTTTGTAGGATTTAAGGAACGCGTTCTTACAACCGAGCCAACACCGCGCCATTTTTACATGCATATTCCCTATTGTACGATTCCAGGTAAAGTAGTAAGCGGCTACGTAGTCCGTCAATCGGACATGGGTGATCAATGGCAGTTGATCGGCAAACGTGACCCTCAGTTGCCCCAAATGTTCTACCCGGTAGACGACACTACCCCCATACGTCAGGGAGATGTTTTGGCTGCTAGATGCACTATGAACAACACACGCGATCATGTCGTCAATATTGGGTGAGTTTTAAATTAACATTTTCAATTTTAGATGGAACTGGACAACTTTCCTGAGCGATAATTCCGTCATAGATCTGGAGATGCCTACTATTGAAGAGTTTGTCGTTGGCCTGACTAGACATATGTTCTATCGGGCCAACAACGGACACTTCAAGCATCTCCATAATATCGCTCCGTCTTGCGCTCGGTTCCCCAACGGAAGACCACTTCCTAGAGAAGTGGTCCTTGAGGAGAACTAAAGTAGCCGAACCCAGATCCCCTGGGCTTGTGAGCCATACGGGCGCTGTTATACCAGTACGTCTGCCCAGGACTAAAGGTGCATGAATTATCATCCGGTGATTACTCGCTGAGATCCTGCCGGGGAGAACGGGGGAATGTCCCCAGGCCCATTAGACATCGGGGCCTGGACGACCCCACTGTCTGTCTTTCTGAGCGTGTCCCACAAGCCATACCACTGTGAGTGTTCTGAAGAGCTCCACAACCTTCTCCCTTTTTCTGTATTTTGCAATTGAACCACACACACAGGCCAAAAGGGCCACTATCCCTACGCATACTTATAAATTTGAAGGCTTACATCTGTCGCACGCTGAAGATGTGGAATGCTTAATTTCAGTTCATCTATTGTTTACGCAAATATGATAATAACTCTGAGTATCAAGCTGAGTTGAATTGGTTACGGATTCGGTGTCGCAGGAATCAACAACAACAATTTAACTTATACCAAACAGAAAAAAACCCTAGACCCTATTCCCCTCATTTTACAGCAGTGATTACTGTAATTCATGACTACTTTTCTTGTCCACAGATCCACAAACCAGGATGAGATGTGTAACTTCTACCTGATGTACTGGGTGGAGAATGATACACCCCTCGAACAGAAGTACTGCTTCACCCCAGGACCGCCCATGTATTACTGGAATAGAGCCTTACAAAACTTTAACCGCATACCCGATATGGAAGCTAGTACCATTTAAACCACCTAGTATTTTTATCTGTTACTTTTACCACTTTTTTTTAAGATTACATTTTTTTTTACAGCAACTAGTATTTGTATGTGTTACTTTTAGTTGTAATTATCAGATCATAACAAGAATTAACAAATCATGATGTTGAAATGTCAGTATTCAGCTAATTAATTACGATATGATTGTTATATTTGTTTAATTATATACCTGATATACTATTTAATCTTCGTAGTATTTATATCTGTTATTTTAAGAGATCATATCTATGTCTACGTAGCCAATTTATTGAAAAAAAGTGGATAACTTTAATGCATTCCTTATCTATAATTTAGTACCATTTATACCACCTAGCCTTCCATCAGTTTTATTGCTAACACCTACGATAATATTGTGCAATATTACATGTTGGGATAGAATTGAAAGGTTGCGCAAATTATATATAACAAGTTTTTGCAAGCTTTAAATTTATTGTGCAGAACCTCTCGAACAGAAGTCATTCTTCACCCCCGGACAGCTCATGTATTACTTGAGTGAAGCCTTACAACACTTTAACCTGATATGGAAGCTAGTACCATTTAAAACCTACTAGTATTTTTATCTGTTACTTTTACGAGCAATTTTTTAAGATCTACAAAAAAATATTTAGTACCTAATTTATTGAATTTGGCAGCTAGTATAATTTAAACAGCAACTAGTATTTGTATCTGTTACTTATACTTACAATTAATTATGATAATGAAATGTCAGTATTTAGCTAATTAATTACGAAATGTTTGTATAATTTTAATCAATATCGTTGCTTAAGTTTAACACAACGTAACTCAAAAAGAAACTGTTTTAAGTTTCGTATGATTCATTTGATTTTCTATGCCAATAAAAAAAAAGGATTTGATCAAACGGCGACTCGTTATTGATTAAATAAAAACAGCGTGTATCAGTGCAATATAATAAAAATAAAATTGCACCACTGAAATTATTTCAATCAACATTGTATTCCAATAAATTGACAAGAACAATATTAAATATAAACTATATACAAATAAATATTGTAAATAAATATCTATTGACATAAGCATATTGTATGCCCATAATATAGTCAGATTGCATTATCATGACATGTACATACAACTGTAATTAGAATAAGCAATCTATACAATAAAGAATTTTGAATTTGAAATATTTGAGTTACGCTGTGTTAAGTTAAGCGACGATATACTATTTGATCTACGTAGTATTTCCACCTGGTATTTATCTGTTATTTTTACAGATCACATATCGCATCCTTAACAATATAAGGGGCTCAAGTCAAAAATTGTATAGTGTGATTTTAAATGCTAAGGGCACAAAATGGAATTATCTACCAGTAAGCGCTGACAGAGAGAGAAAAAGGACAATAATGACTTGGTAACTGTCTCTCCCACTTACCAGAATCTTTAAACGCAATTTCCAAAAAAAATACGTTTTTCGTATTATGCCCTTGTATTACTAACTGTGCGATATGTTGACATACGACCTAGCCAATTTATTGAAAAAAAAAAAAAATGGATTAATAACTTCAATGCATTCCTTATCTATAATTTCGTACTATTTATACCACCTAGTCTTCCATCTGTTTTATTGCTTACACCCACGATAATATTGTGCAATATTACAAACACAAGCTTTAGCAAGCTTCTACAGTATTATTGTAGGTGTCGCCTTAAGAGGGTTTTTACGATTTTGCATCCATCAAGCTCGCACAATCCAATATTTTAACATACATATGCCTAACTTAATTAATTAACTGCCTCCGTGGTCTAGCGGTTAAGTCCGTGGATTTAGACTGTGAGGTACCGGGTTCGATTCCTGGTCGGGACACATAAATATTGATTAATGAAAATAAATACATTTAATTAATATTGAATTTATTTGTGATATTTCTCGAGTTTGGTATGCTGGAGACATCGACAAGCTTGCCACTTGTCACAATTGGACTATAGTAAAGTTGGCTAAATGTGAATCTGCTTATTTATAAGCGTGGTTTCTGACCACCCCGAAAGGGAAACAGTCGTGATGATACTTATACTTTACTAAGTGGTGGCTTGGTTGTAGGAACGCCTTCGTAAACATCCTAAAAAAATGGGCTCGAACCCCGGCATGTACCAATAAGAAATGCACTTATCTTACGTGCATATGTCATAGATTTACAACACCACCGTACCCGTGACTCAGAGAGCACATTAAACCGTCGGTTTCGGTTCCACTTATACAAAATTGTGGAATTGTTAATCAATTGTCATTAAAAATTGATTCCAATCCGTCTGGTCAGCGTGGCAATTGTATGCCAAATTCTCCAAATATATGTTCTCCAACAGTGGAGATCTAGGACTCTTGTGTTCTACTTAAACAATTATTTCAAGAAGACAGACACATTTCTTAGCATACCATGGATTCACCGTGCGGGTGCCGGTTGCATCGTGTGTGGGTAAGAGATGAGAAGTATGATGTTTCGGTCTTGCGACCGACAATATATCTCAAAAATGACTGATTTTATTTTACTTATACTGCGTGGAATTTATTAAAAAGCAAATATTTTTATAATATAATCTAGAATAAAAATAAAGAAATACGTATTTTTTATTTTTATTATTCAGTAATAAAATCTTAAGTTACGGTGCGGAGAAGTTTTCCTAAAAATATGGCAACTCATACTGAGCCTAATTAAGTAGGTATCGACGATCGCGCGAAAGTAGCGAAATAGAGGATATTCTATAAAAATATTTGATTGTGCGAGCGACGGAGTTGCAAAAGCGTATAACTCTCTTAAATTATGTTCCAAATTAGCCGATATAATTATGTAACATTATGTACAAGCTTAATTTATTTTGAAGACAATTTAAAATATATATATATAAAACCACCAAACTAAAAAAATGAATAATGTAATATTATTGAAATTATTTAACGTCTAGTCAAATTCATTATAGACAATATTTTTGTCGTTCGTTTTCCATATTTAATAGATTCTCAACTTTTCTTCCTTTGGATATCCTTTTTTAAATATAGTGTAAACTCTATATAACGACACTGAAGGGACTGTGCATTTTATGGCGTTATAGAGAGTTGTCGTTAAATGGAGATGGAATCATTGTATAGAAGACAAGCTAAACCAACCAAAGCCAATTGATTTCGACGCTTTAGGGAGTTTGTCGTTAATTCGAGTGAAGTTACATGGAGTTTACACTTTATTTATGTTTTTATTGTTACCGCCCCATATAGGATAGAACTGTTTTAATTTTGATTGCCTCTGTTCGAGGCCGGCAGTCTCGACAGATCGCTATCTTAGCGATTTCGGTCGGTAAGTCATAAAAAAATGTTGCCACTTACAAAAAAAGCTGATTTGGTAAATATTAAATAAGGAACTCAAAATATTTATATTCACGTAAACCTATTACAGGCATTTGTGAAACGTCATTAATTAAAGTATTTTGAATGATTCTACTCCTGTTAGCAGAATACCAGCAGCTTAGCAGATTCCAGTGACCTATTAATGTTTAATCTGACTGAGAAAGGAATCTGCAAGGAAAACTCAGCTATATCATATTTACAAAATAAAACATACAGAACTACACCACAACGATCAATTAATAACCTTTAAAATTTAGCACCTATGAGATTACAATCTACTAAGGCGTCAGAATTAAGATAGGCCCATTTCCAATAATGGAGGACTAGGACTTGTTCTATAGGCTGTAATTATTAATTAATATTTTTGACAGATAAAATTATTGTTAGAAAGAGACAGACTTGTTATCTGACAAAAGTACTAAAGTTAGTAGTAATTCTAACAAGGTAAATATTTATAATATTGGAATTTATTTTTATTCATAGAATTGGAAGAAGCGGGAAATAATTTAATATGAAAAACGAAGGATATTTTTAAGAATAATATATAAATAAAAATGTGTAATAAATTATACATTCCATTTTATGATCTGAATACATGTAAGAAATATTTTATTTTTAAATATTAATAATTTTAAGATATACAGTTTTATATTATTTATATAATAATATACCTTAATATAACCAATTATTAACGCTTAAAATTACTACTGTCTGCAATTATCACCTAATACAGTGTATATTCTATATAACGACACTGAAGGGACTGTGCATTTTATGCGTTATAGAGAGTTGTCGTTAAATGGAGAGAAGAAAAATCAGAATTGGAAGACAAGCTAAACCAACCAAAGCCAATTGATTTCGACGCTTTATGGAGTTTGTCGTTAAATCGAATGACGTTACATGGAGTTTACACTGTATATGTTTGACAGGTTGAATTAGATTATAGTAAGTGTTACCAGCTCACTTAAATGGTTTTCATTTAAATGACGTCATTTTAACACTATTCCAGGTTATTTAAATAATGCCCATTTAACCTCCTTTCGGCTTTACGGGGTATTTGGTATAAAATCTGAAAAGAAACAAAAAATAGAAAAAAACAAGTAAGGGTTCCGTCGACAAAAAGTTTGATAACCGTTAAACTACACAATTTAAATAATTATATATAAATAAATAAATATTTCCAGACAAGTCACACAGCGCCATCTAGTTTCCGTGGTAAGCTACGAGGCTTGTGTTACGGAAACTAGATGGTTGGTAAACTACATATTATACTTTTTTTTTACACCCAGACCGAGACAAATTATACAATGTACAACTTGCCCCCGGTGGGAATCGAACCCACGACCTCCCGAGTTCACGGCAACGTTTGTTACCACTAGACCACGAAGTCAGTCATATATATTTATTACATAGCGAGTTAACAATTAAATAGTGTTAAAATGACGTTTGAAGATCATTTAAGTAACCTGCAGCCCTATTCTGTTACTTAAGCGCAAACGTTATATAATGGAATCCGTTATATATCACGCTATTAAACTTGATATTTGCACGACCGCTGTCAAGGTCAAATGCTTATAGAGTTGAGAATTGAATAATATTTTGTAATTATGATGCAATGACGTAAATAACGAAATCCACTAATAACGTTTGCGTCTAAGTAACAGAAGTACTGGTTCCACTAATACCAACTTATTTTTTTTAATGCTAAAAAACGACCTACGCTTGAACTTTGGACCTTGATTGTATTAGAATTTAGAATGTTAAATGTGTGAATAAAAATATATATACAAATTATTATTAAATGTTAGAAAAAAATATTTACGTTTCAAAACTACTAGTTACGAGGGTTGCAAAGCTTTGCATCTAGTCCCAAGGAGGCTGGCAACATTTCCCCTCTGTATAGCGAGGCTAATACGTTGGCAGAAATAATTGCCAGCCTTCCTGTCTCCAGACTAACACGAATATAATCTACATATAATGTTCAGCATTTTTAAGACTTAATAATGCATTCCAATATTATTTATTAAATAAGAATAGATCGATTTTAAAAGTGATTCGAAAATATCAGGGTTTTAATAAAATATTCGAATTCAGAGTAAAGAGTAACTCATATATTTGAGTTTTTTTTTTATTATTGCATAATATTTTAAAAATACAATTTAGTATACCGGATACGTAATTTCAATCTGTATTTATTTTAACAATAGGGAATATGCGCGATTTTTTTTATTGCTTTTATAGTATAGTATATTAAAACCTTAAAATATTATCACGAAAAAAAAAATGTTCCAAAACAAAAAATGGATTGATAATTACATCCAAAAGCGCTAAATCACTATCACGCCATCTCTGTGACGTCACAGCACTTTTTATTTTATTTTTATTTATTTAGTTTGACAAACAGTAACACACATATAATTACATTTCAATAAACAAATTGTTAAGTGTGTTACCAACGACATAAACCACAGATTATATAAATAGGTTGGGTTGGTATACGGAAGGTATACCAACATATATATAAATTGGTAAACAATATTGTATATAAAAGAGATTGCCCAAAACCAGGCCCCAACTTTTTTGCAGCGTGCTTCAACTAATGCAATGCAATGCAATTCAATAATCATAACAATTAATTGTGTTTTATTTAAATTTTAATTACTACATCTCTTTTACCCCAGCATTAAAATATTATTTAACTAAATAGTCAATTGGTTAAAATTTATGTATGAAATAGTTACAAAGCACTATTTACACGATTAGGTTCTTTATTATGATCAGGTACTTTATTATAGATAAAACACTGGATTTCAAAGTGTTAATAATCTCCAATTACATTAGCGGGATCGAAACTATATAATTTATCAGCGTAAAAAAGGTTTTTGTCAATTGTCGTTATGCTAGGGTAAAATAAATAAAATTAATTACATTAATATTATGAAAACAATATCATCATCATCAGCCTGTGTCTCTCCACTGCTGGATATAGGCCTCCCCCAAGGCTCGCCACTGCACGCGGTCTTTTGCAACCCTCATCCAATCCCCACCAGCGACCCTCCTTAGGTCATCCGTCCATCTGGCGGGGGGTCGTCCCACTCTGCGTCGTCCCGTACGTGGTCTTCACTCCAGAACCCATTTGCCCCATCGGTCGTCGGTTCTGCGGCAGATGTGTCCGGCCCATTGCCACTTCAGCTTGCTAATTTTGAATGCTATGTCAGTAACTTTGGTTCTCTGACGAATTTCAACGTTTCGAATTCTATCCATCAGAGAAATACCAAGCTTAGCTCTCTCCATAGCTCGCTGAGCGACCTTGAATTTGTGAACCAGACCCACTGTCAGTGTCCACGTCTCTGCTCCGTACGACATTACGGGGAGGACGCACTTTTGTCTTCAAACACTGGTATGGACGATGAGAGGATATGTCGAAGTTTCCCGAATGCCGCCCATCCTAGCTGAATGCGTCTGTCGGCTTCTTTGCTAAAGTTTGCAGCGCCTAGCTGAATAGTCTGTCCAAGGTAGACGTATTCCTGCACAACTTCAAGAGTAGCATTTCCCACACAGATTGGCCTGGGCTTGACATGGTCATGGAAAGCAATATATTAACTATCAAATTAAAAAGAAATCATGGCACTAGAACATTTTATTGGGCCCATTTCTCTAAGAAAAATGGCCATTCTCATTTGTTATAAAAAAGCACAATTAATAGCAAAAAAAAATTTTTTTTACGTTACATGCATATTCCCGGGTTCGATTCCTGGTGGGAACACAAAAAAATATTTATTAATTTAAATAAATACATTAAATTAATATTTAATTTAATTGTGATATTTCTCGAGTTTGGTACGCTGGAGACATCGACGAGCTTGCCACTTGTCATGATTGGCGTTGGCTAAATGTGAATCCGCTTATTTATAAGCGTGGTTTCTGACCACCCCGAAAGGAAAACGGCCGTGATGATGATACAAAATAATATAAAATATCTTTGGCTTGTGTTCCAATAGTGCTACTTTGTTTATATGTTTAATATAATAAGCTGTGATTTTTAAATAGATTTTTCTTTCTTCATTTTCCCCAAAAGGGAAACGGTCGTGATGATACTTTACTATGCATATTCCCTATTAAAGATCATATCTTTCAGAGCCTTGCTCTAAATTATTCTACCTAATAAACTTAGATCTCTCTGTGTTAATTAATTAATCTCTCGATGTATATTTATTATGGGATAGTGCAAATATAATCTAAAATATTAAATGTGTGTTTTATTTTTCACAAACTTAAACCGATTCTTAAAATCATCACCACCGGCGCAGCTCTATTATTATGCCCAAACGTTAGATTATCAAAAAGTGTGTTTTTTTACTGTCAGATTTAGCGCAAGTTTAGCCGAGCTTATGTCAAAATTACTAAATATACGAATATCATTTTAATATGATTTGAAACTGACATAGTCCATGCGATCTCAACCTTTCGTATGCTTAACCCGCGTCCGTAGTAATTACAGTCGTGTGTGAACAAAGTCAATAATCATGTGCAAGCGTCAAGTTTTTTTTTTAAATTGATCCTGTTTTATTCATGTTCTCATGGTGTGGCGTGTCTGGTGGTCGTCCCTTACTAAGGTCGATACAGTCGTGACACGTGTGTCGGGTCCTGGTCCGCACCCTAATGGCCTGGTTGAGCGGGAGGATGGCTGGCACATGCGTTATCTCCATGATCGGGTGCGGGCCAAACAAAACAGAACGAAGCAAAGACGCAGGTGGGACGTCCCCCCGCCAAATGTACAGTTAACCTGAGGAAAGTCGCTGGTGGGGGATGGATAAGGGTAGCAGGAGATCGTATAAAGTTGCGGTCGATGTCAATTTTTAAAACTATACAACTGACAGTAAATAACGAAATCTACTAGAACTGAGTCTAGTGTCCGTGGATTTAGACTCGGAGGTACCGGGTTCGATTCCTGGTCGAATTATTGTGTAAAATATGTGGATGTAAATTATTTAACAAGCTTGTCACTTGTCATGATGCGCCTATATTAATAGATGCTAAATGTAAATCCGCTTTATTGAAAAAAAAAATGCTTGGTTTCTGACCACCATGGAAGGGATACAGTCGTGATAATACAAAAGAAAGTACAATATATTTCTTACCTACATACACATATCTCAACTTAAATGCTACATTAACCTCCAGTCCTGTTCCTTGCCTATAGTTCCATAACACTCCAGGCAGGACAAATCAATGTATATTTCAATGTTTAAATTGTGCACAAGAATAACTATTGACTTAACCGAATTCCGGTGGGAATGTATGGTTGTAACAGAATAAACAAATATATATTTATACTAGCACGACAAGTGACCTTGGGCCCACCTGATGGTAAGTGGCGCGCAAGGTCCATGAATGTTAGCAACTGAAGTCAGACACTCAAAACTGCCATCAGTCCCTAACACTATGCTGGCTTGAGCAGATGCTTTTTCACACTTCGCTTGAAGGACTCCAAGTTATAGGAAAGTGGAAACACAGGCTGGAAGAGCATTCCACATTTTTATCGTACGACAGATGTACGAGTCCCCAAATTTATGCGTACGCGAAGGGATGGTGACTACGGTATGTGGGTGCATATTCTGACCTGTGCGTGTGGGTCGGTTGCGGAATGGAGAGGGAGGGATTAGGTTATAGAGTTCTTCGGAGCACTCATCATAGTATAGCCGATAAAACACGCTCGGAGAAGCCACATATATTTACGCCAACTCCCTTGAGAGACACCACAACTCTTTAGCTTCGTCGACATTCATTGTGATTGTGATGACCGTTGCTTCTACCGCGCGTAGTCTTTATGAGGTCATGATGATACTTTACTTTACTGGGTTTAGTAAACAGAATAGCCATACTAGTATTAAATCCAAACTCCTGGTTGCACTTTCTTCTAAGGCATTCGTACAATGCGACTTACATACAACATTTAGAAGTTGCTGTAAAGATAACCATTCGCACGCAACATGCAAATTTTCACTGCGTTTCCTGCCGCTGAAGATGGATTTATTTGAGTCAAAAGAAAGTACTGCCTCTGTAGTAGTAAATTGATTTTGTTGTTTTATTAACAACATGACCCGGCGAACTTCGTACCGCCTGAAATTCAATGAATGTCATTGATAATAATAATAATCTCACTAGAGGACATTTTTTATTTAGGCCGCGTTCGTTTTATAGCATTTCCAACATTTCGTAGCAACTTTATAAACTAGCGTGAAATGTCGTTTTTGTTAAGAAATACCACAATGCTAACATTTCTTTTTAAAAAACGAGCGGTGAGGCTACAAGTATGACAAATAACAAATAAAAAAAAAAAAAAAAAAAAAAATATTTCCACACAATCACACAGCGCCATCTAGTTTCCGTGGTAAGCTACGAGGCTTGTGTTACGGAAACTAGATGGTTGATAAACTACATATTATACTTTTTTTTTTTTTTGTAAATATATACATATTTATTTATTTATTTATTTATTTATTTATTTAGTACACACAGCAGTACATATATTATCACACACATAACATAGTATAATTATAGCTTATCTAATATATGTACCAATTAGGTGTCACAGCATTCACCAATACAAAAAGAAGAAGAAGTTAAAAACTTATTACTGTTAAAACAATTAAAAACTTACTACTGTTAAAACAAAAAAAAATAAAAAATTAACAAAAACTATAAAATTTTAAAATTTACAAAATAAAAATATGACTTCTAAAATAAAATTATAAATTTTTCTCCTTTTTAAGAATTAATTAGGAAACATAAAAATTATAAGCTACTCAAATATTGATGGTTTGAAATGTTCGAGAACATTTTTTCTGAATACATTGTAACGGTCATGAAATATGTCTATATCATTATTGGCACTGCAGAGACTACTGTAGGTGTTGCACATTCGGGATGTTGACGAATGTGAACCTACATTAGTTCTTGAGGGAGGACAGCACAGGATCTTGGTTATAGGGCGACGTGGAATATTATAGGGTACTGTCAGGGAAATGTGTTGCAAGAGTTCTATACATCCAGTCTGGCCATTGACAATTTTATGTAATAGTAAAAGGTCATGTATGGATCTACGTGATTTGAGAGCAGTCATTTTGAAGAAATCTAAACGTTGGTTGTACGGACATCGATGTGAAATTGCTGGGGCTTTGTATGCTAAATACCTAGTAAAAGATCTCTGAATGCTTTCAACTCTTTGAGAATGTATTGCATATGAGGGATTCCATACTGAACATGCATATTCCAAGTGGCTACGTACTAATGAATTGTATAAATAAATTTTCGTTTTAATTGTAAACTCTTTTGTGTTACGTTTTAGAAATCCCATCATTTGTGCAGATTTTTTTACTTTAAGGTTAATGTGGTCAGTATATTTTAATTTATTGTCAATAATAACACCCAGATCTTTAATTTGTGTTACTTCAGCTAATGTTTCACTATTGAGTTGATAATTAAAAGCAAATGGAGGCGGTCAATCAATTGACAATGACAATGTATTATGGTCTTTGAATTTATTACATAAAATAGTTTAAAATACATTTTAAACAAATATAATATAAACTATAAAGTATACAACAATGTAAACAAACCATTTCTTATGTTAAATGACATCTGTCAAAAAGTAACATCAATAACCCTCCTTTCAACACGGTACTGACATACGAAATTAGCATCAAATGTTAGAATTTTCATTAAACGAACGACTTTTCCTAAAAAAGTGGTATTTTCATGCTAACATTTCTTAAAACGAACGCGGCCTTTTAGTTTAGTTTATTTTTAATTTTATTATTTAGGTAGTTTTTAATTTATATTTAATGTATATTAATTTACTTCGACTTAACAGTAATATATAATAATAATAATAATAATACTCACACAGAACAATTTTTAAAACAAATCACAGACAATTTCGTGAAGTAAAAGTAAGACCAATCGATTTGACAATTGTTGTTTTTTTTTTAATTAATTAATATGGTTTTTTTTTATACTAGCACGACATGTGACCTGATGGTAAGTGGCGCGCAAGGTCCATGAATGTTAGCAACTGAAGTCAGACACTCATGACTGACATACTGACATCAGTCTCTAACACTATGCCGGCTTGATTGGGCATAATGGCAATTCGAGCCTGATACCGAAACGTGTTAATAAACTTTACTGGGTTTATCGGCACGAACGATGGATACTTCCCCGCCCCGGCAGACTGAGCAAACTACCAACATAGTAAGTACTTAGTTTTTATAATTTTAACGGTTCTTTACGCGATTTACCTGAGAGACATATTTCTCCCGACGTTTCAGCCAAGTTGCATTGGCCGTGGTCAAATCGCCCGGTGTCCCCAAGGATATTGTAAGTGTCGTGTGTCGTGATTTCTAAAAACTTTTTAAAGTGATAAGTGGGTAGGTTTACATCTACCGCCCAGTATGTACAAGACTATACCGCATAGCTTTCAGTCGACCCGTGACCACGGCCAATGCAACTTGGCTGAAACGTCGGCAGAAATATATCTCTAAGGTAAATCGCGTAAAGACCCGTTAAAATTATATAACTAAACTATTATGAATGTGCGCGAAAGTTTAATAGTAAGTACATGTATATGCCATTTGAAATATTTCCAGACAGGTCACACAGCGCCATCTAATTTCCGTGGTAAGCTACGAGGCTTGTGTTACGGAAACTAGATGGTTAATAAACTACATATTATACTTTTTTTTTGTAAATATATACATATTATACATATAAACACCCAGACCGAGACAAATTATACAATGTACAACTTGCCCCCGGTGGGAATCGAACCCACGACCTCCCGAGTTCACGGCAACGTTTGTTACCACTAGACCACGGAGGCGGTCAAATGTCAATTAAATTAAAAAAAAAAAAATGATGTCAAATGTCAATTTTTTCTTTAATTTTATAACTAGCTCTCTTATTAGAATAAGAAAGCTAATATTGTAAGCTTGCCATAGTGATATTTATGTAAAAAAAACACCGCTTGAAACAAGACTTACTGTAAAATATTCCACGGGCAACGCCGCGGTAAACAGCTAGTATCATAATATATTATCGGTAACAAATGCCTACGTTTCGCCAATGGACCTCCGTCCATTATTCAGTATGGTGATACCAGTTGGTTAATTGGTCGACACGGGCTGGCTTTCAGGCGCGCTAATACAATCAATTTGTAATGTACCTCACTGATATCGTGACATGTGGTTTCCAATTCCATTTGCCAGAACAATACAGCCGTATTCTAAGTGTTAGAGTATCATCACGACCGTTTCCCTTTCGGGGTGGTCAGAAACTACGCTTATAAATAGCGGATTCACATTTAGCCAACTTTACTATAGGATGAGATCGTTGCGTCGGATATGCGGCGTCACTTTAACGGACCGCATACGTAATGACGAAATACGAAAAAGGGTAGGTATGAAAGAAAGCATAGGGACAAAAATAAGGAAAGGCATGCTACGATGGTTCGGGCATGTTGAAAGGATGAATGAAGAGAGATTGACGAACCAGATATATAATGCGAAAGTCGTGGGTATAAGAGGCCCTGGCAGACCTAGACTCACATATTACGACCAAATTAATAAAACAATAGCTGAAGGTGCGTTAAAAAGCCATCAAAACAAAAGGGCATGTATGAAGAGGTTGATGAATGTCGAAGAAGCGAAAGAGGTATGTCGTGACCGTGACAAGTGGCGCTCAATTGTCTCTGCCTACCCCGCAAGGGATTTGGCGTGAAGATATGTATGTATGTATGTACTATAGGCCAATCATGACAAGTGGCAAGCTCATCGATGTCTCCAGCGTACAAAACTCGAGAAATATCACAAATAAATTAAATATTAATTAAATGTATTTATTTACATTAATAAATATTTTTGTGTCCCGACCAGGAATCGAACCCGGCTCCTCCGAGTCTAAGTCCACGAACTTAACCGCTAGACCACGAAGGCAGTATTCTAAGTGTTGTTGATACTAAAATACACTTTAAACTTAATGTTTTTTTTACGAAAAGGAAGCTAAATAAAAAAAACTCAATAAGTTTTCAAGTCTTCCAAATTGAATATGAATATGTTATATCTTTGTCTACCCGATATTTTATAGGACAACTTTTGGCTAACAATAAAATGATATGACAAAAACGTGTTTGTTTGTAGGCGATCATTAAATTCACGAGCTTTCAGCAGTGTTCGGGACATGGGTAATTACGGGAGACTACGTCAATGTGTCCTCTTAAAGTAGCAAAAGTTATCAAAGTATGGAGAGCACTTCTTTATAATAAATTTTTACGACAATGAATCCCTAAAGCGCCGATAAAAACGCTAATTTCATAGTTTTCAAAGAAATTTTTGTCTAAATATTGAACACATCTAAAACATACAAATACTAATGTGAACTAATTAAACTTTGAAAACAACTTATATCTGAACAAGTACCAACTTGTTTACAATGAAATTTACATGTATTTTTAGGAAAAAAACGTATTACTTTGAAGTTATAAATAAAAAATCGAGCAATTTTGCTTTTATATATTAAGAACATTAGTATTGGTGTTGATGGTACCTACTCCGGATGCAGATCCCGGTTGCTGATTCTGTCCGCAATGCTGCTGTCAATTCTACATAACTACATCACATCTTACTCACTGTTAGGGTACACTTTTCTGTGGGTAGGGCAGACAAGAATTATTTAATTTAGAATTCTTTAATTTTATTTTAATATTGGATATCTCAAATTTTATTTGTTTTCTTTTTTTATAAAATTAGTTTCTGTATCTTTTGGTTGTATTTATTCTGTTCCTTTTCTTGGACACCTAAGTATCAGTAATAAAGTATGTTTCCTAATTTGGCCAATGTTTAAACTCAAATATATACTAACCTTTATGTTCTGTAATGTGCTGTGGAAATGAATGCATAAATACATAAATAAATAAAAACTAAAAAAACACAAATAATGTGTAAATGCGATGAAATATATCTATACTATAATATTATATAAGCCTCCGTGGTCTAGCGGTTCAGTCCGTGGATTTAGACTCGGGGGTACCGGGTTCGATTCCTGGTCGGGACACAAAAATATTTATTACTGTAAATAAATATGTACATTTAATTAATATTTAATTTATTTGTGATATTTCTCGAGTTTGGTACGCTGGAGACATCGACGAGCTTGCCACTTGTCATGATTGGCCATAGTAAAGTTGGCTAAATGTGAATCCGCTTATTTATAAGCGTGGTTTCTGACCACCCCGAAAGGGAAACGGTCGTGATGATACTTTACTATAATATTATAAAGAGGAAAGATTTGTATTTTTGTATGTTTGTAATGAATAAACTCAAAAACTACTGGACCGATTGCAATAATTTTTTCACCATTAGAAAGCTGCATTATTCAGAAGTAACATAGGCTATATAATATCACGCTAGGTCCTATAGTTGTGGAGCAGTAACCAAAAATGTTTTAAAAACGGGGGAAAAGTATCGTTTCTGAGGCCTTCCGTGGCGTGCGCTGAGCATATAGTTAAAGTTATACAAAAAATGCTCTATGGATGAATTGTTCATCTTAACATTATTTTTAAAAAAGTCCGCGAGAGCATATGTCTACCTTTTATAGTTTACCCATAACAATATTTAAATAACTTTGAAACATAAATTGGTAGAGTTTTGTCTTTCAAATGGCATATAACTCTTTTCAACTAAAGTACCTATATAGTCTTTATGTCATTTGCCACATCTACCAAATCGATGGCACATGATGACCAGATTACTACACGAGCGAAGCCGGGTCAAACAGCTAGTATTGTAATATGTAGGTACTTAGGTTTATGTTAGATGTATGTCACTTTTTTTAGACATCGTAAAAATAATCATGTAATAGCACAAGGCTGCATTCCTTACTCGCTCTGCTGACTTCTCTGAGAAGTACTTAGGGCCCCAATTCTCGCGCCTTCGACACGCATGTCCGCTCAAATTGTTCGAATGAAACTGTCAGTTTTTACTTTTTAATTTGCCTGCGGGGTGAGGCGGAGTGCACAATCGTCAAGATGACGTCTGTCAGAAATGTCAAAATCTTAGTTTAAGTAATCGATTGTGCACTCCGCCTCATCCCACAGATTTTAGCTTCTTTCTTTCCTCCACTATGTGTGATGTAGGGTATATACAAATATATAAGAAAGAAAGAAGTTCGAAATCAGGCAATTTAAAAACTCCTTTCAAAATTCTAAGAACTTCAAATACAGCCCCTAGTATTGTGGCATTGATTCCTACCTTTTACGACTACAATCCTTCGTTACATTAGCATAACTACTTACATTTTATCGATAAATCAATAACTTCTTATTTTTTTAATAAATAAAACCACTCTGTCGTATAATTTAATTCGTAACTCCATCTTCATAGTCGCGTAGCTCTGCACCCACGCGGCGGCGAGGCGGGGGACGCAGCTGGAGCGAACACGTGCCGGACCCACTTCTCTCACCTCCCACTACGTCACAAAACTACCCCACCCAACTAGCAGGCTAGGCTGAACGTACGAATAATGTGAAATTATAAAAAAAAAGTTTTTTTATACTTCTCGACATACAATTGCGCCCACCTGATGGTAAGTACCTTTAATCCCGTTTTGAATACATGTGTGATACTCACAACCTTCCACTTCGTTCTTCACATAACATCTCTGATTTTCCATGTACGACTCAAAAACTGTTCCATGAAGTTTTTTTCCCATTTCCTTGAAACAAAAGCTAATGCGATAAAAGCTATTGAAAATATATTATGCCGCTTTAAGATAGGCTGCGTGGGTAGGTAAACAAAATTGGCAGTAATCCCTCAGTTAGGAAAATCAAGGAAGTTCGGTGTCTTCTTATATTTTTGTTATTTCGTGCTATATTTCCAATAAAATGTATAGTCTGGTGAAAAATAGACGATTTAAGTAAAATAATTCGCATTGGGGTTAAAAATAAAAAACTTAATCCCAACTTTTAGAATCGCAATATCTGAATAATGATGAGTCTTAGTAAAAGGTAAAATACCGATTCTTGTAGTTAATTTTATGATCTACTTCGTCTAAAAAAAAAAATACCTAAAAGGTATTCTCTAACAGCTATCCTTTGGAAGAACGAAGATATAAGATATTGTGGGATACAGGGTTAAAAGGAAAAATGTATAATAACTAATGGCAATAGATCAATACTTACATAATTATTAATCTGTGATACGTGCTTGGATTTATGAACAAAGAATAAAAAATAAACTATTATTATACTTTACACTCAGTCATATGATAATACGGAATGTTTTTTAAAAGTAATTATATACAGGGATAATATTATGTACCTACGTAATTTTTGATTTGTTTTACTTTTTTGATAAATTTCGCTGTGGCATCTGCTATTTAAGGACACACACACAGCACAGTTTTTAAATGGTTATTATACATATATAAATCTAATACACACCCTCTCACACACACTCACACATATATCACGAACACATAGAGAGGACATACATCATTTATTGTTGTAACATTATAACACGGAAGAGCACCGATATCCCGCACTACAGGGCAACCTCGTGTAGGTATCACAAACACATCACCCTATGTTGTTCACCTATTGTACATCTGTATACCTTTTGTGACAATAAATGATTTTATTATTATTATTATTATTGTACCTTCGCGCCATTTTGCGCGGACATGTCAAGTGCAAGTTTTTGTTTGGTAAATTACTATACTGTGGATGTTGTTAGTCAAAAGTGGTGTTGATTTATTTTATAACGTGCCACAATGTGAATAATTATGGATTGTTTTATATTAGCACGACATGTGACCTTGCGTCCACCTGATGGTAAGTGGCGCGCGAGGTCCATGAATGTTAGCAACTGCAATCAGGCACTCATGACTGACACCAGTCCCTAACACTATGCCGGCTAGACTGGGCATGACGGCAATTCGAGCCTGATCCCGAAACGCGTAGATACATTTTACGGGGTTTATCAGAACGAACGGTGGATACTTCCCCGCCCCGGCAGACTGGGCAAATTACCACCATCAGTCCGCCTACCACCTATTTGTTGTTCTCGTTGAAAGTATGCACCATTTGCAATTGGATTGTATAGTGTACAAGTTGCAGTTTATTTTGTGCGGTTTTCCCGCGCTGTGAAGTCACATATTATACCTGACGTGTTTCGGCGATAATACCGCAAATGACTCCAATAGAAGCATCAAATTCTGCAACATCTGGAATTTGATGATAACCTCATTAACTCATTATATGAAATATATATATTACGACATTCTTGGCTGTATGGGCTAGACCCTTTGCCTTCCCTATTACCTATTCATCCATCGGGAGAAGAGAACACATAAAAAAAACTAATAATACATTTTTTTTATTTTATTAAAAACAACAACTCACTGATCATTACTCTTGCCGTTCTTTATACACTTAACTATAAGGTGTGTTCTTTACATACTTATTACACAAGCTAAAGGGATAACGATGTCATTCATCTACTTACTAGAAAAGTAACCGATTAGGTTTGCCAGATGCATAGAGGTTGGATAAGAAAGGCCGTGGATCGTGGGAAGTACCGTATATAATAAGCTGTATATACTGTCTAAGCGGCTGGTTAATGCTGTATGTGACAAGAAGGCTGGCAGTTTTTTCGCACAGAAAATAAGTATCGCTGTGCGGCGGGGGAATGCGGCTTGTGTTCTTGGCTCACTGTCCCATGATCAGGTGTGAATAGGTAAATATTTATATATATATATGTAGTTTAGTTTTTAGTTTTAATTAATTTATTTATTTATTTAAAGACTCAATTGCACTTTGTACAAAGGCGGACTTAATGCCGTTAGACATTCTCTGACAGCCAAACCTTTAGGACATTTAGACAGTATCAATGGTAAGTAGATGCAATATTATTCAATGACAATTTGTAAGATATATGTAGGTATATGTAGACATAACAACAAATACATACTAATAATACTTACATAATTTTATTTGCTGAATAACTAATAAATATCCCATTGAGCGACTGTTATTGTAGTAAATAATATATATATATATATTTGTTTTATTTAATATATAAAATGTATGGGAAAAGTTTTTTTCAAATTCTGTCATTTTTTAGTACTCTAACCTCGGTCCATCCAGTCTATTGATCCTCATAAGAAACAGGATCGATTGGCATCAAAAACAGATTTTGTTTAAAATTACATTTTTTTTCCTGACAACATTTTTTACAAAATCAATCTCGCACATTATTGAATCGTAAAATATGTACATACGTATATACTATAGGGTATATTACAACTAAATTTAATTATTATATTATTTTTGCTGGCAATTATTTCTACCGAGGGGAAATGTTGTCAGTCTTTTGGGACTATAACTGATGGGACGTCACTTGAGGACATTTTTTATTTATTGTTAATTTATTTTTTTATTAGGTTTAGTTTATATCGCGAAGATCATCGTAAATCACCACTTCATTCGATTTGCAGTCGAAACGACGGGTCCGTGGTCCGAGAAGGCTCTGGCGTTCTCTCGTGAGCTTGGGGAAAAACTCCGCTTGACGACGGGTGACCGGTTCAACAGAGCAACGCAGTCTCCTCGGCACACTACGCCCATCGGACTAGTCATCGGTTATAATTTTAGTTTTTAATTTTTTACTTTTATTTGTACTGTACATACCTAGTGTATTTTATTTCTAATTTAGTGTTTAATTTATGTTAATATTTTTTCGTTTTTAACTAGCTAATTTATTTAAGTAGTTTGTAATTATTATTTTATATTTTGTAATATTTTTTTTTTCAAATAAAGTACTAAATTGTAATTATTATATAAATTAATTAACATTGTCAGAAGAATAGGGTATATAATATAATTAAGCTTAGTTTCTAAGTACAAGTATAACACAATTAAGAAAATAATTATTTTAAATTAGTATGCGGTAAACCATTACATTTCAGTTCTTTAATTACTATAAATCCAGTGAGTTTTACCGATTCTAAGAATTGAGGTCGAAATAATTAATAATGGACTGCTGTCAAATGCGTAATAGTTTGCTAGTTCGAAATCATCTGGCATCTCTTTTAGCGCCGCATGCTATTACTTGACGGCCGCGTGGATGCTAATCGGATCTGATTTCATTCACTTACCTAATGCCCTTGTTGTTACCCCACTCAGCAGCCGAATTTTTGTTCTTTAGCCGCAAATGTTATTTAAGAGGGTTGTTGTTTTATGGTTTGGGAGAGAAAATAGCGAGCATGGGATAGCCATGTGTCTAGTTTCGTATATCATTACAATCCTAGCGTCCCAGACCTCCATTGTTGGAGATAGGGCTTCCAGAACATTTATCGGGAAAATTTGGACTATACTCGCCACGCTGGCAAGACAGGTTGGCGAGGATCTGATGCCATTTTTATAGTAACAATTTATTAACGATTTCACTGCCTCCGTGGTCTAGCGGTTAAGTCCGTGGATTTAGACTCCGAGACCGGGTTCGATTCCTGGTCGGGACACAAAAATATTTATTATAAAAATATTTAAATATTTATTTATTACATTTAATTAATATTTAATTTGTTTGTGATATTTCTCGAGTTTGGTACGCTGGAGACATCGACGAACTTGCCACTTGTCATGATTAGCCTATAGTAAAGTTAAATGTAAATCCGCTTCTTTATGAGAGTGGTTTCTGACCACCCCGAAAGAGAAACGGTCGTGATGATACTTTTCACAAGTTGGTGTTAGTGGAACCGGGACCGACGGCTTAACGTGCCCTCCGAGGCACGGGAATGGTGGTGTTGTAAATGTTTGACAAATTTACGTAAGTAAAGTATTTCTCATTGGTACATGCCTGGGTGATTTGAACCGACCTTTCTAAGATTTTAAGGAAAGCATTCTTACAACCGAGCCACCACCACGCAGTTTCCTATCCACTTGTTCCATATTATTGTCAAACACTTTATTAATATTTATTTATTTAAAAACTTCATTGCAATATGTACAAAGGCGGACTTAATGCCGAATGACAGCCAAATATTTAGGACATTTAGACAGTATAGATGGTAGTGCAATCAACCATTATGTTATCCTCAACAGTATTAATACAAACATAACAATATTACATACTAATAAATACACAAATACATAACTACGCAATATATGTATAAACATAAAGTAATCATAAATACATACATATCTTCACACCAAATCCCTTGCGGGGTAGGCAGAGACAATTGAGCGCCACTTGTCACGATCTCGACATACCTCTTTCGCTTATTTATTTTATTTATTATTTATTATAAACTTTATTGCACAAAGTACAAAGGCGGACCTAATGCCGCTAGACATTCTATACTGGTCATACCTTTGGGTCAACTAAAGCAGTTACGACAAGATAAGGCAGGTGCTATCAAAACTAATAGAAAAATATTAGACTTCAATATATACTAGTGAATAAATACTTATTTACATACTAATACATACACAAATACATACAAATAAAACTACATACATACGTTCTATGAATATACATAAATATAATATACTTACCATATGATGACTATAATGAGAGAAATAAATATAGCAGAGAGTGTATTAAGCTTATGGTAAATTTAAATAGTGCGCATAGACCAGTTTCTTAAATAGTGTTCTATTTGGAGCTTGACGGATGTCCACCGGTAACTGGTTCCAAAGATGCACAGCCACCACCGCAAACGACTTGGAAACGCTTCTTCGACACTCATCAACCTCTTCATACATGCCCTTTTGTTTCGATGGCTTTTTATTTATTTGATCGTGGTAGGTGAGTCTTCGTCTGCCAGGGCATCTTTTACCCACAACTTTCGCATTATATATCTGGTTCGTCAATCTCTTTTCACTCATCCTTTCGACATACCTGAACCATCGGAGCATGCCTTTCTTTTTTTTGTCCCTATGCTTTCTTTCATACTTTGCGAATTTCGTTATTATTATGTATGCGATCCGTCAAGATAGATAGACACAACATTAATAAACAATAATATAAAATAAAACTACTTACATGATGAGGGAAGTGAAATATGATGTTGATGCAATACTCGTATATACAAAATAAAATATTGCCAGGGCTTGCGATTTTGACATGTAGATTTGGGATACCGTCAAAAAAATGTTTTAGCAAAAAAAGATTGCACCTTTGTTCACAGTGAGAAATTGTGTGCCGGGTATAATTTGAATTGCTTCGACTCTATTGATTTATTATTGTTATTACAAGTATGTCTGTCTCCGTCCTTTCTTTTCGAACAAATTAACTACAAATTTGCAGCTCGGATGTAAAACTTTACGCAACAGTTTATGCGTGTTAGAACCAATATTTTTCGTCTAAATGGTAACAATAATGTCTAGTGATAAAAAAAATAATACATATATGAATAAATAAATATTGTTTAATAAATATAAACAACAGGTATAGGTTATAAAGGGTGCACCAGTGCTCTGCCCATATGGCGTACAATATGTAATGGTACGTACGTATTTGTAATGGTTGAAATGGTTAATAATGAGCAATACAAAATTCCCTCCATTTCCAATAACCAAGTATTCCACCACAAGATGGCGCCACTTACTTCAAATTTGCAATATTTGAATGTTTATCCATTTTTAATTTTGCGAGAAGTCTATGATCTACCGTGATCACGCTCTTCTGGAAAACGCGCCATTGTGTTCTCCGCGGACGGCTGTACTAACTAAAGAACTAATCATCGTGAAGTGATTGAGTTTGGCGAATATCCTGGCCAGGATAGGTGATAGTGAAGTTGTGAACGTGGCATACTTTCCTTATATAAGTGACCCGTCCTACTCTGTTTCCGATATCTGTGTCCGGATTGCTCGTTACCAGCCGTTTTGCTATTATAAAAAATCAAATACAGTCCACTTTAGAACGCCTTTGTTCGCGTTTGGTCCGGGCTTTTGGCATAAGCATAGTTAGCTGAAAGGTTCTGGATCAGGCGCGAACAAATATATAACATATTATTAAAAATCATTTTAATAAGCGTTCCACTTATGAAAAGTAAGGGTTCTTATGAAGGCTTATACTTATTTCTAGACAAAGACTTAGTAAGTAGGTACTTCAAATCATTATCAATGAATATATTTTGTCTTCAAATTGTATTTATTTGTACGATTTAATAATACCTAAATAAATATAAATACCTCTTCAGCATCCTCAATAAATGGATTTTAGGCTGGTTTTCCACCAGAGAAAATAATAATAATATTTATCTTATTAAGAATAACTAGATTCATTATGTTATCATTACAGCCCCTAGAACACAGCATCGTAGACCTCCACTGCTGGAGATGGGCCTTCCAAAACATATATCTGGAGAATAGGATCTAATGTCAATTTTGAATGACAATTTATTAACGATTCCACAAGTTGGTATTAGTGGAACCAGGACAGACGGCTTAACGTGCTCTCCCAGACACGGGAACGGTGGTGTTCGTTCTAAATCTATGACAAATGTATTTAAGAAAATTTGATTTCTCATTGGTACAGTTTGAAGCGACCTTTGTAGGTTTTTAAGGAAAGCTTTCATACAACCGAGCCACCATCACGCCATTATTATAATAACGAGTGCTAACCTAATTTACATAAGTTTTTCTTTACATTAATTTGAGGACCACTCACTAACTATTACTAACTATTATTATTATTATTCATTGTTACATTTTTTTTTTCTATATCACATTTGCAGCGACCTTAACCTTTTGTCCCACTTTCTTCATGACATTAGTATTTTCATATACTCGTACATTGTATTGTATGTAGAACAACATAACTTATTTACGTTTTTTATGTAACTATAAAAAAGGATCATGACGACCGTTTCGGGGGAGTTAGAAACCACGCTTATAAAGAAGCGGATTCACATTTAGCCAACTTAACTATAGGCTAATCATGACAAGTGGCAAGCTCGTCGATGTCTCTAGCGTACCAAACTCGGGAAATATCACAAATAAATTAAATATTAATTTTATTTATTTATTTAAATTAATAACTATTATTGTGTCCCGACCGGGAATCGAACCCGGAACCTCCAAGTCTAAATTCACGGACTTAACCGCTAGATCACGCAGGCAGCCATTTCTTAAAACAATCAATTGATACTGTCTTATTGTCCTAAAGGTTTCGCTATCAGAAAAATTAGGTCCTCCTTACTATAGTAGTGCAATTAAGTATTTAAATAAATAGATAATTATTTACCTATAGGAAAGTTAGGTATAGTACCAACAAGTTTGACAAATCTCAGCTTTAGATTCTGACGCCGTCAAAAATAAAAAAAATACAGACTACATAAGTAAAAGCATCGAAGCTGTCACGAACATACAAATTTTCATATTTCCTGGAAACCCAAGTCAATTTCGATCTAATCACAATACTGACAAAACCAAAAGTCAGGTTAGGGGCTTTATAGAAAACAAAGGTCGAATAAAAAAATACAAAAAAAAATACGTTTTTCTTATTGTATGATCTTTATGCCGTTAAAACTTGGACTCTCAGAGCCGGCAATCGTAGCCGCGTAGATGCCTATGCTGGAGGCGTATGCTACGTTTCCTTTGGACAGCGCAAATTACCAATCAATACTCAAGGAGCTAAAAATCTTAACTATCTGTTATACTAATCTGTCTTCTATCTGGCTACAACGGGTCCTTGAGTATTTCGGCCAAATAACCCGCAATACTATGGTAAGTTGCTCTGAAAAGCTTCACAACCTTATCCCTTCTTCTCTATTCCGCAACTGAACTGTAATGTTCAATTACCGTTGCCTAGGGCAACCAGTCAATAAATGGTATTTGCAGAATATGTGTTGGCTTCTAATTATTTAAGTATATTACATGAACCACACGTACGAGGCAAAATATGCACCCTCATACCGTAGCTTACGCGTACCTATAAATTTGGAGACTTTTACATCTGTCGCACGCTGAAGATGTGGAATGCTCTCCAAGCCAGTGTGTTTCCCCATTCCTATAACCTGGAGTGTTTCAAGCGAAGTGTGAAGAAGCATCCTTATAGGCCGACATAGTGGTGACTGGCGTAGGTGACTGATGTCGGTCGTCTGAGGCTTGCGTCAGTTTCTCCCATTTTTGGACCTTGCGTACCGCCATCAGCAGGGCGCGATGTAACATGTCGTGCTCAGTATAAAAAAAACTATCTGGTTACCTGGAAAGGCTTTTACTTTTATCACAGGCAAAGTCAAAGGCAAAAGATCTGACCAAATCCTCAACACCTAAGTGCAATGTCCTTCATGCAGACCCGGATGGCGCAGCATCGTCCGGAATAAAGTGATGCGTGGAGCAGGTCACGACCCTTAGCAGTGAGGAGAACAACGATAGGATGAGGAAGATAATCCTATCATAGTCATTAGATTATTATAAATGCGAAAGTTTGCGAGGATGTTTCAATAGATAGAGAGATCAATGTTTGCGGCTCTTTTACGCAAAAGCTACGGAACGGATTTTAATGAGTTTACTGTAAGTTAACTTATACATCAGAATAACACAGGCTATATTACTTAATGATCTGACTATGACATGTGACCCCACGGCAATATATGTATCTGTCTGTTTCTATCGCATCTATAATACTGAACTGATTTCAATGAAATTTGATAGATATTTGTTTTCAACGTCAGACAAAGGTTTTTATTGACATACGACAAAGCCAGGAGTAATAAAGAGAAGACAAATTTCTGAGCATGCCATAAATTCACCGTGCGGGTTCCGGCTCCATCGTGTGTGGGAGAGAGAGGAGAGAAATCGTGTTTTGGGCTTCCAACCGACAATAGGCTGGTTAAAAATGAGGTGTCCTCTTTTTATTCCGCAACAAGACGTTAACTATCCATCATTTTGTTCCTCACCCTACCCAACCAAATACTGAATGATTCCGCAAAATGTCCGTTAAATTGGCGGTAAATGTAAACCTACATTAAAGACTCGTTGAATTATAAAAAAAAAACGAAAGATATAAAAAATATATATTCGTGTAAAATATATATTAGTTTCTGGCTTACCTTGGACAATCGATTACACGAATAAACATATTATAATAACGTAAATAGCTGCTCAATTATGTAGTCGCAAGAAAATGACCGAGGCATGCCTTCATGTGCGTTTAGGGACCAACTTTATAGGGGTACTGAATTATAAATTACTGACACATCCATTGCATTTTACAACCGTTACTGTATATAAAGCTGTAGTGAAAAGCCCGCAGTGTAAGTAAATGCCACAGTAGCGAACACGTGGCATCGTAGAAAATTCCTTGACGTCATAGGTTCTCCTGACGCATTTCGCTTTTTGTCAACGTTTAAATAACTAGTCATTTTATATGATTTATACATATACACAAGTACGCATTTATAATTGGTACCTACCGACATTTTAATATAGGATTTGTGTTCAATATATATTTATTTATGGCGCGGTGGTTGCTCGGTTGTAAGAACGCGTTCCTTAAATCCTACAAAGGTCGGTTCAAACCCACCTGGCATGTACCAATGAGAAATACAATTTTCTTACGTACATTTGTCATAGATTTACAACACCACTGTTCCCGTGCCTCGGAGAGCACGTTAAGCCGTCGGTCCCGGTTTCACTAATACCAACTTGCGGAATCGAAGCCGTCTGGCCAGCGTGGCGAGAATAGGCCAAATTTTCCAGAGACTGCCTCCGTGGTCTAGCGGTTAAGTCCGTGGATTTAGATTCGATTCCTGGTCGGGACATAAAAATATTTATTAATATAAATAAATACACTCAATTATTCTTTTTTTTTAAATTATATCTAATTTAGTTTTAAATTTTATTTATTTTTTAGTTTTATATTTCTCGAGTTTGGTACGCTAGAGACATCGACGAGCTTGCCACTTGTCATGATTGGCTTATAGTAAAGTTGGCTAAATGTGAATCAGCTTATTTATAAGCGTGGTGTCTGACAACCCCGAAAGGGAAACGGTCGTGATGATACTTTACTTTGAACTATATGTATGAGGAATCACTATTGCAATACATTGTCGCTGCGTTTGCAACGGCTATTCTTGACCTATGTCTAAACTTAACACAGTAAAAACTCAATCCAGATTTAGAGTCGTTCAAAATACCCAAGAATTAGTGTGCTGCCGACTCGCGCAATCCGCCCGACAACGTCGGTTTGGGCGGTGGAGTACGTACCATCTACAGGGTGGAAACGATAAGTGAACTTATTCAATATATTCTAAAGTAAACAAGAAACTTTTAATTGATAGTGTTAGTTAGTTATCAGTTAAAAGTATTATAAATCTTGTTTAGTGTATAAAATATCAAATGAGATCATATAACGTAGCTACCAGCTCGGTATTGGGGGGATCGCGATCAGCTGCGAGGTCAAGGTTTTCCGGGTCAATGCTGCGTATTCCGCGCCCCGGGCGGAGCGCAGGGCGGGCGGGCGGCGCGCGTGGGTGTTGCCATAGCAACGCGCTCCCAAACCGCCCACACCCTACCAGGTACTCAATCAATTTGCCGGTGAGAGGAACACATTTTCTTGAAACGTAATGAAGCCTCACTTAATGAAATATGGCGCCCTTGAGATTCATAGGCTCCGGGATACATCGAAAGTGTTTTAGCGATCAAATAGAATTTTATTATATAAGGCAATATATTATGACAAATTAAAATATCCTTGAGATTTAGATCAAGTAGAGAAGAGTAAAAAATGAAATTATATATCTAATCAATCGACTAACTGACTTCGTGGTCTTGCGGTTAAGGGTTAAGTCCGTGGATTTAGACTCGGAGGTACCGGGTTCGATTCCTAGTCGTGACACAAAAGTATTTATTAATGTAAATAATACATTTAATTAATATTTAATTTATTTGTGATTTTTCTCGAGCTTGCCATGATTGGCCTATAGTAAAGTTGGCTAAATGTGAATCCGCTTATTTATAAGCGTGGTTTCTGACCACCCCGAAAGGGAAACGGTCGTGATGATACTTTTTTATAGATATATACTATACTACTATATATATAACTTTATAGATTATAAATCCCACGTTTATGAAGAAGCGGATTCACATTTAGCCAACTTTACTATAGTATATATCTATTTGTATATAAATAGTGTATATGTATAATTTTATCAAGTTCTTCCTCTAATTCCGCTCTCTCCATTTCCACTCACCATTTTTCCTTTGTCTCAAAATCCTTTTCAGTTGTAACTGTAAACCTCTGGAGTCAGTTACCCGTAAAAATCTGGCAGGCCCCGAGTAGTCTTTAAAAAACTTGTATATGCACACTTCATGAAGTCATGATAAACTTAATTTGTTTCTGGCGTTAGTGATAATAACACTTGTATTTTATATGCTTATAGAAGGTATTACATTTACTTATATGTATGCATATTATTATTGTTTATATGTGTAGTTTATATGTATGTATTAATTTAGATATGTGAAGACAAATTTCTAAGCATTCCATGGATTTACCGTGCAGGTGCCGGGTCCATCGTGTGTGGGTAAGAGATGAGAAGAATGGTGTCTCGGGCTTGCGACCGACAATAGGCTGGTTTAAGAAAAGGAGGCCTCTTAATTTTTTTCTACTGCGCGATAATACGCTCACCATCCACCATTCTACTTCTCTCCCTACCCAACCAAATACTGTATGATTCCGTTAATGCCGTCTTGGAAGCTCGTTCCATAAATGTATTGACGGCAGACCTGCTTAGGCCCAATTCTTTCAGTAAGTGATGCAAAGATTTTGCTGGAACTCCTCTTGCACCAACTTCCACTGCGTAAAGCTGAGTCTTGAACCCGTTCCTCATCATTTCTTCTGTGAGATCATAATATTTATTCGACTTCATGTTGTGGTCTTTTGGAATATTTGATTTCCACGGAACGTCTGTAATTGCACCTACCTTTCATTGTATGATTGCTTTTGTTGTCCCGAAGGTCATAGAATAACTGTCATAGAATGCCTAGCGGCATTAAGTCCGCCTTTGTACTTTGTGCAATAAAGATTTAAATAGTAAATAAATAAATAGTAGCTGTAAATTTTCCTATCATAAATAAATATATAAAGTTTATGCTGCAAGGTCAGGCGGAAGACCTTCGTGTTCAAGTCCAGTACATCATTTTACCCGTGAATAACAACCGCCTACGTCATAGTTATTTTACATCGATACGCCTAGGGTTGGATGACGATTAACCCTGGCATGGCAAAATGCAGTACATATAGCTAGAATAAAAAAAGATAGAAAGAGAAGGGAACAAATTTCTAAACATTTTATGGTGCGTGAAGGGTGTGTGGGTAAGAGATTAGAAGTATGGTGTCTCGGGCTTGCGACCGACATCGGAAACCTCCTTTTTAAATTTTAACAAGACACTCACCATACGCTATTCTACTTCTCTCCCTACCTAACCAAACCTGTATGATTGCCCAATTTTTTCAGTAAGTGGTGCAAAGATGTGCAGAAATGATTTACTTAAATAGATCTTGCAGTTACTATAATGAACTGTTGTCAGACCCAGTATTACTCAAAGTTCAGAACCGACTCGTACCTACTGACCAAGCATAATACTTACTTCAAGTGTGTTTTTTTCTACTTTTAGTACTAATTTAATAATTTACACTATATTTTTTTATTTTTCGAATTACCTGTAGTTCACATCACATCACAGCCCCTAGAACTCAGAGTCCGAGACCACTGTTGGAGACAGGACTTCCAAATATGTCTGGAGAATTCGGTCCACACTCGCCACGCTGGTTAAGTCCGTGGATTTAGACTCGGAGGTACCGGGTTCGATTCCTAGTCGTGACACAAAAGTATTTATTAATGTAAATAATACATTTAATTAATATTTAATTTATTTGTGATTTTTCTCGAGCTTGCCATGATTGGCCTATAGTAAAGTTGGCTAAATGTGAATCCGCTTATTTATAAGCGTGGTTTCTGACCACCCCGAAAGGGAAACGGTCGTGATGATACTTTTTTATAGATATATACTATACTACTATATATATAACTTTATAGATTATAAATCCCACGTTTATGAAGAAGCGGATTCACATTTAGCCAACTTTACTATAGTATATATCTATTTGTATATAAATAGTGTATATGTATAATTTTATCAAGTTCTTCCTCTAATTCCGCTCTCTCCATTTCCACTCACCATTTTTCCTTTGTCTCAAAATCCTTTTCAGTTGTAACTGTAAACCTCTGGAGTCAGTTACCCGTAAAAATCTGGCAGGCCCCGAGTAGTCTTTAAAAAACTTGTATATGCACACTTCATGAAGTCATGATAAACTTAATTTGTTTCTGGCGTTAGTGATAATAACACTTGTATTTTATATGCTTATAGAAGGTATTACATTTACTTATATGTATGCATATTATTATTGTTTATATGTGTAGTTTATATGTATGTATTAATTTAGATATGTGAAGACAAATTTCTAAGCATTCCATGGATTTACCGTGCAGGTGCCGGGTCCATCGTGTGTGGGTAAGAGATGAGAAGAATGGTGTCTCGGGCTTGCGACCGACAATAGGCTGGTTTAAGAAAAGGAGGCCTCTTAATTTTTTTCTACTGCGCGATAATACGCTCACCATCCACCATTCTACTTCTCTCCCTACCCAACCAAATACTGTATGATTCCGTTAATGCCGTCTTGGAAGCTCGTTCCATAAATGTATTGACGGCAGACCTGCTTAGGCCCAATTCTTTCAGTAAGTGATGCAAAGATTTTGCTGGAACTCCTCTTGCACCAACTTCCACTGCGTAAAGCTGAGTCTTGAACCCGTTCCTCATCATTTCTTCTGTGAGATCATAATATTTATTCGACTTCATGTTGTGGTCTTTTGGAATATTTGATTTCCACGGAACGTCTGTAATTGCACCTACCTTTCATTGTATGATTGCTTTTGTTGTCCCGAAGGTCATAGAATAACTGTCATAGAATGCCTAGCGGCATTAAGTCCGCCTTTGTACTTTGTGCAATAAAGATTTAAATAGTAAATAAATAAATAGTAGCTGTAAATTTTCCTATCATAAATAAATATATAAAGTTTATGCTGCAAGGTCAGGCGGAAGACCTTCGTGTTCAAGTCCAGTACATCATTTTACCCGTGAATAACAACCGCCTACGTCATAGTTATTTTACATCGATACGCCTAGGGTTGGATGACGATTAACCCTGGCATGGCAAAATGCAGTACATATAGCTAGAATAAAAAAAGATAGAAAGAGAAGGGAACAAATTTCTAAACATTTTATGGTGCGTGAAGGGTGTGTGGGTAAGAGATTAGAAGTATGGTGTCTCGGGCTTGCGACCGACATCGGAAACCTCCTTTTTAAATTTTAACAAGACACTCACCATACGCTATTCTACTTCTCTCCCTACCTAACCAAACCTGTATGATTGCCCAATTTTTTCAGTAAGTGGTGCAAAGATGTGCAGAAATGATTTACTTAAATAGATCTTGCAGTTACTATAATGAACTGTTGTCAGACCCAGTATTACTCAAAGTTCAGAACCGACTCGTACCTACTGACCAAGCATAATACTTACTTCAAGTGTGTTTTTTTCTACTTTTAGTACTAATTTAATAATTTACACTATATTTTTTTATTTTTCGAATTACCTGTAGTTCACATCACATCACAGCCCCTAGAACTCAGAGTCCGAGACCACTGTTGGAGACAGGACTTCCAAATATGTCTGGAGAATTCGGTCCACACTCGCCACGCTGGCCTGACGGGTTGGCGAGGGTCTGATATCAATTTAAAGATAATTTATTAACGATTTTACAAGTGGGTATTAGTGAATCTGGGACCGGACGGTTCAACGTGCTCTTTGAGACAAGGGAGCACTGGTGTTGTACATCTATGACAATTTACGTAAAAGTGTATTTCTTATTATACCAATGCCTGGGTTCGAACCGCGAATCTTTTTGAAGTGGAAAGTTCTTGTAGGTTCTTTTCTCAGTCAGATTGAACATTAAGAGGTCACTGGAATTTGTTAAGCTGCTAGTCTTCTGCTAACAGCTTACTCTTTGGACAACTTTGCTGCACTTAGTCTTCCTCTAACAAGAGTAGAATCATTCAAACTAATTCAAATAATGTCGTGTAACAAATGCCTGTAATAGTTTTACGTGAATAAAGATATTTTGGCTTTGACTTTGACCGCTCTTCTTGTAAACCTGTTATTATAAATCATTTTGCCATTGCACGGTATAAAAGTGTCACAGTCGGGTAGACTTGCACGCATCGACCCGTGCATCAACTTATCCGTCCGACCAGCCGCAAAGCTGCTCGAGAATAAAAAAAATAACACTATTAATTAATATATTTTGAACCTACTTTTTTCTTGAGTCCTAGACCTCTACTTTCCAAGCCGGCATGGTGGTAGATTGATGTCGGTCATTTGTAGTTGGCATCAGTTGCTCCAATTCTAGGATCTCGCTGATAAAAATAGAGCATTTCGCTATGCTGGCTAGTGGGGGGCGTTGCAAAGACGAACCGTTTTTAGCTCTGCGACGATAAAACCGTTTTTTTCGTTTCGATTGAATTTCGTCGCGGAACTACCTATTCAGCCGTCCTTGTCGCAACTTTAACTCGTTTTGTTTGCAAAAAAGTTGTACACTAAAATAAAATATGTAACGTTTTTTGTAAATTAATTAGAATCCTTATTATATTATTTATTATAAAGTAAATAGGGTTAGCTTATTTCTATATTATAAAGTACTTAAAAATATATATAAATTTCACGAACTATTTAATTTAGGTTAATAGTTTTAGATATTATTCAAGTATTTAACTATAGCAACAAAATAATATATATACGTCTGCACCATAATAGTTACTATCATCGTGCCAGTATCGATATTTAATTTTTGTTTTAAATACGTAGGTTTTTAGTGTTAACCTTAGTTCTTTTAATTGGAGTATATTTAACAATGTAAAATCGATTAGGAAAATTAAAGTTTTATTTATTATTATCTCTGCAAACATTTTAAACGAAAAGTTGTTTATTTTTTTTCTAACCGTTTCCATCAGTATGTGTTTACTCGTAGTTGATGACATGTTGTTTTCAATCCGTTTTAAAACCAGTTGCAACGATAACCGTTTCCGCAACTAGATTTCATTCTGTAGAAAACGGTTGCGCTTCGTTTTGAATGAGTTTGACAACGAACCAACACTAATGCTGGCGAGACGGTTTAGTTCTAACGTGATATTTTTTTTTGCGAATGATGGTTTTGTAAATCTATAACAAATGTCTACCTACGTAAGAAAAGTGTATTTCTCATTAGTACTGAAATTTTCCTTTATTCAGTATTAGACAAAGACTTTTTGATTATAAAATAAGATTAAAGAAAAGCTTCCGAACGTTCCCAAAGTTTGAGAGAATATTTTTCGTTATAAATTCAATTATAATAATGTCATTTAATAAAGAATAAGGCCTGTAATACACTGAATAATTATGATGGCAAGTTATATTATTTTATAAGACGTTCTTATTTATTGTGTATTTTATTCTTGCATTGGGTTGTAATGTATGGAAATTTATAACATATTGCATCCGGTGTGCTCAAGCCTTTATTATAACAGCGCCTAGAACACAGCGTTCCTACTGTTGGAGATGCCAATTTTAATGACAATTTATTAACGATTTCACAAGTTTATATTAGTGGTAGATACAGGGATAGTGGTTTTGGTAATAATAATAATAAAATCCTTTATAGCACACAAAATATAAAATATAACAAGATGTACATATGCGAGCATAATACCATAAAGGTTTTCTCTACCAGCTAACCTTTGGGAGAGTGACAGAATATTATGGGAGAGTCAGAAAAATAATATGATTTATTTAAAAAATAAAAATAAGAAATGGTCTAGCCGTTAGGTGGATTTAGACTCGGAGGTACCGGGTTCGATTCCTGGTCAGGACGCAAAAAAATTTATTAATGTAAATAAATATACATACATATCTTCACGCCAGATCCCTTGCGGGGTAGGCAGAGACAATTGAGCGCCATTTGACACGATCACGACATACTTCTTTCGCTTCGTCGACATTCATTAACCTCTTCATACATGCCCTTTGGTTACGAAGACTTTTTAATGCACCTTCAGTCAGTGTTTTATTTATTTGATCGTGATATGTTAGTCTCGGTCTGCAGGGCCTCTTTTACCTACAACTTTCGTATTATATATCTGGTTCGTCAATCTTTCATCGCTCATCCTTTCAACATGCCCGAACCATCGTAGCATGCCTTTCCTTATTTTTGTCCCTATGCTTTCCTTCATACCAACCCTTTTCCGTATTTCGACGTTACGTATGCGGTCCGCCAAAGTGACGCCACATATCCGCCGCAACGACCGCATTTCTACTGCATTAACCCTACTCTCATGCGTATTCTGACGTATCCACGTCTCGCTTCCATACATCAGTGTTGGTACCAACATGGCATTGTGTATGGCGAGCCGAGCTTTGTCACTGACATTTCGACTGCCGATCAGTGACCCCAGGGCACCGTTAACACTATTTCCCGCGTTCACTCTTCTTTCAACGTCCCTATCGTACTTCCCATCCGCAGTGAAAACACTGCCCAGATATATAATTTCATTTACTTGTTCTAGAGTTTCATCATCAATCTTTATCGTCACGGTTGTCATCCTTCTTCTTTCAAACACTAGTACCTTGGTTTTTCTCGCATTCAAACGGAGTCCTTTTTCTGCACATCCCTCCTTTATTCTTGTGACTAGTGATTGCAGTTGTTGTTCGGACGATGCCATAAGAACAGCATCATCTGCATAAAGCAGGCAGTTCACCACTAGATCACTCATCTTTATCCCACAGTCACTCTCTCTCACTCTTTTTAGGCATTTGTCGAGATATAGAGTAAATAATCTAGGAGAAAGCACACAACCCTGTTTGACGCCCATTTGGGATTCAAAGCAAGGCGACATAAATAAATATATTTAATTAATATTTAATTTATTGTGATATTTCTCGAGTTTGGTACGCTGGAAACATCGACGAGCTTGCCACTTGTCATGATTGGCCTATAGTAAAGTTGGCTAAATGTGAATCTGCTTATTTATAAGCGTGGTTTCTGACCACCCCGAAAGAGAAACGGTCGTGATGATACTTTACTTACGAATAATAAATATAATAAAACACATATTATATAATATTAATTAAATACTCGTAATAATAATTGCCAAGGTGAGGAGGTTAAGTTAAATTTTGTTTTTTTAAGAATGTGAGAAATTAGAAGTTTTTTGAATATATTTAGAGATTGTGCCTGTCGAATAGTTAATGGCAGCCTGTTCCATTGACGAGCTGCAGACACGGTGAGAGAATCATGTTCGTAAGACAAGTATTTCTCATTGGTTTCTTCAAACCGCGCATCTTTTTGGTTTGGAAAGCGTTCTTACCGAGTCACCACTTTTTACACATTACATACAGGTTTAACATTTTTGCATCGCACTCACTCGCACAATCCAATATTTATAAAGATTTTTCTATTCTAGTTTTGAGAAATAAAGTCGATCAACTTACTAGGGATTTTTGGTGATAAATAATATATTTGTTTTATTTAAATAAAGAAATGGCATGTACTAATGAGAAATGCACTTTTCTTACGTACATTTGTTGTAGATTTACAACACCATCATTCCTGAGATAACGTTAAGCCGTCGCGGTCCCAGTTCCACTAATACTTGTGGAATCGTTAATTAATTGTCGTTAAAAATTGACATCAGATCCTAGCCAACCCATCTGGCCAGCGTGGCGAGTGTAGGCCAAATTCTTCAGATATAAGTTCAGGAAGGGCCATCTCCAAAAGTGGAGGTCGACACTGTGTTTTAGAGGCTGCAATGTAATGATAATTCATAGTTTTTCATAATTCCCATCTATAAAATAACATGATTATTTATTAACCACTCGAAAAGTACAATGACACTGGTACTTAAGAATCAGTAGCGCTGGTTTAAGAGCAGGTGGATGTGCTGGCGCCGAAATCGACCACCAATCAAGCGAGACTACGAGCGGCCCCTTTGAGCTATGATAACGTGAACACAGCATGCGGCGAAATTCATAGAGTAGTTTTTATGAATTCTCAAGTAGGCATTTTTATTGAAGTGTATGGTGGGGTTTTCATGCTGTAATGTATGTTTTTAAGCTTACGGTTTCTTATGTTTTTTTATTATTTGTGGTGTTTTGTAATTTCCTTTTTTTATCTTAAGAATTGTATGCATCAAGTTAGAGACTGTCATAAATTTCTTACCATCAGACAGAAGCCTGGTATTATGTCGTTTTCTTGTCGTTAGTGTTACATATAATTACTATAGCTACAAAAATAATTCATTCATTACAGCCCCTAGAACACAGCGTCCTAGACATCCACTGCTGGATATGGGCCTTCCAGAACTGGAGAATTTGGCCTACACTCGCCACGCTGGCCAGACGGCTTGGCGTGGATATGATGTCAATGATTTATGACAATTTATTAACGATTCCACAAGTTAGCATTAGTGGAACCGGGGCAAACGGCTTAACGTGCTCTCCGAGGCACGGGAACGGTGGTGTTGTAAATCTATGACAAATGTACGTAAGAAAAGTGTATTTCTCATTAGTACATGCCGTGTGGGTTTGAACCGACCTTTGTAGGATTTAAGGTACGCGTTCTCACAACCGAGCCACCACCGCGCCACAAAAAAAAAATAGTAACAATATATATTGGACCATTATTAATCCAAAAGAGGTTGTACAATCGCTTTCCTTAAAATCTTTAAAAAATATTAGTATGGTCATAACGTTGGTGTAAGGTAAAAAAAACTGTTTGGTCCTTGGACGAACCCACACGTTAATTATATTGCTATATCTACCTTTATTCATAAATCTAAAACAACACTTTTTTCACCATTAGGCTCGGGTAAAACATTAAAGTGATATTATTTATTTTAAAAACACAGTAAAACCAGTTCAGAGAGTCATCACAGAGATATCTTTTAAATTAATAACCTATCGCTCGACCTGGTATTATTTTTTCTAATTGTAAAATATTATATGAAATATACCAAGAAAACTGTTAAAATAAATGCATTTTTACTTATAATTTGCTTACCAATATATTTTTATACATATGGTGCACTTTTGTTCACACTGAGAAATATTCCGGTGACGGGTATAATTTTAATTGCTTCTACTCTTTGCTTTATTATTGTTCTTATGTTGCCTGTATCTGTCCTTTCTCTACGAATAAATACATACCCCCAATTTTGAAAAAGAGAATGAAAATCATCTATGTTTAACACTTTGTTTGGAATTGGTAGTTTGCTTGTCAATTTGTTATTTCACTCAATCACGTGTCCATAAGCAAATGTTAAACTTGCGTTAATTTAATCTTTATATTTTTTTATATAATCTATTATCTGGCGATAACACGTGCATGGCAATTGACAATAGTGCTATTCCATTGCTGCACATGGACGCGCTGCGTGACTAAGCTACGTTTTCTATGTAATAAACGAATTCGTGTGATTTGTTTGTAGCGTGTTGCAGTGGACTTAAGAATATGCCTGGTCTTTCCACTGCTTTATATGCTGCTATAGGTTTACCCTAATGCTCGCCATTTCACACGATCGCGGCGCTCATCCATTCTCCACCAGCAACCCTCCTCAGATCATCTGTCCATCTGGCGGGGTTCATCCTACTCCAGGACCCGTCTACTCTATTGTATATCGGTTCTGCGACAGACGTGACCGGCCCATTGCCACTTCAGCTTGAGCATAGTTTTTTGTATAGCTCGTCAAGCGGCCTTAAACTTATGGGCCAGACCCACTGTCAATGCACATACATAGAATTTTATACAAAATAAAGCTATGAGTAAGTGTACATACACAGCAATGGAATGTAACCTTTAAATATACACGACACCCCTTAGCAATTTGCAGTACTGTTTCCTACAAAGATGACATACTTGTATTATTTTACTGCGGTAAACCAGGCGACCTTGCCTCCCTTCCCTATTATTCACAGACACGGGTCACGGATAATATCTACTCCACGTGGATGGCAGATTGTGTTATTTTATAAAAGTCACATACAAAGGTTATTAAATAATAATTAAATATTAATTCCGAGTAAGTGCGATAGTAGCTCGGTGCTATGAACGCTTTCCTTAAAATCCAATAGTACGCGGTTCGAACCCCGGCATGTACCAATAAGAAATAATTTTCTTACGTACATTTGTCATACATTTACAATACCATCGTTTCCTTGCCTCGGAGAGCACGTTAAACCATCGGTCCCGGTTCCACTAATATCAACTTGTGGAATTGTTAATAAATTATAGTTTGCGGACAGACACTAAAGTCTGACATGGTTTTCGTACTACAATTAGAAACATATATATATTTTTAGTCAGAGCAACAGGCTCACAGGAAGGATTGTTGCTAATCAATAAATAAATGGCTCCACACAGCGGAAAAGGGTTGGTATGAAGGAAAGCATAGGGACAAAAATAAGGAAAGGCATGCTACGATGGTTCGGGCATGTTGAAAGGATGAGCGATGAAAGATTGACGAACCAGATATATAATGCGAAAGTTGTGGGTAAAAGAGGCCTGGCAGACCGAGACTCACATATCACGATCAAATAAATAAAACACTGACTGAAGGTGCATTGAAAAGTCTTCGTAACCAAAGGGCATGTATGAAGAGGTTAATGAATGTTGACGAAGCGAAAGAAGTATGTCGTGATCGTGTCAAATGGCGCTCAATTGTCTCTGCCTACCCCGCAAGGGATCTGGCGTGAAGATATGTATGTATGTATGTATGATCGTAGAACAGTGTCGGATTTAAAAAAATACCCATAATTTTGCATTATTTCGATAGCAAATAATAGGAATTATTATAACTTGGTTAAAAAATCTGATTTTAAATATAGTTTTTAAATATTATATTTTTGTGGTCTCATATAGTTAGTAAGTGCAAATGTTAGAAAGGGTTCTAAAATGAAATCTAGAAGGTTTGCACTTATTAACTTAAAAAAAGAAGTGACAAAAAAACAATTGAAATTACTTTGAATGGCCGCCATGAAAATTTTAAATATAGCAGATCCGTCACTGTTCTACGATCATGACGATATGTATATATATATATATATATATGTGTATGTTTATGTATAATAATGTGTATGTATTTAGTTTATTGATATTATAATATTTTATATGATGTAGGTATATATTAGTTTACTGTTAATTTTCATTAATTATATTATTATTATCTTTATGATTGCACCTTTATATGGTTAAATTTGTCCCCAAGGTTTGGCTGTCAGAGAATGTCTTCGGGCATTAAGTCCGCCTTTGTACTTTGTGCAATAAAGTTTTTAATTTTTTTTTTTTTTTTTTTTCATTTTGGAAAACCAACAGTTGACTATTGTATATAGATATTAAACAGCAAATTCCCTAAGAACTATTAAAGGTTTTCACATATAAACATAAAATAAATTAATCAAATTAACAAGCAAAGGAAGAAAACATCGCTACAGAAGAATAATAACAATATAGGTGAAACACAAGTTACTTAAACTAATAAACATTATACAAGCATTTAATTATAACTATAATTGATGCCTTAAATTGTGAGACTTGGACGACCAAATCCTTAAATGACCAAGAATAGGAGTGTAAGACCAAGACCAAGACAAAGACTGAGACCAGCTCTTCAGATGCAAGACCAAGACCAAGATTTGGCCAGTCTTGTTTTTGGTTTTGGTCAACCGAAAAAAATTGGTTCTGATGTGTAAATTTTAGTTAAAAACAACGTAAATAAAGACCTGAAAAACGATACTAAATTGGAAAATTAGATTAGAAATCGTAAGTATATGCCAAGCTAAGTCCAAGCACACTTCAGTCTTAGTACGGTATATAAATTAGTGTAAGAATGTTTAAGAAGCATCAGTAACAGCACTTGAAGATAAATCGTTTAATATTTAATCTGTGTCTGGTATTCATTACCTACTTGTATTATTTAATTAGTTCCATCGTTAAAAACATGAATGTACATATATTTATAAAATATAAGTATTAATATAGGTTATTTTTATTTTATTTAAAACTTAAATGCACTATGTACAAACTGCCTCCGTGGTCTAGCGGTTAAGTCCGTGTGACACAAAAATATTTTCATTAATGTAAATAAATAAATAAATAATGATTAATAAATAAATATTTCCAGACAGGTCACACAGCGCCATCTAATTTCCGTGGTAAGCTACGAGGCTTGTGTTACGGAAACTAGATGGTTGATAAACTACATATTATACTTTTTTTTGTTGTAAATATATACATATTATACATATAAACACCCAGACCGAGACAAATTATACAATGTACAACTTGCCCCCGGTGGGAATCGAACCCACGACCTCCCGAGTTCACGGCAACGTTTGTTACCATTAGACCACGGAGGCGGTATACATTATAATAAATACATTAAATTAATATTTAATTTATTTGTGATATTTCTCGAGTTTGGTACGCTAGAGACATCGACGAGCTTGCCACTTGTTATGATTGGCCTATAGTAAAGTTGGCTAAATGTGAATACGCTTATTTATATAAGCGTGATTTGCGATCACCCCGGAAGGGAAACAGTCGTGATGATACTTTACTTTTTTTTTACCTTCCATACCTGGTAATTTTGGCTTAATATAACAATATACAAAAAAAAAACCTAATCGATTAAGTTCTAACACATATTTAAGAAAAAAATATTCAAAGTATATATCCTTTCTTAAAGTAAACGGTTAAAAAGTAATGCAAGTTGTGACGTCACATTGTTTGCACATTTACTGGTAATTTTCCAAATGACTGACGTACAACTGGCAGTTTACCGAATACCTTTGTCATAATATACTTGGACGATTAACCGCTGGATTGGTAAACACCGGCAGTAGTTTCTGAAGGGATTAATAGAATAATACAGGTTTTTTTATTGTTATATGCATAAAGCTGAATTTTCTTTGCAGATTCCATTCTCAGTCAGATTAAACATTAACAAGTCACTGGAATCAGCTAAGCTGCTGGTCTTCTGCTATCAGCTTACTTTTGTACCACTTTGCAGCTTAGTCTTCCACTAGCAATTGTAGAATCATTCCAAATATTTAAATTAATGACGTTTTAAAAATTTCCTGTAAAGGTTTGCGTGAATAAATATATTTTATCTACTCTCATATCGTAAAATGCGAATTACAAACTTCAAAACGAATTTATATTGACATACTTTATAAAAATACTGCTGAAATTTCAAAATATAATCACATTATAACACTTTTTCTCTAACGAAATAATGTTATATTTCATTTTAAAAATATAATCATACATATTATAAAACACTTATTTTTCTTAAGGCAAAGGTTCCATTACAAAATGTTTTGATTTCAATTTTTACTTGTCTATGGCAGCGCCCGCCATAGCGCGTGCGAGGTCATAAGCTAGGTTTTGGCTCCATTTCATTGTTTAGGACTTATGTATTCTGTACCATGGTCATTTAAAAAAAATAAAAAATAAAATTGGTGCCATTTAATACGTTTTGTTGTATAGCATTTCGTGTGATTTTTTCATTTAGTAGGTTCAATCCCAATGTATGAGAGTAGATAAATTAGTGTATGAAACTGCACATAACTAGGTATTAAAACCCCTTATTATGCAACAGTTTCATAAATTACTATTATTTTGACTTTGAAAGCATATCTTCAGCAGTGGAGTTTTAGGTTGCTGTATCCTAGGGGCTGTTTTTTTTTTTTTAAAGGCGGTGATTTGGAAAGGACTTGGGGGTCTTGCCTTGCCTAGAGTGCCTAATGGGTAAGATGGGTCTGATTTTTTTGGGAATTTAAACTTTATTCGCCACTCTTGCCACGGGAACGATGGTGTAAGAAAATAAGAAAAACTCTTTGGTACATGCCTAATATATTTGTTGTTACGTACATTTAATATAAATTTACAACACCACCGTTCCCGTGCCTCGGAGAGCACGTTAAGCCGTCGGTCCCGGTTCCACAAATATTTGTGGAATCGTTAATAAATTGCCATTAAAAAAATTGACATCAGATCCTCGCCAACCCGTATGCGAGGGGAGTGTAGGCTAAAACGAGCTTGTCACTTGTCATGATTGGCCTGTAGTTGGCTAAATATGCACGTCCATCTTAAAAAAAACTTGATTTCTCAACATTCCGCAAGAGATTAAGATGGTGGTGATATTTTAATTATTTATTAAAACTTTATTGCACAATATATACAAGAGGCGGACTTAATGTCGCTAGACATTCTCTAACAGCCAACCTTAGGGACACTGTAGAACATTAAAGACGTAAGGTAGGTGCAATTAAAGAAATATGATTACGTAATAAATATTTATTTATAAACTCTTTACTGCACAAAAAACTTAAAAGTAATTTAAGGGCGAACTTAATGCCTTTCGGCATTTTATAACAGCTGACCTTTGGGAGAATATGCAATATTATCTAAACTACAATAACAAATACTATAATAAACTAAATACTAATAATACATACACATAACGTTTTATTAATACATTAGGTACATACATTACATAACATTTTGTTATTAACGTAAATATACGCTTAGCTACTTGATGGAGATCATGAGAGCTATCGATTATTAAGTCCTCAAAGAAAAAGCCGTATTTACGTAGAAGGAAACCCTTGAGAAAACCCACAGTGTTTTTGTTAGTTACACGTTAACACTTAAGTGCTCAAAAACTTATTTCTTTACCTCCGAATATCTAATATGTATTTGCAAATAATGATTGATCCGAGTAATTTTCATTCAGTTTCCAAAAGAAGGGAAGTCATATTACTAGAACCGGTGTAAATATAATAATCGCAAAAGTAAAGTATAAGAAACCACGCTTTTGTAACGAGCTAGTTCACATTAGCCAACTTTACTATAGACCCATCACGACAAGCTTGTTAATTTCTCTAAGAATCAAAATGTCACAAATAAATTAAATATGTAATTGTCAAAAGAGCAATTTTTTTTTTAGGCTTCAGGTGTCATTGGTAGAACCCCTTTTTGAAATAAAACAGGTTTTTTTTATAAAAGATAAATTAAGTGTTATTACTAGTACTAGTATTAATGGGGTGTATCAGGCAAAGCTTTTTTATAGATGTCGCTAGCGGCACTGGTACCTTGTCGGATCATTTTTTAAATGTTTTTATTTTATAACAGAAATACGAATTTTAACTTAACGTTAAGTTACCTTAAAATACGAATTAGGAAAGCAAACACCGTCTTTAAAAATAAAAAAGGTTTAATTAATAGAATGGCAATTTTGAGATCACCATATCTTTGATTTCGCTTGGAAATCTCGATTTGTACACTTAAAAGCTGCTGACTTCGGTAATATATCTAGAAAATAATAAATTTACTAAAAATTCAAGTTTTCTATGCAACTGACAGTTCTATTAGGTACCATCTATCGTGATAAAAAGTTAGTGATACACCCCATTGATCTCGCTCACAGTCGATAGAGAGAGAAACAATGACATAAGTAACCGTTCGCGCGATCGCCAACCTTACGCTACCTACGTGATTAGGCTGAGTATGAGTGGAGGTATTTTTAGGAAAACTTATCTGCACCGTAAATTAGTTTTTTTTTTACAAAATAATTAAAATAAAAAATACGTATGTTTTTATTTTTATTCTAGATTATAATATAAAAATATTTGCTGTTTAATAAATTACACGCAGTATATTTTTGTGTTCTCGGCCAGTAATCGAACCCAGCACCTCCGCGTTTACAATTACGTTTATTATTCACTTAGGTATTTCTTATGATAGTTTTAAAGTATTAAATGCAATCCAATCCAGTGGCATTGTCTAGTTCACCATCCTTAGTCTTGTAGTTGAAATATTCAGAACGCTTGGCCCGACGGAAATGGTGACTATTACTGACTTGTTGTAATTGATTTTTGTACGAATTGAACAAATTGACTTTCCTTGTCAAGTTGCATGTGTAACAGTCTGATACGGAACATTGTTTGATATGAGAAATGACGTTTATTAATGCCTATGTTCTTGGTAGCGTTTAAAATTGACGTTTTAGCCTCGTTTAGTTTCGTATTTAATGACCTACGAAATAAGTGCCCCCGTGGTCTAGCGGTTATAGTCTAAGATATGTATTTTGTTGTCCAACGAAATATGTTCAGTATCATTTTCATTTCATCATCATTAAAGCTCGTAGAACAGCGTCTTAGACCTCCACTGTTTGAGATTGGCCTTCCAAATCTGGAGAATTTGGCCTACACTCACCACACTTGCCAGTAGCTTGGCGAGGATATGATGCCAATTTTTTATGACAATTTATTAACAATTGCACAAGTTGGTATTAGTGGAACCGGAACCGACGGCTTAACGTGCTCTCCGTGGTACGGGAACGGTGATGTTGTAAATACATGACAAATGTTCGTAAGAAAAAAGTATTTCTCATATCATGTAATCATGACAAGTGGCAAGCTCGTCGATGTCCAGCGTACCAAACTCGAGAAATATCACAAATAAATTAAACGTATTTATTTGCATCATTAATAAATATTTTTGTGTCCAGGAATCGAACCCGGTACTTCCGACTCCAAATCCACGGACTAAACTGCTAGACCACGGAGGCAGGCTAAGGTCGTAATGATACTTTATTATCAACGTAAACACAAACCGCCTAGCTACTTGATTGGGATCATGAGAGTTATCGATTATTGTCCACCGGCTTGACTAAGCATGACGACAATTCGAGCCTGATCCCGAAACGTGTAGATACACTTTACTGGGTTTATGGGCACGAACGGTGGATACTTTCCCGCCCCGGCAAACTAGGAAAATTACCACCATCAGTCCGCCTACCACCTATGTATTTGTTGTTGTCGTTGAATGTATGAGCCATTTGCAATGGATTCAAATGCCAATTTTGATTTTCAAGGAGAACTAATATTGTAAGCTTGCCATGGTGATATTAATATATAAATAACACCGCTTGAAACAAGCTAGACTAATTGATTTTTACTCTTGTCATATTAAGACCATATAGTAGGTATGTACAAAATTCGTACCTACAAATTAAATAATCTATTATTATTTTCAACTTTTTTATCAACAAAAATGATACGAGAAAATCCCACAAACTGTTTTTTTATCATGCGTACAAAAAATAAACTGTCTCATAAACGAGAAACTTTTACTTGGAAAACTAGTCTAACCTTGACTATACGTAATATTAACAGTTATGTAGATGTATATTGAGATATCAACAAGTGGGTTGGAGTCTGCACCGGAGGACGCTGGAGGATAATAAGGGCCGGTATCATGGCTCATTCGGGAAGCGTAGCATCTTCCTATCGAACACACCACACTGTTTCGACGACAAAAGTTTTCAACCAGTGCGTTCTTTTTTATTTCGCTACAACAGCTGCTCCTCACTGGTTTAATTCAAGTCAACTTAGTTCAGCTTTTCTTTGTACTTATTTTAATTCATATTATAAATTCACCTCACTCATCTGCCAGATATTGTTCACCCCCAGCTTGGGGTTCTATGTCTGGACACCTCGTTGTCCGCTTGGGATCGGCAGCGCTCTTCGGGCCGCCGTCTTCGGGTTCTCCGAGGGAAGGTACCACTACGTACAGTCAACGGATGCATAATTGCACAATTCCATTGCTTAAAGTCTGTAGTTTTATTTAAATGTCACGCTTAACGTGACATCTAGTAGTGTCGTATGGTGCAGAAACGTGGGCACTGACGATAGGTCTGGTCTACAAATTCAAGGTCGCCCAGCGAGCTATGGAGATAGCTCGGGATTTCTCTAAATAATGAAATCAAAAATGTTGAAGAGAACCAAAGTTACCGACATCGCTTTCAAAATTAGCAAGCTGAAATGGCAATGGGCTGGACACTACTGTCGCCGAACCGATGGCCGATGGAGTAGACGGGTTCTGGAGTGGAGACCACGTGCTGGAAGACGCAGAGTGGGGCGACCCTCCTCCAGATGCACAGATGACCTGAGGAAGATCGCTGGTGGGGGTTGGATGAAGGTGGCAGAAGATCGTGTGACGTCGCGAGCCTTGGGAGAGGCCTATACAGTGGAGAGACACAGGCTCATGAAGATAATGATGATCATGGCTCACGTACTTGAAGTTACGACTTAGACTTAGATTTTATTTATTTATTTATTAAAAACTTTATTGCACAAAGTACAAAGGCGGACTTAATGCCCGTAGACATTTTCTGACAGCCAAACCTTAGGGACAAATTAGAACATTTATAGGTGCAATGAAATAAATATTAATAGTAGGATAAATTCAACACAATTATATATACTTACATAATATACTTTAACATATACTGTAATATCAATATACTAAATACTAATACATACACATAAATATACATATATACACTTATTAACATTGTTGGGAGCTATTTAGAAGGTGTAGATAGACGAGTTTTTTGAACGAAGATCTGGTAGACGCTCGCCTTATGGTTACATGTAATGTATGGTTAGATGTAAAGGCACACAGGGCCAACAGTTAAGTGAGACGGCTATAGGGTTTTGGTCTGTAGGCGCAATGAGGCACTCTCTTTATACGGCCCCACAGTGAGTCGGGCTTGAGAACCAGTTTCGGTTAGTCCCTTCAATTGGTATAAGCGAGCCTTGGGGGAGGCCTACAGAGTGGAGTGATACAGGCTGATGATGATGATGATGATGAGCAGTGGTGGCTCGATTGTAGGAACGCTATACTTAAAATCCAAATATGATAGCTGTTCAAAACCCGGCATTTACCAATGAGAAATTTACACTTACATTTGTCATAGAGTTCCCGTGCCTCGGAGAACACGTTAAGCTATCGGTGCCGATTGTACCAAATAACAATACCAACTTGTGAAATAGTTAATATATTTACATCTGACCTTGGCTAACCCGGCTGGACAGCGTAGCGAGTTTAGACCAAATTATTCAGAAATATGTTCACTTCATCAGTGGTGTCTGATTGTCTGATGGGTCTGATTTTTTTGGGAATTTAAACTTTATTCGCCACTCTTGCCACGGGAACGATGGTGTAAGAAAATAAGAAAAACTCTTTGGTACATGCCTAATATATTTGTTGTTACGTACATTTAATATAAATTTACAACACCACCGTTCCCGTGCCTCGGAGAGCACGTTAAGCCGTCGGTCCCGGTTCCACAAATATTTGTGGAATCGTTAATAAATTGCCATTAAAAAAATTGACATCAGATCCTCGCCAACCCGTATGCGAGGGGAGTGTAGGCTAAAACGAGCTTGTCACTTGTCATGATTGGCCTGTAGTTGGCTAAATATGCACGTCCATCTTAAAAAAAACTTGATTTCTCAACATTCCGCAAGAGATTAAGATGGTGGTGATATTTTAATTATTTATTAAAACTTTATTGCACAATATATACAAGAGGCGGACTTAATGTCGCTAGACATTCTCTAACAGCCAACCTTAGGGACACTGTAGAACATTAAAGACGTAAGGTAGGTGCAATTAAAGAAATATGATTACGTAATAAATATTTATTTATAAACTCTTTACTGCACAAAAAACTTAAAAGTAATTTAAGGGCGAACTTAATGCCTTTCGGCATTTTATAACAGCTGACCTTTGGGAGAATATGCAATATTATCTAAACTACAATAACAAATACTATAATAAACTAAATACTAATAATACATACACATAACGTTTTATTAATACATTAGGTACATACATTACATAACATTTTGTTATTAACGTAAATATACGCTTAGCTACTTGATGGAGATCATGAGAGCTATCGATTATTAAGTCCTCAAAGAAAAAGCCGTATTTACGTAGAAGGAAACCCTTGAGAAAACCCACAGTGTTTTTGTTAGTTACACGTTAACACTTAAGTGCTCAAAAACTTATTTCTTTACCTCCGAATATCTAATATGTATTTGCAAATAATGATTGATCCGAGTAATTTTCATTCAGTTTCCAAAAGAAGGGAAGTCATATTACTAGAACCGGTGTAAATATAATAATCGCAAAAGTAAAGTATAAGAAACCACGCTTTTGTAACGAGCTAGTTCACATTAGCCAACTTTACTATAGACCCATCACGACAAGCTTGTTAATTTCTCTAAGAATCAAAATGTCACAAATAAATTAAATATGTAATTGTCAAAAGAGCAATTTTTTTTTTAGGCTTCAGGTGTCATTGGTAGAACCCCTTTTTGAAATAAAACAGGTTTTTTTTATAAAAGATAAATTAAGTGTTATTACTAGTACTAGTATTAATGGGGTGTATCAGGCAAAGCTTTTTTATAGATGTCGCTAGCGGCACTGGTACCTTGTCGGATCATTTTTTAAATGTTTTTATTTTATAACAGAAATACGAATTTTAACTTAACGTTAAGTTACCTTAAAATACGAATTAGGAAAGCAAACACCGTCTTTAAAAATAAAAAAGGTTTAATTAATAGAATGGCAATTTTGAGATCACCATATCTTTGATTTCGCTTGGAAATCTCGATTTGTACACTTAAAAGCTGCTGACTTCGGTAATATATCTAGAAAATAATAAATTTACTAAAAATTCAAGTTTTCTATGCAACTGACAGTTCTATTAGGTACCATCTATCGTGATAAAAAGTTAGTGATACACCCCATTGATCTCGCTCACAGTCGATAGAGAGAGAAACAATGACATAAGTAACCGTTCGCGCGATCGCCAACCTTACGCTACCTACGTGATTAGGCTGAGTATGAGTGGAGGTATTTTTAGGAAAACTTATCTGCACCGTAAATTAGTTTTTTTTTTACAAAATAATTAAAATAAAAAATACGTATGTTTTTATTTTTATTCTAGATTATAATATAAAAATATTTGCTGTTTAATAAATTACACGCAGTATATTTTTGTGTTCTCGGCCAGTAATCGAACCCAGCACCTCCGCGTTTACAATTACGTTTATTATTCACTTAGGTATTTCTTATGATAGTTTTAAAGTATTAAATGCAATCCAATCCAGTGGCATTGTCTAGTTCACCATCCTTAGTCTTGTAGTTGAAATATTCAGAACGCTTGGCCCGACGGAAATGGTGACTATTACTGACTTGTTGTAATTGATTTTTGTACGAATTGAACAAATTGACTTTCCTTGTCAAGTTGCATGTGTAACAGTCTGATACGGAACATTGTTTGATATGAGAAATGACGTTTATTAATGCCTATGTTCTTGGTAGCGTTTAAAATTGACGTTTTAGCCTCGTTTAGTTTCGTATTTAATGACCTACGAAATAAGTGCCCCCGTGGTCTAGCGGTTATAGTCTAAGATATGTATTTTGTTGTCCAACGAAATATGTTCAGTATCATTTTCATTTCATCATCATTAAAGCTCGTAGAACAGCGTCTTAGACCTCCACTGTTTGAGATTGGCCTTCCAAATCTGGAGAATTTGGCCTACACTCACCACACTTGCCAGTAGCTTGGCGAGGATATGATGCCAATTTTTTATGACAATTTATTAACAATTGCACAAGTTGGTATTAGTGGAACCGGAACCGACGGCTTAACGTGCTCTCCGTGGTACGGGAACGGTGATGTTGTAAATACATGACAAATGTTCGTAAGAAAAAAGTATTTCTCATATCATGTAATCATGACAAGTGGCAAGCTCGTCGATGTCCAGCGTACCAAACTCGAGAAATATCACAAATAAATTAAACGTATTTATTTGCATCATTAATAAATATTTTTGTGTCCAGGAATCGAACCCGGTACTTCCGACTCCAAATCCACGGACTAAACTGCTAGACCACGGAGGCAGGCTAAGGTCGTAATGATACTTTATTATCAACGTAAACACAAACCGCCTAGCTACTTGATTGGGATCATGAGAGTTATCGATTATTGTCCACCGGCTTGACTAAGCATGACGACAATTCGAGCCTGATCCCGAAACGTGTAGATACACTTTACTGGGTTTATGGGCACGAACGGTGGATACTTTCCCGCCCCGGCAAACTAGGAAAATTACCACCATCAGTCCGCCTACCACCTATGTATTTGTTGTTGTCGTTGAATGTATGAGCCATTTGCAATGGATTCAAATGCCAATTTTGATTTTCAAGGAGAACTAATATTGTAAGCTTGCCATGGTGATATTAATATATAAATAACACCGCTTGAAACAAGCTAGACTAATTGATTTTTACTCTTGTCATATTAAGACCATATAGTAGGTATGTACAAAATTCGTACCTACAAATTAAATAATCTATTATTATTTTCAACTTTTTTATCAACAAAAATGATACGAGAAAATCCCACAAACTGTTTTTTTATCATGCGTACAAAAAATAAACTGTCTCATAAACGAGAAACTTTTACTTGGAAAACTAGTCTAACCTTGACTATACGTAATATTAACAGTTATGTAGATGTATATTGAGATATCAACAAGTGGGTTGGAGTCTGCACCGGAGGACGCTGGAGGATAATAAGGGCCGGTATCATGGCTCATTCGGGAAGCGTAGCATCTTCCTATCGAACACACCACACTGTTTCGACGACAAAAGTTTTCAACCAGTGCGTTCTTTTTTATTTCGCTACAACAGCTGCTCCTCACTGGTTTAATTCAAGTCAACTTAGTTCAGCTTTTCTTTGTACTTATTTTAATTCATATTATAAATTCACCTCACTCATCTGCCAGATATTGTTCACCCCCAGCTTGGGGTTCTATGTCTGGACACCTCGTTGTCCGCTTGGGATCGGCAGCGCTCTTCGGGCCGCCGTCTTCGGGTTCTCCGAGGGAAGGTACCACTACGTACAGTCAACGGATGCATAATTGCACAATTCCATTGCTTAAAGTCTGTAGTTTTATTTAAATGTCACGCTTAACGTGACATCTAGTAGTGTCGTATGGTGCAGAAACGTGGGCACTGACGATAGGTCTGGTCTACAAATTCAAGGTCGCCCAGCGAGCTATGGAGATAGCTCGGGATTTCTCTAAATAATGAAATCAAAAATGTTGAAGAGAACCAAAGTTACCGACATCGCTTTCAAAATTAGCAAGCTGAAATGGCAATGGGCTGGACACTACTGTCGCCGAACCGATGGCCGATGGAGTAGACGGGTTCTGGAGTGGAGACCACGTGCTGGAAGACGCAGAGTGGGGCGACCCTCCTCCAGATGCACAGATGACCTGAGGAAGATCGCTGGTGGGGGTTGGATGAAGGTGGCAGAAGATCGTGTGACGTCGCGAGCCTTGGGAGAGGCCTATACAGTGGAGAGACACAGGCTCATGAAGATAATGATGATCATGGCTCACGTACTTGAAGTTACGACTTAGACTTAGATTTTATTTATTTATTTATTAAAAACTTTATTGCACAAAGTACAAAGGCGGACTTAATGCCCGTAGACATTTTCTGACAGCCAAACCTTAGGGACAAATTAGAACATTTATAGGTGCAATGAAATAAATATTAATAGTAGGATAAATTCAACACAATTATATATACTTACATAATATACTTTAACATATACTGTAATATCAATATACTAAATACTAATACATACACATAAATATACATATATACACTTATTAACATTGTTGGGAGCTATTTAGAAGGTGTAGATAGACGAGTTTTTTGAACGAAGATCTGGTAGACGCTCGCCTTATGGTTACATGTAATGTATGGTTAGATGTAAAGGCACACAGGGCCAACAGTTAAGTGAGACGGCTATAGGGTTTTGGTCTGTAGGCGCAATGAGGCACTCTCTTTATACGGCCCCACAGTGAGTCGGGCTTGAGAACCAGTTTCGGTTAGTCCCTTCAATTGGTATAAGCGAGCCTTGGGGGAGGCCTACAGAGTGGAGTGATACAGGCTGATGATGATGATGATGATGAGCAGTGGTGGCTCGATTGTAGGAACGCTATACTTAAAATCCAAATATGATAGCTGTTCAAAACCCGGCATTTACCAATGAGAAATTTACACTTACATTTGTCATAGAGTTCCCGTGCCTCGGAGAACACGTTAAGCTATCGGTGCCGATTGTACCAAATAACAATACCAACTTGTGAAATAGTTAATATATTTACATCTGACCTTGGCTAACCCGGCTGGACAGCGTAGCGAGTTTAGACCAAATTATTCAGAAATATGTTCACTTCATCAGTGGAGTACTAGGGCTGGTCTATGGGCTGTGATGAATATTACAAATTTGTCCAACGAACTAATGTGTTAACACTAGATTTCCTAAATTTTGCTAATATTTTTAAAATTATATTTAAGCAAATACGAGTATTGTAAGCAAACAATTTGTTATTCCAAAATCGTTTTAAAATAGCATTATGGCATGTCCGCGCGATAATTTTAATTATCAAATTGACAGCTTTAAAAAAAATTCAACAGCAACGAATAGTACTGGGTCTTAAAGGGGTGAAAAGGGGGAAATTGCACCCAACACCATCCCCTCGCCAGGTATCTACGCAACGGCCCGTAGGATCTCCTAACTGCTGTGAAAAATAAACGATGCGATGTTCACGATCGATCGAGTAAAATTGTTTACCTATTAGAGATCAGTAGCTCTAGCACGCACATACATGACGATATAGGATTTCAAAATACACAGCTTGAATATATGTTTTTTTAAAATTCAATTTCGAGGTATAGAGCGTCTATATTACGAATAGTATTATATTCGAAATTCGATATTCGTAACCATTTAAATGTGCGCGGATATTTAAAAATAATGCGTATTTTGTAACTAATTCACCATAATTCAGCAAGTCTTGTTTCAAGCGGTGTTATCTATATATATAAAAATTAATGTCTATACATTTCAAAACTACTTGACCGATCGGGATGAAACTTTGGGAATATGTTGTGTGAGCATCGGCGAAGGTATCTGACATAGTACTACTTTTGTTCGATAGGTGGCTGATTTGTGGGGCATACCAACGGAGGATACCGAACGGGAACCTAAAACTCCCTAGCGATCTTATTATATATATAGTTGCTCTTGGGACTCCTGTTTTCTTAATTGTATAAAATAAAATAAAAATTTAATAAACGGTTAATCGACCTCTTCCAGCATAACCGAGACGCTAATCCTGGCAGAGTGGAGCTGCCCAGTCATCACATAGGCCTTCTATGTAAAGTTTATTGAGAAGATCCAATCGGCGATTAGCATTGCGTAGGTATATATAAGCATTTGACATTTCTACGTGCTAACTAAGGTTTAGGGTCAGCTAGTTTTTAAATAAATATCACCATAGCAAGGCTACAATATTCTTTTTGAAAGTAAAAATTGCCATTGGACAGCATTGCAAACGGGACGTACTTTCATCGAGACCAACAAATAGGTGGTAGGCGGACTGATGATAGTAATTTTCATTGTCTGACAGGACGGGGAAGTTTCCGCTGTTCGTGCCGATAAACCCAGCAAAGTATATTCACGTTTCGGGATCAGGCTCGAATTGCCGCCATGCCCAGTCAAGTTAAGTGTTAGAGATGTCAGTCATGAGTGTCTCCGTGGTCTAGTGGTAACAAACGTTGCCGTGAACTCGGGAGGTCGTGGGTTCGATTCCCACCGGGGGAAAGTTGTACATTGTATAATTTGTCTCGGTCTGGGTGTTTATATGTATAATATGTATATATTTACAAACCATCCAACCATCTAGTTTCCGTAACACAAGCCTCGTTGCTTACCACGGAAACTAGATGGCGCTGTGTGACCTGTCTGGAAATATTTATTTATTTATTTTATTTATTCCAGTTGCTAATATTCATGGAACTGGCGCGCCACTTGCCATCAGGGGAGTAAGGTCACATGTCGTGCCAGTATATCAAAAAATATCGATACGGTAATGACAAATTCCACAATACATTTAAATTTAAATATTTAGGTTGTATAGAATTGAAATAAATAATTGAACGAATTAAATGAATCACAACTCTATTACGAGTATGATCAGACCATATATTAGTTGTTCTTAACAACAAATAGGTGGCGCCAGTTTCTATATAAATCAAAACTTGACTGTTTTAAATTCTTAAAAAATCCTAAAAATTAATAATAAAAAAATAAAAAAAGGATATAAGTCTCCACCAAGGCCTATTAGACTTCGCACGATCTCCTGCCCCTCTCATCCAACCTTTTTCAGGTCATCTGTCCATCTAGCCGGGGGTCTTCCCGTACGTGGTATTCACTTCAAAACCCGTCTACTTCATCGTTCATCGGTTCTACGCAGTAGCGGGTTTACTCTAAGGCCCGGTAGGCCCGGGCCTAGGGCGGCCAGATTTAGGGGCTGGCAATCGTGTCAAAAACTTATTATGGCATACTTTACTACATTTTATGTATAAAATATAAATAGCTATGTTACATACTCGTATGTATATAATCTAATTAGATATTAGAATATTTAACTAGTAATTAAGTGTTAAAAGTTGACAAAGCCTCTTTACAGCTGCTTTAATTATTTTAGTAATTAGTTTTATATATATATATAGGTAATTGCAAATATTGATGTTTTTTTTTGTTTTTATTTCTCTTTTGTTGAATTTCCTTTGACACTGCTTTAACCTGCAGTTCTGTTTCTTGCCTTATAGCACTCTCCAGGCAGGACAAATGTGTTGTACTTGTGTTTGTAACCTTAGACTTAGCCGAATTCCGGTGGGAATTTATGGCGGTACGTAAAGAATAAAGAATAACACTCGTGTTAAAGTTATCATTTTTTTTTTTTTGTCTTTAAAGGACATTGTACATAATACATCAGTCCTAAACACGTAATTTATTTGCATAATATATGTTCATAACAGAGTTCATAACCAAGTTGGGGATCATCAAATTCCACATGTTGCAGAATTTGATGCTTTACTTGGAGTCACTCGCGGCATTATAGCCCAAACACGTCGGGTAAAATATGGGAGTTGACAGCGCGGGAAAACCGGAAAAAATAAACTGCAACTTGTGCCCCATATTTAAGGTCCAATTTATTGTTTTCCATAATTATTCACATTGCAGCACATTATTAAACAAAACAACAACACTTTTGGCCAATAATATCCACAGTAAATTAATTTACAAAACAAAAACTTGCACTTGACATGTCCACGCAAAATGGCGCGAAGGACCCCTTAAAGTTATCATAACCAAGTATGCCAAGTTAGCAGAGTATGTTAAAGCGAATAACTAGTTGTAACAACTTATGTACCATATTCTTGAAAAATAAAACATTTAATTTCCAAATCGATTTAGATAAAAGTTGGCAATTCATTCATTACAGCCCCTTAAACACAGCGTTCTAGGCCTCCACTGCTGGAGATGGGCCGTCCAGAACTGGAGAATTCGGCCTACACTCGCCACGCTGTCCAGACGGCTTGGATATGATATCGATTTTTTATGATAATTTATTAACGATTCCACAAATTAGTGGAACCGGGACCGATGACTTAACGCGCTATCCGAGGCACGGAAACGGTGGTGTTGTAAATCTATGACAAATGTACGTAAGAAAAGTGTATTTCTCATTGGTACATGCCGGGAGCCACCACCACGCCAAGTTAGCAATAAAGTAAATTAATTATGTAGTCTATATGGTGGATGCTGAGAAAGGGGCGGCTGATGGCTTGGGGCCTAGGGCGGCCGAGACTGCAAATCCGTCACTGGTTCCCATAACCACATCACATTTTGACTTTTACTATGTCAGTAACTTTGGTTCTCTGACGGATGTCCCTTCGTTCATTTCATTCAATCCCTATCACTTATCTAATTGTGTCCTACATTCTATATTTTGTACTTTATGTTTATTAATAGTTATTGTTATCCTGTTAGAAATAAATATTTTATTATTATTTTGTGCACGTTGTGATAGTCTTGAAATAATTATTCAAGCACGAGACAGCACCACGTGCTCTCCTTTATGACAAGACCATGAAAATGAAAATAAACAACGCATTAGTAAATATTTACAATGATTTACACTGATTATCCACCAAATATTGGTTGAAAAATGCTACAGAACCGAGGTATTTGGGCAAAGGTAATAATAATTATTATTATTTATTTAAGGCAACTACGAGGCTCATAAATAAATACCTTATTCTAAAATACATGTTATAAAAAACTTAATTCAAATATAAAACTAAAAAAAATAAAACTATCACTACAGCTTCCGCATCTTGATTTTGTTTTAGTCAAAATAATGCCCTGAAGAGTATTTGGACTACCGTCCGTTGAACATTGGCTGCTGTACTAGAAGTCACTCTTTTGCATTAGTGGCCGCAATTTCTCTAACATTGTAAGTAGGTTAATATCTACTATATGTAGTGTGTATAATATATTTATAGTATGTAGTATTGTGTACATATTGGTATGAATTTGTCTATATAGATATAATATTTAGATTTAATTTGAATTACCTATTAATTTATAAAAAGTGGTTTCATTGTCCCAAACGTTGTTTGCTAGAGAATGTCTAGCGGCATTAAGTCCGCCTCTTGTACATAGTGGAATACAGATTTTAAATAAATAAATAAACAATTCAATAATTGTACGAAGGATATGTGCAAGGAATTCGTTCTAGGGATGTGTGTAAAATATTCGATCTACCTGAATGAAAAAATCGTAATGAAAGCATCTCTAGTAAAACACAGCTTCGCTACGCATCCACGATCCAGCTCAGCATCCTTACACATCTCAAGTGGCAATGCTTGCAGCTTTGCTACGCATACTCAAATCCGCTCACCTTTCTCGGCACATCTCTGGTGGGTAGGCAGCTTTATTGGCCGGAATAGATTTTAAGAAAAGTTACTGCAAGTGACAGCCACAAGCACATTGTCATCTGTTTTTTATTATGAATATATTTGACATATATCTTTTTGCTGTCTATTTTTAGCTACGTCTGCAACGTTTGCTAAATGATAAAAGAAGACATTTCAATATTAATTTTGTGTACTGTTTTTCCTTTATATAAAATTCATAATTAATTTATATCTGCAACAAATAAAGTGTGTTAGATGTGTTTCTTACTTGGTAAAATATATAAATTGAAGCTATAAAATTTTATTGCCAAATATTTCGCCTCTCTTTGGAGCGGCGTCATCAGTGACCATTTTATAGCTTCAATTTATATAATTAATTTATACTATTTTAAATGATAAAAGTCAAAGTGAGCGGTGGTAGATCAGTTGTATGAACGCTTTCCTTAAAATCAAAAAAATGTCGCGTTGGTCGACATGTAAAAAAGTAAAGTAAAGTATCATCACGACCGTTTCCCTTTCGGGGTGGTCAGAAATCACGCTTATAAATATGCGGATTCACATTTAGCCAACTTTACTATAGGCCAATCATGACAAGTGGCAAGCTCGTCGATGTCTCCAGCGTACCAAACTCGGGAAATATCACAAATAAATAAATAACTGTCTTTATTCGGAGTATAGTACAAAATTAAAAAATAAAATAAATTAAGAACTAAATTATAAAAACTAATTAAAAACTAAAAATTTATAAATAAAATTACGACTATTCGATGGGCGTAGTGTGCCGAGGACACTCGCTGCGTTCCCCCGTTGAACAGCGAGGCTGACCCTTTGAACGAGATATTCTCTACTCAAAGGGTCACCCGTCGCCAAGTGGAGTTTCTTACCAAGCTCGCGGGAGAACACAAGAGCCTCCTCGGACCACGGGCCCGCATCGTTTCAACTGCAAATGGAATGAAATGGTGATTGATGATGATCTCCGCGTACTTGTTGCGCTTAAGGCGTGCGGCTGATTCTGCAGCGGCCCCAGGTTTCTTATGGCTGGATGTCACATGTGACTGACAGAGTGTGTCAACACATGTGGCATCCCAAACCAGTGCTGGTATATGGAATTAATTATTTATTTATTTTATTTATTTAAAAACTTTATTGCACTATGTACAAAGGCGGACTTAATGCCGCTAGGCATTCTCTGACAGCCAAACCTTTAGGACATTTAGACAGTATAGATGGTAGGTGCAATATTAAGTAAGTCAATATATATCAATATATACATACTAATATTTACTTACTATATATATTTACTAATACTATAAATATTTACTAACTACGTTAAGCCGTCGGTCCAGGTTCCACTAATACCAAGTTGTGGAATTAAGAACTGACATCACAACCTCGCCAACGTGGCCAACTTGTCAGACATAATTCCTTTTTATGAGTTTATGAGGTTATCATTAAATTCCAAATGTTGCAGAATTTCATGCTTTCATGCTGAGTCACTCGCGGCATTATAGCCCAAACACGTCGGGAGTTCACAGCGTGGCAACACCGCAAAAGATAAACTGCAACTTATGCCTCATATTTAAAGTCCAATTTATCGTTTACCATAATTATTCGCATTGTAGCACATTGTTAAACAAAACAACACCACTTTTGACTAACAATATTCACAGTAAAATAATTTACTTACAAAACAAAAACTCCAATTTTTTATATAAACGCACGACTATAGACCTTATCGTTCAAAATACCAAAGTTTTTGAATCCTTTAAGATTTATCATGCACCAACCATTACTTCATCCCTTTTGTCCAACTTATATTGTTCCTGCGTCCGTGGTCTAGCGGTTAAGTCTGTGAACTTAGACGCAAAGTTACCGGGTTTGATTCCTGGTCGGTACACAAAACAATATTTAAATTACGAGTGTTTGTATTTATCAAGTTTCATACACTGGGCCTGTAAAGGTGACTAAATGTGAATCATTCCTCACAAAAGCGTTGTGTCTGACCACCCCGGAAGGGATACAGTCGTCATGATGACTTTACTTTTTTTTTTTAAAGTAAAGTAAAGTATCATCACGACCGTTTCCCTTTCGGGGTGGTCAGAAACCACGCTTATACATAAGCGGATTCACATTTAGCCAACTTTACCATAGGCCAATCATGACAAGTGGCAAGCTCGTCGATGTCTCCAGCGTACCAAACTCGAGAAATATCACAAATAAATTAAATTTTAATTAAATGTAATTATTTACATTAATAAATATTTTTGTGTCCCGACCAGGAATCGAACCCGGTACCTCCGAGTCTAAGTCCATGGACTTAACCGCTAGACCACGGATACAGTTTTTTTTTTTTAAATGGCATCGAATGTACTATTTAGATTCATTTTGAAGATCAGCCGCCAGCTAAATTTGGCGCCATTTAACAATTACATGCTATTTGATTTTGGTGCAACCCAGGCTTAGCCATTTTTTTATTACATCTCGTTTCAAAAGACATCACAGGACAAAATAAACAAAAGTATAACGATCATATTTCAGTCACTAATTAAACCCACCAATTATGACATAAAGGTTAAAGATAGTTAAAATGGGCGGGAAATCTCAGCTTGGATTTGATTGGTCGACGCGCGGTCATTAGCACCGTACATGGAAAGCGCGGGGTAGGATCAAGTTACATTTATTGACACTGCGCACGCGCATGAATATTATAGTTATGTGTTCTATACAGCGGCCATAACTGAGTGATATTAAAAGCGACAAAATGCATCACAGGACTTTATCTTTGACATTATATATATAGGATATAAAGTGTGTGGATAAACCAAAGATTTTTGTCAAACGTCGACTTATACGTATTTTCTATTATAAGATAAATTATTTTATTAGTAACAAAAAGCATTTATATATTTCAATCAATTTCAATTTATATTGTATTTTAAATGTAATTATAAACAATAAGAGAACATGCCTACTGGATGTACCTACATCCAAAAAAGGGTTACATAGCTCCTATCTTGTAATTGGCCCCAGAGCCTTAATTAGGTATGTCCAAGATCTAGGAGGTGACAAGATAGAAACATTATTACATAGAGAACTCTTCACTAGGTTCAAAAATGGCTCAGTCAGAGGGAGTACACGGAAACTGAAAACCTTCTAGCTGTCGTTAGGTAGTCTGGCCTCTTCACCGATCCACGCTGATATAGACACACATACACACTACATATACACTCATACCTACATACCCACACAGAACAATTTTGGTGGGTATTTGTTTGTGCTGTTGTTTAATAATATTCTTCTTCTCTATTCCGCAACCGAACTACACGCACAGGCCAAAATATGCATCCACACACCTTACCCACTATCCCTACGCGTACTCATAAATTTGGAGACTCTTACATCTGTCGCACGCTGAAGATGTGGAATGCTCTCCCAGCCAGTGTGTTTCCCCACTCTTATAACCTGGAGTCCTTCAAGCGAAGTGTGAAAAAGCATCTTGTTAGGCCGGCATAGTGGTAGAGACTGATGTCGGTCGTGGTGACCTCATTCTCATTCTTGGACCTCGCGTACTGCTTACCATCAGGTGGGCGCGATGTCACATGTCGTGTCCAGTTTAAAAAAAAAAAAAAAAATTGTATTTGCTGTCGACCCGACAAAACAAAATGGTATGGTACGACCTGCGGCACGGTTGCTACCAGTGCAGGTCATTGAGCATATAAACATAATAGATTTAAGTTAATTGGATCAATAAAATATTTTTAATATTTTATTATAAATAATAAGTCATCATCACAGCTCCTCCTACAGTCCTAGAACTCCACTGTTGGAGATGAGTCTTCCAGAAAATTCTGAAGAATCTGGCCTACACACGTCACGCTGGGGATACGGATTGGCGAGGTTCTGATGTCACTTTTTCAATGACAATTTATTAACGATTGGAACAAGTTTGTATAAGTGGAACAGGGACCGACGGAAAAGTCTATTTCTCATTGGTACATGCCGGGGTTTGAACCGACCCATTTAATTTAAATTAATATAAACAATTAGTATCTAAGGTGAATCGCATATCACACGTTAAAATTATATATATTTTTTATTTATTTAAAACTAAGGCTAGACATTCTTACTCGGTCAACAAGGGACATATCAAACATTGGATGTAGAAAGTTCGCGCAAATTATAGAACATAAAAGGGAGAAATTAAAGTACTACTAAAACTAAACTACTATATTATAATAATATATATATTTATATATATAAATGTAATAATATTAACGTTAAGAATAGGTACACTTCGACAGCCGCACGATTTCAATGAATTCAATTCAATTCAAAAATTCTTTATTGCACTAAAAAATATTGTACATAGGCGGGCTTAATGACTAAGCATTTTCTAACAACCAACCTTTGGGAGTGTGGAGAGGTAACAACGAAGGGTGCAATTTATTATAATAGACTTACATACTAATATTACATATACTGAATAAATATATACATAAATACCTACATATCTATATATATTATAATTAAGTTAAATTAGTACACACATGGTTAAAGTAACAGTTGATTTAGAATAATAATAATGATAAGGATAAAATACATAACATAAGTGATTAATATAATGAACTACGAGTAGGAGACACTATTCTGCTTGTTTAGAAAAAAGGTTGTGAGTAATTGTTTAAAGATGTGAACGGAGGGAGCTTGTCTGATGGTCAGTGGGAGCTTGTTCCACTGGCGAGCAGCAGATACGGTGAAAGAATCCGAATACCTGCTAGAAGTGTGGGGTGGGATTTTAAGTTGATTGTTATGAGAGGAACGGAGAGGGCGGTCGTGCGAGTCACATAGAAATTCAAATTGTGTTTTTAAATACGAAGGTGTTTTTGAGTTATAAAGGACGGAGTATAGCAAGACAAGAAGATGAGTAGACCTGCGAAATCGGATATTGAGCCATTTTAACTGTTTTCGAAGATGAGAAACATGATCATACTTACGCAAGCCAAATACATAGCGAATGCATAAGTTGAGAAGGCGATCCAGTTTATTTAGTAGCTCTTCAGTGAGATCAGGGTAGCAAATATCAGCATAGTCTATTATAGGGAGTAACAAGGAAGTAACTAACGTAAGCTTCGCCTTGAACGGAATGAAATTCTGTAATCGTCTTAACAAATGCATACTGGCAAATATTTTCCTACTGATCTCGGACACCTGGTAGACCCATGACAAATCATTTGTCATAAAAAGGCCGAGGTTTTTAGCACATTGGCAGAAGGGGAGAGGTGTATTATTGAAAGATAATGGCGAGAAAGAGTCCCAATCCAGTCTGTCCAACATGCCCCTCGTACCTAGAATCATAACTTGAGTCTTGTTGGGGTTGAGCAGGAGTCCGAAACTGAGAGAGCAAACACGCAAGGCCTCCAGATCCGCGTTCATTTTATAGATAGCTTCGTTAATGTTGCTAGGATGAAAATGCAGAGACAACTGCAAGTCATCGGCGTATAGATGGTAGGAACAGAAATGTATGACTTTGACGATCGTGTTTATAAACAGCGAGAAGAGTAGAGGAGATAAAACGCCGCCCTGCGGCACGCCAGCAGTTATCGGACACCAGCCAGAAAAGACATCGTCCATTCGTATGCGCTGTTGGCGTCCGCGAAGATAGGAGTTAAACCATTGTGTCACCGACTGCGAAATACCGAGAGAGCAAAGTACGGCCATAAGTATGTCGTGGTCGACACAATTAAAGGCATTGCTGAAATCCAGTAGGGTGAGAAGAGTTAGTTTTTTATCATCCATAGCTAGTCGGATGTCATCTGTAATTTTAATAAGAGCTGTGGTGGTACTGTGTGATGGACGAAAGCCGGATTGAAGAGGGTTCATTAGGTTATTTTGGTCAAGGAATGCTACAAATTGTTTATGAACTACTCGCTCTAGTATTTTGGATAAAAAGGGTAAGATTGATATAGGGCGTAGATGATTAAAGTCAGTGGGAGTGGATTTTTTAGGAATAGGGACTATATGGGCATTTTTCCACAATGTGGGAAAATACCCGGACAAAAGAGAGGAATTAACAATGTGTGTAATGAGTGGGAGAATAATATCGATGATAGGAATAAGGAGTACACGACCCACACAGTCAAAACCAACAGCCCTACTGGTTACAGAAAGAATTATTCTCTTGATTTCATTGCTCGACACAGGTTGAAATTGAAAAGGGTTTATTCTAGGAATTATTTTGGAATTTATCTGTGTGATAGTAACAGTCTTAAGTGCAGGGTCAATAGTTATAGGAAGAGAGGTGAAATGCTGATTAAGACTGTCAATATCCACAGAGATTGTTGAATCCGACTTAGTTTTTCCTAAACCAAGAGTACGCAGAAATTTCCAAATATTTTGAGAAGTACAATTTTCAATGGACATGTGAATGTATTGGCGTTTTGCGTTCCTACACATCAAATTAACACGATTTCTTGCCTTTTTAAAGCTATTCCAATGCTCATCACTTCGAGACCTCTTGTGTTTTCTCTTTAATGAATCCCTCCACCTCATAGCTTTTCGGATTGATTCATCGAGCCAGGGAGCAGGAGGTCTTTTCATCCGAACCGGTCGAATGGGTGCGTGTTTATCATATAGTTTTAGGATAATTTCATTAAAAACCGTTATTTTTCCATCCACCGTGTCTTCCAGTATGATATCATGCCAGTTTGCACCAGCTGCATCCGTCACAAGCCGATCAAGGTTCATTTTGGCGAAGTTACGTTGAAGAAAGACCCTGGGCTTGTACTTTGGAGTTTTAATTTTGTAGGAGCAATAAAGCAGGTCATGGTGAGAGAAACCAGGCGCTAGATATTGACCATGTAAGGTAATTCGCCCAGGGTTAGAGGTAAGGATAAGATCAAGAAGACTGCTATAGTCATTCACGTGAAAAGTAGTATTTAAAGGAAGAAGGGAGACGTTTAAGGATGAGATAATGTTTTTTAACTTCCTAGTGCGTGGATTGTCCTTCAGAAGGCAGGTGTTAAAATCCCCCATAATTAGGTTATGCTCGTACGACGGAAGATACGTTTCAAGCACGCCCTCCAAAGTGCTAAAATAGTCGGCAGTAGGAGGAGCGTAGACTACGCCAAGCATAAATTTTACAGAGTTTAAGTCAATTTCCAGAAAAATAAATTCAGCGGTACCAGAGTAGATACTCGTAGATGAGGACTGCACTAACACCTTGTATTTTAAACTTGCCCTCAAGTATATTGCAACACCGCCACATCCCCGGCCAGTTCGATCATTACGTATTAAAATAAATCCAGGAAGGGAATAACTAGTAGATGGAAGAGTAGGTTTAAGGAAAGTTTCAGATACAAGGACAGCATGGATATGATTATTGTCGAACGTGGCAAGAAGATCTGAGTAGTGACAGGGTATGCTTTGCGCATTAATATGGCAGATATTCAGGTTCTTTGAAAGTGGTGAAAAGGTGTCTCTTAACCGCTCGCCAAGGTGAACAGCATCAGCACTTACATTAAATTCCTCTGAACTGGAAGATTCACAGGAGTAAAATATATCAGAATCAGAAGAGATATTATTATTGGATGTATTCATTAATACCGGTGTGTAATATATATAAATAAACTAAAAACAAATATAAATTTAAAAATAATAATAAGTTATTATATAATAAAATCAAATTGCACAAAAACTAAATACCAATAGCTCATCACAACTACTGCCGGTTTGTTATTTAAATAATACATAGGTACAGACTAAAATGTAATGTGCGCTTAATATAATAAAAAAATAGTCAACATAAATAATTAATTTGGAAAAAAAAAAAAAAAATAGAAATATTTATATAGACAAACTAGACTTAAATTGATAGCACACTAAACATTGGTACAAATGTAAACATTTTGTATCGCAAGATCTGTAATAGTAAACTGCAGAAACCGGACCGCACCGTATGTCATACACCGCACGCACGCAAAAGAAAAAAAAAACACCATAATCTGTGGCTTGTATTATGTTTCTTGATCTGTGGTCTGGCACAAAAGTCACAAAGCTACGCGAATTTCGCAAACAGAAACAAAAAAAAAAACCAAAAAATTGCTAATATGTGAACTATTATGTGATATAACTTAAAATTTGTAAATAGATATACGTATATATTAACTAGTAAATAAAAGGAAACATAAGTATGAGTAATTTGAAGGGAAAGTATCTGAAATCTAATGTTTAACTTTGGAACGTGCAGGGCGTGATCTTTTTAACTTACAACGATATAACCAAAATTAACTAAACGTAAACAAATTTCAACTCGTACAAGTGCAAAAGTTTATACTAATTTAACAAATATTTATACACACAATATATTTTATTTATTTATATTGAAGTAATATACAAAGAATATAATATAATTACAATATAAATTAAAACTACTTAAAAGTAAAAATTAAAATAAAATTATAATTAATAAATGTCCTCTAGAGACGACCCTTCAGTGATAGTCCCAAGAAGACTGGCAACATTTCCCCTCTGTATAGCTAAGCTAATATGTTGGCAGAAATAATTGCTAGCTTTTCTGTGGAGACAGACTTTTCCGTCAGCCGTTTGGACAACTCCTTGGCCAGACGCTTGGCTGAGTGTCCCCATGGGCCCATCGTCTTGACCCCAAACGGCCCAAATTCGTAACCTGTACTGAGGTTGGCGTATTTGCTCAGCTTGAGGTTCTCAGCAGAAACCGCCGCACTTCCCGCGCTTGACGAGGTCGCCTGGATGTGTGATGGGGCTAATGTGTCTACATATGTCGCATCCCACACCAGGGACTTGCCAAGTTTCCACGGCCCAACGGTCATGCCGTCGGATCTTTTGCCATCTCTCCGCGCAATCCCAGAGGGTTCTAGGATCGCGGGTACTCCAGCAGTGAAAAAAGCCCCACAATATATTACATTTATATGATATCGCTTGGTACACTCCTTAATCGAAATATATTGACCATGGCTGTGTGCCTTCGTCTCGTAGCCCGGATGTTGTTTCAAATAAACATTTTTGCGACTTTTCATCAAGATTGACTTATTAATAAAGGCGTGAAAGCGAGACAAGGAATTGATTTTGCAAGCCCCTAATTACGATTTATTAGCAAGGCGCGCCTAATTATTTTGTTATAAACCGTTCAAATCTTAACTAACGAGCTCTCAACGTTAATCTACAAAAATCGTGTTAAAATATAAACAACCTCCGGAAGTTAAGAACGTTTATCGACGCAACAGTTTACGTTGCGCCTGCGCAGGGTGACCGCCCAGACCAGATCCAAGGGTGCTTACTTCGAACAAACAATTTACGTAAATTATAATAAACTTCGTAACAAGTGTAAAACAGTGTAAATCTTGAGGTTCGAAGAAGAAACATAATTGATTCAATGTCCCGAAGGTTGATGGTAAGAGAATGCCAATCGGCCTTTTGTTATCTAAACAATTTAGGTTTTAAATAAATAATTTAAAAAAAAAATATTTTAATATACACGTACATTGATTCCAAAAGTTGCAGAATTTGATGCTTTTCTTGTCACTTGTCGCTCAAACACGACGGGTATGGGAAATCACAGCGCGGGAAAAACCGCAAAAAATAAACTGCAACTTGTGCCCCATATTTAAAGTCCAATATATCATTTTACATAATTATTCACACTGTAGCACATTATTAAACAAAACAACACCAACATATTGAAGTGTTGGCGGATAATGTTAGGAATATTATGGACAGATTCAGAATCAAAAAGAACTAGGATTAAGACAGCGCCCATCTTCAATCGTACCATTACGTATTCTCACTTTCTTCGGACACGTGATGCGGCGTGGAGATACATTCATTGAGCGCCTGGTAGTTCAACTTGACCGAAACATCAGGAGAAATATGTCTCTATGGACCGTTAATCATAAAAACTATTATAAAGTACTCGTCATCACTATAACGCCATTTGCAATATTTTGGCCACATTGCTATAAGAGGTGCCGACAATCTAGAAACAAACTTAGTAACGGGAAAAAGTAGACAAACTTTTGATAACGCCGTGAAAGTAGTGCACGTTAAAATAAATTATAAACGATAATAAACCAAACCATAACCTCGCGCCAACCAAGTGATAGTGCTTAGTTAGGCAGTGCGAACAAAGGACTCGCTGTCCAGTTCCATTCTGGACCAGTCAAGACCTGCAGATACACCCAGGTGACGAGCTCAAGGAAGACACAAGGTAAGGCGTGCATGTCTTTTCTTATATCTTTTGTTAATACTTTGTGCCACATAGAAATTTAGATTGGCCATCAGCCCCTTTATTGAAAACGCATACAGTCCACTTTAATATCTTAGGATTACAGTCCATTCGCTCCGCATCACTCGTCGTTTATCGAGGCCGCCAAAGTTCGAATCTTTGTAATTTTAGAGTAGACACCCAGGTCACTACGTTGAGGAAAAACAAATGCACCACAGCTGCTGCGTAAACAACGTCAGTTTGCGCACACCGCGCCATAGAATAATGACAGATCGGAAAAAAAGATGCGAAATTATGCATAAAGGTAGAAACATAATTACATTTGCTTAGATAAGGGTTGGGTCTGTTTACCTTGTCATTCACTCTGGACATGTTTATTTACATACCCATAAAAAAATAATTACTTTACCTTTTTTACCAAACAGATTTTAATTGCCATTTTTTGCAAACTACGTAGGATATTAAACTGGTACGAATCTTGCACGAACAGCTGGTCTCGGTCTTGGTGTTGCATAAGAACACCTGGTCTCGTTCTTGGTGTTGCATAAGAACAGCTGGTCTCGGTCTTGGTGTTGCATAAGAACAGCTGGTCTCGGTCTTGGTGTTGCATAAGAACAGCTGGTCTCGGTCTTGGTGTTGCATAAGAACAGCTGGTCTCGGTCTTGGTGTTGCATAAGAACAGCTGGTCTCGGTCTTGGTGTTGCATAAGAACAGCTCGTCTCGGTCTTGGTGTTGCATAAGAACAGCTGGTCTCGGTCTTGGTGTTGCATAAGAACAGCTGGTCTCGGTCTTGGTCTTGCAAGACTCTTGCTCTGACTGAAAATATATATTTGTTTCTAAATTGTAGTAAGAATACCTTAGGTGACTTTAGTGTCTGTTCGAAAACTAGTATTTCGAGAACTACTGGTCTGATTTACTTGAAATTTGGAATATAGATCTTGTTTATTTATTTATTTATATAGTACACATATACAAGTCTAGGTCACACTACTACAGCTCTTCTCCAGGAGCCTCTAAGAAGTGGTATCTCGTTGGGAGGTCGAGCGCAAGACGGAGCGATATTCTGGAGATGCTTGAAGTATCCGTTGTCGGCCCGATAGAACATAGCCGATGACGAACTCCTCAATCGTAGGCATTTCAAGATCTCGAGCTATGACGGAATTACGCAAGAACCACGGCGCTCGGGAGATCACTCTGAGCGATATGTTTTGCTGGCTTTGGATCTTGTCCCTATTGGTCTTTGCCAGAAGGTGATGCCAGGCTGGCGCAGAGTAAGCCTGAGCGGCAAGCTGGAATTCATAACAGGACGTAACATGGCTCGGGCCGCCTTCGCCTGATTAACATACATATCTTCACGCCAAATCCCTTGCGGGGAGGCAGAGACAATTGAGCGCCACTTGTCACGATCACGACATACCTCTTTCGCTTCTTCAACATTCATTAACCTCTTCATACATGTTCTTTTGTTTCGATGGCTTTTTAATTCACCTTCAGTCAGTGTTTTAATTATTCGATTCGACAGAGGTCCACACAGCAGCACACGTACACGGACGTAAGGCATGTGCCAGCTATCCCCCCGCTTAATGAGGCCCTTAAGATGCTGACCGAGACCTGACATACGTCCATCTACTGCAATGACCTTCTAAAGAACGGACGACCACCGGATACGCCACACCATAAGAAACTGAACATCATCATCAGCCTGTGTCTCTCCACTGCTGGATATAGGCCTCCCCCAAGCCTCGCCACTGCACGCGGTCTTTTGCAATCCTCATCCAACCCCCACCAGCGACCCTCCTCAGGTCATCCGTCCATCTGGCGGAGGGTCGTCCCACTCTGCGTCGTCCCGTACGTGGTCTCCACTCCAGAACCCGTTTGCCCCATCGGTCGTCGGTTCTGCGGCAGATGTGTCCGGTCCATTGCCACTTCAGCTTGCTAATTTTGAATGCTATGTCAGTAACTTTGGTTCTCTGACGAATTTCAACGTTTCGAATTCTATCCATCAGAGAAATACCAAGCATAGCTCTCTCCATAGCTCGCTGAGCGACCTTGAATTTGTGAACCAGACCCACTGTCAGTGTCCACGTCTCTGCTCCGTACGACATTACGGGGAGGACGCACTGGTTGAAGACTTTTGTCTTCAAACACTGTGGTATGGACGATGAGAAGATATGTCGAAGAAACTGAACACTAACAACTAAGACACACACAAGGACCAACATAACAATTACTTTCAAGGTATGTTGCCGTGCAATTTGCTATGTAATTTTATGGATTTTAGAGAACACCTTTACAGCTACTGACAGTAAATACTGGTAAATAACTATTTTGACAATCTAACGTTTGCGCTGCAGCTATACAGGTAAGGTTATAATTTTAAACGTGAAATTAAACGTATAAAGGTTTAACGTTAAATTTAAATTAGTATATTAATAACTTTCGATTTTCGAAAGAAGTAAGACTATATTAAAATAAAAAACGATAATAACCTATCTTAGTAACTGATCTTTGAAGAAACGTGAGCCCAGCTAGTGTGGAGGGCGGGCGGCGCGTTCTCCGAGCGGGGGTAGGTGAGGAGTGGAGGGAGCGAGCCGTATATGGCGTGCGCTGGCGCAGGTTATGGGAGGAGAGAGTTAAAGTACAGTCTTACTGCAATTTAATTTTGTTATTAAGAACTTTAGGATATTTTTTTTTATAATATCAATGGTTATGATACACAGATATGGTATATACGAGTATGTAAAGTTTAATAATAATAATGAAAAATCTTTATGGCACAAAGTTAAAACTTAGCACACAGACGAGCTTTATGCCTTAAGGCATCTTCCACCAGCCAATCTTCGCGAGACATAACCAATTACAGAGTGACAAAACATAAAAATATAATTATTATTATTAATACAATCGTTTGAACATGGTTTATTTCATAGTAAAGAATTTTCAGAATCTTAATACGTTATATAGACCGCTTGAATTTGCTTTCAGACATTTCGGAATAGCCTTTAAAATAAATTCTAAGTAAATCTATCTTCATTAATCGTTCGGGTATTAAATATGTCTAAATTATGAAAAAGTGATCGAGACATATTTATAGCTGTCACAAGTGTTAGAGGATATTAAAATTCAAATCATAGCAACTAATTTAAATTTACAAACCCAATTGGTTACATACGAGTGCCATACATTGTTATTTGTTTGGGCAACTACCATATTATATAAATCAATTATTATAAAATACATACATGACTGCCTCCGTGGGCTAGAGGTCCGTGGATATAGATGCCGGGTTTGATATCTGATCGCGACATAATAATTAATCTAATTTATTTGTAGTATTTATCGATTTCGGTACGCTAGAGATATCGACGAGCTTGCCACTTGTCATTGGTTAAGAGTTGGCTGCAAAGTCACACGTATAAATTATCATGAACAATACCAACCAAAAATAATAATAAAAAATCATTCAACGCATTTTACAAAAACGATTTTACGTTTAGCCAACTTTTCCAAACTGCTTTCATCGCATCATGACATTTATTGTAGAGTTCTAGTATAAAACAAGTTTTTTTTTTGGTATTTTTCGTAAAGTTACAATTAAATAAAGATGTAGGGAAATAAAACTGTATTTTCAATGATTTAATATAGTCGGTTTTGCCAATGAGTGTACATTGGCGCTAAGACAGTCATCTATAGAACTTACCATGACTTTGTAATTCAATAAAAAAAAATCCAAAGTAGCTTCAAATGTAGGAACATGTAGAAAAATCGATAAAAAAGTAACACAATTAGGAATAACGATAACGATTATTTTTGGATACATTTGCGCCATTAAGTATCTACATCTGCTAGAACTTAGACGGACAACTTTTAAGTATTTTTTTAACTTTGTAAAACAGGTTTCGTTATTTTATACCCCCCGGTAACGTTAGTATACCTGAGTCATTAACGAGCTCATCACTTAACACATTCAGTCTAATAATGTTGTCTAAGAAATAGCTGACTATCTAAGGTTTATTATTTGTTATATTTTTTTTTTACGTTACACGATTCATTCATATCCTCACAGCCCCTAGAAGACAGAGTCCTAAACCTCCAACAGAGATAGGCCTACCAGAAATTTCTGGAGTATTAGACGTACGTACACTCGTCACGCTGTTGGCAGGAAGGGTTGGCGAGGGTCTTATGTATTTTTTTTAATGTCAATATATTTTTAATAAATCAACAAGTTGGTATTAGTAAAACCGGAACCGCTTGTAAATCGAGAAAAAATATTTTCTCATAGGAAAGCGTTCTTGGAACCTAGCCACCACCGCTCATAATATTGTACGATAATGGTTCAGAAACTAAATCATCATTAATTTTCATTACAGCCCCTAGAACACATTATCGTCCTAGACCTCCACTGTTGGAGATGGGCCTTCCAGAACATATATCTGGAGATACCAATGAATAAAAAAATACCATAACATTTTATTAATAAGATAGACACACATCATATAATCCCTACGTTTTTTTTCTTGTAAATTTTCATAAAATTACACGGTCGTAAAGTTTTGACCGGCATAGAATTCTGCCTTTATACTTTGTGCAATAAAGAAAATTTCTGTGCTATAATAATACATCGTTTATTATCAGGCAACAGATATATACCCATAGATAAATACCTTACAACTTAAATACATATAAAAATAACCTTAGAAAATAATAATATTAATTAATCTAAAGCTTCCGCTATTATAACCACGTTTTACTTTAAAATACTTAGGAAGGTACTGAAGTCAAAGTGCATTCTATAGATTTGAGCCCTGTGTCACCATGGGTGCGCGTGCGCAGTCGCTCCGCCCACTTGCCTAGACTCAGTGCGTCTGTACTATTGACGACAATTCTTATGGACTACTGAAAACAATTGTCATTGTCTCTAATGCATGATAAATTGTTCCAGATATTGTTTGTCATTAGAAATTTGGGTTTATTGCTTTTAGTCTGAAAGAGATTAAATGTTATTATGCTTTGCTTCGACTTTGCTATAACTACTCATAATATAACGGTTAGATTAAAAGTATAGTACTTGATTATTTTCTTTTTTTAGATAATATCCAATATCATTAAAAAAAACTAGTGGAAAATCCTAAATAGAGTGATTGCTTTCCATAGTTGTTTGGCGTAATTTTTGTGTGGACAACAAAAGAGTGTGCAACCTCTTGCAGAAGGGTTGGTGAGGGCTTATATAGATCTAGGTATAGGTAGTCACAATATTATTATTATTTAATTATTTATTATTAAATTAATTAAAGTGCTCAGAAGTATTTTAAAGAACTGTCTAAGCGGCTAGTTAATGCTGTATTTATGTTAGTGGTAACAAACGTTGCCTTGAACTCGGGAGGTCGGGGTTCGATTCCCACCGGGGGCGAGTTGTACATTGTATAATTTGTCTCGGTCTGGGTGTTTATATGTATAATATGTATATATTTACAAACAAAAAGTATAATTTGTAGTTTATCAACCATCTAGTTTCCGTAACACAAGCCTCGTAGCTTCCCACGGAAATTAGATGGCGCTGTGTGACCTGTCTGGAAATATTTATTATTATTAATGTCCGTATTTTTGTTCTATAAATATATTGACTATATTTCTCAAAATAATATACAGTCAAAATTGAAAAATCTTTTAAAATGTTGGAGTGTGCGGGTGAGAGGGGAATGTAGAGCACACCTCTTAAGGAAATTGTAATTTACATGTAAGCTTCAACAATGTTTAACCAAATTGATGAAGTTACATCACTCATCATCACAACTCCTAGAACAGTTAGATTATATATAATAATAGATCATTAGACCTCCAATGTTGAAGATGGGCCTACCAGAAATTTCTGGAGAAATTGGCCTACACTCGCCGCTGGCCAGACGGGTTGGCGAGGGTCTGTTGACAATTTAATTACGATAAATTGATGTGCGATTTGATGATAGTGCGCCACCCGTTCCATTTTTTTCCCCGTTTCCAGGTTTAATATATTGGACACGTCACTACTTTTATTCCTATTTATAGAAAGTCTAAGCTGATTGGAGATTTTTACAAATCAAATTGAGACCCCCCTATTCCATCCCTCGCACGTTCGCCTCATTATATATTTAACGTAGGTATATGTTAAACAAGATGGGTGAAAGTATGCAGCCCTGTCTAACACCTTTTCCAAAACAAAATGGTCCCGAAAGCTCTGCGCCTGTTATGTTAGTATTAGTGGAACCGTAGCGATTGGGGCTTAACGTACTCTCCGATACATGTCAGAGTTAAAATCGCTCTTATTTGGATTTTAAGGAACGCGTTCTTACAGCTAAGCCAACACCACCCACCAAGCTAAATAAAGCTAATTTTATTCAAAAATGTTATTTTAGTATCTACCTACGTAATATGTGGTTTATTTTGTGACACAAACAATGTGTGACCTTGAGGAAGCTTAAATTTTTGTGACCTTCGAGATTAATATTTTATTCACCTTCGTTGACTATGTACTCGTACAAACAGAATATCCGAATTACCCACATCTATTTATGTTTTAAAATAGAACAATAATCGTGTTGTATTGATCCAAAATAAATCCTTAAGTAATTAATTTAGTATAGGTTACGTTAAGACAACGCTTCCGGTTCCACTGACACCAACTCGTGAAATTGTTAAGATATAATCATCAGAATAAGACCCTCGCAAATCACATGGCAAGTTTAGGCCTAATCTATAATAGAACTATATCCGTGGTTAGTAGATATTTTTCGAGTTTGGTACGCTAGACTTCAACAAGCTTGCCGCTTGTCATAAAATAAAGTTGGCTAAATGTGAATCCACTTATTTTAAAAATTCGTGGATTCTGACCACCTTGCAAGGGATATGGTTGATGATGGTACTATGGTAACACTACATCTTGAAATGCTTATCTTTGGCAGTAGAGATTTAGAACTGTGTTCTAACCTATACTATTTTTAATGCTATGTAATCGCAAACTTGAGTTCCGCCAAGTATGCGTAAAAATTACAAAATATTATGCGAATATCAACAACAAAATGATTCTCGTGTGAATATGAAGGTGTCGCACCAACTGCCACTGCGTAAAGCTCATCATAATATTTGTTCGACTTCACGTTGTGGTCTTTTGGAAAAGGATCCCGATAGTTTCCGAATTTCCGATAGTTTGCGGCTAAAAAACGAAAATTCAGCTTCAGGGTTCTGTATTAACATTATACATTACGTGTTATTAAGTACTAAGCTTCCGCTTAATTTAACAATTACACGCAATGTATAATTTAAATGCAAATGAACGCTACCCTGGGTAATAAGGAACGCGCCGGTCGGGAGAGGCTCGCAACAACCACCCACTAAAGTAATCAAAACTTTCTTTCTGATCACCTTTTAATGCATTTCGACCGTGATGATGTTTTACTAGAAGTATTTCTTAAAACCTTGTTGGTTATGACCTTTTGAAAGGAACAATCAGGTCCACATAATGTCGAGGTGTGAGTAATCATTTCTGGACTTGCGCCAAACATCCGACCTATATACCACACTTGCACACTCTTCCTTCTCGAGGGTGCCAACTCGCAAAATATCTCCTCGCACTATACGAGTATACTACACTTGCACACTCTTCCTTCTCGAGGGTGCCAACTCGCAAAATATCTCCTCGCACTATACGAGTATACTACACTTGCACACTCTTCCTTCTCGAGGGTGCCAACTCGCAAAATATCTCCTCGCACTATACGAGTATACTACACTTGCACACTCTTCCTTCTCGAGGGTGCCAACTCGCAAAATATCTCCTCGCACTATACGAGTATACTACACTTGCACACTCTTCCTTCTCGAGGGTGCCAACTCGCAAAATATCTCCTCGCACTATACGAGTATACTACACTTGCACACTCTTCCTTCTCGAGGGTGCCAACTCGCAAAATATCTCCTCGCACTATACGAGTATACTACACTTGCACACTCTTCCTTCTCGAGGGTGCCAACTCGCAAAATATCTCCTCGCACTATACGAGTATACTACACTTGCACACTCTTCCTTCTCGAGGGTGCCAACTCGCAAAATATCTCCTCGCACTATACGAGTATACTACACTTGCACACTCTTCCTTCTCGAAGGTGCCAACTCGCACAATGTCGCCTTTCACTATACAAGTACGAGTATGCTACACTTACAAACTCTTCGTTTTCGAACTTAAACAATATGGCCTTGCATTTTACGACTGTTTTTTTTTATATACTAGCACGACATGTGACCTTGCGCCCACCTGATAGTAATGTTAGCAACTGTAATCAGACACTCATGACTGACATCAGTCCCTACCACTATGCCGGCTTGACTGGACATTACGGCAATTCGAGCCTGATCCCGAAACGTGTGGATACACTTTAACTGTGTTTATCGGCACGAACGGTGGATACTTCCCCGCCCCGGCAGACTGGACAAATTACCACTATCAGTCTGCCTACCACCTTTTATATTTCATGGCAGACATTCGCGTATATTTTTATAAATGCTACGTAATATTTTAAATATTTATATTACTCCTCTGTCCTCTAGCTATTATGGCGTACTTAATTTATTTGTAATATTACTCGAGTCTGGTACGCTAGAGACACCGTCAAGTTTGTCATTTGTCATGATGGACCTATAGTAAAATGTGAATCTGTTTCTTTAAAAAGCGTGGTTTCTGGACAACTGAACTAAATATCATAAAGTCAACTCTGTAGATAATCGATTCGCATGAAATGTGCGAATCATACTTGGTATAGTTGGGACTACAGCGAGAGTGACGCGACCGAGCGTCTCATTCTCACATGCCCCAATCAACCTAATTTGGGTTTCTATATGACCTGTTTTTGACGGGGCACTGGGCTTTACTAAATATTTAACAACTATGAAAAAGTCCTAATCTACTTCTATGAAAAAAAAATATAAGTACACATTTTACTAATAATTTTAAGTTAGATACAAAAATATTAAAAAAAAAATAGATTAAAAACTCATTATAAATAATAGTAAACAAAAAATACCTGTGAATTTATAACTATTCTACAAAATAAACTAAGAGACTTACCATCTGGGAGGATACCAACACAACAACAAAGTTGGTTGATTCCATACTTAGATATGGTGTTATATTCTGGGGAAATTCGACAGACAAATTGAGAGCATTTATAGCCCAAAAACGATGTGTAAGAGCAATTTTTAAATTAAAACGAATGGATTCATGCCGCCCATACTTTAAAAATCATAAGTGCAATATTTGTAAAAAATAATTTGAGTATGTTCTACTCGCGCGCGTCACAATGACCTACTAAGCACAAAAGTATCCAAAACGAAATTTTTTAGCAAAAATGTTATTAGTATGGTGACACAAATTTACAATAAAGTTCCCAAATCCATCCGTGAAGTCGAAAACATGAGCGTCTTTAAGTCAAAACTTCATGGCTTTCTATCTAACAAATACTATTACAGCGTAGCAGACTATCTTTCAGAAACTTGAGAGGAACAGTTAGCATGCCCTCACCCATCACCAACATTGTAAAATTATTTTTTAATGTTGTGTATATAATTATTGTATGTCCAATGGACGGGACATAGCGACCATCATAAATAATGTACTTATTCAAATACCTATGATCCACAATAAAATACTTTTGATTTTGATTTTGATTTTTTGGTTAGCAACCATTATTATTTAAAATTTTAGTGTAAGTCCTAGTTACACCTACCTACCTATAATAACTTATGGGAAGTCGCTATGTAAAAAATATATTAAAATATTTAATGGTGTAGCAGGTGTATTTTTAGACTCATAATCAGTTAAATTACGTTTGAAATACTGAATAGACGTTTTTATGTTTAACGTAGTAGTCTCCGACTGCGATGAATCTTGGCGAGGGAAACATAAATATTGCGGAAAGAGTCAAGCTGTAACGCCGAAATGTGTCAAAAGATTTCATATTGTGACACAATTTATTTACTAATAACTTCTAATGGCATGCCAACTTCAAATAACATCCACAACATTTAGGTCACAGAAAGTTTTTCGAGCCCTTTAAGCAAAACCACACACTTCCAGCAGATATTCAGATTCATTACATCAGTAGAAACAGTACATCAGCTCGCTTTTAACCCTTCAACATGTACAACCCAAAAATAATATAGGAAACGATCGGACATCTTCACGAACGATACATGCTCACTTTTTTCCGGTGCCATCGACCTCAACCAAGTTTGCTCAGCGTAACCTTACGTTTGCGGGTCCATATATCTATAATAAAATTAACAAGACGATAAGAATTTCTGACTATCCGCTGTCACGAGCAAAGAAGATTATATACAAGTGGCTGCTGCCACTGGATTACAACACCTGTGAGGCACTGTCTTTGGCTTTATCATAAGCATACAAGCACCACATAAATTACAATTAACATAAATAAAATTATTCTTAGACTACCCAACTCATATTTTACTAACTCACTACACTATACCCACACATTTCATCCACTACACTAACACTATCACACACACGACACACACTCACCTCATTTATTTTACTGATTTATATTTATATTTATGTATAGTTCATTACCTTAGTAATAAAATAATTAAAATTTAAAATTATACTAAATTATATAAATTGACAAGCAGTGCACCCCCCGGCCGCCGCGACACATAACTTTGGTGCGGCGGCTGGGACGCTAATAATTGTACAAGTTTTGTTGGTACACTGTGTGTATAACGGACATAGCAACATTAGGGGATTAAAAAGGCTTTATGTCATATCATGAAACGTCAGCATTAAATTCCATCTAGCAGGCGTTTATGCTGAACAATGCAACCTACCCAAATTCTTCTTGGGGTTGACCTTCCAATCGTGGGGTGGAGTAGCGCAGTTAGCCCGGATGGAGAACATAATCATTATTCTCTCAGTTATTAATGCGGGTTTGTGTAGAGCGCCTCTGCTTGACGGTTGGGGAGTCGACCCTTAGACATATTGTATCCCAATTTTATACTTTCATACCAGTGTACCTTATTCCTCAATAAACGCATTTATTATTATTATTATTATTATTCAGAGACCGCCTCCGTGGTCTAGTGGTAACAAACGTTGCCGTGAACTCGGGAGGTCGTGGGTTCGATTCCCACCGGGGTCAAGTTGTACATTGTATAATTTGTCTCGGTCTGGGTGTTTATATGTATAATAAGTATATATTTACAAAAAAAAGAAGTATTTTATGTAATTTATCAACCATCTAGTTTCCGTAACACAAGCCTCGTAGCTTACCACGGAAACTAGATGGCGCTGTGTGACCTGTCTGGAAATATTTATTATTTATTATTATTTATATTTACCGTATCGTCTGCTCGCTAGTAGAACAGTGAAACAAGCTTCCACTGACCATCAGACAAGCTCCTTCCATTCTAATCTTAAAATAAACTACTTAATACTTTCTTTTTAAACAAGCAGAACAATATATTTTAACTTCACAAATTTCCACTTCGTAATAATATATTATTTTCATATATGTATATCTATCTAGGTTCTATAATAATTATATATTTTGAGTATTATTGTAGTCTTTGTATACATACTATTTATGTAGTTTATTGGTTAGAATTGCATCCCATATATTTATAGTGTCTCACTCTCCCAAAGGTTAGCTGGTAAAAAAAGACGAAATGGCTTTAAGTTCGCCTCTGTACATACTTTAAGTAAAGTGCATTACAGCATTTAATAATAAAAAGGTTTTCAAAACATATAAATGTTTCCTTTACTAACTATATACCTAGTAAATTAATTTACATAACAAAAAATTGCACTTGACATGTGCGCTCATAATAGCCAAGGACTCTCTCTACGTTTCATGCATTTGTATATCTTCTTTCAATGGATGATGAATGAGATGATAGAAAAGGCAAAGAGCTACAGCTATGTCAGCCGTAATATATTCTAGATGTTTCAGAATTTGATGGTTTTCATGGACGAAATATAAACTGCAACTTCTGCCCCATATAGGCAAAGAAGCAGAAAGCGGGAGCCGCGGCGGAATATGCGCAGTCCAGCAAGCGGCGCAAGTACTTTAGTATATTAAAATATTACATATTTATGCCGTTTACTGTAGAAACTCTGGGCCCATGAGTCAAAGCGCAAAAAAGTTTTTAAAAGAACACCGCGTCTTATCGTCTCCTCCGGTGACAAGAGGGCTGGCTCTTTCTTCGCCCAAAGAATCAGTATTGCAATACAGCGGGGAAATGCAGCCAGCGTTCTTGCAACCATTCCACGCGGACGGGACTTATATCCCTATCCTTAGTATTAATATTAATTTTATTTTATATTTTGTAAATATTTTTTATTTACTGTGGATACTATTGATCTAAAGTGGTGTTGTTTTGTTTAATAATGTGCAACAATATGAATAATTATGAAAAACAATAAATTAGACTTTAAATATGAGGACCAAGTTGCAGTTATTTTTTGCGGCTGTCAACATATTTTACCCGATGTGTTTGAGCTATTATGCCGCGAGTGACTCCAAGAAAAGCATCAAATTCTGCAACATCTGGAATTTGATGATAACCTCATTAACTCATAAAAAAAACATATATTACGTCAGACTTGGCTGTATGGGCTAGACCCTTTGCCATAGGGATATCGACACATTCATCATCCATCGGGAGAAGATAACACAAACACCGACATAAAACCACTTTTGGCTAACAATATCCACAGTAAAGTTTTACGAAACAAAAAAATTGCACGAAATAACCCAGTAGTGCAAAATTAACGGGGGACCGATGGCTTAACATGCTTTCCGAGGCACAGGAATAGTTATTGATAATCTATGATAACGTTTAGAGTGCCTCGACTTACCTCACGTTCTAAAGACTTCTGCAAAAAACACCTTTTTAAGACAATAAAGGTACCTAGTAATATTACATAAAAAATATAAATGTATACATAATACGAGTATAATTTAATTACTTATAACATAATACATAAATAATAATGATACCTTCAAAAACAACTGCCACGTTCCCGTGAACTGGTTATAGTAAGAAATACAATATTAAAAATATTAAAAAATAAATAAATAAGAAACTTAAATAAGTTAAACAAATAAAAAATAAAAAAATAGGTTATTAAATTTATTGATTTATTTAAAAAAGTAAAAGTATCATCACGACCGTTTCTCTTTCGGGGTGGTCAGAAACCACGCTTATAAATAAGCCGATTCACATTTAGCCAACTTTACTATAGGCCAATCATGACAAGTGGCAAGCTCGTCGATGTCTCCAGCGTACCAAACTCGAGAAATATCACAAATAAATTAAATATTTATTTAAATTTACCAGGAATCGGAGTCTACCTACCTCTGAGTCTAAATCGACGGACTTAACCGCTAGACCACGGAGGCAAAAACATCTATTAACTATTTACCACGTTCAAGTCGTCATTGGTATGCCGACATTTGGCCAGACAGTCGCACGAGGTCGACGTCTCAAACTCTACACGCGCATACAAAACATACACACGCACGACTCACAGAAATTTTGGCTAATTGCCAACGCATATAAACTCTGGATTTGTTAATTTATGTACATTGTTATTGATCATTGGCCTAGGATTTTCAGTGAATTGAAATGCGACTATACAACTTATTGAACTATTTATACAGGCGGACTTAATGCTGCTAGGCATACTCTGACAGCCAAAGAGCCTGAGAGTACTTTATATATATATGTTTTTAGACTAGATCGACATGTGACCCACCTGATGGTAAATGGCGCGCAAGGTCGATGAATGTTAGCAACTGGATTCAGACTGACATCAGTCCTTAACACTATGCCGGCTTGACTGGGCATGACGAGCCTAATCCAGTAACGTGTGGATACATTTTACAGGGTTTATCGGCCCGGACGGTGGATACTTCCCCGCCCCGGCAGACTGGGAAAATTACCACTATCAGTCCGCCTACCACCTATTTATTGTTCTCGTAGAAAGTATGTGCCATTTGCAATGATGTCAAATGCCAATTTTGATTTTCACGGAGAACTAGAACACAACGTCCTAGACCTCCACTGCTGGAGATGTGCCTTCCAGAACATATATCTGGAGAATTTGGCCTACACTCGCCACGCTGGCCAGACGGCTTGGCGAGGATATGATGTCAATTTTTAATGACAATTTATTAACGATTCCACAAGTTGGTATTAGTAGAACCGGGACCGACGGCTTAACGTGCCCTCCGACTGACCTTGGTAGGACTTAAGGAACGCGTTCTTACAACCGAGTCATGACTACGGCATATTGTAAGCTTGCCATAGTGAAATTTATATAAAAATAACCAGATTTACGTTCCTATTACTTACTTTCTGCTATTTATTATATATATATATATAAATCTCATACACACCCTCTCACACACAGTCACACATATAGAGGACATACATAATTTATTATTGTAACATTATAACACGGAAGAGCACCGATATCCCGCACTACATGGCAACCTCGTGTAGGTTTCACAAACACATCACCCTATATTGTTCACATATTTTACATCTGTATACTTTTTGTAACAATAAATGATTTTATTATTATTATTATTGTTACTTTACGTTTCACTATTACTGTCTTCTATATATATCAAAATCTTAAGTTGTAAAACGGGATCAGTATACAAATATATTTATAATTTCATATATCATTGTTATTGTGGTGATTTTGTTGATTTTTACTCGGTATTGCTAACGGTGAAAATTTGTAAGGCTCGAGACCCATTTGCATTGTTGGGAAGATTAAACCTTCTCGGTTTTTAATGGGTCCCGACTATTAAAGTTGCCATGTAATAAAACATATTAAATTATTCCAATGGTGTAGTTAAGCGGTTATCAAACTTTTAGGCGACGAAACCCCTGGGGTTGTTATTTTTCATTTTAGTTTATATTTTTTTCTTTTCAGTTTTAATAACTAACTAATAACATGTTAACAGTTTTAATATATAACTAATAATATAACTCACGATATATTTTCACGCATTCGGGTTTTTTATTTTTTAAACTTCTAATTTTGGTATCTTTTTTTTTTTTTTAATATTGTTTAGCTGCCTCCGTGGTCTAGCGGTTAAATCCGTGGATTTAGACTCGGAGGTACCGGGTTCGATTCCTGGTCGAAACACAAAAATATTTATTAATATAAATAAATACATTTATTTATTATTTAATTTATTTGTGATATTTCTCGAGTTTGGTACGCTCGCTGGAGACATCGACGAGCTTGCCACTTGTCATGATTGGCCTATAGTAAAGTCGGCTAAATGTGAATCCGCTTCTTTATAAGCGTGGTTTCTGACCACCCCGAAAGGGAAACGGTTGTGATAATACCTTACTATGTTACGCAGTCGGGTTTTTTATTTCTTAAAATATATTTTTTAACCTTCTAATTTGGATATCTTTAATTTATTTCTTTTTTGAAAAAATTTTTTTTTATCTGTATCTTTTAGTTATAACATCTCAGAATATTTTTCGTTTTTTTTATTTAAATAAAAGATATTAAATATTTATTCTAATACGGTTTATTTAAAACTAAATAAAAGATTAATTATTAAATTTTATTTTTAAAAAACAAAAGTTTGCAAACGGCTACAATTGTAACTTTTTTTCTAGTAAAATGAATCCAATCTACATTTTGTAAATGATTTGTTTGCTGCTTTTCACGAATTATTGACAGAGTGATAAGTCGCCGAGGAGACATCAACTGGCCACCAAGGAGACCAGACCTAACTCCTGCAGATTTTTTTCTGTGGGGTTACTTAAAGTGCAGAGCCTACAACCCTTAACCACCCAATTTGGATGCTACAAAAAATCACAGACAAAATTAAAGCTATTCCTAGGTCGATGCTCCAGCGTGTGATTAAGAATTTTAGTTCTAGGCGAAACGGAAAAATAAAAAAAAAACATTAAAAATTTACAAATTGATCTTTTATTTAGTGTGACATAAAACTAAATGGATTTAATACTGGTGTCTTTAATTTAAATATCAAAAACGAAAATCATTTTAAAGAAAAAAGACACCCTTTATTTTTTCTGTTTGTTAGACACCTAAGTTTGTTTCCTAATTTGGCCATATATATAATTTATTTTTATGTTTTATCATGTGCTGTGGAAATGAATGAATAAATAAATATATATAAGAATTATTTTATCAAATAAAGCATTTATTCATCAGCATTAAAATGGTCGAATCACAACAAGTGAATATACAATACATAACTAGCAGTAAACTAGACTAGAGATCGACAACGCCTGTTGCTTTTTGGCATTTAGCCAATTTTAAGGGGGTGATCCATTGGCGAGTCAATCGGAGGGAGTAAAATAAATAAATAAAATAAAATATAAATAAAATAAATAAATATAAATATTTCCAGACAGGTCACACAGCGCCATCTAGTTTCCGTGGTAAGCGTAGCTTGTGTTACGGAAACTAGATGGTTGATAAACTACATATTATACTTTATTTTTTTTTGTTAATATATACATATTATACATATAAACACCCAGACCGAGACAAATTATACAATGTACAACTTGCCCCCGGTGGGAATCGAACCCACGACCTCCCGAGTTCACGGCAACGTTTGTTACCACTAGACCACGGAGGCGGTCAATGAAAGGTATTTATTTGGCGGTCAACAAAGAAAGGTATTTATTTTCTCCCACAAAGCCTAATATTAGTAACAATAATTTACAAACATTTATGTAGGAGACTGGAGGCAAAACTAACTAAGCATAAGCTTAGTCTGTGTTAAAACACACCAAGTTCCTCACTAACTCAAACTTAATATTAATAAATACTTGTGTGGTGTAGTGTAATGTAATGTAGTGTAGTGTAATGTGAGTATATAAATATGTAAGGTATATTAATTATATATGTTTTTTTTTTCTTTTTTATAATTTTATTTAGCTATGTGTTCAAATAGTTACTAAATTTATAAGTATTTATTATTAGATATATACATATATACTCATACATAATTTGAGTTTCATATTAAGATTAAAATTTATATAAGTATAATATTTATTTATTAATAAATTATTATAGGTTAGTAGTAGTATTTTATAGTAGGTTTTTTTTCTTTACTGTATTCTTTAAATAAATTAAAGAAAGTCAGCAGTCCATCTCGACCGTTTAGAGTTGTCTCTCAAACGCCGAGGTCCGTGCGTTATTACGTCATAGCTCAAGTTCTGGAGATGCCTACTATTAAGCAATTTATTGACGGCGTGACTAGAGGTATGATTTATTGGGCTGACAACGGAGCTCCGACTTGCTCACGGCCTCCCAACGGGAGACCACTTCCTAGAGAAGTGCTCCTGGAGGACAGCCAAAGTTGTCGAACCTTAACCCCTTGGGATCATGAGCCACACAGGCACTGTAACTCTAGTAACGGTGTGTGTATTGAGTGGATCTCTCACAAGAGTTACTTCATAGGATGGGACGACTACACAATGCATGCATCAGATTACTTTTTTATCTCTGAAAATATGATCACGTTTCCCAATTTCGCTATAAACATAGTATTATGATGACAATAATATTATTTCAAAGTGCCCCAGAAGAATTTGTTATATTATTAGAAGTTCAACGGAAAAATTTAAATATTCCTTGCATGAACCTGTCATATTTGTTTAATAAGCAAACTGGAGTATTGCCAATGTATTAAATAAATCTGAAATTGCTGTAAAATAACAATTTACTTTTATTTGTAATGGTTACTTTGTACATTAAAAAGAATCACTTTAAGAAAAAAACCTTCTATTTATAGTACGTGTAGAAAGAAATAAATAAAACTATAAAAAAATGATGACGTTTTCTAACGACGTAAAAACACAAACTATATGACTTTACTTCTCGGCTTTCTGATAACAATAAATAATTTTAAAAGGAACAGAAGTTGTTGCCGAGTTATTTTTATATATTTTCATAAATAAAGACGTTCAAAATATAGTTCAGGTAAATTCATGTATGTGCGATCTGTCGAGCGTTGTTCTTTGGATCGTCCGATGTGGACTTAGCTAATGGACAACCAACACAAGTCAACAATTATACCGCTAGCCAATGGATCACCCGCATTACAGCTCGCAATAACGATTAAGAAAAAGCTGAAACTTTACTTTGGTAAATAATTCGTTCAGTTACATAAATCGTGGAGTTTTGTTTTGATCCAAACACTAATATCACGCGATTCCCTTGGCAAATCACAATTTAGCAATTAATTATTATGTTACTGTATGATTTTGGGAAATTTTTGATTTTTGTAAATAATTACAGATTTTTTGTTTTAAGCGATACCTTTTTATTGATAACATACTCGATTTCCTTATTTATCGGTTTATCGTTCAAATTAAAATCTTTATTTGCAATTCATCAGTCACTCCACTGTTTTAGATAGGCCTTCCAGAAATTTATAAAGAAAAGGATTGGCGAGGTGTTATGTCAAATTCAAGTGACAATTATCGACGCGCGACGGCTTAACGTCCTCTCCGAGCCACGAGAAACAGTAGTGTTGTAAATAAATGACAAATGAACGTAAGAAAAGTGTTTTTTTATTGGTACATGATCGAACACATCTTTTAGGAATATCTTTTTTACAACAAAGCCATCATCGCTCTAATACATAAACTTTAATAAATCTTAAAATGAACCATTTATTTAAATTGATTTTATATTTAGACAAACAAATTAAAACATAAAATTTAGGTTTACGTTACACGCGGGGTGATTTTTTATTTTACGACAACTATAAAATTAACAGCCAGGTAACTCGTTAACAGTCAATTAACAATAGATTAAAATGGTTATGAAAACCAATAAAAATCCTAACAAAACAAATAAATTATTACTGTGGATAAATTTAACGACCAGCATCACCGTGTCTTTATGAAAAACAAAAACTGATATTTTGATTTTTTCCAGCCCATTGTCGCAAACGTTAGTGGATTGCGTAATAATTACAAAATATTATTCAAATCTCAACTCTATAAGCGCTCGACCTTGACAGCGGCCGTGCAAATATCAATTTTAATAGCGTGATATATATATAGTTAACGGATTCCATTATATAACGTTTGCGACTCAGGAACAGAATAGGGCTGCAAGTTTATGCACATCTTCAGCAGCCTAGGACTCAATGATGTACTTGTGGAATCGTTAATAAATCGTCATCTTGACCGCCTCCGTGGTCTAGTGGTAACAAACGTTGCCGTGAACTCGGGAGGTCGTGGGTTCGATTCCCACCGGGGGCAAGTTGTACATTGTATAATTTGTCTCGGTCTGGGTGTTTATATGTATGATATGTATATATTTACAAAAAAAAAAGTATAATATGTAGTTTATCAACCATCTAGTTTCCGTAACACAAGCCTCATAGCTTACCACGGAAATTAGATGGCGCTGTGTGACCTGTCTGGAAATATTTATGCAGAGTCCGGCAAACTGTATAACCAACGTGGCAAGTATAGGCCGAATTCTCCAGATATGTTCTCGAAGGCCCATCTCCAGCAGTAGAGGTTGTGCCTAGTTGCTTTTGTTGCGGCTACTTGGGTATTCTTTAGTAATTAATAAATCAATTTGTAAAAATAATATTAGTTTTATTTACTTCACAAATTGAGAGTGTCATAATATAAACAAGATTGACATATGAAAATATTTATAAAAATAAGGTAAAGAATTAGAAAAGGTTAGGTCACGCCACAAGGTCTAGGACTCTGTGCTGATGATGACTTTAATACCATTTGATTTATCTGAGTCTTATGATGACCAGCTTACTACACGGGCAAAGCCGGGGTAAATATCTTGGTAATTAAAATATTACGGACCACGCGTCTGGCCAAGCAGTTGTCCAAGCGGCTAACGGAGAAATCTGAAGACAGGAAGGCCTTGCTATACAGAGGGGAAATGTTGCCAGTCTTCTTGGGACTATCTTTGATGGCAGCTACTACAAAGGAGTTGGAGACAAATCCAAAATGATGTGAGGGAATACAAAAAAAAAAAACTATAAAAAATGACCTCTAGAGACGGCTCCTTCTTTCTCTGAAGATGCTAAATACCTCTGCCCTTCCTATTTTCTTTCAAGTGTGAAAGAGCACTTAAATTGCATAGTGGCAGGGACTGACGACAGTTCTTTTTATTGTATTCTTATAGCCACGCGACCCGCTTGCCATCAGGTGGATGTCGTGTAACGTGTCGTACAATAAAAAAAATGTTTTTGTTTGAAAGAGCGGGATTTCAGGAGGCGCGTGCGCCGTTTCTCTGACGCATATCAAAGATGCGCGACGGCCATTTTTTTTCTTTGCGTACTGTGTTTGGCCGCGTGCCAAAGACGGCGGTTGGCAGAACGCCAAGCCGATAACCCCTCAGAAAACAGACATAGTCAATGCTCTTGTAGTAAGCTCCACTGAATCAATTATTCCATACCACTTTGTACAAGTCAAAACCAACTTTTAAACTCATTTACATTTAAAATGATTAGCTGCAGGAGAAAAAAGGATGCATGTTATGTTAGATTTAAAGATTTTAGTTCCTCAAAATTGGATTCCACTCTACTTATTAGCCTTGGAGACATCGCACCTCTAAACGAGGATCTACGGATCCTACATACATACACATCTTCACGCCAAATCCCTTGCGGTGTAGGCAGAGACAATTGCGCGCCGCTTGTCACGATCATGACATACCTCTTTCGCTTCTCCGATATTCATCAACCTCTATCATACATGCCCCTTTGTTTCAATGGCTTTTTTATGCACCTTTAGATATAAATAGTTTTATTTATTTGATCGTAATAGGTAAGTCTTGGTCTGCCATTGTCTCTTTTACCCACGACCTTCGCATTTTATATCTGGTTTGTCAATCTGTCTTTATATGTCCGAACCATCACAGCATGCGTTATTTTTTTTTTGTCCCTACGCTTTCTATAATGCCTATGCTTTTGCGTACTTTACGGATCCTACAGCGCGTTGAGTTTCGCTCTTAGACTCATGACTGTGAGCTGCGATCTACACAAAATAACCATCTTGCTATTCCTCAACAAGATATTCAAATCCTTTTACTGTTACTGCACCGTCTCTTTGGAACACTCTTTCACTACCACTTCGAACTTTAACGACTCTTGCAGCCCTATTCTGTTACTTAAACGCAAACGTTAAATAATTACAAAGAATATTCAATTCTTAACTCTATAAACGCTCGGCTTTGATAGCGGCCGTCCAAATATCAACTTTAATAGCGTGATATATATATTTAACGGATTTCATTATATAATGTTTGCGCTTAAGTAACAGAATAGGGTTGCTGATCCTTTTAAAAACCATCTCTATTCTTATTTGTTATCTACTCAAAATACGACCTCGACAAGATTGAAAAGAGCTTGAGGTTCTCAGCAGAAACCGCCATACTTCCCGCGCTTGACAAGGTCACCTGGATTTGTGATGGGACTTTGATTTGTTTTACTATGATTTTATATCTACCTTAATATAATTTATGGTGCTAACTTATGCAAAAGATTGGCGCAGATTGCAGGATGTGCGGATCCGCGTTTGGAGGTGCGGGATTCCGGGGATTGAGGGACTGCAATTACTAGTGTGAAGTATGAAAATGTGAACACTTAGATGTTGTGCCATATGTTTGATAATTCGTAACCGCGCCCGCCGCCACGCCCGCTAATCAACGTGAACACGCACTAAGAGTAGAGCTGCAATATATACCTGTTATAAATCCGTTGATACTTGATTGAAATGAAAATTTACGACTCATCCAGATCGCAATCGACCAGTGGATGGACTGCGCTCGTAAAGATCGCGTAACTAAACTTTCGTCATAACTTATTTTAAGGCCAGTTCACACAGACGGTGGGTGTGGTTCAGGACGGTAGTGCGATGGGGCTATTTCAGACTTGGTCAAACAATCCCATATCTTTTTCAGCACGACAACAAATATTTTAGATATAAAAGGTATAAATTAATAAATTTTAAATGCTTATAATAAGGTCTAAAATATCTCATAACAATAGTGAAACATTTCCTCCACTAGCGAATTTCACAAAGTGCGTTCTTCGTGCGTTAGCTAATATGATGGAAATAAAAATCACTATAGTATGTTTTTTTTTTTTAAATGGACTAGGACTAAGGACTAGCCTAACAATTTAATAAAGATAATCATTAAGTAGCTAGATGAGTGCCCGATTAATCGAGGCTGTTCCGGAGCGGCAAATCAGATTTTGGAGACCGCTAGATATTTTTTTTTGAATAACTCACGCTTGGTATTGTCCCTGCTGAAATAGATATAACAGTAAAATTTAATATTATATATATAATTCACATCGCTGCTAATGTCGAGACAATTCGGGGCTCTCGGCCACCACGGCCTTTTCTGCAGTAAGAGCACAGGTCGCATCCCAAGACACGCCAGGCTCAATGACGTCATTTGTCGGGCCCTTGTGTCTGTGGATTCGCATAACCTAGTGGCATGGCCTGCGACGATAGCAAGCGGCCCGATGGAATGACGCTGGATCCATGGAGGATAGGTTTGCCTTTAGTGTAGGATGCCACCCGGTGGATACCCTGGCGCCTTCCCACCTGTCCTTGACCTTTAAGGACCCAGGCGTAATTTTAGCCAAAACCCACTTTGAATTTCTTTCTGTTTTGTTCCTCATAAGAAATTAAAATTTTTATTTATAGTAGTAAAAAATTACGATTCCGGCAGTGTTTTTCTCGGTATTTCTTTTCCATACCATTTTTTAAAATTTATTTTAGTTATATTTTTAATTATTAAGTACCTAGTTTTTTTAAACAATTAATAGTAATTTATGTTTTAAAATTTTAGTTTAATTATTAATTTAGTTTTTTTTAAATTATTTATTATTGTAATTTTTATATACTGTTTAATTATCACTTCAAATAAAATATATACCTACAACATTCTAAAAAAAAAACAGGAAAAACTAAAAAAAAATAAAAAAAACTTTTATAAATATTTTATTTACGAATGCTGTTTAAATAACTAGTAGGATTCTTGAGGTATCTGTAATTTGTCTTCTTTCGTCGATTTCAGGAGAAAATTAATTGTGGTCACATCCAATTCCTTCCTTTAACAGTTTCTTAAGTAGTTGTGGAATTGTCTAATTTACTTTAAATTCTAAATTTAAATTGAACCAAATTTAGGTTAAGTTTACTGAATCTAATAATAATGTGTCATCACGACCGCATCCTTGCGGGGTGGTCAGTAATCACGCTTTTATAGAAGCGGATTCACATTTGGCCAACTTTAATATAGGCCCACCATGAAAAGTGGCAAGCTCGTCGATGTCTCAGAGAAATATTTTATATACTTATATAGATTTATATGCGTAGTATGTATATGTATTAGTATGTAATATTGTTATGTATGTATTAATACTGTTAAGAATAACTTAATTAATGATTGCACCTACCATCTATACTGTCTAAATGTCCTAAAGGTTTGGCTGTCATAGAATGCCTAGCTATCAATATATTAGATATCAATGACACGATTTAACAAAAGTGCTATTAATTTTTCTAGCAAATCCAATCGTTTTGTTGACTAATAAAAACATCATCACGATCCCCCACGGTCCCCAGCCTTATTATAATTGTAAACCTTATTTAGTTATCATTAGAGTTCATTTTATAAATTTAAAGTTTTAATTGGTGCCAAAATGGATAAGACATAGACGTAAAACTACTAGAACAAGTACAATTTAATTTATTGACAACAATTTTGATTTACGGCATAATTACAGATTATCCTAATGTTTTGCGGAGGCTTGAGATTCGGCTAGTGGACGACACCACAATATCTAAAAACTCGGGAATTACCTCGCCGCCTAACTCGTATACTTCGACCTTTAATGGTTACCCCATGGCCTCACACTCCCCCTCTCGTTTGAAAAGAGCAGAAGATCCCTTCGCTTCTTCTATATTCCGCAACCAAACCACACGCAAAGGTATTTTTCATTTTTCATTTGTTAAACATACTCTTATATGTTAAAGTGTACATTTAGTATTCCTTACAATTCAGTAAATGATAGTACATCTCTGCGACCCGTGACTCACTCAACATAAGTCATTAGCTAAAAATTTGCGCTGCAGCCTCGGCTGTATTATATACTAAGCTGACCAACATCTTCTTAACCTTAGTTTATATAACGACTATACGATTATATAACAGCCGACTGTTCCTTGCTTGCTCGTATCAGGCTATGTTTCTGTATGATTGTATTCATTACATTACATATGACAAAAGTGTAAACTTTGACAAATCCAAGTGTTCCCAGAATAAGGTTCCTACGGATAATTAATAAACAATGACCCCCTATTTATCGTCACATCTGTATGTATGTTTCGATATATAGAAAAGGCTTATATTTATATATTTAGTTCTAATATTTTTTTGTAAACATTTTAATTGTTGCGATAAGTAATAAGTATTTTCATTCTTTCTTTTCTAAATACGCTTTTCAATAATTTGGAGACTTTTTCACATCTATCGCACGCTGAAGATGTGGATTTATCTACTTGTTCCACAACCTTATTAAACTTATTTTCATCTGCTACACAAAAAACAAGTTTAAAAGGCAAAAATTAACTTATAATTTAAATAACATATATTTTTTTAACTGTAGATTTCATTATATAGCTAATAATTCTGAGAATAAATAAATTCTGTGAAAAATTGGATAAAAATTAATTATTATTAAATTTACATTTAAAAAATATATATTATTTAATTTAAAAGTACTTAAATATATCGACAAAAATAACAAGCGATATTTAAACTTAAATTAAATACAGCACCTAAAATCCTATGTAGGTATTTATTTTGATATATTTGTCTATGGTAGATTCTGTTGTTGACGATACGTAATTCAGTTGAGTCAGAATGGCCGGCAGCTGCCAAAGGATCTCGCCTTACATTGCGCACGACTCTTGCGCACGTGTCGCAAAAACACTTAACTTTGGCGTCCAATTACAATAGTTTTGTGTCTTTTCTAATTAAACAGGGAAGTAAAAACCCACTTGCCACACTGTGAGCTTAAGAAATAATCCACAGACATTTCTGGAAGGCCCATCCAACAGTGGAGGTCCAGGACTTTGTGTTCTTGGGGCTGTGGTGATAATGTGGAAACATTTTTTTATTTTTTTATTTTTTATTTTTTTATAATGATGAAAACTAAAAATTATCTCACAACCGTAATCTCTAGGGGTGAAGAGATACTAGCTTTTTAAAAAGCCAGTATTCATATTTTCCAGTATGACAAGTGGTAAGCTCGACGCGATATCTCAAACATCACATTCGAGAAAATCACACATAAATAAATTATACTTCTGTTTTTTCGATCAGCAATCGAACCTAGTACCTAATCCGTGTCTTAGACTGAGTTGCACCAAAATGAAGTCTTACGTACAAGTTTTATTTTGAAGGTCAAAATAAACCATCAGCTGGCACAACCAAAGTCACTTTTAACTTTAATCAATTAATTACAATTATAGACACTTCGTTTTGCTACAACCCAGCCTTTATCTGTTGTAACCACAACGGTGGCAATATTGGTGGGCTGCCATAATATTTTTTAACACAAAATAAAATCGAAATTCAACTACGTTTAGCTAATAGAAACAAAACCTACTCGTTAGTTAAAAATAAAATAACTTATTGCATTTCACTTGCTATACATTCAACCTGTAATTAGACCATATAACGTTGACAAGCTTAAAGACTTTTTTATTCATCGAAGAACCTAGAATTAGTCATCGCCTGTACAATAGAAATGATACGTGCATTACGGTTTGTAATTATATGTCGTTCAATGATATATGTTATTACAATTAACGATCTATCAATAGACTAATCTACTTATTTATTAAAATAATAATAATAGTTTAAAAGTGCTAGAAATACCTACAAGTTTCGTAAATGCAGCTTAATGGGTTTTTAAGTCTCACTGTACTTTTATATTTTGTTTATTTTTTTCAAAATTTATTTATTTATTCGGAAAATCAACAGCTTTAAATACATATATTTTTTAAAGTAGTGATAATGAGTACAGCCAATTAAAGATAATAAATAATATTAATAATATTATAATATTTAGATGGATTTTTGTTCTTATATATTTCGCTAACTTCGGGCACAAAACTCGTAAAAGCCATAAACCCTAATTTACAGGACTAACAAAAAACAAAGATTTAAAAACAATTTCGCTCTTTTTTGTTCTTTATATTAAATAAAATAAATAAATAAATCAAAATAAATTATACAAAAATCAATCAATAAAAGTAAGAAAGTAAAGTATCATCACGACCGTTTCCTTTTCAGGGTGCCATAAACCACGCTTATAAATAAACGGATTCACATTTAGCCAACTTTACTAGAGGCCAATCATGACAAGTGGCAAGCTCATCGATGTCTCCAGCGTACCAAACTCGAGAAATATCACAAATAAACTAAATATTTATTAAATGTATTTATTTACATTAATAAATATTTTTGTGTCCCGACCAGGAATCGAACCCTGTACCTCCGAGTCTAAATCCATGGACTTATCCGCTAGACCACGGAGGCAGTTAGTAGATAGATAATACATAGTCAAAATCTGAATAAGACTGCATTCATAACTCATTTTGGGTAAAATGGCTTATACGATGTAGATTTTTTGAGCGGCCGCAATGGTATGAGAATTGGAAAAATCCAAAAGTTGGAGTATTGGGGTTCAACTAATACAAATTGTAATAATAATTTAGCTGTAAAGACAAATATACTGAAAAACAAATGACCATGGCGTAATATTCTATATCCAACTATATATGTATCAGTCCTTATCTACCAGTTTATTATTCAATAAAATAAAAAAAAACAAAATGTGTTTCTTGCAAATCAAGTACGAACTTTGCCTGCAAGAAGTACCAGGATTTCTGAAACAGGAGAAGTTAACATTTGAATCTCAGGTCGCTGGTTGGTTTGATTCACCGCGCATGCGCTGTAGCACGCGTCGCGACGCCGGCGCATCTAAATATAGACGTACCTCCCGGCGAGTCGGGCATCTCTCCTGAATTTCAGAAAACATAAGAGCCACAGAAATTATGTTTATTGCAGTTTTATACATTAAAATTTCTTAACGCTTTTAATGATAGAAAATAACAGTTCTGCTACACCGTAGCTACTACGAGCCGCAACACGCATGAAAATTGTTTTTTTTTTATAGACGAATCATGACAAGTGGCTAGCTCATCGATGTCTCTACCGTACCAAACTCGGGAAATATCACAATTAATAAAATAATATTTTTATTTATTTATTTAAATTAATTATATATATTATTTAGACCGCCTCCGTAGTCTAGTGGTAACAAACGTTGCCGTGAACTCGGGAGGTCGTGGGTTCGATTCCCACCAGGGGCAAGTTGCACATTGTATAATTTGTCTCGGTCTGGGTATTTATATGTATAATACGTATATATTAAAAAAAAAAGTATAATATGTAGTTTATCAACCATCTAGTTTCCGTAACACAAGCCTCGTAGCTTACCACGGAAACTAGATGGCGCTGTGTGACCTGTCTGGAAATATAAAAAAAAATTAAAAAATACAAATAATTGTGTCACGACTAGGAATAGAATCCGGACCTTCGAGTCTAAATCCACGGACGTTAGACCACAAGGGACAGAAAAAAAAAACAGATCTTTGTTTTTATACTAGAACGATATGTAACCTCGCGCCTAGGTGGCGCGCAACGTCTATGAATGTGCCGGCTTGACTGGACATGATGGCAATTCGAGCCTGATCCCGAAACATGTGGATACACTTTACTCCACATAACTACTCTTTAAATAAATTGGTTAAAACCTGATGGTGGCAATTTGCTCAGCCTGCCGGGGCGGGGAAGTAACCGCTGTTTGTGGTAAAGTTTATCCACTCGTTTCGGGACAGGCTCGAATTGCTATCATGCCCAGTCAATCCGGCATAGTCTTAGGGAACGATGTCAGTCATGAGTGTCTGATTCCAGTTGCTAACATTCATGGACTTCACGCGCCACCTACTATCAGGTGGGCGAAGAGTCACATGTCGTGCTAGTATAAAAAACACCAACTTGTAATTTATTAATGATCTTTAAATAATAGATACTGAAGTTAAGTAATGTATATATAATTACAAAAGTATCATCACGACCGTTTCCCTTTCGGGGTGGTCAGAAACCACGCTTATAAATAAGCGGATCCACATTTAGCGAACTTCACTATAGGCCAATCATGACAAGTGGCAAGCTCGTCGATGTCTCCAGCGTACCAAAATCGAGAAATATTACAAATAAATTAAATATTAATTAAATGTATTTATTTATTAAATAGTTTTTTGTGTCCCGACCAGGAATCGAACCCGGTACCTCCAAGTCTAAATCCACGGACTTAACCGTTAGACCACAGAGGCAGTCTATATAATTATGTTATTAATATTTAATACTAAAATACGTCTCCATCCCTTTCTATGTCCGCAACAAGCGCATAACCCACGCTTAGCCAAGAATCACCACTTGGAAAGCAATCGTTAGTTTTTTTTTCTGACGCGTGGAAAGTCACAGCTGTCGGAGGGCTGTGGAAGGGGGAGGGATGTGACCAGCTGCGTAGGCGCAACACGGCCATAACTTACAGCGCTATTCCCTCTTGCGTGATTTGAAACTCTGGGGATTTCAAGACTTACAAGTACCTAAGACGCGTATTTTATCTCAAACGTTGCGCCGTAAAGGAGAGTATTTATTTTATTAACTTTGTATATTGTATCCTTATTTATTATCTATTCTAATATTATAAATGTCAATTAAGCTTGGTCTGTATGTAGGTATGTCTGTTTGAAGAGCGATGAAAGCTTACAGCTTCCCTGTTCCCGTGCCTTGGATAGCACGTTAGGCTGTCGGTCCTGGTTACACTAATACCAACTTGTGAGATCGTTATTAAATTGTTAATAACAATTACATCAGACCCCCACCAACTCGTCTAGCCAGTGTGGTGAGTGAAGGCATGATTTTCCGGAAATTACTGGAGAGCTCGTCTTCAACAGTGGAGGTTTGGGACTCTGCGTTTAATGGGCTGTGATGTGATGTCTGTTTGTCCGACTTTCACGCCTATATTACCGGACCGAATGCGATAAAAAAAAAACATTGGATCCGTGTGACGAATATTTTAGCCTTCACGCATTACTGAAGCGATTTTGAATAAAAAAGCCAGAGATGTTTCTTGTAACCTAGGGTCTCAATAAAGTAATTTATTATTTATTTATTACTCCGGAAGAGATACTGTCGTGATAGTAAAGTAAAGTATATGTGTGTATGTATGTTTGCTTGAAGAGCGATAGAAGCTTGGTTGTAAGAACGCTTTACCTAAAATATTAAATTTAAAGTCGGTTCGAATGAGAAGTACTCTTTTCCTTAGTACATTTGTCATGGATTTACAACTTCTCGGAGAGCACGCTAAGCGTCAGTCTCAGTTCCACTAATACCAACTTGTTGAATCGTTAATAATTTTTCATTAAAATTTACATCAGATCCACGCCAACCCTTCTGGCCAGCGTGGCGAGTGTAAGCCAAATTCTCCAGATATATGTTCTGGTAGGTCAATCTCCAACAGTAGAGGTCTAGGACGCTGTGTTTTAGGAGCTGTACTGTACAGGTAAAGTAATAATCATCATCATTCATCATTACAGCCCCTAGAACACAGCGTCCTAGACCTCCACTGTTGAAGATGGGCCTTCCAGAACATATATCTGGAGAATTTGGCCCACACTCGTCACGCTGGCCAGACGGCTTGGCGAGGATATGATGTCAATTTTTATTGGCAATTTATTAACGATTCCACATGTTGATATTAGTGGAACTGGGACCGACGGCTTAACGTGCTCTCCGAGGCACGGGAACGGTGGTGTTGTAAATCTATGAGAAATGTACGTAAGAAAAGTGCATTCCTTAATCTATATTTAGTATAACTAATAATTTACTTTAAATTATCCGCTACTGGAGGCTGTCTGTCTACTTGACTGTATGCAGCTGTATCCAGTGCTCCAGCAGCGGAGAGTCCCACCGATCTGCCAATACGTAATGGAGTGGAAAATTACCCCAAACTGTGACAATATCGTCTGTCTACCCAAATTGCCACGTGAAATATTAATGAAGGTTGAATTGAATTTGATTTATTAAGGGCGTCAAATCATCGAGTATAATTTAGTATGAATAAACTAAATAATGTTGTTCCATTGTTTACTTATTTATCATTTACCGACGTGTAAATAGGAATTTTCCCAGTTTGATGTTAATTCTTGCGGGTAGAGGGAGGTATGTCGCCTTGCTTTGAATCCGAAATGGGCGTCAAATCTTGTTTGCTTTCTGTCATCAAGATGCTTTCCGCAAGATTATTCACTCTATATCTCGACAAATGCCTAAAAAGAGTGAGAGAGAGTGACCATGAGATAAAGATGAGTGATCTAGTGGTGAACTGCCTGCTTTATGCAGATGATGCTGTTCTTATGGCACCGTCCGAACAACAATTGCAATCACTAGTCACGGAAATGAAAGAGGGATGTGAAGAGTTGCTGGAGACATCGACCAGCTTGCCAATTGTCATGATGGGCCTATAGTAAAGTTGGCTAAATGTGAATCCGCTTATTTATAAGGTTTTCGACCACCCCGAAAGGGAAACGGTCGTGATGATACTTTACGTTTATTTTTTTACTAAAAATTTAAAACCGAAACAAAAAGGAAAACAAAATGAAATATTAATGTTATAAATAAAAAACTTGCTCCAAATCACTACCAATAGACAGAGTGCCACGGATGCTGGCAGCATTGCAATGCTTGAATGGCAATGCCTTTGGAGCAAATATTGCCCAGCACTGTTGTCACCTGATATGTTGACGAGCTGTTTCGACAACGGCTTGGAATTTTCCCGTGCACACTTACACTGCAGGCCGAGAGTATATTTTTGCATTAAGCTTGATGTATTTCCGGTGTATGGGGTTCTCTGCTAATTCTGTTTTAATTGTACCGTTTAAATAATATAAAGTAAATGAATAAAAACAATGGATAAGGTATCTAATCAAAGTGTTACAATTATTTCGGGATTAATAATCAATTATATTGTTTATTAGTTACAGCCATAGAATAAATTTGCGTAGAAACTATAATCACGATAAGTGAGGCCGATTAAACTAAACTTAGCCAAAACAGCTAAGTTACTAAAAAAATGCTTGTCAATCTCATCGTCAATTTATCACTATTACTCGCCAATTTATTACTATTACTAGAGCTGGTACTCTAGGTCAGCTATGATTATGACAGATTTTGTGCAATGGCTGTTAAGATCCATTGGAAATACAGAATAGATGTTCTTATACAAAATGGTAGCTTTCGATTCCATCCAGAACATGTATATGGAGAATTTGGTCTACACTCGCCATGCTATCCAGATAATTTATCAACGATTCCACAAGTTAGTGTTAGTGAAACCGGGGCCGACGGCTTAAAGTGCTCTCAAAAGTGCGGGAACTGTGGAGTTGTATATTTATGGCAAGTACGTAAAACAAAATTCTCATTGGTACATGCAGTGGTTTGAACCGCGAACCTTTTGGATTAATAGAAAGCGTACTTACAACCGAGCCACCACCGGTCTCAAGTTCTCGAGCATTTTGTGCGTCACACATAAATATATTTTTTGCCTCAATTTTTTTGTATGTAATCTTTCTATGCGTTATTATTTTATGGTTACAGTATTATTTACCAGAGCGTACCCATTATTAGGCAGGCAAGCAGAATAGTGGATGACACGAATTGCTTCGGAAATTTCCTTAACATAATCGCTGGGAATACATCAACCGTGACAATCACACTTATTAGGTTTGTCGGCAATACATTTTGTCCAACATAAAATAGTAGAGTTAAAATAATAGACAATTTTTAAACGAGAAGCAAAACTATTTCTTACTTCTAGAATGATAAATAAACTGACACGACGTTCCCTTGTTGAAGAAGACAGTGCCTGGGTTGGGGATAGGGACATTTCTCTGTTTTCCCCGACAGGATCTAGCAGGCAACAACCCAGTTATTCATGCACTTTTGGTGCTGGCCTTTACTGGTATAACAGCGTCCGTGTGGTTAGGTTCGACTACTTCAGCTGTCCTCCAGAAGCACTTCTCTAGGAAGTGGTCTCCCGTTGGGGGGCCGGGCGAAAGTTGTACAGACCATAACCAGCAATGACTGTCATGTACTAATTTCTTTCGTACTGGACGAACGTTGAAATTTGTTTTGCATAGAATATGGTAATAGTAAATGCTTTGATGTAATAATTTAATAATATAATTAATCAAATCAAATCAAATCAAAATAATTTATTTCCATTGGTTCTCTCAAAACAACTTGGATACAGTCAGAACTAATACAATCAATAGAATTATCCAACATATGTACTAATCAAAGTGGTAATAATGGTTGGACCGTAAACAGGCAATAATCCATATTTATGTATGTTATGCACAACATTATTGCTACAAGCAAGTAAAACTAACTAACTTAGAAACTACTTAAATAAGATCGTGGCTGTGAAGAGGCCATGTCAGTCTACATTCCAAATGCTTAATAATTATGATGTACAGAAATTATAAACATATGTCAGATAATTTATAAATTTATAAAACAAATAATAATAATAAAAAAGACGTGTCATCTTATAATCTATTAATATAATGTAGATAGTTCTGCACATTAACTTAGTTTAGTAAAGAAAAATGTATTCCATATGGCAATAACAATTTATAATAACCTTCCCTTGAGTATAAAAGAATTGCCAAATAAATTATTCAGTGGAAGACTACATCGCTGGTTATTAGAAAATAGTTTTTATTCGTTGACCGAATATAATAATTACAAGCGAATCACGTAGGACATTTTATAATTTATTTTATTTTGACATTTTATTATTTTATTTTCACATTTTTCTTATCTAGGTGTATTATTTTGACATTAATTTATATTATATAATATTGACATATGTAATGAACCTATATAAGTTTAATGTATGTAAATAAATATTTTGTTTTAGCCTAAGTTTGTTAATTAGTATTAGGACCCAAAGTAATATTTGTACGCCTCTTAAGGTAGATTGTTGCATGTAAAAATATATTGTTCACCTTCATTTGTAACCATACAATCACAAATAAATATTTCATTTCATTTCATTTCATTCAGCCATTTTTGGTACATATTGTTTTCTTAAACATTATTTACAATACTTAATTTCGTATTATTATACATATTTATAATATCTATACTTTTTTTTATATATTTATTTTATACTTGCACGACATGTGCCCACCTGGTAAGTGGCGTACAAGGTCTATGAATGTTAACAACTGGAATCAGACACTCATGACTGACATTAGTCTCCAACACTATGCCGGATTAACTAGATGCTTCTTCACACTTCGCTTGAAGTACTCCAGGTTATATATATTATTATATATATTAGAACTGACAAGGCGCATTTACAGCCAATTCAGCCAAACCTTAATTTAACTTTTTGATGCCATCACTCTCTGGCCAGGTTTTCGACTATTATCTGTTTTCTATTATTGTCTCTATCGTTTTTTTTGTATTTTCATTATTCTGTAATTAATGTAAATTAGGACGTAACCAAGTGTTCCGATAGGTCCCTATGGTGATAAATATTAAAACATAGAAAAGTGGAAACACATTGGCTGGAAGAGTATTTCCATATCTTTATCCTGCGACAGATGTATGAGTCCTCAAATTTATACGAACACGTCGACAAGGTGACAACGTGAATATGTGAATGCATATTCTGACCTATGCGTGTGGTTTGGTTGCAAATGGAGAGAAAGGAATAAAATTATAGATGACTTTAGAACACTCACGATAGTATAGCCGGTAGAACACAATCAGAGAAGCCACATCTCGGCGAAGCTGCAGGGATTCGAGAGTTCCAGATATAGTGGCATCGTCCACAATTCGAACAGCTAGCCTGTGCAGCACATTGAGAGCATCTGTAAGGTACTTGGCAGAACCATTCTTAAGGTGAGAACAGTATTCCACGCATGATCTGATCTGTGTTTTGTATAGCAACAGTCTGATTGAAGGCGGGAAAAACAGCTTCACCTTGTTCAGTATCCCGAAGTTAATTTATTTATTTAAATCTTTATTGCACTATGTACAAAGGGCGGCTTAATGCGGCTAGACATTCTCTGACAGCCAACCTTTAGGATAATGTGGAAAGTTAAAGTTAGTAAGGTAGGTGCAACACTATATATATATGATAAATATGGAAATAATTAGGCTCTAGATAAAAGGATTTACTTACATACTAAACTACATCCAAAAATACATATACTACATACAATATACCTATATACATATACACACTACATATAATAATAATAATAAATAATAAATCGTTTATTTCCAATAAAATCCTATGTACATGTTTTCTATTGGAGACCCACACTAGGAAGGCCGGTATTGTGGGGTCTCAATTGCACTAAATCTATAATTTATAAAACTTCAAATTAAATTAAAATTAAAATCAAAATCGAAATCGAAATCGAAATCGAAATCGAAATCGAAATCGAAATCGAAATCGAAATCGAAATCGAAATCGAAATCGAAATCGAAATCGAAATCGAAATCGAAATCGAAATCGAAATCGAAATCGAAATCGAAATCGAAATCGAAATCGAAATCGAAATCGAAATCGAAATCGAAATCGAAATCGAAATCGAAATCGAAATCGAAATCGAAATCGAAATCGAAATCGAAATCGAAATCGAAATCGAAATCGAAATCGAAATCGAAATCGAAATCGAAATCGAAATCGAAATCGAAATCGAAATCGAAATCGAAATCGAAATCGAAATCGAAATCAAAATCAAAATCAAAATCAAAATCAAAATCAAAATCAAAATTAAAATCAAAATTAAAATTAAAATTAAAATTAAATTCATATTAAATTTAAAATTAAAAATTAAATTCTAAATACAATAATTTAAAAAATATATATAAAAAACATTGAAGATATTCATGAAAGGTTAATAAATACACTATAAATAAGAATAAATATAGTAAATAAATAAATAATTAGTCATATAAATGACGGAGGCGGTCATACACATACTACATATAATAAGTACTTATATACTTTGTAGGGAGCTGTTGTAGTAATGCAAGTAGACCATTCTTTTATAAAGAGTTTTCTATTAGGCGCTTGTCGAATTTCAACGGGCAGATTGTTCCATAGATTAGCAGCAACTACAGCTTTATTATTATTATTATTATGAATAAGAAATAAAGCCAGTTGTATGAGAAAGCGTACAAATAATTATAACAAATAATAAAGACCTCCAGTAAGATCATAAATACTTTTAAATAAATGATTCATCATGAACATCCGAATTCCTACATATTAGCATATGTGTTACTTGAAGACCAGACAGACAAATATTATGAATCATTTAAAATATCGTCATTTCCTAACTTTTTGCGGTGGTGGCTCGGTTGTAAGAACGCTTTTCTTAAAATCCTACAACGGTCGGTACTAAACCCCGCCATGTACCAAGGAGAAATACACTTTTCTGACGTAAATTTGTTTTTTTTTTTTTTACACGACCATAACGGACACGACGTGAACATCTTAATATGATATGTGACTACTGCCACTTAAAGGGTTTTTTGCACTATTTCTATTTACAAGATTTTATTTAGACATGTTAGTTGAAATGTTTTTGTCATTTTTTTTTTTATTATTACTGTAAGGTCTTTGGTATTATAAATTATAATAATATATTTGGTATTAAGTATGACAATGCCAATTTACAGCTGCTATTTATTATTATTTCAATAAATAGATTACTTATAATTTAACTAGGCAGTTTCTACTGTTCCTGACCAGTAATTTTAAATCCATTACCAATTATTGAGTTGTTCAGCTAATATTATGTTTTTGTTTTGATCACTATTAAATATTATAATGTATACATTATGTAAATTGTATAAAATTTTAAATATAAAATGTAAATAAACTGTTATGACGTGTAAAAGTGCTAAAAATATTGCCTATTTACTCAATAAATTTGATTTGATTTGACCATACGGATAATTTAGTATTTAAAATTTGAAGAAAACAACCTGCAAGTACCGAGCTGTGGTCTCACAGACCACGGTGTACAAATCTAGAATATGTAGGTACTTACTGCTCTCGTTGTCCCGAAGACATTATTGACACCTACTTTGTGCAATCAAGTTTAAATAAATAAATATTTCGATATTTGAGTAGTCGTATCGTCTTGTGATAAACCTCTCAGACAAGTTTCCAATGGTTTTTGCGAAGTGTGAAAGATGATTAATGAGAAACAACTTAACCAGCTATAATTTTATTGTAACAACATTTGCTTACAAGTAGAAGTTTATTGTAGTGTGTGTAGCAGAAGAAAAATAACGCTCCTTTCAATGCATCGTCTTTTATAAACTCCACTGAATAGTGTTTGCTGGTTGGCCAGTTGTCAGCCAATCAACGATAACACTAGGCAAATAATCGTTTGTTATTTATATATTAAAGTTTTATTAAAAAAAAAAAACAACAATTTACAAGTCCTGGATATTAAAAATTACTTTCCAATAAGTATCTACAAATTAATAAAATTATTGTTAAGCTTAAATTACTCTTCAATGTTCTAAAACCTCAAAATCACACGATGCCTTACAACACCGTTACTTCTTTTTTTGTTCTCTTCTCCCGATGGATGATGAATGAGGTGATAGGGAAGGTAAAGGGTCTAGCCCATACAGCCAAGTCTGACGTAATATAGATTTCTTTTTATTACTTAATGAGGTCATCATCAAACGCCAGATGCTGCAGAATTTAATGCTTTTCTTGGAGTCACTCGCGGCACCATAGCTCAAACACGTCGGGTAAAATATGGGAGTTAACAGCGCGGGAAAACCGCATAAAATAAACTGCAACTTGTGCCCCATATTTAAAATACAATTTATCGTTTTCCATAATTATTCACATTGTAGCACATATATAAACAAAACAACACCACTTTTGACCAATAATATCCACTGTAAATTAATTTACAAAACAAAAACTTGCACTTGACATGTCCACGCAAAATGGCGCGAAAAACTCACAACACCGTAACATTGAAATTAGTAAATACCGCATTCCAATGAGTCTTATCAGATAAATATTCGCATTACTACTCGCTCTAGCACTTTGATAACCATGAGACTAATTCTTTTTAAGAGCCAATATTTATCTGACAAGAAAACAGTTTTTTTAATTATGTAATGCGATATAGCAATGAATTATTGTAGACAACAATATACCTAAAACATTTACCAAGAATCATTCATAAAATAGTACTTCCTTATACTCGCTAACCTTATTCTTAGAATGATTACATACATAATTATCTATCCTCCTCCTTGCGTCTAGTTTACTCATTGATGAGGGTCGTGACCTCCCGATGAATTGGTGTGCGTCTTGATGATAGGACGCCACCCATTTCTGTCTTTGGCGGCATGCACAGCGTCATGGAGGCTAGTGTTGGTGGTGGCGCGGATTTGGTCAGACCAGTGTACCGGACTACGGCCTCTCGGTCTCTTTCCTTCCACCTTACCAGTAACAAAATTTTCTCCAGGTTATCCCCTCCTTTTCTGGCAATGTGTCCGAAGTACTGGAGTATCCGACGAAGGCATATGGTGCATAGCCTAGTCGATTATCTATACAAAGTAACAAATTCTAATACGATAAATGATTAATACAAAAAGTTCATGAGAGGTCTGTCAGACCACGAGGCGGTACTAGCAGGTTAAATGAATTATTAAAAATCACTCGAGTTTTTCTCCATTGGGTTCCAATCCTCTACATTCATGCCGGTACAATAAAAGCAGAGGAATTTGTTCATTAAATTTTATCGGTAAAATTTTTATTGCTCCCATTCTCCTACCACTTGTGATACCTACTTGACTGAGCTCCATATCTCTAAGACTTAGAGTAATAATATTTTATGTACTATATCTGTTACGCTTCTGTTCTTTTGTGATGGAAATAAAAGTAATCTGAGAAGAAAAAGACAAATTTCTAAGTATTCCATAGATTGGGTCCATTGTGTGTGGTAGAAGAGATGAGAAGAATAGTGAATCGGGCTTGCGACCGACCATAGGCTGGTTTACAAAGAAAGCCTCTTTTTTTATTTTCTTGCTCAATAAAACACCATCCACCATTCTACTCCTTCCCTTAAGGGAGACATACCTAACCAAATACATGCTCATTGCATAAATTAATTGACGACAGACCTGCTTAGCACTTTCAGTTTTTAGAAACTGGAATCAGACACTCATTACTGACATTAGTCCCTAATACTATGCCGGACTGACTGAACATGACGGCAATTCGAGCCTGATCCCGAAATGTGTGGATACACTTTACTGGGTTTATCAGCACGAACGGTGGATACTTCCCCGCCCCAGCAGACTGGGTAAATTACCACTATCAGTCTGCCTACCACCTATAAAAATCTTTCAGTAATTGGTGCAAAGGTTCTGGTTCTCCGGTTCCATCACAGAAATACCAAGCATAGCTCTCTCCATAGCTCGCTGAGTGACCTTAAATTTGTGGACGAGACCTACTGTCAGTGTCCACGTCTCTGCTGCACGACATCATGGAGAGGACGAACTACGAATGGACGATGAATGATGTACCGAAGTTTCCCGAATGCCACCGATTCTAATTGAACGAATTTGTCGGCTTCTTTGCAAAACCATAACAATACAAGAAATGCTGCCGAAATAATGTCTTGCTTTGTTATAAATTGTACGAGTTATTTCAAATAACCATTAGTATAAACTGCACATGTTCGCTCCAAAATAAAATAAATTTTACGCATTAATGTTTTCCTCAATGTTCAATTTGTACTGAAGTTAAATTAACATTTAACGCAAGCTTTTGATGAGAATTTCACAAGAGGAATTTTAATTTCTTTCATAAAAATGTTAATTTATTTTGGTGTAAAATCACCCAAAAAATATTTTTCATTAAACATTTTTATTTACCACAATGTCAAAACTTTTACTATATGTATGTTATATATCCTCGAAAAAGTCAAGCTAACATTTCATCATAATCATCATCAGCCCATATCTCTCCACTGCTGAATCCTCCAAGGCTCGTCATTTTACATGATCTACTGCTACCCTCATCCATCCCTTACCAGGTCATCAGTCTGTGTTATCCAGTACATGGTCTCCACTCCAGAACCCGTCTACTCCATGTGTCCGGCCCATTGCCACTTTATTTTACTAATTTAAAATGCTATGTATGTAACTTTGATTCTCTGAAAAAAAAATTAATAATATCCTTCAGAATTTCTGGCGATTCTTCCCACTCGCTACTCTGACTAGATAGTTTGGCGAGGGTCTTTGTATTTTTTTTCAATGACAATTAAAGAACACATTCTACAAGATATTAGTGGAACCGGGACCGACAGCTGTTAAGTTACTCTAACTAAGGTCTAACGTGAGGCACGGCAACAGTGGTGTTGTATATCTATGACAAATGTACGTAAGAAAAGTGTATTTGTTATTGATACATGCCGGGGTTCCAACCGACTTTTTTTGGGATTTTAAGTAAAAGTAAAGTATCATTACGACCGTTTCATTTTGGGATTTACATTTAGATAACTTTACTATAGGCCTATCATGACAAGTGGCAAGCTTGTCGATGTCTTTACGGTACCATACTCGAGAAATATTATAAACAAATTAAATTTATAGATATTATTGTGTCCCGACCAGGAATCGAACCCAGTACCTCCGAGTCTTAATCGACGGACCTAACCGCTCTGCTAGACGACGGAGGCAATGAGGTTTTAAAAAAAAAAGCGTGTTTTTAAAAACGAGCTACCACCACAAGGATAAAAAGAACTTCAATAGCATTTTATTTTACACTAGTAAGGTAGCTTTTATCGTATATTTTATTGAATAAATATTACACAGAAAAGTCGGTAGGTATAACGGCGGCCATGTTGGCTGCGCGTGGGCATCGGGCGGCGAGCAGCACGTGCGATCTATTTTGGGCGGCGCCCAGCAAGCCCGCCACGATTAAACTAACTTTTAACACAAGACGTGCAAATAGGCATAAAAGTTTTATTTATTTATAGGATTTTTATAATAGCCAAAAATGTATGAAGTAAGAGACTCCACTATAATTTATTTAAATCTTTATTGCGCTATGTACAAGGGGCGGGCTTTATGCAGCTAGATATTCTGTGACAGCCAACCTTTAGGACAATGTAAAAAGTTCAATTTGTTAGGTAGGTGTAACACATTTAATAGATAGGTATGTTTGTTAAATATTAAAATGATTAGGTTTTAAATAAAATAATATATACTTAATGTACTACATACTAAAGCTATATTACAAATACATATACTACATACAGTATATAATATATATTGATTATATACTTTGTAGGAAGCTATTGTAGTATTTTTTTTTTTTTAAATTGTTTCATTTGTTTCTTGTCGAATTTCAACTAGTAGACTTTTCCCCAGACCAGTAGCATAATTCGAAAATGATTGTAAAATGTATGTAAAATACATACAAATACATTAGTTTTGATTTTATTCAAAAATATCAAATAGTTACGATTTTACAGACATAAGACCCGAAAATTATCAAATACGCTAGCTACCGCGTGACGTCATAACACAACACTCCGCTCATTTCACGATCACATGCGTTGTAATTGACGTCACATTACCAGCGTCGCACACTTATTGTTAAATTGTATATCTGGGTAACTAATCATATGTACTTATATTAAGAGCTGTGGTGGTATACGTTGTATTGTTTCTAGTGTTCCTTTATTTCTGACCACACGATTGGGTTGTATTAAAATGTCAAAATCAGTCGAAGTGCGGTAAACGTTGACCCTTATCGCGTCGTATGGCGGTTTCGGAAACCCACCGGGTCGGATATTTCGTCAGCCGCAAACTGTCGCTGTAACGGGTAAGCACGTCAAGTTAGTAATTAACTTCGTAAAATTGAGTTTAGTTAAATTTAATTTAAAAAATGCGTCGAGTTTAGGTACATTTTGACCGCCTCTGTGGTCTAGTGGTAACAAACGTTGCCGTAAACTCGGGAGGTCGTGGGTTCGATTCCCAACGGGGGCAAGTAGTACATTGTATAATTTGTCTCGGTCTGGGTGTTTATATGTATAACATGTATATATTTACAGTAAAAAAAACTATAATATGTAGTTTATCAACCATCTAGTTTCTGTAACACAAGCCTCGTAGCTTACCACGGAAACTAGATGGCGCTGTGTGACCTGTCTGGAAATATTTATTATTTATTATTATTATTATTACATTTATAATTAAGGATTTAACTTCCTCCGTGGTCTAGCGGTTAAGTCTGTGGATTTAGACTCGGAGGTACCGGATTCGATTCCTGTTCGGGACACAAAAATATTTATTAATAGTGTATGTATGTATTAAATAAATACATTTAATTAATATTTAGTTTATTTGTGATATTTCTCGAGTTTGGTACGCTGGAGACATCGACGAGCTTGCCACTTGTCATGATTGGCCTATAGTAAAGTTGGCTAAATGTGAATCCGCTTATTTATAAGCGTGGTTTCTGACCACCCCGAAAGGGAAACGGTCGTGATGATACTTTTTTATAATTTAGGACATTCTGCGTTCCAAAATAAAACATATTCTTCCCAAAAAAGTTTGAGTATCAAAAGTGCTAGATATATATATAATAGTATCTCTCTTCCGCTTTATTTCAAATTCATTAGGTCTAGCTGCTGCTAATCTATGGAACAATCTGCCCGTTGAAATTCGATAAGCGCCAAACAGAACACTTTTTAAAGGATTGATTATTACAACAGCTCTCTACAAAGTATATAAGTACTTATTGTATGTGTATGTATATACTACGTGGAATTTATTAAGGAGCAAATATTTTTATATTATAATCTAGAATAAAAATAAAGAAGTACGTATTTTTTTATTTTATTATACAGTAATAAATTCTTAAGTTACGGTGCAGCAAAGCTTTCCTAAAAATATCGCCACTCATACTGAACCCAATCAAGTAGGAAGCGAGAGGTCGACGATCGCGCGAACGTCGACTTACGTAATTCTTTCTCTCTCTCTCTCTCTCTCTATTTCGTCTCTCAGCTGTACGACATCAAATAATAATAACACTATATTTGTTTATATCTTGCATTTATTTATCCATTTTAAATCTATGACAAATGCAAGTAAGAAAAGTGTATTTCTCATTGGTACATGCCGGGCGGGATTGAACCGACCTTTGTAGGATTTAACGAACGCGTTCTTACAACTGAGCCACCAACGCGCTACCACCACGACACCGCCGTTCCCGTGCCTCGGAGAGCACGTTAAGCCGTCCATCCCTCAACTCCAGCAGAGGAGGTCTAGGACGCTATGTTCTGGGCTGTAATGAATGAAAAATATGCATTTTCAATGTAGTTTAGTATGTAGTACAGTAATTATGTCAGTAATCTAGAACCTAATTATTTCAATATTTAAGATATATACGAGATATTATATGTTGCACCTAGTTTACCTTGAACGTTCTAAAGGTTGACTGTCAGAGAATGTCTTGCGGCATAAAGCCCGCATCTTGTATATTTGTATATAGTGAAATTAATTTAAAAAAAAAAAACTGACAAAATAAATATTTTTAAATATACTCTCGTATGTATATAATACTGTCCTTAGGGTCTCGGAATTGTTACCGAAACAGCGGATACCTACAAGAATATACCAGAGAATGTATTAATTCAACAACGTATTAAGTCAAGAAACGGAAATAAATGTTGCTTAAGAGTCTATCGTTTTCAATTCAAGGAACTGTTTACTTAATTGAAATGGTTTCCCTTTAATGTATTGTAAGGAGTTACATAGAACCTGCGGCCAAAGTCTATTTCTCAAAGCGCAAACGTTATATAAAGGAATCCCTTAACTTACGGAAGCTGTCACTGTCAAACGATATTGGAGTTAATATTCGTATAACAGTATGAAACAGAATCGACCATATTTTACATATTAGTTTACGTAATGTAAAATAATTTGTCATGATAACTACAAGTACCCATGCATTACAATATATGTTTATTATATATATTACTTTAATTATATATCATGTAAGTATTTATGTAATAGCATTTAAATATTCTTAAGTAATTATATTTATCTTAATGCACCCGCAATCCTCTGCCACACTTCCAAAGGTTAGCTGTTATAAAATGCCGGAAGGCATTAAGTTCGCCCTTGTACACTACTTTTGAAGTTATTTTGTGCAATAAAGAGTTCATAAATCAATGCGATCAGTTCGCAGCCGCGATTGCATGTAGGAAATGTGTGTTGCAGTTATCCCAACTATTGGGACATCTTTAAACACACAAGAGTGTGTAGATAAATAAAAAGGAGAATTAAGAGTATTATTTTATAACTAACTACATATAAATATATAATAAATAATTATTACATAGACAAACAATAATATACTTACAACCATTAACATAAGAAATTCATCCTAAATAATTATTTTATATACTAATCTGGTAGATTGCTTGTACTTGCGGGTAGATTATGCCACAAATTTGTGAATTCAAATGAATTTGAAAGGAAACTTTAATAAAGGACAGACAGAAGAGAGTTATGGGAGGAACGAAGAGATTTGTCTTTAAAAGATGAAAGAAAGGAAAACTTGTCGTTGAGGTATTTAGGTGTCGCAATCTTGTTTAAAACTGAATAAAGGAGACAAATGACTATAAGATTTGGCAGACATTTTAACTTGGTACTCATATTTCATACGATGTGATCATAATTGCGTAAATATATATCAACCAGATAAAACCGGTCCATCTTGTTGAGCAACACCTCTGAGAGATCGACACTACACACCACCATAGTCAAGGAGAGGAAGAAGGAGGCTTGCAGCAAAAAGAAAGTATGATTCTTCACAACTTTGCACGCCACTATAACAATAATGTAATGACCACCTAAACTTTCTCATCTGTTTAAAGCGCTATGACTAATCTATGACAAAAGAGTTCAAACTAACACAGCCGGCTCGCGTTGAGAATTTCATTTTGATGGCGGTTTTTAATGAGCCGTTCATTGTGACGAGAGATTACAGCGATGGGTTTCTCTATAAACATACATAAAAACCGATTTTTCTAACACGACATTATCACCTCTATGGAAGTGAACATAAAACTATTGAGCCATTAAAACATGAGTCATTTTTGACATCAATCGTTAAAGCTTCTAGAACACAGAGTCCTAGATCTTCACTGATTAAAATAAGCCTTTTTGAACATACTATATTTTAGAGATTTGCCTGCTCTTATCACGCTGTCTGGCCAGACCGGTCATGTTTCAGTTATCAGTGGAGACCTACATATAATTGACCTCCTAAATCTAATATATGATTCAAATTCAAAATCATTTATTTGTTTAGACACAGGTTAATATTATAAACAACAGATATAGGTTATAAAGGTGCACCAGTGCTCTGCCCATAGGGCGTACAAATATTAGTATTTGTGGATAGCATTTAATTTTAATACATACACATAAACAAAATTGAGATACAATAAAAAAAATATAAATGACAATATTATTCATATCTAAAATTTAATATTAATAAATTAAAAGTTAAGCAAAATGTCATGTAATTATATTTTTGTCTGTAAAAAAGTCATTGATTGTGTAGTATGTCTTGTCAATTAGTATATATTTAAGTCTTCTCTTCATTTCTCCTAACTCTATCTCCTGTAGTCTCAACAGTATTTTATTATATATTTTTGCCGTCATGATTAAAGCACTTTTATGTAACAAAGCTTTCTTGCTAACTAATGGGTATATTATATTTTGATGACGTTTACTTCTGAGACGGTTTTGGTATAGTCCAGGATTCGTTTTTACGAATAAAACTGATTCATAGATGTACAGACTAGGGAACGTCAATAATTTTAATGATTTGAAATATGGCTTGCAACTGTCCGTACAAGGTATTTTGCAGATTGCTCGTATACACTTTTTTTGTGCTTTAAATATTATTTCCCGATCAGTACAGTTACCCCAGAAAATAATTCCGTACCGTAATGTAGATGAGACATAACCATGGTATGATGAAAGCAGCACCTTTTGGTTGACAACCTTAGACAGCATGTGTAAGGCATATGAATATTGGTTTAGTTTTTTACATACTACATCTGTTTGTGATCTCCAGGATAGATCATTATCAATTTGTAACCCGAGAAATTTTATCGTTTTTATTTCGTCAATATGTTATGTAGTGTGTATTTATATGTTGTTGTTCTTCCCAAAAGTTTATAGGCTAATTATAAATTTTATATAAATACAAGTAAAGTAAAAGTAACTACCCACCTGTACGATAAAGGTACGGTTAAATCCGTGAATTTAGAAGCGGAGGTACCGTGAGTTTGGTACGCTAGAGATATCGACGAGCTTGCCATGTGTGGCTATGTGTGAACCCGCCTATTTAATCTCGGAAGGAGTGATAATTTACTGTCTTTAAGGGTTAAGTTAAAGAAGTAAGGAAGGTTTTACAAAATGTTTTTTGTAGTTGATGTGATAGTTAGGGAAATTTCGAATTAGTCATCATTTATTTGAGTTGATATGTAGCTATTTAAACTTGGTTCTGCGTCGTTTGCTCAAAATCCATTGGATCCCAAGGCGCACTAACGTTTATTTGCTCTAAGAGCTTAAACTTATCTATACTCTCTACCGTCTGCTTTGCCTTTTGCAATATTTTGCAGTGCTGACAATCTGGAAAAGCTTTTAGTAACGGTAAAAAAAACAAGAGAAAGAAGCCCCAAACGATGGTCCAGTCTTACAGTATATTATATGTGAAATAGGGTGGGACTACTCGTTTCCAAGTCACTGCGACCAGTAGTGATCTATTGTGACATCCCTAGACTATAGTTCGTTCGCTAGCCCTACGGCTTGAAAGAACCTTAGTATGGGCTTAGGAGCGAGGCGTCGCACCTCCTCGGAGCTTAAACTGTGAGCACCCAAGATGGTGCTTCGCTTGTGATGCAGGGCATAACAGTCGCAAATGAGATGGACTGGTATGGTAAACATGTGCTTGTTTAATTTACAGTGACCAGTTAGGGCTCTAGTGAGAGTAGTCTTACAGTAACATGACTGACCACCGAAACATCCCAGTATATCAAGACATCTTGCAACCGCAACCACTTGAAACAGCTGGTGGATGAACTGCGACAGAGTTACGATTCCTAACAGGTAACAACTAAATAGGAAGAGGTACATAAATTTGGAGATTTTTCAACGGACAATTAATAGTAATACAATGAATTAAATATACATTGAGTTAAAAACACTTTTTAAAGTTTTGAAATAAACGCAATAATTAGGCCAAGAGAGGTATAAACAAAGTTGTAAAGAACTGTAGAATAACAGTCGAATCAATTTCGTGCAGTTAGTTTTAAAACTTTAATCAGATCTGTCGTATTCTACCAGCAATCAATGTAACCTATACATTGACTTACTACTTCGGACTGAGCTTTTTGCAGACACAAGGACTAACGAACAATTGAGTAGGAATTTTACATTGAGATGGTTTTCGGATTCAATAGAAAATCTTCGGTCTGATAAGATCAGTCTTTCAGATTTCGTTCCAAACCACCCCGATTTTTATTTTTTATTTTGAGGATGTTTTCAGCTTTTTAATTGCAATTACTATGTTTGACAATTGAACCCACTGTAGTATCCATGATATTATTAGCATACCTAATAATGCTACCCGTTTTGAATACATGTGTAACACTCATAACCTTCCACTTGGTTTTTCAAATTTTTCAAAACCACCTTAAAATCCCATCCCACTCCTCTAGCAGATATTCAGATTCTTATACTGTCTCTTCAGCCCGCCACGGAAAAAAGTTACCACTCTGTCTGTCCACGTTTTTAAGCGCTCTATTTCTAGACAAACAGGAGTCATCAGGCTTACAATATATAATTGGCATAATATCTACGCATATAGCGTTTATTTATAAGCTTATGTGTAATTTATGTAACAGTGTAAGTATCTATTAGTAATCGTATATAGTGTGTGTAGTATGTTATATATTGTTAAGCTTAATATTGGCACTACCCTTAAACCCACACTCTCCCAAATGTTAGATGTTAGAAAATGCCTTGTAGGCATTAATCTTCGCCTTTGTACACTTATATTTTGCAATAAAGTCGTTAATAATAATAATAATTTGGCGGTCGCTTATGACCATGATGTTAAATTTTAATAAATAATGATAAAACAAAATATATGAGTCTTTACGAATCATCTTCACAGCACCTAGAACACAGAGTCCTAGACTAACTTAATACTAACTTGTGACATCGTTATTTAAAACCTGTTTGGCCAGCGAGTGTTGGCCTATTTACCCAGAAATATGATCTGGAAGGACCATCTTCAATAGTGGAGGTCTAGGAGCTCATGGAGCATGATGATCTTATATGGAATTTGGATTTGCTGTCCATCGGATAAACAAATGGCACTGTTGCCACCAGTGCAGATCGCTGAGAATACGTCGCACCCTAATATAAGGGCTCAAGTCAATATTTTTGTGTAGTGTGATTTTAAATGCTAATGGCACAAGATGGAATTATCTACCATTTAGCTCTGAGAGCGAGAGAAAAAGGACAATAATGACTCGGTAACTGTATTTGTGTCTCTCTCACACTGTCTTCGCGCGCCTTCCGTTCTGACCCTAATCTTTAAACGTAATATCCCAAAAAAAACATTTCGTAATAACCCCTTGTATTACTATCGATGCGGTGTGTTTGTAATAGTTTTTTTAAGTTAAAATTAATATTTTTTTTATTATTATAACTGTCAACTATCAACGCCAAATAGTAACATATAAACACATTAAGTTGTTTCCAACAAGACGTTCCATTCCGTGTTATCGGATAGACAAGGCACTCGAGCAACTCGCGATCTCACTGAATAAATGATAAATGCCTTGATCTCTACGAGTACCTTACAATGTCTTGCAACACCGTGCTTTGCTCCTGAATTCTGTATTAGGCAATACGATTGTTTTGTTCTTTTGTTTCATCGAAAAATATTTCTTTTATGTTCGAATTAGTACTTTTACAAAATAACACGAAGGTTCGAAGGACCAAGTTATAAACTGGGGCAGTATAACTAGAGTAGAAGACAATTTAAAAATTATTATTGGACAACATCATAAAGACAATTTAGTACACCGTTAATTATAACTTTACAAAATCTTGCTCGAAGGACCAAGTTATAAACTGGGGCAGTGCAACTAGAGTACATGACAATTTAAAAATATATATTGGACAATAGCATAACTACAACTTAATACACCGTTAATCATAACTTTACAAAATCCTGCTTAAAGGACCAAGTTATAAACTGGGGCAGTACAACTAGAGTAGAACACAATTTAAAAAATATTATTGCACAATAGCATAAAGACAACTTAATACACCGTTAATTATAACTTTACCAAAATCCTGCTCGAAGGACCAAGTTATAAACTGAGGCAGTGCAACTAGAGTACATCACAATTTAAAAAAATATTATTGCACAATAGCATAAAGACAACTTAATACACCGTTAATTATAACTTTTACAAAATCCTGATCGAAGGACCAAGTTATAAACTGAGGCAGTGCAACTAGAGTACATCACAATTAAAAAAATATTATTGCACAATAGCATAAAGACAACTTAATACACCGTTAATTATAACTTTACCAAAATCCTGCTCGAAGGACCAATTTATAAGCTGAGGCATATACCTAAGTAGTGTAGCCCAAAAAAAAGACACAATTAAAACATTCATTACAGCCCCTAGAACACAGCGTCCTAGATCTCCACTGTTGGAGATGGGCCTTCCAGAACATATATCTGGAGAATTTGGCCTACACTCGCCACGCTGGCCAGACGGCTTGGCGAGGATATAATGTCAATTTTTATTGACAATTTATTAACGATTCCACAAGTTTGGTATTAGTGGAACCGGGACCGACGGCTTAACGTGCTCTCCGAGGCACGGGACCAGTGGTGTTGTAAATCTATGAAAAATGTACGTAAGAAAAGTGCATTGCTCATTGGTACATGTCGGGTGGGTTTGAACCGACCTTTGTAGGATATAAGGAACGCGTTCTTACAACCGAGCCACCACCGCGCAATAATTAAAACATTAATATTATACAATAGCTCAAATACACAGAAATAATCTTATAACAAAAAGCTGACAACTAAAATAAAAAAGTAAAGTATCATTACGACTGTATTCTGCGGTTGTTAGAAACCACGATTTTATAAAGAAACGGATTCACATTTAACTAACTTTACAATAGGCCTATTATGATAAGTTGCAACCTTGTTTATGTCTCTAGCGTACCAAACTTGAGATCACCTTTTTTTTTTTTATAAACTCTTTATCGCACAAAATAACTTAAAAGTAGTGTACGAACTTAATGCCTTCTGGCATTTGATAACAGGTAACCTTTGGGAGTGTGGCAGAGGTTTGTGGGTGCATTAAGATAAATATAATTACTTAAGAATAATTAAATACCTACTACTACACAAATACTTACATGATATATAATTAAAATAATATATATAATAAACATAAATATATATTATGTATGAATATATAAACACACTAATAGATAGGAACTCGTATCATATTACATAGGTACAATTATTCACGATAAAAATTAAGGAAATAAATAAATATTACAGTGCATAGGTATTTATTTATTTATTTATTTAAATCTTTATTGCACAAAGTACAAAGGCGGACTTAATGCCGCTAGGCATTCTATGACAGTCAAACCTTCGGGACAACAAGAGCAATTAAACAATGAAAGGTAGGTGCAATTACAGGCTTAATTAGACAATATAATGACATATATAAATTAATACATACTTACATACACATAGACATACAAATAAATAATATTTACATATCTACATACTAATACTACATGCAAATACATACATATAAACTACACATAAAAACAATAATAATATACATACATATTAAATTAAATGTAATACTATCTATAACCATATCAAATACAAGTATAATTATCAGCAACGCCAGAACTAAACTAAGTTTATTATGACTTCATGTAGTGTGCATATACAAGTTTTTTAAAGATAGCCCTGCTCTGGGCCTGCCGGATGTTTATAGGCAACTGATTCCAGAGGTTTACGGCTACAACTGCAAAGGACTTTGAGACAAAAGAAGAATGGTGAGTGGGAATGGACAGAGTAGAATTAGAGGAAGAACGGAGAGTTTTGTCATGGGTAGCGCCAAGATAAGTGAAGCACTCTTTTAAGTAATTGGGGGTAGCGGGCTCATTAAGTATTGAGTATAACATGCAGAGTACTCTGAGTACTCGAATGGCTAACCACTTTAATTTGTTTCGAAAAGGTGATATGTGGTCGTATTTACGAAGACAAAATATAAACCTGATGCATGCGTTGAGTAGACGTTCCATTTTATTTAATAATTCTTCAGTGAGATCCACACAACACACGTCACCATAGTCGAGCAGAGGAAGCAACAGGGACTGTACCAAAGTTATTTTAGCTTTCATAGGCAAGAAATTTTTGAATTTGTTAAGAGAGTGCAGTGAAGAAAATATTTTACGACTAGTGTTGGCAGTCTGCGTGCCCCAGCTAAGATGAGAATCGAGGTGTATACCAAGGTTCTTAACCTCGCCGGAGAATGCAATTGGCACGCCATCATACCGAACAAGGTCAATCGTGCTCATATCTACTTTAGATAGTAGTCGAGAGCTACCAATGATAATTGATTGACACTTATTCGGGTTGACAGCGACGCCAAACCGCGATGACCAAGAGTAAACATTACATAAATCGGAATTCAGCCAAGCTATTGCACTATTGAGTGTGTTGATATCTGTCTGGACATAGAGCTGCAAGTCGTCGGCGTACAAGTGATAATGACAGTGAAGAGAAGAGGTGATGTTATTTATAAACAATGAGAAGAGTAAAGGAGAGAGAATGCCACCTTGTGGGACGCCTGCTTCTAAGTTACACCAGCCCGATAATGCCTCGTTTATACGCACTTGTTGTCGACGACCACAAAGATATTGTGTAAACCAATTTAAAGTTTCTGATGAGATCCTAAGACGAGACAAAATAGCGATTAGCAATTCAGGATCAACTGTGTTAAAGGCATTTGTGAAATCAATGAGTACTAATACAGTGACTTTAGTATCATCCATGCCGTTTCGGATATCTTCAGTTACTTTTAGTAAAGCTGAAGTTGTGCTATGACCGGGGCGAAATCCAGATTGGAGGGGGTTAAGGAGCCTATTTTCTTGAAGAAAAAGTGATAATTGTTTGTGAACAATAGACTCCAAAACCTTGGATAGGAATGGCAAAATCGAAATTGGGCGGTAATGTGAAGGAAGTGTTGGAGAAGTAATTTTAGGAATTGGAATGATATAGGCTCCGCGCCATAAGGATGGGAATTGGCCAGAGGTAAGGGAAAAATTTATTATACGAGTAATGACAGGTAAAAGTAAATCAATAATAATGAGGATCATAGCACGACCAATGGAATCACATCCTATTGCTTTAGAAGTAATGGAGTTAATCGTCTTAAGGATTACATCATCAGAAACTTCTGTAAGGCCAAAAGGTTCAATGTCGAGTGTCGGCATCTGTGAAATCTCCACCAGAGTTCTACTTTTAATAGCAGCATCAAGCATCGGGGCTGAGGCAAAATGAATATTGAGCTGATCGGGTGTTACAGAACCAACCGAAGGCTGGCTCTGCGTACGACCCAACCCAAGAGATTTAAGGAACTTCCAAATATTGGAAGAAGATTTATTATTAATGTTTTCATGAAAATAGCGGCGTTTGGCGGTTCTACACACCTGATTGCACCGATTTCTTGCAGCCCTATATGCAGCCCAGTTATCATCACTACGACGTCGTCTATATTTGCGGTAAGCACTGTCACGAGTTCTCATCGCTGTGCGGATTGCCTCACTTATCCATGGCGCTGGGGGACGCTTAATTTTTGTAGGACGTATTGGAGCATGACGATCAAAAAGTTTCAGAATCTCAGAATTAAAAATGTCTATAATATCACCAATATTTTCGAGCTTGTCAAGACAGCTCCAATCTATTAAACTGGTATCATCACGAAGGCTTTCCATATTTATACTGCAGAAATGCCGCATAAAAACAATAGGCGGACGGTATTTGGGAGGTTTTAATTTATATGACGCATAGATGAGATCGTGATGGGAGAAGGCAGGGGCTAGGAGCTGACCATGGCAAGAAATAGAATCAGGGCGGGATGTAAACATTAGATCGAGAAGTGTATCCGAAGTGGCAAGGTGATGGGTAGAGCCAGTTGGCAGGAGGGACAAATTTACTGAGGAAATGATATTTAATAGCTTGGAGGCACGTGACTTTGTTAACACGTGGTCGTCTAGAAGACATGTATTAAAGTCTCCCATTATTAAGTTGTGAGTATATCCCGGTACGATCTCATCTAGAGTATTTTCAAGACACGAGAAGTAATTTATAGACGGAGGGCAGTAGACAACTCCAACTAGTATGTTTGCACCGGAAAAGCTGACATCAATAAATATATATTCTCAAGATGCAGAGTAAAGTGATGGCGAGCAGCGAACCATTTTATAGGAGAGATCAGCACGAAGATAGATTGCCACTCCACCACCACCACGACCCGTGCGATCATTACGAATAAGAACATAACCAGGAAGTGAGTAAGATGTTGAATTTAGTGAGGGTTTGAGCCAGCTTTCAGAGATGAGGATAGCGTCGATGACGGTAGGAGAGATGAAAGTAGTGAGTAGATCCGTGTAGTGTGCAGGCACACTTTGTGTATTGATGTGACATACGTTGAAGTTCTTCCTATGAGGGGAAAATTGTTCGTCCAAAAACACGTCTAAGCCTGCCACAGAATCATAGAATTCAGTAGATGTATCGCTGCTTACAATTGAATGAAAGGAGTAATCACTTTCTGTATCTGACATATACGGTAGTATTGTTATAATAATATAATAAACTTACTTAAAATGTACAATATATATATATATATATATATATATATATAATATATATATATATAAATATAATTATAATATAAATATAAAATATCCAAAGGGGTTTTTTTTATAATTTAACCTGCATGTCCTGCCGGTGTGTTAGTCGCAACAATAAAAACAAAACATTGGCGATAACGATTTCTCCAGGATCGATCGTATTACAGCTGTTAAAAGTAGTTGAGTGTTAACACGTAATTATTATCAGTAATTGCTTTAACACAAAACAATCAGAAACTTAGGAAAGTTCTTGGAAAAAGAAAAAACAATTATATCTACTAGTTATATCTATACCTATATAAACAAAAATAAGTTGGAATTGCCATGCTATAATTTGTTCCCATAATAATTTTAAAAAGTTATACAATGTATACACACATACAAATACCTATGAAGGTAACACTTAAAATATATATATATATGAACACTTTAAAAAATAAAAAAATAAAAAAGAAATAACAAAGATTGGCTGTAAGATTAGTTACAATGCCTTGAACAAATAAAAAAAAACAAACAAAATAAACAAAAAATAATTTTAAAACTGTCAAGAGTCTTTCGCGCCATTTTGCGCGGAGATGTCAAGTGCAAGTTATGGTTTTGTAAATTAATTTACTGTGGATATTATTGGTCAAAAGTGCATATATGCAAAAACATATATTATGCAAATAAATTACGTGTTTAGGACTGATGTATTCTGTACAATGTCCTTTAAAGACAATTAAAAAAAAAAAAAAAATTAAAACTGTCAATCAATCATTATTCAATTTGTGAACTCAATTTGCTATTTTGTATGACCTTGGAACATAATGATTTATTTGATCAATATCTAGGCAACCAACAATATAGCATGACAAAACCCTGGGCTGACTGCTGCGAGCGTGTGCATAGTATTTTGCAATTTTGTGTGAGATAACTTTACTTGATAAAGAGTAATGAGTTTAGTTCTGCGATGATAATGGGCTATCTCGCGATGTGTAGTGTGTTGTTTATTACAATTTAAGTTATAAATGGTAAAAAAATAAAAAATAAAACGTGTGTTGTGTATAATTGCCGTACAGTGCGAATAATCTATAAATATCTTACTTAACTGTGTAGTTTGTATATTATGATATTAAATGAGACACATCTGTGTACCAGCCAAATGACAAGAATATATTAGTGAGACTATTTACTATTGCTATTACTGACATCACCATCACAACAACCAACCCAATATTACTAAGCACTAGTAACCCAAAACTAAAACAACTCATTAGAATTTAATATTAACAGCCACCTCCCAGCCGAAGTACCACCATGTCAAAATAACCAGCCAAGAAGGGATCTTAAGTCTTAGGCCGAGATCAGTAAAGCGCACTCAGACTTCACCACATACAAAATAACATGTATATTTATTTAACAAATTGGAAGTTTATAGTGGTTGTCAGTGTGTGTTTTAGCCAGAAACAATGCAAATAACATTAGACAAACAAAAAAATAATAATAAGATAAAATATTTACACTGTTCTAAGGCTAAAAATAATAAGTCACTCTAGGCAAAGCACAAGAATGCCCCACAGGTCCCGGCCTCGGTCCAAAAGTAAATAGTAGGAAATTATCTTCTGTTGGTTCTCTTGGGACGATCCCTAACCACATTTGGTTCACCCTGCAGCTGTCCATGAGCTTGCTGTCCAGCAAGTAGAGTGGTCAGGTCCATGCGATGTACAATTTTGTGCCTCGAACCATCGGCCAACTTGACAACGATGGTGCCGTCCTGGGTCCAGCAGCTTCTAACACCAAAGGCATGGCGAGCCTCTGTAAACAGTGATTGTCTGGTCCTGGTCAAAAACTCAGAGCAGCTGTAGGGACTCCCTTTAAACTTGGTCTTATTTACCCACACATTGTTACGCATTTTGTAGTCTGAAAAGTGCACTACTACTGATCGTGTTACAGAGTCATTAGAAGCACCAAGCCGATAACATGACCTAAAGCATTGTGGGTTAGCATCGGTAATGCCTAGCTTTTCTTTTAAAACATCACAGACGGCTTGAGTAATGTTCTCGTTTTGATTCTCCGGAAAGCCCTTCAGCAGCAAGAAGTTGGAGCGGCTTCTAGTCTCCAACCGGTCCACTGAGCTCTGCATTTCAGATATTTGCTGCCGCAGGAGTGACATCATTTCAGCCACAAACGATTTGAAATCCATAAATTCTTTGGCCAGGGCCTCCAGTTAGTTATCATGACTAATTATTTTGTTTATTTAAAAAGTGAGCAACAAGTAGATTTTTAAACACATTTATTGAAGGCGCCCGTCTAAAGACTAGTGAAAGTTTGTTCCACTCTCGAGCAGCGAAAACAGTAAAGGAATCTGAATATCTGCTAGAAGTGTGAGGGGGAATTTTGAGCTGATTGTTAGAAGCAGACCGAAGAGGAAGGAATTGGAAACGAGTCTTAAGGTATAGAGGAGCATGGAGATTATAAAGAACGTTATAAATGAAAGAGGGATGTGCAGAAAAAGGACTCCGTTTGAATGCGAGAAAAACCAAGGTACTAGTATTTGAAAGAAGAAGGATGACAACCGTGACGATAAAGATTGATGATGAAACTCTAGAACAAGTAAATGAAATTATATATCTGGGCAGTGTTTTCACTGCGGATGGGAAGTATGATAGGGATGTTGAAAGAAGAGTGAACGCGGGAAATAGTGTTAACGGTGCCCTGGGGTCACTGATCGCCAGTCGAAATGTAAGTGACAAAGCTCGGCTCGCCATACACAATGCCATGTTGGTACCAACACTTATGTATGGAAGCGAGACGTGGATATGTCAGAATATGCATGAGAGTAGGGTTAATGCAGTAGAAATGAGGTCGCTGCGTCGGTTATGCGGCGTCACTTTGGCGGACCACATACGTAACGTCGAAATACGAAAAATGGTAGGTATAAAAGAAAGCATAGGCACAAAAATAAGAAAAAGCATGCTACGATGGTTCGGGCATGTTGAAAGGATGAGCGAAGAAAGATTGACGAACCAGGTATATAATGCGAAAGTTGTGGGTAAAAGAGGCCCTGGCAGACCAAGACACACGTATCACGATCAAATAAATAAAACACTAGCTGAAGGAGAATTAAAAAGCCTTCGTAACAAAAGGGCATGTATGAAGAGGTTGATGAATGTCGATGAAGCGAAAGAGGTATGTCGTGATCGTGTCAAGTGGCGCTCAATTGTCTCTGCCTACCCCGTAAGGGATCTGGCGTGAAGATATGTATGTATGTATGTATGTTATAAAGAGAAGTAAGGACAACTTTGATTTTTTTGTATCCTGACCATCAATCAAAGCCAGCACCTCTGCGTCTAAATCCACGGACTTAACCGCTAGACTACAAAGTTGTATAACTTTTATTAAATCCCAAAACAAAGGTACAATTTACTTCAGCATGTAATTTGAGAATTTCATAATTACCCAAAACATTGCTATCTAATAATAGTCCGAGGATTTTAATCCGCCTACACTTGATAAAATAATTAACAGTTCAGAATTTATTTGGTATTAAATAATTAATTTTCAAAACAATAATTTTTCAACTATTGATTTTATTATCACAGACGCGGTAGTGGCTCGGTTGTAAGAACGCGTTCCTTAAATCCTACAAAGGTCAGTTCAAACCCACCCGGCATGTACCAATGACAAATACACTTTTCTTACGTACATTTGTCATAGATTTACAACACCACCGTTCCCGTGCCTCGGAGATCACGTTAAGCCGTCGGTCCCGGTTTCACTAATATTTTTTTCCTTGCCAAGCCGTTTGGCCAGCGTGGTTCTGTTTTATAAACCGCAACCATTTAGTAAAGTTAGCTAAATACAAATCTGCTTTATAAGCATGGTTTCTGACCACCCCGGAAGGGAAACAGTCGTGATGATTATTTTCTATTATTGCTTCCATCCAATTTTTATGTTTTATTTCACCTACAGTTATTCTAATTAGTTCCAAAGGATTGGATGTCAGAAATTTTTTGCATGCATTAGGTCGCCTTTTGTACTTAGTGCAATAAAGTTTTGAAATAAATAAAATAAACAGTTCACGCTTAGATAGTTCCTAGTCATTGCTAAAAGACCCGTATTTGCGACGTCTTTTCAGCCCAGTTCGCTAAAGCCCCAGCCCTGACAGATGTGCCCTAGAGATATCACCGAGCAAGAGTATCCCATACCAATGCTCCACCCATAGACCACGACAATCGAGGAATAAATGTTTGTTTTATATAACTGCGCGACGCAAAGAAGGGTAATGTGTTTATCAGCCTATGTATGTATGTATATGTGTATTTATGTTTGTTCCTTTGTGGTACAGTGATAACCAAACGCTTGTTCATCCCCTACATGAGTGCACCAGGAAAACTGCGTTCCGAGAGGAGTGGCGATGTCTTGTTAAGCGTGCCACTAGCACTTAATTGGCGACCACGATCACTCTGCTAAGACTGTAGCGACTAGGAAAATGAATGATGGCCGACATCAGTCAAGCTGGCTTATTAACGTGCTATTTCATACTTCGCTTAAAGAACCGTATTCCATTACTTGAAGCCTAAACTACTGGACCGGTTTTGAAACTAGTTAATAATAAATTGTTGTTATTATAGTAACGACTATCAATGTGTATAGGGGAAGTTTGACTGAAGTTAAATCAAAGGCTGAAATAAATTATGCACACCTGAAGTGGCTATGGAATATCGAACTGTCTAAAGGTACACTTCTGAACCAAACGACAATCGTTGCACTCAAATAGCGGTCCCTACATTTTAATAATAATAATCATTTATTTACTTTACAAAAATTGCCCTAAAGTATCTTAAAGTGTTGACAGAATATGATCTACAATATATTTTAGGCAATTTACAAATTATTTATTTATTCATTCATTTTGGAAAACCAACAGTTGACAAGATTTTAATAAATAAAGTAGCAATAGGCCAGACATCTGCGGCAGAAACGACGACCAGTGTGGCAAACAGGTTCAGAGTAGGACGACTCTCCTCCAGATGGGCAGATGACCTAAAGCTGGCAGGTAATCTAATCCATTAATATAGTAGATGAGTTTCAAAGAGGAATCCACGTGTAATAAGCTGCAGAGTGGAATGCCGTTAATTGATAAACATATAGCCTAAGATGCAGAGCATTAATTTGTAATCAATGATCGTATGGTAATAGTGTAAAATTAAGTATTTTCTTTAACATATGTATATCAGAATAAACATAAAAAGTAAAGTAAGCTAGGTGCGGTGACCGCGGCTCGTTCCGCTGTTGAACACGAGTGCAAGATAGGTCTTACAGTATGACAGGTAAGGTATAGTGAGCTTGACCCCGTCGTAATGCGACCTACTTGCTCGTTACCTTCGTAGCTAGACAGACAAACACGAACTAAAGGATGATAATGAAATAATATGTCACATTATACATTATATTACATTATATAACATTATACAGTAAATTCACTAAGAACTATTAAAGGTTTTCATATAACATATAAATTTAAAGTTAAGCAATAAAGAGCAAGAGAAGAAAACGTCACTGCTTTACCATTATTGTGAAAAAAGTATAGAGAATATAAAGATATAACAAGTGCTTACATTGAAGACCCACAGATGAACAATGCCACAATAAATATAATACAGGTTAGAAGTTGTAACAGTTGTCATCTGCAGGTCTTTTAGACATACATAAAACGAGAATAAAAAGCAATACCATAAGTAAGTTGGAAATGAAAAACAAATTACTCATAATAAATTGCTGTCGATGATTGATTCAACGTAATGAAGCGTCATTAGAGGTCTAATATATGTTGATTTGGAGTTAAACATGTCTATGTCCAAATATTCCGCAAGAATATTATAGTTGTTACATGTTCTTAATAAATAACTGTTCTGTCTATACCTGTTTGGAACCCTAACCCCTATATAGAAAGTACCAGAGTATACTAGCTGTATGACCCGACAATATTAGAGTCTGAGAAAAAACCTTCACGTGTCTGTAGGATCACATGTCGCACTCATATGATGCCATCAAATACCCTATGTCCAACCTTGGGTGCCGAGGATCATCTATGTCAAATTTAATAAAAATCTATCAAGTAGTATTCGACGTAAAGGCAAATTAAACAGACAGAGAGAAATAAGGCAGTTGGTCACATGTCGTCAGAAGGGTTTCAATGATCAATTTTATCACTCTTCAAGCAGATATTCAGATTCTCTCACTGATTCGGCTGCTCGGCAGTGGGATAAGCTTCCGCTGGTAATCAGACAAGCTCCTTCTATCTCCATCTTTAAAAACTTGGTCTACAGTCATTTCCTTAAATTCATTCTCAATTGCAAAATGACCCAATTCACGCTTTGATATAGTAAATTTTGTATATGTGTATGTTTATTTTATTGTTTATTTATATACTTATTGTATTATATTATTACTATTTTATATATAAATTGAAGCTTAAAATATTTTTTCTTTGGAGCGGCGTCATCAGTCAGTGACTGTCACTGATGACGCCGCTCCAAAGAGAGGCGAAATATTTGGCAAAAAATATTTTAAGCTTCAATTTATATATTTTACCAAGTAAGAAACACATCTAACACATTTTATTTGTTGCAGATAATACTATTTTATATAAGTATTTGTTTGTATTATTATTATAAATAAATTTCATATATAATTTAATAATTATTCTCATAAGTATTTATTTATATCTTAATTTCATGATGTATCTATACTATTATTATTTCCAATCTCAATCACCCTATTGCCTCACTTTTTACCATCACAAAGGTTAACTGGTAGAGAATGTCTTCGGCATTAAGTTCGCCCATGTACACTACATTTGTAAATTATGTGCAATAAAGAATATTATTATTATTTATTATTATTATCAATTTTATCAAATTTCAATAAAATTGTTTTGGTAATATAGTCGTGAAGGCAAAACTTTGCGTATATAGACACCCAGACGAATCATCCCTCATTTTATAGTATTAGTATGCATTAAGGTGACTTAAAGTCGTTCTTAGTTGCCACAGCATACCGCGGACATATTGAAGTTGATTATTAAAAGAAAACAGGATGTTTTTAATGTATAAGATCATTCATGATAACAGCATATAATTACCAATAAAACTGCTATAATTTTAATATGAGATATATAAATAAATATACAGTTTATTAAAAATATATTCATTTAATCGAAATTAATATTTACAAAATAACAAAATCAAAAAATGAAATTAATATTAATACTACTGATAGGGATATAAGTCTCGTCCGCGTGGAATGGCTGCAAGAACGCTTGCTGCATTTCCCCGCTGAATTGCAATTCTGATTCTTTGGGCGAAGAAAGAGCCAGCCCTCTTATCACAAACCAGAGTTTCTACATCAAGCGTCACAAATATATAATATTTTAATATACTTACGTACTTGCGCCGCTTGCTGGACTCCGCATTTTCCGCCGCGGCCCCCAGCTTTATGCGCTGCCCCCCTGAGATGCGACGCGGTGAGAGTGTCACGTGGCGTCCCACATGAGCGCACGTCCTCGTTCCCAGGGGACCAACGTCATACCATCGGGTCTTTTGCCATCATCTCGGATACGCCAACAGGCTCCAAAAGAGCTGGAACCTCGATAGTGGCTAGAGGCCTTTTAATAGTATCGTTAATGGAGCCGTGGCGGGAAAATCTACCCGCAGTTTTGGAACAGCTAATTATTATTAATTAATTTATCGCTTTCGCGCGGCGCCATTGACGCTTGGTTTGAATGTCTGCCTCTAGCAAATATACCACAACGCCTACCCCTGCATTTTGTATGTACGATGCATGACATGCCTTGAAATTCTCATTTATGTTAATAAGCTTTCCTTTATACTGAGCACGACATATCACTTCACGCCCAACCAGATGTTAAGCCCGGCACGATGCCCACGAATGCTGACTTTAGGCACTGAAGTCAAAATGACTGAATTTTTCACGTCAACCTATTACAGACATTTATGAAACGTCATTAATTTAATTAATTTGTCTCCTGCTAGTGGAAGACTAAGCAGCAAAGTGGTTCAATAAGTAAGCTGTTAGCAGAAGTTCAGCAGATTAGCAGATTCCAGTGACCTCCTAATGTTTATCTGACTGAGATAGGAATCTGCAAGGAAATCTTAGCTATATCAGATTTACAAAATAAAACATATACAGAACTGCACCACAACGATCAATTAATAATCTTTTAAATTTAGTTATAAGTACCTATGAGATTACAATACCTGATATTTTATGGAGCCAATATAAGACCTCCACAAAAAATTAAAAATGTTATTTTACTTCTATTTATTTTATAAAATGTTAAAAGTTACTTTATGTCAGTATTGTGTAGTTGTTTATATTTATTGTATCGCATTTATAACATTGTGTAGTTTTATTAGTATGTATTTATTATATAGTATTTGTATGTAGGTATTTGTATGTTTATTATACTTATATAGGTATATTACGTAGGTCTATATTATTTGTTAGAATTACGATAATAAATAATGTACATTATTCAATTATGCCATAACTACCTAAAACAGAATATTTCGTTTATAATTCAACGAGGAAATGCGGCGAGCGTTTTAGGTACCCTGGTGGTAAGCCCCTAGTTTATTTTGTAGAATAGCTTTAATTTCATAGGTATTTTTAGCTTTAGTTTTATTTATAATTAGTTTTTTAATAAATTTTATTTTAATATTTTTGTAATCAAGTACTTGTTTATTTAATTTAATAAATTCAATATCTATTATTTTCTTTATGTCTGTTGCACTTTAAACTATCCATACTTACTATTCAGCATCCTTAACGAACCGGACACACCGCAATACCTGAAAGACAGCTTTACTTTTCTAGGCTCAATCCATGATCGAACTCTTCGCTCTTCTTCTAACTCCACCCTTTCCATCCCTTCCCATCACACCTCTTTTGTCTCTAATTCGTTTGCTGTTGTAGCTGCAAATCTTTGGAATGATGATACCTTTAGGTATTAGGCAAGCTCCAAATCGAGCCATCTTCAAAAATATGGTTTACAAACACTTTCTTTCTAACTAGATTGTCCCAAATTTATGTCTCTTTTTCATGTCCTCACTGTCCTCAATTGCAACAACATCATATTTCACTTCCCTCATCATGTAAGTAGTTTTATTTTTATATTATTGTTTATTTATGATGTAATTTATGTTTATATATACGTATATATTTATGTATTTGTATATGTATTAGTATGTAATATTGTTATGTATGTATTAAAACTGTTAAGAATAACTTAATTAATGATTGCACCTACCATCTATACTGTCTAAATATCCTAAAGGTTTGGCTGTCAGAGAATGCCTAGCGGCATTAAGTCCGTCTTTGTACATAGTGCAATAAAGTTTTTAAATAAATAAATATTGTCCTAAAGGTTGGCAGTCCGGGCATTGGTTATATACATTATCTTAACAATTATTTGCTCGTTGGTATTGTTAGTTGTCAGCATTAAAAAACGACTAACAACGCTCTTGTTGTTCGTTTGTCCTAACCGATCTATAAATTTTTGTGAAGTCTATAGTTTGCTATTTGCTTCTCTTTTGCGTTATAATGGATTTACAAAGTTAGCTAAAAAGACTGTTATGCTGCAGTGTCGACGCTAATCGACCCGTGAGAAAAAACCCTTAAAACCCTCTTTGAATTGCCGCTCTAATTGTTCAAAGGTTCAAAGGTATATTGAAAATTCAATAAGGCCTAAAATTCAAAAAGTGTCCCTTATACGATTTGTCACAGGTTAGTAAGCTTTGTCTTCGTTAGAGTTCCTAAATATGTCCTACTGAGGATGAGCATCCAGAATATCATCACATCACACCTTCTGGAAAAGCCAAACTCAAAACTGTGTTCCGCGGAACCTTAGGTTTTTAAAACTTCTGGTGGAAATACTGGTCATCATGAAATAAAAGTGCTAAATGTCACAGAGAAAAATAAATCATGATTACTAAACCACACATAAACCAGTTTTCGTTTATTTTTCCATCATTTTTTTTTTCCAAAGCAAAGGGTTTATAATAAATATAAAATACATATATATTCATATATATAATAAGTGACTTATGGCGAATTATTCTGTTTATGAAGTAAGTATTTGTATAAGTTATCTTTAAATATTTTAAGAGATGGTGCTTGTCTGATAATTAAAGAAAGTCTGTTCCATTGGCGAGCTACAGAAACAGTAAAGGAATCTGAATATCTGCTGGAAGAATGGGAAGGGATTTTAAGTAGGTTATTATGGGAAGATCGAAGTGAAAGTTCTAGGCCATGTTCTCCAGAAATTTCTGGAAGACCCATCTCCACACTGTTGGGTCTAGGACTCTGTGTTTTAGTGGCTGTAATTATGATGCAAATCGAAAGCCATCTGCTATTTAAGAACAATAAATTTAACGTATTCCACAGAGCACCCATGTCTTTATACAGCAGCATTCGATCACGGACGTAACGCATGTGCCAGCCTTCCCCCGCTCAACCAGGCCCTTAGGGTGCGGACCGGAACCTGAAAGTGTGTCGGTTGCATCGGCTAAATTCCCAAATCACACATTGTAAATATTTGAAAGTAGCGTTGTTATTGGCAATACTTCACCTGTTCGTCATGTGCGATGTGAATGAGCTCCACCAGCTGGCTCGGCGCGCAGACGATGTCTCGACGAACACAACACCCACCACTAAAATTACCCATACGCTTCTGGCTCGCACGCACCACTAAGTTTAGCCGCCCCAAGATAGCCGGTCCGCGACCCATCGCGCATAAACTTTTCACAATTAGACTATTATTTTTGGTAGCAAAGTCAGTCGGTCGATTATTAATAGAGGCTTTTCCGAGTTTATATTCGTTACGTGTGTGTTAACTTTTAGTGAATTTATACATAGACGCGTATAAATAGGATCTGCTGAAGCTGTTCACGTCTGGCGGTCGGGGGAATACCTTCCTGAAATATCGTACTACGGTTCGCGTCTTCTGGCCGCATCGGTAAATGATTATTTATACTTCGATTAGGAACTCCTTTATGAGCTGACGTCGCGTCCTTGCCTCGACTTCCGACGCTTTTTCTCTTCTCCATTTATTGCTAACGACTAACTAATGTATTATTATTGTTTAGTTAAGTATTTACTTCCATTACATAAATTAAGATTTATTTAAAATGACTCGAGATGACGTCATTTGGGGTCGAGACCTTTTGCCTCTCTTCGAACTTCGCACTATCACAGACATGTCATACCTGTTCTCGATAGCTACCTCCAGGATTGACTGTCCTAGTCTTCTAAATCTCTGTAAGCTGCAGGTTACGAGGTCGTCCAGGGAGCGGAGATTATTTCTTGTCACATTCTCCAAAACTTACTATCAACAGAATTCGTTCATAAGCAGGACATGCGGTTATGTTAATGATTATTGCAACGACTTGGATACATTTATATTATCTAGGACAGCTACACGACGCATTCTTACAAAACGTTTAGTTGTCATCAATAGTATTATATTTACATATATTGTAAATTTATTGTTTAGTTTATTTAATTTTTATTATTTCAGATTTTTTATTTTCCATTTTATTGTTTTTAGTAGGTATTTATGTATAATTGTTTTTTAATTTTTTTTTTTAGTTTTTTTTGTTCTATGTTATGTAGTTTATTGTTCTTAGTTTTAAGTTTAGGTTAATTTTACTTTAGGTTTCGTGTTGTTATTTCAGCGAACACCACCTAATTATTTAATTTTAGCTATCGGTGGCAACTTGTCAATAGCCATACACTACCCATATGTACTGTATATATATTTGATGTATCTAGCTATAAGTTGTCCTTTAACATTAAAAAAAAAAAGACGATGGGACCATGGGGATCAAGGACTTGTCAAACGACTGACGGAGGAATCTGGAGATAGGAAGGTTGGCAATTGTTTTTGCCCACGTGTTAACCCTGCTATGCAGAGGGAAAGGGTTGCCAATCTCTGATGAGACATTTGTAGAGGACGTTTTTTTTTAATATATAGTTTTTTTTTAAATAATTAAAAATAAAGTGTTCATATACAAAAAACCGTGTTTTAACAGTTGTAAAAATCAAAAAAATATTCAGGTCGCGCCTCTAAACCAGGTATGAATAAGAAATACACTTTTCTTACATACAATTTCTCATAGATTTACAACACCACCGTTCCCGTGCCTCGAATAGCACGGTAGGGCGTCAGTCCAGGTACTACTAATACCAACTTGTGAATGGAAACGCTAACAAATTGTCAGTAAAATTTACATCAGACCCTCCAAATAAATTGCAATAGTATGCACTCTTGGTGTTGTATGCCTGCCTGATATACGTCAGATCCCCTGCGCCATTCGTATAATGGCTCTGCGTTTGGCCGGGGGGCCCGGCAGTCACTGGGTTTGGCTGTTGGGAAGCTGGAAGCACCGTCGGCTGGCTCCCAGCCCAGACCGGCGGTTCTGGTGGAGGAGATAGGAGGAGATCCCCTGCGCCATTCGTATAATGGCTCTGCGTTTGGCCGGGGGGCCCGGCAGTCACTGGGTTTGGCTGTCGGGAAGCTGGAAGCACCGTCGGCTGGGTCCCAGCCTAGACCGGCGGTTCTGGTGGAGGAGATAGGAGGAGATCCCCTGCGCCATTCGTATAATGGCTCTGCGTTTGGCCGGGGGGCCCGGCAGTCACTGGGTTTGGCTGTCGGGAAGCTGGAAGCACCGTCGGCTGGGTCCCAGCCTAGACCGGCGGTTCTGGTGGAGGAGTAAGGAGGAGATCCCCTGGTGTGTCGTTCGTGCTAGGGGGCCCTGACACAGTCACTGGGAGATGTAAAGTCGGGGGAGATAGGGACACCGTCGGCCTGCCCCAGCTAACCAGTAAGACGGAACGACGATGGAACCCTCACCCCGCCATTGTCGGATGGATGGGGGACCCTGAAATGGCTACTGGGACCTGGCTGTCAGGTAGTGGAGGGGCCGACGACCGCGTCCAACGTAACCGGTAATCCGGGCGTGGGGGCAGGCGGTCGGAGGTGACGACGGAGTCGGCCTCTGACCCAGCCCACCAGACGGGTGGTGGTGGTCGGAGGTCGACTCGCGACTCTTGAAGTCGCGAAGGAGCGGTGGTCTCCGCGGTTACGTGCTCACAGCCGGCCGCGTCGAGACCACTCTAGGGAGGCAAGTCATGCACTCCTTGCCGTAAACTTCCTTACGGTTAGCGAGTGCACGCACGCCCGAGTCAGGTCATGGAGTGTGACCTACTCGCGAGGGCGAGAGATGGCGCACGTGGTGTTCCCGTGTTTCATCTCCTCCTGCTCACTGGAGGGTCTGCCTAGGCGGACAGCGCCGGCGGTTAGCGGATGTTTCCTAACGGACTCCCGCGAAGCCGCCACTCAGGCGCCACGGAGGAACGCCGTCAGGTTTTAGTCGGTGCGAGTCCGACATAACCTTTCCCTGCTGCCTCCACAGCGGGGATTGGTATCCGTAGGGATTTCCTGACGAAAAAAAAAAAAAAAAATCATCGTCAACACAGAACGCAAAGTCCTAGTCCACTGTTGGAGATGGGTCTTCCAGGCTATTTACTTAAATAATTATTTCTCGATAATTTGGAATACACTCGCCACGCTGGTCAGATGGGTTGACGAGGGTCTCATATCAATTTTATCATAATTATTTTCAAATCTATCACACCAGGTTTCTACGGTTATAAATCTATATGTGCTTTTATCCTTCATAAAGACTAAAGAAATTATTTTATTTTAGATTATTTTCTACTGTTTGTTATGGAATGAAAATGATTAGGAATTTAAGCATTAGTCCGTTATAAAAACAAGGTAATTAGGTACATTAAATATATATATATATATCACATTTTCATGCTACTTTTGAGCTATGGCCCAAATTACAAGTCTCTAACTCATCGGTAAGTTAGTTTAAAATCAATTACAAAATTACAATCGAACAGACATACTCGTACAAAAAAGCTAGTTAATAAAAACATATAAATTTTAAAATAAAGAAAAATCTAAAATATATGAAAATGACCGTAATTTTATTTCCTATAAATTTGATAAACAACATTTCTCAAAATTATACTTCGACTTGAAAAATCTTTAGCGGAGGGTTGCAAAAGCGTTAATAATAATTAAATATTTTACACAAATTTATTATAATTTATTTATTAAGCGGCTGACGGAAAAATCTGGAGATAGGAAGGCTGGCAATTATTTTTGCCAACGTATTAGCCTCGTTATATAGAGGAGAAATGTTGCCAGTCTCTTTGGGACTATCTCGGATAGGACGTCACTGAAGACATTTTTTATTCATAGTTTAGATTTATTTTTAATTTTATTATTTATGTGGCTTTTAATTCATATTTAATATATATTAATTATTAAAATATAAAATAACAATAAAATATATACCTATATATTTATTAACCGCTGAGACGCTTTACGTAGAAACATACATACATATATACAGAAATGGCTTCTTTCAGATTTATAATGTCACTACCGTGGTCTAGCGGTTAAATCCGTGAATTTAGATGGAGGTACCGGGTTCGATTCCTGGTCGGGACATAAAAATATTTATTCATGTAAATATTTATTATTTATTTTATTTTAAAACTTTATTGCACAAAGCACAAAGGCGGACTTAATGCCAATAGACTTTCTCTGACAGCCAAATCTTAGGGATAAATTTGAACAAATATAGGTGCAATGAAAGTAACAGTAATATACAATTATAGGATAAGTCAACAAATATTATATACCTACTTATATATTCTTATTTATGTATTATAATATCAATATACTAAATACTAATACATACACAAACTTGTACATAAACATACACAAATACAACTTACTAACGTGTTTTAGAGCTATTCATAAAGTATGAATAGACCAGTTTTTTAAACGACAATCTGTTACTTGCCTGCCTTATGTTCATCGGAAGATCATTCCATAATTTTGTGGCAGCTACTACGAAGGAGTTGGAAACAAATCCAGAATGATGTAAGGGAACAGAAAGAAGAGAGTTGTTAAAAAGAACGAAAAGATTTATCTTGGAAAGAAGAGAGATAGGTAAACTTGTCCTTAAGGTATTTCGGTGTCGCAGGCTCGTTTAAAACAGAGAAAAGGAGACAAACTCCAAGATTTCTGCGACAACGAATTGGCAGCCACTTCAACTTAGCACGATATTCAGATATGTGATCGTATTTGCGTAAACAATATATAAACCGGATACACGCGTTGAGTAACCGGTCCATCTTATTGAGCAGAATCTCTGACATATCAATGCTACACACGTCACCATAGTCGAGGAGAGGAAGGAGAAGACTTTGAGCAAGAGTAATATTAATATTTAATTTATTTGTGATATTTCTCGGGTTTGGTACGCTGGAGACATCGACGAGCTTGCCACTTGTCATGATTGGCCTATAGTAAAGTTGGCTAAATGTGAATCCGCTTATTCATAAGCGTGGTTTCTGACCACGCCGAAAGGGAAACGGTTTTGATGATACTTTACTTTACTTAATATCACAATATGTAATTTACGCAATAGCGATAATTTTAGACGTGGAAAATATTTGTTTGTGGGCCGAGGTCTCAAGAGGATTCGTTACCTGCCTTAATTTGATCTTCGCTTTGGAATTAGAATGCCAAATATTTTCACACGAAGCAATCGTATTTGAAGTCGTGTCTTCCTTTGTTGTTTGCGTCCTCTTCTCCTCTCTTGATATATTGTAGAGTGTCATCACGATCGTAATCTCATTTAAATTTACATTAAAATCCAAACTTTACTATACGCGGTATAAAGCGCGTTCTACTTCCCTAGGAGAGGTCTCGGGTCTCGCCGAGACAGGACAAGACCAGTAGCTCTATTCTGTTATTTAGTCGCAAATGTTATTAGTGGATTTCGTTATTTACGTCTGAGATTGCGTCATAATTACAAAATATTACTTAATTCTCAACTTTATAAACGCTTGACCTTGACAGCGGACATGCAAATATTAACTTTAATAGCGTGATATATATATATATAGTTAACGGATTTCACTATATAATGTTTGCGCTTAAGTTACAGAACAGGGCTACAGATAAGCTAAGATAGATACAATTATTAAAATATAAATGTCAGTTAAGATAATAATATATACTTAAGTCGCAAAATAATGTTTGCGTTAGTGGATTTCGTTATTTGCGTCAGAGATTGCGTCATAATTACAAAATATTACTCAATTCTCAACTTTATAAACGCTTGACCTTGACAGCGGACATGCAAATATTAACTTTAATAGCGTGATCACCATCGCACTAGGTAGGTACTTGAAATTAATTCGTGGCTGTAAAAAGGCCGTGTCAGCTTACAATCTAATAATAATAATATTTGTGTACAAGATGAGACAGGTTGATGAAAACTAATAGAGAATATTAGACGTCAATATATACTTATCAATACATACAAATAAAGTGGGAAATAAATAAATACTCAAATCAAAGTACCATCACTTCTTGTACCTATTCACTGCAACATGTATTCGCTGAACAACAAAACAAGTTTCTTCTCACCCGTCAGTTTCACAGTGGGAGGTTATCGGAGTGGGGGTATAGGGGAGGAATTGCAGACGATACGATATTTTCGTCTGCCCTGATCTGTCAATTTAAATTAGCGAATGCAACTGCATGGCGAGTGAGAATAGTTAATGCAACCGCCATTCTATTTGGTTCGTGTAGGTATTTGTATTTAGGTACTCTTAATTGATATTAAGGTAAGCAGGTTTGGAGGTTTTAGGGTTAATTATTATTGACCAAATTAAAGTTTTAGTGATGTAAAAATAGAGAGTTGCAATAAATTTATAAAAAATGAAATTACTTATTTGTGTATTAATTTACGTATATATTTGCTTATTTCTCATAAATGATTGTATTTAATCTTATTTTATGTACTAACTGTGTTTGAATTGTTTGATTGTTTTTATATACTTTTTTTTTTGGTGTTTATTAGCTATTTTTGATCAATTATTAGAGTTGGGGTTTATTGAATGAATAGGAATTACCTTAAACTATTATATTGTTATTTTAAGTATTTTTTTAGTGCTATTGTATGTTTGTGATAAAAGGAACTTAATTATTTTTAAATATGATAATTTATTGCACAATATACTTCAAAGTATTAAAGGCAAGCTTTTTTATAACGGCATCATTAATGGAGGTTTCGTAGTCAAAAAAAACTACGGCAATTAAATTGGGCAATTTTTGTATTATACTTGTATATTTATTGATTATTATGAAATAATTATTTCTTAGTAAAATATCTTACAATATTAAATTTAATATACCTTAATTAAACACTACTGCAGCCCTATTCTGTCACTTAAGCACAAACGTTATATAATGGAATCCGTTAACTATAATAATAATAATAATAAAATTCTTTATTGCACATTGTTTATAAAAGTATTGTACAAGGGCGAGATTAATGCCGTAGGCATTTTCTAACAGCTAACCTTTGTGATGGCGATAAGAGAGCTACCGTGGTGCAGATAATAAGAAAATTACAATATAGATATATACAACAACAATTAAATAATACATATATAATATATACTACTGATTCATAATATACATACATATTTTTAAATAATTACTATTGCAGAGTGTGATAGAGACATTTTGCTTTTTAAAAAAGTGACTGAAGACCTTAATTTAGTTTTTAAAGATGGAGATAGAAAGAGCTTGTCTGATCACCAGTGGAAGTTTATTCCACTGGCGAGCAGCCGAGACAGTGAACGAATCTGAATATCTGCTGGAAGTGTGTAAAGGAATAGATAATTAATTGTTTTGAGAAGAGCGAAGTGTACGACTGTGCTAATAGCACAGAAATTGAAAACGATCTTATCTGATATTTATTTATTTATTTATTTAAAACTTTATTGCACTATGTACAAGGGGCGGGCTTAATGCCGCTAGGCATTCTCTAGCAGCCAACCTTTGGGACAATGCAGAGAATTTTGATTATGAGGTAGGTGCAAAGGGCTTAAAAAAGAAACTTATTAAAATATTAAATAAACTTAATCTAAGATAAAACAATACATATTAATATACACACCAATACATACAAATATGTACACAATAATACATATACTACACACTATATATATATATATATATACTACATACAATATATCTTACATACACTGTTGGGAGCTGTTTAAGTAATGTGAATATACCATCTTTTTAAAGAGTGATCTTTTGGGCGCTTGGCGAATTTCTACCGGCAAATTGTTCCACAGATTCGCGGCCACCACTGCGAAAGAGTTTGACTTGAAGCTAGAGTGATGAGATGGGATAGACAAAACAGAATTGTGGGCCGAGCGAAGTGACCTGTTATGAAGTGACGAGAGATAGGCAAACTTGTCCTTGAGGTATTTCGGTGTCGCAGGCTCATTAAGAATAGAGAAGAGCAAGCAGAGGATTCTGAGGTTCCTGCGACTACGAATTGGTAGCCACTTTAACATAGACATAATGGTCGACATCTTTAATAGGGAGCTACTTAGATTGTATGACGCCCATGCTCCACTCAGACCTACTAAACTCAAACGACTACCTGCGCCATGGATATCTGAAGATGTACGGGCAGCGATGAGAAAGCGAGATCGTGCGTATAGAAAATATAGACGTTCCCGTAGTGATGATAGCTTGGCTGCATATAGGGTTGCGAGAAATCGCTGCAATCAGGTGTGTAGAATTGCAAAACGTCATCACTTTTATGATAACATAAACAATAAGCCGCCCGCAAAAATTTGGCAGTTTTTTAATTCATTGGGATTGGGTCGCTGTCGCGGTCAGGTTAATCTAGGTTCCGTGACACCAGATCAGCTCAACGTTCACTTCTCCTCAGCTCCAGTTCTTAGCAGTGGTGTAAAATCTAAAACCCTTAGTGAAATAGCAGAATTTCCTTTGCCTGGCGGAACCGAACCCTTTGTCCTGACCGATGTTTCGATGGATGTGGTCTTAAAGACGATTAACTCAATAACTTCTAAATCAATAGGATGTGATGATATTAGTCGTGTTATGATCGTCACAATCATTGACCTTCTCCTACCTATTATCACGCACATTATTAATTTTTCCCTCACCTCAGGTCAATTTCCCTCCCAATGGCGTAAAGCCTTCATCATACCGCTTCCAAAAATATCATCCCCTACACTTCCGACCCACTTTCGTCCCATCTCCATATTACCTTTTTTATCCAAGGTCCTCGAATCTGTAGTCCATAGGGAATTGTCCAGTTTCCTAAACTCCAATGACCTCCTAAACCCCTTCCAGTCCGGTTTCCGACCTGGTCATAGCACAACTTCAGCTTTACTTAAAGTAACTGAAGATATCCGGAGTGGCATGGAAGAAACCAAGGTTACGGTTCTTGTACTCATTGATTTCACAAATGCCTTTAACACAGTAGATCCTGATTTGCTCATCGCCATTTTGTCTCGTCTAAAGATCACATCGGATACCCTCACTTGGTTCTCAAATTATCTGCACGGTCGCCAACAACAGGTGCGAGTTGATCAGGTGTCTTCGGGGTGGTGCGACCTGGCTGCGGGTGTCCCCCAGGGGGGCATTCTTTCTCCGCTGCTATTTTCTCTATTTATAAATGTTATTACGCGTTGTCTACATTGCCACTACCACCTGTATGCAGATGATTTGCAGCTCTATGTGCAGACAGATATCACCACTATAAATAGTGCAATAGCTTGGCTTAACTCTGATCTATCTAACATACACTCGTGGTCAACACGCTATGGGGTCGTTGTCAATCCGAGCAAGTGCCAGTCAATTATAGTAGGGAGTTCTCGGTTACTAAGTAAGATGGATCTTAACAGTATTGACCCTGTTCGGTTTGACAGCGTCCCGATTGCGTTTAATAGAGAGGTAAGGAATCTGGGTGTACATATGGATTCTTACCTTAATTGGGTGTCCCAGGTTACCACTACTAGTCGTAAAATATTTGCTTCACTGCACTCTCTCAATAAACTGAAGAATTTTCTGCCGTTAAAAGCTAAAATAACCCTTGCCCAAAGCCTACTCCTTCCTCTCCTTGACTATGGTGACGTGTGTAGCGTCGATCTATCGGAGGTGTTGCTCAACAAGATGGACCGGTTACTAAATACCTGTATCCGGTTTATCTTTTGTTTACGCAAGTACGATCACATCTCCGAGTATCGCGCTAAGTTAAATATATATATATATATATATATATATATATAATGATATTTGCACGGCCGTTGTCAGGGTCGAGCAGTTATAGAGTTGAGAATTAAATAATATTTTATTTATTAATTCTTCTTGTTGCATGAATTAATTAATAATAAATAATAAAACCATGTTAGTTTTTAGTTAGCGATGTATTTTAATCAACAATAACATAAAATCTCCTAGCAACCAAAATATGACAATTAGTCTTCAAATGAGTGAGGCTTAGACAAGCCGTTATATAACACTTCTTAAATATAGTACAGTAAAAAATACATTGTTATTAATCCAAATCAATCATGCGAAAATAATGTCTTATCTTTTTTTTTAATAATTTCAGGATATTTTTTGTACTATGTCTATACAAAACATATCTTCGAATTTAAAAATTTAAACCTAACGTCAAGTTTCTAGTTTCGTAAATTATTATTTTTTAATATTACAAAGTTCAAGTTCCTTGAAAATCCATAAAGCAATTAAATACTAAACCAAATATCCGTGACGGTGTTAAAAAAAAGTGACTAATTGTGACAGGAAGCAGGGATGTCGGTGGCAGAAAAAATGAGATCAACGACCTTTCCCTGGTGTAGAACGACCCTTATTGCATCCGCTCTGAAACACCGAATCAACTGTAATTATATTAAAGGTAGGCAAATAAAATAATAGGTTTTAAATAAATGCTTTTAAATTAAAAGCTACCTAAATAATAAAATTAAAAATAAACTAAACTATAAAGAGATAGTCCCAAGGAGACTGGCAACATTTCCCCTCTGAATAGCGAGGCTAATATATTGGCTGAAATAATTACCAGCCTGCTTGTCTCCAGACCTTTCTGTCAGCCGCTTTGACAACTCCTTGGCCAAGCGCCTCGCTGACGGTCCCCACGCGCCCATCGTCTCGACCCCAAAAGGCGCAAATTCGTAAACGATACCAAGGTTGGCGTATTTGCGCAATTTAGGTTCTCCGCAAAAACGCTTATAATATTTTTAAAATTTAGAATAGAATAGAGCGAAATATATAAAGTATGATTGGTTTCTTTTACATATAGTGAATATAAATAAGTTGCATATATTATATTAAAAGTGGTACCTCGGTTGTAAGAACGTCTTCCTTAAAATATTTAAAAAATGTTAACATCACCGTTTTTGTGCCTTGAAGACTTCTAAATAATGAATCGAGTGAGTATCTACTCGAAAACAAAATCAACAAAAGACAATACCAAGAAATTAAAGTTAATTTCTTTTGCGCATCTGTATTTCATCAGGAAACGTGCTTTGGGAGGAACTAGGCGCCATCACTCGACAGTAGGGCTATTGTGTATACCACCGACAAACGACAATAGAGAAAATCTATGGCTTTTTTTATTGCTTTTAAAGATAGATTTTACACTAATATACCCTAAAATAATATCAAAATAAAACTGTTTTCCATAGAAAAATGGATTCCTATTTTGCTATTGATAATTACATCCAAAAACGGTAAATCAGTATCACGTCAAAACTCTACCTCCTGTGTCTCTGTGTGCGTGGATTCAGACGCGGATGTACCGAATTCTATTTCCGTTCGAGACACAATAATTTATTTTATTTGTGATTTTTCTCCAGTTTGGTACGATAGAGACATCGATGAGCTTGCCACTTGTCATGATTGACCTATAGTAAAGTTACATATTTAAAATAGTGGTTTCTCTCTCTCTGACATCACAACAGATTAAACAGCAGTGTCGTTTGTTTGTGTATTGTTAAAAAAATATTTTGTAAGTTCCTTCTTCGTCAATGTTTCTTCACTGCTTCGGACTTCCTTCAAGACTGCACTCGATCCTTTTAATACTCATCCAACCCCTACCAGCGACCTTTGACATATACGAGTAACTTCAGGTTCGCCTCATGTTAAAATCGGTTTAGTAATAAAGGCGTATGGCGATACAAACATACACACAGACAAAGCTTCTTTTATAAATATATTATTAGTATAGATATCTGGGATACGGAATAATTCCTACAGATGAAACTTTACCCTCTCTCCCCTTATCCCGGGCCCTCTTTCAGCCGCATCCGGCGCGACACCTGCGCGGGCGCACACACGCTTGGATTCGACGCGCTTGTCATGGTGCATATTGCGTTTTAATACACCGTGGTTCACTGTTTGTTTTCATTTGTTGTCACTTGATGATTTACAGTGAGAATAATCGTTATTTAAACAAGCATAAGTCGGCCTCTGTCGTTGGTACATAATTTGATTTGTCAAAAGGTTTGTGACTTTTCTTAAGCCTTTTACAAATTGGACATGATGCTGGAAATAAGCTTTAGAGGATCACTATGAGTTAACTCTGTATCTATATATCTACATATATTAATATAATGCACTGCAATGAAGTATAATACGTTTATTTTAATCTGATAACATAACTTACTAAAAGAATTGGGCCTAAGCAAGTCGGCCGTCAATACATTTATGGAACGAGCTTCCAAGACGGCATTAACGAAATCATACAGTATTTGGTTGGGTAAGGAGAGAAGTAGAATGGTGGATGGTGAGCGTATTATCGCGCAATAAAACAAAAGAAGGGAGGTCTCCTTTTCTTAAACCGGTCTATTGTCGGTCGCAAGCCCGAGACACCATTCTTCTCATCTCTTACCCACACACGATAGACCCGGCACCCGCACGGTGAATCCATTGAATGCTTAGAAATTTGTCTTCTCTTCTATCATACCTTCTTCACATCTGCCCATATATTCTCGTATATATATATATATATATATATATATAATTTCATTTACTTGTTCTAGTGTTTCATAATTAATCTTTATCGTCAAGTTTGTCATTCTTCTTCTTTCAACTATTAGTTCCTTGGTTATTCTCGCATTTAAACGAAGTCCTTTTTCCGCACATCTCTCTTTCATTTATGTGACTAGTGATTAAAGTTGTAATAATAATTATTATTTATAAATGAAGTTTTTATAAAGGACTCTGAGGAAAAAGGACTCCGCTTGAATACGAGAATAACTAAGTGTTTGGTGCTTGAAAGAAGAAAGATGACAAACGTGGCGGTAAAGATTAATAATGAAACTCAGGAACAAGTAAATGATATTATACATCTGAGCGGTTTACACTGTGGATCGGAAGTATAATAGGAATGTGTGTTAATGGTGCCTTGGATGGCAATGATTAGTAATCGTTACTGTAACAAAGATCGGCTTGCCATACACAATGCCTGTTGGTATAAACACTGATGAAAGCTTTTTTTTTATACTAGCACGACCTGTGAACTTGACCTACCTCATGGTATGTGGCGCGCAAGATCCATGAATATTAGCAAATGAAGTCAGACACTCATGACTGACACTATGCTGACTTGACTAGATGCTTTTTCACACTTCGCTTGAAGGACTCCAAGTTATACGAAAGTGGCAACACAGAGGCTGAAAGAGCATTCCACATCTTTATCGTGCGACAGATGTATGAGTCCCTAAATTTATACGTACGCGAAGGGATGGTGACTACGGTATGTGGGTGCATATTCTTGTCCTGTCTTCTCCATATTTCTGTACGGTTCGGAGACATGGACCATAAAAGCCGCGGATAGAGCGAGGATTGATGCGTTTGAGATGTGGTGCTGGCGTCGTTTGCTCAGAATCCCTTGGACCGATTTCTGTGCTCGAAGAGCTTAAGCTGACCAGGGAGCAAAGACTCTCTACCGTCTGCTTTGCCCGAATTCTGCAATATTTTGGCCACATTGCAAGATTAGAAAAACTTCTAATCACGGGCAAGGTAGACGGTAAAAGAACAAGAGGAAGAAGCCCCAAGCGATGGTCCAGTCAGGTGACTGACCACCTGAACATCCCTGTACACCAGGCCATCCACTACGCCGAGGACCGAAACCTTTGGAGACGGCTGGTGGATGAGCTGCGTCTGCGACGGAGTCACGATCCCCATCAGTGGGGTACCGACTAAGGAGGAGGGAGGCGTGTGGTTCGGTTGCGGAATGGAGAGGGAGGGATTAGGTTATAGAGTTCTTCGGAGCATTCACCATAGTATAGCCGGTAGAAGACGCTCAGAGAAGACACATCTTGGCGAAGCTGCAGGGATTCGAGAGTTCTAGGAAGCTAGACGTGGATAAGTCAAAATAAGTAGCATAGTAGAATTAATGCAGTAGAAATGAGGTCATTGCGTCGGATTGGCAGACCAATAGTTAAGAAGCATTAAAAAATTGTAATAGAACACAAGTCAAGTCGTTATTTTTATTATCTTTTCCATAGTCGCTTAAAAATCAGTTAAATAATAATTTACAATGTTAATCTTCTTTAGTCGAAAATTAGCTAGCAGGTCGGCATCTAAATAATATCCCCATAGCGGGAAAATTTGCTCAATTTAAAAAATTTACATATATATATATTATATCCCAAACAACTAGTTATATTTCCAATAAAAGAGATAATTATTTAAATTAATAACAGTCTGAAACATTGCAGGTGCCACTTTCGTCATAGAATAAATAAATAACCTATTCGTATCAAGTGGGTATTTAATAGAAAAGTACTTGTCTCTGTCAAGTCTGCATTGTAATTATTGGTCGATTAATTACCCTACGACTTATAATGCCTTGTAGTTATGTCAACAGCTTCGATATAAAATTCAAACCTCGTTATAACTGCCTATTATCGCATGTTTCCCTATTTTTAACTTTCACAGAAATTACTATTAAGAAAGCTAAACGATGTTGCATCCATCTCGCTTAGTCAATATTTTCATAGATTTTTAAAGACTAACACCTGGATTCTTCGACGTTTCCTCATTTTTTTTTTGTTCTCTTGCCCCGATGGGTGATGAATGAGATGATAGGGAAGGCAAAGGGTCTAGCCCATACAGCCAAGTAAGCCGTAGCCGTAATATATCTTTCTTTTTCATGAATTAATGAGGTCATTATCAAATTCCAGATGCTGCAGAATTTGATGCTTTACTTGGAGTCACTCGCGGAACCATCCACTGCTCTAACACGTCGGGTAAAATATGGGAGTTGACATCGCGGGAAAACCGCAAAAAATAAACTGCAACTTGTGCCCCATATTTGAAGTCCAATTTATCGTTTTCCATAATTATTCACATTGCAGCACATTATTAAACAAAACAACACCACTTTTGACTAATAATATTCTCAGCAAATTAATTTACAAAACAAAAACTTGCACTTGACATGTCCACGCAAAATGGCGCGAAAAACTCATTATGCCTTTCAAGGTTTGGAGGGTATACAACTAAGAATATCGAATTCGAGGATCTCTTGAGTCGAATTGAGTAGAGCTGTTGAGGAAACATATAAGAATACCCATACAACATGTTAAGTTGACATTATTTAGCGCATTTTGCCAATCCTTCTACTCCTGCAGTCTGTGGGTCAACTATACGCAGCGCCCTACGAGTCCAGTATAATAATGGTTTCAGGGTATTGTTGGGGCTGCCACGTTATTGCAGTGCGTCCGGAATGTTTGCAGAGAATCGTGTTGATAGTTTTTCTGCTATAATGCGTAAACGCACTGCATCTCTAGTCAATAGAATTAGAGTCAGCACCGACAATATGCTTAAGGTCATATCGGATAAAGTGGACTGTCCAATACAGTGTCACTTTATTAAGATTCACATAAATTGACACGTGTACAAATAAGTATAAATAAGGCACTAACATAAAATTTTAGTTTACTAACTTTAATGTAAGCCATTGTTACTAACATAGTGATGGGTATACTAACAAAAATGGATTGTAATTATCTATTAAATTGAATATATTATTATTATATTCTTTTGTGTTACTAAGTGATCTTTTGGGAAATGTCGTCTGCCTCCGTGATCTAGCGGTTAAGTCCATTATAAATGTCTATGTGACATTTCTCGAGTTTGGTACGCTAAAGACATCGACGAGCTTGCCACTTGTCATGATAGGCATACGAGTATATGGCTAAATGTGAAAACAAAATAAGCGTGGATTCTGACTACCCCGAAAGGGGTAATACGGTCGTGATTATTCTTTACTTGAGTCAACTGTGAGTGAGTGTTAATAAGGGAAGAGAACTTTTACATTACAAAGATCGTTTAAAATACTTTAATTTATCCTCATTACAAGATCGAAGGCAATTGATGGATAGTATGTTTCTATATAAATTAATCAACGGTAAAGTCGACGCACCCCACCTACTGTCCCGTGTTCGTGTCTCTGTGCCGACCAGGCTGCCAAGGGTTGGCAAATATGATCTATTCATTCTACGACAATCTAAATCCAATTTGGGTTACCACTCATCACTGAACCGTACATGTCGTCAATACAACATATTTTAACGAAAAAATAATGACAGTCTAGACATATTTGCTAATTCTTTGCATGTTTTTAAGCACAATGTATTGTCACTGCAGCGGATCCTGGCTGGGACTGTAAACTGAACTGCTGTTTAACCAATTTTGATCCTTGGAATTGTGTTTCTTGATTGTATCATGTTCTTTTGTTTTTGTTTTTGCTTAGATTTACTTAGTTGTTGCTGTAATTGTGTTGTGTTTTTGTTTTCGCTACTCAAAGGCCCAATTAATGGATACAGTATAATAGCATGTGGTGGTTGCCTGTAATTGGTGCAGCATCTGTATTCTGTCTTAGTTGTAAGTAAAAATCGATGTATCTTTTGTTGCTGTCACTGTTGGCGACCCTAATAAATAAATAAAATAAAATGAAACTATTTAGGAAAAAAAATTACTGTCATTTTGGACATATTTTCACTTTCATTTAACTTATTTTAGACAAAGAAAAATAGCACAAACTTTTATAACGATTTTCTTCTATTTAGCCAAAAAAAATTAGTTGTAGTAAGTTGCTTACCTCAATATTTCCTTAAAGTACACTCAGACTAGAAAATACTTTTAAAATATTGGATTGAGCAAGCGAGAGGGATGCAAAAGTGTTACACCCTCTTAAAGTATTTTTTCTGTTAGTGTAACGATACAGGGTGTTTAAAAAAAAATCGTGACCATTATATCCTTTACATTGTTTTTTTCAAATTGTTTTATTATATAAAAAGTGGATATCAGATCGGTCAACGTCGCTTCTACGTGCGAGTATCTTATCTACTACGACTACAGGATAGAGGTAAAATTGTTCAACTAATAACAAATGCGGCCGTTATGATAATCATTTGCATGAATAATTATTGAGCGTTAGCTTATCCAGTCCAGCTCGCTTGCACTTGCTTTCAACAATGCAGAGTTCGCGGCTTATTCTGCTGGATGTATTATTCAGGGGTCTCTAAGTGGGAGGACCGCTTCTGTTCATATATAATTCAGCACTCGGCTTGACACGTCGACGCCTCCTGACAGATGGGGGGATCCGATTCTCCCTCCGGCCAGAGGATGGTGGACCCCACGGAGCTAACACGTCAGTTCTGCTCCCAATTATGCACACGGTGAAATGTCACAAGCACTTAGCGAGAATTGACCCCCAAACCTAAATTGGGGTTTTATTTCCGACTTAGGTTCTGTGGGTTAGTTTCGCGGTCGATAAACAACGAAAACAAGTAGGTCGTTTTTATTTTGTAGGTTTTCTTTGTATATTTTTTTTTTCATATAGGTATTTAGAATCAGTATAAGTAGGTATTAACCGCTACTAGGATAAAAGTCGAAAATAAAAAATAAAAAAATCCGTTTATTATTTTATATGTAAAATACAATAATATAAAAAGTATCATGTGGACTGTGTGCGGTGCGCAGAAACCACGATTTTTTAAGGAGCTGGTTCACATTTTTAAGTTGATCCAACTTTACTCATCAGCCCATCATAACAAGTGGCAAGTTAGACTTGAGGAATGTCACAAATAAATTAAATATTTTTCGAGCTTCTGTCCAGGAATCGAACCTAGTACCTCTGCATCTAAATCTACGGTGATGAACTAAAACAAATTCGCTTTAGAAAGTGAAAGTAATAACATATTTGTTTGTTGTTTTTAGTTAATTAGTTTTACATAATATATTTTCGTTTTATTTACCCATTTTCACAAAAATATTATAATAATATACGTTATCCACGCTTTTTAAGGAGCTGCTTTATTACTTTTACATTTAAATAGCCCTTCATGACAAGTGGCGCGCTAGACATATCACATATAAATTAAATATTTGTTAGTCTTTGGTCCAGATATAGAACATAGCTCCAGGCCTAACTGGTAGGCCACGGAGGTAGAAAATTCAAATTAGAAAAAAAGGAATGAACGGTTTGTTGGTGGTTTTTAGTTTTACTATATCATAACAACCATGCCTTGCAGGTTGGTCAGAAACACGCTTTAAAACTTCCAAGCTTACTTAAACAAGTGGCAAGTTCTTCGATGTCTCTAGCATACCAAACTCAAGAAATAATATATATTTATTTAACAAATTAAAGTAAAAAGTAAAGTATCATCACAACCGTTTCCCTTTCAGGGTGGTCAGAAACCACACTTATAAATAAGCGGATTCACATTTATCCAACTTCACTATAGGCCAATCATGACAAGTGGTAAGCTCGTCGATGTCTCCAGCGTACCAAACTCGAGAAATATCACTAATAAATTAAATGTATTTATTTAAATTAATAAATATTTTTGTGTCCCGACCAGGAATCGAACCCGGTACCTCCGAGTCTTAATCCACGGACTAAACCGCTAGACCATGGAGGCAGTTATTATTTAATATTTAACAAATTATTGTGTCTAAATAAACAATAAATCGAAAATTCGAATATTTTATTTCTAATTTTTTTAATTATTGTCATTTCATCGTTTGTTTAATTTATAATATAATTTTAAACACATATTATTTTTTATGTATTTTTTTTGTCTATATAATTAAAAGTAAAAATAAATATCAACTAAACCTAATAAAAATAAACTATAAGTAAAAAAATAGAGTATATTTTGTCTAAAGCGAGAATCGATATAGTAATAAAAAAACACCCTTAAACTTTAAATGTATTTAAGTAAGTGTTGCAAATGCAATAATAAAATATTCAATAGAAAATTGCTGTTATTAGATTAATGACCAGAAATTACAGCTGGAATTTTCATTTTATATTAATTTGTAATTGCTTTCCAAAGACATACAAAGATGTATAGTAGAACTAGCTTTTTAACCCAGATTCGGGCGTATTTCAAATAAATCTTGTTTCAAGCGGTGTTATTTATATATATATATATATCACCATGGAAAGCTTACAAAATTAGTTGTCCTTGAAAGTGAAAATTGGCAATTGACGTCATTGGCACATATTTTCAACGAGAACAATAAATAGGTGGTAGGCGAACTGATGGTTGTAATTTACCCAGTCTGCTGGGGGCCGGGAAGTATCCAGTGTTCATGCCGATAAACCCAGTAAAGTGTATCCTCAAACCGGCATAGTGTTAGGGACTGATGTCAGTCATGAGTGTCAAATTCCAGTTGCTAACATTCATGGACCTCGAGCGCGATTTACCATTAGGTGGACGCAAGGTCACAAGGTAAAAAAAATATCAACAAAAAGTCGTAAAGACGTTCATGTTGCTCAGATTATAACTTTATATAGCCTATGTCCTTCCTTGGATTCTAAGGATCATTTCTGCCATATTAGGTTTTCATCATTACAGCCCCTAGAACACAGCGTCCTAGACCTCCACTGCTGGAGATGGGCCTTCCAGAACATATATCTGGAGAATTTGGCCTACACTCGCCACGCTGGCCAGACGGCCATATTAGGTTAGTCACACCATTATTGATAAATAAAAAGACTCACAGCAGTTGTCGGTTTTCTTGTCGTGCTGAGATTATGATATCACACGATTCCAGGGTTCTTTTTTTAATTTATGCCCTAAAAACTCAGCGTCCTATAACTTCACTGTTGGAGATAGGCCTTCCAAAACATATATCTGGAGAATTTGGCATACAAATACAAGTTGGCATTAGTGAACCGTGACTGACGTCTTAACGTGCTCTCCGGGGCACGGGAACGGTGGTGTTCTAAATCTATGTCAAATGTACGTGAGAAAGTGTATTTCTCATTGGTACATGCCGAGGGGGTTTGATCCGACCTTTGTTGAAAGCGTTCTTACAACCGAGCCTGGTGGCCATTCCAAATTTTATCAAAATTGGTTCACTAGTATGAACAAAACAAATAATCTGCTCAAATATGCCAATTTCAGTACTGGACCAGGTTACGCCGTTTGGAGTCGAGACTATGGGTCCATATGGTTTCTCAGGCGAGCGCCTGGCCAAGGAGTTGTCCAAACGCCTGACGAAGAAATCGGGAAATAGGAAGGCTGGCAATTATTTGTGCCAACGTGCCTTGCTATATTGTGGGGAAATGTTGCCACCCACTATTTCTGATAGGACGTCTCTAAAGGACATTGTTTTTATAGGTAGTTATTTTTTTATTAGGTTTAGTTTATATTAATTTATATTAAGGAGTTTTTAATTATTTGATTTAATTTATTCCTTCAATAAATATTCTGTACAATTAAATTAAATAAAGAGACAGACAGACAAAGCTGTGACATTTATAATATTATAATAGTATGGATTATGTTATGTTCGCAGTGACCTCAACTTAATTAAGTTGCCAAGATATTGATATTTTCAATTCTAATTTCGGAATTTGATTGAATAATTAAAAACCTAACCGACGGTGGTTTGTTGACAAAGCTGACAAAATTCTTCATACTATTTTTTTACGTCACGTGATTGTTAAGAATAGGAAAAATTGCGTCAGATATTGCATTAAATAAAATAAAATAAATTAAATAATATGCTTTTATTTCGGAATAGTATCCATAGGGGTTAGTAAAATAGTGTTTGCTTATTCTATATTAGTAAAAAGAGGACATTTATTTTTTATATTTGCCTTGCCCTCCTGAGGCACTGGACACATACATGTGAGTATTTACCCAGTGCCCCATGATAGGGCAATCTGGCTTCTCACTAACTGCCCTTAAGATGATGTTGCCGCTCCCTCGTACTCTGTGCATCAACGACGCGACTCGTTTTTGCAACACTGAGTAGAAATCATCTGATGCACTGCACCAACGATTAAGGGACGTTATATGGCTCATGATGCAGATAGGGCAAATAATATGTAAAGTTTTACTTCCGAGCTCTCAAACTGGTTCTATCCGAATAATGTTGCCCAATCTTGGTCTTGCAGTCTTAATCTTAACTCTATAAATCTGGTATATTCATGTCCCTATGAACTATCTACAAAACTACCTACTGTGGTACCGATGCGTCACTGAAGATATTTTTTTTGCTTTGACATAGTTCGTAGGTATTGAGGAATATTTATTATTTAACATAATAAATTTGTCAACAAAATCTATAACTATTTCAAATTCCAAATATATGAGACCAGTAGTTCCTGAGATAGTAGTTTGCGGACAGACACACGGATTCCTTACTATAATTAGAAATAAATATATATTTTTAGTCAGAGCAAGATTTTCGCGAGACCATGCATGACCATCAGGGTAACTTTGGTATCTCTCTAGGAATTTTATTATACGAGTATACTCTAATGCGTGGCAGTTTCTGCTGTAATATTCACTAACACATCTTGGGTAGATAAGTCGGGTATAAGGACTTACAATGAACATTTTTGTCATATTGACATATTTTATTTACATTTTTTTTTTTTTAAACAGAAATAACTAAAAGTTTAATTCAGAGGATTCCATAGTCGCACTGAAATTTAAAATTACATTTACATTTACACTCGACACTGTTACAACTACACACACACACACTACATTGATAGTTGTAGTATTGTGGCCAAATGAGTAATGATATCGATTATATATATATACTTTATTAAAAGTACAATTAGTAAATATTTTAAAATCGAAAAAAAGCCTCCCTAAAAGATATGTTATCGACGAAATAGCTGCCGAATGTGGTCATTGGGTTCTTCGACTTCCGCCGTATCATTGCCAGTACAATGCTATAGAACTAATATGGGCACAAATCAAAGGACACGCTAGAAACAATACCCATCCCCTTTTTACTGCAAACAAGATGTTAGATTTATTAAAAAATGCATGTGCGGAAGTAACTGCCGAAAACTGGGAAAATATTCTGAGAAGAACCCAAAACACTATGATGTCGGATTGGGAAATTCATGTGGCATTCGATTATTATTATTAAAATACTTTATTGCACTTTAACTTAAAAGTATGTACAAAGGCGAACTTAAAGCCATTTCGGCTTTTTCTACCAGCTAACCTTTGGGAGAGTGAGACAGTATAATATGTGGGGTGCAATTTTAACCTTATTTAAAAATTTGAATAAACTACATAAATAGAATGTATACATAGACTACTTAAATACTTATTAATATATAGTAGATATATATGAAGATAATATAATATTATTAAGAAGAAATATTTAAATTTAAAATATACTGTTCTGCTTGTTTAAAAAGAAAGTATTAAGTTGTTTTTTAAAGATGTGAATTGAAGGAGCTTGTCTGATGGTCAGTGGAAGCTTGTTCCACTGACGAGCAGCCGATACAGTAAATGAATCTGAATATCTGCTGGAAGTGTGGGGTAGGATTTTAAGTTGGTTGTTATGAGAAGAACGAAGAGGGCGGTCGTGCGAATCACAAAGAAATTCAAAGTGTGATTTAAGATATGATGGAGCTATAGGGTTATAAATAATATTGTATAAAAAGTGAAGAAGATGAGCTGATCTGCGAAAGCGGATATTGAGCCAATTTAACTGCTTCGATAATTTATAAGAACAGAAACTTATAATAAATGTTGGGGAGAACTCATCAAGTGACAATGACGATTTATCATATTTTGATTAAAATAAATAAAAATTACCTGTCGTTATAATTATTTCGTTTCATTGTCGAGTACCTACCTATACCTACTTATTTTACAACAGCTATACTTATTACAATAGGCATGGTGACAGTGGTAAAGAATCAATTCATTAAAATATCGCTATACATAAAAGATGATAAAAAAGGATCAATATTGTATAAAAATGTTGAGATTAATAATATTTTTAAGTTTAAAATATGCAGTCTAAACCTTCAGTTAAACAATATAGATATTTCAATCATAACATCACTATTCATATTGCCATAGAATGTAACTTTATTAAAATGTTGGTTATTTATCGTACTTAAAAAAAAAATACTGCATATATGGACTTCTCTCTCTCTTGGATGAATATTATATGGGATAAAGAAACAAAACTAGGCAGATGTCGCATTTTTTATACCTAGCATTTAAAAGTTTTTTTTTGTGTAATATGCGTAGTTACATTCTACAGGAACTGTCATCGAGAAAATAAAGAAATGGAAATAGTATAATGCCTTAGCACACAGGACAACAGGTTAGGTTATTTTTTTTTTGTTTCAATTATTTTTTTTTATTATTTTTTTTGTATCGCTCACTATGTATTATTATTATTATTGATTCATTAATTGGCGTTAGTTAAGAATTTTGTAGACTAGGTTTAATTTTAATTTTAGGTACAAATTTGTAACAAGTAAGTATTATATTTTTGAAAGAGAACAGAATTAATATTGATAAATATTCATATTTCAACGATATACATTAAAGCCAATTTAATGAACAATTTATTTATTAATAATTAACTACTTCAGATTATTTATTATTATTTATAAGCGTGGTTTCTGACCACCCCGAAAGGGAAACGGTCGTGATGATACTCTTTTAAACTACTTAAAAAGAAAAGAAAAAAAAACTATACCTAATAAAAAATAAACTATAATTAAAAATATGTCCTCTGGAGACGACCCTTCAGTGATAGTCCCAAGAAGACTATTTCCAGCCAGTGTTAATATTTTTTGCTACAGGGTCTACAAGAATGGATAGAAAACAAATGAGTTGGACCACAGACTATAATATAACTCTAAATTATGATGACTATATTTTTGTATTTCAGCCTAATGGAAATGCAATCCAGAAATATTCGTACCACTTTAAAACGTCAGCGAAGCTTTCAAATTAAGTCAATCGGCGGAGTGCAAAGTTACAAATTATTTTAGTGCACTACATGAAAATCCGCTTAACCTCGTAGCATATTAATGAAAATTGAGCGACATCTATTGTAACGAAGCCGGCTAGTTTTAGATCAGAATAGTCTCGAAAAATCAACTGGAAATCTGGGACAGAGATATTTCTGCATTCTTGATTGATATGACTTATTTGACTTTTGATTGCTCTTTTGGGGACATTAAATATAGAAAGGTCACAGTTTATAGTGTTAGTTATATCGACTAGTTGTCTGGGATTAATGTTTTTAATTATTTTGTTTAGAAAAATGTTAGCAGACTCCTTAGGACTGTCTCTGATGTGAGGTATCTGATGTATTATTTTATTTAAAACAGCATTTATTTTTTAAGGTTATTTTTATTTATTTTATTTATTTATTTATTTTGAAAGAAAATCTTACAGCTAATACATTAAAATTAAGCAAATAAAGTTAAACAGGTAAAAGGCCAAAACAGATTTTCAGATGTAAACAAAGTACATAAATTAACACAATTATAAAAAGAAAACAGCTCGGATATAAAAGTAAGATACTTATAAACTAAAAGACACACAAGTTAAATAGAGTTAAAAAAAAATAAAGATAAAAAAAAATAAATCTGTCTATAGTAGGTATATAATAAAGTATAAATCAAAACTAAAACAGTAGAAATAAATGAAAAGTGGTATATGTGAGATTTGTGTGTGTGGGTGGGTGCGTATGATGTTCATGAAGAGTGAATGGGCAAACAGTAAATTTAGTGAGATAAAAATAATATAATTTTAGGTATTTTGGTTACTAAATTTACCAATAGAATATTTAAGCACGGCATTTTTGAAGGAGGCTTTATTGCCACGAAATAAATCCATTTCTGCATATTCATCATTAAACAGCCGAGCTAAACGAGGAAATTATTATAAATATAATAATAATCTGCAACAAATAAAGTGTGTTAGATGTGTTTCTTACTTGGTAAAATATATAAATTGAAGCTTAAAAATTTTATTGCCAAATATTTTTAGCTTCAATTTATATATTTTACCACGTTATAAATATAATAATATATTTTAAAAGGTTTAATTTTATTATGATTAACTAAGCGGTTAAGTCCGGAGGTACCGGGTTCGATTCCTGGTCTGGACACAATAATTAAATTCAATCATGATCCCGCAACTTTAACGGTTTTATTGGCACGAACGGTGGATACTTCTCCGCCCCGGCAGACTGTCCAAATCAGTCGGCCTACCACCTATTTCGTAGTGGACTGTGTGTTATTGGACCTGTTAACTTATTATTTATATATTGACGATACTGCCAAAAGTACAATTGCAATTACCTAAGTTTAAATAAATGTGAATGACCTTTAGGGAAATACTTTTAGTTATTTAATTTTTTTCATGAATAATGAGACAAACTTCTTATGAGTAAATCTTACTTCGGAACTTTTATGATGATTTTTATACTTCAAGTTAAAGGTCGATCAACATTTTAAATACTTGTATACTTTATCGCCCACTTGTTGGGATATTTTTATTTAAATATAAATTAAAAGCTACCTAAATAATAAAATTAAAAATAATGTAAACTATAATTTTAAAAAATCCTCTAGATGTCCCATTCGAAGTATTCCTACGGAGACTGGTAACAATTCCCCTCTGTACAGCGAGGCTAATACGTTGGCAGAAATAATTGCCAGCCGTCTCCAGACCTTTTTGTCAGCCGCTTTGACAACTCCTTGGCCAGGCGCCATGCTGAAGGTCCCTATGGGCCCATTGTCTCGACCCCAAACGCAGAAGACAGAAGTTCTTTAAAGAACTGTCTAAGCAGGTGGTTAACAAAGCAAATTAGCATCGCTGTGCAGCGGGGTAATGCTGCAAGTGTTCTTGGCACACTGCCACATGATCAAGTCATGGATGAATATTTTTATATATAGTTTTTATTTTTGTTTTATTTTTAATTTTAATTTAGTTTATATATTTTTATTAGCTTAATTTTTATTTTTATGTAAATCTCTCTGTTTTTTTATTCTTAATCGACTTTAAATAAACCATAAAACAAATAATACATTTCAATGCGAATAATAGTAGCTTTAACAGTCTTTCGTATTAGAATTATTATTTGTTTTAGGGTTTATTGATTTGTTATTTATTTATTTTTAGTTTTAAATTAAATTTGATTTTATATCCCTATACATTCATCCATACTCTATTGCGTATTTCGTTGTTGCGAATGCGGTCTGACAAAGTGACGCCAATTAATTGATGATAAATATCTAAAAATAAAAAATCAGAAATAGAAAACAAACATTCTGATCCTATAAAACAAAATTCTTTGCAGTTAATTTACGATCAGTGATACTTCTGTAGTTCTGCCTAATTTTGAATTGATTATTACACCTTCAATTTAGGACACTAATAACTAAATTGTCTTCATTATAAACTACCCTCGCAATTTCTCAATAAACGGCCTAATTTAATACTGCAATTCTCGTACAATTAATTATACATTCATATTTTATTAAACAGTAAATTATTTTAATTGCTATTAATTACTTAGAAAGGAAGGATTTCACTAGTAGAAATTATCGATCAGCTTTATTATTTAAACGTAGGAAAATATTTGAATGATGGAAATCAAAGATGCCGTGTGTCGTAATATAAACTAATCGATAAAAGGTTGGTTTGCTTTTAGCTAATATTTAAAATCAATTGTTGAATAAATAAGCCTGTGTTCAGAGCTCCTCCAAGGCTCGCTGCACACTATCTTTTGCAACCCTCAGCCCCTAGGTCTTTAGGTCATCTAACCATCTGGCGCGAGGTCGTCCCACTTAACGTCTTCCCATACGTGAAACTCCACTCTAGAAACCGTTTGCTAAATCGTTCGTCGGTTCTGCGGAACAGTCTGGCTGACTTTGGTTCTCAGACGAATATCAACGTTTCAAATTCTATCTATCAAAGAAATACCAAGCAAGGCTCTTTTCAGTTGAGTAAATAATTTTAAGGCCTCAAATTTTTTTCAGAAAAATCACAGCTTTTTAATAGGACATCAAAGTTAAAGTCAAAATATCTTTATTCACGTAAACCTATTACAGGCATTTATGAAACGTCATTAATTTAATTCTATTTAATGATTCTACTCCTGCTAGTAGAAGACTAAGCAGCAAAGTGGTCCAATAAGTAAGCTGTTAGCAGAAGACCAGCAGCTTAGCAGATTCCAGTGACCTGTTAATGTTTAATCTGACTGAGAAAGAAATCTGCAACGAAAACTCAGCTATATTAGATTTAGAAAATAAAACATATACAAAACTGCACCACAACGATCAATTAATAACCTTTTAAATTTAGTTAGCAGTACCTATGAGATTACAATACCTGGTACAGCAGTAACCCACCAGGAAAGTCAGAATTAAGATAGATATGCCCATGTGCAACCCGAAAGTCGACAAAACGCAAAAACCTCTGCTAATTTAACAACAATAAATTGAACGTGTTCGGAAGAGGTCCCAGGCCCCCACAGCAGCCACCCGATCGACCGGGACCTAATGATACAATATTAAAGATTATCATTAGATCTCTCTTTTTTTTACAATGTACATAAAAAAGTATTTTATTATTGGTACTTGTCGGGGTTAGAGCTGCTGTCTTTCTGGATTTTAAGAAAAGCGTTCTTGCTAGTAAAACAAAACATGACTTTACCAACATCTTAAACATTTGTTTTGTTCTAAAAAAAGTCTTTGTAGTTCTAAAAATGGGAATTGATTTTAAAAACAATCTTTAACCCACACTACTAATCCTACACTCCTAATTTTACATTATTATTTACTATTCGAACGCAAACTTTAACCCAAACAGTATAGGTTTCTACTCGTTACCGCTTCAATAAAATTTCAAACTTCATCCTGAAAATAGCAGCAATTACTCAAAGACGTCTTGTCATAGACCTACATTGCTACGGACCACCATCTTAGAAGATACGCCACACAGCTTTTATATTCTACATTTTATGATAGATATACTTTAGAATTATTTGTGGATTCGTTTAACAATAATAATAAAAAAATATTTTTTGCACAAAAACTAAAATAACTTAAAATTAATGTGCACAGGCGAGCTTTATGCCGTTAGGCATTATCCACCAACTAACCTTTGTGAGTTTTGAAAACTTATGACAGGCAGAGTGCCAAGTAAATATTAAATAAACAATACATACTAATACTACAATACATATAATTGAATATATACAGGATTCATGAAATAAGTAAATAAAATAAAACACATACTTAAGATATTAAGAGTGAAAGTTGCAACGAGAGTAATAACAAGGATCAATTTTAACACATAAGTAATCGTCAGTTATTTTGAGTAGATAACATATATTATCTTCGATGTACGAGTATGGTTTTTTCCAACTCAGTTGAAATTGCTTAATAACCGTTTCCGCAGATCTGCCACATCTAGTTGTACCATTTGTATGGTATCCTGAACAATCCTCGTGCACCTCCCGTCCTCAAAATCTTCTTTCAACAACCTACTCAAAATCCCCTCCCACTCCTCTAGCAGATAGTCACTAAACTGTTTCTTAATAAGCAGAAGCACACTGCATCTCATATCAAAATCAGCCTATATCTGTCCACTGCTGGATATAGGTCTCCTCGAAGGCTTGTCATTTCACACAATCTTCCGCCACCCTCATCCAGTGCAATAAAGAGTTTATTAATAAAAATAAATTAATAAAACTAAAAGTGTGTATGTTGTGCATTTTTACATAAAAATGGCTGTGAGCAAAGGTTTTCTTAAAACCAAGATATTGGATATTTATCGATGGGACAGTCCATATATTTTCGGTTTATGTGTCTTGTCAGAAAAGCCGCCAGTTATGCTGCAGGTTTCCTATCAAAATTGCACGACCTGGCCAGACGTGGGCTCATTTATCTGAAAGCATTGTCGAACATGTAATAAGTCAATTCGGTTACAAATGGCCAACTTCCATTCGATATGGACTATTTTAATTTTACCTTTTTATGAATTATAAATGAGTTACCTTACATAAGGTATAGCCCTTTAAACTTCAAATTTTCTCTATTGCTAAAGATGATATCGGAATATATTTTAAAGGATTCTTTTTATTATCAAGTTTCAAAGAATTGTCACGTTAAGCGGGACATTTAGAATAAAACAAAGGAATTTAAGCAAGGAAGTTAATATATTACAAAAAAAATGAAGTTAACAGAGAGCAATGAGAATTTACAATTATATAAGGGAGGGTCTTAAGCCAAGACTTAGCCCTCTAAGACTCTTTATGCATCCGTTGGCTGTACGTAGGGGTACCTTCCCTCGGAGAGCCTGAAGATGGGGACCCGGAGAGCGCTGCCGATCCCAAGCGGACAACGTGGCGTCACGGGGATCCTGGGCAGCGGGGTTATCTTCTCAAGCTGGGTCCCAGCTCTAAAGTCCAGACATAGAACCCTGGAACGCACGGAGAACACGCGTTACGTTCCATCTCCAAATCCACCACCACTTCAGTTTACACCAAGACAAGATACCAGATAGATGGTGAGACTGCAGCGGTGGTGCACAAAATAAATTAAGAGTCACTGCACGTGGTCATGAAGTGACCGCGTACTATTTTCTATTCAATATTTACCCAAGCTACGGGGGCGACAATAAACAGTAGGATGAATTTATATATAAATAATTAGGTTTAATACTGAGTTTGGTTGTTAAACAAATAAATTAGTTTATCAAGCAGCATATTGCTCGCAGTTAGTTTTTTAAAAGTCGAGTGTCAAAATCTACACTGACAGGTGACGTCCTAAATATGTGCAAGGCAAAGGATGTCGATTGCAGCCGAAAACGTTCCTCCTTGGCCATTGTCGATAACAATCGCTACAGAATGAGTAGCATATTGTAACGTTCATAAACATTCTTGTAAATTTTAACCCTACATAATAACTTTTTAAACGTTGTAAGCAACATGAATGTATCGGATGGTATTTAAACATTATCCAATATATTGATGTGATCTGATAGTTGCCTAGTGTTTTATATTTTTATACTGGCAACACTTATAACGTGATGTGTATTGGCGATGAGTCTCCTCGCGTTTACGAACAGTCGTGTATTACAATCAAACGTTTAACTTTTTTGATTATAAGACACGTGATTGGCTCTTTGATTTAGATTGTATTAAATTATATTTTAGAAAAATAACGTTTATTTTTATATAATTAAAACTACTTACTAAAAGTATATATTTTTTTAATATAAACTAAATCTATTAAAAAATAAACTATAAGTAAAACATGTCCTCTAGAGACGACCCTCCAGGAATAGTCCCAAGAATAAAGGCTAATACGTTGGCAGAAATAATTGCCAGTTTTCCTTCGCCAGACGCTTGGCTGAGTGTCCCCATGTAGGTCCATGTTTTGACCCGAAACGGCACACGAGGTTCGCGTATTTGCGCAGCTTGAGGCTTTCAGCAGAAACCGCCGCACTTCCCGCGCTTGAATGGGTCACCTGGATGTGTGATGAGGCTAATGTATCTACACATGTCGCATCCCACACCTGCCAAGTTTCCATGGCCCAACGGTCATGCCGTCGGATCTGTTGGCCCCGCGTAATCCAAGAGAGTTCTAGGATTACGGGTACTCCAGCAGTGAAAAAGCCCTACGGATGATGTCGTTGAAAGCTGCGTGACAAAGAATGCGGCCAGCACTTCTAGCTCAAGAAAGCCCATGGTGTCCGAAATTATTAAATGATTTGACTTTGTCATCAGCTCTTCACAGAGCGTTAAGTCAGTGGCTTATGTGAAATCCCTCATACCTATTACTTGGCGCAGATACACGTTGTCTGCTTTATGTTGTGTGCCTAAATTAATGTTGTCTTTATTTTACAAAATACTTTTTTACAGCTAGCGCTAGTCAAGCAATTAAGTCCGTGGATTGAGACTCGGAGGTACCGGGTTTAATTCCTGGTCGGGACACAGTAAATTATTTAATTTATTTGTGATATTTCTCGAGCCTGGTACGCTAGAGACATCGACGAGCTTGCCACTTGTCATGATGGGCCTATAGTAAAGTTGACTAAATGTGAATGAAGCGGTCATTAAAAAAAACGTATCTTCTGACTACCCCGGAAAGGATACGGTTGTGAACTATTTATTGCTATTGGTCATTATAATTTAGTTTGTGCAATGATAGATGTTATGAATACACTGGGGATTTGAGAAGTGATATCCATATAAATTAATGAGTGGAAACTTCTGCATTGATTCACAACATTGTACGAGGAATTGCGTCACAAACAATACAAAATGCGGCACAACACTGAATTTAGGAATACAAATATAAAGAAAACCGCGATTGTTATTTTCATTTCATATAAATTTTATTCCAGATCTTATATCATATAGAAAATTTTATTTACTGCATTATGGGCAAACTTTCCACTTATTTCTTTAATTGTTTTTTTTATACAATTATTTTATTGTATGTTTGTTAACCTAATAAATATTAGGAATATAACTATGTGGGTTTAAGAATGGAAACAAAATATTGTTTCTACTTTTTAAATCATCATTTCATCATTACAGCCCCTAGAACACAGCGTCCTAGACCTCCACTGCTGGAGATGGGCCTTCCAGAACATATATCTGGAGCATTTAGCCTACACTCGCCACTAAGACTTGGCTTGGCGAGGATATGAAGTATTTTTTTTTTAAGATAATTTATGAACGATTCCACAAGTTGGTATTAGTGGAACCGGGCCCGACGGCTTAACGTGCTCTCCGAGGCACGGGAACGGTGGTGTTGTAAATCTATGACAAATGTACGTAAGAAAAGTGAATTTCTCATTGCCACATGCCGGGGGGTTTGAACCGACCTTTGCAGGATTTAAGGAACGCGTTCTTACAACGGAGCCACCACCGCACCTAAATATTTAAATGTATTATAAATATATCAGCAACATGAATATTTTATTAACCAATATATTGATGTGATCTAATAGTTGCCTAGAGTTTTATATTTTTATACTGGCAACACTTATACGTAACATTTGCATTGCAATGGCTATGAGTAACCGCTTCCTCACGATTACGAATCATTCCCGCGCTAACTAGAGTTGAAAACACAGCGTCCTAGACCTCCACTGTTGAAGATATATCTGTAGACATATATCCAAAACATATATCTGGAGAATTTGGCTTACACATATATCTTTCATATATATCTTCTATATATTAATAAGTATTTAAGTAGTCTATGTATGTATACATACTATTTATGTAGTTTATTCGAATTTTTAAATAAGGTTAAAATTGCACCCCACATATTATACTGTCTCACTCTCCCAAAGGTTAGCTGGTAGAAAAAGCCGAAATGGCTTTAAGTTCGCCTTTGTACATACTTTTAAGTTAAAGTGCAATAAAGTAATTTAATAATAATAATAATACACACGCCACGCTGGTCGCACGCAAGTAACTAATGACAATTTATTAACGATTCCACAAGTTGGTATTAGTGGAACCGCTCTCCGAGGCACGTGTTGTAAATCATTGACAAATGTACGTAAGAAAAGTGTATTTCTCATTGGTACATGCCGGGGAGGTTTGAACCGACCTTTGTAGGATTTAAGGAACGCGTTCTTACATCCGAGCCACCACGGCTCTTATTAAGAATAGTTGACAAAAAACGGGTCGTTAAATACTGTACATTATAAAATCATAAATCCTCTACTTTGAAACTTCGTTAACACATCATTAACTAGTTCGTATTGAGTGAGTGGAATCGACTGATCGCTCATCAATCACAATATGTTTTTTAGTATATTTCTTGTAACTTCGAGAAAAAAATACTTACATTCAAGAGTTAATAGAGACAGTTTGAAAGAAAATTCAGTCGTTTGAAATTAACTTAGAGATAATTTATTTTATCTAGTATTTTTTTAGACAAATTAAATATCAATAAGATCAGTTGCACCATTCAACATCTAGCAGTGAGACCCAGCTTACTATATGGTTTTTTGATTATCTCTGTAGTGTACTTACTAAGGAATGGATTAAAGTCTTGTTTCAAGCAATGTTAATTTTATATAAATATCACCATGGTAAGCTTACAATGTTAGTTCTCCTTGAAAGTAAAAATTGGCATTTGGCATCATTGCAAAAAATATTTTCAACGAGAACAACAAATACTCAGACTCAGAGGTACCGGGTTCGATTCCTGGTCAGGCCACAAAAATATTGATTAATATAAATAAATATATTTACTTTCCTTTCAACAAATTTGCATTCATGATGAAGAAAGTAGACTCCCCTAATTGTGACACGTGTGATCAGGTCGAGGATGTAATGCATTTGTTGTGGCCACATGGCCGATGCGAGGCTCAGAGAAAAAAAATGTTGTTGAAACTTGGTTTAAGAGTGGAAGAGGTACTGAGTATTTAATAGCATTCTATCTGAAACAACGTCTGCTTCAGCTAGAATGCTATTTAATTTTGTAAATATTTATTTAGCTTGTAGAGATAATTAATTATATATAAGTCGTATTAGCATTTAAGTAGCTTTAGGTTTCGAAGTTTGCGGCTGTGTTTGGATTCGCGCGGCCCTTCCGTCTCTACAGTCTGTGTGGACGGAGGAGGCGCGCAGTGACGTGAGTTGTAAGCTGTTGGAATCTTACAATAGGGCTGGCATGGACATTATTATGTCCAAAGCCCTGATATAAATAAGAGAAAAAAATTATATATATATATATATATAATAAATTTAATATATTTGTGATATTTCACGCGGATGATGTAATACTATATTTAAGGTCATCATCCTGGCGCATGAAAAAAAGGCGTTGTGTAAACTTTAATGGAATTTAATTAACTATCAGTGTCTAATTCGCTATCTTGGTTTGAATTTTTATATTTGTTTTAAACGACCTAGACAAATGGTAAATGGCAATTCGTCTAGAGGGACTTTGATAAAATATTGAAAATAATAATTATAGTCATGTTACCAGATTGAATGAATTAAAATTCGAACCTGATGATTTTAAAAACTATCCCAGAATGGAAAGACACTAGAAGAAAACTTCCCTTCACAGGTGACCGGAGTACTTGCACACAGGTACACCGTACGGTGTCACTCAATTGATTTTTGATCATGCGCCGGTCGCCTGCGCAGGTTCAAAAAAACTGCACAGGTCTATGCCCGCACACGCTCC